>HG992294.1:9369769-10732039 GCA_905220595.1 Spilosoma lubricipeda | reverse complement strand
GTACTCAAAGGAAGAGAGGGGGAGGGAGAATACATTTAAACCTGATTAATGATAATCCTTGGAAATTTACAGAGTTTTAGTAATAGTAGGACTGAACGTGCTGTATAGGCTTTATACATTGTACCATCTGTCGCGGACGGTCCGCGTCGTACTGAATAGGGCCTTAGATGGGCATGGCAAATAACAAGGGCTTTATGTTAATACTACGGACCTCCCTACGGATCGCAGTACTTTGTTCTACCTCTCGTGAATAGCAGATACTCTTGTTTTATGTTAAGTGTGGTAAAGACCTGTCATAAGAGATCACATTAAAGCATTTTTTTACTTTCTACACATTATCTGCGAAACAAATTAAAACACAATCCATACACACCTTTTAAATGCTCATGCATGCTCATTTAAACCAAATAGTAGTATACAGTTAACATCTTCATATATTTTCGTTATCTGAAGTTCTACCGTTACACAGCTGAGCCTAATCTCAGTAAAACTAAAACGTGAAACACGTGTGACTATTTAATTTCACTGTCAGATAACATTTCGAATCAGATACTAATTGCATAACGAATTAAGATTTCATTGTTTGGTAATATACTTTGCTTTCAACGCAATTCAAAACAATGGAATACTAATAAGGTTATGGAAAGTTTGAATTTGGATTTAAAATAGTTAAAAGGTAATTACAGAAGTTGTAAGTGTGAGTATGGTTATATTATTAACAATAGTTCATTATTGTTAAAATATGCAATAGTAGATTAGTAGCCAAGGGCTGCAATGTATCAATTGCAGCCCGAGATATTTATAGCCTATAGTTCGAGGGTGCAATTGGTACTTACACCCGAGCTAACTATTCTGATTTACATCTCGATTCTGAGGTAAATAGAAAAAAACCGGCATTACAAGAATAAAACATTTTATTTGTTGAAATTAGAACATTAAAAAAATTATCTTCGCCGTTCGATGTTTAAAATTGATAACTGTTACACTCACACGAAGACAAGGCTGAACAGCAAAGCGACCTCTTTGGTCATTAGGCTGAATGCATGATGTCTATTGCCAGTATGATGGTTAGATGTACGTGAACTTTTTGAAAGAATGAAGTGTTTTTTGTTAATTACTTACCGCCCTAGGGCTTTTCTAGCTACATTATTACCCTAGAGCGCTAATTAGTCACCTACGAGTCCCATTTGGAGGTAATAAGAAACTACTTACCGAACATAAAGTAAACATAATGTCGGCCGTCCTCTGATAAAGATATCACTAACGGAAAAAGTTAAACCTCTATTAGGTAATACGTAGGCTTAATACGGTAATATGTTGTATATGTATATGTATACATAGTAATATGGTGTATATTTATGAGCTACGCTACGCTAGCTCATAAACGGAGCACGGTCACGAGCTCAATTTTTTGAGAAGCCAAAATCATTTTTCTTCCCTTTTTAGTCCAAGCTAAGCAGAGCTTGTTTTATGGGTACTAGACAACTGATACAAATCCATTTATTTATACTTTTTTGTAAATATTTACATATTATAAATAGAAAACAGCCACACTCGAAAACAAATATTTGTAGATCATACAAACATTTGATCCAACCCGGGAATCGATCCCGAGACCTCTTGCACACGTAGTACGCTACCACTGAGCAAACGAGGCTTTCAACAGGCTACGGACAGCAAACTTTAATTTGAGATAAAAATAATAGACAATCGAATTTCCGCCAAAATTTATCTGCACCAACGTATGAGTTTTTATCATTAAGAAGTATAACATTCGAAATTCAAACGTTTATGGGCGGCCAGTAACGCATAACTTTAAGTGTGGACCATATAATACCAGAATTATTCTTAGCAAAATGTGGGTGTATTTTATGCCTTTATTATCATTATCCTGTCTTTTTGCGTTCCCATTATAATCTATCACTTCCAGGTACAATAATCGCGTTTCTAAATTTGAACTATCCCTTCGTATATCATGTTCCTTTTATACTACAATAATCCATATCAACTTTTTCTGGCATAAGTAATGATGATTCTTCTTTACTTTCTCTTACCCAGATCAAACATTTATCTCTCTTATTCAGTTCCATATATTCCAACCCTCATCAGCCTCTTATCCGTTAGAACTATTAGACTTAAAATATTAGAGCAATATTACAATAAAAACAAATACGTGTACGTTTTCATCTGTTTCAGGATCAGCCATAGTTATTTTCATATCAATCAAGAAATCTTACTAAAAGGAGAGGATGCGTATTCCCATAATTTTGGTATTTTGCCTTGGATGTACATCGCAAGGTGTGGTATCAATGTTAAATAAATAACTATACGCTACTTATATAATACTAGTTGCCCCGACAGGCTTACTTTTGTCAAAAGTTATTGGACTGTCGCAGTTCAATAGAAAAAAAAACTACATAATAGTATTTAGTATTTTCCTTATACTTTTTGAGTTTTTTCTCTCCATAAGAGCCTTCCTTATACCTTAACGAAAATATTTTAAGAAGTAACTGAATTGGTCAAACAGTTCTCAAGTTTTGAGTTTAGCAACAAATTTGGCGATTCATTGTTATTTATAGTTGATCAAGTAATCAACATATAAAAAATGAAATTATTTAATCTGTATTCTTCCCTTTATCTTTTTTTAGTTTACACAACAATCTTACATTCAACTGCTGCTGACTGTTTATAATAAAATATTTTAATAAACACGCATTTTAAACATAAACTCTACCCAGTCTAGGGTGGAAATCAACTTCAAAAACTTCTGGCTAGTAGTCTACAATCGCTTTCTGCTAGACCAACAGATCTATTAGCTTTTTCCTATTAATTTTATTTTAAAACCATTAATACAGATTTCCAATTAATATACACGAAGGTTGACGGATGAACCAGTACATTTCTCTTCGCCTAGCCTTATCCAATTTCAATTGGGGTCGGCTCTCCTCGTCATTCTTCGCCAGACTGTTCTGGGTGGTCAAGACATTTCTTTAGGTAGTTGTTAATGACGGATATCCAAGTTATCTACGAGTCGGGTCTACTACGCTTCTTCGGGTCTGGGTTTGGACTTGTGTCGTCATGTGCTCTTCAGGTCTTCTCATTACACCTTAGACGTGCTTCGCTTAATTTGACTTCGATGGGGCGGATCTTAAAGCTCGATGATTGAAGATCTTAAAGAAAAAGATGAACTAGTACATAGCAAACAAAAAACAATTACCACATTTTCTAGACTGGTAACTGGAGAAATACCTTAGAATCAAGTAAACTGTCTGGTCGTTTGTCTTAATACAGTGAGATAAAAACTACTTAAGAAGAAATCATATTCCGAACTTCTTCCAAACTACTAACTCCCTGTCTAACTTGAACCCTAAACTATTTCTGTTCTTTCAGATGCATTTTAAAATTTATGCATATGACAACAGCATTCAACAATTATGCACATGATAATATTACACGAGTGTTACATGTTGAATCTAATACCGAGAAACCCTTTTAACGAATAATCGATGTCTCGGGCGATAAATCCATCTAACTAGGATTCATTTATAGTAAATTTCAGTCACCCAGGTATACTACTATTGAAAAGAGAAGAGTTAGCCAATTCTCCAGAATAATTCCTGAAGAAAAAATAGAAGGCAACGGAATACCGACAACCTAGATTAACTTACATACATATCAACATACATAGCAATTGAAGGAGGGAAAGGGGCCAAGCAAAAAGTCAAGCTAATAGTAGAAAACATAATGGAGTGGCGATTTCTCCACCGACAAGGGCTTAGCTCTTAAATTGAGAGAGTGAGCACTTAATAAAATTGTCTATTTATTGATTCGCACTTTCTTTTCAGCTGATGACACTATACGCATGAGAGTAGTGGGTGGAACTGAAGCCCCAGCCGACAAGTACCCCACCGTTGCTTCGATTGTCAGATCTAGTATATCAGGTGCTATACAAATTTGTGGTGGCGTCATAGTTACTCAGAGACATATTCTTACTGCTGCTCACTGTTTTAAGTAAGTTAAGTATTATACAAAGATTGAACTGCGCATCAAAGAAGAAACATTTACAAAAATCCGGATCAAATATATTGGAATTGGTTTTTACTGTAAACCGCTTCTGAGTCTTTGACAAGTTGTTTCAAGATTATGCTTAAAATTATTTATCACCAGTCATTAATACCCTCGATTGTCGGCACTTGATGCAACTTGTTCCAATACATTCTAGAATTAAACTCAGTTTTACTTATTGCACTACTTTAATTAAGTTTTGTATTTTGCTACTAGCTGAGTCACGCGGTGTTACCCGCGGTTAACGCCGTACCGCGGATGACGCCACGAGGCGAAGCTAGTCTAAAAAAAGTAGCCTATATAAGTTACTCCTAATATCATTAGCTACCTATCAGTGAAAGTTCCGTTAACATCGGTCCAGCCGTTCCAGAGATTACCCGGAACAAACAGTCAGACACAGAAAAAAAATACATTTTTGGTACCTATATATACCGTGCATACATACATATGCATTTAGTAAAACACGGATATTTTAATATTACAAACAGACACTCTAATTTTATTTATTTGTATAGACTTAACATACCGTCTGCATCCAAGACAGCTAAGGTCACGCTGTTAATGATAGACAACTATGATTTTTTAAAACACTCACATACTACACATTACAATAAGGATACAAGTCATTGAACATGTTCTAGTACGCTCACGCTCAGAAAGCAAGGAGTATGTCATATTTTAACTAAAACCGGCCAAAACAAAATACTAATTTACTTCGGGTGTGAAATTAAGTGATTTTTATTATAATTACTTACGTTACTTCTAATCTGGCAGTGCATGACAACAACATGTGCTAAACAATAAACTACACTGTATTATAAAAAGTGCACCCCTAAAATATCAAAATATCTTTGTATAAAGCTATTCCTACAAAAGGAATATTATCAGAACTAACAAATAATGACGACCAGGTTGATGATTTCATCAAAGCTTAGGTTATTTAACCTAAGCTTTATTTCCACAAAGTAACTCATAGCATTATTACATTTTTCTTATAGGAGACCTACAACTTTAACAGTTAACTTCAAGCAATACAAAGTCCGTGTAGGCTCCACCTTGGTTCACCACGGAGGTTCTGAACACAGGATCAACCTCATTATGTTTCATCCCAAGTTCCATCTGCGTACAACAGAGAACGATCTAGCTATAATGCGTACTGAAAATACAATGGTTTATAGCAAATCAGTGCAGCCAGCAAAATTACCAGCTTATACCTACAAACTTCGTGATGGCGAGTCTTTGTGGGCTGTAGGGTGGGGTGAAACTTCAGTAAGTGATAGAGATCTGTATATTATCCTCCTCATCCGTGTGGGGTTATATTAAGAATATGTTCACCGTGGGAGAGTCACGCTTCGGCATGAATGGGCTGGCTCGACGAAAATGATACCACGGCCTCACAGAAAACCGGTGTAATATGTAGTGTCCATCACCCGTATTCCTCGCATGAGAGAGAGGCGATTTAGATAGCAAATAACGCAGGACAAGCTCACTGCAAAGAAAACTTGAAATAAGCCCTTTTGGTCGTTGGCGGCCTTATTTGGACGAATGTCGGAAACTTCCACAACTCAGGACGTCCAATTTGTGCGTCGTGATTTCGTCCTATTTTTAGCTAATTTTATCTATTTTTTATCTATTTATCATAGTAACACATTTTTAAATTGCCCGGAGTAGAAAGCATATAATTCAATAAAAAAATTGTACATTTTCAAAACTACACTTAGCAGCACAAAAAATGTGCCAAAAATGCCTGTCTGTGAAACACACGTTTTGGGTAGCAGTTGTCAAGATTTTAAACAACAATAACTTCCTTTTTAAAGAGATGTCTATATCCAGCAGAGATCTGTTAAAGGCTGTTGTTGATACCATTTAAAGGTGTGATAACTTAGAAGGCAAATCAGTAGAGAGTCACCTGATGGAAAATGTCTAGCGCCACCTATGGTCACATGCAACTGAAGAATTACCGAATGCTTCGCCGCCGTAGGTACCCCCCTTCAACCCAGAATCGGAAGAAGGGATGGTTTTCAGTCCAACTTTGCTCTTTTGGTGAAAAGCAACAAAAAGATCGAGCCGACCCATTGTCGATTTCTTCTATCTGTAATCCTTTTCAATTCTATTAAAAGTTCAATAATTTTGCTACTCTTATTGTTTGCAGGAAGGTGGATATGAATCTGAGCAACTTCGTCATGTCGAAGTCAAGGTTATCAGCGAAAAAGTTTGTAAAACATCATACAGACATTTGCGTCATATCGATGACAATGTACTATGTGCTGGCTGGCTAGAGGGCGGTCATGACCAGTGTCAGCGTGACTCCGGCAGTCCTTTATATCATAAGGGAGTGGTCGTCGGTATAGCTTCTGTAGGAGAAGGATGTGGTAGACCTGAATTTCCTGGTATCTGCGTGAGACTCTCACGTTACTCCAGTTGGATCCATGATATGACTAAAACTCAAAATTTCCAAAACTAACGAGGCTATTTTATTTAAATAAAATGCTCTGAAGTGCTCTGAAGAGCTCTTCCAGTCGATCCCAACTTCTCCCTTCCTCTACAAAACAACACTTGCTGGCCTTGGAAGCCACCGCTTTAGAGTCGTAGAAATATGCTACGAAAAAGCATCTTACTAAGCCGCCATAGTGTGGGAAGCCATACTCCATTGTTTGCTTTCGCAGTGAGTATGCTGGCCCCTACAGTTAAATTTTACTTGAGCTTACCATCAGGCTGAGCAGAGTCACTTTGGCATGTAATTTATATAAAAAGTTTTTAAAAAAAGAAATAAAAAGTCATCATCGATTTTTATATAAACTACCTGCCAAAGTGACTCTGCTCAGCCTGATGGTAAGCTCAAGCAAATAAATAAGTTTTCTACCAAGTATAAATATATTAAAATATTCTTCTTCTTACTTCTAGTCTTTATAAATCCCAAGATTATTTGAGGTCGTTCACTAGTTCAACCAGTTTTATCTGAATATCAGTATTTCCACGAAGCGACTGGCATCGGAACTCGGCAACCCTAAGGGTGAACTGAATTCAAAGATTAAACTAGTTGTCAGTATATTTGAGGGCACTGACTTCCTAATAACGATTGACATAGATGTTCATGACAACCGGGACCGACACACATATATATTAAAAATAATGTCTTAAAATTTGACTTCAATATAATGGGATTATGCCAACGTCTCCGCTTGAGTAATGTTATTTACATAACCTCTATGGGCTTATCTCACGTCATTTCTATACCACTGAAAAATTGACTGGAGGAAAAGGTCTTGGACAAAATCAAATAATAGTAGGTACAAAAAAATATGAACAACTTAAAACATTACAACCTATTGTATTTATCGTCATGAACTGAATTACTTGTCATTCTGACGATGTAGTGGCATACCACGATTAACTATTGTATTCTCTGATTATATAAAGTACTTCTTGACCTATTTGTGCAAATAAAGTACCGCATTGATCTAGTAATTACAATCCAAGTTATTACAAATCAGATAACGATGGCAGGAAATCCAATCAATGCTTTTGCTTTAATTTCATTTCGTTTGTTCCACAAACCAAAGTAAAGCGTAAACAAAAACCAGGCTCAATTGTTTCTAGACTGTGAGTTTTAAATACAATTGTTAACTGGGTAAAATAGTTCTGCATTTCAAGAGCCGTTGTTAATTAAAAATGTTGGTCGTTATTTAGCTTCCACTGTAAAGAATGAATGTAAAAAATGAGTTAAAACAAAGTTGAATACTTTTACATTCGTAGTATGTTTAACTATAAAAACCAGTAAGGTACTTAGTGCCAAATGTTACAAACATTTAAATGGTAGCTATTTATAAAATAAAGTTGTTATAAAAGTATATTAAAAACAAACCACGCTTTTTTTTTTGTTTGTTTGTTTTTAAATTAATAATGGTTTCGAGGCAAAAAATTAACTATAGAAGAAAGAATAAAGATTGTGTGTGAATACAAAACATCGAAATACGTCCTGAAGAAATGAAGGTGTGCAAAAAATAATAAAGAAAAGTTTAGAATGTCCTAGTCTTGCAGATAGGCCACGTTAAGTTCACAATTACTTTTACGGGAATTAACGCGATCACTTATTATATTGTATTACATACCTCATACAGGCAGTCAGCCTATGACCACTGCCAGTACAACCTGGTCGAAACATCAGGCAAATCAGAGGTATGTACCTTTAAATAAGTGATCGCACTAATTCCCGTTAAAATAATTGTTAATATATCATGGAACGCGAAAGTTTAAAAGTTAGTATAGGCCACGTTAAGGCCGTCTTAAGGCTAATACTTCAGTTGATGATCGAAAAATAGTGCGGCAGTGTAAAATTAATCACAAGATTGTGGTACAAGAAATTAAAGATCAGTTACAGGTAGCAGGAACCTCGGTTCCTAAAACTACTATCAGGCGACGTCTGCATGATGCTAATTTACCAAGTCACGTTGCGATAAAGAAACCTCTTTTAACAAGGATCCATAAAAAAAGAAGGTTGGAATTCCGTAAGTATTCGGATAAGCCAATAAACTTTTGGCAGAGAATAGTTTTAGCGATGAATCAAAGTTCAAACTGTTTGGAAATCCACGTCAACAAACTATATGGCGCAGAAGCAGAAGTAATGATAGCGCTTACGACGACAAATGCAGCCCACTGTGAAACACGGTGGTGGTGGGAGTGTGATGGTTTGGGGGTGTTTTTCTTGGTAGGGTGTAGGCCGGGTGTGGGTATTTTCAAATTCCAACAAGATAGCGATCCAAAGCATATATGCATAGCAAGGACAACTAAAGAACTTTTTGAAGATAATGAAGTGAACTTACTTGAATGGCTTTCAATGTCACCCGACCATAACCCCACTGAAAATTTGTGGGAGAATGAATTAGACTGCAAGATCCCTGTTACCATAAGTCGCAACAGGATTTTGTTTAAAAATATTTTTTTTGAAACATGGTTGACTATACCGATCAAAACATACAACAATTACAAAATATTGTAGAATTGATGCCTTGACAACTTAAAGCAATACTACAGAATACTGGCGGTCATCTATACATCTATACAAATAAATAAAATTGGAGAGTCTGTTTGTAATATTAAAATAACCACTTTTTACTAAATGCATATGTATGTATACACGGTACATATACCAAAAATGTAGTTAAAAAAATTTTTGTCTGTCTGTCTGTCCGTCTGTCTGTCTGTCTGTCTGTCTGTCTGTTTGTTCCGGGTAATCTCTGGAATGGCTGGACGGATTTATTTATTAATTTATTTAATTATTTATTTACGGATTACGGATTTTGACGGGACTTTCACTGGCAGGTAGCTGATGATCCGGGGAGTAACTTAGGCTACTTTTTTAGACTAACTTTATCCCGCGGCGTTATTTGCGGTACAACAATAGCCGCGGGTAACACCGCGGGGTTCAGCTAGTAAAAAATATTAATAGTTGAGATACTCCATCATCCACATCCTTAAAATAATTTTTCAACTAACTTTTGGTACCGTAATTTAACTGTTAATCGACATAAATTATAATGATTAAAGTTGTTATGGTTCTCTTAGTGATATAAATATTCTAAATTGAATATACTTTAGTAACAGTTCTTGAAATAATGATTTTATTTGGTTTAATTAAAATTTTCTTACATTTATTACGTTATTGATCATTTCAACTAACTTTTGGAAGGCACCGTATGTAATTTATAAATTTCATAGTAATATATTGGTTTGTTCTAAGTTTTCCTTCTATTTGCAGTGATCTTCTCCTGCGAACTTTGTTCCCTAAATCACCTTTCACTAAACCCATGTGAGGAATACGAACGATGACACTCTGTATTCTTAATCACTTCACGCATAAGGAGGATAATCATCATCAGTCTATCGCAGCCCACTGCTGGACATAGGCCACTCCAATTTTCCACCACTTAGTTCGATCCTCGGCTTCTCGCATCCAGCTCCTGCCAGCCGTCTTGTGCAAATCATCACTCCCCCTGGCCTGTGGACGTCCTACACTACGTTTGCCAAGACGCGGTCTCCACTCAAAAACCCGTTTACCCCAACGGTTATCGGTTCTACGGCAAATATGGCCATGGGAGGCCAAGGAGGATAATAATATATAGATATTTAACACTTTCTAATTTTTCGCCCCTGTCTCGTAAGACACCTTCGCCACGGGATTAATAGGAATGGTAGCACTCGGTACTGTTACCATACGTTAATTACCTAACCTTAAAAATATGTCTTAGTTTATTAGCATTAGAGATGCGCCGAATAGTCGTTTCACCGAATAACCGAATACCGAATAGTATTCGGTTTAACTTTTACCGAACCGGATATTCGGCCGAATTATTCGGTTAACCATATCATTGTTTTATTGCGTAAACCGGTTTTAACATGTAGGCTACGTGTCGCAGCTAGCTAGATGACGAGCGAGCCGTACCTCACCGTCCGCCACATTGGGACTTTTTGACGAAATGGGAGATGAAACAAAAGTTAAGTGCACTTTGTGCAGTTGTGTTATTTCTCGCGGGAACAGAGCGCAGTGGTGGTCTGACTAATCATTTGAGGCTAAAGCATAAATAACAACTTCCAGCAAACACCTCTACTTCTGTAAGTGCTTCTTAATATAGCTCAGACACGTTGCCTGCAACTTCGAGTGTAATATACCAATATAGACTGGTCCATTCAAAAGGTACACAACAAATTCTAGAAGCTTATATTACCAATTGGAACATAACAAAGCTTCAAACAATGGAAATTCATACAGCCATCACTGGAATGATCGCAACTGACACGCAGCCTATTTAATACTCCAAAATGAAGGCTTTAATAGATTATTGCATTTATTGAAGCCTAAATATAAGTTGCCTGGAAGAACGTATATTAGTGAAGTGGTGATTATGACAATTTATGAGAGTAAAAAATTAAGAGCCATGTTTATAAGTTGTTTTCGAGGGTGGCCACGAATCGTCTCGCACGCAGGTTTGATGACTTCATTTGACTTCAAGCCTCCTGGAGGCCTACGTTCAGCAGTGGACTTCTTATGGCTGATATAATGATGATGATGTAAAAATTTATCAAAGACGAAATCTCAAAAGTCACGGCTCGATTACATCTGATGTATGGACTTCACTGTATACTGGTTTAGTGAGGACTTTGATCTACAACAGAGAGTTCTACAAATGAAACATTTTACTGCGTCTCACTCAGGTGATCACATACATTCTGTATTAGAAGAGGTATCCTCACTCACTTGGTGAAACATAGCGCAAGCGCTATTTCACACCGGTTTTCTGTCAGCCCGTGGTATAACTCCGGTCGAGCCGGCCCATTCTTCCATTCGATAAATGTTGATTTTGAGTTTTATTTTATTTTGTTAGAGAGAGATTTTGCTTTATTTTATTACCATTCTTCATAGAATTTCTTTGACTTATAATCTAACATAAGTTTTGTCGTCCATTTCTATACGGTGTCGTGTAGCCAAGGAAATAGAAATCCCTTCTCGAACCGAATATATTCGGCACTCAAACCGAATAATTCGGCCGAATACAAATAGGTAAAAAGACGCCGAATACGCCGAATACCGAATACCAAACGAATATTCGGCGCATCTCTAATTAGCATCATCACAACAGTCGCCTACAGTAATGAAACATCGCAACTCATAGTATATTTGGAGCTGTCGTGACTGCCAGACAGGCCTGTCACTCGGTCTAATTGAAAGTCTGTGAAAAGGGCCGTCCTGGCGTCATTACTGAATGAAAGTTCGCAAAGTGTAAACGGCTGTGGAGTGACAAAGGGTGACTTGGCTGACAACTTCAGATGACTTCCTTATTCAACTAAAAGTATAGACCCAGCTCCAAATGAAGGACATTTTTCCATTACTTATACAATCAACTTTTATAGATGTCAATTTGTACATTAAATTATTAAAAGATTTCTTGTAATAGAAATTTTAAAGCTACAATCGGTAGGTAATTTTCTTATATTTTATGTCATATTAGTTGTACCACGCGGTTTCGCTAGCGTGATTATTTCATGTTTCTGGCTTTGAAAATGACGTATTTCCAAAGAACCGTTCATTCCCTATTTTAAACCCTCAGGGGTTGAATACTGAAAATTATTTTCTTAGTAGATGTTTACATCATAAAAAGCATCATCTAACAAAATTTCAAGTTTGTCGGCTGATAGCCTCAGTAGTTAAAGCTGTGCGTTGATGAATATCAGCCTAATTCCTATGGGAAATAATTATATGGGTATGTTTAAATTAGTTTTTAAATCGAAACTATTTATCAGTTTAATATTTTGATATTTAAATGTTTGAAAAAGCGTAATGAAATAATAGGTCTTTACCTAAGTAATTGCCGTTTTGTATGCAATAAGTGAAAGTACCTACTTATTTTTTAAACTTTTTTATTTCTGTTATTCGAAGTAATGAAAGTAATCACCCATGCAATCGACGCATCTTTGCCAACGTATTGGCAGTTTATTGATGCCCTTCTTGTAAAAATCAGCTGGACGGGAGGCAACAAACTCTTCAAAGGCATTTTGTACTGCCTCTCGGGAATTGAATTTGTTACCTACTAAAAAGTTGCCTAAATTTTGGAAAAAGTAATAGTCGGTAGGTGCAAGGTCTGGTGAGTATGGTGGATGAGGGAGAGCTTCCAACTCCAGCTCTTGCAGCTTGGAGGCTGTCTGTTGTACAGACTGTCCCGTCCAGCAGACAATCTTCAAGCTGCAAGTACTTTCACTTATTGCATACAAAACGACAATTTCATAGGTAAAGCCTATTAAGCAGACCGTTTCATCAGCAAGATAATAAAACAGGAAACTTATAAATTGGGAGATCCAAGACACTAATGGCCAATTTAGGTTAACGCCACTCCGAAGTCTGTCAACCGTAAATAACGGGATGCCTCAAATATAAATTAAATAAAACTCGGAAATCGAGGGTCAAAAGTTAAAATGTTTTTTGTATTTTCAAAGGCGTGGAGCTATTGGACTGAAAGCTTGTATAACAAAGATTTATAAGGTTCACATTATGACAGATAAAACAGCGAATGTGAATTAATTCTCGCTTTCAAAAGGTTTGTTTCAAAAATCAATGGTATTGAAAGCTGTGATTTTCAGGTGTCCTCTGCGTGGCTCCAAAATTTTGTTGGTGGGTTGTAATTTTTGAAAACATCACCATACAGACACAGTCAAATATTTCAATAGAGCTATCATAATTGCGGTTAAAATATAAGAATAGTTTTGACACACAGGGACTTCAAGTTGTATTATTTAACAATGTTAATTTTTATTTGTTTAGTTGTTGTTTTTTTGTTGAGTATTTTATTAAACTTGGAGAACCTTCGGTCTTCGGCCTTCTCGACCCAAAAAATTTCACTGCACAATACCTAATTAGTAATTAAACCCGTAGGTCTGCTTATCTTCTCTAAAAACTCAATTTTTGCTCTCTATGTCACAAAAACAAATAAACATATTATATATGCAAACAAAACACACGCTTTATTTAAAAATTCTGAAATTATAATTTTAAAACTTTCGCCTATTTTGATGAAATGAAATTCAATATCAAATATCAAAATGAAGTATTTAGACATACTTTTTAATAGAAATCTGTGTGATACATATTCAGACTAATTTAATTATTAACATTGTTAATGTACTTATTAATTGATTGATTTTGTTTTAGCCAATTTTGAAAACTGTTTTTTTTTCTATCGTAGGATTCGTCAGCTACCGTAATATTAACCAATAAATTCAAAATTAACTCTTAATAAAAGATGGTTAAGAACATTTTCCAGGAATGATACACGTGGATTATATTAATAGTACAAATAATACCTACACTCTCCCACATATGATTAATTAATTTTACCTGTAACTAAACTTCATATATTGAATTAATGCTTTATTAGATTCCAGTTGAAGCATTCAGTATTGAAATTCTTGAACTAAACTATGTGATTAATTATTGTTTATGTGTATATAGTATGTATGTATGTATGTATATAGTGTTTTTGATTGTTGATTGTATTCAATATTCATTTTTTGTGTGGGTATATTTGATATACATGTTAACCTTTTAAATTATTCGTCATTTATCACAATTATCACTCTATTAGACTCTACATTATCTAGTCTTTACCATACCTTTCTGGGTGTCTTGTCCAGATTATATTCTATTTAAATAATAATTAGTGTGATGAGATAGGTATGCTACTTTATCTATTTCTATACAAATTAATAAAATTGGAGTGTCTGTTTGTAATATTAAAATAACCGCTTTTTACTTAATACATATGTATGTATACACGGTACATATACCAAAATAACATTTTAAACATTTTTTGTCTGTCTGTCTGTTTCTACTTCAGTATCGACCATAGAGAGTACTCCAAAAAAAATTTCAAAATATCTTTAATGTACAGAATTAGACTTGTTACCTAATACAGAAATGAAATTGTTACATTTTTATTATAAGTATAGACAGATTGGTTCAAAAACATTTAAGTTATTTAAGAGTACACAAACCAACTTAACATGTTTTGCAGATGATTTATAACTTTATTAGAATGATGTCAACGAAAATAAGAAAACTGCGGAGACATTGAAACTAAAATAAATAAGAGCAACCATGCCAGATAAAAGTATCACTCGAGAGGCGAACCACGACTGCATTCGAACATTGAAATTTCTATTTCGCTATGAGATTTCCAATTTCCGCAGGCTCGTTCGCGCTCATTGGTCTTCCAATCAAATACTTGTGTACCTACTTAACTGTAGCTATAATAAAATAATTTCAATGCTATAGAAATAGATAGTATAGATGGGAAATATGTATAAGCTCCATGATTTAGATTAGATTGTAAACCAAATTTGCTACGAGTATAAAACTTAAAAATCGCATGTCAGTTGTTTTTCTTTTTTAGTATGTTGGTATAGTGGTCTTTTATTTGTTGTAGTTTTGACGTCACTGCATTGATTGGTTATATTGAAAATTGGTTATATATTTATCTAAACCACTTTTAAGTAGGAGACAAACATGAGTCTGAAGGAGTTGAAGAGTTGACCCCTTCGAGACGAGTAAAAAAGTATTTACTCATCTCGAAGGGGTCTATCGAACTCATCCGTTTGTGATTTTGACCCCCAACATCACAATCAAATAAGTAGAGGCTACCAATTAAATTTTAATCGATACTGAAATTCATACGTACTCAAATGAACTAGTATTAAACTAAGGCTTAAAAATTGCTACCTATGTCATCATCATTAGCCCGTTGCTGTCCACTGCTGGACGTGGGCCTCTCCCAAAGAACACCACAGAGCCCGGTCTGTTGCCTTCTGCTACCTACATATTGATGTTAAAAACAACAACACAGTCACGTGTCACGATAGAAGGTAAATAAACGGACAACAGGACTTTATAATAGGTCAACTTTAAGTATTCATCCATTTTTATGACAGATGTTTTACCATAATTGCCACGCCACGGGTTGGCGATCGCAATGAGTGAGATGGTAATGAGTAGAATGCGGGTGCCCATCCTTTATGTGCAGAAGTAAACGTCTTTGGCTTCGTCGTCAATTGAATATTCTGAATAGGTTCAAAGAATTGTAGGTAATTTCAACTGTTATTTGCTTTACTCCGTATACTTTATAGGTCTGTTGCGTCGTTGAATAAGTACACAATTTTCGTCCAAAATAGAACTATTGCAATCTTTATTACAATCACGTCCCAAAATCCCATAGGATTATTCGCGTCACGCCTTTGGATAGCTTTATCACAGCGTTATCTTGTTGACGCAGCCTCCTTTGGTTTGCCTTTATATTTCTCACAGCTACTCAAAAATAAGTTGAATAGAAATACGCTTTAAAACTTTTCGCGCTTATATTTACTTTAATTTTAGTAAATGCCGTGATCAAAACGATTTGAAGTGAAGTTGGTATCTTTATATTGTATTCTTAATACGGCATCCTTTTATGCTTCTAATCAACACCATTTGTCGATACACAACTCGAGCGATGATGTAACGAAATAAATCGCGAATCACGCAGTGAACACGGTTTTTAAAGCGTAAGGGCAGTTTGGCACTACTTCCGATCCAATCCATAAGATTAGACAAGATAAGTTTATTTGTATAAAACATGTATTAACAAGATGTCATAGTATAAAATATTGTTCAGTTCTTTAAAACATGTTTTGTCATAAATGGCTTACAAGTTTTTTATTATAATAAAAATGACACGTCGTCATAAAACATCATTGACTAATCACACCACATCACACTAATATATATAGGCGAAAGTTTGTGAGTGTGATGTTTGTTACTTCTTTACGCATAACTCCTGAACGGATTTGGACGAAACTTTACAGTAATATAGCTTATACATCAGCATAACACTTCGGCTACTACTTGCCGCGATAATCGACATACACGCGGGCGGAGCCGCGGGCAACAGCTAGTATTAAATAAAAACAATAACAAAAAATAAAACTAAAGAAAGTTCACAAAATTTGAACAGCTACACAAAACATTATGAGGCTTAATTCATAGTATCTGCCAAAAACTCCCCAATACTATAGTAGGCTTTCTGTTTCTTCTGTTGTGTTTTTAGGTGGTTTTCTGTATTTCAGGTCTCGGAACCCTTATAGTTTCGTCATGCCCATTGTCCGTCCTTGGTTTATTAACCTCCTAAGGTTAGTTCTACAAAGATGAAATCACACATGGATATGTGCCACGTCGACAAAGTGCTAAAATAAAATCACGAAAAACATTTTTTTGGGTTACCTCTCCCGCACGTGAAGTGGGTATGATTTTTTTCTTCTTCTACCCCATAGTGTGCAGTATTATTAGATAGGTATTTTAAAAACATTGAGACATTGCTTAGACGTTTTTGGATTAAGGTTCGCTGGATATCCAACTTTAAAGCAATTTTTTGTTTAAATAGGGTGTCCAGGGGAAGATTAGGGATGCTTGAGAGAATGAAACAATTGGACGTGTTTCTGACGACGACATCTAACGTATGTTGAAATGATATGCACTTATTTAAAAATACAATAATAAAAGTGACGTACGAAGTACAATAGTAAGAATAAAAGTGATCGACCACTCGGCAACAATTACTTTTATCAAACGCTGCCATCAACCATTTGGCAAGCGCTTGAACACTCCCCCGGGCGTTGAAAGTTACGCTTTCAACCATCTTCCTGGCTTGAAGTAACTGGCAACGGGCGGATCCCATTGAAGGCCCTCCTTATGACTTTAATGGACGTTCGCATGTCAGCCACTCGAACAATGCCATCTAATCCAGGGTGGACTACGATAACTCTTCCTAGCTTCTACTTCAAAGGAGGAAGGTTATCCTCTTTCATCATTACTAACGAATTCAGCTCTAAACTGTCTTTCCAAGAGCGCCACTTGGTCCTATGTTGAAGCTCTGGGACATATTCAATACTACATCTAACCTTGAGGTGTCAGCGAAATTGTTCTATTCTGTGATAGCGAGATGACTGACTTGTGAAATGATCCTGTAGATTCGGTTGTGGCAATGAGGTCAGTGGTCGAGAATGGAATGAGAAAACGTCCTGGCGTTAACGGCATATCAACTCTCTTGTACCACCTCTAAAAGCTAAACGGGTGGCTGGATAATCTCAAAAAAAAACAAGTGATGAAATTTGAAATAAATAACATCAAATTAGCATAAATTATTTTGATAGTTCAGGAGTAAAATGTACTTAGGTACTTGGAAAACGATGTACAATAAGTACCTAATTAAACATTATTCATAGAAATAAATAAATTCGGAGGATTTCGGACTTCGGGCCCTATTTTATGAGTGGCCTGACACGCACTTAGCCGATTTTTTTATCGAAGTGCGTGTCTGGCCACTAAGCCACTCCCACAGCCTTTGGAGGCCTGACTAACTAAATTCGTATACCTATTGTTTACGTACTATTGCGATCTCTCATCTTTATTCAGTCTATTGACGGAAACTATTTCAACTTTGAAATAATCATCATATGAATCTACTTTTTGCTTTTCATCACCTTCATAAACTTCATGTCCGTGTGGTGACGCCGGTGAGGGCTGCCCATGTGGTGATAAATTAAGAATACAAATTGGTAACCCCCCTTTTCATCTCATGGTCATAAACAGCGACTAAGGGAACAAATTACTCAGGACAACAACATTGCAAAAAAATTTTATGATAAAAACAAACAACCCGACTGCTTAAAAGTAATAAACTGAAAAGAGAAAAACAAGTATTACAATTTACTTTTGTATGTATATATGTATTTAAATTAGTCAAACTAAATACTTTGTGGTGACGCATGTGTATAAAGTAATTAGTCAAAGTTACCATAAAGTAATTAGTCAAACTAAATACTTTATGGTGACAAAAGTAGTTTTAGTTTAGATCTTTCTTTGTTCGTAGATAACACAGTATGTATCTCTGCTTGTACCTTACCCTCCTTATGAAAGGTAAAAAGAAGAAATACTTTAAACAAGCCCTATCCCTACCCTTCGGCCTTCTGGCCAGTACGATATAGTAGCCCAAAATCTCCTTTTGAAGGAGAGGCTTATGCACTATTAAAAACTGTCGATGATGACCGGCATAATTTTTTTTTGTAACAATAAGCGCGATAAACAGCGATCGTTTGAGGCAAAGAATACTAGACTATATAAAAGCTACTAAAAATTGTGGCTAAGCAAGAATACATGAATAACTTTAGTATTGTCAGATAAAATTAGTAATCGCTTCTTCCAGTCATTCTTTATATTTGTGTATATCATCCACTTTTAACTTTTTATGCACCTATGTATGTCGACTCCTAAAACGTTACTAGACAACTGATATAAATAAATGTAAGTACACTTTTTTGTAAATACATACAGGTTCCAAATAGAAAACACCCAAACTCCGAAACAAATATTTGCAAATCTTACAAACATTTGGAGATCGATCCCGAGTACTAAAACACAACAGTCGCATACGCTAGCACTGCGTCATCGACGCAGTGAAATGGCGTGTACTATCTTGATTGTAGTTTCATCATAACTATGAAAAAACTATGCAAATTCATTTGTATAACTAAAAGTAAAAAAAAAAACAATAAATATTTTAGTAATTTCACAAATCTTTATTTCATTAAATATGACCAATCACATTAATATTTGAGATCAAAAAAATTAGATTTACTTTCACACTTATCAGTTTAACAGCCGTGTAAAAATAGGCAGACTGTAGTTTGGCACAATTCTCTAATTTTATTAGTATATTAACACAATACTATTGTACAAAATAGCAGGTATCTCTCATTGTTTCAATAATTATAATTACAAAACTACATAATCTGTTGCTTTTTGAAACATGTATTTTGTAACTGAGAGTGAAATAGTGTAACAGTTCTAATGTCTTAATCTATTAGATATTTCTGTTTAGTTAAACACACATTTATTTATTAACTAGAAATTGGCAATAGAATTTGATTTAATAAATTATTACCGATGTAGGTATTCTTAAATTTTGCTTGTCAACCAGAAATCGGGTTTCAATTATATCTACTTATATGTAGTTTATAATAAAATGGTATTACAAGTTTCCTGACAGTGATATGAAGTGCAGATTCAGTATCGCAAAATTCATAAAATTATTACACACTGTTTCATAAAAATATGGCACTGATCACGTAATGAACCTTTTCCCGCTTAAAATCATAAAGGTAATTCCATGTACTGTTCTTATAAATAGTTGCCATTTAAAAAAGAACATTTAGATCTAAAAAAATATTTTATCATGGTTTGTAAAATATATTTCATGTATGTCATATCATTGCTTAATTTATTGTATTTAGGTATATTCAGTGGGAGGTAACGGGAAGTAAACTTTTCTATTTTTTTTACATAATTATCTCTTATTTTAGAGCATTAAAATATAAAATTTTACAACAGACCTATTGGTTGGTGTGTTTCCCGCCAAATCAGTCATGCAAATTGGTATGTGCGGACCAATCAGAACCTTGCGTGAGAGAGACAGACGCTAACCAAATTCAGTTTCACTCTCTCTGCTCCGATTACGCTTTCCGCCCGTTCAGTTGCCGCTCCAGGTATATATTCTATATGCATTGTTTTAAAAATTATGACTTCGCCATTGCTTAGTGACATTAGGCATTAAAATTTTGACAATGAAAAAAAATTTTCTATGATTTTGACAGTCTAGCTGTCAAAACTGACGTACGATTACCTACTGGAAACTTCGATGTTCACAGATGTAAAGTTGTATTAATTTATTGTTTTAAGTCCAGTAATGACTAATTGTATTAATATAAAGTGTAGGTATGTCAAAAATTTTTTCAACGTGATCACAGTGAGTATAATAAATTTAATAGCTACAGCTACAAATATATATAGTATAGCTACAAATATAGGCCTAAATAGCCTTAATGCACACAGAATTTAGAATATATTTCCATTCCGACCAATACATAGAACAGAACCTTTCCCTTGCATAAAGAAGGCAATCCTGTCTTTAGAATATAATTACATTATCTTTATAGTCTAATATAGATTATACAATGTGTCTAACACACAATAGATATAGTACACAAATAAAATGACTGATTCTTACAATAATCACATATAATCTGTAGATACATCTTCCCGCCAAATCTAGCACCGCGCGCGCTTTTTACTCAAATTAAATAGCGCGCGCTTATTAGTCAACTCAAATAATAAATAAATATTTCGGACATCTAACACACAACGCCATCTAGTCCCAAACTAAGCAGAGCTTGTATTATGGGTACTATACAACTGATACGAATACTTATATACTTTTTTTTTTGTAAATACATACATATTATACATAGAAAACACCCAAACTCCGAAACAAATATTTGCAGATCATACAAACATTTGATCCGACCCGGGAATCGAACCCGAGACCTGAGGAACAGCAGTGGCGTACGCTACCACTGCGCCACCGAGGCAGTTCATTAGCAAACTCAAATAGTGCGTGCTAATTAGCAAACTCAAATAGTGCGTGCTAATTAGTTTAAATCAAATAGCGCACTTTCCCACCTTTTTATCACACACTTTCGTCTCTTTTTACGAATAAATCGTGTGTTGAAAGAATGTATCTTTCACAATAATACACAATAACGTTAAGTAGTACACCTACAGCACAACTACTAAAAAGTTATATACATGTTACCGTAAGATTATCAAAACCCTTGATTGTAATCTATCTCGCGAGATTGCAAACAGTCGAAAGATTGTGAAATGGTATCGACGAACAACTCAAAAAAATAATTGTCATAAAATTTTAGAGTATATTGCAATGAAAATTGTAAAATGTCATGTGTTTGATTTTTCGTGTTATTCACCTATCTTTAAATAATATGGTATAGATTCCAAATGTTTATTTTTAATCTATTATTTAAAAAAGTTTTATTATTTTACTACAGATCTATTTAGTTTCAAGTAAGATCTTTTACGAGTATGGTCAACTTAAACATTTATTATGCGGTATTTTTGGTATCAAAGTAGATTTTAACACGTGTCTTCTTCCCTCACCTATGTTTGTATGTAGCCGATTTTTATGTATGTTTTAAAGCAATATTGTTTTGTTAAAAAAAAAGACAATACCCACATTTTAAATATATACATTGTCGCGGGGAAATTTAAAAACACACATGAATCGGACGTAAAGAAACTCAGATCAACAATTTGTGAACCACACAAAGTACAATACTTTAGTGGGGTTTGGATCTCCAGTAACCTGCTTAAGGAAAAGAGTTGCATTTAGTTATTACAAATACACCTTAAAGTTATTATATATATTAACAAATATTAATAAGCTGAGTATAGTTTTACACAAAGATACATTTCTTAAAAAATATGAAGAATGTGAATGCATCCTCCAAAACTTTGGAGCTAGGTATAATAATTTCTATTCTAAAGAAAGCAAGAATCAGTCGACATGTCAAAAGTTCCGACAAAACTCAGTTCTGATCAACTCTCGATCTCACAACTGTCTTATTGTTTTATGTATGGGCCTGCCAAAATGACTCTACTCCTGATGGAAAGCATAAGCAAAATCTAAGAGTGGTGGTCACCACACTCATTGGGAATGCAGACAATGCAACAATGCAGCATGGTGACCCACACCATTGCGCCCCAGTGATGTTTCTGCATCATTGGGCCTCCGGTCTCGCACTCACCAACGAAACACAGTACGAACGCTATCGTTTTACGTTGATCTTCTCTGCGAGGGTAGTACCGCCCCGGTCGAGTCGACACAAATGGTGCTAAATTAAGCGTGGCTCTACTACCTACCTCTTAAAAAGTATTTTCGTAGTAAAGGTTTTTGCACACCATGTCGGTGGGTTCTTGAGCATTGCAGTCCAAACTTGCATGGCCGCTTGGTCATGCCGACAGGTTCCGCGGGGAGCCGGCGTTGGTTCAGTTTGCGTTATGCGACCTCCAGCAACATGTGCCGGGGACCTAAAAATGCTGGCGGTATACCCGTCGGCATAGTGTATTCAAGCATTAAATATCCAACGTTGACTGTAATGTGATTAAATCGTATTATGTAAATTGAATAGCTAATCTTATAGTAACAAGATTGAGATTTGATCGGAACTGTATTATGATGACATTTTTATTACCAGAATTGGCCTTCAGATCATCCAGCACAAAACAGCCAACAAGAAACAATCATAGTAACCAAGAGCTTGTTAGAAACCAACCGCACATCAAGTTGCCAGAAGAAACATTTGTAAGGAAGGCGGTAGACTCCGAGCTCTCAAAAACCACGATTATCAACAATATGGCTGCGTATCATTCAGTTTTATTATAAAATGCATATCAATTGTGCGTATTTATAACTTTAACTAGCTTATTACTATATTATAGTTTAAAAAAATTATGTGCCTTAGAGCAATACTGAGTTTATAAGATCCCTAGTTGGTCTGTTGTTACCAAAATATAAAAAAGGGACCATTTCGGCATACACCTTTTTCAAACAAAGATAACATTTTGCAAATCCGTCCATATACCACAGAGTTATACCCAAACATATTTAATAAAAAAATAAAACATTTGAATTAAGAACCTTCTCCTTTTTTTATAATAAATAAATGATTATTCTGTATGTATGTTTCTAGATGACGTATATTTTTAGTGTAACAAATCTAATTTTAGTAAATCTTTGATATTCAGAGCAAATTTTTAACAGTACAAAACAAGTTTTGGTGATTTTTAGATAAGAGAGTGCTCTATCAAAATTTTTTTTTATACATTGCACTGATACATACCTACTGGTACATTTAAAACGTCATTTAGTGCTCTTCTAAATTGAGCTAGGTATTAAAAAACCCAGCAAAAAAAAATTTTTTGAAACAATAAATATGAATAAATTAGAGACAATAGCATAAAGTCAGCTTAAAGTGCATTTAAATGGCAACACTCAGCAGGATTTGGCACATAAGCTTTAGTTATAGATCATTCAAATTTTTTCCTCTTATAATACTATAGCTACGTCTGGAACGAATATTGTGCAGCATTCGTCTTTTGCTGTAAGTTGGTGCGAATTATGGGGCGCATTTTTCCCAAGGCATTGACATGCAAGGTTCTGTCTTCTAGCCCACCATGTGTCACTGAAATTGAATAAAAATGAATATTTTAAATGATATAAAAATAAAAATTATACAATTACATAATTTTTTTTATTTATTTTTAGTTTTTTTTTTGAATTTTGCAACAATAAATTTCAATTTGATATTTATATTAATATTAGAAATATGTAGTACTAGTTGTTGCCCGGCTCCGCCCGCGTATTTGTCGGTTATCGCGGCAAATTCGCATGCAAATTTTTATTCTGTTGTATAAGCTATATTACTGTAAAATTTCATCCAAATCCGTTCAGTAGCTTTTGCTTTAAAGAGTAACAAACATCCATTCTTACATCCATCCATTCATCCTTACTTTCAAACTTTCGCGTTTATAATATTAGTAGGATACTTCCTGCTTGTTTAATTCAAATTTTAAGAAAACATTCAGCTCTAAAGGAAAAGTAAAGATATTATGGAGTTGAAAATAAAGTTTGTAACAATTAATGACTAGTTAGGCAAATTTAAGGTGATACAATCTCCGTTATAGGCTCCCACACATAACTGCGATGTGATGCGGAGTTCAGATCGGAAGTTCTTGCTGTGCATTCGTGCGAGCTTGCAGATATTTGCGATGCTTTGCGAATTTGCATTATGTGTGGCAGCTAGAGATGGATAATGGGTAAAAACCCATTCTTCCCAATTGGGTTAAAACTGGGTGATTTGGGTTTTAACCCGGTTTTAACCCATTACCACCCATTTTGCTGGGTGAAAATAAAAATTATAAACATGCTATAGAAATGAAAATAAAAATTATAAACATGCTAAAATCAGAATTCTGAACCTAAAATCCGACGAACCAAAATACAATGCAAAATATTATGATAAGTTAGATTAATTGGAATCTCTAGTTGAATCAGATATATTGTCACAATCTGAAATATTTAAATTGTTAATGCCAGACGTAGATAGTTCAGGGCTGGTAACTTTTTTGTTTTTTTTTTCATGGATTGGTAGATAAACGAGCAGACGTATCACCTGAAGGTAGGTGATTACCGCCGCCCATGGATACTCGCAACACCAGAGGTATCACAAGTGCGTTTCCGACATTTTGGGGACAGAGGGGGAGTTTGGGGTAGCTTTAGGGTTGAGTGATGGGAATACTCTACACTCATAGGGGGCGATCGCGGACCCCGGTTTCGCGCCCGTCGGGCTCCGTCTTTAGTAAGGCGGAGTCTTATAGACGGGCTAGGACGGACGGCGAGTCCCAAGCAGAAGAGGAGATCGTAGATCTCCTGCAGAAGATCGGAGAGCCGGTGGATGGGGTTTCGGTGCCCCAATCACCGGCCTCTTTGCAGGAGAGGGCGCAGGCGGCGGTGGCCATCATCAATAAGGTGGCCACCAAGTCCGTGAACCTAAAGGGCCCTTTTGTGAGGGCCCTCAAGGACTCCTCTTCCGCCGTTGCCGAGATCGTGGAGACCCTGGCTGGCGACGTGGCTCGCCTGCAGGCGGCAAACGACCACTTGACGGAGCAGGTGGCCGGGCTCGGCGCTCAATTTGCCGTTTTTCGGGCGGAGCGCTCTGGGCGAGGGGCCCCTGTCCCGTCTGCGTCACAGCCGGCCCCGGCCCCGGCCCCGTCTACATCCCGGCCGGCCCCGACTGCGTCCCAACCGGCCCCGTCTGCATCCCAGGCGGCCCCGTCTTCGTCCCGGCCGGCCCCGTCTGCGTCCAGACCTGCTCCATCTGCGTCCCGGCCGGCCCCGTCTGCCTCCCAGCCGGCCCCGTCTACGTCCCAGCCGGCCCCTACCATCCCCGGGGTGCCAGACGCCGTCCTGCAGCAAATGCTGCAGCAGATCCTCACCTCGGTGGGGAATCTGGTGGACGGTCGTCTGGCCGGCCTGGAGGCGAGGCTGCCTCCCGCCCCTATTCTTCGGCCGCCTCTTGCGGCTCCGAGGCCGAAGGTCGCGTCGGCACCGACCCCGCTCCCCGTAGTGGGGGGTCGCGTGTCGTACGCGGCGGCAACGTTGGCGCCGGGCCCTGCCGCTGCTCCAAAGACGCAGCGGGGGACAAAGGCTCCAAAGAAGACGGTTGCGCCGAAGAGGACGGGGTCCAAGACGGCGGCGGGGGCAGGAGCGGAGTTTCCTCCGCTCCCCACTTCAACACCTCTGCCTGGCTCCTCCACATCTGCCCCCTGCAATGAGGGTTGGCAGGTAGTTGGAGGGGCCAAGCAGTCCAAGAAGGCCAAGAAGCGGGCCAAGAAGGCTGCCCAAAAGGCGGCCTCTGGCCCGCAGTCGCCATCGGTGGCAAGGGCCACCCCGAAAAAGCCGCGGAAGCTGCAGCCGCCAAAAACCGCGGCTGTGGTGGTCACGGTGTCACCAGAGGCGGCAAGGGGCGGATTGTCGTACGCGGCCGTCTTTAAGACGGCCCGGGACAGTCTCGCCCCAGATTTTGGCACGGCAGGGGTACGCTTGCGCCTCGCCCAGACGGGAGCTCGGGTTCTGGAGTTCCCTGGGGCCGATGGCGCAAGGACGGCAGACGCTTTCGCTGAGAAGCTGCGGGAAGTATTTACGGACACGGATGGTGTCAAGATCGCCAGGCCTACGAAATGCGCTGAGTTGCGCATCTCAGGCCTGGACGATTCGGTGACGGCCGAAGACGTTCGCGTTGCAATCCGGGAAAAGACGGGTTGCAAAGCGGAGAGTGTCAGAGTTGGCACCATCCGCCCCGGTCCGGGAGGACTTGGCGCAGTGTGGGTGAGTTGCCCCGTGGCGTCGGCCAAAGTTTTGGACGACGCCGGCAGGCTACTCTTCGGTTTTGTGAGATCCAGGATAACAGTCCTGGCGGCAAGACCGATGAGATGCTATAAATGCCTAGCATCGGGGCACACACGCGTCAAGTGTGCAAGCTGTTTCGACTGCAGCGGATTATGTTTTCGCTGCGGTCGACCAGGGCACAAGGCGGCAGAATGTTCTGCCGCCCCTCACTGCCCCATGTGTGCGGCGGGCAAAAAGCCCGCCAATCACCAGATGGGACAGGGGGGCTGCAGGCCTTCCCGCGCTTCTCAGCAGACGTCGGGGGCTAGCCAGTCGACCCAGGCTGCCTCCGACGTTGTCCGTCCGTCCTCGTCGACGCCTATGGCGAGGGTTGTAGAGACGATCCAGTAATGGATCAAATCTGCAACCTCCTTGTCCAGACGAACCTAAACCACTGCGCCGCAGCGCAGGATCTCTTCCTGCAAACCATGGCGCAGTGGTCGATCGGTGTTGCCGTAGTCGCGGAGCCCTACTACGTTCCTCCCCGTCCAAACTGGATGGGTGACTGGGACGGCTCCGTGGCAGTCGTCGGTTCCGCGGCGGCTCATTCCCCGCCCTTGTCGCTTAGAGACAAGGGCTCTGGATATGTTGCCGCCGAGTGGGGGGGGATCACTGTTTACGGTGTCTACTTCTCCCCCAACCGGAGTCTGAGCGACTTCGAGGTTTTCCTTAACAGCTTGGAGACCTCGATGCGGCGATTAGCTTCTGGGCACGTCCTCGTGCTGGGGGACTTCAACGCAAAATCCATTGCGTGGGGGTCCCCCGGGACGGACGCCAAGGGCGAGGCCGTCGAGGAGTGGGCGGCTTCGGTGGGCCTCTGTTTATTAAACAGAGGCTCCACCAACACGTGCGTGCGACAGCAGGGGGGGTCGATAGTGGACCTTTCGTTCGCTACCCCTGCTGTTGCCGCACGAGTAAGGAACTGGTGTGTCCTGGAAGAGGTCGAGACGCTCTCGGATCATCTCTATATCCGATTCGAGCTCTCCCGGTCCCAGGGCCCCAGTAGGGGTCACACGGCGCGGCGCTCTTCCCGCTTTCCGCGGTGGGCTGTCGCTAAACTGGATAGGGACCTACTAGAGGAGGCGGCCATTATTCACTCTTGGCTGTCTCCGCAGGCCCCGACCGAGGAGGTCGGCGTGGACGTTGGGGCTGGCCGTTTTCGCGATGCGATTACGCAGATTTGTGATGCGGCCATGCCCCGCGTCCACGGTCGTCGTCCTCCTCGGAAGGAGGTCTACTGGTGGTCCCAGGAGTTGGCGGACCTCCGTGCGGCTTGTACTCGTGCCCGGAGGTCTTACACCCGCAGCCGGCGACGTCACCGCGGAGACGGTGGCGGGGACCAGCTTCATGAGGAGTACCGCGAAGCGCGGAAAACTCTGAAGCTGGCCATTTGCCGCGCCAAGGAGGTAAAGAGAAAGGAGATGCTGGAGAGTCTCGACCGTGACCCCTGGGGTCGCCCATATCGTGCGGTGCGACAGAAGCTCCGCACGGCGGGCCCCCCCCTTACCGAGACTCTCCAGCCCAGCTTCCTGCAGGAAGTGGTCGAGGGCCTTTTCCCGCAGCGGGCGGAGCACGCTCCCCCGTCGATGGCCTATCCGGTCAGAGACGATGGGGGCGATGTTCCGCCCGTTAGGGATTCGGAGGTTGGGGCGGCTGTTCTGCGGATCCGTTCCAAGAACACCGCCCCCGGGCCGGACGGGGTTCCAGCCCGAGTGATGGCCCGAGCCCTCGATCATATGTCGGACCGCCTCAGGGAGGTGTTGGACGCTAGCCTGGCGTCCGGACGCTTCCCTGAGTGCTGGAAATGCGGGAAGCTGGTCCTATTGAGGAAGCCGGGACGGCCTGCCGATTCGGTCGCGGCCTATAGGCCCATCGTGTTGCTGGACGAGGCGGGCAAGTTGTTTGAGAGGATACTCTCTGCCCGCATCGTCCGGCACCTCTGCGAGGTGGGGCCCGACCTGTCGGACGCCCAATTCGGATTCCGAGAGGGGCGTTCGACGGTCGATGCCGTGATGCGCCTTAGGGCCGTGACCGAAGAGGCAGTGAGCTGTGGCGGCGTGGTGTTGGCGGTGTCTCTGGACATCGCCAACGCCTTTAATAGTCTGCCATTCAGCTGCATCAGGGAAGCACTCCAATACCACGGGGTGCCAGAGTACCTGAGGCGGCTAGTGGCAGACTATTTGGAGGAGCGTACCGTCGTGTACGAGGATCGAGAGGGCGCCTTGAGACGGCGACCCATGTCGTGCGGCGTTCCACAGGGGTCTGTCCTTGGACCACTCCTGTGGAACGTGGGATACGACTGGGTCCTACGAGGTCGTCTCCCCCCCGGGCTGGGCGTAATTTGTTACGCTGATGACACATTGGTCACGGCCCGGGGGGCGAACTTCCAGGAGGCGGCGCGCCTGGCCACCATTGGTGTCTCTCTGGTGGTCGGGCGCATCGAGGCGCTGGGCTTACGGGTGGCCCTGGACAAGACGGAGGCCCTGTTATTCCATGGGCCCCGTCGTGGGCCGCCCCCCGGCGCCTCCATAGTGGTCAACTCGATCCTCGTACCGGTTCGGGCCCAGATGAGGTATCTGGGCCTGATCCTCGACGGTAGGTGGCTCTTCGACGAGCACTTCCGACAGCTTGGTCCGAAGCTGGTCGACGCTGCCTCTGCCCTTGGGCGACTTTTGCCCAATTTGGGCGGAGCCAGCGTCGCAACGCGACACCTCTACACGGGGGTGGTCCGGTCGATGGCGCTGTATGGGGCACCGGTGTGGGTGGCGGCTCTGACTGCCCTCAATAAGGCCCGCCTCTGGCGGCCTCAGAGGGTATTGGCGGTCAGAGCCATCCGCGGATACCGCACGGTGTCTACCGAGGCGGCGTGTGCCTTGGCCGGAACACCTCCGTGGGATTTGGAGGCGGAAGTCCTCGCCGAAGTTTATCGACGGGTGGCTGAATTCCGGGCGGAGAGAGGCATTCGCCCTCCGCCCGAAGAGGTACGCGAGTGGCGTGAAGCCGCCCGTCGAGCCACGATGGCTCGCTGGTCGTTCCGGCTGGAGACTCCACGCGCTGGCTTTGCCGCCGTGGAGGCTCTCCAGCCGGTCATCCTCGAGTGGGCAGGGCGGCAGCACGGGACTCTTTCCTTCCGACTGACGCAGGTGCTTTCCGGGCACGGATGCTTCGGGAAGTACCTGCACTCGGTCGCCAGGAGGGAACTGAGTCCCGCCTGCCACCACTGCGACTGCAGTGAGGACTCGGCCCAGCATACGCTGGCGATTTGCCCCGCTTGGGCGTCGCAGCGCCGGGCCCTCACTGCAGTCATCGGAGGAGATCTCTCGCTACCGGCCATCATTCGCTGCATGGCCGGTAGCGACAGCAGTTTTACCGCGGTCGCAGCCTTCTGCGAAGACGTAATTTCGCAGAAGGAGGCGGCGGAGAAGGCCCGGGAGGATGATATCCACTCGGACCCGATCCGCCGCCGGCGAACCGGGCGGCGGAGGCGCGCCTACCAGCGCCTCATGCCGCCCTGAGTGTGGCCGCGGATGGTCGGGATGGGTTTTCCCCACCATCCGCTTTAGTGGTCACCCGCGAGGGGGCGACGTTACGCGTGTGCCGTACGTCGCCTAAATTGAGAGTTTTAACAGCAGACGGTGCCCGCTTTAGTGCGGGCAGGCGCTGGGAGGGGTCCGGATGTGTTAATAACAGCAGTTCCCGGATCCCTCCCGTCTCAGGCGCAGAGTGGCACACCGTGTGGTTTTAGTCGGTTCGATTCCGACACACCGCCACGCCGCAAACCCCGGCGGGGTGACGGCCCGAGGGGGTTTCCACACGTTAAAAAAAAAAAAAAAAAAAAAAAAAAATGGGAATACTCTACATGCAGGACAGCATGAGTAGAATTTAAGGTAGGTGGTTACCATCCACAATGCAAACAAGATCAGTGCATCATGATTATCCACATTATGGCGGCCTAGTGAGATGAGTTTTAACACTCCGTTTAAAGGATCCGGGATCATAATGGGAGGAAAACACGTGCCCTGTTAATGAGTTTCAGGTTTTGACCGCTCGGCACAGGCAGGAAGAACCGCAACAACAACCATTGTGTTTTAATTCATTGGATTTAAGGTTCAGAATATTGTTTTTAGTATCATGATAATAATTTTCATTTTCAACCAGCAAAATGGGTTATAAATGGGTGAAAAATGGGTTATAAATGGTTGAAAATTGGGTTATAACTGGGTTTTTACCCAGCTTTGGGTTTTAACCCGGGTGATTAACCATCTCTAGTGGCAGCCCTAAGTCATGTTGCACTGTTACAATTAATCTAACTCTAACCACACGATATTCCATTATGTCGACTTCATTCCAAAACCTTTAGTCAGCCAAAGCCAAGTAATTAATAAGAATGAGAATAAGCAAAATATTTGAGAGCAGTACTAACCTGAGTCTTATATAGATGCAACAAAAAATGGCAGCCAATGTCATCGCCAATAATAGTGACACTGTAGTGAAGATGAATTCAATTAACGGACTGCCGATCATGATTACAATGTTTACATAATTTTCTGTATCCTGAAAAATAAGTATTTATTCTTATATTATAAAAACAAATTTACTAAATTATCAAAGAGTTGTTCAAAACAAAGTTCCTATCAAAAGTTTCCTATCCTTCCTTATTCCCAAGATTCTCCTAATATCAGTTTTTTTCACGAAGCCTCTGGTATCGAACCTGCAGCCCTGAGGGCGAACTGGTGTTGGAGGTTGAATTAATTGTCTGTCAGTATATTTCAGGGTAATAACTAACAACTGGGACTGGTCTATGAGACACAGATGGGAAACACCACCATACCATATAAGTATGGTGGTGTTTTCAGGTTGTTATTAAGAATTGGAAGAAAATTCCAAAAAAAATTCAATTCAAATCAAATCAAATCCAGATTAGGAATGGCATACGCTAACCTTATCTGGCAAGCTCATTCTTCTAATACAATTAGCAAAAATTTCATGCTTTTATTTATTAACATGGCAAAAAAAAGAAATGGATCACCATTTTGCCTTACCAGAAATTACTTACCATTAGGTGACCCTGAGGGAAAGTAACTATCATCACCCATATACACCGTTAACTGAAAATTGTGTCTTCAGCTAAAGTGTCATCACATCATATCAGCAACCTTTCACAGTCTACTACTAGATTGTGTATGTTATATGTCCAATACAACATACACAATCAATAAAAAAACCATTACAAGGTATACATTTACATTATAATGCATTATTCAAACCTCATTCTATATTTAGACAACCATTAATATAAGTTCAATTTTCACTGCCCATAAAAAAAAAAATTGTGACCATTAGAGTTGTTTCTAAACTCTATTTGTTAGGATAATCAAATAGTCAAACTATTGTAAGCTATAAAAAAATGGTTTTAAACCTCACTTCTTAAAAACTGTTATACTTATATCAGTTCTTATACAAGGTGTATTTTTAACAAGCCAAATGACTTCACTGGTAACACATAAGTAAATAACGACTTAATACTTTACTTATTACTCCTTTCCAACAAGCTCTACTTGTATTTCAGTGGTTATATTATTTTCATATCATAGTTTACTCATACTGGAATCTGGCTAGTAGTTTATTCTTGTGATGAAGGATTAAGGGAGTTTCATCACCTCATTCGAGATGAATGTGTGTCGTAAGAGGTAACTAAGGAAACAATCAATGCAGGACAGTATCATAGATACATACTAGATGGAGAAGGAAGACTTGAAACAAACTATACCAACCAATCTGGCCTGATTGGTGAAGTAGCCTAAGACTACTTTATAAAGAGAAGTCTAAGACCATCAGTGGACTATTAAAGACTGTTGATGATGACTGGGGTCTGAATTTATTAATAAAAAAAATATAGTAACACAATACTCACATACAACTTCGTCAGTAACGGAGACGCACTTTACTGTATGTAATCTACCAGAATAAATTACTTCCCGAGACAGAGTTAAGCAATTAATCATCTAAGCAATTTTTCTGTTAAGATGCGCTATATTTTTGTACATAAGATAGGTATTTTGTACACATAAACACACTACGTAGTAGTGGTTTTTAAGTACCTAAACCATCTCGTCTATAAATAATGTAGGGATACATTCACATATTTTGCTTCTTCAAATTATTTTAAAAATCACTGTAAAAATATTTCAAAATACAAACAACGATTGAGATTTTTTTTACGTCAATTACTTTTTAAATGTCAAAGAAGTTGTTGTCGAAATTTTTGATCGAATGTGTTCGTTCTGAAACAGATAGGTATTAAGCATTAACATTCAGGACTTATTGCAGTTCAGTACTTAGAGCATTTACATGAAGGGGGTGCTGAACGAGCGGAAAGCTTGATCGGAGTAGAGAGAGAGAGAGACTGAATTTAGTTCGAGTCTGTCTCTCTCACGCAAGCTTGGGGTTGATTAGTATATTTCCCACCAAATCAGTCATGCAAATTGATGACTGATTTGGTGGGAAATATACAACATACACCAACCACTCAGAAGATTATTACAAAATATTATACATACCGACATAGACTATAAAAACTATTTATCACCCTTTCTTTTGACTTCAACATAGTTAAGAAAAAATCCTAAGATTTAAGCTTGCTGTAAGAACAGTCAAAATAAAAAAGTCAAAAAAATAACAGTTTTATTTTTTTATTAATTTACAAATATTTTATTTTAAAAGATACAGTGTCACACTCAAACTACAAAGACGCCAGCTTCCTCTACTATAACATTACAACTTTGGGACTTTGGGTCATCTGTGGGCTTTCTGGATCCTTTTTTCAAAATATTGGTCTTTTGCATTTTTTCGCCAAAGCTTCAACTTCTTGTTTCAGTTTACGATCACTAAAAACACACCAAAAATAAAATTATGGTTTCACGAACACCATCTATCATAATATATGGTGTAGATATTTAAAACACTCACGAGTAATTAATCTTACAACAATATACGCAAGCAGACAAAATACATAGACTAGCACAGGCGATAAATAACAAAACGGATATCATGATCCCCCGAAACAGTTTTTGTCCTTCAATGTAGATGGACCCTGAAATGAAAATTCATTTTTAGTCAACATTGACATAACGGAAATCCAGATATATTTAGAAAAACAGGATAGACTTCCAAGCTAGAATATTTTTTTCCTTAAATTATTCAGAAATATTTTCTAGAGTAAATAAAAGCAAGACTTTTTAATATTTCTTGTCCTGTTGAAAATTTTAATCAATTCGTATTTTGTTTGCTGTAGAAACATGGTCCAGCTGTTCAGGTTGGCCACGAGGTTATAATAATTAAACATAATATTACATTAAAGTAATGGGGTGTTTTCTATGTATAGAATGTATGTATTTACAAAAAAAAAGTACCTATATAAGTATTTGTATCAGTTCTCTAGTATCGTAACACAAGCTCTGCTTAGCTTGGGATTAGATGGCGTTGTGAGTTAGATGTCCGAAAATATTTATTTATTTTATTTTTATTTACTTATACAGGCAGGGCTTTTTTGTGGGGAACCACGGGGGCACACAGTGGACACACACAAAGGAAATTTTGTTTGTTTTTACAAAAGCTAATTTATCTTCAACGCCTTCAACAAAAAAAGTATAACTACCCTTAAAGTGCAAGTGATTAAAATTAAGATTACATTTCCTACCCTCTCTGAGAATAGCAAACTAAAATGACAGTATTCGTTTCGTGCTGTTGTGTTTTGTTGGTGAGTGCGAGACCGGAGGCCCATTGATGCAGCGGAGACAGTTATCGTGATCAAGTGTGCAAGTGTGGAATGCTTGTGAAATCACAGTAAATTAGTTGAAACAGGAAGACCTTTAGAATCGTTGAGACCAGACGATCACTTACGGAAGGGTACGGGACCCTTCTGTCCGACGGTCCGGTGCCCTTCTGTCCGACGGTCCGGTGTACCGTTATGCTTTATATGACGACACAGCATTCTGAATCAAGGAAAAAGCTCATATATTCAACAGAGGCATCTCCTTCTTCCATTAACCCGCTTTTTGAGGTGCAATTCACAAATATTCATGGACTAATGCAAACCTTAACGCTGTCCACCATCACTTTGAGACGGTACTGCCGGCGATGCTTTCCTTAACGGAGATACAAATACGGTCCCCAGCCACCACAAACTTCATTCTTCTTCATGTTTCACCATCCCGGCTATGTGCTTCATCATCCTTTGACGCGGGTCGAATTGTCCACGCATTCGCTCTCACGCATTGCCTCACCCAGCTAGTACTCCAGCTCAGGAGGATACCAGACATGTCGAGTCAAGAGCCTTCACTGGTAGATCTACTGCTGGCCAGTCATCCTGCCCAGTATAGTATGATAGTCCTCGCTCCTTTGGGATCTTCTGGAGACCCATACCCCAACCCCTCCACACATCCGTATCCCCATCCCCCAAAGGTCAGCAACGGCCTTGTGACACCTCTGGTATTGCGGGTGTCCATGGGCGGCGGTAATCGACATAATTGCCATGAGGTGATCCGTCTGCTCGTTTGCCACCTATACCGTAAAAAAAAACCACCTGGTCTCTACCCCACTACCTGAAAGATCACTCGTTGCTAAATGATCGGCAATATGACTTTAGGCAGAAACGATCCACGCGTGATCTACTAACGCACGCAATGAGATGTTAGCCCTTCACAACTTACATTACTATGCAGACGATACAAAAATACCTAACTCTACTCTGCCTGATGGAAATCATGAGCAGAATCCAAGAGTAGGGGTCATCATACTCATTGCGAGAACAATGCAGCATGCATGGTGACCCACACAATGGCAGCTTATTGATATGTTTCTGCATCATTGAGCCTCCGGTTTTGCATTTACAACGAAGCACGATGAATGATGAAACTTTTGGATTACATTTCAAATATTATTCGGATTTTTGCGATTATTTAATTTCAGTTTACGTTTTTATCGAAAAACATCAATGTCTTTATCCAAACCCTCGATTTTTTCCCTCATAACACGGGGCGCGGGTGTAGGTATATTTATAACAAATTATGGGAACTTTCAAAAATTTGTGGGCCCCCAAAGCAGAAGTGGCAAAAAAACTCTGCGTATAGGTATAACTATAGATGTTATAAATAATGTAATTTATACGAATGGTTTTTCATAGTAACGGTGTGTGAATATGTTTTAAAACAATGATACACACATCATCAGGCATAAATTTTTTTTACTTACTTGCCATTCCTTCTTGATTTAATATTGTATCATCATCTGTAAAAAAATGTTATAGCATTATGAAATGATGACCACTTGACCACGGAGGATTTCAACACAATCTAAACGTTCTTATTTTCTGTATTTAAGAATTAGTAAATTGAAACAGACGGAGTAAAAGTCGGGAAGAGTTTTGATTATTTCTTTTAATCACAAGAGAAAAGATCACAATAATGGCTCAGCATTGGCTTATATAGACACATCCCCATTACTGGCTGGCTGGCTGGCTGGCTTGGCGGGCGCGGGGGGGGGTGGGGGAGAAGGGGCAACATGGCGACTAGGCTATGGTGGCGTGTTGGCTGAGGTTACAAAATGGATTAAATATACCTACAATACCACACTACTAGCCTGACTATTGTTGTCCAGTTATCCTTCTCTTTGCAGTGCTCTTGTTCTGCGTAGTTTGCTCCATTGATGTGCTCTTACGACAACCACAGATTGACTAGGGCTGGTAAAATTCTGTATTCTTACAGACCACATAGACAATTTGAATTTTTATAAAAAAAAAAAAATAGAAAATATTCCCGTGTGAAAATTTACAAACATACATGAAAATGACATAGAGACTATCAGACTCACTTTGTGTGATCTACAAATTGCTGTGCTGAGTTGCTGAGTCTGACTGAGTTGATCACCTAAGCCACAACAGCATCTGTGTCTTTGGTTTTCAATAAGTACTTACTTTGGTTGTCATAGTGTACTATGACTCTCTTCATTAGTTTTGGTAAGTCTAGAACGCATCCTTTTTTTGCAGTATCGTAAACATATAACCTGCAAGATGAATAAAAAGAAATGGTCAATATTCATAAACTTTTTAAATCGTTCAAGCGTGATAATAGAATATCATATGAAAAGTAAGTATTACGACATACCCGTCACAGCCGCATAACGGATCACAGGCTGTGGTGTTCTGGAAATAGAAAATTATTATGAGTATTTTCAACTTACACTTAAGGAGGTTTAAGACAAAAACTTAAACACTGAAACAATATAACATATATATAGGTTAACGTACATTCGTACATTATTCTTATGCTACTATATTTTTGAAGAGTAAACTTCTTTAGCCACGTTGAGAAATTTTTGGTAGGAGAACATCTTATGAGTTCGCGTCACCAACATGCTGACATGACAAGTTTCGTAGTGAAAGTTTCTTTAGCCGCGTTGAACACTTTTTGGGGAAAATCTTATGGGTTTGAACATTATGACATTTCTAATTTCACACATTAACTTTACGAATAACATTCTAAGTTAAATAACTTTTCACTTCTATCGGTAGTCCTTATGACTGGCAATCTTTTTTTAGCTAAGTTTTGGGACTTGCTGTCATGTATTGTCTTGGATATAGATCTGTCGCAATAGTATTTCTTTCACATTATAATACTTTTACTACAGTTACGTGCGATATGACACTGTTGATAATAAAGATAAACGACGTTATATACTTACTTGAATACTTGCCTCGGTCGTTTCTGCATCTGTTATTAAACAAAAAATATTCTCATCAAATTTATAATGAAATAATTATGACGGAGCTTAAGAACTGTCGAATTAATTGATGATTTCTGGCAACGGTTAAGATTTAGAGCTAGAAGCTAGACGTCCAAATTTCATATTAACAGCGGTTCCCAGAGCCCTCATACTTTAGCCTTAAGTTATACCTAAATGGCCCACTGTTTTTTAGTCGGTATTATTTTAACACCCTGTCCTATTATAAGGTTACGGCCTGCAGGCTTCGATTCTCACAAGTCAAAAACTGTTGATGAGCCTGATTTGTTATCTGTCTGGGTATACCTACTTTATCTTTAATTTGCGACCCGGTACGGCGTCGCATTGGATTTTTTTTAAATCATCGGAATTAATTTCCTTGCATGTATTACCTACACATGTAAACCTTCGTCTTGAATCACTTCTGTCTGTCACACTATATACCTATTACTGAAAACTGCATTAAAACCCGTGGAATTGTTTCAAAGATCTATAAGCGAACAGACAGCAGAATCTATTTCATTTTTTTAATGTAACGATATGTACTGACTAAGAGATATGTACATAAGTTCTTCCTCATTTAGGGGTTATGATAATATGTACTCGCGTGTTATCAAAAACTCTTGTCAACTGACATCAATACAACTTTTCTTTCCTAGCATTCTTTTTAGCTAGTAAATTACTCCGTGGACGTGTTTTCCCGTAGTGGACAGTTTTTTTTTTAATATTATTTATTACCGTTCCTATTTCAAAAATCAGATCAGACGAGATCACAGAAGAGGAGAATTCTTTTGTTCTGTGTTTCTTTTGTTCTGTGGACGAGATCATACACCAAGGGTTTCTTGCTAACTTTAATGTACATCTAGATGGATTGGTGCAGAATTTGTTTCAAGTTTTACTTCTTTGTAATGATGTCGTCCAGCTTAGCGCACCTTAAGGCGCAGTGTCCTGATATCATGGTGGATAGAAGTGGTGAAATTAAAATTTGTACAGCAAAAAAATTGCGTCGTTAACTTTCACATTATTCCTCTCCGTATGCTGAGAGATCTCCTTCGCTAACGCCTTAACGATCTTGATAAGAATGTGAATCATGTGTTCAAAGTGTTAAAATTTACTTAAATACAAGTAGTAGTTTAAATGCCAGTATTCTTTGACTACATTAATTAAGAAGCTTGTTTATAACAACACCTAGCGGTTGTATTTGATATTAAGTTCAAAAAAACACAATGTCTTGACAGTCAAGAAACAGATGGTGATCGAAGCGATCCTAGAGGCATTTTTAAAAAAAAAAGAACTTATTTATACTATTCATTTAAGTAATGGAATATTCGGCATCAACAATTTATAATAGTCTGCAGCTGGACATTATATAAGCCACTCCTTCGAAAGGAGGTTCAATATACGGCATCCAGGAACCAAACGCAAGACTTGTTCTTGACATAACAAACTTCTACTAAAATTGAGCAGATTTTAATTAGCTTATAGGGGTCGTGGTTCTAATACCAACCACCTCTTAATATGTTTTGTGGTCCGAATTCTAAACTTATGAAAGATAAAAAATGGTAGCTATTTATCATGTACAAGTAAAAAATTTTGTGTAATCATTAACGGCAAGCTGGCTCTTCAAATAGTGTTGATATTAACAAATAGTGTTGTAAATAACTTTTCTCTGGCCAAAAATATAACTTACAGGTGCAAGGAAATCCTATAAGGAACACAAAAAGTATCTTGTACAACCTTTTCTGCTTCATAGTCCGCGACTTTAAGCACAGCATCACAAAAATGCACTACAATTTTACAAATTGTGACTTAAAAACCCGTCAGACACCGTCATTCATTCGCTAAATTAAAGTCACTCGTAAGACTACAATTGAAACTGATTTATTTAATCACTTGAAGAGTATATAAACTGATATATTTAACACAAATGTATATTTACGAACTGATTGTGGAATACAGACGAACAACGTGAGCTGATTTTATTCTGCTAGTTACAGAAATAGCCACGATGACCTCGGTCCGCAACCATTCCTACAAATAGTAATTTATCCAATTGATCCTATTTATGCATTTAGAAATTTCATTTGTAAGATTTGATTTCGTTTGTAAAAAGAATAAAGTTTATATGTCAGTAATAGACACTACGTCCTTTTATATTATGTTACTGCTATTTACTTATCTATCAGAACCCATAATGCACCTCGTCATGTCGTTAGTAATAGTGTGAAGACTAACAATTATAATTAACCTTTAAATTATGGTTCATAATGAATTAAAAGTTCTATTTGAGCATTAAATTTATTTAAGAAATTTTACTTTATTTGCGAGATATCTAAAATATTTAATGAAATACCTAAAAAGAGTTCAACTGCCTCGTTGATCTAGCGGTTAGCGTAAGTGACTGCCGATCAAGGGGTCTCGGGTTCGCGTCCCGGGTCGGACTGCTGTTGGGTTTTTCTTAAAAGAAATTCTTAATAGCAGCCCGGAGTATGGAAGATGGCGCTGTTTCTCGCCCGTGCCTCGCAGAGCACGTTAAGCTGTCGGTCCCACTTCTCATGAACATCTGTGGCAATCGTCATTGGGAAATCAGTGCCCTCAAATATACTGACAACTAATTCAACCTTCGAATACAGTTCACCCTCAGGGTTGCGAAGGTCCGATGCTAGTCGCTCCGTGGAAATCTAATATTTATGTAAAATCGGTTGAATGAGTATCCAACCCCAATTAATCTAGGAAGATGATGAGCTAAAAAAATTTTTTTTTAAAGCCATATGAGAGAGATTAAGACAATGCAGATATACCTTGCGCTAGGATTAGCAGCAGTCCGGATGTGCTAATAACAGCAGTTCCCGGATCCCTCCCGTCTCAGGCGCAGAGTGGCCCACCGTGTGGTTTTAGTCGGTTCGATTCCAACACACCGCCCAGCCGCAAACCCCGGCGAGGTGACGGCCCGAGGGGGTTTCAACACGTTAAAAAAAAAGGGATTAGCAGCAGTGCTCGTTTTTTTTAATGTTTGGCCTACTATGCTTAATGGTAAGCATAAGCATAATCCAAGTTCTGGCCCGTTTGTGCTGAAATCAGCATGGCTCAACTACCTTGACGTTGGCCTTTCTTTCGATATAAATAAAATTAATCACATCAACAACGATATCTGGAAAGCACTGTGACGTCTAAATGTGACCTTGACGCTGAAATCAACAGCAGAATAGGTGCTGCAGGTGCAGCATTTGGCAGGCTATGTTCCAGGGTGTTCTGCTCGCACGATATAAAATTGCACACCAAAATATCCCTGTACGTGGCGATTGTGCTGCCGAGCCTTTTATACTCCTCTGAGACGTGGTGCTTGTATCGTCACCAAATACGTACATTGGACCGTTTTCACCTGACACGCCTACGAAAAATTATGAACATAAGATGGTCAGATCGTGTGCAAAACACCGAAGTTCTGCGACGAGCCAATGTCGGTAGCATCGAAGCCTATATAATGCGTCGTCAGCTTCGGTGGTGTGGTCACGTATCTCGTATGGCGGAGGAGAGAATGGCGAGGCTCCGATATAAGGATGTGCAAAAACGTCACATGAAAAGATGCAACATTGACCCCTCTCGGTGGGGGTTATGCAGATTTGGCGGCATAACGGTCAGAATGGCGCGGGTACGTAGAAAGGAAAGTACACGAGTTGGAAGAGAAGCGTCTAGTTGATCTCGATGCCAAGCGTAATCAGACTAAGGCCCGTACTCCCGCAGCCATTATTTACAATATTATCAATAACAAACTAACAGGCCCACATTGTGCGCGTCAATTTGTTGCGAAGATTGACTATGTGAGCCGTCTTCGCTCGCTTCAGCGAAGAGTTGAGTGGGAGTCGAAGGGGTCGCCATGACCGAAATGGGTCGGAGGGGTTGTATATATGTAGACGCTCCACCTCGGATGTCCGGAGTACAGTGCCTTTCACATGCTCGCCGCGATCGCGAATTGCACGCAGCCGCCACGTGAGTGTCACGGTCCTACCTACTACTACAGTCCTACCTACTACTACAGTCCCACCTACTATTACAGTCCTACCCTTGGAGACAGGTATGTTTCTCGACGGATGATCCCAATACCGCTGCTGTTTCTGTTGCTGATCTGGTGGTGCAGGGTATGGAGCTTTTCATTCTATCCTCTGTAGTCCCCGTTGGCCTATGGCAAAGGAGAAAGCCGATCTTCTGGCCGAACTCTTTGCGTCTAACTAGACCTTGGATGACGGGGAACAGGATCCATCTACCACAACGCGGTGCGAGAGCTGTATGTTGGATATCCAGTTCTATCAAGGCTCGGTACATTTTTAGCATGAAAGTGCAAAATATAGGGATGAAAATCCCTAGATATACATAAGTCGAGGGGAATCCTTCCTATTGTGTTGAAGATGTGCGCTCCAGAGGTGGCACAGGTCTCAATGCGTCTTTTTCAGCTCTCCTACTCTTCTGACTTAATCTCATTGGACATTGCGAAGGCCTTTGATCGGGTCTAGCACCAAGCGCTTCTTTTGAATTATGGGTTTAGAAGAGTGCTACACTTAAAAATACCTATATTTAAATAAGTAAATCAATTTTACTTTCACGTCTTCTCCCAAAACGCGTTATCACGGTATCACTTCTATTACTACTTCACTTCACTACGTATGTTTTATGGATGTGGAGAAGTGTCAGTTGGTTAGACGTTCTTCAGCCATTAAAGCTCTTAGCCATGATTCAACTCTATATTTTGTACGATTAAAATCTATATTGTGACAAAAAATATAAAAAATATTGTGTTTAACAATTTAATTTAGGTCATGGACACAACCCAGGGGAGGTCATGACCCCCATGACCCTCCCCCTTTGGATCCGCACTTGGTGTAGGAGGAGGTCTTACAGAAAATCGCATCTTTCGTTGCTATTCACTGAGTGAGTAAGACTACAGGAGCCTAAACGCTGTTCCCGTCCCCCTGATCATGAAAGGCGGGACTCAAATGGTGTCAGCGCACTTATGACTCTCGAGTTGCAGGTGTCCAGTGTACATGGAGGGCGGCCCGTGTGCTCATGCCTTTTGTACTATAAAAAACTACAGGAAAAAAAGAAAATCTAAGTAGAAAACAAACTAACATACATGTATGTGTAATGTATCAAATAAATGTAATTTTTAGGCACATAATTTCTAATTAGACTGCTAAAAACCAATAAAAAAAAAGAATCTTTCGATTCCATACTTCGTTAACTTTTTTATGCATAAAGGAACGTAAGTCTTCGTTCAGAAACACTATTTTAGATTAGTACTGACAATTAAGATTGACCTGTAAAAGTTTATGTGTTTAACTTGTTATTTAGTAAAAAAAGAAAATACCTATTAATAAAAATTAAATGCAACTTACAAATGAAATCAAATGTTTTCTAGAGTATGTAAAATTGTAAACCAAGAGTTGACAATAATATAAACAAACACAGTATCTATTTCTGTCTCATTTGCTCGTGTTAGTAGCAAGTTCGATGTAAGAAAGAGTAAGTAGTCGTTTTGTTAAGTTATCGTTTATCGTAAAGTCCGACGTTGCAACGTAACCAATACACTACTCAAATTGAAATCAAAAAACCAGTTTATTTACCGATCACGTCTACAGTGCGCGCGGTTCAGGTGTTGCACCTAAAAATTGTTATCCGTATTTTCTCACGTAGACAAAAATCATTTGGATATTTTCGTGCAACTACATTAATTTTCTCTTTCTGCTGTAACAGTTTTTACTAAGTTCTGAGTGTTGTTTAACAATTTCGAAAGTCCCCTCTTGAAAGTAGTAAAAAGGTGTGTCGTGGTTCGAATTTTGAATTCGTGAATAAACTTGCATTCACGTAAAAACACAGGTGCTTTGTTTCAATGAGTTTGTGTGTGTAAAAGAGATGTTGATATATCAAAATAGGTTTTCAATCGAAATCGATTGTCTAATTGCATAGTTGAGTGATCTTCGTGTGATTGCTTCAGCAAGACGAGTTCGCAAGGTAAACGTTGTTACGCTGATGTAACTGTTTCTAGGCTTAGGTACTAACTATTTACTGTATGGTTCATTTAACATGACAACAGATGTGTGTAATGTAATTTCTAAGAGATTGTAAATGCTTATGAAATTATTCCAATAAGAGCGCCACTACTAAATATTATGAATAACAAAACATTCCTTTGTGCTTACTATCAATCAGACCGGTTCGCATACTTACTTGATTACACAATTAAATCCTCAAATTTAGCCCACATAATGTTGGAATATAAATATCTTTGTAAAGTGTATACGTAATTATTAATCTGCTTTTTAAAGACTATTTACTTGTAATGTATATTTAATAACTGCGGTTACTGTCGTACCGCGGGTGACGCCGCGGTGCGAAGCTAGTCTAAATAAGTAGCCTACGTTACTCCTTGTATCATCAGCTATCAGTGAAAGTCCCGTCAAAATCAGTCCAGCCGTAACAGAGATTAGCCGGAACAGACAGACAAAAATTGAAAAAAAAAAGATTTTTGATATATGTACTGTGTATACATACATTTGCATTTAGTAAAAATTGGTTATTTTAATGTTACAAACAGACACTCCAATTTTATTATTATTATTCTTGTCTTTATATTTGCTGTAAAGCTACAAATATTATGAAATTAGTATTTTATATTATTTAAAAAAAAGTCATATTTCATCTGTTCCCATTTTAATCACTAAACCATAGACAATTTCAAAATACATGCCCTACAATCAAGTTTAAATATATTCTTCTTATCAAGCAGATGTGCCGACCAGCACCTGAACATCATCGAACATCTGCTCAGAAATCCTGATGCTGTCTAGAACATTCCATGAAGTTGGCTGAGTCATGCAGCCATGGCCAGTGGCAAGGCGCTGTATTCCATAGCAGTGGTGGCATTGGGGTTCATTTGCTTTGTAGTTGGTGCAATTGCAGTAGGCCTACCAACATGGGGCGAATTTTATAGTTGTAAGTATCAAGTGTAATGTGAATATTTGTGTAAGAGTATATCTTAAATTTAACATTAAGAAGTCCATTCAACCTCTGCACGCAAAGGAACAGGTTTGACGGCAGATCGTTTCATTATTCACAGCACAGATGTAGGTACACATGGACAATCTTGTAGGCGGTCATTACCATAATATTTTAATAAAGTAATACTGCAATCTACTATTAGCCAAAGAATATTGCAATCAATATTACATTTACAGAAACAATTTATGTGCTTAGTAAGTAGTAAAGTATTTTTTAAATATAAAAAAAAAAATACACCTTTTTTTTAAGAATTTCTAAAATTAATGTAAAAGTATGACTAGTAGTCTAAAAGTATTGAGCAAATATGCATTTTTACTAACTGTGAAGAGTGTCTAATTAGATAAAATTTAATATTTTGCTCAATATGTTTTAGAATTATTCCTCTCAAAGTTAACACAAAATTCAATGTAGGCATTTAGCACTTACTGAATTGGAAGCCAATGACAGCAAATTAAAACTGTTCTTCTTTCTTTCTTTTTGTTTGTTTGATATATCACCAAACTTGAAGTATAAATAATTGCATTGAACAAAACAGTGCCGGACAAACATTTTCTACAGAATTTACACCTTAATGTTACATTAAACATTATTCACACGTCTATTAATTCCTTTTATTATCTACTAGATGTTGCCGTTCCGCCCGCGTGTACTTAGATTATCGCGGCAAATAGTAGCCGTAGTATAGTAGTAGTAGTATGTGTTATTCTGATGTATAACCTATATTACTGTAAAGTTTCATCCAATCATGAAGAAGTAACAAACATACACACTCACAAACTGTCGCCTTTATATATTAGTGTGAAGTGTGATGTTATTAGTTATAACCATTACCATATTTTTTAAGAGTAGTGTCTAAATTAGTATCACTAATGCCATGCTTATATTGCGTTGAAGCACAATCGATGTTTTTAGTAACATTATTAGTCATTATAAACTTATTACCATTACTAACTATATAGGAAGTGATCAAGTCGCTTTAGGTAAAATTAGGTACTCAATTAATGGTTTTACTATTGATAAGTATTAAATGGGCAACATTCAAAAATCTCTTAAAATGATCTAACATAAAACATAACAAAAAAAAATGTTTATGATTTCTATTGTACCAAAATCATGTAAATTTTATTTACTTACTAGTTGTTGCATGCGGCTTCCCCCGCATATATGTCGGTTATCTCGGCAAATAGTAGCCTATGTGTTATTCTGATGTATCTATACTAATATATAAAGATGAAGAGTTTGTTTGTTTGTTTGAACACGCTAATCTCAGGAACCACTGGTCCGATTTGAAAAAATCTTTCAGTGTTAGAAAGCCCATTTATCGAGGAAGGCTATAGGGTATATATCATCACGCTACTACTAATAGGATCGGAGCAACAATGAAGAATGTTTCAAAAACGGGGGAAATTTTCACGCTACGGGCAATATAAGGCGCAAACGAGGTTGCGTGGGTCAGCTAGTAAGCTATATTACTGTAAAGTTTCATCCAAATCCGTGCAGTAGTTTTTGCGTGAAAGAGTAACAAAGTATTACTGTAGATATTTTAAAGTGAAATGAGCAAATAGGTAATAAATACAAATGAATTATGCATGAGCAAAGAAAACCTGTTTTAATAATGTATAAAATAAATACAGAGTAAATATGATTCATCATTTATAGACTAAATGTATTTAAATAATGGAAAGAAATTGATAACTAAATGAAGCACTGTTTTAGAATGTAAACTTATAACTTGCCATAATAAAAAAAAATACGCAACTAAATAATCGAAAAATAATTGATGCATTTTCGCTATTTCGATAGAAGTTTCGTCAACGGTCTTTAACAGTCCATTACTCGTCATAAGCCTGTCTGTAGAAAGAAAGCTTTGCCTTACTATAATCTCCTAACCGACCGGCCACGATATGGCCACGGCGGCCAGTCTCAACGGAGACCAGCCACCTACGCAGGAGATATTATAGTGCACAAGTGTGTGTGCAAACTGTGTGTGCACTCTCTGTTCCTTCTCTCATAATCCGATGGAACAGTTAACCGACACGATCGTGGAGAGATCAGGCGCAGACCCGACAGGTTTTACGTGCTCTCAGAGGCACGGGGGTTCAGACCCCAACTTCCAAACTCCCAACTGTTATTAAGTATTTCAGAAAAACTATAACACTTTTTCGCCGGGACCGAGATTCGAACCTGAGACCTCTTAATCGGTAGTCGCATACGAAAACCTTCACATAAGACAAGTCACTATGACAAATCCTTCAGTGTTGCGGCTGTGCGGCTGTGGAATGCCTTGCCACTGGAAATACGTACCAGTCCTTCTCTGAATGTCTTCAGGAGGAGAACCAGAGAATATTATCTCTCTCTTTAATGATCAGGCTCTTCGTATGTATATGTATGTATATATGTCTATCTTTACATCTATATATTATATATTATGCAGCTTCATCTGTCTACTTATTACTCGTAGTACACATGACCTCGCCCTAACAATCTTTGCTATCCTCTTTGCACTCTACGGTTAGCTGGAAGATAACTCATGTTTGGGTTAAGCTCGCCTTTGTACGTCTTATTTCCTTAAATATAAAATGTTTATCCATTTGTGTACAATAAAGAATAAATAAAATAAATAAAAAACCGCTGGACCAGCAATGCAGTTAAGTTATTATACCATTTTAGCAAGACGGGTTAATTTTCAAGTTTTCCTTATTTTCGTGGATAGAAGTTTACACTATAAGAATACTAAATAACATTTTCATGGCATAAAGGGGTAAACGAGCAGACATCCTTTATACCATATCCCTCAAGAATCAAAAGTTAGGGACTTTTTCATCTGTAACTTTGGAAAGACCTGCCTCGTTGGTCTAGTAGTTAGCGTAAGCGACTGCAGATCAAGGTTCTCTCTCGGGTTCGATTCCTGGGTCAGACTGCTTTTGGGTTTTTCTTACAAGAAATTCTTAATAGCAGCCCGGTGTTCAAAAGATTGCAGTGTTTCCCCGCCCGTGACTCGGAGAGCACGTTAAGCCGTCGGTCGTCCCGGTAGTCATGAACATCTATGGCAATCGTTATTTAGAAGACATTGCCCTCAAATATACTGACAACAGTTCAACCTTCGTATTCAGTTCACCCTCAGGGTTGCGGAGCTCCGATGCCAGTCGCTCTGTGAAAAAACTGATATTCAGGTAAAACCGGTTGAACTAATAGCCGATCCAAATCTTGGGAATAATAAATGACTAGGAAGATGAACCTTGGTAGGATTGTGGCATATGTAAACCTGGCTGAAAAAAACCCATTCATACTGAAGCATAACTCTTCGCAAATGGGTTGACAATTGTCAAATCAAATCACCTGTAATTTTAAATGTTCTGTCGAGTAAATATGACGAACAAGGTCGATTGATCGTTATTTGTTACTAGCTGAACCCCGCGGTGTTACCCGCAGTTATTATTGTACCGCGAGTAACGCCGCGGGACAAAGTTAGTCTAAAAAAAGTAGCCTAAGTTACTCCCCGGATCATCAGCTACCTGCCAGTGAAAGTCCCGTCAAAATCCGTCCAGCCGTTCCAGAGATTACCCGGAACAAACAGACAGACAGACAAAAAAAAATTTAACTTCATTTTTGGCATATGTATCGTGTATACATACACATGCATCGATTAAAAAGCTGTTATTTTAATATTACAAACAGACACTCCAATTTTATTTATTTGTATAGATTAGTTTAACCTACATATTTACTCTAAAAGGTAAATTGGATTTCAAGAAAATCTAGTAAACGTAACAACACAAGTCTAAAATACAATTACAGCCCTTTTTGCACTTGGGACATGGATAATATAGTTCTAAGTTATGCGTAAATCTCAAATTCTGGCTAATAAGATGCTAATATTCTTCTTAACAAAAAATCGTTGTAAAAGCACTGCTAGCACCTTGTTCATTTTTTTTTATTAATAAAGTATATTATCAAGTGAGACGTGAAATTTGTGGCATTTCCATCTTTTTTTAACCTATTCAAGTACTTTCGGTCGAAAGCATTGGCAAGAATATCCTAAGCTAAATATTATTTGGGAAGTAGAGACGTATGTCGTCTATGATATATATTCCTTAAAGTATAAACAATTCCAAGAAAAATAAAATTAATATTCCCGTTGCTTCCTTTTTTCCTGTCACTAATATTGAATAGTGACAGGAAAAAAGGTGACGAACGTAACGAGTGCTATAAAATATATTATGGTGTGATGTGACGCCAAAAGTCAGTACGCAGTAGCATTGTTAACTGATTTCAAACAGACACTGAAAAGTACTGAGACATAAGCAGAGAGATGTATTTCGTCAGTATTCCGTCACTCACACAAGACCCCGAGGCAACTGTCCTCGGGGTCTTGTCTCTGTAGTATCGTGCATGCTCCGGCTGACATGACCAATACACTGTAATTATTTTAATCGTCATCCACTATGCTAAAAAGCAATTCAAACATAAATTTACAATCTTAAGTTCACTAAAGCTAAACATGGTTGACAGTAAGAGATTTCCTCTAAACGATAAGGCCGCCTAGATATCTAGCATTTAATCGTTTTTGGAATTACCTGGTGTACAATAAAGTTAGTATTTCCTCCATCACAAAACGCTGCGTTTATTAATATAGGTTTGGTGACGGAAAATTGTTGAGGAATACAATTTGTTAGTGAAGATTTCTGTTTGTTTAAATATATTTATTTGAAAGGTGTACTGTAAATAAGAAATAAACCACATTATTTTAGACTTCTAGCGTATTGTTTTAACCGCGGTGGTTTTAACTGAAGCTGCGCTTCAAGATGTTGCTATCTCATACCTCAATTAAATTGGTTGAAAAATCCAGAGGTTTCACGTTATTTTTTTAATTGACAGCATAAATTATAATCCACCGTGGTTCAAGTATTTACGCAAGAAGCCTAAACTAAACTTGCTTTTGCACTTAGATAACTGAACTAATTCTTTCAGATGACTCTGAGATACAACTCGCTCCTGTATACTATGATTGTAAGTAATTGTTAATACACTTCGATCTGGTGATGGTTTGGAAACTAAAATATTAAACTGGCAATCTTATTACTAACTTGAAATGCATTAATTGGGTGATTGGACTTCCACAGGTCACAAATTATTATATAATTAAAGAGTTTACACTTATTTTATTGTTCATACAATACAAGACTGAGTACTTTCACCAAGTATGAATCCTGATAGCTGTCTGGGTGTTTATGGTAATGATGATGTGCTCCTAGCTGATTTCGGCTACGGTGACCAGTCTCAACGGACTCCAGCCAACACAGGAGATGTTTAAGTGCACAACACTCTATTCCCTCACTCTTCCAATCTGATAGCCGTCCCAGCTATCCGAGAAGACCAAAGAGAGACTAGGCGCAGGACCGACGACTGAAGGTGCTCTCCGAAGCATGAGGCTTATGATCCCAACTTCCAAACTTCGGGTTGGTGTTGAAAAACTCAACAACACTCTTTAGCCCGACCCGGTATTCGAAACAAAACCATGAAGCCATCTTCACGAGAAAGGTCTCAGTTCGTCTAAACCAGCTAATTAAGCATATTGTAGTTATCAACACCCTTTACTGGTCCACTGTTCGACATTGGCCTTTGCCTAGGTGAGGTTTTGGCCTATTAACAACTGGTCAGACAGATAGTTCAAGGTTTTGATATGGTCAAAACAGTTTGTTTCAAGTTTTCATTCCATTTACAGTACTATTGTGCTGTATAGTTTTCCGGGTCTTATAAACTTACGAAACCTGCGAATTGGATAAGGATATTTACTAACTATCAAAAAGAGGGTAGTTATATAATGCCCCTTTAATACAAAGGGAGGATTTTCCGTTCAGTATAAAACTTTACATCGTAATCTTTATTTAAAAACAGTAGAGAGTGTGTTAATGAGTTATTTCTTTATCGTAGAGTGGTCGACGGAAGTAGTAGTCCCAAGCCTATACACGCCAAAGTGGGTCAAACCGCGCTCATACCTTCGTCTACTGTTACCTTTGCCTTTCTAACATACCTTAGTTATTCAATAGATAAGATCAATCAAATCGCTATAGAAACACGAACTTGTTGGCGGGAAAATTGTATCAGAAGAGTCCATTATTCTATAAACATTTGTAATTGCTATTAGCATTGAAATTTCTCTTTTTGTCTTGCCTTTTTTGTCATCTCCCTATCTTTAAAAGTATTTTTTTAGTTTTACTGTGATGAAACTAGTCTTATAGGTATGCACGCAAAAAGAACATAAGGCATGCATAAATAACACAGCAACATTCATGTATATTTCTATCACCTATTATGCATTTAAAACTAAATGATAAGCTATTATAGTTATTACAATTCATAGGCTGTTCATGTTGTTTACTTGCGTCTCTATAGGTACATACTGTGCATTTAAACAATGTGGCACGCCCGCCAAACGGGTTATTGACCTGCGAGACCTTTGTGACAAAACTTGTGGGAGATGTGCCACCGGTCGCAGTTATGGAGTTGTTTCTTTTTAAATATCATGCAAGCGTGTGTTACGTGTATTCTAACTTTTTTTAATTGACCGTTTTACCTTATACTTTTATTTAAAATTTTGCACATTTCTACTACAATTATCATTTTTATTTTTTAAATAGCTTTTCCAGCTAGAATGTCGGCTTTTTCGAAGAAGAGTAGCCCATATCCTTAAATTTGAAAAGTAGGCATCTCCATGCCAAAAGTCATTAAAAACAGTGAGCGGTTTTGCCGTGACAGCGTAACAGACACATAGAATTAACTAGCTGACCCACGCAACGTCGTTTGCGCCTTATATTGCCCGTAGCGTGAAAATTTCCCTCGTTTTTGAAACATTCTTCATTGTTGCTCCGCTCCTATTAGTAGTAGCGTGATGATATATACCCTATAGCCTTCCTCGATAAATGGACTATCCAACACCGAAAGAATTTTTCAAATCGGACCAGCGGTTCTTGAGATTAGCGTGTTAGATAGCCCATTTATCGAGGAAGGCTATGTATCATCACGGTAGGACCAATGGGAGCGGAGCACCAATGAAAAATGTTTCGAAAACGGGGGAAAATTATCACGCTACGGGCAATAGAAGACGCAAACGAGGTTGCGTGGGTCGGCTAGTAATATTATAACCGTATTCTGAGTGTAACTAAAACTTAACAACGAAACTCTTTTACATTGTAACATACAAAAGGCTTCTCAGGTAGGTACATATACTGAGAGGATGTGTTAGCTAAAATCTTGTCGTAGTTTTATTTTACAACCGCAAACATCCTTTCTTTTTTATCTCATGGATTCAAGTTTCTGGTTCAGATCTCACACAGGTACTTTGACGGTTTCTACTAAAAATCAAGTTGAAAATCCATACGTGTTAAACTGCTGAACCAATTCGAATGTATTTCGGTATAGAAAAAGATTGGACATTGAAGGCTACTTTTTGTCCCGATAACCGACATACTTGAGGACGAAGCCACGGGTAAAAGCTAGTAATGTTATAAATTCGAAAGTAACTATGTCTGTTTGTTACGCTTTAACAACTTATCTGCTGCACCGATTTCATTGAAATTTGGCATGCAGATAATTACGTTCTTAAGGAAGGATATAAGCTACTGCCATAAATGACATACACGCAGACGGACCCGCGGGCAAATACTAGTATAATAATACTTTAGAAAAACTTTGAAATCGTATTTTCGTCTAAAATCAACCATCAACGTATTAATTCTTTTAAATAAATAGATCTAATATTAAAACACCATACCTACCGTATAAAAGCATAATAAAATTGCTTCTCAGACATATTTCACGCCCGTCCATAACAGTATTTCTTAATTTACTTTAAATTATCTATACAAATAAATAAAATTGGAGTGTCTGTTTGTAATATTTAAATAACCGCTTTTTACTAAATGCATATGTATGTATGTATACACGGTACATATACCAAAAACGTAGTTAAAAATTTTATTTGTCTGTCTGTCTGTCTGTTTGTTCCGGGTAATCTCTGGAACGGCTGGACGGATTTTCACGGGACATTCACTGGCAGGTAGCTGATGATCCGGGGAGTAACTTAGGCTACTTTTTTTTAGACTAACTTTGTCCCGCGGCGTTACTCGCGGTACAACAATAGCCGCGGGTAGCACCGCGGGGTTCAGCTAGTAGCTTATAAAATTTGAAATCAATAAGTGTCGAAATAATAACATACTTTTCTAAATGCAATACCAATACAAAGAAAGATTTTATAGCAGTCTATCAGATTAGTTTTGACTTGGCTGTCGGGCATAATAATTTAATATTAAACGCTTAAAGATGTTATTTTAGTAACAAGCAACAGTTTAAGAAACCCGTAAAAAGGTTTGGCGAAAACTATATTATACACTAGTTGTTGCCCGCGGCTCCGCCCGCGTATATATTGGTTATCGCGGCAAATAGTAGCCTATGTGTTATTCTGATGTATAAGCTATATTATTATAGAGTTTCATCCAAATCCGTTCATTAGTTTTTACGTGAAATAGTAACAAACATCCATCCATATTTACAAGCTTTCGCGTTTATAGTATTAGTAGGATTATTATAGATATACCTAATATAGGCATGCTATCTGGGTCATTATTACGAAACTGCTGACATCTTATTGAATCAAATCAGTTCAGTGGTAAGGCGCTACGCTAGAACATATAAATTGGTTGCTAAAAATGTTACCCTACCTTTTGGCTTCATCGTAATCGGGTAAAAAGAGAAGGCAAAATGCAAATCTCTCTTATACATACCTGCCTATAAGCATCCAATATGCCTCCCTGCCCTTTACTTGTTTTATTTTCTTACTACCACCACGCAACTTCGTTGCCTCTCTAAAAGAATACATTTGCTTCGTTTTTGCATTGGTGTTCAACCCTTATTAGCCATGTTCAGACTACGAGCGCTCAACGCGCGTTTTGCTAACGCGCATTTACAACTACGTGTAATTTCGTTCTAGGAGTACACATGCTAACGCGCGTATCTACATGGAGTTGTTAAAGCGCGTTAACAAAACGCGCGTTGAGCGCTCGTCATCTGAACATGGCCGTAGTCTTAGCTTGATGTTATATAGCTTATAGTTCCTCAATAAATGGGCTTCGATTTATTCGATATTCGATTTATCGAAATTAGAATCAATTTTTTAATTTAAAACAGTAGTTCTCCTGAGATAAGCTTGTTCGACCAAATAAACTCTTCAGCTTTATAATTTACTAGTTGAGTCCTGCAGTGTTACCCGCCGTTAACGTCGTACCGCGGGTGACTCCGCGGGGCGAAGCTAGTCTAAAAAAATAAAATACATGGTACATATACCAAAATAATATTCTTCGGGTGTAGAGATCTGGTAAGGTAGGAGCATCGAGGGTAGAATTCTAATCACCAATAGATACAGACGCAATTGGCATAAACAAACAAACAACAACCACAATAATGTAAACACAACAACCACACATAAAATATAGTAGGTACTTTTACTCATTAAAAATGTGGAGCATTTGGAAAGAATTTGTAAAAACTTGCGGGCAATCAATGTCTCTGCAGATCAATTGAGACAATTTATATTATTTTTTTAAGGACTTTCGATGTCAGATCAGGTCACAGTCAGGAATCCTAAGTAAAAAAACCTAAAGCTGTTTTTATTATATCCATTAATAAAAAACCTATTTGTTACTCTTAACAAAAAGAAATTCTTTGCATAAAGTAATATTTATTATGTACATATTCATATCTATGCATATTTCGAATTTAAAAACAGGTTTTGAGATTTATATATCATTCAAAATCATTTTTGCATATTTTAAGCATATTGATATAACGTCTACCTACTTTATGTTTTAGGTAGAATATAAGAATCATCAAATAAACCTGCCAGCTTATTTTCTGGGTTCGACACTCGATAGTTAATTAATTAGATGCTTTCTCAGTATTCTTTTATTATTTAATTATTTCAGATTTCTTTTGGATATTATATTTCAACGTAGAATTTCAGTTAAATAACTCACAGGTGCATAAAATTTATATTATTTGCACTTGGTTTTCTCACTCGCTATGTCTGGTTTGGCAAGATTATCAAAAACAAGACTTAATAAGTCAATCAAATTTATCTTCTCTTGTTTTTGCTGTGACAGATATTTTCCTACTCATAGCAAAAACTTCATCTTTTCTATTGTTTGTTTGTTGACATTTTTAAATCGAACAATCATCATCTGTCTGCATAGCACAAATATCATTATTTTGACTAAATCCACTACAAAATACTTATTACTTTTATTGTACAATTTAACACCTTTCGTTTCAAGCAAAGAGAAGCCAGCCAAGCTATTAAAATAACAGTAAGAATGGCGCCAAATAATGTTTATAAAACGAATGCTGCGTGTAAGCTACAATAATGTAACTGTTTTTCGAAGTTTGCTCGTATCGAGCCATCACTGCCCAGCATGACAGCAACGTTTTTTTTTTCTCTCGACTGACAGGCAACGACCTCAGTACAAACGCCAGCACGATAAGGTCCAAACTTTTTGTCTACAGATGTTACTGTTCAGCAAATTAGTCTTACTATCTTCATTGTCCATGACATTGATGCTAAATGAAGTGTCAAGTCTGCCATTTATACAGTTATGCATTTTCTTTACTCGTGCAAGACCTCATTTGTTAATTTAATTGGTTCCATACATCTTGCTACATTAGGCAGCACGTATTAAGCAATTGTTATCGGTTTCGAAGATGTTGTAACTCAATTTCGCATGTACGCCACACGTCATATTTTTTGTCTGTGATTGCAGTTTTAACATCTTCCAAAACAAATAACAATATGTATAATAAAATAATGTAATTCCGTGTAGTGACCGATAAGGATTCTAAGTGTAACCCATCCATATCCCTATTTATCTTTTAGGCTCTTTTATGCCGACTAAGGAAGCAAAATACGCAGAACAACAGTACGACCAAAAGATGTATCAAAACTTAACCTCACGTATGGTTAAAATTTGTTTATTATTATCATAAATACTCGTAGTAGTGTCATGTATCGAGTTCCGATACATCTCATCGTGTCGGACATCACGTTTTGATTCGCGGCGCAGTATGTATTTGTGTTTTCCATCATTTAATAGTGCATGTGACGTCATAATAGCTAGTTACAAACCGGCACGCTTGTTGTTCATACAGATCATAATACGTTATCATTTTATGTAGGTATGATTTTACTTGATAGCTGCAGTCTTGGGGGCCTTTAAACATTCCTTCGCTTTGTTGACATTAAGAATTACGACTCTTAATGGGTTAAATTTTAAAATTAACCTTACCCGTATGTTCGTTTGCCCCTATCTATACATATACTCGTAAACATAGGTGTCATAAGATGCGACTAAGGAAGCAAAGTATGCAGTACAATATCATTGCAAAGAGATGGAAAACTTAATACAAATCTTATAGCAACTTGTCTCGCTAGCGTAATATAGTAGGCCAAAACTTCCTTTCTCATTCTCATTAATAATACCCAAAATGTTAGTTATTCATCCTAATTTATTTCATCACCTTCAAAGAATGCTCCTTCAGAAATGATACACTTTTTTACGTGTGGAAACCTCTCTCGGGCCTTAATTCCACCGGCGTTTGCGGCGGGGAGGTGTGTCGGAATCGAACCGACTAAAACCACACAGTGTGCCACTCTGAGCCTGAGAAGGGAGGTATCCTGGAACTGCTGACATTAATATATCCGGATCAGAAAAGATACCCTTACGCCAACGAATAATCTAATCATCAAAACATTTTTTAAATGCTGTTTCCGAATTTGAATTTAGTTCTTGCTGCGATTTCTCTTTTATGTCTTCTACCGATTGAAAACGGGTGCCACGAAGTAGTAATTTTGAGTTTAGGAAAAAGAAAAAAGTCGGCTGGAGTCATATCTGGTGAATATTGTGATTGCTCGATGGTATTTGTTGAGTGTTTTATCAAACATACACATTCACAATGATGGCCTTGTGTGAAGGCGCATTATGGTAGTGCAAAATCCAAGAATTTTCTTTACAAAAGTCTGGCCTTCCTCGTTGAATTTGCCCTCTTAAAAGCCGCATAACGCTTAAATAATATTCTTTATTTACCGTTTGACCTTCCGGCAAGAATTCCGAGTGCACAACACCGCGAGAGTCAAAGAAAACAGTCAACATGACTTTGAATTTTGATCGACTTTGGTGTGGTTTTTTCGGTTTCGGTTCAGTTGGAAGGCGCCACTCCGAAGCTTGTTGACTAGTTTGCATATCAAACTCGCAAACCCACGTCTTGTCACCAGTAACAATGCGGTTTATGAATGTTGTGTGATCGACTCGTGAGATACAGAAAGTTGAGCGGCTATCTCTCTCAAAGTTGAACGAGGATTTTCAGTCACTATTTCCTTCACTTTTGCGATGTTAACTGCAGTTGCAGACATTGATGTACTACCAGAACGAAGCAAATCTTCCATCACATCTCGACCGCTTTTAAACGCTTTGTACCACTCAAAAGCACTTAGCCTTCTGTAACATTTTCAGTGACGAACACGAATTTCCATCGGCGATGCAAAATTGAAGACAAACTTTTTGTTCGATGTTTTTGGCCATTATGAAATTCGCAATACACACTAGATATGATATAACTTAAAATAGCGTTGTATTTAATATAAATAACAGATGCAACTCAAACTCTGCGGACCAAATAGAAAACAATTGTGCCAATTTAATAACAACAAAAGAAAAACAAAAATTGAACCATAAGCATATCTATTCCCTATACTTTTTTGGCTGAAAGTAAATGAAAATGTAACGAATTAGTGTTACCAACACAGTTTTGCATTCACAATGAACCACAGAAAGTCGTAGCACAGTATAGATAATCTATACTAATATATAAAGCTGAAGAGTTTGTTTGTTTGTTTGTTTGAACACGCTAATCTCAGGAACTACTGGTCCGATTTATTGAGGAAGGCTATAGGCTATATATCATCACGCTAAGACCAATAGGAGAGGAGCACCAATGAAAAATGTTTCAAAAACGGGGGAAAATTATCACGCGACGGGCAATAGAAGACGCAAACGATGTTGCGTGGGTCGGCTAGTACTATATAAAAAGCTACCGCTACTGTCTTTTTTTTTTCATTTCCTAAGGTAACTAACACATCATAATGTTCTCAATAATGTAGGCTATCGGTTTACCGGGACTGACCTGAATCGTAAAAGTTATCGTTGCAGTTTATGACTTATTGTTCAAAGCAGTTATTAAACGTTCACAGTTAGAACCTGCCACGATGCAGCCGCTGTAAATTTTATCCGCAGTCACGAATTACTTTAAATGTTTCATCTACTATCTTCAAACGAGCATCAGAATATACAAATATTAGCCGACCGACGCAAACTCGTTTGCGTCTTCTATTGCCCGTAGCGTGGTAATTTTCCCCCGTTTTCGAAACATTTTTCATTGGTGCTCCGCTCCTATTGGTCCTAGCGTGATGATATATAACCTATAGCCTTTCTCGATAAATGTACTATCCAACACTGAATGAATTTTTCAAATCGGACCAGTAGTGCCTGAGATTAGCGCGTTCAAACAAACAAACTCTTCAGCTTTATATATTAGTATAGATATACCTATAATAGCTAACACGGCAATCGTTTTTCTGCCATATAAAATATTAAAATCGGGATTATAACAGGAAGTGTGATAATATTGTTCCTGTTACACCCTTATCTCACTTCGTATCCAAGTAGATGTATAATTGTAGCGTAAACATGAAATATTCATTAAACATAAACTAAAATTTTAACAAATAAACGATTTCTGGAACTGGACCAAATTAAAATGAGACCAGACGGAAAGCACCAGGTTTCCAATAAAAAAAAGAATTATCAAAATCGATTCACCCAATCGAAAGTTCTGAGGTAAGATAAAAAAATATAGTCGAATTGAGAATCTCCTCCTTTTTTGAAGTCGGTTAATATATAATATTTATGAGATGTCTGAAGATATTCTTATTAATATACCAAAAGAAACACGAGTCCTTTCGGAGAATGCGACCGAAAAACATTTTAAATGTATACTTCTACAAAACATATTTTATCACCTTTCACATTAACACTAAGTATAAATCCTTATCTTAATTCGATCCGAACCGTACTTCTTCAACAAGCACCGTTGTTCATTGATTAGCTTCTGGCAATTTAAAAATATAAAATTGTAGCTTCAATAGAATGTTGTATCATTTCGATACGCATGTTGAATCTCCTCGACCCTCCCCAACGATCCGTGGCAAATCTGAAATGACTGAAAATTTGTCTGCGTGCGCAATAGCTTGATTGCCAAATGTTATTCTATATGCCCGTATCAATATTACAACGAAACTGCTAGCAAAAGTACTAACTCAATGGAAATGTTTAAATCGTATTTAATAGAACTGATATCTCATTGTACGTCACTCTGCAATGAGAGAGGCTTATGAACTGCAATAGACTAATGATGATGGAAACTGTTGATATATCTTACACATGGCTGTCTGATCCCAAAAGACCCAAAGTGAATGCTAATAAACTTAATAATACATACAAAACATACATGTTATAGATAACATCAAGACCCAGAACAAATAATATATATATATAATACTAGCTGAACCCCGCGGTGTTACCCGCGGTTATTGTTGTACCGCGAGTAACGCCGCGGGGCAAAGTTAGTCTAAAAAAAGTAGCCTAAGTTACTCCCGTCAAAATCCGTCCAGCCGTTCCAGAGTTTACCCGGAACAAACAGACAGACAGACAAAAATTTTTTTAACTACATTTTTGGTATATGTATCGTGTATACACACATATGCATTGATTAAAAAGCTGTTATTTTAATATTACAAACAGACACTCCAATTTTATTTATTTGTATAGATAATTGTTACCCATCAAATAATTATATTATTAGTCCTTGGTCTTGTCACTCACTATGTCTAGTTTGGTAAAATTTTCAAAATCAAGACTAATCTTCTTCCTGGCCTTTTGTTCCCAATATTTCGTGTCGGCTACTAGTTCAACCGGTTTTACCTGAATATCAGTTTTTACACGGAGCGACTGGCATCGGACCTCCGCAACACTGAGGATGAACTGAATTCGAAGGTTGAACTAGTTGTCAGTATATTCGAGAGCACTGACTTTCCAATAACGATTGTCATATATGTTCATGACAACCGGGACCGACGGCTTAACGTGCTCTCCGAGGCACGGGCGAGAAACACCGCCGTTTTCCATACTACCGGCTGCTATTAAGAATTTCTTGTAAGAAAAACCCAACAGCAGCCCGACCCATGAATCGAACCCGAGACCTCTTGATCTTCAGTTATTTACGCTAAGCACTAGACAACGAGGCAGCTAAAAACACAAGACTAATAAAGTCAATCAAATTTACATTATCTCTAAATCTTATTTTTGCTGTAAGAGATATTTTCCTACTCATAGCAAAAACTTCATCGTTTCTAAGACAAAACATTAGCCTCAAATGTTATTGCAGTTACGTAGCAAATGCACATGTGACTCAAAAACAGGTGAATGACGGCCATTGTGAACTCAATTGACGTAGTGACTTATGACTCCATGACCTAGCGTTAATGACTGCATGTGCGGGATACTCATATTCTGATTTCAACATGTCTTGATATTCATATAAAGCTACACTTCTCACTTCCTCCGAGTGGTTTACCAAATTAGTTTAAATTCGACTTTCAGTCTGCTTCATAGCTGAACTTTAATTTATTCGTAAAGTGACTGCCTTCAGATTTTCATAACCCAAGTAGGTAAGCACTAAGCGAAATTGAATTCCTGTAGATATACTGCTCTCAAGCTTTTTAGGGCTTCAAGTACCATATTTTCCTACAAAAGTTGGTAACTTGTGATATTTGCCACATATTGAGACGCATCTGTAGACTGACCCGACTGAGATTGCCCAACTTAACAATATACTAACCTACTTGCTACGAACTATTCAATAAAATATTTGTTAAAACAATATCATAAAACTTTCAAACTGAGTAAATTTAAATCCTAGTATAAACAACTTTCATCGTTTATAAAGTTGTGTAATTGGTGAATCCATGTAAATAATTAAAAATTACAAGCTACTAAAATCAATGAAATGCCACCTTGACGTACACTTTCGTTCCGACTGCTGTTGTTTAAAGGAAAGAAAGAAGGAAGGACAGTGAAACGACGCATACGATTATGTTGGCGCTCAATTTGCGACACTGTGCGAATTCAATTAGCATTATGCTAGGAAATCGTGACGAAGCTCTCTATGCTTCTCTTAGGTAGTTGTCGGCCTTCGATGTGGGGACCTTTCCTAAATATATTACAATAGAAACTGTAAATCGTCGTATCCATTTCTAATATTCAGCTATCTGTCGGCTAACGACGACCTTGTCGCAGAATTAGCTGACGTATTACCATAACTGCTAATCAAATACTAAATGCCGCGTCACATCCTCACGTGAAAAGATGGTCTTTATCTAATAGGTACTTCAATTTTGTTAAATTTTACTAAACTTGTTCAGATCGCTAGTCGCAACAAACCTGTTTACTTTATTCAGGTATTGTTATGTCACACTGGGCATGTTTTAGTTTTGTGTTTGTGTAGGTGGTTTTACTAATCAAAATATTTTTTAACTTACGTCATCAGTTGATATATGTTTGATGTGCAATGTATATTATATACTCGCAACTGAGGCTAATCTCCTTGACCTGATACATTTTACGAGTAATCAATATTAATCCATTTCATGATGTTTTTTTTATATAGTACCATAAAAAGTAATGGCTAATTCGAACAAGTGAAGTTGACCATTTAGAGTCGTCCAACATTATTAAAGGAAATCATAAAGACAAAGAATTATTATTAGGTACATTCTTATTGATTAACATACTTTCCATTGACAGCTGGATGTTACTTTCTGAACATTTATTAACAGGTCTTTCAACTTTTACGCTAGAAGAGTGATTAAGCCATAAATTGCGTTAAAATAATTTGAGAATCAACGAATACAGCATTGAGACGCTATCAGTATGAGCTCATTTACGCTTGTTGTATTCTGTCGGTCTTCAATTCTATAATGGAGTGTATGTTAATTGACTGTGGATGTAAAAGATCAATAGAATCTACACGGCGCATCTCACAAAGCTTTACGTAACTAACACTAGCTAGGTTGGTCGAAGTTAGAGCATGACGTAAGCGAATCATTCAATGGTTAATGAGTAGACAACCGATGACCATAAATGTTTATTTATTTACAGTTGAGAATCGGAACTTCGATAGGGGGTACTTTGGACCATGGCGCGTTTGCAAGTTGCTGCTTTACAACAGGGAGAAATGCGGCACAGACGTCTCCAAGTTTCATCCGTCAAGTGAGTATCAACTTTTAATTTAATAAAATACTATATAACTTTTAAGTTTATCCTATTCAAACCATCGATCGAAAATTCACTCTATGCATGTAAGGTAAGAGTACCAGTAGATGACCACTTAGGGGCGCGAAGTTTCCTTTTTTCATGCTTTACCTGAATTATATTTCGATTTAAATCAGTTTATCTTTTTTTAATTCAGATAAAGCTTTTTGTTTAAGCATGGGCAATGTGTTTCTTGTATAGTTATGAAATGAAATAGAAAACAAAAAGAAATATTACACTTTCAGTTAGTAGTTGACAATGTTAAAACTAGTAGATGACCCTATTTAGCATCAGTATATACCATCCAGATGACCAAGTTACGACGTAAATTGCAGTATGTGTAATTGGTGTTGTGGTGTTTATTTGACCTAGAGTAGTTGATGGTTCTGAATCTAGCACACTGTGAGCAGTTGCGATGTCTAATTGCCCCAAGGTCAAGCGTAAAGCCAGAAAGATCAGTTTATAGTAATCTAGTTCTAGTGATTAAGATGATGATAATAGCAGTTCGTCACTAATAGTGACAGGCAACGCGGCTGCTGATGGTTCAATTGTGGGGTCCAGAACAACGTCATTATTGCTAGAAGCTATCAGTTCTGATGTTGGCTGAAGATTCATTGATTTATACAGTCAAATAAAATTACATACAATTTCATCAGTACTTGACAGTCTCGGTCTATGACTAGAAAATGATGGTAATTTTGAGTGAGTAATGGACCATCCCACATTTTGGATATTTAAATATTCTTTACCTATTTTCCATACATTGTTACCTTAAATAATTCTAAACGAATAAGAAAATCAAAATAGTTACCATAAACAAGATTTACATTATTTACATTCAGTGTAGTTGTTATGAAAATTGGTAAAAATAATCAAAGAATATGTTTACGCTGCGTCACTCAACGTAAAAATGACGGCCGTGTGTAATATTGCAAAATGCTAAATGTAGATACACTATGGCTCGCTTTGAGACACAAGTGTGCAGTATTGTATTTTAAATATGGAATCTGTTTAAAATATGCCACGAATTCTTATTTTATCGGTTTATACGTGTGAGTGGTCAACTAAAGGTACATGGTCAACTACTAGTACTCTTATTTTACTTATATTACCTTCGAATTTGTATCTTTAATACCAGCTACAATGTAAAACATGGAATCGTATGCCTGATAAGTTTTAAAACCCTACTAAACCCTATTCTTTACGCCCACTGTTGAATATTTAAGCTAAGAACTTGATTTCTCGAAGGACATAAGTATTTACAGCGGTTGAAGTAAAACAAGTAATTGATTGATTTAAAAGAAAAAAATATAAATGCGTGACATAAAGATTATCCAATAACACCAAATATAATAGGCATGTGTATTCAAACTGTCAAAAAAATTAAAAGCGAATTTTCAATGCCTCTCAATTTGTTTGGGAGTCATTGAACTCAATTTGGCCGAGACCTAAGCATGTCCATGCCAAGCTAAAACCATACCAGTCTTAGACCAAAAACCTTTTAGGCCATTGACAACTTGAAAAGACTGGTCGTATCTTTGGTAAGGTTTACACCAAAGTTTTCCTGACAAGAAATAGCAGATTATTTCTTAGACCGAGAGAAAACGTACGAATTTAGCCGGTGAAAATGACAGTGGTTGCAGGTGGTAATTCTTACTAGTAAGAATAGTGTTATGAGTATTTCTTATACAACGTATGTTTAAAAATGTGGAACATATCTATATTTTTCACAGACCTCCAGACAAAGTTTCCATTTGCACAGTTTAGCCTTGCTTGTTAAATCTCAATCTGTAAAAACGTGAAAGTTTGAAATAGAATATTACACAATATTCTATTTTTAACTTTCTCTTGAACCGTCATAATTTAAACTTCTGTTTCGTATCATATTTTATTGATATTCTAAAAGCATTCGTTTTTGTGCGGTTGTGCCATGTTCTAAAGACATTAGTTCCTACCGTTCAATAAATGTTCCCGCTGACCTATTTTCGTAGACACCCTTATTTTCTTGCTAATGTTGAGCACATTTCTAATATAAAATGAAATTTGTAGTCACATATTAATATTATGGTGTATTTGTAACGGGTGTTTTTAAAGAATTTAAATTACAAATTAAAATGAGTATTATAACGTGCATGGTTTATCGAATATACTTTTGAGTCCTGCTTTTGTTAAGACGCTCGTACTATCAGGGAACTATTAAATTATTTGGGGCAATGTTAATAATTCTCATAATGGAACTTGTGATGGCTGTTAGTTCGATAAAATGGTTGAAAATTCGACTTTCCGATACCTGTTATAATTACACTAAATTACAAATATAGCATGCAGTAACATTAAAAGTTTTCAAATAACAATTCTGTACGATATTTATGCGCTGATGTAGATTACTACTTACCGTTTTCGTGATAATTTAGCGAAATTACAGAGAGCGGAGACACGATCAAAAGGTATTCAAAATACAGATCAATGAGGTGTTTAAATAATGAGAACTTATTGAGACTTTAAAACTGAATAAAAAAAGAACTTGTAAAATGCAATGATGGAGAAGCATCTCAATAGGTCGCCATAGTTTGGACCACCATGCTGCATTGTTCTTCTGCATTCACAATGAGTATGGTGACCACTACTCTTGAATTCTGTTCATGCTTTCCATCAGGCAGAGTAGAGTCACATTGGCAGGCTCAAATATAAAAAAATACACTAAAGTACATAGTCTATTTAGCATCGCACTAGAGCAAGTTATCGAATCTGTCGCAAAAAATATGGTCAAATCAACAAAAAACTGGAAGCCTTGTCTATAAAGATAGGTCAGTAGATGATTATGATTAATAGTTTGGGAGTCATTTACTTGGCGTTACAGTGAACTGCTTGCATTGGACTACACTTTCCGATTTAATAGCAGGGTCTGCTCGGAAGTTCAGGCGACAGAGCACACGACGACGCGACGATCTCTCTATACACGTAAAAGGCTCGTGTTTTGTCGCTTCCGATATCTCTTCCGACGTCTTGAGTAAACAGCTAAATGAAACCTTGGTGACACAATAAAGTATTTTTAGAATTGTTCAAGTTGTTTCATATAAATAATGTATTATTTACAAAGATGTTGTGATCGAACACGCAACAGATTGGGACAAGGACTGTACGACGCGTCGCACGTCGCTATGTCGTTGCCAACTTCAACTTATAAAAACAAATACCATAAAGAGATTACAGTCCATAGATATTTTTTTACTGTGTTACTTTCTCAGGAAGGAACATCTCGAAAAGAAAACAATGATATTATGCTTTCTGTTCTACGCCTCTACATCCACACTTTAGCCTCTTGTTTATATTCCCTTGCTTTGTTCTTGAACCTTTATCGACCAAGACTGTACTAAGTTTATAAAACTATATTAGTTTAGTTTTGTAGTTAACTATTGATAAACAAAGTAGTCGTGTGGCCGCTAGCTTAATAATTTTGGTGCAAAAGTGTAACATAATATAAAAAAAAACTCGAGGGGGATTCCCCTTTTCCTGTGTGACCTAATAAAAAAAGCGTGTTAAAAGGAAGCGGGCGTCGTTGAAACAGAAAGTTTGGGCGGTGTATTAGCATAATAATTTGTTCTGTGTATCGATTTGCTTCAAGTTTCTAATTTATTAAAAACATTTTAACGTTTGAAAAGATAGGATTGTAATTCAAAACAGCTGTAGAATTACAACCAAGAATTGTCTAAAATAAACAAATTGTAATGATTATTATCTATACGAACGAAGCGAGGCTACTTAAACAAAATTTATGTGATAAATAGGTTTTTAAAACATTTATTCATAACTATATTACTCACTTCGCTGGCTTGTGCATCTTTTAACTTTTTTTCTTATAATGAAAAGTTTAAGCTATTTCATTTAATTAAAAAAAATAATACATATATTATTAGTTTGTCGTTGTTGCCACTGACTCTTGGACAGGCCGCTTGATTCCTCTAGAAAGTTCCCTCTTCGAGTGCGAATCTAATCTCGCATCCGTTTTTTAATACATGCTAAGGCAGTGGTCCCACCGACGACGATGAACGAAAAACGAGTAGAACTAGAAACTATAAACGAGTTGGCGATCAGCGGGCAGCGAGTGTGTAGTTTCGATAGTTTTGTCGCTGCGCTATAAGCGAGTGTTCAACATCGTCAACACCACATTTCAAGACACACTGTGGATGAGTTTTTTTATTAAATGTGTCCGACAATATCTCTATGGTATAAATACTATCGTAAAATACATCATCGTCGTCGTCTGGACTAGACAAAAATGAGAGTTGCAATGATTTGTTGATATCCATACCAGACGTGTACTTTCAAAGCCTCACAGTATAGAAATGATCAAGCGAGCGAGCATCACTGAGCGAGTTTATCTTTGAAAGCTCTTGTCGCTCAGCGACAATACTAGTAAAGCGAGTCGTCACCGGCAATGTGAACAGTGGAAGAGCAACCATTACTATAGGCATCTCTTTCGTTTACACGGAATGTATATTTATTTATTGTATGTTTCTTGAGCGAGAAAATCACCGATAGTTAGTCGTTTTCTCGCCGGCGATCGGACCTCTGCCTAACTAGTATTATATGTATGGGCCTTCCAAAGTGACTGTACTGCCTGATGGAAAACATAAGAAGAATCCAAAAGTGGTGGTCACCATACTCATTGCTAATGCAGACAATGCACCAGTGCAGCATGTTGACACACACCATAGCGGCCTAGTGAGATGCTTCACCAACATTGGGCCTCCGGTCTCGCACTCAGCAACGAAACAGGACAGCACGCATGCTTTCATTTACATTGATTTTGTGTACAAGGGTAGTACCACCCCGGTCGAGCCGGCCCGTTCGTGTTGAGATCAGCGTGACTCTACCACCTTGTAGAGAAGGTTTTGGGGTTTGTTAAGTTTGTTAAAATTCTCTCAGGAATGGAAAGTTATATTATCAGTGAGTAACATAGGCTACCTTTACCGCGATACCTGTCAAACACACTGGAGGACCCGTGAGAAAAAGCTAAAACATAAACAGGTCATTATTTTAGTAAATTTTTAACAACTTGTTAGTAAAAAAAAACTTTTAAGACCTTTCGTTTGATACCTATATTGGGCGGGTGTACGCCGCCATTTTGCTACGGCGGCCATTTTGGATCGACATTAAAACCGATTAATAATACTTGCATTGTCATCTGAACTAAAGGTATATTTCAAATTTCAGTTCAATCAATAATCGGGAAGTGGATCAAATTTAACTTGTAAGATTTGATTGCAGACAAACATCGGGACAGGTGAAACAAAATAAAAGCTTGTAAGATGCCATGAAACAAAACGCTGTTTCATCACCGACGGTTGACCTGTTCATAAATTATTATACTAAATGTAATTATCAGTAGCTACCACCATAAATCAGTGATTATTTACAGCGATAATAAGTTCCATTGTTCGTCTCTAATGTCTGTCATCTAGCATTGACCTGTTTGTTGGGTTATTTTACCTGTAGGCAATATCTTCAATGCACGGCATATCTTCTAGGCACGGCCATTTGTAAAACAGTTCAATTATTTATCTCTAAAAAATTCTCGAAGTCTCACTAGTGTATATTAGTATTTTCCAGCGACTTCATAAAAGGCAGAGGTTCTCAGTTCAGTAATATTATAAATGCAAAGGTAACTCCGTCTGTCTGTCAATATTTTCACGGCCAACCGCTGCATCGATTTCAATGTAATTTAGCATGTAGATACATTGATTCTTGAGGAAGAACATAGGCTTCTCTTTGCTGCGATAACCGAAAACCCTATATTGTAATGGCTTATCTATATTTTAATCTGTGGCGATGTTTCTGCATTTCTTCATAGATGGAGACCGGAGACGTGGGCTTTTGTTGGTTTAATACCGTACCGTTAATTAAAGGTCGTAGGAAATGCTAGAGCCTTCTAGCTGCAAAGTTCGACGCGTAAAAAGAACTCTAAAACATGTACTTACAAAAATAAAAATCATTCATATAGAGATTGCCGTTCTGAAATTTAAAAACCGGTTTGGAATAAAGTTTTTAATTAGGGGGTATGAAGTTATCGATGGCTGTTCATAATAATAAAATAGATGTTCATAATAATTGGCATTTAAATTTATATTATGTCACGTAGTTACTTAGTTGGAAACAATGTTATGAGTATGATATAATTGTACGCAGAGTAAGGAAAATATATGTAGAATCCTTCAGCGAGATAATTGCGGTCATGTGACCTTATTACTGAAAATAGCGAAGACAATTTCTGTTACAAGTTAATATTATTAGAGATTTTCATTATTTTTAATAGTCTTTCAAGAATCCAAATTTTTATAACTGCGTCCTGCGTTTTCCTAATACTTATATGCCAATTCCTGGCATATCTAACACTGAATTTTATAAGAAAAAAAAGAAGCCTATGTAACCCAGAAGCCAGGAAAAAAGCCGAAAAATCGATCTAGCCATTTGAGCACGTAGAAGTGACAAATATAGAAACGATAAACAAATGACACACAAACACAGACAAACCTTTGTGGAGGAACGAGTGTCATATCCCTCCAACACAGAGGGAGGATCCTCCGACCAGGCGAGGTGATCATGCCTGGCGGGCCACACCTTCAAGAAAAGAGCGTACTCCTTCTTAAAATAGTCGGGAACGCACTTGTGATGCCTCTGGTGTCCGGGTGATCATGAACGGCGGTAATCGCTTACCATCAGGCAATTCATCTGTTCGTTTGCCCCCTATTCCATAAAAAACACTCAGATTCACAAACATTTGTTTTTAAAACATAAGTGACATTTTTTGCATCTCTGTTAGTTTTTTGGAAGCTCACATAACTATAAGGCTTCTTAGCGTCATGTGTTTAGCAGATGGGGTACGTTGAATTATGAACCCAAAAGGGACAAGTATCATCGTACCCGTACTTCTAACAAATAAAATGTATACATTATGAAGCAGGTGTGTTACAAGTGGGCGTAATGGATCTATTCGAAGTTGTCCTAATTAGGGCATAATTACTGTTAGTCAGTGTCAAGTACTCTCTCCGTTTCCGCTTGGTTCTTACTACACTTAGTTTATCAAGACAAATTACAAATGTAACACGTATTTAAATTTAATCCTAGATTTAGGTTATTAGCCTATATCTTAGATCAAATAAAAAAGGGTAGATATCGCACCGCCTTGTTCTTGTTGAGGCAGAAAAAAGCAGCGTAATTCCAAGTAAACACAGCGTAGTTTATAGCATAGTTAGTGCGTAACGCGTGTATTTACTTGGAACTACGCTACTTTTTTCTGCTTCAACAAGAACAAGGCGGTGCGGTATCTATCCTTTTTTATTTGATCTGAGGCCTATATCTTAACACGTTTTAATAAGAAGAAAACAAAGGGTAATAAAGATGCAAACAATATAAAATGATGCTTAGACTTTTTATTTGTCCGCCTTCATAGTTAATTTTGGTAGTTCTAGTTTTTTTTTATTATAAGTCGTCATAGATCGCAGAATTTTATTAGTACTGGAAATTCAGGCATAATATTATTTGAATTATATGAATGAAGTAGAAAACGTGTAACACTTTTATATCATAAAGATTCTAGATCAATAAATGTACAGTTAGACATATCTTTTGTCTGTATTATTTATTTTATTTATTATGAGTTCTAGAAAAAAAGAAGACCAGTGTCGCAGACACATAAATACTTAAACATCTCCTAGATTCAATGAATATTAATAGTTTTAAAATATATGGTGGTTGTGAAATCCAAGCAAAAAGTATCTCATTTCTCCGCTGCTAATGCCTAAGTAGAAAACAAACTCGGTCAATTAATGCAGCTAGGAAAGTTTAGAAAAGCTCTTGGTGCTCTTACAGTCATGACTTAATCTGATCACAGAAAATGACTAAATAGTCATTTTCTATCAATCAATCTAAATAGATTGCCTAATTATAAAATTGACGTAGTGTAAAAAAAATGTCATTAAGAAGGAAATTTTCAGGTCTAGAATATAGGTGTGGAGAATACCGTTACTTGAACTTTCAGGGTAAGAACAAGTTTGAGTTACAGGTATGCCAGTTTTGTCTGAGTGTGACTTAATTTCACATCTACTCTAATAACGTCATACGTCACGGGATAACCGAGTTTGGTGTGGCGCGGTCCCTGTTAAGTGACGTGAAGCAAACGAAGCTTGACCTATTGTTTACCTATTCTTATCTATACTAATATATAAAGCTGAAGAGTTTGTTTGTTTGTTTGTTTGAACACGCTAATCTCAGGAACCACTGGTCCGATTTAAAAAAATCTTTCAGTGTTAGATAGCCCATTTATCGAGGAAGGCTATAGGCTATACATCATCATGCTAAGACCTACACGAGCGGAGCAACAATGAAGAATGTTACAAAAACTGGGGAAAATTATCACGCTACGGGCAATAGAAGACGCAAACGAGGTTGCGTGGGTCGGATAGTAAGTGATAAGCCTTTGACCAATACGGTCACCTCTTCCAATTAAACTTTAAACGGGCGATGACAAGAAGCTTGCTATTATATAAATGGGGTTAAATAAAAAATTAGCAAAATGTGAATGTTTAATTCGCCTTTGCTTACCTTTGCGGGAATACAGACGTGAATATGTGTATGTATGTACGTACGTATATATGCCTACAGAAACTTGAACACAATACGCAACCTCAATCCGTCAATCAATCAGCATACAACTTAGCTATTTTTAGCTTTCAAGAATTGCTCATGATCTCAGAATATTATTGTATTCGCTTTTTTGCAGCTCATCATAAGGTATATTAAACTATTATAAATACGATATAAAAATATTATGATCACAAAATTATTTTTGTTTAGCTCTTATTGATTAAGTCACCATGCTGCATTTTAACATTGTCTGCATTCGCAATGGGTATGGAGACCAGTACTTTTGGATTCTTGTCATGCTTTCCTCAGGCAGAGTAGAATCAGTTTGACAGGATTAAAAAATGACTTGATGTAATTAATTACCAAAACTAAATACCTACGGGCTAAATGCACAAAAACTATTAAACAAATATATAAATACTAATACTCTATTGATTGCGTACGTTTAACGTTTATTTTAGTTAGTGTGTAAACTCTAATTAGCAGTAAATGATCCCGCAATTAATGTTTCACGCCATTAGCTAATTGAATCGTCGTGTGTAGGTATGTTGTTTACATCGTGTATTCATAAAGCAGGCAATAAAATAAATCGTGGCCGTATTACGTGACCCTGTTTTGTTAGCACATCCTTTAAGAGGATGCTTAAAATCTAATTAATTCATTGTTGAGTGGACAGTTCTAAACATTTTCCTCTAATTTAGAAACTCATTAATACTTAAACTAGCATATAACAAAATTTGACACCTCTTTATTAAATAAACACATTTTTATTTTGTATTGTTAAGTAAACAACAGACACAAAGTGAAATAAGTGAATTATAATAATGCATTGTTAAGTAAACGAAAGATCTAATTAGTTATACTTACTGGCTTGGTATCCAATCATGAAAACGATTCCTAGCCTACCATTGACAACGAAAAATATGAAAATAAACGCTTAATCTAAAGTATTATAATCGAAAATCATAAAAATGGCCATTCAAATCACATTTTTGGTGTTTACCAAAAAACAAGAATTTTGGATTAGGTCACTTCAATTCTAAAGGTGCGACATGGCCAAAATGGCGGCGCGAGCGGCAAAGATACGAGGTGGCAAAGTGAAAATACGACAAGAGCACTTCAACATCTTTAATATCACCAATTTTCAAAACACCCGAACAACTTTCCAGATAAAACTACCAAATGACTGGACTTTAATCTATACACCTATACAAATAAATAAAATTGGAGTGTCGGTTTGTAATATTAAAATAACCGCTATTATGTATACACGGTACATGTACCTACTATGTTTGTTACGGGTAATCTCTGGAACAGATGGACCGATTTTGACGGGACTTTTACTGGCAGATAGCTAATGATCTAAGAAGTAACTTTTTTTTTTTTTTTTTTTTTTTTTTTTTTTTTTTTTTTTTTTTTTTTTTTTTTTTATATATATCTGCGATCAGTCCTTACAACTATAAGCAGATGTGTTGAGTGAAGAGAGAGCGTTTTGGGTAGTTTGGGCCAGTGCCCCAACACCCTTTACCAGACTAGCACATTGGCTCTTTTCAGGCGATTTATTTGATTAGGAATCAAAAGATAATTTGTAAGGGGATTTGGATGCCCTTCTAGGCGCTGTGAATATTTTTCAGAAAGTGTTTTAGCCTCTTGGGCAACAGTTTTCATGTTAAGGTACTCATGAATCTCAGAGTTACGAGTAAACCAAGGTGCATCACATATGGTCCTTAGGATGTTGTTTTGCGTTCTTTGTAGGCAGAGAATATTTGATTTGCTAGCTGACGACCAGAGCTGGATACCATAAGTCCATATTGGTTTTATGATTGAGCAGTAGACTCTGAGTTTGTTGCTTAGAGAGAGGTTGGATTGTCTTCCAAGTAACCACAGGAGGTTTCTGAACCTGTTGTTAATTTCGTCCCGCTTGTGTTTAATGTGACCCTTCCATGTCATACGTTGATCCAAATGGAATCCCAGGTATTTAACACATGTAGATTGAGGCAATGGATCCAGGCCAAGGCTTACCGCAGGGCATCGTTTTTGTCTTAGTGTAAAAGTTATATGGTGTGACTTATTGGCGCTTGCTCTAACGTGCCATTTGGATAACCAGGCTGAGGTCATGTTTAGTTGCGTTTGTAATATCCTACTAGCGTCATCGGGATCGTAGCTAGACGCGAGGAATGCAGTATCATCGGCAAAAGTTGCAACAGTTACATTTGGAGCCTGAGGAAGGTCACAGGTAAATATATTATACAAAACTGGACCGAGCACCGATCCCTGAGGTACTCCAGCACGGCAGGTGTAAAGGGAGGATCTTGCATTACCCAACTTAACCTGGAATAATCTACTTTCAAGATACGAGGCCATCAAGAGATAGTATGAATGTGGGAGTGTCTGTTTGATTTTACACAGCAAGCCCTTGTGCCAGACGCGGTCAAAGGCTTGCTGAACATCTAGAAAGGCCGCTGAGCAGTATTCTTTCTTTTCCAAGCAGTTTCGTATTTTATTATAAACTCTGTGTACTTGTTCTAGAGTAGAGTGGTCCCTTCGAAATCCAAATTGATGATCAGGAATGACTCGATCCTTATCCAGGTGCTTTTTAAGTCTTGCTAGAAGGACTCTCTCCCAGAGCTTCGACAGTATTGGGGTAAGGCTAATTGGTCTATACGACGTCACTTCGTTGATTGGTTTACCAGGCTTGTGAATCATTACTATCTGCGACACTTTCCACAGCGCAGGAAAGTACGAGGTTCGCAGGATGGCGTTAAAAAGAATTGTAAGAAATACAAGACACCTCCCAGGTAGTTCCTTCAATATTTTTGGTGTGATCAAATCAAATCCGGGAGCTTTATTTAATGCTAAGATTGAAATCTCTCTACCTAGTTCTCGTGGAGACGTTGAACTTATGGGTAAACTCAGTTGGAGGTCCTGATTCAGGATGGCATCAATTTCCGGGTCATCGGGGTCTTCCGTTTCATTGGGTTTAAATACATCCGCCAGATGAGTTGCAAACACCTCAGACTTTTCGAAGTCGGTACGAGCCCAAGAATTGTTTCCCCTGATAGGAGGGTGACATTGCTGAGGTCGAGCTAAAGATTTTGTAGCCTTCCACAGTGAATGACGGCTATTACTATTGGGTGATAACATTTCCAATTTTTGTTTGAGGGTTTCACTAGCCGACTCAGCAAGGGCATTCCTAAGGTCAACAATTGCACGGTTTAGTCTAAATTTATCCTGTTTATTGCGAGAGAGGTGCCAGACTCTTCGCAATCGTCGTTTTTCAGCTATCTTCCTTCGAATCTCAACGGGTATAGGCACACTACACAAAGGTTGGGGCAGCTCAGGTGTGCTAGTCCATGCTGCGACTTGGATGAGATTTGTGATATAAAGGCAAGCGTTTTCAATGTCTTCTGGACTTTTCATTGAGACATTCAAGTTAATGTTGGATTCGAGGTAATCCCTGAAGTTGTTCCAATCGGTTTTCACATTATACAGGTTATCCCTATTTACGTCGTTGTGCATAATGGTAGTACTCAAGATGAGTATTACGGGCGTGTGATCCGAAGAGCCATCAAGGCTTGACCGAACGTGAGTGTACAGGTGACCTATATTTTTGGTAATGAAGAAATCTAGAAGATCTGGAACCTTATTATTGTCCGTGGGCCAGTATGTCGGTTCGCCAGTTGACAGCGGCATTAGTCGATTTGCATCCACACTTTTCTTCAATTCTCGCCCTCTGGTTACTGTCGTCCTTGCTCCCCAATAGGTATGTTTTGCGTTCCAGTCCCCGCCTGCTATAAATCGGGTACCCAAGGTTTTAAAGAAAGCCGTAAACATTGGTTCTTTTATAGAGTGACGCGGTGGGCAATAAACAGCCGAGAGGTCAATGTGGCCCGAGTGATCTTCCACTCTTACTGTGGTGGCTTGCAGATAGTTGGTTGAGAATGGTTGCAGTAAGTGATGTTTAATACAGGTTTTGATGGCAATTGCAGAACCAGCATGTGAACCACCATCAGGATGCGAGGTGTAATATAAACAGTACCCAGGGATACATATTCGACTTCTAGAAGTTGTGTGAGACTCCGATATGAGGCAAACATCCAGCTTATTAAAGTTAAGAAATGCTTCCAATTCCTGGGAGTTCGGTGCAAGACCATTGATGTTCCAAGTTGCCACATGTAGAGAAATCATTTTGATAACTTAGACACGAGTGTAGTTATAAGTCCCAGCATGGAGCTTATTTGTTGTAGTAGAAAATCTATTTTTTCACATTGTTTGATAAGAATAGTTTCAAGGTTGGCTTGGGCATTGGAATTGACGGCCTTCATTACTGGCGTTTCTGTATTCGCGTTGTTAGAGGACAGAACTTGTGCATAGGTTTTATGGTGCTTTCTTGCAGTTGTAGGAAGTGAAGTTATCATCTCGGCTGTACTGGTGGGTATGGTAACTGATTGGGAGCGCTGTTTTTCTTTAGGATTAAAGTTTTTAAATCGCCGAGCCAGAAGTTCTTTATATATTTGGCAACCCTTGTAGTTGGCTGGGTGATCGCATGAGCACAAGGCACATTTAGCAGGGGTATTTCGATCCTTTTTGTTGCATTCTGAGGTTTTATGACCTTCACCACACTTGACGCATCTGAATGGTCTCATGCAATTGTTTTTTGAGTGCCCATACTCTTGACAGCGTTGACACTGAATAATAGTTTTTGATTTTCGGGGATCTTCTATTTTGATTTTTTGGTTATAAATATATAAGACGTTTTTAACAGCTTGGTTAGCGTTACTTGGCTCTAGATTAACGAAGAAAGTGGAGGTGGGCTTCTTTTCTGGTCCATAGCGAGCGTTAATGATTTCACCTCTTATTTTATTGCCCGTGGCCTCTACAGCGTCAGTGATAGCTGTATGAGGAGTAGTATGGTGAAGATTTTTGATGACTATGCGGTAGCTTTTAGTCTCTTTTGGTGTAAAGGTATAGCCAATTAGGCCGTTTGACCTAATAACAGATATAATTTTTTTGTATTCTTCCACAGATCCCGATAGAACATGTAATACACTTTTGTTAACAATTTTTAGCTTAAATTCCTCCTTACTGCTGACGGATTCAATTAGCTTTGAGAGTTCCCTGATGTCCTGTATACCATGGAGGATGATTGGTGGAGGTTTATTAGGCTTTCTAAGGCTCATCAGTTCCGTGTCATCAACTGGGTCTAGAGGCAAGTTTTGGAACCTATTGCTTGTTTTTGTAGCAGGTTGTGATGGTGAGTCACTCATCTTCCTCTTTTTACTATAGCGTGGAGATGGAACACGTTGCCATGGTGGTGGAGAAGGATACTGCGTAGCTGGTTCTTTAGATGAAGTATCATCCTCTAGTTCCATTGTTTCAGATTGATTGCTCTCCAGTTGTTCTGAAGTATTTTTCGTGGTGTGAACCTTGGAAGCCTTTAATTTGGTCTTGTGAGTATCGCTACTCTGCGAGGGTCTGTTACTTCCCAGAGAGTCACTTCTGGGCCTTGAGGTAAAGAGGCTAGGGTGGAAAGCCTGTTGAATATATTTTTTGCTGCTACTCATGAACCACCTCGAGAGCCTGGTCGCCTACTCTCGTGGGGTCTTCGGTAGCCAATTTCACACCATCTGGCCCGGATACCAGAGGGCGCCGGGGGTTAGCCGGATCGCACGACAAACACTCATTTTTATTATCCGACATTTCATAAAAGAGTTTGGGAATATGGACGAACTAGGGCTTTCCCACGACCCTATTGCCACTCTTTTAGAGGTTATTTAGATCCTCTAGGCCAGTGACTGCCTGAGATGTGGGTTATTTACCGCCGCCCATTGCTCGGCGTTGCTGCTCATTTAGCACCACCCGGGGGACACGTGTAGGGTGGGCCTAAGGAAAGGTGGTAAGTCCTACGGACGCGAGCAACTATACCCCCTATATTTTAATGTGAATGTAAGTTTGTTTGTTACGCTTTCACGCGAAAACTACTTATCCGATTATCGTAAAACCTTTATACACATAGTCTTGAAGGCATTAGAAGTTACATAGGATTTTACTTTTTTTTATTAAATGCGAGCGAAGCCGCAGGCGAAAACTAGTCATTCATAAATGCTTCTAAGGTACAACAGTAACACTCTGCTTAGTAATCGATGTAATTACATCGATCGGCTTACCCACACATTAGTGGTAATGGAGCCTCAAATGGCTTAAATTCACGTGTTATGTTAAATGACAAGGAATACCAACATTTAGCATGGTTGTCTGGAATAAAAAACGTTTATAAATATAAATTGGAGCCAACTAAACTGTTTTAGTATAAAATGAAGTGGCTTCAGTTGGTTATTCGCTAAGATCTTTAAAAAAATCTGCAGTTTTAGCCATTAATTGATTCAAGAGGAAGGTTTATAGATGCATATGTTTTATCTATACTAATATATAAAGCTGAAGAGTTTGTTCATTTGTTTGTTTAAACGCGTTAATCTCAGGAACTACTGGTCAGATTTTAAAAATTATTTCAGTGTTAGATAGCCCATTTCTTGAGGAAGGTCAAATTTTCATTGTGCAGTTGGCTGTATATCATCACACTTAGACCAATAGGACCGAAGCACCAATGGAAAATGTTTCAAAAACGGGGGGGAAATATTACGCTCCGGGCAAACGAGGTTACGTGGATCAGCTAGTGTTTTATACATGTATATTATAGTAGAGGAACTCTGATAATTTCAAAGACTTCAGTGCGAAGACGGGTCGTGTCGCTAGTTTTTAAATAAATAAACACCGTCCTAAACTAACAGACGAAAGATACGATGATATTTTATCATAAGAATGCCAGTTTTTAAAGGGCATTAGGTAAATACCTTTTTAACAAATGTTTTATGAATCATCGTTAATTAAGAACATATTGACTTTGATGGCAAGTTTGTCCTATGTACTATCAACTTTTAAGTGTCTAACGTACTTTTAAACAATAAAAAGACGGTGTTATTGTTTTCTCTCGTCTGAGTGAGGTTGTTGAAGCAATAATGCTGAGCATTCAGAGAAAATTGTAGGTGTCAATGGATGGCGGTAGTAAGTACTACCGTATTAGATATCTGAGCGTAAGTACGCTTAGATGTCTAATCGCCTGGCCCCTATACCTTAAAAATTAGAATGAACATTAAGGAACTGAATCTAGCCGGAATCTTCAGTAGGGTGCCAGTATTTTTTAAAGTCTGAGATAATCCTGATGGGTCAAATGGTGTTATAGTTAAAATAAGTGAATGAATTATAACCAGGTGTGTTGTCTTAGCCGTTCCTTAATCTCAATAGTGCAATATAGCCGCGCTTATTTATAAAAACCTTGAGAGCAAAACTAATAGGTAATAAGATGGCAGTATCAATAGAAATAACATATCGATATAAAACCCCGTAAACAAGTTTTATGAAGAACTTTAAAAATCATGAATATGAACATAGTATTTTAAACGAACGACCGGAAAAATAATTACGTCAAGTCCTAATCTCTTAGTTAATACTACGAGTAGTAAGTCAATGAAAAGCGTCATTTTTGTCAGTTCAATGGACTGAGGCGATAGACAAACGTGGCAAGTAATTAACGATAATACAACTATGTTAATTATACAATGTATTAACCATTGGCAGTCTGGAATATTTATTGTTTATGTGGGCTTGCCATGCTTTTCGTTTAACCGGAGTAATACGTCAGCCACACAGAAAACCACTCCTAAAGCTAGCCATACGCGGTAGGTACACCATCATTCGCCAGGTTTATCATCGCAGTTACCCGTTAAGTATGCTTGAGCTGAGTAGAGGAAATACCGCAGTTATTTTGTTGTTTTTTACCGAGTAAGTGAAACTACCAAACCTTTATTTGATACTGGAGGGAAAAAAAGGTTGGGACTACAACGCACTTGTGTCTCCTTAAGTTGAAGGAGTCCATGGACGGGGACAGGCACTTACCATCAGGTGACCCCTTTACGCTCCTCTACTCCAAAATTATTCCCTGTCTTATTAACTTCGACATCGTCGTGTGACAAGACGGGAATATGTTTATTTATCCAATGAATTTCATTACAAATAGTATAGTTGTCAAGTGTTTCATATAAACAGTATTTGTTATTCCTGATTTAGTGATGTGCATGCTAAAGGTGAGTTTACACTCGGTAATGTTGCGACTCTTCAGCATATGAATGTAGACACTTTCCTGTGGATTGATTTATAGAGCATTGTGTGTGTGTAACGTGTGACTGAGAGTTTCGCTAGAATTCTTCAACACACAAATGTCGCACGCGCCACTTTAACTTGCAATAGTTTAAATTATTTGTACATATTAAATGTCTGGGAGAAAATATTCGATTTTCTTTCGTTTACTTTCGCTAATAAAAATTTTAAGTATAATTATACTAACACAGCTGCTTAAATTCAGACTAGGCAGAACATGTTCTGTGATAATATCAGACTGCTGATACACATAAAAATATGTATTACTAAGTTTATATATTACTACTTGCTGACCCACGCAGCCTCATTTGCGTCTCCTATTGCCCGTAGCGTGATAATTTTCCCCCGTTTTTTAAACATTCTCCTTTGGTGCTCCGCTCTTATTGGTTTTAGCGTGATGATATATAGCCTTCCTCGATAAATGAAAGGTTTTTCAAATCGGACCAGCGGTTCCTGAGATTAGCGCGTTCAAACAAACAAACAAACTCTTCAACTTTATAATATTACTAGCTGAATCCCGCGGTGCTACCCGCGGTTATTGTTGTACCGCGAGTAACGCCGCGGGACAAAGTTAATCTAAAAAAGTAGCCTAAGTTACTCCCTGGATCATCAGCTACCTGCCAGTGAAAGTCCCGTCCAAATCCGTCCAGCCGTTCCAGAGATTACCCGGAACAAACAGACAGACAGACAGACAAAAAATTTTTTAACCACATTTTTGCTATATGTATCGTGTATACATACATATGCACTGATTAAAAAGCTGTTATTTTAATATTACAGACAGAAACTCCAATTTTATTTATTTGTATAGATAAGTCTAGATTATATATGGACAAATTACACTCTGACACTGAATAAATGATCCTGCTCTTCACACAATTACTTCTCCTGAGTGAGAATCAAATCCACTATTTGGGCTTACTAAAATGCATAATTCTAAGAACAACTCCATGGGTCAGTTGAATTTATACATGTACCAAGAACTTAAGAACATTGTGCATTGACTGGCGCCTACCTGTTAATTACACACTCAAACGTCAAGAAACGACTAGTAATATACATTATTTTATGATAACTAGATTTTAAACCAGGTTTCCAATTCAACCTTACCGCCTATAAAATCTTCCTTAAATAAGCTTTACATATCACATAAATGATGGCAAAAATTACTAACCTTGACGGACACATGTTAAAAATCTTGTAATTACCACACCAGACACTTACGGCTGTCTGAACCCGTAACTACCGTTGGGTGCTTCGTACACCCTATAAAGTAAAAAGAGCGGAAAGATTGTATGTAATTTATTCCACACAGTTCGGCTGGTGTCTGTGCACGTTATGCTAAAACAATGTCATTGTGCAGTTGATGTGTGTGTAACGCTTTCATTGTTCCCAAGCATCCTTCACTTAGTCAGGTATACATTACGAAAAATGCTGTTGTAATAATCAGGAAACTTTTCTTTTTGAATTGTCTTTGATTTTGACAGAGTTATTTTTGGTTATAGGTGATAATGCTACAGATCTTTATATTTTCTACTCAGAAAATTAATTTTAACAAATCTACACTTAATATTATAAAGCGGAAGAGTTTGTTTGTTTGAACGCGCTAATCTCACTACTGGTCCGATTTAAAAAATCTTTAAGTGTTAGATAGCCAATTTATCAAGGAAGACTATAGGCTATATATCATCACGCTAAGACCTACAGGAGCGGGGCACTAATGAAGAATGTTACAAAAACGGGGGAAAATTATCACGCTACGGGCAATAGGAGATGCAAACGAGGTTGCGTGGGTCGGCTAGTTATATAAATATTGTGTTGCTTGCGATAACCTTTGACGTACCTGGAGTTACTTCTTCTATCTCTCTTCATTTATAGTTCAATATTAACGAAAATGTTCGGGTAAACTATTGAATAATCGCGGTGTAACGGTTAAAATATTGAATAATATCGGGTACATGCAACACTTCTACCTGACTTATACGATTTAGTACGTGAACCACTTACCAGTTAGTCTGTTGTCAAAGCCACTGCAACCTAATCGGAATTTAGGGTAATTTTAAGGTATACAACCATACCTATCGCGAGTGACTTACCTCCCTTAAATATAACTAGGCATATATTATCGAACGCGACAGTTTAGAAGTTAGAACAGTCACTAAACTCAGATTTTTTAGTTTTTGTGTACGTTTTTATTATTTTGATCGTTCTATGGAGTGTGTTGAATATAAAAGTTCGTTTAATAAAAGTTTTTGTCTTATGAATGACATTGGTAAGTAGATTATATTACCTTTAAGTTATCACCAATGACTATTAAAGAGATTAGGGATTAATCAACCAAAGCACGTAATCCAAGAACAACAGGTGTGTTCTATGAAAACACTAGGGTTACACCTACATAGTCAAGAGGTGGGAAAATCTCACGAATTTTGTCATCATTTACTCGTATTTGCATCCAAAAATATTATAAACAGGAGGTAAATAAACATGGTATGTTCAAAAGTTAGTAACAATCATGAACATTTGTGAATTATTAATTTAATTAATAGAATGTTCATATTGCATTTGTTATTATAACAAAATTAAATTCTCACAAACAACAATATTAGTAATTCAGGAAACATAATTATAACTAGAATAATTGTACTACTTCAGACGTTTACAATGAAATAAACAATTTCTATTATAATAATATAAAATTTGGCATATAATTTAAGTATTGTTTATAATTTATTATTTTGCAATTACTTTATTTAAAAATACTTTATTAATAAAATTTATAAATCAAATTAAACAAATCTATATCTATACTAATATATAAAGCTGAGTTTCATTGTTTGTTTGAACGCGCTAATCTTGGGAACCGCTGGTCCGATTTGAAAAAATATTTCAGTGTTGGATAATACATTTATCGAGGAAGGCTATAGGCTATATGTCTTCACACTTAGGCCAATTGGAGCGGATCACCAATGAAGAATGTAACAAAAACGGGGGAAAATTATCACGCTACGGGCAAATAGGAGACGCAAACGAGGTTGCGTGGGTCAGCTAGTATTTGTAAAATTTTATTTATAAATTTTATTTCATTTATGATGGAATCTGGCAATCATTATAATTATTAATATGTGCGCAGATAAACACACGGGTCACTGAGTCAGAATTCCTTTGAGGTTAGTTTAGTCCGTGTGGTGATTGGCACAATAGGTTACTGAAGGAACGGTTTGTGAATACTGATGGCACAGGTGTTCAATGCCACAGTTTAGGATTCACAGCAGGCACCTTTATCCATATTGGGGAATTGAGATCTTGGTCGCGGATACACTTAGGCGACAAAAAGTGAACTGTGTGTTGACGCGTCAAATCTAAAATTCACTATACGATTTTTACCTTTAAAGGACCCACTCTAATATCCCTGAAGGTCAAAAGGTCAGCGCAACTAGTGACGCTGCAAAATATTCTGCTTGATTTCATTTGTAACTGACGCTTTTTCTCCTTGCATTAATGTGTCAGATGGGATAAAAATTAATCAATTCTAGATGACGGAGTAGATCAATTGCTGCACAGAAAAAAGAAAACGGTTGAATTGAGAAACCTTCTCCTTTTTTTGAAGTCGGTTAAATACGGATCGGACTAGAGACCTAGATGGTGCGGTGTAACAGGATTGAGATTGCTATGATAGAAGAAAAAAGCCAAGATTCTTTATCTCATGACATTTTAACAGTGAATACTTCATTGTTATGTAAATTCATATACACGACTAGCAGACCTATATACCCCTTTGCGTCTGCTATTGCCCGTAGCTTATAATTTTCCCCCGTTTTTGAAACATTATTTATTGATGCTACGCTCCTATTGGTCTTAGCGTGATGATATATAGACTATAGCCTTCCTGGATAAATGGGCTATCTAAGGCTGAAAGAATTTTCCAAATCGAGCCAGTGGTTCCTGAGATTAGCGCGTTCAAACAAACAAACGCTTCAGATTTATAATATTAGTATAGATAGATGAACGTCTGTTGCTAAGTACACAACGTTATGTGTAAATATGTATTGTGTTTTCCAATATATTTTGCATATTACTATTTTAGAAACGGGAAGTACATTATGTACATACATTTTCCTCCTTTATTAAGATTGAGTCGAGTCATGGAAGGAAGGTGTAACTGTGACACACTATGTACTTGCAATGATGATTATGAATCATTGTGGTAATCAGATGGCGTGAAGGATGAAATCTAGTTTATCATCAGAAAATTGCATTTCATGAAAAACTTAGCAGTAACTATGTATTTTGTTTAGTATTTTGTGTGACCACACCTCACACACTATGGCGGCCTATTTGAGATGCTTCTGAACTGCATCATTGGGCCTCCAAATCATAATTTAATTTAGTGTTAATACTTGCAAATTAAACGCTACCAGGACTAATTGAACAACAGCTAAAAATATTTGTACCTGCTAAATGGTAATTTTGAAGTTCTGTTTCTTTAAACAAGTTAACGTGACATATCAAAGTAAGTAAAAGTGACGTAATGTGACCATAATTCTATGTTTTTTTTAATACGTACATTATGATAATCTATACTAATATATAAAGCTGAAGAGTTTGTTTGTTTGTTTGAACACGCTAATCTCAGGAACCGCTGGTCCGATTTGAAAAATTCTTTCAATTTTAGATAGCCCATTTATCGAGGCAGGCTATAGGCTATGTATATTCACAGTAAGACCAATAGGAGAGGAGCACCAATGAAAAATGTTTCAAAAACTGGGGAAAATTATCCCGCGACGGGCAATAGGAGACGCAAACGAGGTTGCGTGGGTCTGCTAGTTACAATTTATAAATCAAATAAAATACAGTTTTTCTGTTTATTTGAAATGTACGTGTTCAACTACACCTACTTATACAATTAGCCACAATAATTATAGCGCAACATGCCACGCTGCATGTCTCGTGTCTTGTGATACCTCCGTTTTATTCCAATGTCCTTGCTCGCGCAATTGGATGTACCTTGAACAATAACTGTTAACAAATGCAATGACAAAATCATTTCTCCAATACAAACCAACTGGCTATTTTATATTAAATGTTTTTTTTTTCCAATAACAACCAACGTTCGCTCAAAAATGGAAATTGATGGTTGGCTTGCCCAGAATGCACTGATAATGAAAAACGAATTCTAATATTTAAATCTTCCTGCATAAATTAGTATGCACATTAAAATTTATTACAAATCAAAAGTGAATACAGAATGCATTTACTGACGTCATATCACGTTTGTTGAAGCGTGACTCATGGCTCCGCAAACAAACGTGCAAAAATGCTGCCTGTCTCATTGCGCTGCATTTATCAGGCTTGAAAGGCTAGATATTCTCAATTTGGCGCGTGTATTTTTACAAAACAACTTGTGGAAAGCGATCACTATGAAAGATTGTGTATCGTGGACAATTGTCCGTGTCATCGTGCAGTTGATCCGCGTGAAATGTTCGCGCCAGTGAAATTAAGTTTTCGCGCCATAATTCCAAATTCTTACCCATTTCACTTTCCCAGTTTGACAATAGGTGTGAATTCTTTTTTATTAAAATGAGATGCCAGTTATAAAAGTAATGTACACACATATAATGTTATAAAAGTTGGAAGCTTTAATTATAAGACTGGGTAAATTTTGCGTTTGTAAGTATAAGTAGAGATAAAAGCAAGGTCTTTAATGTATGGTATGTAAGAGAGATCCGATCAGAAGCGGATCCGCATTTTAAATCATTGAACTAAATAAACATTTAAAACAGAGTCCCTGGAGTGGTAAATTCAGCATTTATCTGTCTGTAGAAATGAAGTGAAAATTCGATCAAAATGCATTTGTAAATAAAAAGAGACACACAGAAGAAACGTCTAAATTAATTGTAAATTTGCTAATAACCGTGGCTTAACTTTGTATTTATTTCAAATTATCAAGGTCCATGTATATTCGAGATCAAAAGATGTCTGATATAAAACATCCCTGTGCCAAATTTCATGCAAACCGAGCATGCATGCATGAGTACAAACTTTCACATTTAAAATAGTAGTAAAATAAAATTCACGAACAAGTTTAAACCTAAAGATTTTTCTCTTATAAGTAGAAATGCGTCACTAGTGCAAAGCACAGCTCAGATCATTTACAATTCTGCTTACCTTTATCGCTGATACAATTCAAGGGAACATCACTTATATGACACCACAGAACCTAAGTACTAAATACAAACAAAAAGGCTCGCATTTTGTAGTAAGATCATACTTGTACAACCGGTTTTGTCCCAAATAATGCTTACAAGCAACCCAAACATGACGTCATCAACGAATACTTCACAGAATGCGTTTATTATCACAATCTTCTTACTCTTAAAAGGCTTCCTGACGTTGAAATACCTATTGTCACAAAATATTCGTTTACTTAGACGATCATTCATAAATAATAGTCTATTAACCTAAAATAGTCCGTCATGTGGTGACAGAGTAACATTGCAGAGAGTCAACAACCCTCTTCGTCCCGTGGGTTATGTATGAGTCGACGAAGAGAATGATATCAACGCAGGACAATAGCACACACAGTGGCACAGTAGACTGAAACATCTTTTCTTAAGAAAGTCCTAAGTTCAACAGTAGACCAGTGAACTCTATTCATGATATTGAATATAGTTCACTACTTTTATTCTTGTTAATTCTTCCAGCTAAGCAAAACACCTGTATAAAGAGACTGTACTGTTGGGCCTTTTAGGCTATCGGCATTGGATCGAAAGTCGCGTAACATTTTTAGTCTTTACGCTACCGAATACCGTTACTTAATAACAAAAGTAATACTCCTATAGAATAAAGTTAATACTCTTTACATTACAGTTTTTTACTTTAGAATATCAAGCGCGTTTAAACTAAGTTCGGTCGAGTTCAAACCGTGGGAATACAGATTGCTAAACTATGAACAATGCTTTCTGTTTTGAGTAATTGTTGCGGACCACGTCCGAATACTCGTTACTAAGACATCGATTACCACAGGATGGATTTCACCCTAACATGTTTAAACTATTAATTTAATACTAAGCCATTCTGAAAATAATTAAAGAATAATTTTCAAAGGTATCATCATACGGGAGAATTGAAACGGGGAATAGGAAAACTGCTTTGGTATCAAACATTTGTTACCATTAGTTTCGTATATGAATATATGACATTTTTAATGCTTTACACGTCATATCGACAGTCACTTCTGAACGTAGGCCACGCCGTAGCAATAAAGTTTAAGCCAATATCACGCTGATCAGTCGGATTAGTATTGGTTTTTTTCCAGTTTTCCCTTGCATACTTGTGTTGTCCTACGTAGTTAGCTCCCTTTGTGACTTCTTACGAAGCTCGCGGAATGAATAAGGGTGGTGATTTACGTTTAAACAATATTCATTCATTTTACTATATTCAGCATGAATGAGGCTATATATCAAACTAGCTGAACCCCGCGGTGTTACCCACATTTGTTGTTGTAATCGCGGGTAACGCCGCTGTACAAAGCTAGTCTAAAAAAGTAGCCTAAGTTACTCCTTAGATCACCAGCTATCTGCCAGTGAAAGTGAACAAACAGACAGACAGACAAAAATTGTAAAAAATGTTATTTTGGTACATGTTTCGGGTATACATACATATGCATTCATTAAAAAGCAGTTATTTTAATAATACAAACGGACAACTACAGTGCAACATATAAACATACAAAGACTGCCAAAAATATTTAAATCTCTGCAATGGCTCATTGTGATAGGACTTAGCTCTGTCTTAGTTCACATTACTTAAAATCGTTGTTAAGGTGACTTTTTACTTCAAAGTAAATTAAAATGCTGTTTACTAATTGAATATCAGTTGAATAATCATAAACAAACTGTTTGTAAGGCCACCGACGAGGTAAATTTATCCACAATTTGCCGCCACAGCATCTTGCAGTTTCGAGAAGCAATCATACTTGGACGGTTGCATTTTCAATGTCACGCTATTGTATTGTGATGATGTCCCCCTTTGTGGAACCATAATTGGTTGGTACTCAATGTACATGCAAAAAAATACACGAGGACAATAATTATGGTACAATCAAGTGCTAGAAATACTAATAGGTGAACTGCAGTGTTTTTGTTATTAAATGAAATTAAAATTACATAATTTTCATGAAAAGTTACCAAAAATTAAACCTAACCTAACACAAGTAAGGAATTTTATTCATACTGTCCAAGTGTCCAAGCCCGATTCAAGCTATCTCAAACACTGACTTCTTACATGGACCACGGGCCGTCGAACATTTAATAATAATGGCTGGTCAAAGTGATAAACTGATCCCTTTCCCCGACGCTCTTGGGAATTATTAATAATGCCCGGTTAATCACGTTGCCCGTAACAGATATACTTTCTGTAGTAGGTACTTGAGTTAGGTTATACTTATAATATTATTTCTAGCACTTGATCATACGTACGAATCTAATATATTAGATTCGTACGATATGAGGTATACCTCATATAAATAAATAAATAGTAATATACCTAATTTTAATATATTTTATAAACGGATTAGGGGGGATGTCAGGCTCTTACCGACTAGAAACCAACCCGGTATTCCTCGACTTGCCAATAGCCGTGTTAACTACATCGTGGCTATCAACACTAATATTAGGTATACTTTAATTAAACCAGTAAAGTATCAAAGTTCTGTTCTGAAATAAATTTTAAGGCAGCTTTGCCAGACATCCCGCTTTTTGAATCAAAATTGTAATGTCACGCTTTTTAGTAGTAAAATTGGAAGGCAATAAAATAATCCCACCATTACATGAGAAATACTAAATGGCACTAGTTCGTTTATGAATTAGGGATGATGAAAAAGTAATGCTCATTTTGTTGTTGTCTAAAAGTCTCAAAATCCAGATTTGACTAAAAAAATCTAGCAACGCTGGTTTAGGGTCACTTTTGAGTACCTAAGCTTTTGCAATGAGACATGTTTTCCTACAAATGTATAAAAATAGTTTTTAAAATTACTAGCAAATAACAATGCGTATGGTATAAGAGAGTAGGTTTCGTGTCATACAAAGCTGTTATTATTAATTCACGAACGTGTCTTTTATCGTAACGGAAAGGATTAATAGTTACCTTGGTATTTAACGTGAATTACATTAGGCAAAGTATTACTATGAAAGGTTGCTTTCGACTATCAAATTATATATGGATACGTATCCTACATAACTATGGGATAACAATAAATCAAAAAATATTTTTAAAAAAATGTGTAAATCTGTTCCGGATAATTTCTAGAATAGCTGGACGGATAAGGGGAAACTTAAAAACCAGTGAAATAGTGAACAATATCCGATTCGAAAGTAATAAAAACCGCGAGGTACATCCAATGTTTCAATAGGTATGGAAATGTCGTTATATCATTGATCATCATTGTCATTGAATTAATATCGGCAAGGCAACTGTACCAATATAACGCAGAATATTACTATGTATTAGTATTACATATATGACGATACAATAGGCGCACAGGCCACGGCCAATCATTTTCAATTGCTAATAATCATTCTGTTTGTGTTGGTAAATTGTATTTTAACTTATAATCCTGGTATACAGTACAGTAATCAGACAGGGCTAGTTTGGCAGTAGCGGTTTCGGTTCCGTCGGTCAAAGCGACACCGAACTTACCTCCTATGCAGCCTAAGTTACTTTTTTATCATCATCTACCTGTCAGTAAAAGTAGGTCCAGCCATTCCACAGATTAGCTGAAACTAACAGTCCGATAAAAAAAATATAATAGACTTTTTTTAGGTAGGTAAGTTCCTTACAAATTTTTAGATGCATTTTGTGAAAAGCTGCTGAAACAGACATTTCAATTTTATGTATTTGTATAAATGTGTAGACTAGTGCAGATCAACACTGCAATGTTATCTATTAGTATGAAAGTCGAACACTCGCAGCAGTCGCGCCGGCATTGTTTAACACATAATACATGGTCAGCCGTTGCGTACATGCTCTTATTGTGTACACATACAATTTGTTTACAAATTTGGACGTCAGGATGTCATCCTCGCTGTTTAAAAATGCAAAAGGGAAGTTATGAAACTTACTTTCGTTGTTAGCCTTTGGTTTTCATTCTTTTTGGTCGACTCGTAGGCCGCCGTCACACCGATTATGTCGCTTTCGTTTTAAACTGTCATTATTCATATAATTTTTATTGTGAAGTTTTAATCTTTTTTTTGTTATGACTAGGTTCGTGACGGTAAAACGATATCGTATCTTCATGGAACCATTTTAAATCCATTTGGAATTTCTGCGTGAGATTGGAATCTACGATCCGAACCTGACTACGAAAAAACTTTTGATAAAATTTATACAATAGATACCTCATTCATTATAAAAAGTCGATTAAGTAATTTAGAAGCTATGGTGGAACATAGAAATATAAACAGATTGCAAAAATATTACATTCACTTTTGGTTTCACCGTAACGGGCTTAAAAATTAAGACTATAGCCCGAACAAGGAAAACGATGAGACGTTTTTAATGATTTGGTCGTATAGAACAATTTAAATGAACACAACAAATGACAGAGCACGTAACCACTTGCTGTTTTGTAATATTCTGCGAGATGCAAATTAAAAAAAAAAGTGTGTGGAGGCTTATTTAACGTTTCGTTCCATTCATTAGCGTTGAGTTTTAGAAAGCGAGGGATATTTTGATATCAACATTTTTATATACTCAACATCGTTAATATAATTACCAACATAAAAATACTATGGCTAAATTATTTTAGCAACAAGTATAATATTTTCGAACATCTGAAATAACACCATCTAGTTCCGAATAAGTATAATGAAAACTAGATTGACTGATAGACTACATACTAAACATGCACTTGGTCCATCCGCAATCGAACCCGAACCCTCACCACACTAGATAATCCATACTTCTAATCTATTCAAACAAATGAAATTGAAGTGTCTGTTCGTAATATTAAAATAACCGCTTTTCTATACAAATAAATAAAATTGGAGTGTCTGTTTGTAATATTAAAGTAACCGCTTTTTACTAAATGCATATGTATATATACATGGTACATATACCAAAAATGTAGTTAAAACATTTTAGGTCTGTCTGTCTGTCTGTCTGTTTGTTCCGGGTAATCTCTGGAACGGCTGGACGGATTTAGACGGGACTTTCACTGGCAGGTAGCTGATGATCCAGGGAGTAACTTAGGCTACTTTTTTTAGACTAATTTTGTTCCGCGGCGTTACTCGCGGTACAACAATAACCGCGGGTAACACCGCGGGATTCAGCTAGTTACTAAATGTATATGTATGTATACACGGTACATATACAAGAATAACATTTTTTTTTAATTTTATCTCTTTGTTTGTCAGTCTGTTTGTTCCGGGTAATCTCTGGAACGGCCGGACCGATTTTGACGGGACTTTCACTGATAGGTAGCTGATGATACAAGGAGTAACTTAGGCTACTTATTTTTAGACTAGCTTCGCTCGTTACCCGCGGTGCGACAATGACCGCGGATAACACCTGACCAATTTCATTGAAATCTTGCAGCGGTTTAGCCGTGATAGCGTAACAGACAGACAGAAATACATTTCAATTTATAATATTATAGTACAGTATGGATATATATATATATTTACCCGACTACCCGGCCAAAGGAGGGTTATGATTTTGACAGCCTATGCATGTATGTTCATTTGTTCCCTCATAGCTCCTTAACAACTTATTAGAACTGGACAAATGAGGTGTCGTTAGAAGCGTCGTTAGAAGCGTCATGATCGTCTGCTGGGTGTAGGCTATATGACGTGTCACTAAATCTAATATGGCGCCCTCTAGCCGACGTAAAGTACTGTATTAAAAAAATAATTTGAGGGAAATATGCCGTGTTTGGTATCATACAAAAGGGCGTTACTTGTACATTTCAAATATAGATATATTATTAGCATTTTCCCGTGACTTTATCTGTATTATTTTGATAATTGTGATATTTCTATGGTACATGTTTCAAATATACTTTGCAAAGAAATTAATATTTTAGAGGCACCAAAACATATTCAACCCTAGTCACGCGTTGTTAAAGTGTTATGGACTATGGTACATTACACTTAATGGACTATGGCTTTTGAAACTTAGTAGTGTACCATAGTCAATAACACTTTAACAACGCGTGACTACGGCTTTTGAAACTGTTTCATTCTTTTCACCGTCGTTTTTTGTCGTAGTAGTGTTTTAGTTTTTACTTTTTTTTTAGATTTTTCATTTTATAACCAAGTTTTCACACGCGATTTCTCACGATTTGCTATTGATTGCAACATAGTTTTTCTTACATCTTTAAGTTTCAGCAATAGTTACAGTTTGTTGAATGAACAAGAAATTTTATACACAACAATCGCTTCATAAAACCTTAGCCAATCCGATGCGGTTATTAAATAAGTCGTGTAAAAGTTACTGAGTGACAGTTGCTGCAATAACAAAATTATTGCTACGAGCCGAGTATTAAATAAATAAATATAGTCGGTTGATTACCAAAAAATAACACAATATTTATTAACAAAAATTATTCACTAAGTAGTCGCACTAGAACTTTGAAGTTAATCTGTTGTATCGTGAATCAATACTCGCCCGTAAGGCTAACACGCTCCTCTTTTATATGGCTATCGAAATATCTAGAATGATCCCTAATGTTTGATACAACAATCTGGACCAAAGAGAATGTCCTAGAATTATTTGCAGCGTCACCTAGCATTGAAACTATCGGAATTATCAGTCGTAATCTCCACAGTCGTGCGCTACTTGACACTAGATGGCGCTGTCTTCATTCTCGATACGAGACCCATTTCTCTGTGGCGCAACAATATTTCATGTAAATTTTAATTATTTTACTTTACCTTGTATGAGTGTATAAGTGTCGGTACATTAACTGAACAATAATACCTATTTCCTCTACCTCTTAATTGAAAGCAGTTACCTACATTTGAAGTAATAGCTTGAATAAACGTATGTTCAGTAGCCGATAGACCGATATGTGTGCTTTCGAGACATATATATAAATATCACGCGCTAATTAGCTAGCCAATAATCTATATAATTATTATGTGAAGCTAAAACTTTGTACACCTTTTTTTGAAAATTACGCGAACGGAGAAATATGAAATTTGGCACAGTTAAAGTTTATATGGAGGAAGAGTGCAGAAGCTAAAAAAAAACACAAATTTTGACAAAAAAAACGACTTCAAGACCTGGACTAATTGAAATGGGACCACATGAGAAGCACCAGCTTTCAAAAAAATCATCAAAATCGATTCATCCAGCCGAAAGTTATGAAGTAACAAACATAAAAAAAATACAGTCCAATTGATAAACTCCTGCTTTTTTTAACTTGGTTTAAAATTATAAATAAATTATGCTCGAATTTCGACCACTGGGCGACCACTAATGTTAATACATTTCGTAAGCAAATATCACTAAATATACCTTGTTGGTATAAGTATAAAAACAAAAATCACGCAATCCAGATGTAATTTATGGATTCCTCTCACACTTCCAGAGTACAACATGCATGCTAACTTGTAAATTAGATACGTAACATATGTAAAGAACTCATTAGCTTAAAAACTGACCTGAAACATGTCACGATGAACGGCCTTGGAACCCGACCCACATATGCAAAACACATAGACAAACAACATATTACCTCACTAATTACACATACAGAAACGCTAAAACTGTAAACTTGGCACAATTTTCTTGAAGAAAAATTTTGAAGTTATTATATTTAGATCTGAAAGTCAATTATTTTTTTTGCTTTTTATATGTATTTAAATATATTTATATTGGACTGCCTCGTTGGTCTAGTGGTTAGCGTAAGCGACTGCAGATCAAGAGGTCTCGGGTTCGATTCCCGGGTCGGACTGCTGTTGGGTTTTTCTTACAAGAAATTCTTAATAGCAGCCCGGTGTATGGAAGATGGCGGTGTTTCGCCCGTGCCTCGGAGAGCACGTTAAGCCATCGGTCCCGGTTGTCATGAAAACCTATGGCAATCGTTATTGAGAAGTCAGTGCCCTCAAATATACTGACAGCAAGTTCAACATCCGAATTCAGGGTAGCGGAGGTCAGATGCCAGTCGCTCCGTGTAAAAACTGATATTCAGGTAAAACCGGTTGGACTAGTAGCAGACCCCAACTCTTGGGAATAATAAAGGCTAGGAAGATGATATGTATTTAAATATATTTGTTGTCTTAGAACTCTGTCATTCGTAAACTGATTCGGAAAGTTCAAGAAAGTAAGTAGTTTATTACAATTTATTACAATACGAGCTAAGTTGATTTTTATTTATTTTATCAGTGAAGCGTAAACTTAAAATCATATGTAAATTAATGTTAAGTCACTTTTAAATAGCTCCTTGCATTAATTTAAATGCTTTTTTGTTAGGAAAACTGAATCAAAAAGTAAACTACTTGAGCGAGACCAAAAATAAAAAAAAAGCCATTCGAGACTATTTTGTTAGTAATGAATTGGTTTTTGGTTAGATCAAGAATTAATTTTGGTAAGCTGCACATTTTTCCGCAAATTCAATCCCGTTCGTTTTAGTTCAAAGTTTAAGAAGTCACCAGTTGCGTTAAATAAAATGAGTAAGAGAAAAGCCCTGTTCGCGTGACAAGTTAGACAAGGCCTTTATGTCAGTCACTTGTCTAGTTCGCAGCAGTCCTTTATTGGGTACGGGAGTGAAAGTTTCCTTTCGGACTGTCTTTTTTGTCTTCAGGTGTATATTTTAATGGTGTTTTTTCAATAATTTCCTATACATCTTCAGTCGTTGTAATCTTCCCTACAGTTTCACCGACAGTTGTACTGATTTTGCCACTTCTAATGGTCATTGTGTGATGATAAGATTATGAGGACAGGGGATGTTCAAAATACCACAATTGTTTTATTTTCGTACTCAGTGTCTTCTCGGAAAATCTCACTTTATATTCAAATATGGCGTACAAGATTTAATGCTGTTAAAGTTCCAAAGAGAATGCTACATTCTTAATATACCTATAACTGTCTCCTACTCGTAAAAGACAATAACATATAAATACGTAATTTATTCTTACAAGCTAAATTGAATAAAACGATTAGTTTCTGATGGTAAATTTATGTAATTCCAGCGGCGGTACACATAGCCGGTGTGGTGGCGGCCATAGCGGTGACAGTGTTGGGCGTGTTCTGCGTGCTGTCCGTACTGCAGCTGGCCATGATCTCGTCCAAAGAACGCGTCGGTATCAAGTACACGCACCTCATCATGATGAAGCTGGCACTCGCTTTATTAGCAAGTTAGTACAAAGACTTTATCTCAACACATTAGAGTTAATCTAAAAGGACTTTATTGTTTTGCAATAGAACCTTCATCTGTCTTCCACTAAATCTGGCGAAGGTTGTATTTAGCCCGCCTAAGCAAGTTGCATTCTACAAACTTTAATGTTAATAGAAAATTTATGGAAATGATTGTACTTTCCTAGTTTAAGTTTTATTATAGAGATCTATTATTATTATAATGATGTCTTTCAGCACTAAGTCATGTGGTAAAAAGAAAATATTCGCCAATAATATTATAAAATAGAGGTATTAGCGGTTATAGAAAGAGAAACTCTTGCAACGTGGCTAAGCGGGTAGGTTGTCCAAACAAAGCGATTGTATGTTATTTCAAAGGAAATATAAAAATCATTTAATTTCATTCAAGTAAACATTAAATAAAATTACAAACCGCGTTAAAAAAAATGTAAATACAAGTCAGGTTTCGAGATTTCGTATAAACCCGATTGGTCAGGAGGAGAGGAGAGCTTTTGATTATCTCACTATTTTCTAAAAGCGAATGGACTATAATCAAATTATTAAGACTCAGTATACTACAATATCTAGTTTAACGTGCATTACGACATCGGGCTTCCAATTTGTATGAAACTTAAATAATAACAGTACATTTGTATTTCCAGCTTTACTGTCAATCGCTGCAGCAAGCCTTTTCGCTGTACAGGGCAATGACAGAGGTTTCGTCGTGTCCAGGGGAACCGCTTTTTATGTTCAGGTATTGCTATTTTTAATTTGTTTATAAAACTATCTATACATTGTTAAAACTTTAGAGTCCTGGTAAATTATCTGTTTATATTTGTATTCGCCTTGAAGTCTACAGACAAAACAAGCAGAACTACTACTATTTGTATGGTTAAAAATTTAACTGAACTGAGTGACTGAAGAAATAAGCGCACGGAGCTATTTTCTAATAACTTTTGTCTTTAAACTTTTCACTTGAACCTAGTGCTAGTTCTCAGTTATCGTTGTTATTATTCTGGTGTACAAGTTTTTTTTTTTTTTTATGTTTGACCCTGCCAAAATAGCTCTACTCTGCCTGATGGAAAGCATGAGCAGAATCAAAGAGTGGTGGTCACCATACTGCGAATGCAGACAATGCAACAATGCAGCATGGTGACCCACACCATGGCGGGCTAGTGATGCTTCTGCATCATTGGGCCTCCGGTCTCGCACTCACCAACGAAACACGACAGCGTGATCGCTGTCATTTTACGTTGATTTTCTGTGCGAGGATAGTACCGCCCGGTCGAGCCGGCCCGTTCGTGCTGAAATCAGCGTGGCTCTACTACCTTTAGATTAATATAATTATTATTACTTAATAGTTTATTTATTAGTCATTTTGAAGCATGACTTTATTTATTCACATTGGTACCGTTTCTATTTCCAGATTGTAAGTATAGTCGTAAACTGCGTGTTGTTCGTGATGTCGGTGTACGACGCGTTGTTCTCGCGGCGAGCCGGCGGAGACCCCACCAACCCGCTCGCCGCACCAGAAGGCACGACTATCAACAATCCTGGGTTCAAAGATGGCAGAGGTTAGTTATTCTTTTGTAATCTTGTATAAATCACTACCTACAAAATTTATTCTCAAAAGGGGCAGAGCAGAGGTAAACAATCTCCCGATGAATACTTAAATATATGTAATTCTAACGTGTGTTTGTCAACGGTTGCACTGATTTGAATGAAATATCGTGTGTATATTTCAATGAGTTCCTGAATGGTTTGAAAACACAATTGCACCCTGTAGGTGGCGCTGTTGTCGGTATTTCACCATCAGCTAGTAACACAACGTTTTTGAATTCTGAAGCTGAAGCATCCATTCTATAATGGCATGAATAATGAAACCAATTACTAATTCATTGTAGGATGCAATTACTTATTTGGTTTTTCTGTAGGCTTTTAATAGACTTCGCATGTCAGCCAGTGATTATCTAAAAAGGGTACTTGTTAATTACCCGTATACTTGTCTGCATTAAGTAAATTTATGACAACCTGTTTTCTTAGAAAATTCTAAACTTTATAAGAGAACTGAAAACAATTTTCTGGTAATATTTTGATAATATGTAAAATAATTTTCATAGCCTTTTTATAATAGTGGAGTAAAATAACCTTATTTAACTAAACTTAATGTTATAAAAATAATCCGACTTTCATGTACATTAAAAATATGAAACAAAAATACAGTATAGTCCTGGGATTTATAAATTTGGCGAAAAAGTAAAACTACACATTTAATATGTTATTTAATTCTAGCTGAACCCCGCGGTGTTACTCGCGGTTATTGTCGTACCGCGAGTAACGTCGCGGGACAAAGTTAGTCTAAAACAAAGTAGCCTAAGTTATTTTATTAGCTCCCTGGATCATCAGCTACCAGCCAGTGAAAGTTCCGTCAAAATCAGTCCAGCCGTTCCAGAGATTACCCGGAACAAACAGACAGACTGACAGACAACAAATTTTTTATCTACATTTTTGGTATATGTACCGTGTAAACATACATATGCATTAAGTAAAAAGCGGTTATTTTAATATTACAAACAGACACTTCAATTTTATTTATTTGTATAGATATATTTATTCATCTTTTATAATTAATTCAAGGGATATCAATGACGGATGCGTCAGGGAAGCCGTACAGCACAAACGGCCACGGGAGCGTAGCATCAATGAACACGACTGCAACGACTCTCACGGGGTTGTCGGACGCTAGTACCATTACCAGATCACCCCTCAGGTCTTCGTTGAAAAAGCCAAGACCCAGAGAAGGCCAACCTGGTGGTCTCGGCATACAGAACCCTGGCTATTCAGGACATTCGCCACCCTTAAATAGGAACGGAAGTCAGAAAAAAGTACGTATACAGACACATAGTACTGAAGTCTGAATAATTCTATCTGCTAGATATAACTTAGGTAAACTGCACATGATATTTATAAAGTTTATTGTGAAAATTGGCCATTCTGAAATATTGTTAAGTGATAGGCCATTCGCAGGGATTTAAAAGACAAAATTTAAACATACTAAAACAACTAAATAAGACAGTCATTTTTTTAATTTATAGATCCGTGAACGAAAATTAAAATTTTTGTAATGGCAATAAAAAATTGCTTGATTTAAAACTACCCGCATTTGGAGTATTTTTTTTTAAGAATCTATATCAATTGTGCCAGAATTACTATATTTCTATAGTATTGTGTGTACTACAGTATGCAATAAATAAATAATAAAATACTATTCAATGCAATAAATTAAGAAATGGTAAAATAAAATTAATAGAAACGGACTGAAGATCTAAACTGTTCAATGAAATTATAAACATTTTTAAGAAGTTGAATCTCCAAAATATACAAAATTATTTTCTATTAGGAAATAACACTGATAGATTTGAATTTAGCATAAAATAGATTTAATATTTTATATCAGAAAATGTAAATGTTTTTACTTTTATATATGGATGTACATTTTACTAACAATTTCATTTCAACAAATTACTTAAATAACTTTAAGCATTCAACGTATCTCACGGTTGATATTTTAATTAATACGATTAGTAGTTTATTTAAAATGTTTTTAATTTACAATTTATACGACAACAAATCTTCTGTATATTTCGTTAGAACAAAGTTCTTAAAATTTTATTGTGTATAATGCGCATACATGTACATATCAGCACAAAGTGTTGTAGAAAATAAACATTTTTATTTGTTATATTATATGCTTCGTTGTATATTACATGCTGTTTTAACATGTTAACATTTAAAATTTAATTCCATTGTAGTTTTAAGTATAGTTTTGTAATAATGATGATATAGGTAAGTGTAAATACACAAGAAACAACCCACCAGGCTTGATATGGATCGTCACGTAGTAACCTATTGTGTTTAGTATTTTATAAAGGCTTTAATACATTCGATTGTGACAACCGTGCCTTACCTTTCTAGCGTATTCCATATAGTGCCTTATGCCCGTATATTGTTTCAAAATATTTTATTCCTGCATTGTCGTTTCTACTTATAATGTATGATTTTAGGATTGATATAGCATTGAACGAAGTAGGCCAACTTTTTACAATGTTTCATCTATTTTTTCTATCATCTTTCTTTTGAACTTATATATCTGTCTTTAATGCTATACTTTCTTCAATTCCCAGACCTCGTATTCAAAGTTTGACAGTAGTCTACAGTCAGACTGACATGCCTGATAATAGTCTACAGTCAGACTGACTAGCATGTCGTAGTCTACAGTCAGGCTGACTAACATGTCAGTAGTCTACAGTCAGACTGACTAGCATGTCAGTAGTCTACAGTCGGGCTGATTAGCATGTCAGTAGTCTACAGTCGGGCTGACTAGCAAGACAGTAGTCTACAGTCAGACTGACTAGCCTGACGGTAGTCTACAGTCAGACTGACTAGCACGTCAGTAGTCTACAGTCAGATTGACTAGCCTGACAGTAGTCTACAGTCAGACAGCTTCACAGTATTTCGCCACTTCGTTTAATGCTGTCGTCAAATCTCTGACCCCGTTCTATCCGTATCTTTGTGGACATTTACATATAAGTTTAATTACTAACGTAAACTAGAGTATTATTTTTACTCTATCCGTCCAGTTCTGGTCTTAACTTTAGTTTCACAAGCCACATAATGTAAGTAGGTAACACTTTACAGGTAGTTGGAGGGTAAAATTTATTATTGTTACTTTTGTATTGTTGATATAATGTAATATTTTATCTGTTTTTATCACGTGACCGGAAAAATAGTTTTCCGTAATCCACTTAAGTAGGCTTTGTAAGTCTAAAATGAAAAATTATTTGTAATCAGACTTATTTATGAAATTATTTTATGTATTTATTAGATCAGGTTAATTTTATTTATAGAAAGAAATAATTTTAATTATACTATTATTATACAATCCGTCCAAAATATCCCGTTATGTTTATGATCTGAGAGTAAGTTATATATACATTCTTTAGTAATATTTTGCTGAATAAACAATTCAACTGTTTACGTTAATTTAGTTTTATTTCTTGTACATTTGTATCCATATTGCCAGCTGTTTTTCTGGATTAAATAAATGATTTTTTGGCTTCCCTATATAAGCCCTCAAACATCCGCGTCACCATCAATAAAAAAAATATAAAGTGGGAAAACTCAACATTTTCGTGTTTCCCTAAAAATAAATAGGCCTCGTTTCTACTCGTACTACCCACTTATTTGGTCACATAACATCATTTTGAACTGCAGACTTAGAGAAACCTGATAAAACTAAAATTTTGGGTCCGTACGCACAATAATCTCAGCCGATATACGACCACAGTTGAACATAGATCTTCACAACCGGGCCCATGGATACGCGCGGTAAGTGTGAGGAGTTGGGTAGGGTGACAACTGCTTCATTTCAACTTTGCCTTTGCCTCTTTTTGTAGCGAATCCTCGCTTTCGCTAAAAATGTCCATTAACTCCCGCCAAGCACCGTTTTTGAAGTTTTATTAATACTCTGCGCACTGCATGTGCATGTCCCACAAAGCTGGTCGTTTCTCAACTTCATCGATAATTATCTCGGTGTTGAAGCGATCTATTGTCATCGTCCAATATTCCGCGGAGCAAATGAACGCCTCTAGGTTAAATCAAATAAATATACATAATATATTCTAAATTAAATGGGATATTGCAGTTTAGTCGCAGATCTAAACTTGCGACACGCCACAAAACGGCGTAAATAAGTTAAAACTGCGGTCATGATTTACAAAAATATTACAGATGCATTCTGACTTTATTTGTTATATACACTTTGATTTAGGTAATCTTTACTTAAGTGTTCGCTTAGATCTTTTAAACTACTCAACAGATTTCAGTTAGTAGCATATTATGACATGCACATAATATTATAGTAGAAGTAATTCTAGAATGTCAAAGACTCGTGCGAAACGGGGTTGGGTCGCTAGTAAATAATATTATTTACTTTGGCGTTCAATAATAAAAGAACAGTTCAACAGTATGTAGCATTTTAATAGTTGACGGTGAGTTTGTGTTTGTTGCTGACCATCAAATCGTTTGTGCAATCATTCAGATGTGACGCTAGCTCACACTCGTTTTGATAACGCACACTTGATTCAATGCAACGATCCAAATTTTTGTCCAGTTTCTTCATTAGCTTTGTATCTTTGGAGTAAAATTTGCCCACAAGTGTTATTAAATTATCTGCAATATATTAAACTAAGTTTTACTTTGTGGTATTGAATTATGTGTGACTACTATTTTAATTAAAAAAATGGGCTCTTTACCCCTTTTTTGTTAAATAGTTCTATACTTTGTATCGCCGTGCTCCTTTATCTGTTAGACGGGTCAAGTGTTGCTTTTCGCCTAATCCTAGGATAGCTCTAGAGCTTAACCAGATGAATTACCACAGTATTAGAGATGGCGAACCGTTGGGTTTGTTCAAATGTAAAAAATACAGATAAGTAGTAGATAGGTACTACAAGTGTCAAATAAAATGCTGTTTGAGCGATTACAAGTCGCTCCAGCAATAGATATTATCGCAAGTTCCTCAACACATTAAGCAAGAATGGTCATGCTTAAAGCTCAAGCTATCAGTCAAACCTGATCACCAAAGGCAGTGCGCAGTGTTTTAAATCCAGCTGTTACTAGGATTATCATGTAGTGTCTGGGGAAACAGTCTCTCGGTAAACGGGCCTTACTTCGAGAACACCGTATAGGTAAAAAATAACGATACACTAATGATGTTGCGTTGAACGAAAAAACCTTTAATTGATGTTACGTTTTAAATATAGCTTGTCTATTACACAGCTATTATTAAATATATTATGATAACTACTTCATTAACTATGTACCTACGTAGGTACCTAGTTTAAAAATCTCTGTTAACATTGCAGATCTAACTAGCAACCACTTGGAACTTTATCAAAACTTACATATGTTGAAAGTCATACAAATAAACTGTTGAAAACATTACCTTTATTTATTTTTCCTTTTATAATCACACCATTCCGCTTCAAAACGCAAGCAATGAGGCATTCCGCGTGGACAGGCGACTCCATTTTAGGCGAGAGACGTTTGATTGGTCTTTTATCATTGGTTTGTACTTCTTTTAAGCATTCACTCATATTTCTCTTAAACTGAGTGACATGGTCAGCTACCTCTTTGGGGAATGAACTGTATGACCAATCTGGCTCACGATCTTCTTCTATTTTGTTGGAAGCTTAAAAATTACATATTAATATTTATTAAAATCATTCATGATATGACTCCCTAAGGCAATTAATTTAAGGTGGGTAATAATAAAGGTTACGGATTAGAGGCGCTCATTGCCCAGTTGTACTCGGTGATTAGAAACAATCATCGAGAGTAAGTAACGACGGCGCGGCCAGTACCTGGATGGATGACCGCTAGTGGCATGTTACCATGAGCGTCTCCGTGATTCAAAGGTCACGTTAAACAGTCGGTCCCGGTTGTTATCATATAACAGTCGTGAAGCTTGGTTGGAGGCTTTTGGGCATGGTAGTCCCGCACTTGGCCAACGTGAGGACGTATGGCCTTAACCCACTCCTGAGAGGAGACCAGCAGTGGGATGTTATGGATTGTTGATGAACGGATTAGAGAATATGGAGTGTACCCACTCTTATTCATTTCACGGGTGTCGTAAGAGCCAACCAAAGAGATACATAACACTGCAAAGAGAAGGAAAACTTGAAATACACCATATACCAACCATCAGGCCAGCTTGGTGGAAATCAGTGAAATAGAGCAAAACCTCTTTTGCAAGGAGAGGCTATGTCCAGCAGTGGACTATTAAAGCTAGACAATCGAATGAAAACCTTAGAGCATATACATAGAGGGTAGCTGAACGGGCGGAAAAGCGTGATCGGAGTAGGAGGAGTAGAGTTAGAGTCCGTCACTCGCACACAAGCTTCTGATTGATTGGTGTATTTCCCACCAAATCAGTAATGCAAATTGGTATGTGCATCCACCAATCAGAAGCTTGTTCTCCCTCCATGTATATATGCTCTAAGCAGGACCGTCTTTACCTAAGCTGGGGCCCCTGGGCACATAAGAATTTGGGGCCCTTTTGGAAATCAAAGAAAGTGTATTATGCCAACCTTTTTTTTTACTGTGATAATTTTTATTATGAGTAATCGTGTATGCTGTAAGTTTTTTGGTTATAATAACAGTAGTGGTTTCTTTCAGGTTCTATGTTAAACAAAACCATATATTTATTATTACGTGTTCAGGTTCGACGAATTTGAGATTTAAGCCTTCTTACATGTAAAAGAGACTTTATTATGTAAACACTCTTAAAACCACAGAATAACTCAGACTAATAGTCCTTAATGACTGCCGAGATCGCTCTGTTAATTACTTATATCACTCAGATATTTGTCTCTCTGTAGCTCAAACTAAACTGCCTTCTCATACTAGATTAAACATACTAGATTTCCCGAATGATCTAGTAATAACTAGATCATTCGGGAAAGTTCAACAGCCCAGTTCAGAAAAAAACGCTGTTGAATGTAAACAAGCCAACCAACAACAATCAGTCCATAATCGACGCTATGTGTGCCTCACGCTGTATATATATTGTGCCTCATCAATCCAACTAGAACTTTCTCGGCTAAACCGATTGACAAGTCTTTTTCTGGAATGTTCATTTTTAGTAAGATCGCATCGCTATTGTTACCACGCCATATTTAGCCAGGTGGTGGATATGCACTACTTTGAACTCGATTGTCGCTGAATCCTGCGGGTCACGTCGTTAATCCGGTTAATCACCTTGTACGGACCATGTGAGTTTTGGGGCTTTTCTATGTCGGGCTCTCAGCCAAACTAGTGCACCTTTATCAAAACCGTTTGAGCGCCAGAAGTATCGGGTTTTCCCATTCCGCTCGCGATGTCAACTGCAATTAGTTTCCATTCCGTTTTACATTTTTTTGGTATACGAGCAGTATACGAGTAACACCCATGGGCCGTCACTCCACCGGGGTTTGTGGAGGGACGGTGTGTCGGAATCAGACCGACTAAAACCGCACGGTGTGCCACTCTACGCCTGAGACGGGAGGGATCCGGGAACTGCTGTTATTAACACATCCGGACCCCTGCCAGCGATAACTCGCACTGAAGCGGACACCGTCTGGTGTTAACTCCTAATTTAGGTGACGTACGACACACGCGTCCGTCGTCGCCTCCTCGCAGTTTTACCAATAAAGCGCTGTGTAAAGCGGATGGAAGGGAAAATCCATCTCGACCATCCGCGACCACACTCAGAGCGGCATGAGACGCTGTTAGGCGCGCCTATCGGGCCCACTCACAACTAATCCGCCGCCCGGTTCGCCGGCGGCGGATAAGTTCCGAGTGAAGGTTGTCCTCCCGGGCAACAGCAATCGACAAGACAAACACAGATCTTCTCTCGAAAACTGGTCAGAGAAGTTTGGATTATCGCTTAATCCGACAAAATGCCAAGCTAAAATAATCGGCAGCCGCCATTCGAGGAACAGTGTCGTTCTCGAGATGTTACCGAAGAGAATCTTAATTGTACCACTATCCCTATTTGTTCAACGGTAAAATACCTAGGCTTACATCTCGACTGCTGTTTTACCTGGCGTGATCAAGTTATATACGTATGTCAGAGGGTTACCAACATCCTGAGGACATTATACCTTTTAAAAAACTCCTGGTGAAAACTAAATCAACGCTTGTGCAGTCTCTAGTCATCCCTTTAATCGACTATGGCGACGTGTGCTACTGGTGTCAGAAATAATCTACGAATAGATTCAAGATCGTTTGACATGTTATTAAATCTTGTGATAATGTTTATTCCAAAGCAAGAACTATGCTACGAGACATTATAAGTGCAAAAGAAAGATTGGTAGTAACATTAAGATTTCTTGCAACAACTGAAAACTCGTATCAAAATTTATCATAATTCAGTTCCTTAATTTTCTATTTCTAGTCCTTGCTGTCAAAAATATCCCTGAAACACGGACTATTTATAAATGTCTGGCATATTAATAAAAAGATGAGTGAGTGAGTACCACACAAAAGAATACGTCCTCACGCACAGACAGTTGCGTTGCGATTGAAGTTAGTAACTAAATGCGATTACACCTTCCTAAATGCGTTTCTAATTAGGTTTCTAAATGATTCAGTCAATCAGAAACCATCCAAGCTTCTGAAGACGCTAGTTTGCTAACTGCAGATTACATTTGACTAAAATCATTGAAAACTAAACTGAACTAACTGAAATAAGATGACAAAATTCAGGCAAAGCGCTATAGGCAGAGAAAATATAAAATTTAGGATTTAACGATCGTAACAAAGGTGAAAGAATCACAACTTTATACGCTTTCATTTTTCAACCGAGAAAAATATTCAAATTGAAAGCCTAGTAATTATGTTTATTATTACTTATTTTAATGTACCTACTACCTGTTTTTTTTTTGTGAAAAAAGTGTGATATGTTCGAAAATTTATAATGAGAACACAATAATATGTCTGAGAAAAAAATGTCGGTTCCTCGGGGTCCCTTGAGAATGGAGGCCCTGGGCCCGTGCCCCGAGTGCCCTTATGGTAAAGACGGCACTGGCTCTAAGTTGAAAACTTACATTTTTGTCCCCGATTACGTTTTTCTAACTTCAAATTTCGAGTGATAATTGTATCTTTATCTATCTTCCTTTCATGAGCCGTGTCTATACCCATCATAAGGTTCTTTTCAATGTCGATTCCAGATTTCTTTTTGATTTCACATGATGTTAAATAGAGAAAACAAAAAAATATGAATAATCGGCAATACATGTCGCGCCAAGAGTTACGAAGAGTGATTTCAAATCTTTTAAACAAGACTGCCGCTATAATTGATTGTTAGCAAATTGCTCAGATTTCATTTTTTTTTTTACAAATTGATTCGTTAAAATAATTGACGTTAGAAATTAAATACATAACATGGCCTCGTTATCCGGATCGCGTTATCCCACAAAAACCACCCAGTAGACCGACCTCAGACACGGACAGTGAGAAATCAGCCCCACCCCCAAGGATCAATTCTGCACCTAGAGTCGTAGTGATAGATCCCATTCTGAAATACAATGACTGGATGAGAGCCCATAGCGCTCATTAAAGCCCGAGTAAAGTTGAATAGGCCCTCTGAGGCCAACAACAACTGAGGCAAAACAACAATAACAGGTACACACACACATTCGTATAGGTACTATTAAGTTACATTTATAATATACTAGCTGACCCACGCAACCTCGTTTGCGGCTTATATTGCCCGTAGCGTGAAAATTTCCCCCGTTGCCGAAACATTCTTCGTTGTTGCTTCGCTCTTATTAGTAGTAGCATGATGATATATACCCTATAGCCTTCCTCGATAAATGGACTATCCAACACCGAAAGAATTTTTCAAATCGGACCAGTGGTTCCTGAGATTAGCGTGTTCAAACAAACAAACAAACAAACTATTCAGCTTTATATATTAGTATAGATATAAATCGAACGTTGAAATGCACAAGTAAGTGCGTAGTAATGTAAGGAAAGCTAACCACTTAAATTTTAATAGGAGTAGCGATTATGTGCCATAAATATCTGTACATATGTAGGTTCCCTGACTTCGGGTAACATGCAGTGCTCCGCCCCGTGCATGCAAGCCTACTATTTAATACACATAATTGCAAACATTATGAGACACACTGAAAATACGTATAAAATAGTAAATCATTGGACTGTCAAAAGCTGTTGATGTGATGGCAAATAGGAACGCGACTGGTTTTTATGGAAATCAAACTCCGATCCCTATATTTTTCTTTTTATTTAATGGTATAGAGTGCATCAGCCTTCGTGTGAGAGAATTAGAATAAATAGAAATTATAAGTTGAAGTAAAGCTTTTAAATATCGTTCGATGAGCGAGAGTCTTGAGGGAGGCCTATGACCAGCTGTGGAATTGTTTGAGATGGTGATGATGGTGACGTAGATTTAAATATCTATATTTTATAATCGGTATAAAGAAAAACCTATTAAAACAAATTCGGCCTTGATATACATTTATTTTCATATTTTATTGATCAATAATTAACTAACTGACAATATTAATCATCTAATATTTACAAATAGGTATTTATTTATATTTAATTAATATTATTATTATATAATTAATAAATTTTACTAAGTAAACAAGCATGGGCATAATATTGGGGCGAGATAGATCCGTCCAATATCCGATACATACTGGCGGTAACATATTATGAAGTGACAGGCGACGCGACACTTTGTATAATAATAATAACACACAACGCCATCTAGTACCAAACTAAGTATAGCTTATACTATGGATACTAGACAACTGATATAAATACATTTACATACTTACATACATACATTTACACATTTACATACTTACTTACTTTTTGTAAATACATACATATTGTATATGCATAGAAAACACCCAAATTTCTGCAATATTTGCAGATCATACAAAGATTTGATCAGACCCGGGAAGACAGGGTAGATGGCTGTATCGTAAATAAATATCGATGTCTCCTTCATTAAAACAAATATTATAAAACATCTTGGAAAATATAATTATTACAGCTTAACATTTCTATTACAAATTTTAATCAAATAAACATAGTAATATAGTGCTCAAATGAGTATGTAGTCTAAACAGTGACGTCACAAGTTTGTGTTTAGTACACTTTTCATACAAAGTTATTGTTTTGACAGATGATAAAAAGTAACTAATTTGACTAAGGTGTCATCTACCCTATTGTACATGCACCATGCATATGCACGGTTACCTTTAAGTAGTGTGAGTGTGTATTTGCCTACAATAAAGCTACAGACTTTACGGCCTCTCATCTCAACTCATTTATACTCATTTCACAACGTACAAAATTTTCAGCTCTAGCAAAGATACAAGTGTTTCGCATTGATCCTCTATTTAGAAACGCTAACGCACTATTCTCTTCTATTATTAAGTAATATTTTGTTTTGGCCACTTGACTCAGCATTGAGATCAATTCCCATACCTTTTTTGTTAGTTTTATTAATGTCAACTTGGCTAGGGAGGCAATTCAGGAATTAACGCTAACATTATATTAAATATCATAAAACTAATTGCTTGTGTCATAAACAATATTTTTATAAAACCTAAGAGTAAATTATAGTGTAGTGCTCATTGGTAAATTCAACTTATATAGAACAAGTTAAGTTTAATCAATTCAAATATTGCACAAGATATGAAGTTTAACTTTAAATGCAAATATATATGTTTATTTAAATGCAATATGCTATACAAAATCTATGAGCCTCCAACCTGACCGATATAATTAAAGACACCTTTAACTTTTAAATTGTCCACATGAGTGTCACTGACATTCGATTTAATTAGCATTAACTTGAAATAAAATTTAGCATTACACGTAAAGCTAGACATATTCTAGAGAAAAGTTTTAAGCATATTATTTACAATAGTATTTACCCTATCAAAGACAGTGTTTAAAAACATATTATAGCTAAGGATAATAGAGGTACAAACTCATTCGAAATTTAAGTCTGGCAACATTTTTTGATTAATTGATCATCATTAAGGATGATTAATAAGTATTATTTTTTAACGTGAATATTGAACACTGGGAAATAATGTTGTGCATTATTAAAGAAACAATTGTTTCCAGAACCGTGATTTACTGTTGATGATGGCAGTTTAAGCTTTAATTTATACATTTCTATTTTATATATACAATAAAAATAGTTTTTGTATATAAGTCCTCGTCTTTTTCTCGCTTCTAAGTTTAATTTTCTAGTTAGCAGGGGTCACGATGTCTGCAAGTAAAAAAAAAACAAAGTTACAACTAATTTTAGTTTCATGCATCTTTTCACGATTGTTTAGGATTTTAAAAGAAAAATCTAATTTACTTTCAGAATAAAAATTTCACATTTTATTCATTCGAAAAATGTAACTTATATTCCTTAAAAGAAAGTGGGTTATTTTTCAAAAAAGTAGATGTTTATTTAAAAACTTTATAACATAAATCGACTTCGAGAACTGGACAAAATAAAAATGGGATCACACGGGATCACACACACCCAATGATGCAGAAGCATCACCAGATCGCCATGGTGTTAGTCACCATGCTGCATTGTCTGCATTCGTAATGAGCATGGTGGCCACCACTTTTGGATTCTGCTTCTGCTTTCCATCAGGCAGTGTAGTCATTTTTGTATTGCCATGCATAAAAAAAAGGAAATATAAATAAAATATAGTCGAATTGCGCACCTCTTTCTTTTTTAAATTGGTGTTAAAGGAAGTATGAAAGTTAAGCTTCAGATATGTAGAGTTACCTGGCGCGAGCGAGGTCAGAGACGGGGCGGGTGTGGCGGGTGTGGCGGGTGTGGCGGGCGTGGCGGGGTGGGGCGCGTGCGCGTCGGGCGCGCAGGCGGCGCAGAGCGGCGCGGCGCGGGGCGCGGCGAGCGCGGGGAGAGGCGCGCGCGCCGACACGCAGCGCGTGCACACGCAGCGCCCGCAGCCCCAGCAGTGGTGCTGTCGGACGTTTCGGACTTTACAAACACTAGTATAATCATTCGGCTTATTTATTTCTATTAATAATAATGTTCTCCTAGCCGGCAGCGACCACGAAGACCAATCGACTACGCAAGAGATCATATAATGCACAAGTGTTGATGCAAACACAAGTGCACTCTCTGTTCCCTCTCTCACATAATCCGATGGGACGGATAACCGACACGATCGGGTGAAATATTAGGCGCAGAACCGACAGCTTTACGTGCTCTCTCTCCGAGGCACGGAGTATCACCCCCTAACTTTCAAACTTCGAGCTGTTATTAAGTATGTCTATAAACAGAAAAACTCAATAATATACTTTTAGCCCGACAAGGGATTCGAACCCGAGACCTCTTGATCGGCAGTCGCATACGTCAACCGCATAACCAACGCGGCGTTAATGAACATTCAAACCAAGTTATAAATACATAATTTACGCTTTCATTAAGAGAATCAATATTTTAATCAATGTGACGTTTACATAGTCATCGTAATGACCAACGGAAAAAAACGGACGCGCTCGCTTTCAAGAACGAGTTAATGTGCACGTGTGCGTCTCGGGACACCTGACAGAAGTGACAACTTATACTAATCTAAGTTGAAGTATTCAATATTGAAACTGTTTGACTTGAAGAGCCAGCCTACCACTACTGTATGAATAAGAAAAAGGGAAGCCAGACAGATCAGCGCCGTAACGCGTTACGTAACGAAGCGATTTACCCTCCCATAAGACGTTATCACTTCAATGAACTCACATTTGGGCTTTTATTTTTTAATTTCTTTTTCAAGATGTCTCCCATCTACACAAATAAATAAAATTGGAGTGCCCGTTTGTAATATTGAATTAACCGTTTTTTACTAAATGCTTTTGAATATATGTAAAAATTATATTATAAATACTAATATAATTACTCTATAACTAATAATATTCTCTCTACTATTTCATTTGAGCATACAAAACCGTACAGCATGAAGATGTTTTCAGTCTTACCTTCCGACTAAAATGGTCCAGTGGAGTGGAACAACTGCACTCGGTGACGTTCTTAATACTCTTCCAGTCTAAGGCCACTGTGTTTACTTCTTTTTCTAGAAGTGCGAAGGTGGCCGGTATCCCATCGTCTGATTTCTAAGAAAAAAATATAATCAAACTAGCTGACCCGCTCAACTTCGTTTGTCTCTCCATAGTAAATAGATTTTTCCATTTTCCCAACATTTTCGGTCGATATCCGGCTCCTATTGGTCATAGAGTGAGTTTAATAGCCTAAAACCTTCCTCGCTAAATGAGCTATCCAACAAAAGAATTAGCAAAATCGGTTCAGCCGTTCACGCGTGATGTCGTGACCAAGGCAAATAGGGATTCATTTTTCAGATAGAGAATTTTTCAGATAAATACAAATTAAAGTGTCTGTAATAATTTCAAATTAACTGCTTTCATTTAACGAATTAGTATTTTTACATTCAGTATTTACAATAAAATTTACATAAGAAAATATTTTTTTATAATTTTTTGTCTTTCTGTCTGTTTGTTCCGGCTAATCTCTGAAACGGCTGGATCTATTTTGAGGGAACTTTCACGGAGTAACTTAGGTTACTTTTATTAAAAAAAAAAGGGTTACGCAAAAATATAATTAAAACCATGGGATGAGCAATGTACAATAACAACCGGGAGTAACACGGCCAGACGCAGAAGTAAATACAATATATACAAATATCATACAGCGGAGGGTTTGTTTGGTTGAACGCGATAATCTCTAGAAGTACTAGGTCGATCGAAATTTATTTTATTGTACTGGCAACCGGCCCTGGCTTCGCACGGGCTCTATACCGAAAATATAATATAGCCTATGTTACCCCGAGAAGATGTGAGAGTTTTCAACATATATCGTTACATTTAACCAATATATACGAAAACAAATTATATACGAAAACCTTCTTCAAGAATCACTCTATTGATTGGTAAAAACTGCATCAAAATCCGTTCTGTAGTTGTTATGTATATCGCGTACAGATAGACGCGGCGGAGGACTTTGTTGTATAATATATAGCGATAGCCCATTTATCGAGTTTTATAACATTACGATACGACAAATGAGAGTCAAGTATCAGAGCCACAGGGTTTATTTAAATTATATCTATACAAATAAATAAAATTGGGAGTGTCTGTTTGTACCGGTTAATCTCTGGAAAGGCCGGACCAATTTTGACGGGACTTTCATTTATAGGTAGCTGATGATATAAGAATTAATTAAGGCTAAAAGTAGCCTTAATTAATTCTTATATCATCAGCTACCTATAAATGAAAGTCTAAAGCTAGTCTAAATAAAGATTTAGACTAGCTTTACCGGTAACACCGCGGGACTCAGCTATTAATATAGTATACTATACCTCTGTGATAAGGGATATCTTGTTGGATTTTGATGTTGTTAATGTTTCTTTAAGCGGATGGTCATGGTTCGCGCACTCGAGCTCCGACAGAGTGCCACCAGACTCGTACAGTAACCTGTAACAATGAAAGACTTGAGAAGACATCGCGATGAAAAAAGCCTAGAACAATCAACGGTACCACGACTCCATTAGCTGACAGTAGCGGTAACTTTGAAATATTGCTATACATAACCTTTAAATACCAGTAAAAGTGATTTATAAGCAGTACAAGAAAAACTGGATTAATATCTACATAAACAAATAAAATTTAAGTATCTGCTTGTAATGTCAGTGTAATGTCAAATTAACAGCTTATCACTAAATGCATGTGGAAGTTTATACGCTACTTGCATCAAATTCTTTTTGTATGTCTGTCAGTTTTCACATATATCTGATGTTATAAGGAGTAACTTAGGCTACTTTTTTTTAGAAAAATATTTTTGGAACATAATTGAAACACTAACTCACACACACACACACACACAAAACAAATATTCGATTCAAAATCCACAATATGGACATAGCTAGTCTACTTCGAACGTGCTTAAAAATGTGGTATAACAAAAGACGTAGCTCAGCTATGTAGCTCAAATTTATACTGTAAAGCTTTCGAACGAAACAATCATTTCAGGGAACTCTACCAACGCACCACTATTTTCTTAACGCGAATTATATTTTTTTTATTCCGGCAGAGTATGTCTAAGCTCACATTAATTAAATAATATTCGATTATATTCTAGCCTATTCTGTTCGTTTTATTCTTTTAATGTTAATTTACACAGCACACAAAAGATGGGAATAAAAAACTAACTTGTTGTCAATTTGAAGTTCTTCAGTCTTGGTTTCAATTTCAACTGAGTTCACATTTCCGTTCTGGTAATTAACTACTGTTGTTTCTTTACTCTTATCTGTTTTCTTGCCTGCTAGAAGATTCTTGAAAGTTGTTATTCTCTGTAATAAAACAAAAATAATGAGATACTTGAATAGTTTAAATCAATTGCTACTAGGTCTTATTAAGTATTAATTAGTTTACAAAAATAAATGCCTTTACTAGGGTAAGCCTGTGTCACAGATGATAAACGAAGGATGCGGTTATCGTGGCGCCACAAGCTTCTTCGCTTTTGTACGTTTCGTATTTATCTATATTACGTTGAACGAAACGCGTAAGCACCATGACATTCTAGGCGCTTGCGTCATTTTAGTCGCGAGAAAACTATCCCTAATAATAACCGTTTTAACGCTGTTTATTAGACGACACAACTAATAAATTAGACTGACATGGCAGGTAGGAATTCCTGCCTCAATACTGTACCTTGGTGAGATAGTTGATGTGGTGTTCTAGCGCGGAGCAGTGTTCTGTGGCGGCAGGCAGCAGGTCTCCGAGCGGCTCTCGTGGGTGGACTCCGCTTTCATGCCGGCAGTACATACCACGCCAGAACCTGGCCGGCCAAAGATATTTAATTTAAATTTATTTTTATAAAATACAACTCCCGCATTATGATAATACGTCCTGTGTGACGGAGGACTATACAAACATACATAAAACGGACACAAAGAACACCCAGACACAGAACAACAATTTGTGAATCACACTTAATGTTGGCTACCTGATATAATGTATCTATGAAAACTCCTAATTTGTCTTAATTTTTCGTAAGAAGTTTGTCTATAATATTATTTTATATATAACTAGTCGACCCACGCAACCTCGTTTGCGCCTCCTATTGCCCGTAGCGTGATAATATTTCCCCGTTTTTGTAACATACTTCGTTTGGTGCTCCGCTCCTAAAGATCTTAGCGCGATGATATATAGTCTATAGCCTTCCTCGATAAATGGGCTATCTAACACTGAAAGATTAGCGCGTTCAAACAAACAAACTCTTCAGCTTTATATATATTAGTATAGATATAACTTTATATATAATATTCTTTTACTGTAGAAAAATGCAAAAAAAATAAAAAACTGAATTTTATGTTTCCGTACAGTAGAAAATATAAATCACTCCAGCGTATGAAACACGTATATAGAATGGCATAGAAATTATAATACTTTCGAACATCTGAAACACAACGCCATCTAGTTTCAAACCGAGCAGAGCTTGTACCAAGAAAGCCAGATTCTTATATACTTTTTGTAAATACGTAGGTACCCACAAACTCCGAGACAATTATTTACAAATCCAACAAACATTAGATTCGACGTACAACAGCCGCACACACTGCCACTGCAGCACAGAGACAGTCAGTAAATGCATAATTACCTGATGCTTTGCGCGTTGAGATCAGGTTTGAGCACATCAGGGTGAGACTTAGGATTGTATAAGGGGTTCTTATACTCGTTCAGATGACTCGCCATGTACCCCCATAAAGAGAAGGACCGCTCTGACAACCTGCAGGCATAAAGCATGTTATCTTTCATGTGGTAACAGATTAAATAAATTAAATTAAAAATATTTTTTAAAACAAACTTTTACTGGAAATCTTGAGACGAATCAAACGAGTCCAAACTCGATGATGTTGCGACATTTCTTTACAGAGTTCCTATGGCCACCTTCAAGCTCCAGCAACAGATCAGTTCCATGTATTATCACGCTGTATACATATGCTTGCAAAATTTCAGCAAAATCGGTTCAAGATATCTGCTTTAAAATTGAGTTGCAAGATTCCACCCCAACATACATGCATACAATACATTACAAGGTAATAAAAAGCTTGTAAAATACGGCGTGTCAATTCCACATATTCCATGTAATACTATATAATACCTTTTAATAAGTGATCGCGTTAATTCCCGTAAAAATAATTGTTAATACACCACGTATTCCATCCCGTGAGTATCGTAAGAGCCTAGTAAGGGTGCAAGCTACTTAGAACAGAGAAAAGAAAAGAGAAGGAAAGCTTGAAACAATCCCTATACTGACCCATCTTCATCTCGATTCTGGTATTTAGTAGCCATTTAAAAAGAAGTCATGTCTCAGCGCAGTTAGTCAACTAGACAAGAGCAATACCACATACGAGCCATGCGTCTAACATGTGTTGAGAGTCTTCGAATAGGCATGATGACTAATTTTGAAAAACTGTTTAATAGCGTTCGGAAGTATCTCCCATTGTCGTGTATATAATACTATTTCTACTAAAAATAAAGTTTTTAGTAGGAAAAAAATGCGATTAAAATTTTAAGTTTAAAGTTACACCAAAACGTTCGGTGGTGTCTTGGCGTCTGTTTGTGCAGACGCGACGTCACCATTTGTCAACCAGTTTTAATTATAGCCCTTATAGACCGTAAAGTGTCATCGAATAAATCCGAACAAAGTGACCTTTATACACAAGTGACGTAACTCGCTATGATTGGTGTTCAACTTAACATGGCGGATTGCTGTATTTTGTTAATTAACTATTAATCTCGCTCTAAATATGAAAATAAATACGATTTTTATACTCTATGAACCCCATTTCATCAGATAAATACATTATTTTAGTGGTTCTTGGTTACAGCCATCATGTCTATTGTCCCCAATAACTGACGGTAGCCACTTACTATCGATTGACTCACCTGCAAGTTTGTACTTTATGTAATACTTATCTTCTAGCACACTCTTCCATTCTATGTGTTATTAATTGGGAAGCCAACAATTTATTATTGAGTTGAAGTAGCAAGGTTTCTGTTATAGAGAGTACTTTTGTGCTACAAAGGTCAGAAAAAGAAGTTCATACCTGAGGTCTCTCCTGTCCTTCTCGCAGTTCCCCACAAAGGTGCCGTACTGGCAAGCGTGCGCGTGGTCGTGTAACGTCAGTAGAAACCGCTCGTTAAACTGGAAAGCCTGGAACACAGTTTTAAATTACAATTACTTTCTCAAATATTTGTTGTAGTAGTTAGTTCGTGTTATACCTTTCTTAAAATATATATATATATATATATATAAAATATATTAAAAAGCCAGCTCCCGCACTAGATAAATCTCCTGTGTCGCCGGGTCCTCTGGGTGTTATTTGTTTCCGTTTCATGTACATTTCATTTACACTCAGAACTCAGTCCTTACACAGTACAATCCTTTGCGTGATCCTCACATTGTTGTACTCAGTCCTCACAAGATGCAACGCAACAGGAAGTCGCTAGGTGATTACTTACATCACAACTCCATCCGTGTAGTCAAATTGAAAATGGTTTAAAACATAATTATGTCAACAAGTGTACAGTGTGATTTCAAATGGCATCGTTTACAGTTTTTTCCACTTATTATGTATACCTTATTTTTAAAAAAACACAAGGGTAGTCAATTGTGTCAAAAAGTAATGAAAAATTCCGCTTTATTAAAATAACTTTCAACTTTGAATTGAGAAGTCAAGTCAGTCAGTTCAATAGTGTAGTCAAAAATATTTACAGATGAAAAAACTTACTAATTAGATCTAGGTGCAACTAACATATTCTGTTTCTATGATAATATATAGACAGTTATTCTAAATAACTTAAAAAAAAACATTACCTCTGGTCTTTGACGTAACAGTTGCCAAGTACAATCCAGTAGTTGTGTGAAGACAGGAGACCTCTCGCGTCCGTCGCAAGCGATGTGCCCGCACCGGTGTGTGAACTTGTGACCGAACGACAACCAGTCCTTCTCTATTAGCGCCTATAACCCAGAGAGTACACTAAAGTAGTTAAAATGAAACATTATGAAATACGTGTTTTGATTCCAACTTCTTGCTTTTTCGTCTTTTTTTATTTAGGAGTATGTATGTTACGTCAGCTCCAAACAAACATGGCAAAAGGGTTTAAAGATGGTAATGAATTCTACTTCAAATGACGATATCATTTGAATCAATAATATAATTATTCAATAATGTTACGTAATAGGGTTCGATGGATTTGAGAAATAAACCTTCTGACGGGATTTAGAGACTTTATTAAATACATGCTTGAAATCACAATATAGCTTAGAATAACAATCTTTAATTGTCGCCGAGGTCGCTGGGTTAATCAGTGATATAACTCCAATAAGTCCAATATTTATCTCACTGTAGTTCAAACTGAACTGTTGCCTGCGAGACAAGACATTCTAGTAACTATTCGTACATACAAGGTCGTTCACGGTACCAAGGACACGCCCGCCGGCGAATGTTCTGGAAATAACCGCGCAACCATCAATCTATATTCGACACAATACATATATCGATGTTAGGTTCATTATTCTGTGCCTCAAGACATCAAAAAAAAACTTTCCGATGTTTAGATGTCTCGAACGTTGTTCTGGAATAATCTTTCTTTGTAATATTATATAAACTATAATCCTATAAGATCATTCAACGTATTATATTGCCAAACATAATGGATTAATATTACTTTCTTTATTGTCAGCTAATAACATTCTTCTATGTAACATTACTTTTTACCATATCCATTTTATATGATGTTCATGTATAATTATATGACACGTAGAATCCATAAAATAATGTTCATATTTTGGTACGGCAAAACTTCTTTCTAAGAAGGGTTTTATGTCCAGATAATAACATAGAAATGAAGAAAGACATCACAAAAAAGTAACGTAAATTAACTTGAGGACAAACTACTTCAGAACAGTTGATTTAAATATCATATGGATGAAATGCAATAGTGTGATCCCAAGTAGTTAACTGGATAAATAGCGTGATCCCAAGTGGGTAAACGAATAAATGGCTGCGTAAAAAATGGCTAAATGACATGTAAAAAGTGGCTAAATAGATAAATGGCGCGATTCCAAGTTGCTAAACGGATAAATAGCACGGTGCCAAGTTACTTAATGGATAAATGACATGGTCTCACGTGGTTAAAATAATTGGCGTGGTCCCGTGGTTCCAAGTGGCTGAAAGAGTACATGGCGTGGTCCAAAGTAACGGAATAGATAAATGACGCGGTCCCAAGTTACCTAATGGATAAATGACAAGGTCCCACGTGGCTAAACGGATAAATAGCGCGGTCTCAAGTGGCGGAACTTATGAATAACGTGATCCCAAGTATGTGGGCGGTACCTGGTAGCCGTTGATGGTGCGGTAGTGCGGGTCGAGGCAGAGCGCGGCGAGCGAGCACACCTGCGCGGTGCGGTCCCAGCCGTCGCTGCAGTGCACGCACACGCTCACGCCGCTCTCCAGCGCGCACGCGATCCACCACGACGTGTCCAGGATCGACCTGCACGACGCGACACATACTTACAACTCGATATTCTTTTCCACTTTTAACCGACTTCAAAAAAGGAGGACGTTCTCAATTCGACTGTATTTTTTTATGTTTGTCACCCCATAACTTTCGACTGGATCAACCGATTTTGATGATTCTTTTTTTTTTAAAGCTGATGCTTCCCGTGTGGTCCCATTTCAATTAGTCCAGTTCTTAAAGTCGGTTTTTGTTTTGATAATATTTATGATTATTGAGGGTCGATATTTTTTTAATAATTAGGTACGTGTCTAAATGTGTATTGATGCGTGCTATTATTAAGATACTATATATATGTGTGCATGTATGAGTGAATGGATGTATGCGTGTACGAGTGTGTGTGTGTGTGTGTGTGTGTGTGTGTGTGTGTATAAATGTGTATAACACCTAGAACTAAAATCTTGAACATGCTTTAAGTGAGACATAAATATGAATGAAACTCACTTGATATGTTTGAGCCAACCTGACGACTCCAAGCCGCTAAGGAACGACGACATTGTTGGCGTGTTCTGATCACAGGCTGGAATATTTCCAAATCGTTATTACAATTCGAGATTCATACTAATATTGTCAAACTCAAAAATAAGTTTATAATTACTTTTAAACTTTCGCGTTCCATGATATATCAACAATTATTTTTACGGGAATACAGGCAACCTGGTCGAAACTTCAGGCAAATCAGAGGTATGTAATACCTTTTAATAAGTGATCGCGTTATTTCCCGTAAAAATAATTGTTGATAAGTTTATCATTTACACAATTTAGCTGATGCCATTTTAAGCGAAATGATCAAATTATTTTTTTTAAACAAGTATGCCGTCATGTCGTATCTATACATTTTTTAAAATTGACTATCTGTCTGTTTGTTCCCGCTTATATCTAGAACGGTTGGACAGGTTTTAACGGGACTTTCACTGCCAGCTGATGATATTAGGAGTAACTAAGCTTACTGTTATTTTAAACTAACATCGCCCTGTGATGTTACCCGCGTTTGTAATTGTAAATGTAACACAGCACCGCGGGACGCAGTTAGTATGTTATAAATAAAAATATCGGACATCTAACGCACAACGCTGTCTAGTCCCAAGCTAAGCAGAGCTTGTGTTATGGGTATTAGAACAACTGATATAAATACATATTTTACTTTTTTTGTAAATACGTATATATTATACATAGAAAACAACCAAACTCCGAAACAATTATTTGCAGATCATACAAACATTTTGTCAGACCTGGGAATCGACCCCGACACCTCAAGCACGGCAGTCGCATACGCTACCACTGCGTCACCGAGGCAATTATGTATAAACAAATCGTTTTACTATGCATGTTCTAGAACCTACACTAGAACGAATGGGTCTAAGATATAGTTATGATAATTCGTTTCCGTATCTTATTATCATGACTTAATACGTACTCTCAACAAGTTTTTGGAGGCTCTTCCTCATGACGTGGATATTGCCGATGCCCATAAACTGAAATTTGATGTTCTCGTAGAAGGCTTCGTTCTCGTATCCTTTGCCTGCAGCGCGGTTTACCATCGCATTGATCTAGAAACATTTTCAATTTCATTATGCTTAGGAAATAGACAACAAAGTAATACATAACATTTGAGTCTATTCTATTTGTCTGATGATGTTGTCCCTTGATAGGAAAATTGGCACTTTCGTCCATGTAGTCCTATGGGACAAGTGACAAAAGTGTTTCAGTCCCAGAAGTTAAAGCGCTGTTATTTTGGATGCTGTGACTGGCTACAGAGTGTGCGTATAATAACTAGTTAAGATTATTAAGAAAAGATACGAGCAAAATCTCTCAGAAAATCTCTCTACCACAGAAAGAGATAGCAGACGCAATAGAAGTAATATAATGACACGACAGACGTAGCCAGGTTTTAATTTAGGGGGGTGTCACGATTATTATATGACTTTTCCCTTTTTAATCGTAACATTATTATGAAATAAATGAGAGATATAAAAAATATCAATCGTGTAGAAACATTTCGGAGGGTTTTGGGGTTCAAACCGTGGGAGAGCCACGCTTCGGTATGAATGGGCCGGCTCGACTGGAGTGATACCACGGCTTCACAGAAAACCGGTGTGAAACAGCGCTTGCGCTATATTTCACTGAGCGATTAAGGACACCGAAAGACCAAACCCCAACGCCACCCCTCATCCCCTTTTACCCGAAAGGCCGGCAACGCACTTGTGACGGCTCAGGCGTTGCGGATGTCCATGGGCAGCGGTAATCGTTTACCATCGGGTGATACGTCTGCTCGTTTGATCGCTTTTCGATAAAAAAACCCCCAAAATGTTTCTAAACGACTGATATTTTTATATTTCCCTCCCCACCCTCCTCGCTATGTCCATAAAAGAAACGGCTTTAATATTTGAAGAATTACAGACTACTTTTTCGGACAGAGCCTCGGACTAGTAAAAAATAATTTTACATACCCTCGGCCGTGTATCCACAACGTACATATAGCCACAGTTGGGGTTTGCCCGTCTGATCAGGTCAAGCATTTGTTCATCTTCCATGCATCTGAAATCGCACACAATATTTTTTTACTATTCTTACATAATTAATAGCTATCTAGCACTCACAAAAGATTTACAGGTTAACTATATAGCTGTGCCCGCTACTTCGTACACGTGACATTTGAATTTTTAAGTTTTTTCAAATTTTGCACCGTTTAAACCTTCCCTGGGCTACGACTAATATTTTAAAACCAAAATTAGCTAAATCGGCCCAGCCGTTGTCGAGTTTTAGCGAGACAAACGAACAGCATTTGATTTTTATATATAAGATATACAAAAAAAGTGAATGTTATCAAAATAGACATAAACAGTGTCATCAATTCAGTAACTACATACCTGGCCGAGAACCCGCTAAGCGGCTGGCTGCATCTAGCAATAGCTGCTTTGTTGTGATGCAAGTAGGCCAGCACCGGGAGACGTCCCCTGGACCTAAAGCTGGCACTTCCGAGGAGAACTGCAGTAGAAGCCCGAGCCGGGACATACACCGCACTTGGGTAGGTATCGCATAGCTGAACAGAAATCAAACAATATTGAACATTTCTTAGGTTAGGTTTGTATTTGAAAATTTGTTAAAAAATCTTCCAATTCAATATATCATAGAGGTCAACTTCGATGTTAGTGACCTCGTATACTTGTGACCTTTAGAATTGTAGATGATAGCAACACTTTTCCACTGTATTCAGTAATAATTAATGAGCTACAACTGATACAACGGTATGGTTATGTTTAAAAAAGCAAATCATATTCTCTCTAATCTTAGCATAATCATCATAATTTAAAACCTTAATAAGAGCTTGGAGTCTGCACTAGATTCTACACCTGTATGAAGGATATGCAGGCTGCCAGGCTTTTCAGGAGGGTATACAAATATTACCTCAACTATACATAATGTTTAAAAAATAGATCGAGTTACAAAGTTAGAAAGAAAAGGTGAAGTGAAAACAGAGGACAAAAATGGTTTGAAATTTAGGTTTAAATACGGGAATTTAAGAAAACTAACTGCTAAAAAACTAATAAGTTAAAATATTCATACGTATAACTGAAACTAAATCACACATATTGTTACGAAATGTCACGTAGATTCCAGAAAAGACTCGACAGTCGGTTGGGCTGTATGATTCTAGAAGTCCTAATTATAATGCATTATGGTACAGAACAATGAACTTTACTGGCATAAAAATAAGGTCGAAAATTCAATAAATGAGAGAAAAAATGAAAATTAAAGTACCTCGTAATCCTTATTGGCTGTGCAAAGAACCCACTGGTCATTGGGCACATTCATCCTCTGGTACTCCGTCTGTATATCAAAGAAGTTCCATCCCGCCGACTTGGGTAAATCGTCGGGCGTCGACTTGTAGTGGAAGCAATATAGTTCGTCAATGTGTACTGTAATGAGAACATTATTGCGGTTATAGACATTTCTTTGACCTAGATAATCCTCTTATTCTTATTCTAAATAGTAATTTTTAAAAATTCCTAGTTCACCTTTTAAAGACAATTATTTTGACAACTTTAACTGCATTTTTATTTCCTAAATCATCATCACCATCAGCCTATCGCAGTCCACTGCTGGGCATAGGCCTCTTTTAGTTCGATCCTCGGCATAAATAAATATTTCGGACATCTATCACAGAACGCCATCTAGTTCCATGCTAAGCAGAGCTTGTATTATGGGTACTAGGCAACTGATACAAATACATAAATACTTTTTTTTTGTAAAGACATACATAATATACATAGAAAACACGCAAACTCCGAAACAAATATTTTTAGATCATACAAACATTTGGTCCGACCCGAGAATCGAACCCGAGAGCTCACGGTCAGCAGTCGCACAAGCCTACCGCGAGACCAACGAGGCTGTCAAATTATATATTATATTTACTATTATATTATTATCATTATATTTACTAAATGTTTTGTAAAAATCCTGGACACGCAGTACTACAGATAATAATAAAACTCTTATTTCCAAATGAAAACTTGTAACATTCCAAAAGGTATTTTATGAGATCTATGGCTCAGCTCATTCATAAAAGATGTTTAAATTTAATAAGAAAATGTAACAATGAAAACTTTGAATTTATAATTTCGAACATCTAACACGCAATGCCACCTAGTCCCAAGTTAAGCAGAGCTTGTGTTATGGGTACTATACAACTGATATAAATACTTCTATTTTTTTTGTAAATATATACATCATACATATTATACATAGAAAACATCCAAACTCTGAAACAAATATTTGTATATCATACAAACATTTGGTCCCGGGTAACGAACCCAAGACCTCAAGAGCACTCGGAGCACTTCCCATAGTAAATGCGGTAGAAGATGTACAGCGAAGCCATCTCTACGCAGCGCCAAAGAGTCTAGCCGAATTGAAAGTTCTTGGCAATCGACGATTCGAGTCGCTCTCCGTTGAATGCGTTTCAAAGCGAGGAGCTGGTATTGGGGTGTCCCCGCTTAAAGATGAGGACAGTATTCCATGTGCAGCCGAACCTGCGCCTTGTAAAGCAACAGGCGATGGGCCGGAGCGAAATACTGTCTCTGTGAATATATACAATCCGTACTAATCTTACAAATTCGAAAGTAACTCTGTGTCTGTCTAACCGTTACGCTTTAACGGCTACACCACTAAACCGATTTGGATGAATTTCGGTACAGATATAGGACCTAGCAGAAGAACATAGACTAGTTTGTGCCACGACAACCGACATACAAGCGGAGCCGCGGGCAAGAGCTAGTATTTTCTAACATCTCTTTCACATAAATTGTCTACTTACTGAAGTATAAGATAAGACCACAAGTCTAAATATTGCTGTGTTAGAAACTTGTTAATCGTTCATAAGTACATTTTCTGTATATTTTGGATAGATTAATTTAACAGAACATGTGAATTTACCTGGTTGGCTCAATCTGAGTAGTGTTTGGTGCATCTCGTGACAATCCCTCTCGCGAGGAATCACGAAGAACACCGACTGGAAGGTCTTGGTTCGTACCAGAAGCGGGGAGCCGGTCGTCGTAATCGGGAGCCTCTCAACTGAAGATATGTGCATTAGCAGAATCTAAAGACAAACACAGTTTTTTTAAATAGTGAAATAGTTTAACTTAAGCTAGGTGAACATGAACATGCCGAAAACTTGGAATATTTGCTATAGATTCGATATCAAATCAACATGTTCCAACGGTGGTACCATGACAAGGACATTAATATCTGATGATGGCATCCAAGGGAAATTGAGTCGAACCGGTTTTATTTTTGTTAAAATTGTACTTGTTAGAAATCAGATACTAAAAATCTATATTGTGATAAATATGTGAAGTAGTATTATACTTAAACACAGTCTAAATAAAATACGAAAGATGAGACAACATTAATCTGTATTTTAATGAGTAACATGGCGAAAACATTTTATTAAAAAGCCGCGAACTTTGTGTAAGTTAAAGAAAGTCAGCAATATGCTACGAATGCCGGGAGCGGAATAAAATAAATGTATCTATATTTCTTTTCGAGGATGCTCGAAGACTTCGAACCAACTTAAAAAATAAGTACCACAAACAATTTTATAAAAATTGTTTCATGTCAAAGCAGGAATCTTCCGCATTTCAAGTTTTATTGTGCATATTTTCTATTGTATTCAGCTACGAAAACTTTCGAGTAAATCAATTTAAATCCATATTCTTTCATTTATTTAAGCAAACGATAGGAACATGCAAACTATTTAAGCTAGATGTAAACGTATCACTAGAGATAATTTAATTACTGTGTTTATCAAAGTAAAAACGACGACGTTTAGTACATTAGAAAATAAATATTTTAATACACCCTCACCCAATTAAAAACGGAATTTTCCAAACAATCGCTCCGTAAATGCCAGAATTTTATTTAACAAACAAAAAACAAGTTTTGCCTCTTTTTCATTTTAGATTAAAAACATAATTTTAACTACATATCTCTACTTACCCATGTCTCTTTCCTCATCTCATGGTCGACGAAGATGAGATGTGTAGTGGCGAAATACAACGTCCCCTTGGATGGGTTCCGCAGGTTGTATTTGTCCAATAGCTGAACATTCTCCAACTGGAAATAAAACATTACAACAGGTTAATTTGATTGACGGTAGCGATAAAGACGCGAACTAATTAAAAGTAATTTGTACATGCCTGAAATAATAGGTTTACATATGTTTTGCTAAGCTCCTAAAATAACACAAGCAATTTCGTAAGCGGTTAGTTGAGTTTCCTTGCTTTAACTGCGAAATATACATTGCTAGGTATTTCTACGTCATTTATTGTTAAATTAATAGAATTTATACATATCTAAGCCTGACCAGCTATGTCAGCATATCAGTATATTATCGTCACGCAGTACAGACATTCATTATCTCGTCGAGAATAAGACGTGATTAAATGCAGTGTATCCATATATTTTAGTATATACAATTAGCTGTAAGGGTATAGAAGAACAGACGCCACCATGTAAAAATTAGAGTATAATGGAGCCGTGGCTCCTGCATAATAAATACTGCTTATAATATTATTCATCGCCGTTGTTAATTCATCGTACCCATAACTTCGCTATACTAGGCACTATGCCTATGTATTTTGGAATAAAGCTTATCGATGACTGACTGGCCAATGTCAAATATGGATAGGGAATATCTTGCTGTAGATGTAAACGGACCAATCGAATTCGTCATCAATTTAGATTTTAGCAACTGCGGCCATTTGAATTCCTGTCAAATTTATTATGATTACCCGAATCAGATTGAGCTATTCCCTTTGGAGTCTAGAATGTTCTGAAAACACGAATAAACAATTATCATAACAATGACAGGATCGGCTCGGAAGGCTTGATATCAAACAGGTGTCAGGCAATACTTCAATTGCTTTTAGCGGAGTGTATGAGGTTACCGGGGGCCCAAATTCCCTATTTCTGAGGAGTACACCATGAGTGGCAACACTTGTATTTCGTAAATCGCAACTATCTATGGTTTGTCTATTATGTAAAAATAACACTTTCAATTAATCAAAATAAAAAAAAACTAGAGGTCAGTTATTAATTTTTATAAATATTTTAGTTTAATTAGTGTACACTTAAAGAACGTCTGCCCCGCCTAAAAATAAAAACCGTTTAAAAGTTTTTCAGCGTCAGTTTTGTACTTTGTTCTCATCCATGCAAGAATATGCGACAGTGAAACATAGCTGATACAGCTAGGAGTTACTTTATAAAAAAAAATATATATTGGACACTCATTACAAATTCGAGTTCATGTACCGCGAAGAGTCTACTAAATCAAATCGTACCGTTTTAAGGGTTTTAAGTATATTTTCATCCAAACTTGTTCGAGTTTACAATTAAAATGAAAAACGCGGTTTCATGTTATTTACGACAAGCCAGACCCAAGGGTGAGTCGTAAGGGAAATATATATTAGGACAACAGTGTACTGGAGTTTTATGAACATTTTTATTAGCTTACGTGGGTACGCAAAAAACTTACATTCACGTTTTCAAGTCATGATTTAAACCTTTTTTTTACTCTAGGGTTAACACAACACTTAAGGTATTTTAGATGATATAAGTATATGTATATATCACCTTTAATTAAAGAACTGACGACAACACAAATGAGATATTAGTCTACACTATTAAACTTCAACTAGTTTTATTTAGAACTGAGAACTGAAAGTTAAAATTTTCAAGCTAGCAATATGGAACTAAACCTTTTACACTGAAGAGCTGAAATAACTATGTAATAAATATTGTACAAATATTAATATCTATTATTTATTTGTACTAGTTTTAACAAAGACGTAACTTGCATGAATGCAGCCAATGGAACTTTTCTCAATTCACAGCGTATCCAGGTAGGTGTGCTATTAAAAGCTTGTAATTAATATTTAAAGCTTTTTTTGCTATCTTTCATATCTACATAAAATAGTTTTAGCAGTACACGAATGGTGGCTGTGGGGAACCTCGGGAGTAGCCTATGTCCAGTAGTGAAACAACAATTTTAAATATTTTTTTCAATCGGAATCGGATTTGAAAAAATGTTCCTGCCGTCAATATTTAATAATAATGTTATATGCTATTCGAGATCACATTTTTGAGTCAAAATAAATGTATTGTTTATTTTTTTTTACTTGTTTTAATACTGTACAATAATATAAACAATTTATCTTTTTATGTGTTTTAAGAATTGAATCATACATCTCAATAATTTTTTAAAATAATTGCCCGTCTGGCGGTGTGCAACTTAATTAAATAATTTGCATTACAAATTTGAAATTGCGTAAAAGGAAATGTAATGTAATGTGAATAAATCGATATCAATGTTGTTGTAATTAACCAAAAGACCGTACTTTAATTCGGTAACTATATTTATTTATTCTTCATGCACGAGTGCACAAAGGCGGTCTTAGGCATGGTAAAACCGTGGACACTTTTGTGTCTTGTGTCAGATACAAGCTAACGCTGAAAATATATGATTTCTATTGAACCAGTGTGAAATCATCCACTGTCTGCGTATATGTAAACATTTTTTGTTTCCAATTGCTTCCACTTAACACATACTTATGACGTTCAAAAAGTAATCGGTGTCGGTAACTGGAAACTAAAAGTCGTCAGTTGAAGACACAAGCAACATTAACAAACTTCCATACAATTATACTGAGCTGCGCAAACGGAGGAGTTGCATTCGGTGTCCGTCACCTGTGTGCGACTGCGACACAAGCGATCCACGACGTTCATCGTGAGACAGACGACGAAGCGACTAATTGTGATGACGTAGCGACCGGTGACTGTGTTCGATTGCCACCACCGAATACAGCAACTGCAGTTGCTAGGCAACAGTAGTAGCAACGGGCGGCTGTGTCCGATCACCGCTACATGACATAGCATCTACAGTTCCCTGTGATAGTATGCCGTGTCGGCAACAAACAGTGTCTACCTTTGCGCAACGCCTTAATGCTACGTCATTAAGAGCGCCTTTGTGCACTCGTGCACGAGGGCATTTTCTACCAGTCAACCTTAGATCGATGCACGGCCAAAAATGTTCCTTATACAGAAATATGAATAGAATGCATTTAAGCGTGTTTATTGTGATCATGAGCTTATAACAGTATTATTTACTTAACATAAAGTGTAAATGTTAATTTCTTGTAAGTCCTAACTGAGTGCGGTTACACCTAGAATCAGATTATTATTGTTTTTTGGGACGAAGTTAAAGGTATAAGACATGATATAATGGGTATGTACTAGTGCTTACCTATTACCTAACAAGTTTAAAACACGTATTACTATAGGTAAAAAAATAATCATTAAGCTCACTACTATGTAAATATTGTTTCTTTTGTTAACTGTTCTCATGAAGTGAAATTTGTTTTTAATTTCTTTTGAGAAAAAAATAAGTTCTATAACCACAAATTAGAAACGTTTTTATTTATAAGTATTGAAAATAATATGGTGAAAATCTATACTAACATATAAAGCTGAAGAGTTTGTTTGTTTGTTTGTTTGAACACGCTAATCTCAGGAACCGCTGGTCCGATTTGAAAAATTCTTTCAGTGTTAGATAGTCCATTTATCGAGGAAGGCTATAGGCTATATACCATCACGCTAAGACCTACAGGAGCGGAGCAACAATGAAGAATGTTACAAAAACGAGGGAAAATTATCACGCTACGGGCAATAGGAGAGGCAAACGAGGTTGCGTGGGTCAGCTAGTACAATTTAGCTAGTACATATTCGTATTACGATATCCGTGATGTTTCGCCTTTAAAGATGACAAATTGTTTTTAGTCCCTTATCTTTCTAAAAACAGAGTTTTAGAAGTAAAAATAAAGAGATGGAACTCCAATGATTTGTACGCCCATTCATCACTGTTTCAGTACAAAGGAGTACCTACTTATTTAAATAACGTATGAACGTGTTGGAAGAATTCGAACGGGCAAAATGAAGTAGTCTCTTAATTTATATCTAGATTTAGCAATAATAAGGCGTGAGTGGGATGTCAAAAGCAATATCTTTTAAGATTTTGCCGTTGTATTTTTAACTCAGATTTCACGTGAACGCCTTACAGTAAGAAGGCTGATATTTAAAGATATTTCCTTAAATAGAAAGAGTTAAACGGCGCCTTTTCATTTATAACACAAGATTAAGCTTACGATATTTATTTTAATAAGTAAACACATTTCAAGCAGTGATCATTATCATTTGCTTGCTCCAAATTTTATTTAGGATTGCTATAATGTTTCTAAAGTATTTAATTCTAATAAAAGTCTTACTTAGGTAGGAATCTTGGGAGGTAAATACTTATAACGGCTTCTATCTGTCTCCTACATGAAATGAAATGAAATGAAATGAAATGAAATGAAATGAAATGAAATGAAATCATTTATTCTGCAATTAGGTTATACAAAACACTTTTGCAAGTTAAACTTTTTTGAGCAGATGAGTTCGGCCTTTCCTAACTGGACTAGCCCTGAGAAGAAAGGACGAAACAAACTCAGGGATCAACGTCTCTTTTAAAATTCAGACAATTTTCATAAAACAAAAGACATTATATCAATAAAAAAAAGCGATAATTACAATTTGTATCAATTATAATAATCTGTAAAGATAATTTTAAAAAAATGTCAACTATAACAATAGTAGATCAATTTATTTCAAAGTATAAATTATCGTCACGTCAAAATAATTTTAAACATTCAAGGTAAACAGCATGTGCAGAGTGGGCAGCTCAATCCCAGGCGGTTTTATCATGTAGATATTCTGCTATGGTATAATACCCCTTTGCGGATAGCTTCGATTTAATGGTATTCTTAAATTTTTTTAATGGCAAATTCCTAATAGTAATAGGGAGCTTGTTGTAAAAGCGTATACATTGTCCCATGAACGAGTTGCCTATTCTGTGGAGACGAGTGACGTGAACACTAATATTATGTTTGTTTCTAGTATTTATCGAATGAACGTCACTGATTTTAAGAAACTTTGATATATTTTTTTGAACATAAATTAAATTTTCGTATATATATTGTGAAGATACAGTCAGAATATTTATCTCTTTAAATTTGGAACGGAGAGAAGCTCGAGGGCCTAATTGATAAATGGCTCGTACAGCGCGTTTTTGTAGAAGAAATATGGCATTAATATCTGCACAGTTACCCCAGAGTAGGATACCGTAACTCATTATGCTATGAAAGTAACTGAAGTAAACTATTCTAGCTGTATCAACATCAGTTAAATGTCGAATTCTTTTCACAGCAAAAGCCGCTGAGCTTAGCCTACTAGATAGTTTTTCTATTTGGGGACCCCATTGTAACTTAGCGTCAATAGTTATACCTAAAAATACAGTAGATTCCACAGGATCCAACTCTAGTCCATTCAATCGAACATCGGTTTTAACATGCCTAACATTTGGTGTAGAGAATTTAATGAATTTAGTTTTCTTCTCATTAAGGAGAAGATTATTTGTATTAAACCAATGTACCACTTTCGAGAGTGCACTGTTGACTTCATTAAAACTGTCAAGTTGGCGCCTAACTTTAAAAATTAAAGATGTGTCATCCGCATACATTAAATTCAAACCTCTCGGGGACATCTGTAAGTTTTATTTTGTGCCAATCTTAACATTTGTAACATATTAGTAACGTTTTTTTATAATTTAGTTACACTAATCGGTAGTTTTGTACCTTGTACTTACATTGACTAATTTATAGCAATCAGACTGTTGAGTTGTCGTTCATGTAAGTAATGTAAACAGTAATGTAAATTCTAAAAACAATGTATAGTAGTTTAACGTTACATTTCACAGAGACCTAAGTTAGATGTATTAAGTAATTTGTGGTTGAAATGCCAACACTCAACGTAACCACGCGTGTAAATCGATACGATACGATTCGATACAAATAAGTAAACACATTCTTAACAAATTTGTTTACGTATTTAATACAGAAACCTAGACAACATCTCCCTGCCTCGGGAGCTCAGTGGTAGCCTGGTAGCGTATGCAACTACCTACTGTGCTTGAGGTCTCAAATTCGATTTCCAGATGATAAAAGGAGTAAATTAAGTTACTCTTTTTGGACTAGCTTTGTCTTGTGGCGTTACCCGCAGTTTTTAATGTAAAGGTACAACTACAAACGCTTATGGGATGGGAAGGAGGATTCGGTTGAGGTACGGGTATTGAGTGAGTGAGACACAGAGTCACAGTGCAAGCGCTGTTTTACACTGGTTTTCTGTGTGGCTGTGGTATCACTCCGGACGAGCCAGCCCATTCATGCCGAAGCGTGGCTCTCCCACGCTTGAAATTATTTCCAAGATTAATAGGGGTCGGCCATTAGTTCAACAGGTTTTACCTGAATATCAGTTTTTCCACGGACTGACACTGGACCTCCGCAACCCTGAGGGTGAACTGAATTTGTAGATTGAACTAGTTGTCAGTATATTTGAGGGCACTGACTTCCTAATAATGATTGCCATGGCACTTCACACATTAAAATGTGTAAAGTTATGACCATAATATCAGCGTTTTTTAAACAGTTAATTATGTTTTCCTTTACCTGGCTAGCCTCATATTTGTTTAGTACAAAGATCAGGCATACCAGGCGAGTTTGTGTCTAATTAATTATACTGTGTATACCTAAAAGCATTCAGTTGATGAAATGCCAACATTTATTCATGTAATGTCTCGTCTTCTCTAAATTATGCGAATAAATATTCGTTATTTACTTTTTTAGTTCAGGTCTCCTGTTCGCTAGCTTTTATTTAAACTGCCTTATTATGTACATACTAGACAGTTTATAATTGAGTTTTATATTGGTTTTGAGCCTCAAAGACTATTAAAATCCATAAAAATATGGATCTTGAAGTAGATATAGCAATTTACTGGTCGACATCACTCTGCAGTGTTTTGAATGGTTTTTTATATTATGTGGGAGGGAAAGAGCCAAACGAGCAGAAATCAGCTAAAGGGGAAGTGTCCATAGACACCTGTTCCTCACTCACCTCCTATCACTCACAAGTGTACTCACACACTACTACAACATCCATACAAATTTTACAAATTCAAAAGTAACTCTGTCTCTCTGTTACGTTTTCACGGCTAAATCGCTGCACCGATTTGTATGAAATTTGGCAAGAAGATACTTTGAAATTATAACCCGTGGGGAAATTATTACGCTAAGGGCAATAGGAGACGTAAATGAAGTTTCGTGGGTCTACTAGTTAAGAATATATTGACACCTCATTCATAAAATAGGTGCAGTAATTTAGGCGCAACAGTGCAACATACATACTGTCCTTTTGACTTTGCCGTGGTCGGGTAAATACTAATAGTTATTGAAATTTCTGTAACCGCGCGTACCTAGTATATAGTACTGAATATGCTGTCAGTTAGTGAGAGATTCATAGGCCATTATTATTATTATAGTGATAACAAAGCCAAAGTAATTTCCATCTTAAGGTTGCCGTGAAGAGATTGCTGTTGGCAATAAGGCCGCCCTTTGTACACTACATCTAACATTTTATGTACTCTTGTAACTATTTCATGTTATGGTGTACAAATAAAGAGTTTTCTATCTATCTAATTCGTGTGACGTTGGCGGAGACCCAACTCCGAAGAGCGGCAAGACACCAAAAGATCGACAACGCACTTATCGACAGGTGACTAATGTCTAACCTTTCTCTAAGCCGTACTCAAATAGTAGATAGATTATTGTGGAACCGATATTTTTTATCTAGACATACATATAAATAAAATTGGAGTGTCTATTTGGAATATTACAATAACCGCTTTTTACTAAATGCATATTTATGTACACGGTACATATACCAAAAATGTAGTTAAAAAGTAATGTGTGAGATGTGCGAGACAGGAGACTGGACAACATTCTATAAATATGATAAAAGACCATTTGATAAACACGGAAGAAAGAACCGCAGTAATGAATGCTTTCTGCAATTAAGATGAACAAATTACACAGCAACTCTTAATTTACTATTCATGACTGATTTTGTATAAGTACGTGACGGCCCTGACATTTTACTTATGTCCCTTATAACTTGTCTCATTTCGAGAGCAACTATTGAGTTACTACATGAGGTACGTCATGTTTTCTTTTTCAGAACGTTGTTGTTAAACATCCTTATATAAATTTGTTTATAAGGAAGGTATATTTAGTCAAATTATATATATTTAACTAAATATAATTTGGCTATAAAGGTAGTTATAGTTTTAGCAGTCTATGTATATTTATATGTTCGACCGTAGTGCCTAAACTACTGAACCGATATCAATGAATGAGGTGTCAATATATTCGTAATAAAAGCCCGGGTAACATAGGCTATGCTAATTTCACTTAAACTTTTTACGTATTTAGATTTTTTTAAACTTATTCTTGTTAAGTATACTGTTCGAATGATCTATTGGGATCAGGTTAAAGCAAACATTGGTATAAGAAACCCATATCTAACGTGTATTAGAATATACAACTTCTACTCTTTTTGTCTATATCACTCTAATCTACATGTGTGAGTCTTTTGGGAATACATTTTTAAAAGGTTATATTCAAATGACATTATTTGACCGAATCGAGGTGACCTTTCTCAGGTATAAATGTTCATTACAAATCCCGTAGAGGATTTATTATACATTATAATTTCATTTTGGAGAAGAGAATTAGTAATGTTATTTATAAGTTACTAGTTTTTGCCCGCGGCTCAGCCCGCGGTGTGTCGGTTATTAATAAAATAAATAAATATTTCTGACATCTATCACACAAAGCCGTTTAGTTCCAAACTAAGCAGAGCTTGTATTATGGGTACTAGAACGACTGATATAAATATATTTATACTTTTTTTTTGTATATACATACATATCTATACAAATAAATAAAATTGGAGTGTCTGTTTGTAATATTCAAATAACCGCTTTTTACTAAATGCATATGTATGAATACACGGCACATATACCAAAAATGTAGTTAAAAAAAAATTTCTCTGATGATCCAGAGAGTAACTTAGGCTCCTTTTTTTAGACTAACTTTGTCCCGCGGCGTTACTCGCGGTACGACGATAACCGCGGGCAACACCGCGGGGTTCAGCTAGTTTTACATAGAAAACACTCACACTCTCAAACAAATATTTGCAGATCATACAAACATTTGGTCCGACCCGGGAATTGAACCCGAGAACCTCGCGTACGCCAACACTGCGCCACAAAGGCAGGTTATTGCGGTAAAGAGTAGCATATATTCTTGCTCAAGAATGAAAGCATATCAATGCCAAATTTTATTGATATCGGTTCAAAGGTTTAGCCTTGAAGCGTATTACGAATAACTTTATCATCTACAACTACAAAAATGTTTAATTGGTTTGTAAGCTTAAACAATTCCAACAGTTTTGCACCGTACGAGCTCTTTTTACCCGAGTGCGAAAGAAGGGGTTTATGTTTTTCGAATGTATATATATTTCTTTGGCACGCCCTAGGCCCTAGAGCCTACACGACTAGTCGTATTCTTAGTCGAGAAAGTGACACTGGGTACATCAAAATTAAAAAAAAGTGACAGATCTTAAATAACTATTAAATTAAATCAAAATACCTGAATTTAATAAAGATATTGGCGTATTTTTTTTATAATTTTTACCTACTTGTTAACCTATTTATTAACCTTTTAAAATCATCTTTTATCAATTTTTCTATGAATTATTGATTAATAAAAGTTTTGGATCTATATAGTTTATTTCCTGTGTGCAGTTGGAAGAGGAGTTAATTGTGTATTTATTAAGTTAGAAAAAATTTAAGTAATGTAACTTGCATTGTTTATCGAATAAAAACGGTATCTATATATTTATAAGTAAGGCAAAAACTTTGTACCCTTTTTTACGAAAATTACGATGGCGGTGTATGAAATTTTACATACTTATTAGTCCGGGATTCCCGGTACAAACTTTACAAGTTATTACTATCAAGCTAATTTTTCGTGAGCTGTATCATTTTGATGAGGGGCCCATCTTTCACCTTATTTTTTTTTTTTACTGTGATAACTAATAGGTAACAGGGACAAAACTTTTGAGCGTAGGACCAGGATAGCGTACCACGCAAACTGTAGGACAATGTAGCTGTGAAATTATTTATATATTAACTCAGTACGAATAAGGACATTGCAGCATGAAGACCCACACCATGGCCGCCTAGTGAGATGCTTTTTTACGCCCCGCTTAAAGCACCCGGGATCTTGACAAGTGCAGAATGCAATTTTTTTTAATCATGCTTAAAATACATTAAATTACTAAAAATAACATTTTGCACACTATCATGCGTAAGACACACACATACACAAATGTTAACCGTAAACGAAAGTAAAAAGAAAAAAGATGATTTATTTTACTATATTTATCTATACTGTCATACTGAATGTCAAAAGTAGTCATGATGAAATCTTTGAACATAGTGCTTAAATAACCTTAGACGAAAGAATCCCTAAAAATTGTAAATAAAAAATTAAAAGTATTATGGTCGAATTTCAACCACTGGGCGACCACTAGTAAATATCAAACGGTAAACTATTTCAGCTTTGTTATTGAAATTCCAGCCTGAATATAAGCTCACAAACTACGAACTAACATATAGCTATATATACGTAGGTAGACGTCATATTTACCTGCCTTTGTTCTTACACTAGCCTTTGTCAGGGCATCAACTCCCCACTGTTTAACGTGGTCCGAAAGGAAAGATGTTAGATTTATAAATGGTACACTGTAGTCTATGTTTGATACTCCCAAAAATATTCCATTTAACTATAAAAATGTTTTATTCAAATTCAAAATGAACGCACAAGTTCTTGCAATTCGTAAGAGATAATAATAATAATAATAAATCTCTTTATTGTACACCAGCTAATAAAAAAAAATATGATAAACTTAAAACTATTATGAAGTATGTACAAGTGGCGGCCTTATCGCTCCAAGGCGATATCTTACAGGCAACCATGATAGAGATAGAGATAGAGTTCAGAAGTTTTGTTTATTTGTAGGACAAGTAATTTATTGTGTTTCAGTTCGTTCAATAAAATTTACATTTTCCAATAACAAAACTCGAACAAAATTATTATTTTGCTAATTTTAATTGCTAATTATATGGCCAACTTTGAAAAAACTTCTCCTCCTGTATGTCTTTTTGGATATTTGGTAAATAAAAATATTGTACAGTACAATCGTTACCTCTAATTCTATCAATTCAAATTTAAGTATTGCGGTTGTTCTACTATATCTAATACCTTTACGAGCAATGTATGCATATTATCTAAATTTCGGAAACGGCCCCAACAATTTTCAAGAAATTTAGTATGTAGTAGGGGGTTCGAGGGCGATAAATCGATCTAGCTACAATTCATTTTTAAAAGATTCACCTAATTCAAGAACTATCGAGCAACTGATATGCGATAACATCAATACAATAGACTAATTAAACATCTCTAGTCAAGTACCTGTAGTAAGCATAGATTGTAATTAATTCGAAGTAGGTAATGTTTCGCTCATTATTCCGGCTACCGCAACTTCAGTCGACCTTTACAATTCCAGGATTTTCGCCACTTGAATTATGTATGCGACGTAATGAGGTCAGACGACTATTAATGTACCCTTCTCAAGTCCTTTCATGTTTAAGTATGAGGCATGACTCCGTATTTTCGTACGCATTTGATTACTTGTGTTTATTACCTACACACTGTAACTCATGTGTACATACTGTTTACATGTGTAAATTGCATCATCATCATCAGCCACTGCTGGACATAGGCCTGTTCCATTTAATGCCACTCTGATCGATTTTGAGCTATTCGCATTCAGTTCCTGAAAGTCATCCTGCGCGTCTCGTCTCTCCACCTGGCCTGTGGGCGTCCTGCGCTACGGTTGCCGAGACGCGGTTTTAACTCCAGAACTATTCTACCCCAGCGGTTGTCAATTCTGCCATTAATCTATATACAAATAAATAAAATTGGAGTGTCTGTTTGTAATACTAAAATAACCCATTTTTACTAAATGCATATGTATGTATACACGGTACATATGCCAAAAACGAATTTAAATTTTCTATATAATATATATAATATAATAAAGGGTAATCTCTGGAACGGCTGGACCGATTTTGCCGGGACTTTCACTAGCAGGTAGCTGATGATCCAGGGAGACTTAAGCTACTTCTTTTAGACTAACTTTGTTCCGAGGCGTTACTCACGGTACGACGATAACCGCGGGGTTCAGCTAGTGTCATTTAAGATTGGTAATTATATGGGAATATTATTGTTTACTGGGTACTCCTTTTATCATAAACAGTATAATAGTCCTCTTATGAACATTTTCTTTAGAAAGGAAATTTTGGCCTACGATACCATGATGGCAAGATGGATCGGCTCTAAAGACTCCCACGGGATGGATAGGTGAAATGACACTCTGTAATAGCATGTATGTATATATAAGTTTATATCCTAGATAAAATATTCAATGTGACATTTTGTCGTACATAAACTTAGAAAAGCACTTTGTTTGCGACTGGGACGTGAGTTTTATTTAATCCCAAAACGTATTACAGCCATTATGAACGTAAGTCAATGTATTGTGTTATTAATAAAATTATTATTATCTTTTATAGAAAATTATTATATGTTGTGAAACGCGCTGATAACACGTATAAAACATTACTTTTGCCCGCGACTCCCGGGTTATCATTATGACGGTAAAAAGTAGCCTATGCCCTTCCCCAAGAATCAAAGTATCTCCGTACCAAATTTATTTAAAATCGGTGTGACAGCTTAGCTGTGAACGTGTGACAGGCAGACAAATTTACTTTCGAATCGAATTTATAATATTAGTATGTAAGGTACAGTTAAGTTAGGAACGAGTCCCAAGCGAAATTTCGCGTCTAGCTAATTCATGTAGGTATATCTACCGTCTCAAGTAGTATTTCCAAGACCCTCCAAACATACTTCATGTATATGACCTAAACTTCTGTCATATCTGTTGGAAGTTCTGTCATTAGGTAGAAGGTTATCCGTCTATGAATTACGCAATCAAGACAAGGTAACTTATTTAATCATGAAATATATTTAATACTAGTTGAACCCCGCGGTATTACCCGCGGTTATTGTTGTTCCGCGAGTAACGCCGTGGGACTAAGTTAGTCAAAAAAAAAGTAGCCTAAGTTAGTCCCTGGGTCATCAGCTACCTGCCAGTGAAAGACAGACAGACTGACAGACAGACAGACGGACGGACGGATGGACAGACAGACAGACAGACAGACAGACGGACGGACGGAAGGACCGACGGAAGGACGGACGGACAGACAGACATACAGACATAAAAAAATTAACTACATTTTTGGTATATATACCGTGTATACATACATATGCATTTAGTAAAAAGCGGTTATTTTAATATTACAAACAGACACTCCAATTTTATTTATTTGTATAGATGTATAGACTAGCTGACCCACGCAACTTCGTCAGCGTTTCTCTAAAGGAATAAATCTTCCCCTTTTTTGAACCATTTTTCATTATTCTCCACTCTTAAAGGTCGAAGTGTTAAATAAGCTATTTAACACTAAAATAATCATTGAAATTAATCTAGACGTTCAAGCGTGATGATGTGACAAAATTAAATCGACATTTATTTAAAAATAGAAGAAATGTATAACATTCAAAGAATCTTATATTCTTTGAAATGTTACACATTTGACGAAGCAGTTCTAGTTAATTTTAAGATATTTAATAACTATCTGTAGACGCAAAAGTATAGTAATATCAGAGAGTTCAAGTTTTTTTGGTTCAGAGAAATAAACTTTACAAGTACTGCCCCCCTAGCCAAGTTGCAAGCGTGAGTCATTGGCTAATAGGCTTGGATAAAGTATTAGCCGACACTAGAGAATTTAGGCGTAACGATTGCAGAAATAAAAACGCCTTTAACTTGCCTAGGGGGGCTGGTTCGAAATGAAAAATCTTTTAGTGTTAGATATGCCATTTATCGAGGAAGAATAAAAAAAGCAATCATCATATCATAGACAGCCATGTCTGCCGTATACAACAATAACATTGATTTATAATAAAAATACCGCAACGTGTAATTTTTTACCGGGAGAAATAATTACTTACCCTAACAAGGTTAGATACATCTCTATATAAGATAAAATACAATACAATATAATTATGTACTCGTAAATCCCACAAGAAAATGTGTACATAAAAATAATATAACATTATTTATATTATACCTCAATTTCTTCGCCAATTACGTAGAAGCCGTAATAAGTAACAGAAAGCAGTGGCTTTTGTTATTATATTACATTGTTAGAGTATAATGTCAATGAAATATGTTTAAGTTTAGTTTTAAGTTTAATATAATAATAATAATAATAATACTAACTAGCAACACCAACAGCAACAGTCAGATTTTCGAGTACCTATATTTATTCTCAAAATAAAATCAATTTTAATATATTTCAATCAATAAATATCATACAGCCAATAACAAAGAAGAAAAATGGATAAATATTTTAAAAATAACAATGTAACACGCCTAAAATTAACGTATAGAAAATAAATATCTACCATAAGACATGACGTTTAACGTCATGTCATAACAATATAAAAATGAGAGAATATCTGACAAAATGTTAACAAGAGCTAGATCACGAGCACTTTTACCATCTTCGGACTCGTCGCTACGCTCCGCCCTGCCGTCTTCGGATGCCAGAACAGAAGTTCCAACAGTCGCAGAGGCGTCGAGCTCATCTTCCAGCGACGAGTTTTTCTCTCCGCCGACGTCGCCAACACCTGTACGTCGGCAGGGGAGAGACCGGCCACCGACCAGCTTGGGACCCCGAGGACCACTGACCTCGAACAGGGCCCCCGCTGCCGGTGGTGATGTGCGCCGCATGAAATGGACACAATCTATTAATGAGAATGTCATGCGGGCATATTTTCGGGCTACAGAGTTGGGAACGAATCTTACTGCGTACCGTGTTCGACTAGTCTCTCTGTTTCAGGAGCTTGAGCCAGCCGTCAACGTATCTGCACAGCGATTGTCGGATCAAGTACGAGCTATACAGCGTTGTCACCTGCTGGATGATGTGGTACTTGAGAGGATACGCTCTGACGTACGGGGTACTTTGACTGTCCCTTCTTCGTCACATTCTGTGGATTTGGTAGCTACTACACCACAATTACCACACAATGAGTATGTTGATGAACAAGTGGAGAGTGAAGTTATGACCGTAAGTACCCAATGTAATGATAGGATAAGGAGAGCTTTGGAGGATGCGATTCAGGAGTACCGGCATGTTGATTATAAAAACAGACCCCGGTTACCCCGTTTGCCCATTCATAAACGTAATCTAGCCTTGGTGAGTGCCCTGAATTCGTTGTTACCAGATTATTTTGGTAATAGCGAAGATCTTAGTGATACACATTCTATTTTGTACTGTGCTGCTATTGCAGTTTGTCGAGTAGCTGGTGTTAAATTTGTTGAACAAATCACTACTACTCGACCAAAAAATGAAGTGCCAGCTTGGCAGTGCAGAATAGAACGTCGTATTACTGAGACCAGGACACTCATTGGCAAATTAATTACGTTTCAGTCAGGCAATACGCGGCCAAGAGTCATGCGCTTTGTGAAACAGGCATTCTTGGGGACTACCATAAGTCCTCAACAGTACATGTCGAGTGTCACAGAGCGCATTGACTTCTTGAAGCAAAAAGTTTATGCATGGGCTAACAGGATAAGACGGTATAGAAAACGAGTAGATCGGTTTATCCAGAATCGAATGTTCCAAAGAAATGAGAAGTGGGTGTACCGGAAATGGGAGGAACCAAGTCCGCGTGTGGGTGAAGGGCGCTTTCCAGACGAAAAAGTCACAAATACATTTTGGCGTAACATCTGGTCAGTGCCTGTCACTCATACAGAAGGTGATTGGTATCGGGATGTCGAGCGCTCATGTGAGTCCATAACATCTATGGAACCCATTACTATTAGTAAAGATGACATTGGTTGTGCAGTTCGTTCATTACCAAATTGGAAATCACCTGGTCCAGACGGACTGCACAACTTTTGGCTTAAGTGGTTCCGAAGCTCACATGCGTGTTTGGCATCTCAATACCAAGCTGCAGTGGATTCGGGTTCTTTACCCCAGTTTTTAACTACCGGTATAACTCACTTACTCTATAAATCTGGTAGTGCCATGGATCCTAAAAATTTTAGACCCATAACATGTTTACCAACCATGTATAAACTTCTGACATCTATTCTGAGACTCAAAATTTCTACACATATTAATAATAATTTGATAATGTCCGTTTCTCAGAATGGATGTAGAAGTGGGTCCCGTGGCACTAAAGAGCTCCTTATCATAGACATGACCATTAGCCAACAAGTGCGTCGTAATCGTAAGAGTCTGGCGACATGTTGGATAGATTACAAGAAGGCTTATGACTCTGTTCCACATACATGGCTTTTGAGGGTGCTGGAGTTGTATAAAATTGATACAACTCTGTGCACGTTCTTAAAGTCGTGTATGGGGCAATGGAGAACAGTACTTCGCTATCCTGGATGTCGGCAGACTGCGGTAAACGACGTACTTATAAACATCGAGCGGGGCATCTTTCAAGGTGACAGTCTGAGTCCCTGGAATCTGAAGGAACAGAGCTTTCAGATTCTACAAGACTTAGATCTCTGTCTGCAACCGAAACCTACAAGTATCTAGGTTTTTCACAGTCCTTAGGAATACCAGAACCTGACATGAAACAGTCGTTGCGGGAACGCTTCTTTGGCCGCCTGAAAAAAGTACTTAAAAGTCTTTTATCAGGCGGTAACAAGGTGCGAGCCTACAATGGTTGGGTCATGCCGGTTCTGATGTATTCCTTTGGTATACTTAGTTGGACTCAGACCGAATTAGATGCCTTAGACAGGAGAGTCCGTACACTGCTAACTGCATTTCGAATGCATCACCCACGTTCATCGGTTATGAGATTGTATATCCCGCGAAAGTTTGGGGGTCGTGGTCTATTAAATGCCAAGACCCTACACAATCGCGAGATATACAATCTTAGAGAATATTTCCTTCATACTGATGTGGGAGTGCATCGCAGTGTAGTTACAGTGGATACCGGACTTACTCCGCTCGCTTTGGCTAAAGAGAATTGGCGCAAACCTGTAGTACTTAGTACTAATGATCGCAGGGAGGTATGGAAGGGCAAAGAACTTCATGGTCGATTTTATCGGGCCCTAATGGGCCTGATATAGATTTTAAAGCATCTACATCCTGGCTACGGTATGGTGATCTCTTCGGAGAATCCGAAGGTTTTGTTTGTGCGATTATGGACGAAGTTATCATGACGAATAACTATCGGAAATATATCCTGAAGGATGGTACGGTTGACATCTGTCGGGCATGTCACCGTCCTGAAGAATCTATCAGGCATATTATTTCTGGTTGTTCTCGTCTTGCTAACGGCGAATATTTGCACAGGCACAACCAAGTAGCCAGGATTGTACATCAACAACTTGCCCTTAAATACCATCTTGTGAGTTCAGAGGTGCCATACTACAGATATGTGCCCGACCCAGTTCTCGAGAATGGTCGTGCTACGTTATATTGGGATCGATCTATTATCACAGACAGGACTATTGTTGCCAATAAGCCTGATATTGTGGTGATAGATCGATTGGAGCGCCGCGCAATGATTGTCGATATCGCCGTTCCTCATGACGAGAATCTCGTGAAAGTTGAAAAAGAAAAACAAATAAAATATTTGGATCTATCTCACGAGATTGTCGATATGTGGAATGTGGATTCGGCGATCATTGTTCCGATAGTCGTTTCTGCTCACGGATTGATAGCCAAGAGCCTCGACCAACACCTTAAGAGGCTCACGTTAGAGGGCTGGATCAAGGGTCTGATGCAGAAGGCAGTCCTCCTTGACACGGCACGTATAGTGAGGAGGTTCCTGTCTTTGGAGCCCTAACCACCGGTTTCTTGGTCCCTGTACCCGAAGTCGGTGGTCTACTATTTTTTATATTTTTAAATGTATTTGTTTTTTATATTTATATTTAAAAATGTAATTAATATGTATTTATAACTGTAATAAAGGAAATAATAATAATAATATTGCGGACATCTAACACACAACGCCATCTAGTCCCAAACTAAGCAGAGCTTGTATTATGGGTACTAGACAACTGATATGAATACTTATATACTTTTTTTTGTAAATACATACATATTATACATAGAAAACACCCAAACTCCGAAACAAATATTTGCAGATCATACAAACATTTGTTCCGACCCGGGAATCGAACCCGAGACCTCAAGAACAGAAGTCGCGTACGCTACCACTGCGCCACCGAGGCAGTCAATCAAATAATAAAAAAACGCAAAGCAATCATGAGGATTGTCGACAGAAGTTAAAACTCGAAACTATAAATTAACTATTGTTCAAGCTCACCTGAAGTGAACCTCTTTGCTCTTTAAATAAAATGCGCTGTTATAGAAATGAAGGTTAATGCTATACAGTATAAACATATTACTCGAGCGAAGCCGGGTTTTCATCTAGTGTCTTTATATAGTACTCGCTCGTTTTCATTTATTATTTTTTCGTCACTTTTTTTTATTAATTCAATTTCCATATTTTAAACACTTGATACACACGATTTTTACAAGTATACAGACCGTCGAGCCATAAGCTGTGACCATCCGTACACACGCACACTCACGCAAGCATCGTCTTACGGTGACGTGCCCTGACGCGAGTTTCTGACGCGAGTTTAACATTTTTGACCCATCCCAAAGTAATTTTGCTAAAGTGCACAACGCCGCTAAACAAGTTTTCACTTCAAAGAAGCAGTTAGGGCTCTTATAAAAAGAGAATTGAATAACCTGTATAAGTTACAACGATAGTGAATTTGTTTGAAATAGGCAATATATTTAATCAAGAAATATATTTAATCCTAGCTGAACTCCGCGGTGTTTCCGCGGTTATTGGCGTGTCGCGGGTAAGGCCGTGGGACAAAGCTAGTCTTCAAAAAGTAGCCTTAGTTACACCTTACATCATCAGCTATCCGCCAGTGAAAGTCCCGTCAAATTAGGTGACAAACAGACAGACAAAAATTGTAAAAAATGTAATTTTAGTCTATGTATCGTGTATACATTTGCATTTAGTGGTAAAAAATGGTTATTTTAATATTACAAACAGACACTCTTATTTTATTTATTTGTATAGAGTATAGATGTATAGATTATTTTTACAATAGGAGTATTAACTTTGATAATAGTCCTATAAATAAAGAGAAAACACACACAGTCCAACATTTAACTTAGCGTTAGGGCTTCATTGCGGGGCGGACATTAAAATCACATGATCCTGTTTTTCCCATGAGTGTGGTGACCAGAGCCGGCCGTCGAAGTTACTTTTAGTGGGAATACTGCATATATACACCTGGTTCCCTAATAACCATGATGAAGACCCGTGAGTCGGAGATCAGAAGATTTTCCACAAAATTAATAAAAAAACAACGACTCTGTATCCCGGAAGCCTTAATTAACTAAGAGCGCCTCTTCCTATAGTAGATTTAATATAACTCTGCAGAGGAAACGTAAGAAACTCGCAAAGAAATGTCTCAGTTATATACCCTCATTGATATTCCGACCACGGCGCGATTATATACCCTTGTCGGGCGCCCATCAACAAATAAGTGCTGTTTGTACCTACGTAAATAGTATTTTCCTAATGGGCACGTGTATCAAATCGAGTCGGGCTTGTTTATATTTGTTTATCAATACAATGTTTGAAGAAAAACAAGAATCTTATTTTCTGTGCAAACGGCAAGAAACGAATACATAAATTCGACACACGATAGAGTTGTGCCGTACTCTGACATTTTTCTCATAAGCCTTCGACTTTTGGAAGATAAATATTTTATTTTTATTTACAGGGTTTTACAGAGATTATTAAAATAAATGAAAGCCAACAATAATGTAGAAAGGGTGACCTTACCGATAAGAGAAATCTTTTCCAAGCTCAGAGTGGAATTATAGTTTGTACATAATAAATAAGAGGAGAATCGTATGAGAATGTATTAAGATATTTATAGAACATACTTTAATTCCAAGCCTAGACTCAGTACCGTTAAGTAATATTGGCATGTTGAGTTAGGCCTTGTTTATTTCGCCCGAAGAGGTACGCGAGTGGCGTGAAGCCGCCCGTCGAGCCACGATGGCTCGCTGGTCGTTCCGGCTGGAGACTCCACGCGCTGGCTTTGCCGCCGTGGAGGCTCTCCAGCCGGTCATCCTCGAGTGGGCAGGGCGGCAGCACGGGACCCTTTCCTTCCGACTGACGCAGGTTCTTTCCGGGCACGGATGCTTCGGAAAGTACCTGCACTCGGTCGCCAGGAGGGAACTGAGTCCCGCCTGCCACCACTGCGACTGCAGTGAAGACTCGGCCCAGCATACGCTGGCGATTTGCCCCGCTTGGGCGTCGCAGCGCCGGGCCCTCACTGCAGTCATCGGAGGAGATCTCTCGCTACCGGCCATCATTCGCTGCATGGCTGGTAGCGACAGCAGTTTTACCGCGGTCGCAGCCTTCTGCGAAGACGTAATTTCGCAGAAGGAGGCGGCGGAGAAGGCCCGGGAGGATGATATCCACTCGGACCCGATCCGCCGCCGGCGAACCGGGCGGCGGAGGCGCGCCTACCAGCGCCTGATGCCGCCCTGAGTGTGGCCGCGGATGGTCGGGATGGGTTTTCCCCACCATCCGCTTTAGTGGTCACCCGCGAGGGGGCGACGTGACGCGTGTGCCGTACGTCGCCTAAATTGAGAGTTTTAACAGCAGACGGTGCCCGCTTCAGTGCGGGCAGGCGCTGGGAGGGGTCCGGATGTGTTAATAACAGCAGTTCCCGGATCCCTCCCGTCTCAGGCGCAGAGTGGCACACCGTGTGGTTTTAGTCGGTTCGATTCCGACACACCGCCCCGCCGCAAACCCCGGCGAGGTGACGGCCCGAGGGGGTTTCCACACGTTAAAAAAAAAAAAAAAAAAAAAAAAAAGGCCTTGTTTAATTCACTAACGATTAATAAATACAGCTAATTAATTTACATGCATACAAATTCTACCTAATACCAGAGTTGCATACTTAGGCCTTAATTTTTTAAACTAGTTTTTTGCTCGCGGCTCCGCCCGCGTATATGTCAGTTATCGCGGCAAATAGTAGCCTATGTGTTATACTGATGTATAATCTATATTACTGTAAATTTTCATCCAAATCCGTTCAGTAGTTTTTTCGTGAAAGAGTAACACATCCATTCATCCATACTTACAAACTTTCGCGTTATAATATTAGTAGGAAGTAGGATGGTATTTGCTCCGTGGATGGTATAACTTGAGTTATATCTATCTATACTAATAGAGGACAGGAGAATCTTCCCCGGCCTCCGTAAGAGTGTTTTGTATTTGTAAACGGATTGTGGTGCGTGATATGATCTGCGTGATATTGACAAAGTATGCACCTCTCTGAACCGAAGAATAAAGAAATCTAAACTACCCCATCCGTGAGTAATTTTGTTTATATTATATTAACAGAGGTGAATCGCCTCCAGTTGACATCCATTTAGCAGTGATGTGTCTATGAGTGTTTAGCTATCTATATATCTATGGGCCGTATAAGCCTATGCACAAGGTTTCCTTACACTCCAAAGGAACGTAGCACTGGTGGACGGACTAAACAGACTCCATTTTCTTTTATAAATAGTTACGTAAGTATGAATAACTTTATCAAATAAGGAAATAAAGAATGCAGGCACTTAAGGGAAATGTTATTATTTGGCAAGTTGTATGTTTTGCGTTATGTGAAGTGTTTACCAGTCAGTTGTGTATTTTCATTCAATCGGACGATAAAGTTTTTTGCAACTTTTTCTTGTAAGAAATAACCAAGATATTGTGTGAAGTGGTTGTACGCGAGAAGGTGAAGTGAGAACGTTGAAGAGGGCTCGTTGCTGTGGATACATTAATTGAACACCTACGCTGGACAAACGCCCTGGTTGTGAAGAAATCCTTGAAGGTTAACTAAAAATAATTAGTATTATGCTATTACAAACAGTTCAGGTTACTGGTATACGAAGCTGAATTTTTACCTATTGCTTACACTGTAACACTCTCAAACCCATTTCATAACAAATTTTCTGTCAAAATTTATTTAATTTTTTCTCCACATCTTTAATTTTTAACTACAATACAATCCAAATCCTACTAATATTATAAAAAAGTTTGTAAGTATGTATGTTTGTTACTCTTTCACGCAAAACTACTAACGGATTTGGATGTAACTTTACAGTAATATAGTTTATGCATCAGAATAACACATAGGCTTCTATTTGTCGCGATAATCGGCATAATGTTCAAAATTCAATAATGAGATGTTCGCGTAATCATTATTTATTTATTTATTTTATCGTACACGCATAATAGACATAAAAAGAGAATAACAACATACGAACGTGACAATTGGCGGTCTTATCGCTCATGGCGATCTCTTATAGACAACCTTTACATGAATAATAAAACAATGAAAGAAATTAAGGTAGAATAGTAGGCAATAGTAGCACAGATTTAAAATTTTATAGGAAACAAAGATAAAATCACTAAAGTTAAAAAATTATAGCATTCACACACAAATAAACATCTAATCACATCACACATATAAAATACAAATACATACATCATCATCATCATCATCATCATCAGCCTATCGCAGTCCACTGCTGGACATAGGCCTCTCCAATTGCGCGCCACTTGGTTCGATCCTCGGCTTCTCGCATCCAGCTCCTGCCAGCCATCTTGCGCAGATCATCACTCCACCTGGCCTATGGGCATTAACCTCCATGCAGCTACAAATACATACATACATAGTCCAAAATTTAAACAATATTTAACAAATTATTATAATGACAGATAATAATCCTTCACTAGCTTTTTAAACACAGGTACGGTTTTGGCGCGGCGGATTGTTTCGGGCAAATTATTCCACAGCCTTACTGCTTGCACAGCAAAGGATTTATCTGAAAACCGGGTGGAATGTTTTGGCATTTCAAGTTTTAAATTCTCCGATGATCTCAGGTCCCTATAATGAGTGTTGTGTAAGAACTGAAAGTGTGAGGATGAAACAGAATACTGTAAAGAAGAGAAAGAATATGAAAATTCCGGCAAAAGCGTATTGGCAGCCACTTGAGTTTAGAACGAAACTCGGAGATATGGTCATATTTGCGTAATCCAAATATGAATCTAATGCAGAGGTTTTGGAGTCACTCAAGTTTATTTAGTTGTTCTTCGGTGAGATCCAGATAGCTCATCATCTCATCTCTGCATGTTAAACACACCTTTGTCAGTAGTCTACACTAACAACACTGCACACCGCTTTGTAAGTATGTTTGATGAATTTTTATTCCTGTCATCCACATTTTACAAAGCGAACAGACGTCATTGCCACAAAGCAATATGGCGTCCACTACGTCCAGCGTTTTTGTCAATTTACGCGCGAAATTTGAAAATATAAAATTTAATTTTAAAATGCATTTTTATAGCACTTATCGATAGTTTTTTTTCTGTTGTTTAATAGCACTATACAATCTAATTAAGACACTTTTCAAAAATAGGTGTAATACCCTATTGTGTTGTAATGGTTACACTCGAACTGAGAAGACATACTTAATACAAAATAGTACGTATAGTGGTATATAGAAGACTTTTTCCGACACAAACATTCATTACTTTAAACACCTACTTTAGCTCCGTGAAATTCATGTGCAAAAGTGCAATTTATGACACACAGATCTTATTACGAAACTAGCTGAACCCCGCGGTTATTGTTGTACCGCGAGTAACGCCGCGGGGCAAAGTTAGTCTAAAAAAAGTAGCCTTAGTTACTCCCCGGATCATCAGCTACCTGCCAGTGAAAGTCCCGTCAAAATCCGTCCACCCGTTCCAGAGATTACCCGGAACAAACAGACAGACAGACAGACAGACAAAAATTTTTTTAACTACATTTTTGGTATATGTACCGTGTATACAAACAGTAAAAAGCATTCAGTAAAATTATTTTAATATTACAAACAGACACTCCAGGTTTATATAGTTGTATAGATAAAGCACCTTTCGGTATTATGCGCGGTTTTTATTGTTTTTTTTTAATATTCTTCAATCGTCAGTCAATGTCATCAAACTTTCATCGAACTATCGGTGGCTGTTCCAATCTTACTCTGTGATTACTTGATGGATGCCGCAATGTCAATAATTTGTTCTTTTAAAAAAATGTAATTAGTTTTCTACTATTTGAATAGCATTTTCAAAACTGTAAGATTTTACTTTTTCATCACGGAATATGAAAATAAATAAAAAACTAACTAACTACGAAATTATATAATAAACTATCTTAAGACGGGGGGCGATGCTAGTGTAAAAAAACTAGCCTAAGTTACTTCCTGTATCATCAGCTACCTATCAGTGAAAGTTCCGTCGAAATCGGTCCAGCCGCTCCAGAGATTACCCGGAACAAACAGACAACAATTTTGTTAACTACATTTTTGGTATATGTACCGTGTATACATAAAAAGCGGTTACATATTTTAATATTACAAACAGACACTCCAATTTTATTTATTTGTATAGATATATAAAAACTAAAAATAAGTATAAGTTGTACTAAATGCATATGTATGTGTACACGGTGCATATACCAAATAACTTTTTTAGGGTTTCTTGCCAAAGACTAAAAACGGAACCCTTATAGATTCGTCATGTCTGTCTGTCCGTCCGTATGTCACTCACAGCCACTTTTTCAGAAACTAGAAGAACTATACTGTTGAAACTTGGGAAGTAGATGTATTCTGTGAACCGTATTAGATTTTTACAAAAAATAAAAAAATATGGAGGTCCCCAATACTTAGGACTGAAACTTAAATTTTTTTTTTAATAAACCCACACCTTTAGGGTATCTATGGCTAGGTCTGCAAAAATAATATTGAGGTTTTTAATTTTTTTTTCTAAACTTAATAGTTTGCGCTAGAGACACCGGTAAGTGGTAAAATATGTGCCCCCCCTCCCCCCCTCCTTTAACGTTTAAAATAAGAGAATGATAAAACTACAAAAATGAATGATTTGCATTACCATGCAAACTTCCTCCGAAAATTGGTTTGAACGAGATCTAGTAAGTAGTAGTTTTTTTTAATACGTCATAAATCGTAAACCACAATTTATTGATCAAAGTTACAACGAACTACAAGAACTGTTTTATTATGTTACTTGCTGCTTCGGAACCCTTCATGTGCGAGTCCGACTCGCAATTATTTAATTCTAATAAAAGTCTTACTTAGGTAGGAATCTTGGGAGGTAAATACTTATAACGGCTTCTATCTATCTCCTACATTAAATTCAAACCTCTCGGGGACATCTTCTGTAAGTTTTATTTTGTGCCAGTCTTAACATTTGTAAGATGTTAAACAGAACGACATATTAGTAACGTTTTTTTATAATTTAGTTACACTAAATGGTAGTTTTGTACCTTGTACTTACTTTGACTAATTTATAGCAATCAGACTGTTGAGTTGTCGTTCATGTAAGTAATGTAAACAGTAATGTAAATTCTAAAAACAATGTATAGTAGTTAAACGTTACATTTCACAGAGACCTAAGTTAGATGTATTAAGTAATTTGTGGTTGAGATGCCAACATTCCACGTAACCACGCGTGTAATTCGATACGATACGATTCGATACAAATAAGTAAACACATTCTTAACAAATTTGTTTACGTATTTAATACAGAAACCTAGACAACATCTCCCTGCCTCGGGAGCTCAGTGGTAGCCTGGTAGCGTATGCAACTACCTACTGTGCTTGAGGTTTCAAGTTCGATTGTCGGATGATAAAAGAAGTAAATTAAGTTACTCTTTTTAGACTAGCTTCGCCTTGTGGCGTTACCCGCAGTTTTTAATGTAAAAGTACAACTACAAACGCTTGTGGGATGGGAAGGAGGACAGAGGGTTGGGTTGAGGTGGCCTCCGGTATTCTTACTCACTTGGTGTTTCACCGAGTGAGTGAGGCACAGAGGCACAGCGCAAGCGCTGTTTCAAACCAGTTTTCTGTGTGGCCGGGGTATCACTTCGGACGAGCCAGCCCATTCATGCCGAAGCGTGGCTCTCCCACGCTTAAAATTATTTCCAAGATTAATAGGGGTCGGCCATTAGTTCAACAGGTTTTACCTGAATATCAGTTTTTCCACGGACTGACACTGGACCTCCGCAACCCTGAGGGTGAACTGAATTTGAAGATTGAACTAGTTGTAAGTATATTTGAGGGCACTGACTTCCTAATAATGATTGCCATTGCACGACAACCGAGAGCTTAAAGTGCTCTCCGAGGCACTGGGGCTCGACTAGTTATTAATACAAATATATTGGGTAAAACTGTGTGAAGTTATGACCATAATATCAGCGCGTTTTAAAAAAAGTTAATTATGTTTTCGTTACCTGGCTAGCCTCATATTTGTTTAGTACAAAGATCAGGCATACCAGGCGAGTTTGTGTCTAATTAATATACCTTATATAAAAGCATTCAGTTGATGAAATGCCAACATTTATTCATGTAATGTCTCGTCTTCTCTTAAATTATGCGAATAAATATTCGTTATTTACTTTTTTAGTTCAGGTCTCCTGTTCGCTAGCTTTTATTTAAACTGCCTTATTATGTACATACTAGACAGTTTATAATTGAATTTTATATTGGTTTTGAGCCTCAAAGACTATCAAAATCCATAAAAATCTTGCAGTAGATATAGCAATTTACTGGTCGACATCACTCTGCAGTGTTTTGAATGGTTTTTTATATTATGTGGGAGGGGAAAGAGCCAAACGAGCAGAAATCAGCTAATGGTAAGTGTCCATAGACACCTGTCCCTCACTCACCTCTTGTCACTCACAAGTGTACTCACACACTACTACAACATCCATACAAATTTTACAAATTCAAAAGTAACTCTGTCTCTCTGTTACGTTTTCACGGCTAAACAGCTGCACCGATTTCTATGAAATTCGGCAAGAAGATACTATGAAATTATTACCCGTGGGGAAATTATTACGCTAAGGGCAATAGGAGACGTAAACGAAGTTGCGTGGGTAAACTAGTTACGAATATATTGACACCTCATTCATAAAATAGGTGCAGTAATTTAGGCGCAACAGTGCAACATAAGTACATACTGTCCTTTTGACTTTGCCGTGGGCGGGTAAATACTAATAGTTACTGAAATTTCTGTAACCGCGCGTACCTAGTATATAGTACTGAATATGCTGTCAGTTAGTGAGAGATTCATAGGCCATTATTATTATTATAGTGATAACAAAGCGATATCGAAAGCCAAAGTTAAGTAATTTCCATCCTAATGTTGCCTGGAAGAGATTGCTGTTGGCAATAAGGCCGCTCTTAGTACACTACACTACACTACATCTCACATTTTATGTACTAACTATTTAATGTTATGGTGTACAAATAAAGAGTTTTCTATCTATCTAATTCGTGTGACGTTAGCGGAGACCCAATTCAGAAGAGCGGCAAGACACCGAAAGAGCGACAACGCACTTATCGACAGGTGACTAATGTCTATCCTTTCTCTAAGCCGTACTCAAATAGTGGATGGATTATTGTGGAACCGATATTTTTTATCTAGACATACAAATAAATTAAATTGGAGTGTCTGTTTGTAATATTAAAATAACCGCTTTTTACTAAATGCATATTTATGTACACGGTACATATACCAAAAATGTAGTTAAAAAGTAGTGCGAGACAGGAGACTGGACAACATTCTATAAATATGATAAAAGACCATTTGATAAACACGGAAGAAAGAACCGCAGTAATGAATGCTTTCTGCAATTAAGATGAACAAATTACACAGCAACTCTTAATTTACTATTCATGACTGATTTTGTGTAAGTACGTGACGGCCCTGACATTTTACTTATGTCCCTTATAACTTGTATCATTTCGAGAGCAACTATTGAGTTACTACATGAGGTACTTCATGTTTTCTTTTTCAGAACGTTGTTGTTAAACATCCTTATATAAATTTGTTTATAAGGAAGGTATATTTAGTCAAATTATATATATTTAACTAAATATAATTTGGCTATAAAGGTAGTTATAGTTTTAGCAGTCTATGTATATTTATATGTTCGACCGTAGTGCCTAAACTACTGAACCGATATCAATGGAGGAGGTGTCAATATATTCGTAATAAAAGCCCGGGTAACATAGGCTATGCTAATTTCACTTAGACTTTTTACGTATTTAGATTTTTTTAAACTTATTCTTGTTAAGTATACTGTTCGAATGATCTATTGGGATCAGGTTAAAGCAAACATTGGTATAAGAAACCCATATCTAACGTGTATTACAATAATACAAATTGTACTCTTTTTTTCTATATCACTCCAATCTACATGTCTGAGTCTTTTGGGAATACATTTTTAAAAGGTTATATTCAAATGACATTATTTGACCGAATCGAGGTGACCTTTCTCAGGTCTAAATTTTCATTACAAATCCCGTAGAGGATTTAATATACATTTTAATTTCATTTTGGAGAAGAGAATTAGTGATGTTATTTATAAGTTACTAGTTTTTGCCCGCGGCTCAGCCCGCGGTGTGTCGGTTATAAATAAAATAAATTAATATTTCTGACATCTATCACACAAAGCCGTTTAGTTCCAAACTAAGCAGAGCTTGTATTATGGGTACTAGAACGACTGATATAAATATATTTATACTTTTTTTTTGTATATACATACATATTTTACATGGAAAACACCAAAACACCGAAACAAATATTTGCAGATCATACAAACATTTGGTCCGACCCGGGAATTGAACCCGAGGACCTTGCATACGCTACCACTGAGCCACCAAGCCAGGTTATTGCGGTAAAGAGTAGCATATGTTCTTGCTCAAGAATGAAAGCATATCAATGCCAAATTTTATTGATATCGGTTCAGAGGTTTAGCCGTGAAGCGTATTACGGATAACTTTATCATCTACAACTACAAAAATGATTAATTGGTTTGTATGCTTAAACAATTCCAACAGTTTTGCACCGTACGAGCTCTTTTTACCCGACTGCGAAAGAAAGGGTTTATGTTTTTCTATTGTATGTATGTTTGTATATTTGTTTGGCACACCCTAGGCCCTAGAGCCTAAGCGGCTGGTCGTGTTCTTAGTCGTGAAAGAGGCACTGTGAACATCAAAATAATAAAAAAATTGGCAGACATTAAATAACTATTAAATTAAACAAAAATACCTGAATTTAATAAAGATATTGGCATTTTTTTTTTTACCTACTTGTTAACCTATTTATTAACCTTTTGAAATCATCTTTTATCAATTTTTCTATCACTTTATGATTAATAAAAGTTTTGGATCTATATAGTTTAATAATAATAATAAATAATAAATATTTTCGGACATCTAACACACAAGTTTATTTCCTATGTGCAGTTGGAAAGGGAGTTAATTGTGTATTTATTAATTTAGAAAAAAAAAGTAATGTAACTTGCATTGTTTATCGAATAAAAACGGTATCTTTATATTTATAAGTAAGGCAAAAACTTTGTACCCTTTTTTACGAAAATGACCGTAGTCCGGGATTCCCGGTACAAATTTTACAAGTTATTACTATCAAGCTAATTTGTCAATGGCTTCAGTTTGATGAGGGCCTCACCTTACAATTTTTTTCATTGTGGTAGCTAATAGGGATAACAGAGACAAAAATCTTTTGAGCGTAGGACCGGGATAAAGTACCACGCAATTTGTAGGATAATGTGGCTGTGGAATTAATGTGGAAAAAAATATTTGTCCTACAAAATGTAGGTATCCAACATATATCGATGAGGTCATCAAAAAGGATATTAACTAGCAAATTTTTTAACAGTTGCTTAGTGAATTTTTATATTAGCTGCACCAAAATGACTCTGCTCTGCCTGATGGAAAGCATGAGCAGGTTCCATGAGTGGTGGTCACTATCCTCAATGCGAATAAGGACATTGCAGCATGGTGACCCACACTATGACCGCCTAGTGAGATGCTTTTTTACGCCCCGCTTAAAGCACCTGGGATCTTGACAAGTGCAGAATGCTATTTTTTAATCATGCTTAAAATACATTAAATTACTAAAAATAACATTTTACACACTATCATGCGTATGACACACACATACACAAATGTCCATATAACCGTAAACGAAAGTAAATAGAAAAAAGATGATTTATTTTATTATATTTATCTATACTGTCATACTGAATGTCAAAAGTAGTCATGATGAAATCTTTGAATATAGTGCTTTAATAGACGAAAGAATCCCTAAAAATTGTAAATAAAAAATTAAAAGTATTATGGTCGAATTTCAACCTCTGTAAACTATTTTAGCTTTGATATTGAAATTCCAGCCTGAATATAAGCTCACAAACTACGAACTAACATATAGCTATATATACGTAGGTAGACGTCATATTTACCTGCCTTTGTTCTTACACTAGCCTTTGTCAGGGCATCAACTCCCCACTGTTTAACGTGGTCCGAAAGGAAAGATGTTAGATTTATAAATGGTACACTGTAGTCTATGTTTGATACTCCCAAAAATATTCCATTTAACTATAAAAATGTTTTATTCAAATTCAAAATGAACGCACAAGTTCTTGCAATTCGTAAGAGATAATAATAATAATAATAAATCTCTTTATTGTACACCAGCTAATAAAAAAAAAATATGATAAACTTAAAACTATTATGAAGTATGTACAAGTGGCGGCCTTATCGCTCCAAGGCGATATCTTACAGGCAACCATGATAGAGATAGAGATAGAGTTCAGAAGTTTTGTTTATTTGTAGGACAAGTAATTTATTGTGTTTCAGTTCGTTCAATAAAATTTACATTTTCCAATAACAAAACTCGAACAAAATTATTATTTTGCTAATTTTAATTGCTAATTATATGGCCAACTTTGAAAAAACTTCTCCTCCTGTATGTCTTTTTGGATATTTGGTAAATAAAAATATTGTACAGTACAATCGTTACCTCTAATTCTATCAATTCAAATTTAAGTATTGCGGTTGTTCTACTATATCTAATACCTTTACGAGCAATGTATGCATATTATCTAAATTTCGGAAACGGCCCCAACAATTTTCAAGAAATTTAGTATGTAGTAGGAGGTTCGAGGGCGATAAATCGATCTAGCTACAATTCATTTTTAAAAGATTCACCTAATTCAAGAACTATCGAGCAACTGATATGCGATAACATCAATACAATAGACTAATTAAACATCTCTAGTCAAGTACCTGTAGTAAGCATAGATTGTAATTAATTCGAAGTAGGTAATGTTTCGCTCATTATTCCGGCTACCGCAACTTCAGTCGACCTTTACAATTCCAGGATTTTCGCCACTTGAATTATGTATGCGACGTAATGAGGTCAGACGACTATTAATGTACCCTTCTCAAGTCCTTTCATGTTTAAGTATGAGGCATGACTCCGTATTTTCGTACGCATTTGATTACTTGTGTTTATTACCTACACACTGTAACTCATGTGTACATACTGTTTACATGTGTAAATTGCATCATCACCATCAGCCACTGCTGGACACAGGCCTGTTTCATTTAACGCCACTTTGATGGATTTTGAGCTACTCGCATTCAGTTCCTGAAAGTCATCCTGCGCGTCTCGTCTCTCCACCTGGTCTATGGGCGTCCTGCGCTACGGTTGCCGAGACGCGGTTTTAACTCCAGAACTATTCTACCCCAGCGGTTGTCAGTTCTGCCAATAATCTATATACAAATAAATAAAATTGGAGTGTCTGTTTGTAATATTAAAATAACCCACTTTTACTAAATGCATATGTATACACGGAACATATGCCAAAAACTAATTTAAATTTTCTATATAATATATATAATATAATAAAGGGTAATCTCTGGAACGGCTGGACCGATTTTGCCGGGACTTTCACTAGCAGGTAGCTGATGATCCAGGGAGACTTAAGCTACTTCTTTTAGACTAACTTTGTTCCGAGGCGTTACTCACGGTACGACGATAACCGCGGGGTTCAGCTAGTGTCATTTAAGATTGGTAATTATATAGGAATATTATTGTTTACTGGGTACTCCTTTTATCATAAACAGTATAATAGTCCTCTTATGAACATTTTCTTTAGAAAGGAAATTTTGGCCTACGATACCATGATGGCAAGATGGATCGGCTCTAAAGACTCCCACGGGATGGATAGGTGAAATGACACTCTGTAATAGCATGTATGTATATATAAGTTTATATCCTAGATAAAATATTCAATGTGACATTTTGTCGTACATAAACTTAGAAAAGCACTTTGTTTGCGACTGGGACGTGAATTTTATTTAATCCCAAAACGTATTACAGCCATTATGAACGTAAGTCAATGTATTGTGTTATTAATAAAATTATTATTATCTATTATAGAAAATTATTAAATGTTGTGAAACGCGCTGATAACATGTATAAAAAATAACTTTTGCCCACGACTCCCGGGTTATCATTATGACGGTAAAAAGTAGCCTATGCCCTTCCCCAAGAATCAAAGTATCACCGTACCAAATTTATTTAAAATCGGTGTGACAGCTTAGCTGTGAACGTGTGACAGGCAGACAAATTTACTTTCGAATCGAATTTATAATATTAGTATGTAAGGTACAGTTAAGTTAGGAACGAGTCCCAAGCGAAATTTCGCGTCTAGCTAATTCATGTAGGCATATCTACCGTCTCAAGTAGTATTTCCAAGACCCTCCAAACATACTTCATGCATATGACCTAAACTTCTGTCATATCTGTTGGAAGTTCTGTCATTAGGTAGAAGGTTATCCGTCTATGAATTACGCAATCAAGACAAGGTTACTCATTTAATCATGAAATATATTTAGTACTAGTTGAACCCCGCGGTATTACCCGCGGTTATTGTTGTACCGCGAGTAACGCCGCGGGACTAAGTTAGTCAAAAAAAAGTAGCTTAAGTTAGTCCCTGGGTCATCAGCTACCTGACAGTGAAAGACAGACAGACGGACAGACAGACATACATACAGACAAAAAAATTTTTAACTACATATTTGGTATCTGTACCGTGTATACATACGTGTATACATATGCATTTAGTAAAAAGCGGTTATTTTAATATTACAAACAAACACTCCAATTTTATTTTATTTGTATAGATGTATAGACTAGCTTACCCACGCCACTTCGTCAGCGTCTCTCTAAAGGAATAAATTTTCCCCTTTTTTGAACCATTTTTCATAGTTCTCCACTCTTATTGGTCGAAGTGTTAAATAAGCTATTTAACACTAAAATAATTATTGAAATTAATCCAGACGTTCAAGCGTGATGATGTGACAAAATTAATTCGAGATTTATTTAAAAATAGAAGAAATGTGTAACATTCAAAGAATCTTATATTCTTTGAATGTTACACATTTGACGAAGCAATTCTAGTTAATTTTAAGATATTTAATAACTATCTGTAGACGCAAAAGTATAGTAATATCAGGGAATTCAAGTATTTTTGGTTCAGAGAAATAAACTTTACAATTTCAAGGTAGTAGAGCCACGCTGATTTCAGCACGAACGGGCCGGCTCGACCGGGGCGGTACTACCCTTGCACAGAATATCAACGTAAAATGACAGCGATCATGCTGTCGTGTTTCGTTGGTGAGTGCGAGACCGGAGGCCCAATGATGCAGAAGCATCACTAGCCCGCCATGGTGTGGGTCACCATACTGCATTGTTTGTTGCATTGTCTGCATTCGCAGTATGGTGACCAACACTCTTGGATTCTACTCATGCTTTCCATCAGGCAGAGTAGAGTCATTTTGGCAGGGTCAAACATAAAAAAAAAAAGTACTGCCCCCCTAGCCAAGTTGCAAGCGTGAGTCATTGGCTAATCTTGGACAAAGTATTAGCCGACACTAGAGAATTTAGGCGTAACGATTGCAGAAATAAAACGCCTTTAACTTGCCTAGGGGGGCTGGTTCGAAATGAAAAATCTTTTAGTGTTAGATATGCCATTTATCGAGGAAGAATAAAAAAAGCAATCATCATATCATAGACAGCCATGTCTGCCGTATACAACAATAACATTGATTTATAATAAAAATACCGCAACGTGTAATTTTTTACCGGGAGAAATAATTACTTACCCTAACAAGGTTAGATACATCTCTATATAAGATAAAATACAATACAATATAATTATGTACTCGTAAATCCCACACGAAAACGTGTACATAAAAATAATATAACATTATTTATATTATACCTCAATTTCTTCGCAAATTACGTAGAAGCCGTAATAAGTAACAGAAAGCAGTGGCTTTTGTTATTATATTACATTGTTAGAGTAGAATGTCAATGAAATATGTTTAAGATCAAATAATAAAAGAAAAAGGCAAAGCAGTCATGAGGACTGCCGACAGAAGTTAAACCTCAAAACTATTATCTAACTATTGTTTAAGCTCACCTGAAGTGAACCTCTTTGCTCTTTAAAAAAAATGCGCTGTTATAAAATATAGGTTAATGCTATACAGTCATATTACTCGAGCGAAGCCGGGTTTTCATCTAGTGTCTTTATAAAGTACTCACTCATTTTCATTTATTATTTTTTCGTCACTTTTTTCATTAATTCAATTTCCATATTTTAAACACTTGATACACACGATTTTTACAAGTATACGGTCGAGCTATCAGCTGCCACCATCCGTACACACGCACACTCACGCAAGCATCGTCTTACGGTGACGTGTCCTGACGCGAGTTTCTGACGCGACTTTAACATTTTTGACCCTTCCCAAAGTAATTATGCTAAAGTGCACAACGCCGCTAAAGAAGTTTTCACTTCAAAGAAGCAGTTGGGCTCTTATAAAAAGAGAATTTAATAACCTGTAAAAGTTATAACGGCAGTGAATTTATTTGAAACAGGCAAGGCATTTAATCATGAAATGTATTTAATACTAGCTGAACTCCGCGGTGTTTCCGCGGTTATTGGCGTATCGCGGGTAAGGCCGTGGGACAAAGCTAGTCTTCAAAAAGTAGCCTTAGTTACTCCTTAGATCATCAGCTATCCGCCAGTGAAAGTCCCGTCAAATTAAGTGAAGCCGTCCCAGAGATTACCCGTAACAAACAGACAGACAAAAATTGTAAAAAGTGTAAATTTAGTATATGTATCGTGTATACATTTGCAATTAGTAAAAAACGGTTATTTTAATATCACAAACAGACATTCTTATTTGTATAGAGTATAGATGTATAGATTATTTTACAACAGGAGTATTAACTTTGATAATAGTCCTGTAAATAAATATAGAGAAAACAGCTACGCCGAATGCTCCAACTCTAACACAGTCCAACATTTAACTTAGCGTTAGGGCTTCATTGCGGGGCGGACATTAAAATCACATGATCCTGTTTTTCCCATGAGTGTGGTGACCAGAGCCGGCCGTCAAAGTTACTTTTAGTGGGAACACTGCATATATACACCTGGTTCCCTAATAACCATGATGAAGACCCGTGAGTCGGAGATCAGAAGAGTTTTTCCACAAGATTAATAAAAAAAACAACGACTCTGTATCCCGGAAGCCTTAATTAACTAAGAGCGCCTCTTCCTATAGTAGATTTAATATAACTCTGCAGAGGAAACGTAAGAAACTCGCAAAGAAATGTCTCAGTTATATACCCTCATTGATATTCCGACCACGGCGCGATTATATACCCTTGTCGGGCGCCCATCAACAAATAAGTGCTGTTTGTACCTACGTAAATAGTATTTTCCTAATGGGCACGTGTATCAAATCGAGTCGGGCTTGTTTATATTTGTTTATCAATACAATGTTTGAAGAAAAACAAGAATCTTATTTTCTGTGCAAACGGCAAGAAACGAATACATAAATTCGACACACGATAGAGTTGTGCCGTACTCTGACATTTTTCTCATAAGCCTTCGACTTTAAATTACATATTGGAAGATAAATATTTTATTTTATATTTACAGGGTTTTACAAAGATTATTAAAATAAATTAAAGCCAACAATAATGTACAATGGGTGACCTTACCGATAAGAGAAATCTTTCCAAGCTCAGAGTGGAATTATAGTTTGTACATAATAAATAGGAGGAGAATCGTATGAGAATGTATTAAGATATTAATAGAACATACTTTAATTCCAAGCCTAGACTCAGTACCGTTAAGTAATGTTGGCATGTGGAATTAGGCCTTGTTTATTTCACTAACGATTTATGAATACAGCTACCTACTTAATTTGCATGCATACAAATTCTACATAATACCAGAGTTGCATACTTAGGTCTTAATTATTTTAAACTAGTTGTTGCCCGTGGCTCCGCCCGCGTATATGTCGGTTATCGCGGCAATAGTAGTTTTTTCGTGAAAGAGTAACAAACATCCATTCGTCATACAAACTTTCGCGTTATAATATTAGTAGGAAGTAGGATGGTATAACTTGAGCTAAGAGTTATCTATACTAATATATAAAGCTGAAGAGTTTGTTTGTTTGTTTGTTTGAACAGGCTAATCTCAGGAACCGGTGGTCCGATTTGAAAAATTCTTTCAGTGTTAGGAAGCCCATTTCAGTGCGACGAAGGCTATAGGCTATATATCATCACGCTAAGACTTACAGGAGCGGAGCACCAATGAAGAATGTTACAAAAACGGGGGAAAATTATCACGCTACGGGCAATAGAAGACGCAAACGAGGTTGCGTGGGTCGGCTAGTGAATGATAAAACTCAAATCAACTTATACAAGCAACCAGGTCAATTTTCTGTATTTTGACTTTGTTTGATACCAAATCGCCTATTTGGTATACGTAGTATAAACAATAATGTTGTAATGACAATACTAGGGTTTGTCATGTTTGACAGTTGAAATGCCATGTCACTCGGTTCATAGAACTCTTGAGACTGGTTCGGGAATATGTTAACTCAAGTGCGGGCGTGTTCCTTGGGCGCCTCCGAGAGCCTATTGGTTATTATAACAATTCGCTTTGGTGTGATTGAGTGTTCGTGGTTAATACTTGCGGAGCGCCTCAACATGATAAAAGTAAAATAATCTTGAACTTGGTCTCGGACGGTCATCGCGCTACTGGCGCGAAGTGATAACTGATTGTGAAGTAAAGCTTCAGTGTGAATTGTTTCGGTCATTAGTTTCATAAGCTTCAATTGTATAAACTTAATGCAATTGTCGTGCGGTCCTCACGAAGTGATTAATCGGGTTGTTGAGGAAAGATTCGAGAATCTTCCCCGGCCTCCGTAGGAGTGTTTTGTATCTGTAAACGTGGTGGATGGTGTGTGATATAATGTGCGTGATATTGACAAGGTATACACCTCTCAGCGTGAGTAATTTTTTTTATATTATATTAAACGAGGTGAATCGCCTCCAGTTGACATCCATTTAGCAGTGATGGGTGTAGACCCTGTGTGAGTGTGTGTGTTTAGCTATCTATATATCTATGGGCCGTATAAGCCTATTCACAAGGTTTCCTTCCACTCCAAAGGAACGTAGCACTGGTGGACGGACTAAACAGACTCCATTTTCCTTTATAAATAGTTACGAAGTATGAATAACTTTATCAAATAAGGAAATAAAGAATTCAGGCACTATAGGGGAAATGTTATTATTTGGCAAGTTGTATGCTTTGCGTTATGTGAAGTGTTTACCAGTCAGTTGTGTATTTTCATTCAATCGGACGATAAAGTTTTTTGCAACTTTTTCTTGTAAGAAATAACCAAGATATTGTGTGAAGTGGTTGTACGCGAGAAGGTGAAGTGAGAACGTTGAAGAGGGCTCGTTGCTGTGGATACATTAATTGAACACCTACGCTGGACAAACGCCCTGGTTGTGAAGAAATCCTTGAAGGTTAGCTAAAAATAATTAGTATTATGCTATTACAAACAGTTCAGGTTACTGGTATACGAAGCTGAATTTTTACCTATTGCTTACACTGTAACACTCTCAAACCCATTTCATAACAAATTTTCTGTCAAAATTTATTTAATTTTTTCTCCACATCTTTAATTTTTAACTGCAATACAATCCTACTAATATTATAAAAAAGTTTGTAAGTATGTATGTTTATTACTCTTTCACGCAAAACTACTGAACGGATTTGGATGTAACTTTACAGTAACATAGTTTATGCATCAGAATAACACATAGGCTTCTATTTGTCGCGATAATCGGCATAATGTTCAAATTCAATAATGAGATGTTCGCGTAATCATTATTTATTTATTTATTTTGTCTTTATCGTACACGCATAATAGACATAAAAAGAGAATAACAACATACGAACGTGACAATTGGCGGTCTTATCGCTCATGGCGATCTCTTATAGACAACCTTTACATGAATAATAAAACAATGAAAAAAATTAAGGTAGAATAGTAGGCAATAGTAGCACAGATTTAAAATTTTATAGGAAACAAAGATAAAATCACTAAAGTTCGAAAATTATAGCATTCACATACAAATAAACATCTAATCACATCACACATATAAAATACGAATACATACATACATAGACCAAAATTTAAACAATATTTAACAAATTATTATAATGACAGATAATAATCCTTCACTAGCTTTTTAAACACAGGTACGGTTATGGCGCGGCGGATGTTTTCGGCCAAATTATTCCACAGCCTTACTGCTTGCACAGCAAAGGATTTATCTGAAAACCGGGTGGAATGTTTTGGCATTTCAAGTTTTAAATTCTCCGATGATCTCAGGTCCCTACAATGAGTGTTGTGTAAGAACTGAAAGCGTTTTTTAAGATAAGAAGGAGTGTGAGGATGAAACAGAATACTGTAAAGAAGAGGACGAATATGAAAATTCCGGCAAAAGCGTATTGGCAGCCACTTGAGTTTAGAACGAAACTCGGCGATATGGTCATATTTGCGTAATCCAAATATGAATCTAATGCAGAGGTTTTGGAGTCACTCAAGTTTATTTAGTTGGTCTTCGGTGAGATCCAGATAGCTCATCATCTCATCTCTGCTTGTTGAACATACCTTTGTCTACAGTAGTCTACACTAACAACACTGCACACCGCTTTGTAAGTATGTTTGATGAATTTTTATTCATGTCATCCACATTTTACAAAGCGAACTGACGTCATTACCACAAAGCAATATGGCGTCCACTACGTCCAGCGTTTTTGTCAATTTACGCGCGAAATTTGAAAATATAAAATTAAATTTTAAAATGCATTTTTATAGCACTTATCGATAGTTTTTTTTCTGTTGTTTAATAGCACTATACAATCTAATTAAGACACTTTTCAAAAATGGGTGTAATACCCTATTGTGCTGTAATGGTTACACTCGAACTGAGAAGACATACTTAATACAAAATAGTACGTATAGTGGTATTAGTACGGGAGCTAGCAACGTTTGAAAAGTAAGAATTTTAGGTCTGCTGATTTTGTGATATGTCCTCCTTCTTGCACTTTCGGTTAGAGTCTGGGCTATCTGGCTGGCGGTAGCGGTTGCGTTCATTAGTGCGCATCCTACCTGTCCAGGTAATAATCCTGGATTTTAAAAACATTTTAGAAGGCGTAATTTTTAATTTTTTGTTTTTAAATAAGTCTACCTGACATACTTTTTTATTGCCAGACATTTTTGACAATGCTAACTATGTGCCATACGCGATTTTTTATTTTTCTTTTATAAAAAAATCAAAGTATTTTATAATGTCTGTAATTTTAATATTATGTTATTTAAAGATAATAAAAACTTAAAATAAATTTGCCAGACATTAATTCGATTGTTAAGTCTTGAATTAAAATTAAAAATTCATGAAAAGTATTGCAGTATAATGCTAGTAGTCCGAGAGAGACAGTTGCAGAATAAGTCGAGAATGATACAGGGAACCATTACGAAAGTAAATTACTTTTCACTGTGCATATAATAAAAAAAAATAAAAAAATTATAGTAACAATCATTCTAGTCAGAGAAAGTTTAAAAAAAATGTAAGCATAAAAAGGAATATAAAATTAGATTAAAATAAAAAAAAATACACTTTTTATTTCAATTGTTCTGATTACTAAATGTAAATTACAAATAATTAATATTAAGTTTTTCAAGTTGTTTCAGCCTATAGTGACGTCACAAAAAAAAGAGGCATCTTCATTCATCATCATCATCATCGTCGCTGTCTTTGTCAGTGTCATTCATATCATCTTCTTGAGAACTCTCGTTTTCTTCTAAAACTCTATCATCTGTAACATAAAAAAAATAAACAGTGTAATTCTTCTTGTTTGTTATAAAACATTTTAGTCATTATTGATAAATATTCCATTTCACACTTACTTTGAACAATAATATCTGCAACTGAGGATGGTAATTGATCTCCCAAAAACCAGACAAAATCATATTTGTCACCGTTAATGGTCCAACCGAAAGCCATTGGAGATAAAGATGTTGGATGTTTGAGTGAGGCATTTCTCCAAATTTTCGTCATGTAACAAACTTTCAATAAATGCTGTTGCAATTCCGCTTTACAGGGTGGCAAACTGGATGAGTCAAAGTTTCGAAATTTTTTGTCGAAGTTCTCATAAACGTACTTGAAAATAAATGAAATCGAACATCATTAACATTGGAACAACCAATGTTAATGATGAAATAAAATTTTTCACTCCATACATTTGACAAATAAATTTCTCCAGCGTTACAAACGTAGTTTCAAGTACTTCTTCGTCATCCGTAATTATATTATCAAACGCTAACTGGTATTCTTTAGAATTTTCTAATATTTTAAAAGGCTTAACTTTGCCTTTTCTAAAGAAAACTGGGGTGTAATCACATCCGGTTATTGCGTGGAAGCATGGTAAAGCTTTGCATAAAGAGTAAATACAATAATATACTTATACAATACTTTTCATGACTTTTTAATTTTAATTCATGACTTAACAATCGAATTAATGTCTGGCAAATTTATTTCAAGTTTTTATTATCTTTAAATAACATAATATTAAAATTACAGACATTATAAAATACTTTGAAATTTTTATAAAAAAAAATTAAAAAATCGCGTATGGCACATAGTTAGCATTGTCAAAAATGTCTGGCAATAAAAAAAGTATGTCTGGTAGACTTATTTAAAAACAAGAAATTAAAAATTACGCCTTCTAAAATGGTTTTAAAATCCAGGATTATTACCTGGACAGGTAGGATGCGCACTGATGAACGCAACCGCTACCGCCAGCCAGATAGCCCAGACTCTAACCGAAAGTGCAAGAAGGACGACATATCACAAAATCAGCAGACCTAAAGTTCTTTCTCGAAAACGTTGCTAGCTCCTATACCATATATAGAAGACTCTTTCCGACACAAACATTCATTACTTTAAACACCTACTTTAGCTCCGTGCGATTCATGTGCAAACTGCAATTTATGACACACAGGTCTTATTATGAAATAAAGCACCTCTCGGTATTATGCGCGGTTTTTGTTGTTTTTTTAATATTCTTCACTATTTGATTGGTTTTTTTTTCTCGTCATTCTCAATCGTCAGTCAATGTCATCAAACTTTCATCGAACTATCGGTGGCTGTTCCAATCTTACTCTGTGATAACTTGATGGATGACGCAATATCAATAATTTGTTCTTTTAAAAAAATGTCATTAGTTTTCTACTATTTGAATAGCATTTTCAAAACTGTAAGATTTTACTTTTTCATCACGGATTTTGACTAAAAATAAGTAAATGTAATTAAAAGTGAATATGAAAAGAAATAAAAAACTAACTAACTCCGAAATTATATAATAAACTATCTTAAGACGGGGGGCGATGCTAGTGTAAAAAAACTAGCCTAAGTTACTTCCTGTATCATCAGCTACCTATCAGTGAAAGTTCCGTCTAAATCGGTCCAGCCGCTTCAGAGATTACCCGGAACAAACAGACAAGACAACAATTTTTTTAACTACATTTTTGGTATATGTACCGTGTATACATAAAAAGCGGTTACATATTTTAATATTACAAACAGACACTCCAATTTTATTTATTTGTATAGATATGTAAAAACTAAAAATAAGTATAAGTTGTACTAAATGCATATATTACCCGGAACAAACAGACAAGACAACAATTTTTTTAACTACATTTTTGGTATATGTACCGTGTATACATAAAAAGCGGTTACATATTTTAATATTACAAACAGACACTCCAATTTTATTTATTTGTATAGATATGTAAAAACTAAAAATAAGTATAAGTTGTACTAAATGCATATGTATGTACACGGTGCATATACCAAATAACTTTTTTAGGGTTTCTTGCCAAAGGCTAAAAACGGAACCCTTATAGATTCGTCATGTCTGTCTGTCTGTCCGTCCGTATCTCACAGCCACTTTTTCAGAAACTAGAAGAACTATACTGTTGAAACTTGGTAAGTAGATGTATTCTGTGAACTGTATTAGATTTTTACAAAACATAAAAAAATATGGAGGTCCCCATACTTAGGACTGAAACTCAATTTTTTTTTTATCAACCCCATACCTGTAGGGTATCTATGGCTAGGTCTTCAAAAATGATATTGAGGTTCCTATTTTTTTTTTCTAAACTTAATATTTTGCGCTAGAGACACTGGTAAGTGGTAAAATGTGTGCCCCCCCCCCCCTCCCCCTCCTTTAACGTTTAAAATAAGAGAATGATAAAACTACAAAAATAAATGATTTGCATTACCATGCAAACTTCCTCCGAAAATTGGTTTGAACGAGATCTAGTAAGTAGTTGTTTTTTTTAATAGTCATAAATCGTAAACCACAATTTATTGATCAAAGTTACAACGAGTACAATAACTGTTTTATTATGTTACTTGCTGCTTCGGAACCCTTCATGTGCGAGTCCGACTCGCAATTGTCCGCTTTTTTTATGATATTTGTTTGTCTGTCTGTCAATCCATACAAATAAATGAAAGGACAATGTCCTTTCACATGCATTTAGGGAAAAGCTATTAATTTGAAATTACAACCAGACACTTAAATTACGTACTTACATCAAAAAAGTTTTTTTTTGGTTTGTATGTTTGTCTGTTCGGCTAATATCTAAAACGGATAGACCGATTTGGACTGGACTTTCACTGGCAGAAAGCTGTTTATATAAGGAGTAACATATGCAACATTTTTAGACTAGCTTCGCTAGTTTTGTTAAAACGTCGTACAGTCGATACATGGTATATATCAAAATAATAGCCAAATAGTTAAGTATCACTTAACTAAAAAAAAAACTTGAATTGATAAATGTTCAATTTGTTAGTGTCCACAAAATTGCTAGATAGAAAATTATATCATACTTTACAATTTCAATAAACTGATTTAAATAAGCGCCCATTAAAGCCACTTCTTCGGAAAATATCTGTTATATAATATTTACTAGTAATATTCAAATATCTTTATAAAACGGTAAGAGAGCCAGAATTGTTTAAGACAACAGTACAAAATTACACAAAAGCATTCCAGCCTTCCCTGTAGCTTTTCTCCTCGAGTATGTGAAACATTAAATCTCGAGATACAAAGTTACGACTGACAAAGACAAGGTACTAGTAGTCCTGTCATCTCAGCTCGTGAGCTCGAAATTACGTAATTAAAACCTTGTACCTTTTGAATAGGGACAGCTTATCCGCCTGGATAAAAGACACTAAAACAATCAATAGCAATTTAACATTACACAGCCTGCAAATTTTTCATTTCGTCACCAGGTCCATTAGTATATGGATCGAGCTGCTAAAAGGCATGCCTGGAACCCTTAATTGCTAGTTAATTTGAGGTACAACAAAATTACACCACTACTGTCTTTAGACTTTGTGAAGACTTGTCATTTCTTCTTTGTTATGCTTCTAATCTTTTCCAATTGTTTGTTCCCTTTAATAGGACCTTTGGTAACTTCGCCTACTATACGCATTAGCGGCAGTAATAGACTATCAGCCTGAGCTAATAGTTGAGATCGGCGCTGGTGTAATGCTTCTAATGTTTTGTTGCTACATATTTCTAAAGTTTCAGACGCTTTTGTTAAAGCCGAGCTTGTCTTTATAGCTTCCTGAGTAGCATACTTTCCTCCTTCACTGAACATCTTAATTTGCTCCATGAAGCGAACATTGGAAACTCTTGCCTCTTGAAAACTATGCTCTAATAACAATTTGTACTCCGCGATAACTTTGTCAAGTGATTCTTCAAATAAGACTCGATGTTTAGGTAAACGAAGGGCGTAGCTTGACATTTTTAATTTCTTCTCTTCCAGGTTTGGTGGATCCTGGTCTAGAAGTTCATTAATACTATTCGATATATGATCAACCATTGAAACATATGGATAAAATATTGGAGCATCAATAGACGCAAATTCCGAAATTTCGACAGGTAAACGGTCGATAAGGTTAAAAATTGCGTGCAGATGTGATTCAAGACGAGAATCGTGGTGTCGTAACTCTGCTAGGCGCGCTTCTCGTGCAGCTTTCACACGCTCCAGACGAACACTGTGGGATACCATTTTAAACGAATAACGCATATGTAACGATGTACTACGCTCGTCAACCCACAACTGAGCTTGTTGTCTCAACTGTTCCGGTACTAAAGAAATATTACCGTGAAAAGATTCAAAGAATCCGTTTTTCCAATTGTTTAATGCTAGCTCTTGTAGTTCAGTTTGTAGTATGGCTCGAGGAAGCGGTAAATAAAGCTGGCTAGAGATTCGCTTTGGTGATGTATTAATTTTTACAGGACTTGTAACGGTTTTAGGTGTACCAACCGTTTTTGAATGCTTTTCTAAAAACAAATCGAATTCAGAAAGCACCGTATTTGTAAGGTTGGCAGGAAAGTTCATATATTCTTCAAGACGACTGAATTCAGACTCACTATGTTGAACATACATTTCAGCCGTCTTGTCCAACAACAGCACAATGAGATCATATATCTGTTGTAACTTTTCTGCATCGGGTGCACATCGTAACTGTTCCATAGCAATACAGAGCTGAATTTCGTTAGCAAGCTCTATGGCATCATGGCTAGTTATAAGGTCTTCAACAGCACACATTGTTAATTTCTGAGCATGAGCAGACCGTAAAATATGAGAATCCCAAAGGTGACCTGCATCATTTAGTATCAAGTAAGTATTCTGCAGACTTTCTCCTAACGAATACAAACTTGTTTGCATTGTTATTACATCAGCCCCTGTTATATCAAATAGTGTTTTAGAATTGAAACTACAATTCGTGATAACTGACAAACGCCGCAAAGGTATCTCAATAAGGTTTTGAAAATCGGAAATTTCACACAAGTGTATTTGATTCAAATCTTTGATAACCTGAAAACCGCAGAGATCGTTTTCTAGATCATCCATTTTAACAGAAAATCCAGTATAAATTTTGTAAACTGCTGTACGGTAGGCCTGCACAACTCGCGCGATGCATGCATCTAACTCTTTCACATTTTTCAATAACGAATGACCTACATCCACCTCAGGGACACAGACTTCTGCGCTTAAAGACCGACGATGTGACATTTTTGAATCTTTGGAAACACGTACAGAACTAACTGATTCACGTTTTCTGTATATCAATCCGACACCCATAGCCAATTGATTAAGGTTACTTTTCACATCAACAACATTTTCATCCAATTGGGCCCGTAACCGTGCTTCTAAATCAACAAACGCTCTAGTATTACTTAAAAGCTGTTGATTAATTTCGTAGATGCGTTGATCGAAATTATGCAATAACTCTTTAGGTGTCATGTGACCCACAGATATAAGGCGCTGAAATTTTTCCCGTAAAACTATTTTCAAACCGTCACCTCTTTCTTTTTCAAGTGCGTTGGCTTCCTTTTTAAAAGATAGAATTTCGTCGATGCGTTTTAACTTTAATTCATTAATACGCTTCATAGCTTCATCACTCTCTTCTTTAGTAAGTAATTTAGTTTTCTTTTCAAACTTTTTAACGATACAGTCCATGTCAACTTGGTTTTGACATATACTTGTCAAATGATTTTGAGAAAGAATGCGTATTTTCTCATCGACGTCACGATTAACTAGCGCAGTACATTTTAAAATATCGTCGTAAACATTTTGATGGTCTTGTTCGCGTTGTTTTAAATAGTTTTTTAGTATGGGACCACTGTGCCGTGGAACCCAATCGTCAGGTAATGCTGCAACAGCATCGTTGTCATCAGAACACCCAGCTTTCGCTACGCGTTGAACATTTTTACCAACTTTATTACATGCACATGTTTTTCCACTTGAAATGCTACTTGATAAACTTATTTCCATGGTAAATGGTAATAAAAACTAAAATGTCTTGTGAAGTTTGTCAATCAGCCCATTTTTTATTTTTAATACCATAAACAACAGAATTAAGTTTTGACATATTGTGAATAATAACTTTTTAATAAATAAATATATAAAATAGGCAACAATTTTTATTTTTACGTTTAGTTATAAAAATACATGTCTTATCTTATATATAAAATTGTCGTGTCACATTGTTAGTTACCATACTCCTCCGAAACGGCTTGATCGATTTTTATGAATTTTTATTTGCATATTCAGTAGATCCGAGAATCGGCCAACATCTATTTTTTATACCCCTAAACGGTAAGGGGACTCATCCTTAAATATTTTTTATGACAAACTAACGTTTGCCGGGTCAGCTAGTAATAAAATTAAAATATCTTTAAAATTCCATTGTTTTACGGAAAAAGTTATTGAGCTTGTATGAATTACGAGTGTTACGACTACATAAAGTTGTTTCGTGTTGAAGAGTATGAAACGTCATACGGTACTTCTTAGATTAAATGGACTATTATCCTTACATTTACTGCCCTGTTCGTCTTTTTGTCAGAAAACTTATGCAGCTGCTGTCATACATTTCGATGTCATTAGAAAGTGACGATGTGTAGAGATAAGAGGAGGACCATTTTTAGGATAGAAAACTGTCCGCAAGAAGCATCAAATAAGTCTACTGTAGCAAGAACGTAAATTTGAAAGAAAGCGGCAAAATTAGAAAAGATAATCATATGAAAAAAGGCTTCCGCTTAAAATGGCGCGATTTTCACAATTAATAAGTTAGTTAACAAAGATGTTACTACACAAATTTTAGTTTTTAATTTTTAAACCACAATCAGTATAAATCTGAAGAAAATGTTTTTTATCTTTATTAAATGAAAATAAATTGAAAAAAAACCAACAATAACATAACACTAAGTTAAACAATGAGACAAACAGTTAAATATATCAGATATATGTATATCTCTTAGGTACCCCTAAGAGATAGACATTTACCCACCATAATCATTTTTATTCATTTCTTTCTACGAGCAATTGTGGCTTATTAGTCAATTATCGAAACGATTTTAAGCAATACAGCATTAATCCTTATTCAATTAGGTGCTTAAAATACAATGTGCATTTAATATAGATCAATATGGCTTAAACAGTATGTAATTTAAGAGAATTTCGAAGATATTACAGATTTCATTGAAATGCACGGATCGTGTCGTCGGCGGGTTCATCTGAAATTCACCTGTACGAAGCCGGGGCGGGTCGCTAGTTGCTTAAAAAAACAACGCTTGTAGAAATAACAAAGCTAGTGATTTTCCCGAACTTTCTACGTTATTGGGTCAGAGTAATCTTGTTGCAAAACAAAAAACGGATTAAAGGTTCTGCTCAAACATATTATAAGTGCCTGGAGCTCGCCTCGACCTTCGCACGTTTGGGTAACTGTAATATCGGTGACGTATATCAAGTACATACTTATTTAGCAGGAGGAAAGCTGTTTATTGATGTCTAATGTAATTTCAGTTTGATCAGAAGTTTATTTTATATATATAAACTAGCAGACCCACGCAACCTCGTTTGCGTCTCCTATTTCCTGTCGCATGATAATTTTCCCCTGTTTTTTAAACATTTTTCATTGGTGCTCTCTCCTATTGGTCTTAGCGTGATGATATATAGCCTTCCTCGATAAATGGGCTATCTAACATTGAAAGATTTTTTCAAATCGGACCAGTAGTTCCTGAGATTAGCGTGTTCAAACAAACAAACAAACTCTTCAGCTTTATATAGTAGTATAGCTTGTCCCTATTAAAAAGTGTATTAAATAATTAAGTCATTTGCCTAAGGAAAATTGGGACTATCGTGATTTCAAGTTTAGTAACAGCTCGGTTTCAGCGGTCGTCACGCCGCTTTCTACTGCAGCAAGTGTTATGGGTTCAAAGCCCACAGAGGACAACACTTTGTGTGATTCACAAATGGTTGTTCAGAGTCTGGGTATTTTTTGTTCGTTTCATGTATGTTTGTAAACTCCCCCGCGACACAGGATGTATATTCCTAATACGGGATTCGTCTTTCAAAAAACAAAATAAACATAGTTTAAACGTCATTTTAGGTTATTGTACGACATCTTAGAGATAATCCATTGATACTTTCATAGTACAGCTCTCTAGGATCAGGGACGCGCGGCTATTTATTATTCTATACTGGAAAACACTATTAGTAAATACTAGCCGACCCACGCAACATCGTTTGCGTCTTTTATTGCCCGTAGCGTGATAATTTTCCCCCGTTTTCGAAACATTTTTCGTTGGTGCTCCGCTCTTATTGGTCCTAGCGTGATGATATATAGCCTATAGCCTTCCTCGATAAATGGGCTTTCTAACACTGAAAGAATTTTTCAAATCGGACCAGCGGTTCCTGAGATTAGCGTGTTCAAACAAACAAACAAACAAACTCTTCAGCTTTATATATTAGTATAGACTAGATAGCAGGGAAATCGGTAAAATCACTAAATTATGTCAACAAAAGTTTGACGTTCATCACGACATCATTCAGGAATGTCAACATACCTAAAATATTTAAAGCATGGAGTTAACTCTACCAGTTATTTCCAAAAGATTGGTGCATAATACTTTACCAGCAAATTTGAGTGTCTATTTCAGCTGTATTTGATACGCGGGCTCAACTTGGGACAGTCTTATTATCAGTACTAGCTGACCCACGCAACCTCGTTTGCGCCTTATATTGCCCGTAGCGTGAAAATTTCCCCCGTTTTTGAAACATTCTTCATTGTTGCTCCGCTCCTATTAGTAGTAGCGTGATGATATATACCCTATAGCCTTCCTCGATAAATGGACTATCCAACACCGAAAGTTTTTCAAATCGGACCAGCAGTTCCTTAGATTAGCGTGTTCAAACAAACAAACAAACAAACAAACTCTTCAGCTTTATATATTAGTATAGATAGATATATACTATAACATGTCGGACGACATCGGGGGAAGAATGCAGGGTGGGTGGCGTTTGCAGCGCGACTGAATCGTGGTTATGTGGGCGAGGGCACACAGCTTGCAACTGCATCGCTACTGTATTGATGCGAACGCGCGACAGCCTCGCTGCTGCAGCGCTGCAAAAAGTCGCCGTGGGCGAGCGCCCTTACCTTTAAATTTTACAAACACATATGTGTAAAAATTTAAGCTGAAAAACACGAGCATCATTTTTGTACCGCGGATTTGAGAATTCAAAATGAAATACCTCTATCCTACATGGTTACACGATAAAACGTTCGCATGTCGACTTCAGAATATGAAAAAGCATTTTCAGGTTATTTCATCTAGCGAACAGGATAAAATACACTTGCGAAACATTTTTCTCTCACAAAAACATTTCGAATTTACCAGACTGAGAAATCTTGTACATTTCTAATGAAACACAATGTAAATGCAAATTACATTAAGTCTTTTTTCGTCTGAGAACTGAGTTATGTTACATCTCGCAACGCAAACATAATAGAAATTCAGATCTGTTATATCCGGGACAGTTATTTGAGCAATTCTATTACTGTGTAGAAAAGCTACATTTACTGTCATAAATATTTCATAAGGTCGTAAACTTACTTCCCGTGACGTCGCTACGTCCCAAGCTGCTTACCTGTAAAGATAAAACAAACGTTGAAATATTGAAGAATATATATGAAATCAATTTCTAAAATTGTTGACGGTCTGTCGGTTAATTTCTGGAACGGATACACCGATTTTGAGGAACTTAACGTTTCTCGCGGTTGGTTATATAAAGGTGCAACAACAACCGCTCGTAACACCGTAGGACTCAGTTAGTGGTAAATAAATTTCTTCAGGCTACCGGTAATAGGAGACGCAAGTCTATGTTACGTATTTCAGCTAGTAACTTATAAACGAATCTATATTCTTTTTTTTATATTTTATTATAACCTTTGAGAATGCCATAAGGCGAAACCGGTCAGGTGTAAAATAAAATAAAATAAAATAGTGGAATAAGTACAAGTGAGTTTTAATCAAGAATGAATCTATATTCCTAGAATACTGTTTCATTCAAGTAGATCAATCAGAAAATGTCAAACGTACATTTCTTCGAGTTTTAGTCTTAATTTGCAGTGAAAAATACCAAGATACATGTAATAATACCTACTATAACTGTCTGAATCAGAGAAAATTAAGGAAAGTCACCGAGGACAAGGATCATTTCGCTATAAGCAATTAGCAGCAATTAGCATATATCTTAATTATTAAGATATCGTTACGTTGATTTTATGATATGATATTATTAATTTTGTTCAGTCTGTTTTATGGTGGTCTGAATAAATTATTGTTACCATTATTATTATTATTATTTCTTTTAGTAAAGAAAACTAGGCAGGTATTGAGATTTAATTTTTTTCTTGCGTTTCCGCTGCGTGGTTTTCTTTTTTATGCTATTGCCTACATTTGTATGGGGACTTATTTTCACTTTCTTTTTGTATTTCTGGTAATAGCAAATATAATAATACATATATTGTATAATAAATACAATAATAATACATATTATGGGATAGTTTCAAATATCTGCTTGTAACGGTTCCAAAGCCACAACTTAAAAAAAGTTTTGTATGGGGACCCCCCTATTTTTTTATTTTTAGACTTTTTCCTATGCTTACATACAATTACTGAGCTGGATCCTAAATTTCATCCTTCTAGGTCATCTGGAAGTAGTTTAGATTTAGGTACTATAAGTTAGTCAGTCAGTGCTAAAATTTACGACTTTTGACTTTCATATCTTTATAACCGTTTGAGCTAGATGTCCTTATGGATAAAAATAAACACACATAGTTTTATGTGTTTACGTTAAAGGTTTTGAGTTATAGAAGAATTTAAAAGTGGCACCAAGTGGTTCGTGTAACATTACACTCGGCGCTGGCTAGAACTTGGTTTGACACGCTACCGTGTGTCTATATTATAGTCAATAATTTATTTGAGTCTTAAACATTTTTGCTAATAATTATTATTGTTTAAAAACCATTCTATGTTATTATTTGAAATTTCTCTAGGTAAAGTTCTTTAAAATCATTGGTAAGTACTTTCAGGTTTTGAGTTATAGAAGAATTTAAAAGTGGCAACAAGTGGTTCGTGTAACATTACACTCGGCGCTGGCTAGAACTTGGTTTGACACGCTACCGTCTATATTATAGTCAATAATTTATTTTGAGTCTTAAACATTTTTGCAAATAATTATTATTGTTTAAAAACCATTGTTATTATTTGAAATTCTTTAAAATCATTGGTATGTACTTTCATACTACTGATCAGACATTTCGTTGTCCGTGGGTACTTCTTTAAATTCCTTGTACGAAGTCTCCGCAACAAGCTAGTAGGTTCATATAAAACACTAGCTGCCAACGCAACTTTCATTTCGTCTTCGTCTCTTTTTAACCGACTTCCAAAAAGGAGGAGGTTCTATGTTCCATTCTATGTATTTTTTTTTATCAATCATATGCTCGGTTCCTATTGTTGATGTTTAACAATCCTATCTCAGACACGCCAGCAAAACACACATTTAGAAAAACACGTGAAAATCAATTATATCGATCGTTTCGGAGTTCATTGTGAGCAATGACACGAGATATAAAATAGATGTTATGTTAAACACATTTATTTTTCCTGTATATTCCAAGTATGTTTAGAATAAACGATAATTCCACTCTTAGTAAATATGAGGTATGTACTAAAAGGGAAGGGTATTTTTATCACGATGTTTGTCATTCTACCCAATGATTTTATAAACAAGATATGTTACCTTCATAGTAACTGACTCTTCAAATCTGATCGCGCCATATATACATACCAATATAGTGCACACAAGTTGACAAGTATCATAATGAAAAGTACAAAAGATGGGATAGGCACGCGAGTAAAAGAGATAGCTATAATTGGAATGATTGCACTTCAATTGGTATGTCGATCCATAGATTATGATTTTGTAGAACAGAAGGATATTTCGTTGGTAGGTAAGAAACAAAATATGATGAAACAGTGAAACATATTTATTTATTATCAATTTAATTACACTTGAACAATATCAACCTCCCTTAAAGTATTTTGTTTCGCTTGAAAATGGATGTACTCGACTAATAAAAAAAAACTTCTTAAAATAATTGTTTAACAAATAATCACCATAATAACACAATAGTCAATAATTAAACACCTTCGAATAGATTTAATTTATTTCTTTTTTGCCTTTTTGAAAGTTTTTTTATTTCGGGATTATTTTTATGAGCGGAATGAAGACGAACTGTGGTATATTTATCAATTATGGTTTTAATTAAATTCACGCGATGATTAAAAACGGGCGCTTGTTGTTTTGAATGTTCTAAGAGAGAGTCAAATATGTTGGAATTTAAAAATGTTTTTAAAATTCGATATTTTAATAAATCAATATCTTGATTACTTACAAAATGAACTCCTTTTTCATTTAAATGAGATTTTATAATTTGTTCTGACTTTAGACATACGGAAAACAAATTTTCTGATGCATAGCATAAACCTCCCATATCTCTAATCGTAACTAATTTATGGAACCACAATTTTTTATTGGTACATAAAGTATCAATACAGGTTTCACACTTTAAAGTTTTTGATAATTTTCGCGCAATCCAACCAGAAATATAGCCTGTTATTTGTTTGGCTGATTCTGAAAAATTTTCATTATTTAGCATTTCAGCAAGAATATTAACATTGTTTTCGGAATTTTTATCACTGGTTGTAGGGGCTTCTACAATATTATCAATTTCCTCTAAGCCACGAAGTCCTGAAGAAGAATTAATATTTATAATACCTGACGATGAGCACGTGAGTATAGGAATGTGTTCCAAAGGAATGCAGTTGCCACTAAAAGAACTGCGTAACTCTAAGTGATTGAAAATTTTTTTGTACAATCCTTTAAATTGAATAGTGTTCGGGTTGTTATTGTAACCACCTTGGCGCCGGATAATACCAAAAAAATTTTCAATGTGGTCCTGACTTAATCGGTATGTTGCGATATACCTTAATACTGGTGTATCGTAAAATGGTGATGTTGTTGCAGTAACGTAGGTAGTAAAAATATGCTTCAAACTCTGGATGCAAATCAAAAAGCCCAAAAAGCCCGTTTTTGATTTGCATTCAACTATTGGTTTTTTTGATATGTTAATAATAATTCTTCTTCCCCTAATTCGCTTAGTTTTACTATAAATTCGTAAGGACAAAATATATTGTTTGGCTTTCTCTAAAAAGTCGAATATTTGTGTGGCATTATTTGGACTGATGGGTTTTTTAAAATCATACTGTCCTGACGATCTGGAATTTAAAATATCAAATAAATTATTAAATATGGAGATAAATTCTACGGTTGGTTCTGTATTCTTAATTTTGGATGAGATTATTAATTGATCACATAGTTCTAAAGCATGGGCTATACTTCTGCTTAACAATTGTGTGGCCAATTTAACTTTCATAATTTCGTTTCGAAAATCAATGTGTCGTTGCGAAAGTTTGTTAGCAAAATTTAAGCCTTCACTAGTTTGAAGCTGATTCAAAGCAACAATTAAGTTCCATTTTATTTCTTTATTATCATTTCCAAATATGATTTTTTTTGCCTCGAAGGTGTTGCGAACTAGCTTGATCATGTGGCAGGGGTCTAAAAGTACAGCAATTTCGATACCACACTCAGCATGTAAAAATGTTGTTTTTAAATTATTTGGTGTGTTTAAATTACAGCCTAAGAGATTAGCCGCAGCTAAGTTACTTGGACAACCGTCAAAAGTAACCGCCACCACATCAACACCTGAATCGTAGCATTTACTTATGCAAGTACTTATTAAATTTGCTCGTATTTCAGCTGAAAGAGTTTTTATAAAAAAATATCCCACTGGCATCTTCCAGCTTTCATTCAAACCCACTAAAAGGAAAACGTACACTTGTGTTGCGATTTCGATATTGGGACTAAAATCAATACCAAAATCAACAAGACCATCAGTTTTTCTACCAGTCCACGTGGTTTGATGCCGAAGTGCCATTTCATCTGCAACAAGGGTACATAATAGACGTTTGCCTGAAAAAGAGTGCTTCTTCTTCAAAATGTTGAAGGCTTGTTGAGTAAACCCAGGCGAGCAAGAAGTGCTTTCGTACCATTTGGCTAATACACGTGGATGTGGTAAAGCAGTATGAAACACACTTCTAACATATTTGTAAGCTGCAGAAGAGTAAAAATTAAGTGTAAGTGCAAATTTCCTGAGAGCGAGGGGATACTTTACGCGATATGACTTCTTCGATTTCTTTTTTAAATATATTCTATTTATTAAATCTAGGACTTCGGCTTTTAAATTGAGTTGCGTAAATTGTTCTTTTGAAATATAGTCTTTTTTCTTTAAATCTTTTAGTATAACTGTTACGCTGGCAACTCTCTTCTTCAATCTCTTGTTTTGTTGAGTAAGTATTTTATTTCTTTTTTGTAACTGTTGTCGTTGAAATGTTAATTGTCGCACGCATTTCTTAAGTGCCGCCTTTCTGGGCGTCTCAAAAATATCTTCGTCTATACTAACGTTGTCAAGACTTGTCGGGGAGTACTGAAGCACTCGGTTTATAGGTTCCTGAAATGAAACAAAATAACTAAAGTTCAAGGACTAAACAATGTCACATTAGTGTGTTATAAGCAGCCCTCGCTTAGTAGGATTGTATTATACCGGAATGTTACTGCAGAGGTAATGCCAACCGTACAATGTCCACACTCTTACCTAGGATGTCAAAGTAAGTTCTTATGTTTTTTTATATACATTTGTTTATAAATGTTTAATCACCTGAATAGTAGGAACAGCATTCTTCCTAAGTAGTGTTCGACCTTTTTTCGAAGTATATCTATCAGTAGCTTTGAAATGATTGATACAAATTCTGCTGGATTTTGAAGGCATCCAGTCTGATTCGTTTCTTTGTTTACGAACAATGGCAATCCACTCTTGAAGTCGGATCTCATTAGTCGGAAACCTTAAAAATGAAAAATAATTATAATTCTAAAGAAATAATTCAATTTGCTGTAGATTAGTTCGCTGGCTGGTATAGACCAGTTAAATATTAAAACATCACACATAATTAGACAACAAATATTATTAATTAATTAAAAAACAGTTAGATAAAGGAAACTGTACAATAGGATAATTCTTACTTTAGTGCCTATGATGTTTGCATCTGTAATTATAATCTATGTTTGAAGTGCATGCGTCCTTATCGTGCTCGCTACAAAAAGTATTGACTGTCTCGTTTCTTTACCGTCATTATTCAAGAATACTAATAAACCATTTTTATTCAAATACACCAATAAATCTAAATATATTTTATGTACTTACATGTGATAGGAAATCCCTTGTGTTTTATTAATTTTAGAACAATAATTAGTACACTTTCTAAACACACAGGACGGCATTTTTGTTAAAATTTTATAATTCACTACACGTGACTACTTAGTGTTCGGTTAGACGCGACTAAAGACGAAACGTCCTAATTGGCCTGTTTACGAGTCTTCACTTGGCGTGCGCTTGAAACATATCTGCCTCTTTTTATATATTAAATATCATTGATTCTACCTCTTTGAGCTTACTTAAAAATATTAATCAAAGAATAATATGCTTCGAGAGTAATATACCATTTTTATCGAGAAACATTCAGAATGTATTCTAAGTCGAATTGATGAGATAACAGTTAGATAAGATGTTGAATGAATTAAGGACGCTCGGGGTAGAGGTCCTACAAGTCCGGCTTTAGAACACGATGATTATCTTAATTCTACGTAAATCTGTAGGTAGTTCATCGTTGTCTATGTTCTTTTAGATTACAACACATCATCATATAGATGTACAAGACACGTCCTACACAAATCAGAACTTCTCAGACTGGCTAAGAACCGGAATATATCATCACGCTACTACTAATAGGAGCGGAGCAACAATGAAGAATGTTTCAAAAACGGAGAAAATTTTCACGCTACGGGCAATATAAGGCGCAAACGAGGTTGCGTGGGTCAGCTAGTACTAATATATAAAGCTGAAGAGTTTGTTTGTTTGAAAACGCTAATCTCAGGAACCGCTGGTCTGATTTGAAAAATTCTTTCGGTGTTAGATAGCTCATTTATCGGGGAAGGCTATAGGATATATATCATCACGCTGAGACCTACTGAAGCGGAGCACCAATGAAGAACGTTTCAAAAACGGGGGAAAATTATCACGCTACGGGCAATAGGAGACGCAAACGAGGTTGCGTGGGTCGGCTAGTATAAGTACATAACAAACCGTAGGGTTATAGAAATAATTCTTTAAATCTATTTTCACCTTTGTATAATATTATATCATTACGTATTTTATTATATGTATTGTTTATTTAAAAAAAAAGCACAAATCTTCTTTTATAATTATTGAATAGATTTCTGAACCCTTAATAAATTAAATACTTATCACTACATAGTATAAAACAAAGTCGCCTTTTCTGTCCCTATATCCCTATGTGCGCTTAAATCTCTAAAACTACGCAACGGATTTTGATGCGGTTTTTTCCAATAGATAGAGTGATTCAAGAGGAAGGTTTATATGTATAATACATGCATCATATACTAATGCAACATTGCTAATTTTAGAGGTTTCTAACGTGATGTCGTAAATTAACCTATTTTTTTGGGCTGATTTAGCAATTTAGCAAAAACGCTGCCTAAACCCTACGAGTTAGATCAAATTAATGTACTACAGTATTGTACACCATAAAAAGGTCTACAAAAAAGTCCGCGATGGTATATGTTTATCTTTTAGGAATAACCCACATTAACCATTTTTATTGTTTACTTTTTACGTGAAAAAAATGGCTTATTTACGAAGCTATTTTAAGCAATACGGCATTAATCCTTATCGAATTAAGTACCTTAAATACAGTGTGCAATTAATATAGATCAATATAGTTCCTTACAGCATGTAAATTAAACAAATATTTTCGGAGATATTACAAATTTAAAATTTGCGTTTGCGGCGGGCGGTGCCGGTCGGACGGGGCAGTGCGGGGAGGCATGCCTATAAATAGCGCGTCGGAGGCCGCGGTTCTCCCTGTAGCACTTTGAATTTAGCAGCAATCGGACGCGTTTATTATCGGAGCTCTCTAGCGAGGAAAATAACAGTACTTGATAAAAACGTGCTTTTCAGCGCGACAACGTATCAGTTAATAATTATAAGTTACGATAAATAATAATCAATTAATTTAATAATAAGGAAATTATTTTCAAAAATCTTAAGTAAGTTCAGAAAAAAAACTTAATAGAATATAGCTATCTTTTGTTCTTGATGATTGTAGATTATCTTTTGTTTTTAGTCACACGCATGGCAAATTATTTTTTAGATGTTTTTAATTTAATTAAAATCGTATTTTAAGTTGATTTAATTAAAATCGTAGTTTAAGTTATTTCAGTAAAAAAAAAGAAAAGAATAGAATAAATATCTTTTGTTTTTTATGATTGTTGATTATCATTTGTGTCTAAATGGTAAGTATTTAGATGTTTTTTACTGCGGCACATAGGTACCAATAATATGGCAATTTGTTCATAGGTAGGTAATCATAATCATACATAAGTCTAGAACTGAGTCAACTTTGTTCAGAAATCATAAAGTCATGTCTGGAAGACGTCGTCGTTCGAACATAGGTCGTAGTTCAGTGAATGCTAGAAGAGTACGTTCACAAAGAGATGAAGAATCGTCAACAGAACATGAAGCTCGACTCAGTCAGCTTAGGGATAGATATAGAGCTGAGAGAGAGAGAGAATCTTCAATCCCGGCTGCGGCGAAGCTCACGCTCTACGTGAGCTTCGCCGCAGCCGGGATCGAGATAGGCATTCGGTTCAGAGAGATAGAGAATCGTCAGTAGAGCGTGAGGCTCGACTCGGGTTTAGGGTTTTTTTCTAGGGTTTCATCATCTTCACGTGAGAACAGGCTATTTCCAGAGATACTGCTAAAAGTTGGCAATGGAGAATTAACACAAAGTGAGGGAAGGATTAACCTTGAAAACCTTTGTGTTTTGATAGACAATTTCCAAGAGTTAGTCAACAAAGTCTATCCTGACATTGATGACATAAGTTACAAGACAATATCTTGGTTTAAAGAAAGAGCGATTCTGTCACCAACTAATGAATAAGTAGATATAGAGTAAATAACTTGATTCTTCCAAAGATTGATGCGCCGACGAAAATATACTACTCGGTGGATACTGTTCTCGATTTGGAAGAAGCTGTTCATTTTCCTACAGGGTTTCTAAACTCTTTGAACCTGTCTGGACTCCCTCCTCACAAAATGGTGTTGAAAGTAGGTTGTCCTGTTATTTTATTAAGAAACCTGAATCCACCTAAACTTTGCAATGGCACGCGTTTGCTGATAAAATCACTGAAAACTTTCATAATAGAGTGCACAATACTCACAGGATGTGGTACCGGAGAAGATGTATTGATTCCCCGAATCCCTCTGATACCATCGGATTTACCCTTCCAATTTAAACGTTTACAGTTTCCGGTAAAGACATCTTTTGCAATGACCATTAATAAATCGCAAGGTCAAACCTTCAACGTTGCAGGCTTAGATTTGAGCGTTGACTGTTTTTCACATGGCCAACTGTATGTCGCTCTTTCAAGAGTAACCTCAAGAGAAAACATGTTTGTATTGTCTAATGACAAGAAAGCTGTGAACGTTGTGTATAAAGACATCCTGTAATATATTAATTGTTGTAAAAATAAAATAAATACCTAGGTAAAAATGTAAAAAGTAAATAAGTAAAAATGTGTAATGTAATAAAAATTGTATGAATTTAGATATTCCAAAGATAGCAGGAAATCTTCATAGTAAGTATAGGGAAAGAGGAATTATTTTACTCCAAATTTAATGCGTGTAGGCCAAGGGCGGTAATGAATGAATCAAAAATACTGGATCGATTTTAATCATGTTATCATTGAGTGACATAGGCATATATATTTTATGCCCGTGCAAAGTCGGAGCGGGCCGCTATGTTTTTATATACAACGTTCATAGTTTTTCTGTAGTGTATTTAATTTAGTATCAGCATTGCACCCGTGCGAAGCCGGGGCGGGTCGCTAGTTATATATATAATTCTTCTGTGAGTGTATATGTCACTGAACTACTCTCAAACGACTGGACCGATTTTGATGAATTTTTTTGTGTGTGTTCAAGGGGATCTGGGAATGGTTTAGATTCACAATTTTGTCCGCTGGACAATGTTTTTTTAATTAATTTTTAATTTATTAGTAGTTATGGCAAAACGACGTTTGCCGGGACAGCTAGTCTTTATATATATAATTAAATAAATAAATAAATATTTCGGACGTCTAACACACAACGCCATCTAGTCCCAAAGTACGCAGAGCTTGTAGTATGGGTACTAGACAACTGATATAAATACTTAAATACTTTTTTTTTTGTAAATACATACATATTATACATAGAAAACACCCAAACTCCGAAACAAATATTTGCAGATCATACAAACATTTGGTCCGACCCGGGAATCCAACCCGAGAACTCAAGAACAGCAGTCGCGTAAGCAACCACTGTGCCACCGAGGCAGTTTCTTCTGTGAGTGTGTATGTCACTGAACTACTCTCAAACGACTGGACCGATTTTGATGAAATTTTTTGTGTGTGTTCAAGGGGATCTGGGAATGGTTTAGATTCACAATTATGTCCGCTGGACAATGTTTTTTTAATTTATTAGTAGTTATGGCAAAACGACGTTTGCCGGGACAGCTAGTACTCGTATATAAGTATTTAATTTTCATGTGCGTTTAGTAAATCTTTTATTTACAATGTTTATTGATCTATTTAAATGATATCTTTAATAGTAAATATATTATGTAAATTTATGTAAGTACTAAAATATAATTTCAAGACTGATAAGCCTATAGTCTATATTTTAATAAATGTAACTAAATCTCTTTTATGAATTCAAACTTTTAGGTAATAACTTTAAATTACTGTGATATTAAATGCATAATAAATTATTTTGCCTCGTCAACTGTAAGCAATTTGACTACCAATAAACTAATAGCCCATTGTCACGAAATCCTAATTGGTGTGCTGTAATTACTGGAACCTTATACCCATTTACTAAATTCCCTTTAGTGAAATGTAACTAAAATACGACTGCCAGCTTGTAAATATTTGTATAAAATGTTTTAATTGCTTGTTCTGTTCTGAAGCTTGACCATAATATAAGACACGATAATTTTTAAGTAAAATTAGACAATCATTATAATCTCAGCGAAAAGACATCCACAACGGGACATAAGCATTTCCCAAGTCTCTTCACAACGTTTCTACGAGCTTTACCAGGTCTAGAATTACCTTGTAGGGGGTCTACCCACGCTTCATATATCGGTCTGCGGTCACCACTCCAGAACTTTTAGGACCCGTTGGCCATATTGTTTATGATCCATATGCCCCGCCCACTGTCACTTAAGTTTCGCAGTACTTCGTGCAATGTCAGTGACTTTGGTTCTTCGGTGAATCTCCTCACTCCTATATCGAGCACGCAAAACGAAACTCCAAGCAGTGCCCTATCCATAGCTCTTGCGGTGTCTTTGAGCCTTCTTATATTACGATATTATTGAAATGTGAAATTACATTAATGTTAAGGGGTAAATGAGCAGACAGCTTATCTGATGGCCCTTCCTCTATAGAACAATACGTGCTGGCCTTGGAAGTCACCGCCTTAGAGTCGTATATATACGCTCTCGAACCAAACTGTTTGGTTCTTCCTTCCTGAGCAGTTAAAAACTGGAACTCACTACTAGCGCACTTGTTCCCTCCCACTATGGTCCCGGGGTCCTTTAAGTGGGGCGTGAAAAAGCATCTCACTAAGCCGCCATAGGTGGGACGTCATACTGCATTGTCTGCTTTCGCAGTGAGTATGGTGGCCCTCACTGTTGGATTTTGCTTGAGCATACCATCAGGCTGAGCAGAGTCCCTTTGACAAGAAATTTATAAAAAAAATATGAATACAGCCGCCTATCGAATGCTGCAAGTCCGAAGTCAAAAGCGATCCGGTCGTTTAATGTCTCTCCTCTTGAATTAAGAGAGGAGGCAGACTCAGGGAGGAGGGGTGGGAGGTCACCTTCCCTCTGATCACCTCACTCACTCGGTGAAAAACAAGAAAAAATTCTAAGCGGCGGCTGCCTGTGAGGCGGTGATATCACTCCGATCTTGTCGGGCCAAATATCACGGAAACGATTCCCCCACTAATTATTTTACCAGATCAAAATCATAGGAATTGCTGATACTCGGCAATGCCTATGATAAAATGTAGTGTTATATCAAACTTGTATTCCAAATAATACCGTATGCAATTTTAATGAGGGCAACAATCATATTGAGCTGAAACAAGTGAACCGGGTCATGTCACTCAAATGACTCGGCACTCCCAACGACCCCACTCCGTCAATATTTAAACAGTTATTAAAAAGCTCCAAGGATTAGGCTCAAAGCTTTAAAAGGGTGTCATTAAATATGAATGTCAACAAAGGCCTTATTTATAATGATATTCAAATATATAACTATAATAGTATGTTTGGTTTGACGTGTATTGTTATTGTAGTTACCGCAACAAAACTGAATTTTTCAGGTTAGAAATTGTTATGTATAAAATGTTGTGATATATAAAAATGCTGCATTATGTGGCGTGTTGCCAGTCCTGGAGGTGTAAGTGTTAAGAGGTTTTGAGGTTGTGTGGGTCTATGAATGCTGCAGATTACAATTTATTCCAGATTGGATGTGGGAAGCAAAATGTATCTTGAAAAGCGCTGTGCTGGAGTGTGGATAACTGATGGGGTGGATTGATGGCAGAAAGCTGTAGCCTCTATTAGTCTGACCAATTTTTGGACAAAGTCAAGCAATTATTTTCCCATTAGCGTCATAAGTACCTAATCATATCTTTAGGCGGTGCAATTAGGAGAAACAAACTATTGAGTAAACTGTTATAAATGCAGCTTTAAATTATTATCAGTTCTTACTTACAGGTTAGACAAGGTTTACTCGATATTATAAATGAATAAATAGTTGCTTTTGGCGATGGGCCCAAGTTCAAGATATATTCACCTATCTCTTCCGCATCACCCGTAAATCGAAGAACCGCCTAACTCCGAAGTCAAGTCAATATTTAGTAGTTTTTGCCCCGAATATAAAAACGCTACCTTGAACAAACAATTGTCGGTTGCAGATAATGGATTTTTGTTTTTCCGTTGAGATTTTTGTTTGTGTTAAAACGCCACTATAAATAAATGATAATTTCTTAGTTATCATATTGTAGAGATATTAGACGTCATAGGAGTCCAATTATATCGATTAAGTATGTTCCACAAGATTACATACATATACTCGTATAATCGGTGTATAATAATAATACCTACACCGGTTGGTCATCTAACATAGAATCTCCTCTTTTAGAAGAGTTACATTTCTGAGTTTCGCGATTCCTCTTATTCATACTACAAATGACTACTACATATTTAATAGTTATTGCAAACAGGCGAAGAATAGAATACGGCGGTACTTGAAATATATCGTAACATAAAAGAAGCCTGAGCCTACAAAGGCCCATAATTCGGAGAACCCGCAATTTTAAGGCCCATTTGTGAAATGTCGGTTAACATTCCTCACCAAAGTTTATACAACTGAAACCCCTATTGTGTTCTTGTTGTAAAGGATTAAACATTCGAGTTGAATGTCCATAGTCCCGTTGTTCAGAATAAAACCACAAGAGTAAAGCGGAATCTGAAATGATTTCTAAGATTTCCACAAAATGCTTCTTCAATAAATCGTTGTATGATAAATGGTTTCCAATTATTTTTACGGGAGTTAACGTAACGATCACTAGTCATCCTGTGACCACGACCAGTGCAACCTGGTCGAAAAGTCAGGCAATTCAGAGGTATGTAATACCTTTTAATAAGTGTTCGCGTTAATTCCCGAAAAAAATTATTGTTAATATATCATGGAACGCGAAAGTTTAATAGTTTGTAAATGGTTTCCAGTTTAGTCATATGCGTTCTTGAATAGAATATATAAGAATAAGAAAACTATCGAGGAATAAAGTTCATGTCTCATAATAAAAAAGTCTGCAAGAAAGTAATCGAGAAAGAATGAGAGACTGATAATTGATGATGCAGACGAATTTTATTTTATGTTAGCGAGTGGGACCATAGGTGCCTTCTTGCAGGTTGCGAGAAATATCGATCCAAAGTAAGCAAATCCGTTTTCCTCATTGCATTCATTATAATCTTAGCGTTGTTCCCGGTTGCTTCCAAAACTTAGAGTTCAGGGTCCGCTTTCCTGCTTTTTCTTCTCCACTTTGCCCGGTTTTCAGCATCCCTAGGATGAGACCATTACCACGCATGCCATCCTTTACGACGTTATACTCAATGCTTTAGCCTTACATAAAAACTTCAAAGTCTTGCCAGTATACAGAAAGAGTCTCAAAGTATTGTAAGAATAAAAACTCTAGGCTATGAAAAAAAAACCCTTATATTTACTTTGAATAACTTCTTTCAAATTCACAACATATAATCAAAACTTGTACAAAAGTATAATGACATAAGACCGAACTTTAGGAAATTGATATTTCAGTTTATAATTATTTTATAGTATAGATATCGGTTTCAATGTTACTTTATGATTTGACGAAGCTATCGAATAAACGTTGGCTATCAAAATCAGTGCGCCCTCAACAGAAGGATCAAATTGTTTTAGTAGGTTTTAACAAAACTGTGTATATCAATTAACTTGTGATATTATCAACCATTTTAACAAAGTACTTATGTACGTCTGTCTTCTTATACCTATAATTACAATTTTGCTGAATAAAGTATGATTACCACAAAACGTCTCGCGTCGGATACGATACTACGAATCTATAATACGTATTTCGATTTCGAAATTGGATGAAACGATAAGGGAAAAAGTACGGTGTGCCTATGTTAGGCATATTGCTTATATGAAGTACGTACAATTTCAAATCACAAGACTAGGTAAGTAGGTCATTATGAAACGTGAAACGGTGTATACTCTATGGTTGCATAGGTAGATGCAACCCGAGCCAAAAATCCAAACCTGACACCAACCGGTACACTAACAGATTTATTAATTTACTAGCTGAACCCCACGGTTTACCCGCAGTTTTTGTCGTGCCGCGAATAAGGCTGCGGGGCGAAGCTAGTCTAAAAAAAGTATAAGCTACTCCTTACACCATCAGCTCCCTATCAGTGAAAGTCCAATCAAAATCGGTCGAGATTAGCCGGAACACACAGACAGACAGACAAAAAATGTAAAAAAAAGCGTTATTTTAATATTAGAAACAGACACTCTAATTTTATTTATTTGTATAGATAATTAATTATAACTCGTACATCTTACACTTTTATTATTCTCTAATTATTTTGCTCCAGTTGTTGTAATATGAGCTATCGGCTCATTAATAACGCTCCAATGTCTAGAGAGTTACTTAACAATGAATTTTATAAACTTTAATAGGTAAAATGTAAAAGGGAATATAATTTTACACGCCAGTCAAATTTATAATTTACGAGTAGAAGCGGCTCTTGTGTTCTTAATGCGTAATTCAATTAAATGTAACTATAGTAAACGTTGAGTCTAAAATTAATTTATATCAATAGGTATTCATTATCTCTCTCTTTCCTTCTAATTAATCCCGAATCGGGATTTGTTTTTAGATAAATCAGTTTTACCTTAAAATTTTGCTTACTACGACAGTAATCTCAGAAACCCCAACTGAATAACGATGGCATTCGATAAAAGCATTTTACTCCGACAAGTCCGACAACTATATGAGTATCGTCAGATGGGATGGGATTTCATATTTTTTGGTATAATACTTTTATCTAAATATTGTAATAAATATCTGGTAAGCTATTTGGATGCTGGCAATATGGCTAAGCGGATACCAATCTTAACTATTTATTGAGAATTTCGAATACTGTATTTTTTGTTATACTTTTTTAGAGTTCAGTAGCCAAATGGCAAAAAACTAAACCTTTATGGATTCGTCATCTTTGTCTGACCCTCCGTGTGTCACAGCTACTATTTTTTTCCGAAACTATAAGAATTATAGTGTTGAAACTTGGTAAGTAGATGTATTCTGTGAACCGCATTAAGATTTTCACACAACAATCTATACTAATATTATAAAGCAGAAGAGTTTGTTTGTTTCTTTGTTTGTTTGAACTCGCTAATCTCAGGAACCGCTGGTCTGATTTGAAAAATTCTTTCAGTGTTGGATAGTAAATTTATCGAGGAAGGCAATAGGCTATATATCATCACGCTAAGACCAATAGGAGCAAAGTACCAATGAAGAATGTTACAAAAACAGGGGCAAATTATCACGCTACGGGCAATAGGAAACGCAAACGAGGTTGCGGGGGTCAGCTAGTAGAAAATAAACAAGAAATTATTTATTTAATAAAGCTTAAATAGTGTGGTTGTGACGCAAGCTTTCAGAGGTTTGTTGTTGTTGTTTGATTTCATCATCATATTACTTTTACATCTACTATGTAAGTTAATCTGCTTGCATAGAGGATGCTACAATACAAATACACCGATCCTGGAATAAATGGTTCTAAAACATATTTTAAAGCGGACAACAGTTCTGACGTCATTAACATAATCCCAGACTTGGCTACAGAGCGATTACACTACATAAATAGATAGGTAGGTACATATATGGGAGACTATTCAAGCGCACCGAAGCAGCTTTCCTTTCATAGAGGCTTTGTGTTTATCTCTCGAGCACATATAGGTGCAGTACAAAAATGCTGTAATTGCGAAAAATGAATTCCATTAAAAGACAAATATAATAAAAATAGAATATCGATAAAATGGTGGTATAAAAGTAGAAATGTAAATAAATGCTTAGTTGTATATATCTAAGCGATAATATTGGCTTACGGCTACACGACAGATCCTAAGTTACCTATTTGACGAATTGGATTTTAAATCTCCAAAATTTTTGGGGAGTTTAAAAGTAGTTTATAACATATTTTTTGCTGCTCTCTTTGATAAAAAAAGACATCGGCGACAAATCCGTTTACATTTAATACAAAATTAACTTTGTACGGATGGCACGAAGTACTCTAGCAGTCAGCAGATGATGGTAGGTATAATAGTTATTCCAGTCATGCTTTTGATTATGTTGAGCGATAGAAATTATTAGCGATTACGTTCCGATTTACATAAAAACACTACTTTCCACACAAACTAGTCAATAGACCCAAATTCAACAACCAATAATCTGATCAAATGAAGCGCATCGAAACCAATGACATTGTCGAATGTCGGCCCGACAAACTTAATTTCACGCTCCAAGATAAACCCTTACAAATAAAGTTATAAGTGACTTTCATTCTAGGTATAAATCATTTTTTTACGTTTAAAATCAAGTCGAAACTCTATGGATTTACGTAACTTTTTCGGTAAGTTAAAGTAAATCCCTCGTAAAGTCTTTATCGTCTTGTCATAATACGATTTAAGTGTAAGACAGGATCATCTTTAAATTACTTATTAAGTGCCTTTATTACAAAAAATACACAGTTAACGTTGGCTACTATAAATGTAGGAACGTCCCAAAATACTTGTGATAGGTATGAACTTAGTAGTAGTTTAGGTAAATGAAGACTCGCGTTTCCGCCTGAATTCCCAGTTGCCACAAGATATTATTAATATCTTCGTGTAAAACGATATTTCATCCTTGTTAGTCTTCGTCAAAATACTGTATCAAGTGGGTTTGAACGTAGCTAAAAATAAAGCAGATGAATTCCAAATTTCACTACTTCTGGAAATAAATTTACTCCTTGGTGAGAGCATAATGACTTTGATATTGGTTACACTTAGGTAATTACAGCGAATTTTATTCATATTATGTTAATATCGTCTTAAAAATTAACAAAATTATCACAGAACTTTCTGTTCTCATTTAGAATTTAATGTAATTGAAATTAAATATTATCCCTAGAATTTATTCTCATAATATATTTATTTACTAATGAAGGAAACAAACAGAATAAATTATATTGTGTCTATAGCTTCTAATATTTCATTAATATTAAATAAATAGAGTAATAATTAGAATGAAACGAGCTGCTATATACTCACAAATGTGTCAGTTATATGATAATGTTTCAAAAAATAAAAATACATGTTATCTTCATCTTTAAGCTTATTTTTCTTACCTTTTCCTGAGTGGTATTAACATTTTCCGCTTTTGGTATTAACTCAGTCTACAATATTACCATTTTTTCGCCTATTTCCGATAAGTGGCAAATAGGGTGAAGAATAAAAACTATACGAAAAGTCAAACACTGAAAAAAATCTCTATAATGCTCATATAAATAAGTATTAACTATAATTAATCTATATATCTCTAGACAGACTTAGTTCAGAATTTATTCCGAATGTTCTAATTAAGTTTTTTCTCCATTTACACCTGTTTCTTTCGCATAGTACACAGATTACGTTCCGATTTTCAATGCTTTTTGCCTAGCCCGCTCTTCAAAAGGATTTCTTTAGTTACAAAATACCCTCTGTCGAATTTATAATTACAACAGATTTTACGGCCTAGTAAATTTGTAACTCAAATCTTTTAGTGCTTTACACTATAATTTTCGATTTACATCATTTGTACGTATTTTGATTATCTGGTGACGACAATAATAAACAACTGAAGCGAAAATAAGTCCTATTTATTGTATTAGGCATTGTGAAATTTATTCCACATTTAAAAGAACGAGTGTCATTTTTCGTCATGATAATTTCATTGGTGACTAGCTTTAATACAGTACCGGGAATTGAATCATGAAAGAAATATTATATTTATCAAGAACGCTCATTCGTAAATTAACACTCGATCTAAGACCCAACAAAACAAGTCATTATATTTCTCGAAAAAAGATTTAAGGACTTACTACACTACTTGTTATGAGAATATTCCTATAGAATGTAGAGTAAATTTACTCTAGATTTAATGCAATAAAATCTATAAGTGTACAAATTTCCATTCCTATAAGGCGGAAACTGAACGTCTTGGATCGAATTGAATCGGGTGTAAACGAGCGGCAAAGTATTTTTCATGAAATAAGGCGTTTCATGGTCAGAGTTACTTCTGTTACATAAAATATTTTAGATTCATACAACATAGAAATTTTACAAGGAGATGTAATGATGATGAAATGTAGAAAAACCTAGTTTATTATAGGATCAGGAAGCAGCAATATGTGAGCTGGAATTGGAGATCGATTCAATAGGACGTATACCGTACATAAGACTTTCTACTGCTCGAATGTTACCTTAGCTCTGGCTGAAGGCAAAATTTGTTACTATAAAAGAGGGTTGATATGCAAAAGTGAAAGAAAGCGTTGTTATTATTAGCGTTATACGCGATAGAGTGATTATAACACCGTTTTCAGTATCACGATCCTGGCAAACAGCTCGGTCACATTCATCAAGCCTTCTATCTCGATATCGAAAGGCTATCAGTTTACGGGAGCTTTTAGGGAGTATGAGAATGTTACTCACTTGTTGTTAACAGGCTGCTAGAGTAACGAACTAATCAAGAACTGGCACAGCGGAGCGCTATTACAAGATAACTTTTTCAATTTTAAAAAAATTGCTTTTGATATGAACCTCAACTCCGTAGTTTTTTTACAGAGTTACACCAGAGGTGAGCCCATTGATAGTGGTGTTTTTAAGGAGATTTATTTACAATTACACAAATAAATAAAATTAAAATCTTTTCTGATTAACAGGTTTTTACGAAATGCAAATGGAAATTACTTACATCGAAAAACATACATTTTACTTTTCTCTGCTATCTGTGAAACGGCTCTAACGACTTTAATGGGACTTTCACTGGCAAGATAACTACTGACTAAGTAGTAACTTAGGTTACTTTTTGTAAACTATGAATAGTTGCAGTGTTGTAAAGAAATAACAACAACCACGGGTAATAGCGCGAGGCTCAGCCAGTCATAAATAACAGTTTGACGTAATTATTTTTATCAAATTCATTTTCTTGCCATATTATGTTCCGATTAATGTGATTCAACTGAGAATACGTATGTTTAGAGGTATGGAAGTCGCACTATAGCAATCACAGAACTCATGATTTATATATATAAATATAGTTAAAAGGGTCTATTAGAGGGTCTGGTATTAAAGGGTCTATTAAAAAGGTCAACATAGGTGTCCGATTCGAATTATTTTGTCGTTATTCAGTTGTTCACATTTAGGCGGTTTTCCTACAGGCCAATTTGTCATAGAGGATTGATTAAATATCAATCAAACCTCATTTATAATCACAAAAACAGTATCACACTTTTCATTAAAAGGTAGCCATTTGTCGATAAATTGTCAAACCGTTACGTCAATAGAGAGCTGTTCAATTTGCACGACCGTAACAAATCGTGCATTAACATTTGCCAAATATATATTTTGTTCCAATTTCTAACAATATAAGCAATGTAGTTCACTACTTGCTCTCATAGTTCAAATACGGTGATACGTATTGTATATCCGTTTTAGTAGATTAGGTCAATTCTCAATTCTGTGATCAAAGCGCTGACACTAAAACAAACACCTCGACTTTATTATATTAGTATAAGTTGGTATAATCCCAGTTTCCTGTGAAGACAAGCGAAGTTGACCGTATTATGTTAAATAGGTTTGCAGACTAGTGATCTGGATAAACATGTCATATTATGAAGTATTTCCAACCGAATTCACATGGTGACGCTTAAAATCGAGGGTGAATATATTACTGTTGTGATAAGAAAATGTTGCGTTGAGTATATGCAAATTGACAAAGAAGCTTGTGAAAACATAAACGTGTCAAATTGTGTATACAGCTTACAAAAAGTGGTAAGAACTTGAGTATCGTTGAAAAATGTATTATATATCGACATTGAGATCGATACGTGATGTTATCGATTGGCAAACGGTTTGCAAACGTTAAATTGGCATAAGTATTTATAGGATTTCATAGAAGTGAACTGCCCCATTATATTGTTAGCCTAAACACTAAGAACTCAATTTAGATTCCAGCGTTTTTGCACGTATAAATGCACGCTAATGGGAAAGGACGAATCAAAGCGAACCATACATATTTTTTTATTTATGGCCTGCCAAAATGACTCTACTCGGCCTGATGGAAAGAATAAGCAGAATCCAAGAGTGGTGGTCATATACTCATTGCGAATGCAAACAATGCAGCATGGTGACCCACACCATGGCGGGCTAGTGAAGCTACTGCATATTGGACCTCCGGCCTCGCACTCACCAACGAAACACGACAGCACAATCGCTGTCATTTTACGCTAATCTTCTGTGCGAGGGTAGTACGCCCCGGTCGAGCCGGCCCGTTCGTGCTGAAATCAGAATAGCTCTAGGCTACCTAGACAATTTTGTCTACTTTAGCCTCACCGAAGAAGGAGATTAACCGTGTCTCCTGCTGCGCATCCTAGTATACATAGTTTTCATTTCTATTAGATTGGAAATGTGTACAGTGAATTGAAAATTTACTGTACACTGACATAAAAATATAAATAAGAAAGGAAAGCAAGACTAGGAAAGCGATATTGCTTTTACAGACGGATAGGAGGAAGTAAGATAAACCTGTGAATCGAATCAGGTATTGCCGAGAAATTCGAGTTATCAATTATGTCATTTCATTCTAATACACTGCTGAGTAGAGTTAAGGAAATTGTCTGCAATACATGCAACACCTAAAAAAATCGGTAATAATCTCTCAAGTCTCATGTTATTACTTAATTTTTTATGAAATAAATACCTACATTGCTATATTCGGAACTGCATAAAGACCTTTTACATATTAGCGGTAGTGGTACATATAAAACGTGAAGCATTTAAATACTTTATGATAAAACTAAAATGCGACTGCGCAGGCTTAAAGTCTGGTTCTGAATTTCGGCTTTTCAGCCTTCACTTAACTGTCTACAACCTTCTTGAAAACTTTTGAAATCAAACAAAGATATTAGACTAAACGAGCTTGGATCGATTAGAGTGAAATTATGTCCAAATGTCTATAAACGCCTGTGCGTAATTTTTATTCTAAATGATATACATTTTTCACTGCAACACAAGCTACTCATGTAGAGAAGCTCGTAAATATAAGAATTTATAACAACGCATTTTCTGTTACCATCAAACGAAAAAACAATATTTGTACTTTCTTTTCAAATAAATATGTTTTATGAAATTTCTTTTATTGCCACTTGGATAAATGTTTGTATTTCTAGACAACATTGTATTATATTGCTTGCGAAGTATTTTCTTCTTAGAAAACATTTGCGGTGAAGTATCGTAACATTTGGCCTTTCATAGACAGACAAAGATGATTTCTCACCGTCTCTGAAAGGCCAAATATTGATTCGCTTAAGTTTCTTGTGAGAAAATTTGCAAGTTGTACTTAATTCACCATATGAAAAGGAAAGCTAACTGTATCGCCTAAATTCTTGTGTGTCATTGGCTAATACTTTGCCTAAGATCAGTCAATGACACACGAAATGTTAGGCGTTACCGATTGCAGAAAGAAAAACGCTTGCAACTGGACTAGGGGGGCAGGTTGCTAAAAAGGGGCGATATGGCTGCAAGAACTAAGTTTAATTGTGAATACATACATATTTAGTTTGAAATAAGACGTCTTCGATATGAATGACGTTCGGATATGTAATAAGATTACTCAGTTCATTTCTTAATTATTCTTATTGAAAAGCGATTGAAATTTGTAAGAGATTATAGATTTGGACCTCAATATATGTGGTTGAGTTGAACCTAATTCAAATACATTTGTAATATTAAGTAGAATAGTAATAGGGCGGCACAGGACCGGTTTGTTTGTTTTACCGGCCTATTTCCGAACTTAGTCTCTTGACTAGGCCGTTGTACGTGGGTTTGTCATCTTCCTACTCCAACCATCCCAGAAGCTTAGCAGCCTTTTCAAGTTACTAGATAAATGTTTCCGGGAGTGATGTTGATCGGAGGATGTCCGCCGTTGATCTGCCACACTTCTACATTCTGTGAGAACGTGTTGCGGCGTTCACCCCAGGACCAGTTGTTGTGGAGAGCATCGGCGGAAGTCTACGTCTAGCAGTGTTAGTCCTTCGGCTAATATGATGATGATGAAGTAGTATTTGTAGTAACAAGTTCAATATAACTTTATTTCAAATACCAACGTTTCATTGTATTTCGTGCAAGTATGCATACACAATTCAATTTCCTGCAGGAAATCGACCTCGTCAATATACTAAATATAAGCACACACAAGTTCTACGGTACATTGGAGCTGTGTTTGGTATAGTTAACATTAGAGATGCTTTCTATTCATTTGAATAGAAAACTTTTTGCTATCTATTGTTAATATTAAAAATCTGAAAGTAACTCTATCTCTCTCGTATAGCACCTGCATGTTAATTCAATTATGCCGTTCCAATTTGCCACATCCCACAGACCAGGAACCTGCCTACATAAATGGAACAAAGTGGTAACGATATCACTGTCATAAATGTAATTAACAGGTACAAGGGTACTGACAGGTATAATACAACTTTCAACCCTTTGACTATACGGTAACTGGGTTATAGTGCATGAAAGAAATTCAAATTACATTGAGTTTTGACATTATTAATTATAATTCAAACGTTTTCAGTTGTTTTACAATACAAACGTTTGTGGTATTTATATTTATTACAGATACCCTTTTACTGGGGTGTGCCTTTTGGGAAATGATGACTAGTTATATACATGCAAGTAAAATCAGAACTTTATAGTAACATTATGAAGCTGAAGAGTTTATTTGTTTCGTCGGTTGAACGTCTGATGGTTCTTCCAACGGATCTTCAAAAACTACTGGTTCGATTGAAAAATTCTTCTGGTGTTAGACAGTTCAATTATCGATGCAAGCCATAAGAAATTGCTCTCCATCGAAAATGGAGCAATGGCGGAAGAAAATGTTCATCCATTTGGTGGATATTCACACATGCACGAAACCTAATGGAAATACGAGTCAAACAAAGGAAGCTCGTTTTTTGAGCTGGCGAAAACATTGCTGTCGATGGAGCAAGTTACGTAATTACATTACAGTCCGCATGTAATTTCCCGACAACCCGTTAGGGCCTAAACACCCAAGTATCCTGAACACATTTTACTTAACTTCTGTCCGAAACTTTGGCAACGGACCAACATCAATTTGTTCAAAATACAGGTATAATTTTCGTGACAAGTGAAATGTCTGAAAGCTAGTACCTATTCTGAATTCTGTGGGGCAATCGAAAACTTAATGTTGTTAGCAGAATATTTTAGTTAGACTTTCAATCATATACAGATGATGTTAACAGTAGTGAACTTGATAATTAAATACCTACGGCTGGAGTTATTTAAAAAAATAACGAGGGTTTCATACCAAAAGAAAATGATGTGACAATAAGAGAAGCCGTGGCGTGCACAGGTGGCTTAAAATTTAAAGGAAAAGCATCTGATTTCTTGTTTCCAAAATCTTCACATTTTAAAGACTGTTATAATTAAATTATATTATCAACTTCCATCTTCTGTTGTAATTATATTTTCAGAGTTTAAACATTGATAAAGTTTTCCTGGAATTCGGAATGAAGCACGGGTATTTTTAACTTAAAACATTCTCGACATTGATAGCCGTAACAAGAATAAGTCTAGAGTATCTTTTACTCTCGCAATAAATGAAAAAAATATCCGAGCTATTCAACAAACGACACAAAGATTTTTGTTACAGTAAAATAACAAACAGAAGATTAATAAACACATACAACGTTGCATTCATTTTTCTATTTACTATAGCAAAGGTAGTTGGTCCCATACTAATAATTAATGTTCAATAAAATGAATGGTATCTGGTTAAAGAAAATTTTGAATTTCCATTCAGTTGCTTGATTTGTTTATACGAGTACTTGTAATAACAAATTGTAATATTTACTAGAACCACCTGACGATAGTAGACGGTTACTCTATACTATACACTTTTACAGTATAATATATGTCACACTGTTCGAGAAATACAAAAAAATCTAGCAACATTCTAACCTAGCTAATCCACGCAACTTCGCCTGCGTCTCGCGAAAGAAATACATTTTCCTTGTTTTGTAATTTTTTCGTTGATGCTCGGCTCCTGTTGGTCTTAGCGTGATTTTTTAGTAGCTTAACACCCTACTTGATTCACGGGCTATTTAATACTAAAAGCGAAATTGGTTCTGCTGTTTACGCGTTATACCGTGACCAAGGGCAATAGGGATTCATTATTAAATACATAGATAGATTACCTACAGTTAAAATTCTCTTGTGTAAAATCTGTATTTCTAGAACATAGGGTCGAGGTAGGGTTTTTAATTTATTTCAATAACACGAAACGGTGCGGGCGCCATTTAATCATTCGACGCTATATCACAAATATATATATTGATATAGCGTCATAATACATGGATTTTGAGCTGCGAAAGCTTTGTTTATTGATATCTGTACCATTCTTAAAATGAGTATGCACTGCTTTTCTTTTACTAGCCCGAACAGAGTAATGGAAACCTCTTTTTGTGTTTGTTGTACTCAAATATGTTTTTTACATACGATATTCCTTAATTCATTGCTCTTACTCGATATTCGATTGAAAAGCAAAATAAATAAATACAAAGCAGTCATGAGGAGAGCCGACAGAAGTGAAAACTCAAAAGTATAAACAACAAGTTATTTATGCTCACCTGAAATGAACGTCTTTGCTCTTTAAATAAAATGCGCGATAAAAAGAAGTAAAATGAATGCTTATTGTGATGTTATAAAGATATAGTTTAATGCTATACAGTATAAACATAACCAGTCGTGTCATATTAGACAGTCGAACCATAAGCTGTCACCATGCACACTCGCGTCTTACGGCGTCTTAGGGCACGTGTCCTGTCGCGACGTATTCTGTCGCGAGTTTAACATTTCTGACTCATCCCAAAATTAATTTTGCTAAAGTGCACAACGCCGCTAAAGAAGTTTTCACTTCAAAAAATTATAATTACATTAAACAAAAGTGGTTTAAAAAACTATTAAAGCAGACTAAACTAATTTAGGAGTATATTTTTGCCAATTTAAACATACTCTCAGATTACATATTCCCTTAAATACGTCAGTATATCAATATCTCAAGTTTATGTCTCAACTTTCGATTGGATATCAATCACGTCCCGGTCACATCTCCCAGTGGCACCAACTTTATAAGTTTACCTTCCAGTAGTTAATTTAACTTGAATAAGTATAAATCGGAAATATTGACTTACGAAATTGTTCTGTAGATGTTTTTATTTACTTTTATATAAATCATAGAGTTTAATTTTTATTCGTATAACCAAAATGTGAGGTTTATTTATGATTGCGTAAAACAGCAAAATGAGTGTCTAATCCCCTAATCAGATTCCTAAAAGCACTTTTCACACGTCAATAACATTTCGTTTTCAATTATAAGATATCCTTTTGTGTATTCTCAAAACATCCATTAGCTAATTCATAATCGAGACTCATTATTATTTTATACTACATGTTATAGAAACGAATATTCTGCTTTATCGTATTAAAGAACAAAAGGTACATTATAATGGAGAACAAAGACGTCACTCACAAGATCAGAAAACAATTCTACCCTCAAAGAAAAATATACGTGACACTGAATCTGAAGTGGCATAAATAAGTCCTTTGTAAACCCAAAGTAAATATTTTATTTAACTCATGAAACGGTCCTAAAAGACGTCAAAATAAGGGTTACGTTGCCTGAAATTTAAAATAAAAAGTTAAGCAAAACTGAAAATATAACTAGTCCGACGTAATTTGTACCCGCCCTCGGGATGTAGTAAAAAGTTAATTGAAATTTCATAACTTTGTTATTCCAATATGTGAATGTTGTTTTTAGTTTTAAATTTAACCATAATTTGAGTAAATGAAACCCCTTACAACGAACAACATAAATTCCTAAGTAAATTATCAGTATCCAGAAACTTTCGTGTGTATGAACGCTAATAGATTTTCTAGACACTGTAACGTTATGTTATGTAAGTTGCTTTGCTATCAGTTTTCCTATAATGTTGGGGATATTTGTATCTGATATGATTTCCAGATGCATAGCAATGGATCTCGTATTATACACTGATCCATTTTTCAGAAAGTAGATTCAGGAGAAAAGTGGTCTCTTCTGATATCCAGCCCAGATCACAGATGCCGTTCGGAAAATTTCCATATTTGGTCTTGGTAAATTTTCAGAATACGATGAATGACGAAGCGTATTATTATTATTTTAAAAGACTAGGATTGAATTATTTCTGATCATAAAACAATCTGATAACGCCGAGTGAATTTGAATAGAGTAATTAAGTCCAAAAAATATCCTAATGAATAGGAATATTCCATAGTAATTTCACAATTTTTCATGCTCTTGTCAAGAACACGAAATTTCATCATTTTTATTTCCAGAAATCTGTATTCTATTGAAAACGTAGGTATTTTTAGCTATTTAAACCGCAAACGGTACTGTGTGCCATGTTACATTTTGTAGATAACTAACTAGCCGACCCACGCATCCTCGTTTGCGTCTTCTATTGCCCGTAGCGTGATAATTTTCCCCCGTTTTCGAAACACTTTTCATTGGTGCTCCGCTCCTATTGGTCCTAGCGTGATGATATATAGCCTATAGCCTTCCTCGATAAATGGGCTATCTAACACTGAAAGAATTTTTCAAATCGGACCAGCGGTTCCTGAGATTAGCGTGTTCAAACAAACAAACTAGTAGTAAAAAATATTAGTATAGATTACCATCTCCCACAGACAAGTATTGGTGTTGATACAGACTGTGCATGAAATTCGTTGGCGACGGACATTAAACTGGAATAAGCGTTTTTTTAATGCAGTGAAATTACACATACTTAAAAAGTATGTGTAATTAAACGTCTATTATAAGTCTGTCTCATATACTTTCACGGTTAAACCGATGCACCGATTTCAATTACATTTGGCTTGGAGACACTTTGATTTTTGAGGTAGGATATACTTTTTGTTGGAATGTTAGTTGATGTATAAAAGTTTGTTTTGTCTACACAAACAAATGGTTCTTACAATAATATTCAAGTCCAATACATTCAGTATAGGTGCCGGCAGCTTACTTGGCCATGCGCAGAAAGTCGTTTTTAAGGTCTCTTTGGTGATAGAGGGACGCGGGAATTGTAGTAGCACCGTTCCGAGCAAGCTATTGGACGTTCCGAGCAAGCGATTGGTGCGTAAGTGGACTACACTTCGATTTCCTTTGTTTTGATTTGTTGCATTAGTGAACTATGCGAGAACTTACCCGTACTACGCCGAAGTTTGGCAAAGTTTTAAGCCGGCACCTATAACAACAACCACGACACTAAACTGTTATGAGTCGGAGAAGCAGCTGCCAGTAGATCACGTCTACTACAAAAAATTGCTTGATACTTACTTTACACACTTTATTAAATGATTCTGAATGTTCAACCTGAATTCAGAATTTACTGGTATAGAAAAAAAGAAAGTTTTAATAAGTTAACTTTTTATGGTATTTGATGTTCAAAAAATATTAATAAAAAATATTATTGCTTGTATCTGCTGTGGACTAACATGTAAGCATGTGTTAACGATATAAGACGTGAAACAAATGTATGAGAATTAAAGTTATGCTTCTAATCATGTGTATATAAGCTACGAACATGGTCCAAATTAAATAAATAACATGTGATGATGATCATATGGTGTTTTCATTACTTTTTTATATAGATAGCCTTTTTTATATTATATAGACAGCTAGAAATATGAAAAAAATACGATCACATCCACATTAACATCATAAATTTGAATATAAGTCTGTCTGTCTATATGTCACGCTTTCACGGCTAAACCACTTCGCCGATTCCAATGAAATTTGACATAGCGATACTTTGTTTCTTGAGGAAGGACATAGGCTACTCTTTATCGCGATAACCGACATAGATGCGGGAAGAGTCGCTAGCAAAAGTAATTTATCTATAAAAACCTTTAACAGTAGGGGTTTCAGACTAGATAACTACGACAAAGACAGTTACATATTTTATTGGACAACCCTATATAAGCCATAATAACATAATAAGGGGAGATAAGATATAATGTATATCTTTTAAGTCAAAATCAACAAATAAGTCAACAAAGAAAAAATAAATCAATGGACGTTAAATGGGTTCTAGTACAACAAATAAGTTTTCAAATCGATACTTTTAATCTCAGTTGAGTGCTACTTTTAACGAAATGAAACAAAGGCCAATACCGTAATATTACGTCAAGAACAGTCCACAAAAAAAAATGCACAGTGGAACATAGAACCTCCTCCTTTTTGGATGTCGGTTAAAAATCAAAATGTACAGCAAGATTCTGTTAAATCTGTAACGCTAGATAAGGGTAAGATGATATAAATTTTACTTTACTGCGAGGTCTTACATGGATCATTACCTTCTAGAGTTTCATCTTTACGGGTTAACGACAAATTTTGCAGCAGGACCCTCGTTTGAAATTGCGGAAGATAGGCTCTGCGATCGTAAATCATGCAATTTCGTCCCTATTTTGAAGAAATTAATTCGTCAGTCAAAGAAATACAGTAGTACACTAATAACACAGTAGGAATTTCGACGCCGATAATTTCGATGAAAGTGACCATCGACGCCACATTTCGTTTCGACCAATAGTGACTATAGTGACTAATAGTTCGAATTTTCACCATATTTTCTGAATTTAAATAATCACAAAATAAAAAAAAAACTTTTAAGTATATTGAAAAGACAATAAAGTGTTAGATTGATTCAAGAGGAAGGTTTATGTGTATAAGAGACATGCTTAATTAAAAAAAAAACGATGTGATGTCGTAAACAAACCTTTTTTTTAGGCTCACATTGCAAATGCTTGCTGAACCCTACGAGATAGATCAAAATAATATACTACAGTATTGTACACCTTAAAAAGGTCTACAAAAAAGTCCGCGACGGTATATATCTATCTCTTAGGGATAACACAAAATAACCATTTTTTTATTAATTTCTTTTTTACGAGATATATGGCTTATTTACGAAGCCATTTTAAGCAATACAGAATTAATCCTTACCCAATTAAGTACCTTAAATACATTCTGAATTTAATATAGATCAATATGGTATTGTGCATTTAATTTTTATAGTATGTAATTTAAATGAATATTTTCGAAGATATTACAGATTTAAAATGCACGAATCGTGTCGTCGATGAGTGCATCTGAAATCCATCCAAGCGAAGCCGGGACGAGTCGCTAGTAAACAATAATTTAGAATTTCTTTGTTGAAGTAGCAAAGCCTCACATAATTATCGATTATGTTGACTTGAAATTTATTAGTGAGATGGTACCTCTAAAAGCCACGTAATTAAATTTTAATAATATTGTCCGCCATGTTAATTCTAACAAAAAACGCGGCGACCCTGATAAGTAGTTTGAACACTTATTGCACTTTTTTTTAACACGGACGGTCATGAGACCCTTCACATCTGTTAGTCATAAAACCAAAGTTTGAAAGTTATAAGACAAGAGAGTAGGGACTACCTGCGGCTTTCGGGGACGGTGTCGTGGAGAGTTACTGAGTTTAGGAGAGGCACTTGGCTTTGAACAAGCAGAGAGGGAGGGCAGTTAGTCTGGAGCCTGCGGAGAGTGCGGTTCGAGAGTAGGCGCGTAACGGGTGCTTGCCAGCGGGTGCTTGTAACTAGACAGGGTGCTAGGCGTTCTCTCTGAGTAAGTTAAATATACATAACGTTGGAGGAAACCAGGTGAGTCGTAGTTTTCTAATACAAACTCGTAGGATAAAGAACTCATTATTTTAATATATAGTTGTATCCCGGTCTGAGTATCGTAGTAATTGTTAGAAATTTAGATGTATTCGCTCAGTTATTCAATTACTAAGCATCACGATTGATTCTACGGGTCCCATGTTTTGAGATGTATGAGTAGGCCTTAGTCTAAAGCTCATAGTGAGGCGAAAGCGAGGTACGGTCGGGTGGAGCTCGGCGTCTGATCATCGCTTAGTTCTGCTATACGATTGCACTTCGGTGATCTGTCAATGTGGTGCCTTATACTGAGGTTGGCGTGTTTGGGCTTGTGGGAGTGTATTTTAGTGCAGGGAGTTTTAATGGTCGGCTACATGGAGGTTCTATGGGCAAGGTTAAGCTTGATTGTCGTCGCGTCGGGCAGGAGAATTTGGATTCGAGTTCCGAACCGGGAAACTAGCATTTTTAAATGCTATACTCCGGTCCTCGAGCCGGGCCCGTGTAGCATAAGGGCTAATGCGACTACCGCAGGCGGCAATAGGGTTTGATTTTGTTATCGCGGGATAGAACTCCTTGATAAAAGAACATTAATCCGCCTGAATCTTGAGTGCACACTGAAAGAGATTGAATGATCAGCATGAATTAATTGTGATGTGTCTAATTGACCGTAATCTTTATCTTTGATCCGCGTGAGGCCTTTAAAGCTGGTGGAGGAATCTCGAGTCTGGAGCCGGATTCCACAGGGCATGCACGGCGGAGGGGTGCGGCCCCAACCCCCTCGTGGGGGTTGCTGGTGATATTTTTAAATAAACACCGTGTTCGATAGACAATTATTTACTTTACTCAGACTAGGACGGGCTAAGGCTCACAGAGGCACCATCACATTAGTAAGCATAATGATAGCACTAACACTAGCGTTACAAGTACAAATAATATATATAGACACAATCTATACCTACACTAAATTCTTCCACAGTTTACTACTACTAACAGTAAACTATACAGAATGGAATTTAGATGTTGAGACTACGTGATTAATGATGCTGTCGGTGGCTAAGCTATGCAGTGGTCCCTTGGAAAGCACTACGTATTTATTTCCAGTGCTTTTTCAGAGGGCCTGTATTTATGAACTTTTAAAGTAGATTGAAGAACACAAGACGAATACATATTTTTACCTGTAGGATACTCAGTGTAACCTACATGTCGTGTTACTTTTATTCTATTAAACTTAAAGAGAAAGAATGAAGAAACTTAATCAATAAGACGCTTACATTGATAGCTCTACCCGATAAGAACGTGGAAATAAACTTAATCCACTACACCGATCTAATTAAAGTCCATTGCTCTATTATTGACGCCGGAGATTGTGTTTTCTTCTACCCTCATAAATTACAAGTAGATACTGAAGGTACATTTGTAATTGGGGCAGGTAAATGTTGCACTTGTAGCACATAAGGTTTTAACGGTGGTGGCTTTCTTGTAACTTTAACTCGTAAAACATTAATATAGGTGACATTTTATATTACAACTTTGGTGATTATAGGACTTAAACGGTTATTTTGACTGCCTCGTTGGTCTAGCGGTTGGTGTGCGACTGCTGATCATGAAGTCTCGGGTTCAATTCCCGGGTCGAACCAAATGTTTGTATGATCTACAAATATTTGTTTCGGAGTTTGGGTGTTTTCTATGTATAATATGTATGTATTTACAAAACAAAAGTATATATGTATTTATATCAGTTGTCTAGTACCCATAACACAAGCTCTGCTTAGCTTGGGATTAGATGGCGTTGTTTGTTAGATGTCAGAAATTTTTATTTATTTTAGGTGTGGCATTCATTAAGAACTCAATAATCTTTACCAATATTATAAAAAGGTACGTTGCTTAATAAAGGAAACTTTGGTTAGTAGCCATATGATTATAGGGGGTAATCTTCGGAAGTTCTGACCCGATCGTGAAAATTCTTTCAGTAATAGAAAGTGACACTATTTAGCCTGGGCCATATTTTATTACGATTGAACAAAAAATTCAATAAAAATAATAGTATTTGTAAACCAAGTCGAAGAAAAGCGGGTGGTTAACGCCCAACGAAGGGGACACGGGTTGGCTAGTTTAAATATTTGCTCCATTGCTCCAATGATTACACTAAGTAGTGATCATACAAACTGCATTTATACATGAGTGTATAAGTGCAGTTTGTATCCTGACGACATAACGGACGGACGGACGGACGGACATAACGGATCATACAGGGTGTAAAAAGACTGCTCCCGAAAACTTTGGGGTTGCATTCAGACCATGATACTGAATAGGTTTAGCGAAAAAAAAACGCAAAAAATATGTTAACTTATCTAAGTTCTTTTTTGTTTATTTCTGGTTACATACACATAGTACAACATAATAGGACCCAAACTACCTAATTATCTCATTTAGAAAACCAAAAAACAAATAAAAGCAAAAAAACTTCAATGTATTTCAAAATAAAAACAGATGGCCGGGGGTCATTACACAACGAGCCAGCGCGCGGTTCAATGACCGCGGCGGCGGCGAGCGCGCTGGCGCATCCCACCCCGCTCGCCTCAGTTGCTCTAACTGATAGTAACCTAGTACCTAGACAACCTGCCTTCTGCCTTCATTTTACAAACAGAACTTCTAAGAAACAACCTATGTTCTAAACAAAATGCTAAATATTAAAGTAGGTAGATACCTTTTTTTTTTTTTTTTTTAACGTTTGGAAACCCCCTCGGGCCGTCACCCCGCCGGGGTTTGCGGCGGAGCGGTGTGTCGGAATCGAACCGACTAAAACCACACGGTGTGCCACTCTGCGCCTGAGACGGGAGGGATCCGGGAACTGCTGTTATTAACACATCCGGACCCCTCCCAGCGCCTGCCCGCACTGTAGCGGGCACCGTCTGCTGTTAATAACTCTCAATGTAGGCGACGTACGGCACACGCGTAACGTCGCCCCCTCGCGGGTGACCACTAGAGCGGATGGAGGGGAAAACCCGTCCCCACCATCCGCAGCCACACTCAGGGCGGCATGAGGCGCTGGTATGCGCGCCTCCGCCGCCCGGTTCGCCGGCGGCGGATCGGGTCCGAGTGGAGGTCGTCCTCTCGGGCCTTCTCCGCCGCCTCCTTCTGCGAAATTACGTCTTCGCAGAAGGCTGCGAAATTACGTCTTCGCAGAAGGCTGCGACCGCGGTAAAACTGCTGTCGCTACCAGCCATGCAGCGAATGATGGCCGGTAGCGAGAGATCTCCTCCGATGACTGCAGTGAGGGCCCGGCGCTGCGACGCCCAAGCGGGGCAAATCGCCAGCGTATGCTGGGCCGAGTCCTCACTGCAGTCGCAGTGGTGGCAGGCGGGACTCAGTTCCCTCCTGGCGACCGAGTGCAGGTACCTTCCGAAGCATCCGTGCCCGGAAAGAACCTGCGTCAGTCGGAAGGAAAGGGTCCCGTGCTGCCGCCCTGCCCACTCGAGGATGACCGGCTGGAGAGCCTCCACGGCGGCAAAGCCAGCGCGTGGAGTCTCCAGCCAGAACGACCAGCGAGCCATCGTGGCTCGACGGGCGGCTTCACGCCACTCGCGTACCTCTTCGGGCGGAGGGCGAATGCCTCTCTCCGCCCGGAACTCAGCCACCCGTCGATAAACTTCGGCGAGCACTTCCGCCTCCAAATCCCACGGAGGTGTTCCGGCCAAGGCGCACGCCGCCTCGGTGGACACCGTGCGGTATCCGCGTATGGCTCTGACCGCCAATACCCTCTGAGGCCGCCAAAGGCGGGCCTTATTGAGGGCAGTCAGAGCCGCCACCCACACCGGTGCCCCATACAGCGCCATCGACCGGACCACCCCCGTGTAGAGGAGTCGCGTTGCGACGCTGGCCCCGCCCAAGTTGGGCAAAAGTCGCCCAAGGGCAGAGGCAGCGCCGACCAGCTTGGGACCAAGCTGTCGGAAGTGCTCGTCGAAGAGCCACCTACCGTCGAGGATCAGGCCCAGATACCTCATCTGGGCCCGAACCGGTACGAGGACCGAGTTGACCACTATGGAGGCGCCGGGGGGCGGCCCACGACGGGGCCCAAGGAATAGCAGGGCCTCCGTCTTGTCCAGGGCCACCCGTAAGCCCAGCGCCTCGATGCGCCCGACCACCAGAGAAACACCAATGGTGGCCAGGCGCGCCGCCTCCTGGAAGTTCGCCCCCCGGGCTGTGACAAGGGTGTCATCGGCGTAACAAATTACGCCCAGCCCGGGGGGGAGACGACCTCGTAGGACCCAGTCGTATCCCACGTTCCACAGGAGTGGTCTAAGGACAGACCCCTGCGGAACGCCGCACGACATGGGTCGCCGTCTCAAGGCGCCATCTCGATCCTCGTACACGACGGTACGCTCCTGCAAATAGTCTGCCACCAGCCGCCTCAGGTACTCTGGCACTCCGTGGTATTGGAGTGCTTCCCCGATGCAGCTGAATGGCAGACTATTAAAGGCGTTGGCGATGTCCAAAGACACCGCCAACACCACGCCGCCACAGCTCACTGCCTCTTCGGTCACGGCCCTAAGGCGCATCACGGCATCGACCGTCGAACGCCCCTCTCGGAATCCGAATTGGGCGTCCGACAGGTCGGGCCCCACCTCGCGGAGTTGCCGGACGGGGTTTGTCATCTTCCTACTCCAACCATCCCAGAAGCTTAGCAGCCTTTTCAAGTTACTAGATAAATGTTTCCGGGAGTGATGCTGATCGGAGGATGTCCGCCCGTTGATCTGCCACACTTCTACATTCTGTGAGAACGTGTTGCGGTTCCACCCCAGGACCAGTTGTTGTGGAGAGCATCGCCGGAGGTCTACATCTAGCAGTGAAAGTCCTTCGGCTAATATGATGATGATGAAGTAGTATTTGTAGTAACAAGTTCAATAAACTTTATTTTCAACTACCAACGTTTCATTGTATTTCGTGCAAGTATGCATACACGTTTCAATTTCCTGCAGTAAATCGACTTCGTCAATATACTAAATATAAGCACACACAAGTTCTACGGTACATTGGAGCTGTGTTTGGTATAGTTAACCTTAGAGATGCGGCTAATATTCTATTCATTTGAATAGAAAACTTTTAGCTATCTATTGTTAATATTAAAAATCTGAAAGTATCTCTATCTCTCTCGTATAGCACCTGCATGTTAATTCAATTATGCCGTTCCAATTTGCCACATCCCACAGACCAGGAACCTGCCTACATAAATGGAACAAAGTGGTAACGATATCACTGTCATAAATGTAATTAACAGGTACAAGGGTACTGACAGGTATAATACAACTTTCAACCCTTTGACTATACGGTAACTGGGTTATAGTGCATGAAAGAAATTCAAATTACATTGAGTTTTGACATTATTAACTATAATTGAAACGTTTTCAGTTGTTTTACAATACAAACGTTTGTGGTATTTATATTTATTACAGATACCCTTTTACTGGGGTGTGCCTTTTGGGAAATGATGACTAGTTATATACATGCAAGTAAAATCAGAACTTTATAGTAACATTATGAAGCTGAAGAGTTTATTTGTTTCGTTGGTTGAACGCACTGATGGTTCTTCCAACGGATCTTCAAAAACTACTGGTTCGATTGAAAACTTCTTCTGGTGTTAGACAGTTCAATTATCGATGCAAGCCATAAGAAATTGCTCTCCATCGAAAATGGAGGAATGGCGGAAGAAAATGTTCATCCATTTGGTGGATATTCACACATGCACGAAACCTAATGGGAATACGAATCAAACAAAGGAAGCTCGTTTTTTGAGCTGGCGAAGACATTGTTGTCGATGGAGCAAGTTACGTAATTACATTACAGTCCGCATGTAATTTCCCGACAACCCGTTAGGGCCTAAACACCCAAGTATCCAGAACACATTTTACTAAACTTCTATCCGAAACTTTGGCAACGGACCAACACCAATTTGTTCAAAATACAGGTATAATTTTCGTGACAAGTGAAATGTCTGAAAGCTAGTACCTATTCTGAATTCTGTGGGGCAATCGAAAACTTAATGTTGTTAGCAGAATATTTTAGTTAGACTTTCAATCATATACAGATGATGTTAACAGTAGTGAACTTGATAATTAAATACCTACGGCTGGAGTTATTTAAAAAATTAACGAGGGTTTCATACCAAAACAAAATGATGTGACAATAAGAGAAGCCGCGGCGTGCACAGGTGGCTTAAAATTTAAAGGCAAAGCATCTGATTTCTTGTTTCCAAAATCTTCACATTTTAAAGACTGTTATAATTAAATTATATTATCAACTTCCATCTTCTGTTGTAATTATATTTTCAGAGTTTAAACATTGATAAAGTTTTCCTGGAATTCAGAATGAAACACGGGTATTTTTAACTTAAAACCTTCTCGACATTGATAGCCGTAACGAGAATAAGTCTAGAGTATCTTTTACTCTCGCAATAAATGAAAAAAATATCCGAGCTATTCAACAAACGACAAAAAGATTTTTGTTACAGTAAAATAACAAACAGAAGATTAATAAACACATAGAACGTTCAATTCATTTTTCTATTTACTATAGCAAAGGTAGTTGGTCCCATACTAATAATTAATGTTCAATAAAATGAATGGTATCTGATTAAAGAAAATTTTGAATTTCCATTCAGTTGCTTGATTTGTTTATACGAGTACTTGTAATAACAAATTGTAATATTTACTAGAACCACCTGACGATAGTAGACGGTTACTTTTACAGTATAATATATGTCACACTGTTCGAGAAATACAAAAAAATCTAGCTAATCCACGCAACTTCGCCTGCGTCTCGCGAAAGAAATACATTTTCCTTGTTTTGTAATTTTTTCGTTGATGCTCGGCTCCTGTTGGTCTTAGCGTGATTTTTTAGTAGCTTAACACCCTACTTGATTCACGGGCTATTTAATACTAAAAGCGAAATTGGTTCTGCTGTTTACGCGTTATACCGTGACCAAGGGCAATAGGGATTCATTATTAAATACATAGATAGATTACCTACAGTTAAAATTCTCTTGTGTAAAATCTGTATTTCTAGAACATAGGGTCGAGGTAGGGTTTTTAATTTATTTTAATAACACGAAACGGTGCGGGCGCCATTTAATCATTCGACGCTATATCACAAATATGTATATGTGATATAGCGTCATAATACATGGATTTTGAGCTGCGAAAGCTTTGTTTATTGATATCTGTACCATTCTTGAAATGAGTATTCACTGCTTTTCTTTTACTAGCCCGAATAGAGTAATGGAAACCTCTTTTTGTGTTTGTTGTACTCAAATATGTTTTTTACATACGATATTCCTTAATTCATTGCTCTTACTTGATATTCGATTGGAAAGCAAAATAAATAAATACAAAGCAGTCATGAGGAGAGCCGACAGAAGTGAAAACTCAAAAGTATAAACAACAAGTTATTTATGCTCACCTGAAATGAACGTCTTTGCTCTTTAAATAAAATGCGCGATAAAAAGAAGTAAAATGAATGCTTATTGTGATGTTATAAAAATATAGCTTAATGCTATACAGTATAAACATAACCTATCGTGTCATATTAGACAGTCGAGCCATGAGCTGTCACCATGCACACTCGCGTCTTACGGCGTCTTAGGTCACGTGTCCTGTCGCGACGTATTCTGTCGCGAGTTTAACATTTCTGACCCATCCCAAAATGATTTTTGCTAAAGTGCATAACGCCGCTAAAGTAGTTTTCACTACAAAAAAATTGTAATTACATTAAACAAAAGTGGTTTAAAAAACTATTAAAGCAGACTAAACTAATTTAGGAGTATATTTTTGCCAATTTAAACATTACTCTCAGATTACATATTCCCTTAAATACGTCAGTATATCAATATCTCAAGTTTATGTCTCAACTTTCGATTGGATATCAATCACGTCCCGGTCACATCTCCCAGTGGCACCAACTTTATAAGTTTACCTTCCAGTAGTTAATTTAACTTGAATAAGTATAAATCGGAAATATTGACTTACGAAATTGTTCTGTAGATGTTTTTATTTACTTTTATATAAATCATAGAGTTTAATCTTTATTCGTATACCCATAATGTGCTGTTTATTTTTGATTGCGAAAAACAGCAAAATGAGTGTCTAATCGCCTAATCAGATTCCTAAAAGCACTTTTCACACGTCAATAACATTTCGTTTTCAATTATAAGATATCCTTTTGTGTATTCTCAAAATATCCATTAGCTAATTCATAATCGAGACTCATTATTATTTTATACTACATGTTATAGAAACGAATATTCTGCTTTATCGTATTAAAGAACAAAAGGTACATTATAATGGAGAACAAAGACGTCACTCACAAGATCAGAAAACAATTCTACCCTCAAAGAAAAATATACGTGACACTGAATCTGGAGTGGCATACATAAGTCCTTTGTAAACCCAAAGTAAATATTTTATTTAACTCATGAAACGGTCCTAAAGGACGTCAAAATAAGGGTTACGTTGCCTGAAATTTAAAATAAAAAGTTAAGCAAAACTGAAAATATAACTAGTCCGACGTAATTTGTACCCGCCCTCGGGATGTAGTAAAAAGTTAATTGAAATTTCATAACTTTGTTATTCCAATATGTGAATGTTGTTTTTAGTTTTAAATTTAACCATAATTTGAGTAAATTAAACCCCTTACAACGAACAACTTAAATTCCTAAGTAAATTATCAGTATCCAGAAACTTTCGTGTGTATGAACGCTAATAGATTTTCTAGACACTGTAACGTTATGTTATGTAAGTTGCTTTGCTATCAGTTTTCCTATAGTGTTGGGGATATTTGTATCTGATATGATTTCCAGATGCATAGCAATGCATCTCGTATTACACTGATCAATTTTTCAGAAAGTAGATTCAGGAGAAAAGTGGTCTCTTCTGATATCCAGCCCAGATCATAGATGCCGTTCGTAAAATTTCCATATTTGGTCCTGGTAAATTTTCAGTACACGATGAATGACGAAGCGTATTATTATTATTTTAAAAGACTAGGATTGAATGATTTCTGATCATAAAACAATCTGATTACGCCGAGTGAATTTGAATAGAGTAATTAAGTCCAAAAAATATCCTAATGAATAGGAACATTCCATAGTAATTTCACAATTTTCAATGCTCTTGTCAAGAACACGAAATTTCATCATTTTTATTTCCAGGAATCTGTATTCTATTGAAAACGTAGGTATTTTTAGCTATTTAAACCGCAAACGGTACTGTGTGCCATGTTACATTTTGTAGATAACTAACTAGCCGACCCACGCAACCTCGTTTGCGTCTTCTATTGCCCGTAGCGTGATAATTTTCCCCCGTTTTCGAAACATTTTTCATTGGTGCTCCGCTCCTATTGGTCCTAGCGTGATGATATATAGCCTATAGCCTTCGTCGATAAATGGGCTATCTAACACTGAAAGAATTTTTCAAATCGGACCAGCGGTTCCTGAGATTAGCGTGTTCGAACAAACAAACTAGTAGTAAAAAATATTAGTATAGATTACCATCTCCCACAGACAAGTATTGGTGTTGATACAGACTGTGCATGAAATTCGTTAGCGACGGACATTAAACTGGAATAAGCGTTTTTCTAATGCAGTGAAATTACACATACTTAAAAAGTATGTGTAATTAAACGTCTATTATAGGTCTGTCTCATATACTTTCACGGTTAAACCGATGCACCGATTTCAATTACATTTGGCTTGGAGACACTTTGATTTTTGAGGTAGGATATACTTTTTGTTGGAATGTTAGTCTATACTAATATATAAAGCTGAAGAGTTTGTTTCTTTGTTTGTTTGTTTGTTTGAACACGCTAATCTCAGGAACCACTGGTCCGATTTGAAAAATTCTTTCGGTGTTGGATAGTCCATTTATCGAGGAAGGCTATAGGGTATACATCATCACGCTACTACTAATAGGAGCGGAGCAACAATGAAGAATGTTTCAAAAACGGGAGAAATTTTCACGCTACGGGCAATATAAGGCGCAAACGAGGTTGCGTGGGTCGGCTAGTTGATGTATAAAAGTTTGTTTTGTCTACACAAACAAATGGTTCTTACAATAATATTCAATTCCAATACATTCAGTATAGGTGCCGGCAGCTTATTCGGCCATGCGCAGAAAGTCGTCTTTAAGGTCTCTTTGGTGATAGAGGGACGCGGGAATTGTAGTAGCACCGTTCCGAGCAAGCGATTGGTGCGTAAGTCGACTACACTTCGATTTCCTTTGTTTTGATTTGTTGCATTAGTGAACTATGCGCGAACTTACCCCCACTACGCCGAAGTTTGGCAAAGTTGTATGCCGGTACCTATAACAACAACCACGACACTAAACTGTTATGAGTCGGAGAAGCAGCTGCCAGTAGATCACGTCTACTACAAAAAATTGCTTGATACCTACTTTACACACTTTATTAAATGATTCTAAATGTTCAACCTGAATTCACTATTTACTGGTACTTTTTATGGTATTTGATGTTCAAAAAATATTAATAAAAAATATTATTGCTTGTATCTGCTGTGGACTAACATGTAAGTATGTGTTTACGATATAAGACGTGAAACAAATAAATGAGAATTAAAGTATTGTTTCTAATCATGTGTATAAGCTACGAACATGGTCCAAATAAAAAAAAAAAACATGTGATGATGATCAATATGATGTTTTTATTACTTTTTTAGGGGCAGAAATATGCAAAAATTACAATCTCATCCAAATTAACATCATAAATTTGAATATAAGTCTGTCGGTCTATATGTTACGCTTTCACGGCTAAACCACTGCACCGATTCAAATAAAATTTGACATAGCGATACTTATATTCTTGAGGAAGGACATCGCGATAACCGACATAGATGCGGGCAGAGTTGCTAGCAAAAGTAATCTATACAAATAAATAAAATTGGAGTGTCTGTTTGTAATATTAAAATAACAGCTTTTTAATCAATGCATATGTATGTATACACGATACATATACCAAAAATGTAGTTAAAAATATTTTTGTCTGTCTGTCTGTCTGTTTGTTCCGGGTAATCTCTGGAACGGCTGGACGGATTTTGACGGGACTTTCACTGGCAGGTAGCTGATGATCCGGGGAGAAACTTAGGCTACTTTTTTAAGACTAACTTTGTCCCGCGGCGTTTCTCGCGGTACAACAATAACCGCGGGTAACACCGCTGGGTTCAGCTAGTTTATCTATAAAAGCCTTTAAGAGTAGGGTTTTTCAACTAGATAACTACAACAAAGACAGTTACATATTTAATCGGACAACCCTATATTAGCCATAATAACATAATAAAGAGAGATAAGATATAATGTATATCTCCTCAGTCAAAATCAACAATAAGTCAACAAAGAAAAAATAAATCAATGGACGTTAAATGAGTTCTACTACAACAAATAAGTTTTCAAATCGATACTTTTAATCTCAGTTGAGTGCTACTTTTAACGAAATGAAACAAAGGCCAATACCGTAATATTACGTCAAGAACAGTCCACAAAAAAAAATGCACAGTGGAACATAGAACCTCCTTTTTTTTGGATGTCGGTTGAAAATCAAAATGTACAGCAAGATTCTGTTAAATCTGTAACGCTAGATAAGGGTAAGATGATATAAATTTTACTTTACTGCGAGGTCTTACATGGATCATTACCTTCTAGAGTTTCATCTTTACGGGTTAACGACAAATTTTGCAGCAGGACCCTCTTTGAAATTGCGGAAGATAGGCTCTGCGATCGTAAATCATGCAATTTCGTCCGTATTTTGAAGAAACTCAATCATCAGTAAAAGAAATTATACAGATTTTGCTACCTGGTAGCACCTTTTTAATAACAGCTACAAATGAGCAGCATTATTATCTATTTCTACGTATTCTATAATTCGGTTCACGAGGTTCAGTTCTAGCTGCTGATTTACTCTTTAATAGTCAAGTAACTAAATAAAGTAGTTAGTACATAACAAATGAATAAAATTGGATTGTCTGTTTTTAATATTAAAATAACCGTTTTTTACTCAATGCATACGTATGTATACACGGTACATATACCAAAATATTATTTTTTGTCTGTCTGCTTGTCTGTCTGTTTTGATTAATCTCTCCAACGGCTGGACCGATTTTGACGGGACTTTTACTGATGGGTAGGTAAATAAAAATAAATAAGCAGCTGATGATAAAGGGAGTAACTTAGCCTAAGTTTTTTAGACTAGCTGTGCCTCGCGTCATTACCCAACGTAACATCGCAGGACTCAACTAGTAGAACATACAAGTGGAAAACGAACTGTTAGTCACGTGATTACTAATTGCGTATTTACAGATTAGGGAGTGACCAATATTAAGTTATCATAGTTTTTTGAGGCATTTGGAATCCATACTAGTCCATACTCTAATATTATAATTCGAAAATACCTTTATCTGTCACACTTTCACGGCTAAACCGCTGTACAAATTTCAATATATTTTGGCATGGAGATTCTTTGATTCTTGAAGAAGGACACAGGCTCTTAACCGCGATAACCGACATTATGTGACCGGAACCGCGGGCAAAAACTACAAACAATGGCACGGCAAAAACAATAGGGAATATGCATGTTTTTTTCATATTTCTTAATCCGATCATTTACGTCTCGACGATCTGATCATTTACGACTCGATGATCTGATTTTTCTTTTACACAAACCTTGTGCTAACAACAACGAACACATAAAAAAGAATTATTTAATTTGGTGCAGCCGATCAGTAGTTATGCGCGTACATACATTTCGGCGATTCACTTTTATATATACACAGGTAGGCTTGAAAATAGTCAAACTAATTTTCAAAGTGAAATTTAAAACACTGACTAAATTTGAGCTATTCAAACGCTGCCATTTTGCGCGCGTTTTTGGACACGGCCAATGATGTCATTGTCATTTCGTGTTTGTCTACTATTCAGTGTTACAGTTACTTTATACTCATTTACAGTTTTAATTGCTATAAAAATCATGGAAGAAGTTAATATTTCTCACCAACTCTAATAACACAGTAGGAATTTCGACGCCGATAATTTCGATGAAGTGACCATTGACGTCACATTTCGGTTCGACCAATAGTGACGTGTTTGTAAGTTTAAACTTCGCCCCCTAAATTTCAGCATATTTTCTGAGATTAAATAATCACAAAATAAAAAAAAAATTTAAGTATATTGAAAAGACAATAAAGAGTTAGATTGATTCAAGAGGAAGGTTTATGAGTATAAGAGACATGCTTAATTTAAAAAAGAAACGATGTGATGTCGTAAACAAACCTTTTTTTTAGGCTTACATTGCAAACGCTTGCTGAACCCTACGAGATAGATCAAAACAATGTACTACAGTATTGTACACCTTAAAAAGGTCTACAAAAAAGTCCGCGACGGTATATATCTATCTCTTAGGGATAACACAAAATAACCATTTTTTCATTCATTTCTTTTTTCACGAGAAATAATGGCTTATTTACGAAGCCATTTTAAGCAATACAGAATTAATCCTTACCCAATTAAGTACCTTAAATACATTCTGAATTTAATATAGATCAATATGGTATTGTTCATTTTTACAGTATGTAATTTAAATGAATATTTTCGAAGATATTACAGATTTAAAATGCACGAATCGTGTCGTCGATGAGTGCATCTGAAATCCATCCAAGCGAAGCCGGGACGAGTCGCTAGTAAACAATAATTTAGAATTTCTTTGTTGAAGTAGCAAAGCCTCACATAATTATCGATTATGTTGACTTGAAACTTATTAGTAACGATAATGATAGCACTAACACTAGGCGTTACAAGTACAAATAATATATATAGACACAATCTATACCTACACTAAATTCTTCCACGGCTTACTATTACTAACAGTAAACTATACAGAATGGAATTTAGTTGTTGAGACTACATGATTAATGATGCTATCGGAGGCTAAGCTATGCAGTGGTACCTTGGAAAGCACTACGTATTTATTTCCAGTGCTTTTTCAGAGGGCCTGTATTTATGAACTTTTAAAGTCGATTGAAGAACGCAAGACGAATACATATTTTTACCTGTAGGATACTCAGTGTAACCTACATGTCGTGTTACTTTTATTCTATTAAACTTAAAGAGAAAGAATGAAGAAACTTAATCAATAAGACGCTTACATTGATAGCTCTACCCGATAAGAACGTGGAAATAAACTTAATCCACTTCACCGATCTAATTAAAGTCCATTGCTCTATTATTGACGCCGGAGATTGTGTTTTCTTCTACCCTCATAAATTACAAGTAGATACTGAAGGTACATTTGTAATTGGGGCAGATAAATGTTGCACTTGTAGCACATAAGGTTTTAACGGTGGTGGCTTTCTTGTAACTTTAACTCGTAAAACATTAGTATAGGTGACATTTTATATTACAACTTTGGTGATTATAGGACTTAGACGGTTATTTTGATTGTTTTTTGACTGCCTCGTTGGTCTAGCGGTTGGTGTGCGACTGCTGATCATGAAGTCTCGAGTTCGATTCCCGGGTCGAACCAAATGTTTGTATGCTCTACAAATATTTGTTTCGGAGTTTGGGTGTTTTCTATGTATAATATGTATGTATTTACAAAACAAAAGTATATATGTATTTATATCAGTTGTCTAGTACCCATAACACAAGCTCTGCTTAGCTTGGGATTAGATGGCGTTGTGTGTTAGATGTCCCAAATATTTATTTATTTATTTTAGGTGTGGCATTCATTAAGAACTCAATAATCTTCACCAATATTATAAAGAGGTACTTTGTTTAATGAAGGAAACTTTGTTTAGCAACCATACGTTTGTAGGAGGTAATCTTCGGAAGTATGTATATGTAATGTATATGTAAGTGATTCGATCGTGAAAATTCTTTCAGTAACAGAAAGCGATACTATTTAGAATAGGCCATATTTTATTATGATTGTACAAAAAAATCAATAAAAATAATAGTATTTGTAAATCAAGTCGAAGAAAAGCGGGTGTTTAGCGCCCAACGAAGGGGGCACGGGTTGGCTAGTTTAAATATTTGCTCCATTGCTCCAATGATTACACTAAGTAGTGATCATACAAACTGCATTTATACATGAGTGTATAAGTGCAGTTTGTATCCTGACGTCATAACGGACGGACGGACGGACATAACGGATCATATAAACTGCACAGTCACAGTTTGTATGATCCGTTATGTCCGTCTGATGTGTTCCGTTAGCGGGGTTATAGAGCCACATAGATGTCTTTCGCCTATTGAAAGGGGAAGGATGAATTAGTCTGTCGATCTGACTAAGTGATCACTACTTTAACCGTGGGCTATACTAAGGCTTTGTTGTTCTTTCTTGCACTGCTTTATAATTTTATTTTCAAAGTATAAGCTACTTTTTGCACTTTGAGCAAGAAGCTTTAACGTTCAGTTTTCTACAACACTTACTATTCGCATGTTTAAAACACATCGAACTTTATGGACGTTATGGTTTAATACCGATGTTGCCGGAATGCGGGAAATAACGACTGTGACATATAAAACTCTATTCTATCACGGTGACCTTTGCCAGAGCTTGGTTTATAACCTCATAAAATAAGTTTGACTGATATTCCTTTGATAATACATTGTATTTAAGTACTACAAATACAGGCTACTTTTGTTCCATCCGAAATTACTCTAAACATACTTTTTTATATATATAAGCCTGCCAAAGTGACTCCACTCTGATTGATGGAAAGCATGAGCAGAATCAAAGAGTACTGATCATCATACCCATCGCTAATGCAGACAATGCAACAGTGCAGCATAATGACCCACACTATGGCAGCTTATTAAGACGCTTCCGCATCATTGGGCCTCCGGTCTTGCGCTCACTAACGAAACATGACAGTACGAATACTGTCTTTTTAGGTTGATCTTCTGTCAGAGGGTAGTACCGCTTCGGTCGAGTCGGCCCGTTCGTTCAATCAGCGTGATTCTTACTACCTTACATCTATTGTAATTTGTATATGTCATAAATAAAAACATATAACATACATTATTGTATGTCACAGGGGTTGTTTTGTTAAGGTAATATAATTAACTGCTTGTTATGTTTTGACAAAAGTAAATTTACTCTTAATTTAAAAGGTGTCGCAAAATGGTTTAGATGCTAAATATTTGGTAGTTATAACACGAAATGGAATAAAAATATGGTGTGGAATGACTTACATAAGTTTTTCTTAAAAAAAATGTTTATACGTCAACCGTAATATTTGATTTCATTCGTTCTTTCCGATTGACATCTAACGCATTAAAATGTATTCCAAAAAACATGTCGACTAACGTCAGGCTAAAAAAGTTTGAACATCGGCGTTTTCTGTCGTTTATTGAATGTATTTATGTTATTTTTTTACTGCCCCGGTGGCGCAGTGGTAGCGTACGCGACTGCTGTTCTTGAGGTCTCGGGTTCGATTCTCGGGTCGGACCAAAAGTTTGTATGATCTGCAAATATTTGTTTCGGAGTTTGGGCGTTTTCTATGTATAATATGTATGTATTTACAAAAAAAGCATATAAGTATTCATATCAGTTGTCTAGTACCCATAATACAAGCTCTGCTTAGTTTGGGACTAGATGGCGTTGTATGTTAGATGTCCGAAATATTTATATTTATGATAATATCATTGAAGTAACCAGTCACTAGAAGACTGTCAAAATATTATCAGTTCAACGTTTAGGTATGTGCTAATTATACGAGTACATCGGTGTTTGTTTGTTGTATTGCTTGTGCTATATTTATTTCTATGTGATTTTTAGTATGGAAAGTTCTGACTGATACATTTTTTTAAGTAACTTACAATTCATTAATATTAGGTTAATTTCATGACCAATTTCTCAACTATAGTCTCTATGGCTACATGTTCTCTTAATTTAAAACTTAAAATCAATACCTTGGTGGTTACATAATACTGAAATAAATGCATCAAACGTCATCAAATAGCTGTCTAGACTAATTTACTTCGCTTCTGCGTATATTATGTTCTGTTTGAATTAAGTTACTAATAACAGTATCCTGAGTTTTCAGATACCATGTCCTTATCATGCTTCCGCGCTGGTTGTCGTTCATTACCCAATCACTTTAAACGTATTATGATAAAATACGATAACACATGGTAGATTATTCGCCAATTATAGTAATGGCTAGACCCTTTTGATAATGACGTGTGACACATCTATATTTATCACCATTAGGTACGAGTGTCATACACATACTGCCATAGAAAAATACTCGGATTTATGCACACACACACAATCAGAGTGATACGCGCGGACAATTAAACTATTGTCCTCATGTTATTCCGTATTTACTTAGCTACCTATATAAATAAATTAAATTGAAGTGTCCGATTGTATTTTCAAACTAGCTGAACCCCGCGATGTTACCCGCGATTATTGTTGAACCGCGAGTAACGCCGCGGGACAAAGTTAGTCTAAAAAAAAGTAGTACTCTCTGGATCACCAGCTACCTGCCAGTGAAAGTCCCGTCAAAATCCGTCCACCCGTTCCAGAGATTACCCGGAACAAACAGACAGACAGACAGACACACAGACAAAAATTTTTTAACTACATTTTTGGTATATGTACCGTGGATACAAACAGTAAAAAGCATTCAGTAAAAAGCGGTTATTTTAATATTACAAACAGACACTCCAATTTTATTTATTTGTATAGATGAACAGCTTTTCACTAAATGCATACGAAAGTAGATAGAACTTCCATCAAAAAAGCAATTTTAAAAATTATGTCAGTCTGTTTGTTTCTTCTTGCTAATCTCTAGAAAGAAATTGCCAGTAAAAGTCCTGTCAAAGTCGGTTACGGCTGGACCAACTTTGACAGGACTTTCACTCGCAGATAGCTAATAATATAAGGTACTCCTAAAGTAGCTCAGGCTGAAATTTATAAAGCGTGCTTAGACTTTGCTCAGAATTTGCTTACGCTAAACTTACGTAAGTTCCTGCTCAGTGTAATCTTAGCATTCGAATTTATAGCCCTTTGGGCTAAGAATGTACTGAGTGTATGCCAAGCAAGAACTCGGGAAAAAATGTATAACATTTAAATTTGCATAGCATATTTATTTGAATTATATAGATATTTTAAAAACATTTTACATATTTGAAAATAGCTGTTATAAACTAAAATATTAGTAATGTAATATATAAAAAACTAAAATAAAGTAAAATTGAAACCGTTGATTTTTATTAATTTTAAGTGAAAAATGGCAAAATTAACACATGTACAAATAAAAGAGTATATTTGACTTGTCAGTCAAATGTCATAACATTTTTTATGGAATAGAGGGCAAACGAACCGACATTTCGCCTGACGGTAAGCGATTACCGCCGCCGCAACACCAGAGGCGTCACAAGTGCAATGCAGGCCCTTGGGAACGGGGGGAAGAATAGAGGGGAGAGGGAAAATGGAGAGGGGATGAGGGAGGGAGGGGTTATGGGCCTCAGGTATCCTCACTCACTCGGTGAAACACAGCACAAGCGCTGCTTCATTTTCATTTGAATATTTCAGATTGTTTAGAGATCAATCGCATATAATTACCAATTTCTAAAAAGAACTTTTAACTTTGACCCTGGCATGCCCTTAGGGACTTCTGTTACAACGCTTTCCAACTAGATTACGGATTTTCTACTTGGACCATCAAACCATCTTTACAAGCACGTAAGTAATCGCTAAGTCTAGGATTTCGGTGACTTAGACAATGCTAAGCATTTGCTCAGCTTGAGCTAAGCATAATGACTATAAATTTCAACGCACACTTAAGTAGTGAGGTAAGTCTAAGCAAAGACTAAGTACGCTCTATAATTTCAGTCTCAGTCATCAGTTACTACTGATGCTTGTTTTTTAGAGTAGCTTAGCCCTGAGACTTTATACGCGGTTTTTGCTATACAAGATGGAGGAGAATAATGCCGAGATATGAGACTGACAGGTTTCTGACGACGAAGACGATGCTGACCTCCCCATCATGCAGAATGGATAACTGGCTTGAGAGATAAATATAAGTTCCACGATACCTTTTCCACGAATCCTAATATCTTAATCCTATCCCATCCTAATCCTATCTTAATACTAACATTCTTACATCCTTATCCTTATCACGCTATCTATCTATTACTATAAATGTGAATGTAAGTTTGTTTGTTATGTTTTCACGGGCAAACTACTCAACAGATCATCATGAAACTTTGTACACATATTCTTGGATGTATTAGAACTTAGAAGTAACATATAATACTTATTATTAAATACGAACGAAGCCGCGGGCGAAAGCTGGTAATATTATAAAGGTGAAAGTAAGTTTGTTTGTTACGCTTTTACGCGAAAATAACTTAACCGATCATCATGAAACTTTTTACATATATTCTAGGAGGTATTAGAAGTAACATAGGATACTTTTTACTAAATGCGGGCGAAAGCTAGTCATTTATAAGTTAAAAGAAAAGTTATTTAAAAGTATAATTAAAGCTTGGTTCTATACCAGCAGATACAGTTTAAAATGAAAGTCTAATAGGCTGACATGTCACTTTGTCAGCCCACAGATTTGAAAAAGATTTTAACTTTCAAGTTTAAGTGCCGTAATTAAAATGTCAAGAAAAGGTTTGTCCGAAAAATAAATTACTGTTCTGTTCTTCGTAATAAGTTATTTAAACTTATAAAGTACGAAACTGAAAAGGGGAAACTCGAAACGAAATATAAATTCTTTATTTATTATAGTAATTACTAGCAACCCGCCCGGGCTTCGCATGGGCTCTTTACGGAAAATATAAAATAGCCCATGTTACCCCAAGAAGATGTGCGGCCTAACTTTTTCCGACATCTTCAACTTTATTGTTATACTAGCTGAAGCCCGCGGTGTTACCCGCGGTTAATGTTGTACCGCGAGTAACGCCGCGGGACAAAGTTAGTCTAAAAAAAGTAGCCTAAGTTACTCCACGGATCATCAGCTACCTGCCAGTGAAAGTCCCGTCAAAATCCGTCCAGCCGTTCCAGAGATTACCCGGAACAAACAGACAGACAGACAGACAGACAGACAGACAGACAGTCAAAAAATTTTTTAACTACATTTTTGGTATATGTATCGTGTATACATACATATGCATTAAGTAAAAAGCGGTTATTTTAATATTACAAACAGACACTCCAATTTTATTTATTTGTATAGATGTATAGATTTTAGCCAATACTTAAAAATGTAACGAATTTTATAAGAAAACCTTCCTCAAGAATCTCTCTGTCTATTGGTAAAAGACGCATCAAAATCCGTGCAGTAGCTTATGAATTTATCGCGAACAGACAGCCGCAGCGGAGGACTTTGAATATACTAGCTTTTGCGCGCGGCTTCGCCCGCATATTGTTACTTACCGCAGCATAGAGTGGCCAATGTCCTTTATCAAGAATCAAAGTAGCTCCATGCCAAATTACATTGAAATCGGTGCAGCAGTTTGGCTTGGTTACTTTCGCATTTATAACATAAGTTTGATTCATTCAATTAATCATTACGCGTTTAGAATTATAGCGATACTAGCCGACCCACGCAAACTCGTTTGCGTCTCCTATTGCCCGTAGCGTGATAATTTTCCCCCGTTTTCGAAAAATTTTTTATTGGTGCTCCGCTCCTATTGGTCCTAGCGTGATGATATATAGCCTATAGCCTTCCTCGATAAATGGGCTTTCTAACACTGAAAGAATTTTTCAAATCGGACCAGCGGTTCCTGAGATTAGCGTGTTCAAACAAACAAACAAACTCTTCAGCTTTATATATTAGTATAGATTGTGATTAAACGCGTGATGAATGTTTCGTACAATTTACTGAAAGGACAAAAAACCCCTTCCTGTTCCGCACTGTTCAGTTTTAAGCTACCAAGAAAAGGAGAGAAGAAGAGGTTAATGTTTTTCATATTTAACTCGTACCTACTTTCAAAGAGTACTTGTTTCCCATTTAATAGCGTATTTGTGATACATTTGGACATTCTACACTTCTACAGGGTATTTTCTTTTGTAGGATTTTGGAGGATTTTATACCAAATTTGGTTGTTAACTAAGTTATAAGCCGAGTTTTATTATCGACACGTTAGTATAGTGTCACACACACATCGCAAATGATATTTTAAGCGTCATTATAAAGAAAAATTTATACTTTTAAATTGTAACAAAGATTAGGCTCGACTGCCTCGTTGGTCTAGCGGTTGGCGTGTGCGACTGCTGATCATGAGGTCTCGGGTTCGCGTCCCGGGTCGAACCAAATGTTTGTATGATCTACAAATATTTGTTTCGGAGTTTGGGTGTTTTCTATGTATAATATGTATGTGTTTACAATAAAAAAGAAGTATTTATGTATTTATATCAGTTGTCTAGTACCCATAACACAAGCTCTGCTTAGCTTGGGACTAGATGGCGTTGTGTGTTAGATGTCAGAAATATTTATTATTATTATTAGGTATAGCATAAAACCACGGAGCAAATACAAAGAGGAGATGGCATAAGCGCATCAGCCCCGTGACAAAATACCGACCCCGACGTCATCGCAGTTGACGCAACTTGCAAATTATACCATTAACGTCAATGTTCTAGAACTGCATCGAAAAATCGTAATACTTGAATATTCTCGGTACAATCAAGTAAAAAGATAAAATGCTGTGTTATATCTTGTACAAATATCTCGGATAGACGTTCTGGTACCATAAGTGGCATCATATTTCTTTTATAAGTAATTTTATAGCTAATTTTTTAAAAGTTCTAGAAAAATCTCTTGGTGTTTTATTGAAATGTTATTATATTTACTCGCCACTAGATGGCAAAACTTTGTGTTACTGGAAATAAAAATACAATGGTACGTTGAGCTGAATATTAATAAAACATACCATAAGAAGATACGGAAATGAGTTCTACATTCTTACCTAATGAATTTTTATTCGTCATGGTATTTTTTTTGTATTTTTCTTAATTATATCGTGAACAGACTGACATCTATCGCATCTATTCTAAAATAAAAAGACAGGGTCGTATTTAGAATCCAAATATTTTATCAAGTTACGACTATATTAATCTTGCATTGAATGTTGTTACTTTAAATATTGAAAAAAAAAAAGAAAATTTACTTATGCTGATGATTCGACGGTTTTTTTTTTAATTCATTAAAATAATACAATGTATCAGTATACAGGTAATGTTCTAAATTTTCATCTAAAGATAGTATTGAAGAGCAATGGATCAAAAAAATAATAGGCAAAACTGGACTCCTACAAAATACACCAATATTTGTTCTTCCCGTTGTTATGATAGTGATTCATTTCAAGGAAAAATCATAAAAAATCGAAAAAGGAACTTATTATCTAAACCCAAATTAGGCAAGATTAAAAGTGATTAGATGTGGATATTAGAGGCAACATTGGTATGACCATTCAATTCAGATTTAGATTAGTTGATTTTCTAAGATTGGCGTTATTTAAGCATTCCAATTCCGAAGTGAAATAAAATATAAATTTATTTATTTTTTAAATAAAAGATTTGCACAACATATATTAATTTTTATTCTACATAATCCACGTGTAAACCAAACATATTGAACAATGTTTTATTTAGGGTTATTTATTAGAAAAAAAAAGTTCGCTTTTGCAAAATTATTTACGAATGATGTTTTTTGTTCAAGATGCTTACAAAATCGACCTTGAAAAAACTACTCCTTGAAATTCTGAGTACGTCCACACTAGTGTCAGCTAGCTAAACTACATAGCAATATACTCGTTCAACGATGCAAGAAGTTTTGCTATTGTCTGGTAGATGGAAAAGTGTAAACTAACACCCCCTCACCCCCGCAAATTGTCACGCATTGCTTCATACAAAAATCTCATTAGGGCATCTCCTCTTTGTATTTGCTTCGTGCATAAAACTGAAAACTCACAACAGCTTTGACCAGGTGATAATGAATACATAAGTTTCATCGTCAATGAAAGAACGATACTCTAAACAAACCAAATAATATTTTATTTGTTTGCACAATACGAGTTTTATCTTCACTTAAATAAGAGCTCAAAGGAGCTTACTGTTATTAGAGCTAAATTAGAAATGTTATAACTTAAACAATTTTAATCAAATTGAAGTCAGTCAGTTCAGAAGCTAACATTATTAGCCATCTTGAAGAAAAAGTTATCATGAATTCCATTGCCAGCCAGAGTTTTGGCTTAACCTGAGCCTGAGGCATCAGAGACCATAATTGCTAAATTATATTTAACTAGTTTTTGCGAGCGACTCCGCCCGCGTCTTTGTCGGTTATCGCAGCAAAGAGTAGCCTATGTATGTCTTTCCTCAAGAATCAAAGTATCTCCATGCGATATTTCATTGAAATCGGTGCAGCGGTTTGCCGTGAAAGCAGGACAGACAGACAGAGTTACTTTCGAATTTAAGTATGGATATGTTAACTGTTTACTGCTCAAAGATTAAAATTCAAGTGGGCTGGTCACGAAGCACGACTGAAAGATAAGAGATGAACATCTGAAGTAACTTTACGGGACGGCCCTGAGGGCAAGAGACGTGTTGGTAGACCATACACAGCTGGGAGGACGACCTCAAAAAAAGCCACACTGGACTAAAGTAGCTAGAGACAGAGATAAGTGGAAATCTTTGGAGGATGCCTTCACCTGAGAGGGGCCCATGCATAAAAATTATAATAATGACATTATTTGACATTATATGAATTTAATTAAATTATAAACAAGAATCAAAATATAGTATAATAAAATAATAATAAATCTAAGTATATCATTTAGAAAATTAATGTTGTAAAAACATGGTAATTGCATGGAATAAAAGGCTTTTTTATTTTATTATGTTAACTGTTTAACAGGACCAGTTTCCCGCTCTTCCACCACTCAGGTAACGTCCCCAGCTAGCGTCCTACATCTCCCTGAGGCGATTCGACATATGGTCAAGAGTTCGTGTCAACACTCGTACAAGTATTCCGTTAGCATACCCAGTAGGTAGCATGTTTACTTTGTGTTTAGCAGTGTATTCTGTGGCTAGTATTGTTATCGTGAAAATAGCCGCTTACGAATTTTCGCAGACCGTTATATACCGTACCTCAACTAATTTAACCGTGAAAGTCGTGACTGACAATTTTACATAGTTACTATGCTTATAAGGTAGGCATAATTTTTTAGAAGTATAGCATTACTAGCTGTCCCGGCAAACGTCGTTTTGCCATAACTACTAATAAATTAAAAATTAATTAAAAAAACATTATCCAGCGGACAAAATTGTGGATCTAAACCGTTCCCAGATCCCCTTGAACACACACAAAAAATTTCATCAAAATCGGTCCAGTCGTTTCAGAGTAGTTCAGTGACATACACACTCACAGAAGAATTATATATATAAAGATAAACTGTATCAAATATGTGTAATTGAAGTATTTGTTTGTAATTTCAAATTAAGAGTTTTTTACTAGATGCTAGAAAATACATATACATATAATTATATATATGTATTTTCTAGCATCTAGTAAAAACACTAGCTGACCCACTCAACTTCGTTTGCGTCTCTCCATAAGAAATATTTTTTCCCATTTTCCTAACTTTTCGGTTGATACCCGGCTCCTATTGGTCGTAGAGTGATGTTACATAGCCTTAAACCTTCCTCGCTAAATGGCCATCAAACCAAAAACTAATTATCAAAATCGGTTTAGCCGTTTACGCGTGATGTCGTGACCAAGGCAAATAGGAATTATTTTTTATATATATCTAAATTATAAAATTCTCGTGTCACAGTTTTCGTTGCCATACTCCTCCGAAACGGCTTGACCGATTCTCATGAAACTTTGTGAGCATATTGAGTAGGTCTGAGAATCGGTCAACATCTATTTTTAATATTTAAAAAAAACCAAGTATTCAATTTTTGTGTGTGTTACTTTTATTCTAGACTAGCTGCGCCCCGCAGTTTTACCCGCAGTTATTATTATAAACGTAAGACAACAACCTGGTAACACCACGGGACCCAGCTAGTCACAAATATATACGAGTATATATACCTAAAATAAGCTAAAATCTAAAGACGAACTGTCACAGAACAATATAATGAATGGCCGTTCAGAAGTTTACACGAGGTATAACATCTGTTCCCCGGGCCTAGTAAAAGGACAAAGGATTTAGCCTTGAAGCGGACTGAGGTGCCCAGTTATTGATAGCGTGTCTCGAGAAGATTTCACACGTTCGGATAATTTTATCCATATGTAAGTGATCGCTCCATTATCCTGAACCATTTTCTTGATATTATTAAAAAAAGCTGCTCTTATTGCAAAGCTGTATTATGAACAAAGTAATATATTTATTAACGACTAGCTGTGCCCGCTACTTCGAACACGTGACCTTTGGATTTTCACTTTATTTAAAATTTTCACCGTTTAAACCTTCCCTGGATTACGACAAACATTTTAAAACCAAAATCAGTTAAATCGGCCAAGCCGTTCTCGAGTTTTAGCGAGACAAATGAACAGCAATTGATTTTTATATAAAAAAAGATATATTATATTATGTACATACACATATTATATTCAACACCACCAACTAAATATTCATAAAGATTTCCTTAGAAGAATGCGGCACACGATCGCTCTCTGTGGAAATCCCTTAAAATGATGGGTGGCATAGATAATAAAGGAAGCAACATTCTACTTTATATATTCTTCATCTATACTATTATAGAGAAAGGTAAAGTTCGTGCGTATGTGACGTTGTAGCGGGTAATCTCTGTATCTACTGAACCGATTTTGATAATTCTTTTACCAATAGAAGGCTACGTTATTTGTGAGTGACATAGGCTATATAATAACCTGAAAAGTGGAAAGACTTTTTCGTGAACGCTGTCATTTTACGTTGATCTTCTGTGCTAGGGTAATACCGACCCTGTCGAGCCGGCCCGTTCGTGCTGAAATTAGCGTGGCTCTACTAGCTGGTAGATACTAATATAAGTTGAAAGTTATTATTAAGCTTGTAAATGTCTTGCTGCTGGCTATCAGTTGAACGATTGCAATCTTAAATTTAAAGTGTAAGTACAACGACGATAACGAAGTTACTAGCAACAGGTAGATAGACATAATAAGTACATCTTAACCTAATTAAAGCGTCAGTAAACGGAGTAATAGGTGTGCGGGAGGGATGAGTCCGGCCAATAATAGTAATGTAACATCTTAGACACCCAAAAATAATCACATCGAAGATCACGTTTTGTCAATAAAGGATCCTGAAGACATTTAAGGTCATTTCTTAGAATATATTCGGCCTTGGACTTCGTAGTTGTTACAGCAGTTAGGACATCACCTTGGTTACGGAAATAACGATCAATTTTATGGGTGCCATTCAAACGTTCGAACGAGCTTGTATTATCCCGCCTTGAGATTCAAGTTGCGTTAAAATTAGATAATAAAACAATTTCCATTGAGAATTTATCTTCGATATCCTGAAGTGGTTTAGAGGTTTAATGTGAAGCAATGGCATGAGAATTGCCTAAACATAAAACTTGTTTGAATCTTATTTTCACGAATCTGGGTTAGGACAGCTAAAACTTATTTGGCGGCTTTATGTATGACCTCAGAACTACTTCATGGGGTTTTTTTATTGGTTATGTTAAATTATATTTATTTTTGTAAATAAATCTTTTACGGATATTTTCACTAGTCTGATTATAAAGCAAGAAGGTGCTGGCATTTAATAGGTCTCACTCTGATAAGAAATGCCGAATGCGTAATTTTTTAAAGTCCGTGAATGTAGCTACACGAGTACAGAATAGGGTCTTGGTTGGCCTTTTGAAGAAAAGACCATAGTATTAACTATCACTCCGATTGGGCTAGCTCACATGCCGAAGTATAGATCTCCCACGGTAAAAATATAAAAGTACAACAAGAGCTCAACAGTTAATATATCTACCACACGTTTTTATTCCCTCCTCCTCGCGTAGTATCCTCATTACTGAGGGCCGTAATTGCTTGGTGTGGGATGATCTTCTGCTAGACAGTTGCTCGCCATTTGTTCCTCTTCTTGACCAAATGAAGAGCAACGTGTAAATTGGCGTCTAAAGCTGTTCGGATCTCGTCAGTCCAACTAATTGGTCTACGCCCTACGTAAAACTTGTATGGATATAAATAAAGGGTCTTTCAATTAATGTTTTAAATCCTGATCAATCAATACACAATGAGATCTTTAAGTACATAGCTTTAAGTAAAATACCCCCTGTATCTACTCAACTTGAAGTCAAGGGCCTCGCCTTTATCTTCAAGGTTTGAAAGACTTGACCGATTTCGAAGCAAAAATTGTGTACGTTTGGATAGCCGTGTCCAAATGTATAACTTAGGACTAGCAATAGTATATAAACTCATAAATTTCTGATATGGGTTTTCTGTCGTAAAAGCTTTTAAAGAACGATAGCTACTTGAGAAATATCTCATAATTTATTAACTGTACAACATGGCGTATTTTACATAAACTATTTTTTATGAAGTAATAACTTCGACCAACAAGTTCAATACATTTCTAAATTATCCCAGAAGCGTAGGAAGAGATAGTAGGTTGGAATAAGTACGAAATATAACCGTGCTATTCATGAAAATATGTTGAAAGTCACCCACTCCAGTGAGAATTGGAGAGTCTACGCTCGAAGTTGTAGAGGATTATGTATATACATAGGACAGACTTTTCAGCTAGGTAGGTGTGACTTTAAGAAAGAGATCAATCGTCGAATCCAACTCGGCTGGGCGGCGTTAGGAAATCTGCGTGACATTTTCTCGTCACAAATACCACACTGTGTCAAGACAAAAGTTTATAACCAGTGTGTGTTGCCAGTGATGACCTATGGTACAAAGACCTGGTCACTCCCAACGGGCCTTATAAGAAGGCTAAAAGTCACGCAAAGAACAATGAAGAGATCCATGCTCGGAGTTTTTCTGCGTGATCGAATAAGGAATGAGGAGATCCGCAGACGAACTAAGGTCACCAAATTGCCTGGAGAATTGTTAGACTTAAGTGGAGGTGGGAGGGGCACATTGCTGGCTGACAAGATGGCCGATGGAACCAAAGAGTTTTGGAGTAGCGACCACGTACTGGAAGACGGAGCGTAGGTAGGCCTCCTGAGAAGGTCGCAGGAAGCCGCTGAATGCGGGCAGCACAGGACCGGCTGTTGGGGGGAGCCTTGGAGGAGGGCTATGTCGGAACGGAACATGCACGAGAAGTTACATATTTAATAAAAGGTGAAATAAATACGCTGTACTTAATAACAAATGCTTGTATGTAACATACCTATAAGTTTCTAGCAAGTAATGAACAGAATAGGTTATATAACAAAAGTTAAGTTAGGGATCTATTGGAAGGTATTGAGGGGCCTACTACCCCGTATGCAATTAAAAATTTCACTCAACATTGATCTACGATGCAATTTTAACGTTCTATAAGCGCATTAAACTTTAACTTGAACTGTACGAAAGCATGCCCTTTTCTTTTATTATTTTATAGCTTCATTTAATACACTGCTATTGGTAAAGGATTCAGATATGTGTGCCGGGCAGTAATTCTGACATACTTTGTTATACATGAATTTAAGACGAAAACTGCAGTGCAGTGAATGCCAAATGAGTAGACAAAACTAGGCCAGTCAGGCCGGATATTCGTGCCAAGATTTTGAAAGATTGCTCAGTGCCCAAGCAATATATTAATATCACATTATTGAAAAAAGACCTCCAACTATAGGGCACACTGAATAGTCTATACAAATAAATAAAATTGGAGTGTCTGTTTGTAATATTAAAATAACCGCTTTTTACTTAATGCATATGTATGTATACACGATACATATACCAAAAATGTAGTTAAAAAAAATTTTGTCTGTCTGTCTGTTTGTTCCGGGTAATCTCTGGAACGGCTAGACGGATTTTGACGGGACTTTCACTGGCAGGTAGCTGATGACCCGGGGAGTAACTTAGGCTACTTTTTTTTAGACTAACTTTGTCCCGCGGCGTTACTCGCGGTACAACAATAACCACGGGTAACACCGCGGAGTTCAGCTAGTAACAAATAAAAATAAGTAAAAATTCGGTTCAGTTGAATCACGGCGACGTGCCATACTCGTTTGGAAAACTTGTGGTTTCCTGATACCAGACTTATTGTCGAGAGGAGAATTCCTACCTAAATATATAGGATTCAAGGAATTCTGGTGACCTACTCATCAAAGAAAAAGCAAGCCTCTTCATAAGCAAGAGCCTGCAACACGAGCGCTATGCTATTTTTAGTCTTGTAATTGGAGAACAGAATTTCTTAAGCTACTACCAGGTAATTGACTATTAACGCATAATGCGAGAAGGTATCTAGCCGCGATCTCAAGAAAACTATGTACTTCAGTTAATTTTATTGTATTGTTATAAACATCTTTCTCTTGCTTATTTGCTCTCATTTACCTATATAAATTTGGAAAATTTTAAAGCTTAGGTAAACAAAAATACGCTTACGATGTTTAAGTGAAAGTTGAAAGTAATAAGTAGAATGGAAATGAGACTTTTTTAATCACCCATAATTCAAACACCTACATTCAGTAAACCTGACTATAAACTATATTGATTGTATTGATCAATAATTAGTTGTAAATCAATTAATTATTGATCAATATAGAATATTCACATACTTTTAACCGACTCCAAAAAAGGAGGAGGTTTTCAATTCGACTGTATTTTTTATTTGTTACCTCATAACTTTCGACTGGGTGAACCGATTTTAATTATTTGTTTTTTTATTTGAAAGCTAGTGCTTTACGTGTGGTATCATTTCAATTTGGTCATTCTTTGTTTGTTAAAATGTTACTTGTGAAATATGTCTAGTAAATTTAATTCAGTATTTCAACAAACAAACTGGAAAATAAAACTGTGGTTTTATTAAATTGCATGAAATCTAAAAACTACTATGGAAAAGTTCAATATACCTGGGCAAGTCTCACCTTCTCAGTAACTGCGAGACCAGCGTATTCTTCAGGTGCAAGGCAGTCACCCTTCAGCCAACTCGCTAGCCGGCCTAACTCTCCAAGCACATTAGAAGGATTCAATGAGCTCAGCGCCATTTCTTATTACTCCGAAAAGGTTTCCGTCCAATTTTAATTTTATTTCAATAAATAAATTAAAAAAAATATTTACAATTATTAAATTAAAATCATAGTTTTCGCGATTAGAGGTAATTTTTTTAAACTTCACCACACGTTACGTATTACTTAAGTAAATAAACACAAGTCGCTAAACTTTAAGTATCAGAGTTTAAAATTGGCTAAGTATAATTTTTATTTATATGAAGACAACATTAAATTTGACAAACACTTTTTAAATTATATTCTGCAAATAGACAAAGAGATCTGATAAGTCCAGAATATATTTCCCGCTCTCAAACAAAAAACGTTCCTCTCTCCGTAACAGCGCAATGTCAACTGGAAATAATCGGGAATGTAGAGTTATTTGTCATCAAAATATTCACATTTTCAGATTTAGTGCACTACGACAGCCAAAGCTACGCTCTATTATACCTCCGTAAGGTACATTTCGAAATACCAAAGGGCTAAAATAGGACTCAAGGCGCGTGCGCCAAAGAGAGAGACAACACTTCTGGATAATGGTAAATTCGACAGAGGTAGCAAATTTTCACAATTTGTCTTGAAAAACTGTTGTTGTTAGACGTCAGGGTTGAAGTGACCAATAGGGGAAGTTACGACGGACTTACGAACACGTTTTCCCTTTCCTTCATCAGTTTCAGTAGGTATTGTAAATAAGAGCATTGAAGTTGTGCAATTTTACTCTTCTAGAAACTTTTATGGACAATCAAGCACCTAAGCAATAGTAACGATTTATTTGATGGTCATCAACATATAAAGATGAGGGCAGATAGCGGGCGGCGTGCTGTTCACTCAGCAACGCTGCTAAAATCCACACACTGTCTTCCTCAATCTTTATAGAGGTTCACCAGAATAATCATCTCAGTATTTTGTTAAACATTTTCAGTGGATGGTGTCATTATTGCTGCTAATCAGACCATTGTGGAGATATGCTTTTGTAGTTTCCTTGTTATTACTCCAAATGAAAAATGTAAATTACATTATTTAACCTTATGCAATCAAAATTACTCAAACATAGCATACAAAACAAATGATTTTAATCTCGAATAAATTTTCTGCAAATTAAGATAAAACAAATTATTTATCAGTACCAGAAGAGTGTCATAAACTCAAAAAGCATACATTTTTTGACTCTGTTACAGTTGTATTTAATTCATTATGGCTTACATGATTTTTTATGGCCAATTATACAAGCTCCAACAATTAACTTGGCTTCTGAATATACATACATATTTAGTTATATATACACATATGCTTATATGTCTGAAAAAGATAATGACATAACCCAACTATAAAAATTGGACTGGGAATTCCCCAAACTATGCAAATCAACAAGATAGTTATTATATCATATATGTAAAATAAATCAAATAATATTAAAAGTAGGTACTTATATGCTTTAAATTGTGTTCAAATGAGTACAAAATTGATTAACATATTACAAATACGAATCATATATTTTATTGTTTCACTTATGTAAACAACTTGCAGCATTTTATCATAGACTAGCATCCCGGGCCAGCTTCTCACAGAAGTCTTTGAAATTATTTAATTTCCTCTAATATATTTAATATTAAAATCTTCCTCTTGAATCACTTTACCTACTTATTTGTGAAAACTGCATTGAAATCCATTGAGTTATAGAGATCTAGAGATCTAGTTAGTAATGGGTGGTTTAAATGCTATTATTTTTTAGGCTTGTGGCAAATAGTGGAATTTTTTTTTTGTTTTCTAATTTCAACTGCCATCAGTCCCAGCTGGACTATCATCAGTTTAGGTGAGTGAGCAATAAAAGAAAAAGAAGAATATGTCCACAAAAAAAATATTATAACTTCTCACATATCACAAATGACAATGTGGTCCCACACAATGTATACGTTTACACATTTCTCTAATTTCATAAACACTAAAGATAAATTACATTTAGACACAATAAATGATCTTCCTCCCAAAATAATTATCTTTTCTAGCATGGAATGGAACCTTCATCATTGGTTTAGCAGTTAGAGTTGCTAAACACCAGACTAACGATCCATTCTGCTTTCGTCCGAAAGGAGGTTTCATCCTACAACACCACACTGCCCAGATGGGCGAGAATAGGATTTATTTTAAGTCTTCCTTCTCTTTTTCCATCTGTTAATGGTGAAAAATAAGTTTTTGCTTACTATAATCCAACTATTTAAAAACATCTGTTGATATAGATATCAACAGATGTTTTTAATAAACCATGTGTAACTCCTCTATGTCATTTTACGAGGAAATTAAAATTACAATAATAGTAGATCAATTCTAATAACATCTTTTACAACATTTGTCTATCTGTTTGTTCCGGGTAATATCTGGAATGGCTGGACAGATTTTGACGGGACTTTCACTGGAAGATAGCTGATGTTCTAAGAAGTAACTTAGGCAACTATTTTTAGACACCTCAGGACTCAGCTAATTTCAATAAGATTAATAATTATCAGTTTGATAAATAAAGGTTTAATAGAAAAGTGAAGTCAAACTATTATCTACTTAAAGTGTGTTATAATAGGCCAAAAAAACTTTATTTAAATTTGATTTCTTCTTAAAAACAAAAAAGGATTCAAAACCAACACTACTGATACTCTCTCTCTCTCTCCCTCTATTAAACTTTAAAGGCTATAAAACATTTGAAAGTAAGATAAGAAACAAAAAAAAACAAATCTGCAATAAGTACTACAATACTTAGTTACAGAGATAAGAAACATGTTTATGTTATAATGGCATTCCAAAATGTAGCTCTTTTTTAATACCTACTTTTTTTGTTTTGTCTCACTTATACATTATTTTATTACTGATAGTACACTTACACATGCTATACACTGTCGATATAAAGAACAGAGCAGTAATTATGGTGCAATTTACAATAGCAAGTTTTTTTCATTATATTAATATTCATAACATTAAGGGATACTCTCAAACTCAAACTAGTGCAGATAGTTTAAATATAAATTCCCTAGGTATTCACAATTCATATTTCCTGTAAAAACTAATCTTACCTTTGGTGTTTTGATGATATCCATAGCAGCAGGTCACAGAAATCGATAAAATAACCAATTCACGTCAAGTTAACATATGTTTTGTGTATTTATTTTTTACAAACACATTTATATTGACACAGCGCTAAGGTTTTACAGTTTTTATGACAAATTCCCGTTTTATTTTTCAATTAAATCAAGATAAGACACTTTAAAAAAAACATAAATCAACCGACTTGTTTGCTTTCTTTGACAAATAATTTCTGCGGACATATGTTTTGAGCTTTAACCTTAGAGCATAAATAAAGGCCTCTGTGGTCTGTGGCATATCTTAGAGCATATATACCTGTAGAGACAGCTGAACGGGCGGGAAGCGTAATCGGAGTAGAGAGAGAGAGAGACTGAGTTTGAGTGGTATTAGTGTCTGTCCCTCTCACGCAAGCTTCTGATTGGTGGACACACAAACCAATACACGGCCTAATCCTTATTGTAGAATCAAAGTTTCATTTAAGAACTTTGCTTGATATTTTTTGTCAATCTATTATTTTGCATTTCATTAGAACTTTCAAAGAGATAAATAACTTGGACTTCTATAAATTGATACAAGAAACTACTACCATAGAACGTCTACTGCCATAGAACATTAAAAACTTTTTTCTATGAAGAGGTTTAAGTGGACTATAAAAGGTATATTTATTTAAATAGTGTTGAAAAAAATTATTTTTTATGAATTTAGGTTGGACTGGATGCGAGAATCCGAGGATCGATCAAGTGACGCGCAATTGGAGAGGTCAATGTCCAAGCAGTGGACTGCGACAGGCTGATGATGGATTGGTCGGTAGAATTTAGATTTTAGTATACCTTAGAGCATACGTACACGGAGGAAGCGCTGAACGAGCGGAAAGCGTGATCGGAGTAGAGAGAGAGGGGCACTAAGTTTAGTGACAGTCTGTCTCTCTCGCGCAAGCTTCTGATTGGTTGGTGTATTACCTACCAAATTAACCAAGCAAAATGATCGGGTGATGTGATGATGATAACTAAACTCAGTCTCTCTCTCTCTCTGCTCCGATCACGCTTTTCGCTTTTTCAGCGATCCCTCTACATATATGCTTTAAGATCAAAACAGTCTAATTCCCTGTTTTCCAATTACAAAGCATAGTGCGACTCATTGGCGCACAATGCTGAATTATGCTGAAGCTTAATTGGAACGTGAATTAGTTTTCAAATGCACCAGCAGAGTGCGCTAAGTTCAGTGTTGAAAAAAAAAATATATTCAGAGTTAGCAATAACCTCATTAATTTGTAAGCAAAGTGGTATACATAAAAATTGGTTGAAAACTATTTACGGTTATTTTAAGTAATTTGGATTTTGATAATTACATTAACATTTGTTTGTTTTGAGTAATTTTTTTAAATGAGTTCTACCTTCATCCATACTTATATTTATTTTTTTAACACAGTTTGAATTAACTTTGATTATTTCGAAAAAACTGCAACGAAACGAAAGCTTTAAAATTTTTTTCATAATATTACTAACGATAATATATAAATAAAACATTTTGATCAATGCCACCTTAAAGAAAAAACACTTGTTAATTTTTGTCACGTTGGTATCGATTGCACGCATCACGCAAAAACACTACTTTTGAGAGTGCTCGATTGTGCGAAGCGTTGCTGTAGTTGAATCATTCAAAGTTAAGCATTATGCCGCATAATGCGCTCTAGTGCTGTAATTGGAAAACAGGGATTGTATTCTCAAAAATGCGTAGGGATTGTGCGTGTGTAAATGGCAATAATTCCAAGCTGTCATCTGTCAGGTCGTCTGCTGTGACATGAGTCAGTATTTATTCATTCATACCACGAATTTTATACTTTCTTTAGCTGATTTCTGCTGCGATAGAATTTGCAACACTCTAAAATCATCAAATCAATCTTTAAATAATGACGTCGACAATGCCTAGTGCTGATAGAAATGAGGAACGTCGCCGTAGGGTAAGTGTTGTAAATGAATAAATTGTAAGGATTCAATGAAGACGAAGTATGAATCATTGTTATTGCGTTCATTTCGGTACAATATGATAATGATTAACGTTGTTTTGGTCGTAGCTATCAAGAAACTGAACCGGTCTTTTGTTATTTGTATTCTGTATGATAATTACTTGTCTCTTAAAACTTCTAGAGCAATCTAAAGTGCTAATTAACAATGTTTTCGAATTTAGAACATAGTGTTATGTTATATTTTATGTACTCATTACTGAACAAAATTATTGAACATTCTTGACTGTGGATGTTTGTTACTGTCCCAAATTTTTCTAATTATCTGAAATTTATTCATTTAGTTGGTCTAAAATGAACTTTATTTCATTTATTATTACTATCATTAAATTTAACAGTAGAATACTTTGTACGTATAGTATCATCATCAGCCTATTGCAGTCCACTGCTGGACATAGAATAAAAATATTTATTTGTTATTATTCATATAGTTTCCAATTGTTGTGCAATAGTAATAAAAAAAAAACTTGTTTTCACTCATTATACATATTAATAGTTTAAACCTCTTGATTCATATCTTATGAGTAGTGTGTAAGGTGCAATATCAGAAGAAAGAATGGACCTGTAATATGATTTCTTTCTTCATAATTAAATAAGTGATCATTTTCTTAGCCTTAATTGTCCCCAAGATTTAGTAAGCTACTACATTAACTGATTTTACTTATATATCAAATTTTTCATGGGGTGACTACCAATTAAAACGCTGCAAAAAACATATTTTGTTCTTTTTAAATGAGCCAAAGTAAATTTGTAGTTGTCAAAAATGCTGGACATTCGGTATCACAATCTAATAATAGAAGATTGGTACTCTTGTATGAAATTCTCCAAAGATCTGATCTAGAACATTCTTATCAGTAAGGCTTTCTTTAAGATCTTTTGTTTTAAACCACTATCAAAACAAAGAAAGAACAAAAATATCTAGTTTCATAAAATGCAAAATAAATTCACTGTCTTTGTTATCATTTAAACCATGCCTTTCTAATTTGTTTAATTGATTTTCATTTCGCTTTTCTTTTGTTATATTTAAGATCTTGTCATACAGAATAACTTTTGTTTTTTTTTATTGAGTAGTAGGCAAATGAACAGATGTATCACTTGATACTGTACTGTAAGCGATTATGTGAATGTGTGAGTAAAACACAGCACAAGCGCTATTTCACACTGCTGTTCTGAGAGGCCGTGATATAACTCTGGTTGAGCCGGCGCATTCACCCACGGTTATTTGAGATAATCTATTTCAAAAGTAGCAAAACTTTCTATTTCCTGACATTTTAAACAGGCTATACAGGGTTTAAGATTGTCTTATTATGTCAACAAAAATGTTTTTCCTATTTCTTATTTTATCGGAGTAACATATACTATGAATGTCATTTATTTACAAAGTAGAAAGTTAATGTGCTTTAGATTCAGAGCATGAAATTAAGAAAAATAAAATTCCAAAAACTATGATAATGTCATTATCTGTCTCTAATATATCTGACACTACTTTCTTTGGATTGGTCACAAAGTGATGTTCTTACAACATAATGACAGGATTGTTTATCGTTGTTAGATCATATTAGTTAAGAGTGTTTTCTTTTTAATAATGGAAAATGAGCTATAATAGCAGACAAGTCACCACTCACCCTAGCTATTGCACCAATGGCGTAGTGGTTCAAGTGGTTGCCATGCCATACATAAATTATTGTTCTGAGGGTTGTTCTTCGTGTATATTTGTACACTGCATATATTCTGGTTAAACCAGCACACTTTGTTTTTAATTTTTTTTTTTTTCACTGATATCATATTTAAATTCAAGAACACAACAATCATAAAAATAACTCCTGCCGTTCTTGAGTCATAAATGGTGTAACTAACACAACTTTGTTTTATATAGATAAAGAAATATAACTAAGTGTTGAGTTTCGGGTATCCTCACTCGTTGAAAAATAATATAAGAATTACTTAACATGTATTATCCAAAGCTTTGTAATCACACTGGTAGCCCGCCTGTGTGTTACATTTTAATTAGACATTATATAATGATACATTGACTACAAATTAGACATCATTAATAGATGTTCTGCTTCAAGATTTTACTACAGCTAATCCTCATATTATTAAATTTAAAAAGTAGTAACATTGAATAATCTTTACAGAAATTAAAACAAGCCTTTATATATTTTTCAGTTATACTATTTCACTGCTATTGTTTTGAATGAATTAAACTGCAGTGAATTTCGTAACTAACCCAAATTATACATTTCGAAATATATTTTTGTTTTGTGTGTATCTAACTAGACAACACTTATGAAACATTTTACAGCCGTTAGTTTGGACATGGTTGGTGTCATATCATTTTGTAATCATACATTATAGCAGTTAACCACTGTAAAGAATTATTATACAACTTTTATTTTATTTAAACTAATTAGTCAGTAGGCAAATATACACATGGATTGTATTGTGGTAAGTGTTCACTTGTATTAACTTGTTATAAGACTGTTTATTCCGTCGTCTTCTTACGATGCCTCTCTACAAATAGATGTTTGACTGTAAACTCTGCCTATACCTCTCTTATTTTATCAGACGATACAGGTCTTCTATGCTAGCGATCTCTGCCCACTCTAATGTTTCTGAACCGCGATTTTTTTCGCTTTCCGACGTTTCTTTTGTCGGATGATTTTACCATCATATATTCCCGAATAAGACGGTACTGTGTGTGACGGAAAATGTGACTCGGGATTTTGGATACTTTGGAGAACTTGCTCACACGAGACTCATTGAGTCCTCAGTGAGTCCAGCTACAGAGAAACAATTCCACAGAAGTAATGTAATGTGTATGAAAGCGCGAGAAAACTTTTTGAGTGTAGGGTGTGTTAGTTTACTGGTAAATCTCAGTCTGCTGTAGTATGGAGTCTAGAAAAAATATATTTCTTCTATTCTCTATTCTTTTCAAGACCTAGAATTACTACGTTATGTACTTACGTTTTTTGACGGTGATTATAATGTAGGATGTTTCACAGGTGCTGTTGGGTCCGTTACCAGCCGGTTTCCTCCAAGCTGATGGTACAACTGACGGCATTGATACTGACTATGAAGCAGCGTTGGCTTTGCAGCAGCAGCTGAGTGGGGCTACAGTAAGTTTTTTTTTATGGAGTTGCCGGACAAACGAGCAAACGTATCTGATGGTAAGCTATTACCGCCGCCTATGGACACCTGCAACAACAGAGGCGTCACAAGTGCGTTGCCGGCCTTTGGTGGGATGGGGGTTGGGGTATGGGCCTCCGGTATCCTCACTCACTCGGCGAAACACAGCGCAAGCGCTATTGCACAAAAGTTTTCTGTGAGGCCGTGGTATCACTCCTGTCGAGCCGGCCCATTCATGCCGAAGCGTGGTTTTCCCACGGACGAAGTATAACTATATGTGTGCTATATCGCCACTTTCTACTACGCTGAGTGTTGTGGATTCGAAACCCACATGAGACAATACTTTGTGTGATCCGCAAACTGTCGTTCTTCGTATCCATTTCTTGTGTTTGTAAAATCTTAAAAAAAAAAAATATTTCTAATGCGGGAGTTTTATTTTAGTTACAAGTTGTCTTTAAAAAAAAACGAATTTAATTAAATATCTGTAACTGCAAATTTAAATGTAAATGGATATTTAAACAGCCCCCCTAGCCAAGTTGCAAGCGTTCTTCGTTCTGCAATCATTAACGCCTTAATTGTCGTGTGTCATTGGCTAATACTTTGTCTAAGATTAGCCAATGACACACGAGAATTTAGGCGTTAACGATTGTAGAAAGAAGAACGCTTGTAACTTGGCTAGAGGGGCATGGATATCTAAACAGGTATGCATATGTTAAGTCATTATTGCTAAGCTATGTAAGAAAATAATTTATCTTAAACTACAAAAATTGCAGATTATAAAACGGTTACTGTTTTGAACCAATACTAACATATTGTTTGCCATTTTGAAGTAGCACTTACAAAAACCTGTTTTTTGAATAAGAAAAACCACAGAGAGTATTGCTAAAGGTACTATACTGCCAAGTGTTTCAATACCGCTATTAGACAGTTACATATGCTATAATAACCATTATCCGTCAGCAATCCATTAGTCATTGTAGCAATACTCAGACAAGTGATACTGCAATTGAACGTGATCCGGGATCGCGCGTTAAAGATAGACTTAAACATTTTAAATTAGAACTCTCTTTAGAACACGTTCAGTAATCTGAAGGCCTAGTGTGAGTTTATTTCACATCTTTAGATAGATAGATAGAAAACTCTTTATTTGTACACCATTATAGTACATAGATACACAGTACATGAAATGTGAAATGTAGTGTACAAAGGGCGGCCTTATTGCCAAAAGCAATCTCTTCCAGGCAACCTTACTACAACTTTACTTCTTCACTTTTTCACATCTAGGACTGCCTCGCTGTTGAGGTGTGCGACTGGTGATTACGAGGTCTCGGGTTCGAATCCCGGGTCGGACCAAATATTTGTATGATCTACAAATATTTGTTACGGAGTTTGGGTGTTTTCTATGTATAATATGTGGGTATTTATGAAAAAAAAGTATGTATGTATTTATATCAGTTGTCTAGTACCCATAACACAACCTCTGCTTAGCTTGGGACTAGATGGCGTTGTGTGTAAGATGTCGGAAATATTTATTATCTTTCGATCGTCACAGTGATGACGTTCGACGTTGCGCTTGGCTCACACTGGAATCGTCACCAATTGCAAAGCCGAACGACCTCTCTACCGAGAGCGAGTTCATGTAAATTAAACTCACACTGGGTCCTCAAACATTTTTTAAGGGTTGCGTTAGCAGCGTTAGGGGGCGTTGCATTAAGTTTCATTCATATATTCATTTTCACTCTTTGTATTATATAGTAGCTGAACCCGCGGTATTACCCGCGGTTATTGTTGTACCGCGAGTAACGCCCTGGGACAAAGTAAAAAAAAAGTAGCCTAAGTTACTCCCTGGATCATCAGCTACCTGCCCGTGAAAGTCCCGTCAAAATCCGTCCAGCCGTTCAGAGAGATTAACCGGAACAAACAGATTTTTTTAACTACATTTTTGGTATATGTAGCGTGTAAACATACATATGCATTTAGTAAAAAGCAGTTATTTTAATAATACGAACACAGACACTCCAATTTTATTTATTTGTATAGATGGTGTCCATACATAACTATACATCGTAAAGAACTATTAATAAGATTACCAACTCACTATGAAAACCGACGAAGCACTGCAATGCTGGACTAATTGGCTAAAAATATTTTCGCATCACTTAGGGCATGTTCATGCTATAGTGCAACCGTGGACTAAAATACCTTTAAAAGAACAATTCTTTTGTATTGACTGCCTTGTTGGTCTCGCGGTTGGCTTGTGCGACTGCTGATCGTGAGGTCTCGGGTTCGATTCCCGGGTCGGATCAAATGTTTGTATGATCTACAAATATTTGTTTCGGAGTTTGGGTGTTTTCTATGTATAATATGTATGTCTTTACGAAAAAAAAGTATACATGTATTTGTATCAGTTGTTTAGTCTGAATCTCGGAAACCGCTCTAACGATTTTCATGAAATTATGTAGGGGGTTTCGGGGATGATAAATCGATCTAGCTAGAATTCTTTTTGAGAATATTTACAAAAAAATAATATCGTTATTCCAGGTACTAGTTACTTATATATAGTGACTACTATACATATATAGGTTCGCCTGCATTTATTTTATTTATTTACATCTTTATGCACTTGCACACATCGATGGACTTAATGCACTCGGCATACCCTACCAGCTAACCTTAGGGTTGTGTAGAAATCTTTCACATTATTGTAGTTAACATGTCAATCAATACCTTATATGAGGCGCTCATAGCCCAGTTGCACTCGGCGATTAGAAACAACCGAGGGTAAGCAACGACGCCGCGGTCAGTACCTAGATGACTTACCGCTATTGGCATGCTCATGGTAAAATGAGCGTTTCCGTGATTCGGAGGTCACGTTAAGCAGTCGGTCCCACTCCTGTGGAACGTGGGATACGACTGGGTCCTACGAGGTCGTCTCCCCCCCGGGCTGGGCGTAATTTGTTACGCCGATGACACATTGGTCACGGCCCGGGGGGCGAACTTCCAGGAGGCGGCGCGCCTGGCCACCAGTGGTGTCTCTCTGGTGGTCGGGCGCATCGAGGCGCTGGGCTTACGGGTGGCCCTGGACAAGACGCAGGCCCTGTTATTCCATGGGCCCCGTCGTGGGCCGCCCCCCGGCGCCTCCATAGTGGTCAACTCGATCCTCGTACCGGTTCGGGCCCAGATGAGGTATCTGGGCCTGATCCTCGACGGTAGGTGGCTCTTCGACGAGCACTTCCGACAGCTTGGTCCGAAGCTGGTCGACGCTGCCTCTGCCCTTGGGCGACTTTTGCCCAATTTGGGCGGAGCCAGCGTCGCAACGCGACACCTCTACACGGGGGTGGTCCGGTCGATGGCGCTGTATGGGGCACCGGTGTGGGTGGCGGCTCTGACTGCCCTCAATAAGGCCCGCCTCTGGCGGCCTCAGAGGATATTGGCGGTCAGAGCCATCCGCGGATACCGCACGGTGTCTACCGAGGCGGCGTGCGCCTTGGCCGGAACACCTCCGTGGGATTTGGAGGCGGAAGTGCTCGCCGAAGTTTATCGACGGGTGGCTGAATTCCGGGCGGAGAGAGGCATTCGCCCTCCGCCCGAAGAGGTACGCGAGTGGCGTGAAGCCGCCCGTCGAGCCACGATGGCTCGCTGGTCGTTCCGGCTGGAGACTCCACGCGCTGGCTTTGCCGCCGTGGAGGCTCTCCAGCCGGTCATCCTCGAGTGGGCAGGGCGGCAGCACGGGACCCTTTCCTTCCGACTGACGCAGGTGCTTTCCGGGCACGGTTGCTTCGGGAAGTACCTGCACTCGGTCGCCAGGAGGGAATTGAGTCCCGCCTGCCACCACTGCGACTGCAGTGAGGACTCGGCCCAGCACACGCTGGCGGTTTGCCCCGCATGGGCGTCGCAGCGTCGGGCCCTCACTGCAGTCATCGGAGGAGATCTGTCGCTACCGGCCGTCATATGTTCCATGGCCGGTAGCGACAGCAGTTTTACCGCGGTCGCAGCCTTCTGCGAAGACGTGATTTCGCAGAAGGAGGCGGCGGCAAAGGCCCGGGAGGATGATATCCACTCGGACCCGATCCGTCGCCGGCGAACCGGGCGGCGGAGGCGCGCCTATCAGCGCCTCATGCCGCCCTGAGTGTGGCCGCGGATGGTCGGGATGGGTTTTCCCCACCATCCGCTTTAGTGGCCGCCCGCGAGGGGGCGACGTTACGCGTGTGCCGTACGTCGCCTAATTAGAGAGTTAACCAGCAGACGGTGCCCGCTTCAGTGCGGGCAGGCGCTGGGAGGGGTCCGGATGTGTTAATAACAGCAGTTCCCGGATCCCTCCCGTCTCAGGCGCAGAGTGGCACACCGTGTGGTTTTAGTCGGTTCGATTCCGACACACCGCCCCGCCGCAAACCCCGGTGGGGTGACGGCCCGAGGGGGTTTCCACACGTTAAAAAAAAAAAAAAAAAAAAAAAAAAAAAAAAAAAAAAAAAAAAAAAAAAAAAAAAAAAAAAAAAAAGCAGTCGGTCCCGGTTGTTATCGTAGATAACAGTCGTGAAGCTTAGTTGGAGGTCTTTGGGCGACTTATAAACATCCAACGGTAAGATTACGTAGCCAAAACGTTGTCTTGCCCGTCCCCAACCCGCACTTGGCCAGCGTGGGGACGTATGGCCTTAACCCTCTACTGAGAGGAGACCCGAGCTCAGCAGTGGGACGTTATGGGTTGTTGTCAATACCCTATACCTTTTCAGTATCATGTTTTCGCTCCCTCCGACGGTTGCCTTTCAGAGATTACCTCTAAGCGATAAGCACATCATTTGTACTTGTCTTAATTAGTATTAAGTTCATCATCATCCTAGCTCTTACTATTACCAAAATTATTTGGGGTTGGCTACTAGTTCAACCGGTCTTACCTGAATATCAGTTTTTCCACGGAGTGACTGGCATCGACCTTCGCAACCATGAGGGTAATCGGAATTCGAAAATTGAACTAGTCGTCAGGATATTTGAGGGCACTGACTTACCAATAACGATTGCCATAGATGTTCATTAGTATTAAGTTATTTATTGCATATATCTGGAGTACAACAATGGTATTTTTATTATTATTTAGATGCCAACAGCCGGTCCACCTCTGACGGCGAGACTAAGCATTACCATAGCCCAGGCTAAGCTGTCAAAAAATTATGGTAAGTGGATAATTTTAGAAATTAGATAATTTACAATTTCTATAAAATTAAACATAATAATCACGTATTTTTATCCACCGTGTACACCCATATTCTGTTTGATTTCCACATGGCATGTTCGTGAAGTATTAATTTTTAACTACGTAATATTTTATCTTAGTATCATTATCATTTTAACCATTTCTGGAATCCAAGATGCCATGTGGCTGTTCATCTACAAAAAGAGTTTAATCACTCTATGTATCCATTGGTAAAAACCGCATTAAAATCCGAGCAGTAGCTTATCGCGAACAGACAGACAGACGCGGCGGAAGACTTTGTTTTATAATATATAGTGATATTAACGCCAGATCAAAGCCGAAACAAATAAAATCTTAAGTTAAATATTCTACAAATATCGTACCTAATAAAATGGGATATAATGATTCTAGTTTATTTACACTCCTTAGAAGCGGTTATAGATCGGCAAAGGCCTATTTAATAGATTGACTTTATTTTGCTTAACATTTGATAAAACAGGTTATATCAATTAGTAATTTATGACTAGAATCTGCTTAAAAGACGATTTCAAGTCATTTATTTTATGTAATAAAGATATTTATCACTGTAATATTTGAATAAATAATGTTGGATTTTCATATTATGTGTGTATCACACATGGTTCTCTTAATGGATCAATGTCATGTCAGGTCTGACCCGCATGGACCCGTACGTACGAGTACGAGTAGGACACTGCATCTACGAGACCCATACCGACCCTAGCGGTGGTAGAACCCCTAGGTGGAACAAAGTTATTCACTGGTGAGTCTATTTTATTCAATTTTTTTTAACTCATAACATGTCATTGGATTTTGTAAGGTTCTGTAAAACCACTTAGGTTTTATAATAAAGGGTGTCCCAGTAAGAGTATTTTTTCATTTTAAAATGAAAACACGTTTTTTAGAGTTGTGATTGTTTTATTTATTGGATTGTAAAGAAGAGATGTTCCGATTAAGTATGGAACAAAATATCTGTCAAACGGAGTGGTTTTCTCGTAATATATGAGCGAACTGCAAAATTTCAGAGTTGCTAGGCTACAAAAGAAAATAATTACACTCAATTTAAATAGTGCATTCTAACTGAGACACCCTGTATAATATTGTTACATACTTATTTAATATCCAGTTAAGTTTATGCACAGAATATTAAAACAAAACTTCAAATGTACGTTTGTTTGTTAACTTTGGTTTTTGAATCTTGATCGGTCATAAAGTATGTACATTTTATCCAGCCAACAGTACCCACTTGATAGTTTCACGCAAACGTAACCTCGAGTAAAAGCTAAAAGATTTCACCGTTTATATAGTAGTAGTATATTTTATGTATTATTCTAAATCTCTCCTGTAAATTGTTATCTTTATCCGTATAGCCTTCTACCACCTGGTGTTACTTCGATATACTTAGAAATATTTGATGAGTGTTCATTCACGATGGACGAGCTCATTGCCTGGACTCACATCAACATACCACCAGCTGTGCTACAGGTAAACTAAATAGTAATCGTTATTAAATAACAATTAGTTATTGCAATGATTACCACCATTTATTTAACTATCAACTCTACCGGTGTGTAAATATAGATGAAATTATTTATCCCTAAGAGCCCCCGCTGACTACAACTTTTTAATCAGCCCATAGTTTGATCGGGTTGGTTTTTGTACTGATTAAGAAACCAACCAAACTATGAGCCGATCGAAAGTCTGCAGTTTGCGGGAGCTCTAAGTGGGATAATCATGCTTACCTTACTATGTCCTTAAAATAAAGCAATATACCACGCAACCTCGTTTGCGTCTCCTAATGCCCGTAGCGTGATAATTTCCCCCGCTTTTAAAAGATTTTTCATTGGTGCTCCACTCCTATTGGTGTTAGCGTGATGATATATAGCTTATAGCCATCCTCGATAAATGTACTCTCCAACACTGAAATAATTTTTCAAATCGGACCAGCTGTTCCTGAGATTAGCGCGTTCAAACAAACAGACAAACAAACTCTTCAGCTTTATAATATTTACTAGCCGACCCACGCAACCTCGTTTGCGTCTCCTATTGCCCGTAGCGTGACAATTTTCCCCCGTTTTTGTAACATTCTTCATTGTTGCTCCGCTTCTGTAGGTCTTTGCGTGATGATATATAGCCTATAGCCTTCCTCGATAAATGGGCTATCTAACACTGAAAGAATTTTTCAAATCGGACCAGCGCTTCCTGAGATTAGCGTGTTTAAACAAACAAACTCTTCAGCTTTATATATTAGTATAGATTATAGGTTGATTTAAGTGACAGATATCTACGAAACCAACAAAATAACTTTGAACAACTGATATTATTTTCCATCACCTATATTTTCAGCAGCTTATAACAGTCTACTGCTGGATCTAGGCCACTCCTTAGAGAGGAGGTTTTAACCTGCCTGCCACTGCCACTGCCATCGCTAAGGCTAGACGTGTTTAGTATAGTTACTGTGTCAAGTTTTCCTTCTTTTTGTTGGCTTGTGTAGACCGCTCCCTTAATCAGTTATTACGACAACCACGGGATGAATAAGGGTGGGACACTTCGCATTCTTAATTTGTCACGAAACGAAGTAGAAAACATCTCTACTTCCAATAGGGTAGATGACTGTATCTATGCAAATATTTAAAATTGGAGTGTCTGTTTGTAATATTAAAATAACCGTTTTTTAATAAATGCATATGTATGTATACACGGTACATATACCTAAAATCTACTTTTAATAATGTTTGTCCGTCTGTGGGTCTGTTTGTTCCAGGTAATCTCTGGAACAGCTAGACCGATTTTGACGGGACTTTTACTTTTTTTAGAATAACTTTGTCCCGCGGCGTTACTTGCGGTACGACGCTAACCGCGGTTAACACCGCGTGGTTCAGCTAGTTGTTAATAAATACTGATGTCTCCTCCATTAAAACGAATATTACAATACCTCATAAAATATAACAGATTTTCATTTTCGTTACAAATTTTAATCAAAAAACACTGAAGTATATTGTTCAATTAAGTAATCTAAACTGTGACGTCACAAGTTTGTATTTAGTACACTTTTCATACACAGTATATCGTTTTGACAGATGATAAAACGTAACTAATTTGACTAATGTGTCATCTACCCTTTTAGTTCTATTTTGTTGTGTGCACTTGATAGCCAGTAATGAATATTCAATACATGAGTCGGATGAGTAGCGTTATCAGATAGGAGGAAAATGTTTAGGTACATTTTGTCTTTTGTTCAATATGTTTTGAATAGCATCATAAACAGGAAATTCCACCTGTAATGTTTTGCTTTCTTCTTTCTTTCTAATGTTTTTTAGGTGAACATATATGCGAATAATACGTTAGTGTACCGTGAAATCTAATAAGTTCTTCTTTATTAAACGTCAAATCTATGTATGTACGACTGGGGGCATATGAATTTAATGAGTTATGACGTCATACTAAGCTATTGTCAAATTATTCAGTTTTAGTATATGTTTGATAATATATATACTAACTAGCTGACCCGGCGAGCATCGTACCGTCATATTTATAAATCTGTCTCAGCTTCCCACAGGCAGTGTACAGTCGCTGACGAAAAGAAATAAGAATTATTTAATTTTGTTAAGCCGATCGGAAGTTACACGCGTACATACATTTATGCAATTCATTTTTGTATATATAAGATGACAAATATTGAGATCAATAATTGAGGTAAAAACTACCCTATCTCCCAAGTTGGACAAAATTACAGATGCGTACAAAATTTTATAAAAAGTTCAGTTCAGTAGTTTCGGAGTTAATCGCGAACATACATCGTGACACGAATTTTTTATATAAACATAGAAGATAACATAAATCTGAACAGTTTGTTCGAATGCGTTAATCTCAGGAACCACTAGTTCGAATTAAAGAATTCTTATGGTCTTGGATAGGTCATTTATCGGGGAAGTCTATAGGATGTATATTATCACGCTACGATCAAAAGGAAAAATGTTGCGAAAACAACACATAAATTTAAAGTTGCAGACAAAGTTGCGAAGATCGGCTAGTAAAAATATAAATTTGAAAACAGTGACAAATTTTGTATTAGTCTGTTACGTAATTTAATATGAAATATTAGAGATATCAAGTTCAAAAACGCTCAGCGTGTTATGGAAAGAGCTATGCTTGGTGTTTCTCTAAGGGATCGTATCAGGAATGACGTAATCCGGCAGAAAAATATCATAGACATAGCCCAGAGGATTAGCAAGCTATAGTGGCAGTGAACTGACCATATTAGCCGCAGAACAGATTACCGTTGGGGTAAACAGGTTCTTGAATAGAGATCGCGTCTTGGCAAACGTAGTGTGGGACGTCCATAGGCCAGATGGAGTGATGATCTGCGCAAGACGAGCCGAACTCGAAAGCCGAGAATCGAACCAAGTAGCATCACAATTGGAGAGGCCTAGTTCAGCAGTGTACTATGATTGGTTGATGATTGTTTCTTCCAGTGTTCTTTTGTTTGTGTGTGAAGTGTGAAGATGCCCTATTGTATCTTTGTACCTATATCTGAAGTAATTTCTGTGTCGCAGGGCGAAACATACGATGATTGGTTCCCGTTGAACGGGAAGCAAGGAGATGGCAAGGAGGGTCACATAAACTTGGTGCTAAGTTATTCTGTAAGTTACTTTGAAATATATAATATCTTATTACTCAATAATCGAACCTGAGATCGAATCCCGGGTCGGGCCAAAAGTGTTATTGAGTTTTTTTAATTCTATAAATACTTAATAACAGCTCGGAGTTTGGAAGTTGGGGTCTGAACCCCCGTGCCTCGGAGAGCACGTAAAGCTGTCGGTCCTGCGCCTGATCTCTCTCCGATCGTGTCGGTTAACCGTCCCATCGGATTATGAGAGTGAGGGAACAGAGAGTGCACCTGTGTTTTCGCACATACTTGTGCACTATAATATCTCCTGCGTAGTTGGTCGGTCTCTGTTGAGACTGACCGCCGTGGCAGTAATCGGCTAGGAGAACATCACTCAATAATCATTAAGCGCAATAAAAATTGATGATATTATTTTTTATTGCTATAAATCTTTAATTCAGATTAATTTGCATGTTATGATATTTACAATAATGTCTAAATTCACTTATTACTAACTTAAATATCGTTTTATGTAACTTTAATATTAATTTTAATTACGTTTTTAACTATCATTTACCATGAAACTGTTGTATACTAATTTTTTGAATTGGGTATAGCAAAAAACACTCTTGACTAAGTTGCCTTTCAAACAAAAAAACTAAATCAAAATCTATTCAGCAATGGAAAAGTTATAAACGCTAAATGAAATGACAAGCATATCCGTTAAACAATAATGATTGTTCAGGTTGGTCCAGCGACCGTAGCAACATTCCCACCGATGCTGGTAGTGCCAAGCACGGGTATGGGTTACGCAGCAATGCCGATGTACGCGGCAGCACCACAGCACATGGCGCCCCCACACATGGCCCCTCGAGCCCATATGCCCCCTCCCCCTCAACAACCGCCTGTTACTCCAGAACAACTGCAACAGGTGAGTCACAAATACCACGTATGTGACTGACGATCAAGAGGTCGTTCGATGCCGGGGTCGAGCCCGTGTTTTACATTTTTTTGTTACAAGAAACAGTCCGGAGTACGGAAAGAGCACGTTAAGCCATCGGTCTCTGTTGTTATGAAAATCTATAGCAAATGTTATTGGAAAGTCAGTGCCATCAAATATACTGACAACTAGTTCAACCATCGAATTCAGTTCGTCCTCAGGATTACATCCTACTATCCTGCTTAATATTATAAATGCGAAAGTTTGTAAGGATGGATGGATGTTTGTTACTCTTTCACGCAAAAACTACTGAACGGATTTGGATGAAACTTTACAGTAATATAGCTTATACATCAGAATAACACATAGGCTACTATTTGCCGTGATAACCGACATACACGCGGGCGGAGCCGCGGGCAACAACTAGTATAACATACTTGTAACTTCTGAGCCACAGGAGTCCATGGGGACCTGCATTCATTTACTATAAGAGAGAAAACTAGAGTAATACTAGCTTAATCCCGCGGCTCCGCCCGCTTGAGAAAGGATGTAAGCCCTAAAAGGGTTTCAGATAGACAGATTATTTTCGATTTTTTAAAATTAGTGTGATACTTAAATTTTAATTTATTTGGTTTTAAGAACAGAATCACAATTTTTTTTATCTTTATATAGATCAGTTTTCTATGAAGGACAAATGCTCGTCGTATCTCTATAATCTTAATTAAAACATTACTAACAAACTTAATATAGATTACGTAACAATTAGAACCTTAGTGCTTTACTAATACGATTGATATTCTAATAATTTTTTTTTTAATTTACTTAGATATTAATTTCCAGTGTGTAAAACAAGTTTCATTTACTAACCTGTATTGACTTGTACCAAGTCTGGTTTCATTATAAACAGGTATGATAGTATCATCATCAACCTCGGGCTCGGGGCGACTGCGACAATAACCGCGGGTAACACCGCGGGGTTCAGCTAGTCTATACAAATAAATAAAATTGGAGTGTCTGTTTGTAATATTAAAATAACCGCTTTTTACTAAATGCATATGTATGTATACACGATACATATACCAAAAATGTAGTTAAAAATTTTTTTGTCTGTCTGTCTGTCTGTTTGTTCCGGGTAATCTCTGGAACGGCTGGACGGATTTTGACGGGACTTTCACTGGAAGGTAGCTGATGGTTCGGGGAGTAACTTAGGCTACTTTTTTTAGACTAACTTTGTCCCGCGGCGTTACTCGCGGTACAACAATAACCGCGGGTAACACCGCGGGGTTCAGCTAGTTGTAAATATATTTTTTGGTCATATGACACACAACGCCATCTAGTCCTAAACTAAGCAGAGCTTGCCTTGTGGGTACTAAACAACTGATATAAATACATACATACTTTTTATATATTTTTTGGTCATTTAACACAACGCCATCTAGTAGACAAAAATATATACGGTCGAATTGAGAAACCTCCTCTTTTTTTTGAAGTCGGTCAAAAAGAGCTTGCATTATGGGTACCGATATAAATATATATAAATACTTTTTTATGTAAATACTTACATTTTATGCAAACAAAACACCCAAACTCCGAAACAAATATTTCCAGATCATACAAACAGTTAGTCGATCCCGGGAATCGAACCCGAGACATCAAGCACAGCAGTTGCATACGCATTTTTTATCTGATTTCCTATAGTTTATACTATGTATGTATTAACGTAATTAATTTATATCTTTAGATCGAGGAGATGTTCCCGAGTATGGACAAAGAAGTGATCAGAACGGTGCTTGAAGCCAACCGCGGGAACAAGGACGCCACTATTAACTCCCTGCTGCAGATGTCAGAATAACGTTTTAATGATGGTAGCACCACAATAGCAGACCCATAAACGGCTTTGTTAAGCTGCTTTGGCTTTAAAACATGGCTGCCCAAAGTTATTATTCAATAGTCATAAATTCCTCAACAAATGTGTACAGTCAGCAACAAAAGCTTGCATACAAACAGGTTACATTATAAAAAAATGTTTAAGGGATTTCTCTTTATAGAGGAAAAATATTAATTAATCCTAAAATTTAATTCTTTCTTATAATACATTATGCTTTTGACGCTGACTGTACAACTTTGCAGTACAATAATATTTTATTATTATCTAATACAGTTTGACTTTCAATTTTATCAATAATCTTTTTTCTGTCGTTATCGCAAGATTTAAAAACAATATCGTTTAATAATATTCTAAATCGAATGATAGTTATCAGATTTATTGATGAAATGTGAGTTTGAAGGTAACTTTATAAATAACATTTCTTGTGGGGCAGCCTTATATCAAAGCGTCTTAGACCTGGGTAGCGAGTTTAGTAATATATATTTCAGACTATTAATTTATCTCGATGTATATCTGTTATGTATCTGTTTTAATAAAAACAATTTAAAAGAAACTTGTATCAGCTCATCTCATAAATACATTCACAATTTAATAGATAAGAATCTAAATAAAATTAAAAAATGACATAAAAAATCGACTTCAAGAACTAGACCAATTGAAATGGGACCACACGGGAAGCATCAGCTTTCAAAAGTAATAAGAATCATATAAATCTGTTCACTGAAAGTTCTAAGATAACAACCATTTTTTGAAGTCGGTTAAAAACTCGATCGAGGGGTCTATTGCGAGTTTATTTTACATCAAATAGTCTAGATAACAACCGCTTTCGGCGTTACGATTGGTGAAGAGTTCAGTGTGGAACAATCGCAACGCCAAACGTGATCACAGACAAGAGCGAGTTGATAAGAAATAAATTCCCACTAGACCCTTAGTACCATTTGCTGCTTTTGTAAGTCTATTGAAAAAGGTCCGCAGTATCGAGGTTCTTTTAATGACGCACAAAAACCAGTGATTACTGATTACCATAATATCATTGATTCGCTTATCTGTGAGAGTGTATAACTGGTTATATTCAGTTTCGAAACATTTGAAAATGATCCTTATTACATAACTTGAGAATTGATTATCCTTTACTATATAGAGTGTATAAATATAGTGAGCAGCTAGCCTACAGTCCTTAAAATATAGTCTTTGACAGTTGTCATTAGTGTCATTTTAGAACTTATGAGGTACATTTTAAGGTTGAATTTCAATACATATTTATAATCCACTTCATTTGTGATAACAGTGGCACGTAAAAAACACAACATAAAAATAAAGCAGTGTTAGGGTTCCGGGTTCTGTATCCAAAGGGTAAAACGGGGGGAGCCTATTACTAAGAATTTGTTGTCCGTCCATCTGTCACCAGAATGTATCTCATGAAAATGATGATAGATAGACAATTGAAATTTTCATATTTCTATTGCCGCTGTAACAACAAATACTAAAACACAGAATAAATTAAATATACAAAAAATGTTTTGTTCGATATTGATAACGGCAACAGACAGACGCTTGAAATATATAAATAATGGTACGGAACTCTTCCTGCGCAAGTCCTTCAAGTTACTTGGTTGGTTTCATAGCCATCTACCATAGAGATCAAACTATATTTCAAGGACTGTAGTTAGAAGCGATTAAAACTGCCACATCTCATGTTTGAAGTAATACGTTTGATATTTATATCCCTACCCAGGATTAGACGACTCAATATCTGATAAATATGCTTGCCTTAATAAAGAAATACACATATAAATTATTATCATATCTCGTTTTGCACGATAACTATCGAGCTAGAGTATTTATCACTTTCTGTGACTCATCATTACAAATCATGTATATAGGAAATTATAATAATGTATTACGTTATGACGTCATAAGGGTTGTGTACGTCAGTGTATCCAATCAATAAAAAATATTACGTCCTATTGTACTGAGATAATCAATTACATTAAACTTGTCTTGTTATTTACAAAACTTTGGTTTATATCAACTTTCGGGAATTGCTTTTGCAGAATCAATACCAGATTTTACGTATTTAACAATTTAGTACCTGGATCGGACTTCTGGAATCCTAGCTAGATCGATTTTTCGCCCCCGAAACCCCATGCAAAGGTACTACATTTCATGAAAATCTTTGGGCCCGTCTCCGAAATTCAGAATATAGTTTTACAAGAATTGCTCGTTTAAATGTATTAGGCGCTATTCAGTGCGACACGGACCGTCCGCATAGCACTGAACGCGCTGTATAGACTTATTGTATATACATTGTACCATTCGTGGCGGACGGTCCGCGTCGCAATGAATGGCGCCATAGGGATGGCGTGGATTCGCGGTTCGCGCTACCCGGAGCTATTCGCGATTCGCATTGAACCTACTGTATTGGCTTCATACATTATACCATCCGCGTGCGTACGCCATCGCTATCCGCACCGCGTACGCCTATTGCTCGTAACGTTGCTAGTAAGCGCTGGACAAACGATCTTATACATTCTTAATTATATACTCAAATATATAAAGCATACAAAAATGTACTGGCATTTTATAGTAGTAAAAATAAAAGAGTCATTCTTTCAAACGAGACGAGACGATGGTTCGTGCCCCTGCTATCCCCAATAACGAAGACTTATATTCATTATTACTATTACAAAACAAACTATATAATTCGACATTACCTTTAGCCTTAGTATTTATAGCGATCGTCATACAATTGTAAAGTTTTAGTTTATATTATAATTAAAAACAAGTAATGGAAAATTGGTATATAAGGGATTTTTTAAAATTCCTAAACGAATTATTTCTGTAATGTAACCTCATTTTTTTAAGAATATTGTCAATACGTACAGTTGCGTACCAGATTATAGTCATGATAAAAAAATATGAAATCATTTAAATAGCGGAACAACTTTTAATTTCTAAGATACTTTATAGGAGTATTAAAACTGCCCTTGAAGTAACTTACAGAGCTTGAATATTCTATCTATTTAAATAAAATGCAGTATGAAGTTATAAAAATTTACTGGACATCTTGTATAACAGTAATTCAGATTTGAATAGTTGCAAGTTGCAACACCTTGGAATAAATCAATATGCAAGACATAAGTTCTGAAATGAATATTTTTACTAACATATCTTCATGTTAACGAACTTTAATGTTTGTTTTTATTTATTTTGCTCAATATTTTAAAACATTTTAGTTCTATAAATATTTGTTAAGTGGACATTTTGTTATTCCAATATTTAATAATTGTAGTAAAAATATAGATGAACTATCATTATAATTGTATTTTAATTTTATCAAATGGTTATTAGTTTAAGATTATACGAAACTACTTTGCACGTAGGAAAAAAAAATTTGAATTTTTAAACCTAACATGTGCGATAATTCTTTAAAACATCTTTCTTGCGGAAACAAAGCGTATTTTATGTATAACATGAAAACATAATAAATATTATAATAATGTAAAATTATAAATAAACAAAAAAACATTTTTAATATTCTAGCCTTATATGAAATCACGCGGAAACTTAGATTTTGTGCCAAATTATTTGCCATCTATTGCGACATGCTTGAAATTTAAATAAAATAATGTATTTATTTGTAAATTTACAATGTATAATATAAATATATAAGTTATTAAAACCTAATTTGCTTTTATTGAATTACTCCCCATAATTATCTCAATAGCAAACCTGCCTATACCTATTCGAGCGGATCTCATTAAGGACGGACCATAGAATACAAAAGGAGAGGGCGTAAGCAGCTGTGCACTATGAATTTATTCCAACTAGGTCCTGACGTTATCAGTTGGCGTGGGTTAGAGTTTGTATTGTTAGCGTCGCCCTGTGCACTTGTACTCAAAATTCGCAAATCTTTAGGTACAGGAAAAAGGTAGTAGGAAGTAGTCTAACCTACTAGTTATTTTTCCGAGGTTTATCGCCTTTCGCTCTCCGCCCGAAGAGGTACCCGAGTGGCGTAAAGACACCCATCGAGGAACGATGGCTCATGGCACGTGCTCGTTCCGGCTGGAGGCTCCACATGCTGGCTTTGCCTCCAGTTGGAGCTGGAGGCTCTCCAGCAGGTCATCCTCGAGTAGGCAGGGCGGCAGCACGGGACCTTTTCCTTCCGACTGACGCAGATTCTTTCCGGGTACAATTGCTTCGGGAAGCACCTGCACTCGATCGCTATGAGGGTATTGACTCTCGCCTGCCACCACTGCGACTACAGTGAGGACTCGGCCCAGTACACGCTGGCGATTTGCCCCGCATGGGCGCCGCAGCATCAGGCCCTCACTGCAGTCATCGGAGGTGATGTGTCGCTACCGACCTTTATACGCTTCATGGCCGGTAGCGACAGCAATTTTACTGCGGTCGCAACATTCTGCGAAGACGTAACTTCGCAGAACAAGGCGGCGGAGAAGGCCCGGGAGGACGACCTCCACTCGGACCCAATTCGCCGCCGGCGAAACGGGCAGCGGAGGCGCGCCTGAGTGTGGCCGCGAATGGTCGGGATGGTTATTCCTTCCATCTGCATCAATGGCCGACCGCGAGGAGTCGCCTAAACTGAGATTTTACCAGCTGACAGCACCCGCTTCAGTGCGGGCAGGCGCTGGGAGGGGTCCGGATGTGTTAATGTCAGCACTTCCTGCATCCCTCCCTCCTCATGTTGTTTTAGTCGGTTCGATTCCGACACACCGCCCCGCCGCAAACCCCGGTGGAGTTATGGTCCGTGGGAGCTTCCACACGTAAAAAAAGCTTGGGCAGTATTTGGGCTTTTCCAATATGGGACAAAGCCAGACTTGTATAAATTATAATGTATTCTTCTTCTCCAAGTGCCTCTTCAATCCTGAAGGTTGGCCGTCAGCTTCCTGTACTCCTCCCTGTCACCGGCCAGGCGGAACAGTTGCTCAACGGAGGTAATACCGGTCCACTCCCGGATATTTCGCAACCACGATTTTTTTCTTCGTCCAACGCGTCTCTTTCCCTCCACCTTGCCCATCATTATCAGTTGAAGCAGCATGTATCTTTCGTGCCTAAGCACATGGCCGAGATACTCAATTTTGCGCTTTTTGATGGTCTGCATCAGTTTTCTGGGCATGTGGACATTATAATGTATATAAGCTGTAAATAGCCGAGGACTGTTATTAATTAAGGTATATATTGAGTCATGAACATTGATATTACTAATAAAAAAAAAAATATATAGGCAATATGTAGAAAGGTTTTGTTTCATGCCATATATTCGTTACCAGGAATTTGGTTACATCAATAACCAAATTCCTGGTAACGATTGGCCAATAGTGACTACGAAATAAAAAAAAAGGATATTAAAAAAACGTTTAATTGTATATTATTTTAAACACTCCCCTTCTTCTTATTAACATGTTTCTTCTTTTTTGTCTCGCTTTTATCTTCTTTAGCTTTATTAGCATCCGCTTTTCTTTTTATCTTCGAAATCTTGCCTATGACATCTTTGAACCTATCATCTTTTTTCATAAGTGACTTATTAATCTTTTTCAGACCGTCCTTGATTGTTGCATCGATATCTTTTGGATCATTCTTTTCATGAGAATTATCGTCACTTTTGATCTGCGATTGAGCTTCCTTGATCTTCGCTAATTTTGCTTTCTTTGCCGCCTTTATTCTTTTCCTCCTCATTTCTTCTAGACTGTTAATGGAGGACAATAATAAATAAATTAGTAACGATATAAAAAGAAATAATAATAATTTTAAGAAGGGCAAACGAGCAGACGTAGACCAGACGCAGACCACTTAGACTACTGCAGTTCCTGCAGTCTAATAGTGCATTAAATTATCAAGTGTTCACTAGGTACCTGGGTGCTGCCTTTGCCAAGAATTGAATTTCCCTAGTTTTTTTTAAAGAACTCTAGCATTTAACATACGCATTAGGTATAAACATCCCGTCGCGGGGGACTTTACAAACGTACATAAAATGGACACAAAGAACACCGAGACTCAGAACAACAATTTGTGGATCACACAAAGTGTTGTCCCATGTGGAAATTGAACCCACAACACTTGGCGCAGCAAAAAGCTGCGTGGGAACCGCTTAAACCACCAGGCCAACGTGCAGTCTACTCGAAGTTGTATGTGTTAGATGCAATCTATCTATATCTTAGTTGTATAAACTCTTTAAAATATAATAATAATAATAAATAATAAATATTTCGGACATCTAACACACAACGCCATCTAGTCCCAAACTAAGCAGAGCTTGTATTATGGGTCCTAGGCAACTGAAATTAATACTTATATACTTTTTTTTTGTAAATAGATACTTATTATACATAGAAAACACCCAAACTCCGAAACAAATATTTGCAGATCATACAAACATTTGATCCGACCCGGGAATCGAACCCGAGACCTCAAGAACAGCAGTCGCGTACGCTACCACTGCGCCACCGAGGCAGCTTGAGCAGATATAGCTTGATCTCCATGACAGACAGCTACGAAACGGACGTAGTAACTTTGAACAAGCAATTTTATTTGATATCGTACTAATATTATAAATGCGAAAGTTTGTAAGGAGGTGTGTTTGCTGCTCTTTGACCCAAACACTACTGAACGGATTTGGATGAAACTTTACAGTAATATAACTTATACATCAGAATAACATTTAGGCTACTATTTGCAGCGATAACCGACATAGAAAAAAGCAAAAGCTTGTTACCTATATTTTCATTATTTAGGTGCCAGTTTTATCACAAGTGAAGTGTGTTACATTATAAAAATAAAAAATCACCAAAAATGTACCTCGAGAGTTCTAAAATGACACTTCAAGGTAGTAGAGCCAAGTCGATTTGAGTACAAACAGCCCAGCTCGACCGGACTGGTCTACTACCCTCGAACAAAAGATCAACGCAAAATGACAGCGTTCGTACTGTCATGTTTTGTTAGTGAGTGCGAGACCGGAGGCCCAATGATGCAGAAGCATCACTAGTCCGCCATGGTGTGGGTCACCATGCTGCATTGCCACATTGTCTGCATTCGCAATGAGTATGGTGACCACCACTCTTGGATTCTACTTATGCTTTCCATCAGGCAGAGTAGTCATATTCGGAGGTCCTTACACAAATACAAAACTAGTGACAACTATCACAGAGATCAAAATATACATTAAGGACTATAATTGAGATTATTCTCACCCTTCCTCCATCATGTCAGGGTCCACGCCAGCCTGAATCCACCTCTTGATGCGATAGTTTCGTTTCCTTTGCTCAAACTCCTCGTTGTCTAGTTGAGCTTCCTGCTCCCGTCGTGTTACACTGACTGTTGTAAAAATCTTTACTGCTTCGTCATCTGTAAATAAGAGCATTGTTTTTTTTATGAGAACTGTCCACGTCATAATAAAATTGTAGACATAGTCTGGTGTCGTTGCCAGCAGAATTAGAAATCTAATACAATAAACACAAAACTATTCACGCGCCTTCAAGATTTACTAGCATTAAGTTATTACATGTATCGCAGGACACATAAACGCACCTACAAGAACTCCAGGTGGTTTCTTTCTTCGAAATCGTTTTTAGCTCCATCACACTAATATATAAAGGCGAAAGTTCATAAGTGTGTATCTTTGTTAATCTTTCTTTGAAAACTACTGAACGGAGTTGGATAAAACTTACAGTAATATAGCGTTTTCATCAGAGTAACACATAGGCTACTGTTTGCAGCGATAACCGACATACACGCGGGCGGACCACGGGCAACAGCTACTCTATAAATTTGACATGTACTCACCATCAATTTTATACTCGGATAATTTAGTTTTGATTGCATCTTCAATTTCTCCGAGTCTCAGTATATCGTAGGGAGTGATGAGAGATATCGCCATTCCGCTTCGTCCCGCACGAGCCGTTCGACCCACTCTGTAATACAGGAAAAGTAACATGTTTAGTGCTAACAGTTAAAGTTCTTAATTTAACGAAAAAGGTTCTGTTTTAATATCTCCGTTGTTGTATTTCGATAATTATAATTTACTAGTTGTTGCTCGCGGCTGCGCCCGCGTATATGTCTGTTATCGCGGTAAATAGTAGCCTATGTGTTATTCTGATGTATAAGCTATATTACTGTAAAGTTTCATCCAAATCCGTTCAGTAGTTTTTGCGTGAAAGAGTAACAAACATCCATCCATCCTTACAAACTTTCGCATTTATAATATTAGTAGGATTAGACTGATATAACATATAGTACAAGGTACATACATATAATTTAAGGATTGCCCTAATCTAAAATTTACTACTATTATATTATGTTGTTTAATCACATCACACTAATATATATAGGCCAAAGTTTATGAGTTTGTATGTTTGTTACTTCTTCATGCAATAACTACTAGACGGTTTTGGATGAAGCTTTACAGTAATATAACTTACTAGCAGACCCACGCAACCTCGTTTGCGTCTCTTATTGCCCGTCGCGTGATAATTTTCCCCCGTTTTTGAAACATTTTTCATTGGTGCTCCTCTCCTATTGGTCTTATCGTGATGATATATAGCCTATAGCCTTCCTCGATAAATGGGCTATCTAACACGGAAAGAATTTTTCAAATCGGACCAGCGGTTCCTGAGATTAGCGTGTTCAAACAAACAAACAAACAAACCCTTCAGCTTTATATATTAGTATAGATTTAATTCATGATACAGTAGAAATTCCGCAAAATATTAACGCAGTGTGCTAATTATGTAATAAAGAATAATTTAAAACGATTTCCAAAAATCAGTCAAATAGCCTATTCTGTCTACGATATAAGGACGTGACTTGACGTGAGTTTATGTAAATATGTTGTTGATTGTAACAAAAAATACAAGCCTCCATAAATTACTAAGCGTTATCGAATCTCTATAAATAACTTCATGATATTACAAGAGACCCTTTGGTGTTGAGTGTTGGGTGGGTGAAATGAAGCTGATAAAGAGTTCTTTATAATATACACCAATTTGTCATGCTCCCAATAAACTTAACTGTTGAACAGCACAGACGGAGACGTGTTGCATTATCCTCTGCAAAAAATCCCAACATATCAATGTATTTTAGTAATTTCCAAATCAGATCCGATCTAATATATATATTACTAGCTGTCCCGGCAAACGTCGTTTTGCCATAACTACTAATAAATTAAAAATTAATTAAAAAAACATTGTCCAGCGGACAAAATTGTGAATCTAAACCATTCCCAGATCCCCTTGAACACACACAAAAAATTTCATCAAAATCGGTCCAGTCGTTTGAGAGAAGTTCAGTGACATACACACTCACAGAAGAATTATATATATAAAGATACATCAGAATGACATATAGGCTACTATTTGCCGCGATAATTGACATATACGCGGGCGGAGCCGCGGGCAACAACTAGTACATAAACAAACGGATAATTTCTCTAGAAATGTTTTTATTTTAACTTAATTTTTAACCATTATTAAGATTGCCTAGAAAAAAAATTTTAGGACTTGTCCTTTACTATATCAATTCATTAAAATGTATTTAAAATACTTTTTTTTTAGAAATACGAATTTTCCCTTACTTCCTTTCCTTTTTCTAGTTCTTCCTTTAACTTTAGTTTAATTTTGTACCTTGCAAGTTCTTAGTTACATTTAATATGAAACCAATCCTAAATTGAATTGAAGAGAAACATACCTGTGAACGACCACCAATGAGATGGAAGGACGACTTCAGAGAACATGCAGGTCAAGATTGGATGTCGGCAGCTCAAGACCGTCAGAGGTGGAAGAGTATGGAGGAGGCCTACATCCAAAACTGGATGGAAAGAGGCTGAGATAGATAGATAGATACCTGTGAATATACTCCTTTGGTTCTAGAGGCAACTTGTGATTCACAACAAGATCTACGGTAGGAATATCCAATCCCCTAGCAGCGACATTGGTAGCGACCAGCGTACATTTCAAATTACTCCTGAACTGTGTAAGTGCTGCCACCCGTTCCTTTTGCCGCATAAAGCCATGCAAGCAGACGTTGTCCATTGATATAGCATTCAACATCATGGAAAGGACTTGACACTCTCTGTGAAAAAAAAAGTTAATTAAATTAGTTTATTTATATTTTTATGTAGCACTAACTGAACCCCGCGGTTATTTTTGTACCGCGAGTAACGCCGCGGGACAATATTATTTTTAAATAAAGTAGCGTAAATTATTCCCTGGATAAGCTACCTACCAGTCCCGTCAAAATCGGTCCAGACATTCCAAAGATCACCCGGAACAAACAGACAGACAGACAAAACAAAAATAACTACATTTTTACTATATTTATCGTGTACACATACACATGCATTTAGTAAAAAGCAGTTATTTTAATATTACAAACAGACACTCCAATTTTATTTATTTGTATAGATTACAGAAAGTTTATTATTGAAACTCACTATTGTCGTTTGTGTACATGTTCTGCTTTAATTTTGCCTGGAAAGCAGGTTAGTTACTTTAAGTATATTGGGTTGAGTTTAAACAAAAAACTTCTATTACTATAACAACATTGACCTTATAAGCGTCTGAAAAACGAAGCAAGATATAATTAATGTAGTTATAGTAATTGGCAATTCATTGAATTAACACTTTTTTCGAAACAAGACATAAGAAATTCCTATTTATTAACTAAAATAGCAAAGAAGATTGTTGTATATTGTAAATATTAGAGGGTAGCATTGTGAAATAACCGCGAACTGTAGCGGTGACTATTCATTATCGAATACACGATTCAACGGAACACATCTTTTATTTAACAGTGGCGACGAGGATAAAGGACTTTGTCGGTGCAGAATTATAGTGATAATAATAATAATTAGTTCGATAATAATAATTAAAAATGTCGGTGGGAAAAATCAAAGATTTCGACGTAAAATCTGGTAACTGGTCAGCATATGTTGACCGACTAGAAATGTATTTTCTAGTGAATAAGATAACGGACGATTTAAAGTTACCGACTTTGATTGCGCTAATGGGGGAGGAGACATACGAATTGCTGTCGACGTTAGCCAGTCCTAAGAAACCATCAAGTTTATCTTATGCGGTCGCGGTGGATCTACTGCGTGCACACCTGCAACCGACACCGTCAATCCTAGCAGAACGGTACAGATTTCGTCAAAGAAGGCAAGTGGCAGGCGAGTCGATAGCGGACTACGTGGCTGACTTAAAAAAAATGGCGAGGTACTGTGAGTTTAAATCTAATCTAGAAGAAAACCTACGAGATCAATTTGTGTGCGGTTTGCGGAGTGATCTGATTCGGCAGAGGTTATTCGCCGAAAATGATTTAAACTATAACAAAGCGCTGCAATTAGCCAACACTCTGGAAGCAGCCGAGCGGGACGCAGGGGCTGTCGAGGGCTCGCGGGAACCAGTTCCGGACCGTGAACTTAGCGAGAAGATACACAAGATAGCAATAGGATATTGTTCAGCGTGCGGTGACAATAGTCATGGCTCACAAGACTGCAGGTATAGGGGGTTCGAATGCAGTTACTGTGGAAGAGTGGGTCATTTGCGCAGAGTTTGCAGGAAAAGGCAATTCGATCGCCGTAAATCACCGAAAATTTCAAACTTCAACGATTCGCGGCAGCGAGCAAGCGCGGAAGGCGGCGGCGGGGAGCGGTGCAGCGGGACGGCGGCGGCGAAGGCGCGCGCCCGCGCTGGCGCCGGCGCCCTCCGCGCCCCTGGTAGGCCTGTCAGTACGGCGCATTGGCTACGCGAGCCGGCAACGACGGATAGCTCCCGGGAGGAACAAGACGCGTCCGATAATGGAGAGGAGCCAATCTATCAGATGTCTTTAGCGAACTATAAACCGGTGTGTATGAACATTATTGTAAATAACAAATCTTTAAAAATGGAAATTGATACGGGATCGGCGTTATCTTGTATAAGTTATTCGACGTACATAAAATTGTTTAAAGTTGTACCTTTAAAGCCATGTAAATTAAAGTTAAAATTTTATGACGGCTCAACTATTTATCCTATGGGGTACTTAGAAATTAATGTTGAGTATAAGAATAAGGTAAAAAAGTTAGATTTATATGTAATAAATAAAGGTAGCACTAGTTTATTAGGGAGACAGTGGTTGTCTGAATTAAATATAGAAATACCTAAGCTAAGTGAGTGTACCGAAATAAATAATAAGATTATGGTTGCGTGTAAAACTAATTGTTTGAATGATATTATCACCAGACATGAGAATCTATTTGATGGCGCATTGGGCAAGTACACTGGGGAAGAGGTGAAGCTGTACTTGCGGGACGGAGCTCAGCCGATTTACTGCCGCGCGCGGCCGGTACCGTACGCGCTGCTTCCGCGGGTGGATGCCGAGTTGGACGCGATGCTGCGCGCCGGCGTCATCGAGCCCGTTGACCGCTCGGACTGGGCTACGCCACTGGTCATAGCGAGAAAGGCGGACGGCGGAATACGACTGTGCGCGGATTACAAGGTGACACTTAATAAAGTTCTATTGGTTGATAGATACCCGGTTCCAAAGGTAGAAGACTTATTTAGTAATTTGAGTGGTAATCATTATTTTACCAAGCTAGATCTGTCTCAAGCTTATAATCAGCTGGTTTTAAATGAAACCTCTAGAAACTACACTGTCATTAATACGCATAGGGGATTGTTTAAATACAACCGTTTAGTGTATGGTCTCTCTTCTAGTCCTGGCATTTTTCAAAAATTAATGACAAATCTTTTTAGAAATGTCAAGGACGTAGTAGTATTCTATGATGACATTTTGATTAAAGGAAAATCACTGGATTCCCATTTAAAAAGCATAGAATTAGTATTTAATATTTTAGAGAAAAGCGGCTTAAAAATAAAGAAAGAAAAATGTGATTTTATTTCCGATCAAGTAAAGTACTTAGGGTTCATTATCGATAAAAAAGGAGTTAGGGTAAACCCAGAAAAGTTGAAACCAATATTGAGTATGCCTCACCCAACTAATACATCAGAATTAAAATCGTTTTTGGGCATGGTTAATTTCTACGGTAAATTTGTGAAAAATTTAAGCACTCATGTGACACCTCTTTATGAATTACTCAAAAAGGGTAAACATTGGCAGTGGACAATGTCACACACGCAAGCTTTTAACACTATTTAAAGCTTTTATGTAGTGCGGAAGTTTTAACACATTTCGATATGTCGTTAGAGAGCATTGTAACATGTGATGCTAGCTCGCGGGGCCTAGGTGCGGTACTCGCACAGCGCGCGCCGGCTGGCAGCGGCGGCCGCGGCGGGGAGCGAGTGGTAGCATACGCGTCGCGCGCGCTCTCCCCCGCCGAGCACCACTATAGTCAGATTCACAAAGAAGCCCTCGCGATTATATTTGCTATGGACAAATTTCACCAATATTTGTTCGGTAGAAAATTCATTTTACGTACAGATCATAAACCTTTAGTCACAATCTTTGGGCCACATGCGGGTATTCCTAGTACAGCGGCTAGCCGATTACAGAGATGGGCTATTAAATTGTCAGCTTATGATTTCAATATGGAATACATTCGCACGGACAAGAATATAGCAGACGTTTTATCTAGGTTGATTAGTAAGCATAAGGAGGGGGTTTCTAAGGAAGAATTAGACACCCCAGAACAGACATATTTACATTTTGCGTCAGAAGCCTTGCTCTTAGATTCCCGTAGATTAAAAAAAGAAACAGCTTCGGATAGTATCTTAAACAGGGTAGTTAGATATATTAATGACGGTTGGCCGGATGAAGTTGAAATTAGGGAATTAAAACCATATGCCAATAGAAAAAATGAATTATATATAGAACTAGGTTGTGTAATGTGGGGACATAGGGTCATTATTCCAAACTCTTGTAGAGATAAAGTAATAATGGAGCTTCATGAGGGTCATATGGGGGTAGTCAAAACAAAGGCGCTGGCTCGGAGCTACGTGTGGTGGCCAGGGATAGACGAGGCCATAGAAGCAGCGTGCCGTGCCTGCACGGTATGCGCTGCGGTAGCTGAAGCCCCTCCTGCCCATGCACCGCGCGCCTGGCTATGGCCTGACCGCCCATGGTCCAGAATACACATTGATTTCTTGGGACCAATCGTGGGGCAAACGTACCTAATTGTGGTAGATGCTCATTCGAAGTGGATAGAGGCAATCAAAATGGGTAGCACAACAGCGAAAGCGCTAATAAAGGAGTTACGGGAAATGTGGGCGAGATTTGGGTTACCCAAACAAGTTGTTAGTGATAATGGGCCGCCATTTTTCAGTATCGAGTTTAAACAATTTTTAAATGATAATGGAATTGAACAAATTTTTTCAGCCCCATATCATCCGGCTTCGAATGGGGCGGCGGAAAACGCTGTTAAGTTATGTAAACGTAATATACAAAAAGCAATCAAATCGAAAACAGATATACATACTTCCTTGTGTAGGTTCCTTTTAGCTTATAGAAACACACCGCACTACACAACCGGGGAAAGTCCGGCAAAAATGTGCATAGGGCGCAACTTACGAATGCGTCTAGATTGCTTAAAGCCTGATCAGAAGGAATTGGTAAAAGCTCGCCAAAGGCGGACAGAAATGTCAACTGGGGGAGCGATTAGGCAATTCACATCGGGTGACAAGGTTTGGTTTAGGGACTATCGGGGCACCGATAAGTGGGTAGAAGGGACAATAATAGACAGGACAGGTAGCACAGATTACAAAGTCAGATCTATCAATGGAACCGAAGAACATAGACATATCGACCAACTTAAGCTAAGAGTGTCAAAAGATGCAACTAGGATAGTAACTTTAGCAAGCCATAATGGTAACAGCCGTGACTCAATACGCGAGAGACGTTTCCGCCCTTCGCTAGTGTTTCCGGTTGACGGCGGAGGACAGTCCGGCGGGGACGTGAAGGAGGGAGAGGCGATGGTAGTCGAGGAGTCTCCAACCCCAACGGACTCGAGTCGGACTACTGACATCGCGGTAACTGCGTCCCCACTAAAGTCGAGCGAACCCAATGCGCAGTCAATTGATACTCATGACTCGAAAAACAGTGTAGCGGAATTGAGTAGTGTTCGACGTGTACGCAAACCAGTGAGACGATATGGTATAGAGGATTGTTACAATTAAATATACATAAGTTAATTTTAGTTGTTATGATTAGTTGTATTCATTAATTGCTACAATAATAGTGTTGGTTAGTACCTCTCTTACAATTGTCCCATTATTATGATAATTAATTTAGATGTAAGTATTAAGCTTTAAGTTTTTAATTTAAGGTTTAGATTAAGTAGTATTAATTAAGGGTGAGGGTGTTGTATATTGTAAATATTAGAGGGTAGCATTGTGAAATAACCGCGAACTGTAGCGGTGACTATTCATTATCGAATACACGATTCAACGGAACACATCTTTTATTTAACAAAGATAAATAGAAGAATAAACTATACGTACTTTTTAGTATCAGTGAAGACAATAATGTGTGAGCTAGGTTTAATCTCGCGGTACTTGAGCAATGTTTGCACTAAGTAAACATCACGCGCGTACGCAGGACAAACCACGTAGCGTTGGTCCAGCGTGGACACGGTCAGTGTTGTGTCCGTCTCAGACCACGTAAGAAGCTTCTATAAAACAAAAAAATTGAGATTTATAAGTAGTTGGAGCTGAAATTTTATTTGTATTATTATAATTTTTATTTGTATCGTTATAATTTTTATTTGTATCGTTATAATTTTAATTTGTAATTCAGCTGCGGACGGCAATAGACTGAACCAATTTACTATCATTATAGTAAATTGTCATTTATATGAAACACAAACTAGTATTCAAGCATAACAATGCAGATCTTGTGAATGATTTGGTATAAACATTTCTAGTTTTATATCTAACTGACATTCTTTAGTAGATTTTTTATTTAGTAGAATAACTTTCTTCAGTAGATCAACCTCATAATTCAGTTTCAAAAATATGGTGTGTATAAGGATGTGTGTTACTATGTGACAAGAAACTTTGAAATCATAATGTTAAAATAACTTACAATTTAAATTAATGTAATATACTCACATCTTGATTTAGGGAAAGTAATTTAGAATCTCTGACATCTTCAGTGATGGTTGCAGAAAATAATAAATTTTGTCTATTGGCTGGTAGGGTATTAAATATTGTCTCCAAGTCCTCTTGAAAGGATTCACTGAACAACCTGAAATTATAAAACATTACTTTGTTGTTATTAATGGCTGTAAAGGTTATTATTAATGAGTGAAAAGACACATATATTTTCAACTATACAGCCTACGAGAGACTATGAAGGATAAGTAATAACTTCAATTGTTTTTTTACCATCATTGTGATTTACTCTACTGTGAAACATTATTACTAAATGTTAAATGCAAGATACTTATAATAAAGGTTCATAAGTGGAGGTCTAACTAGATGTATTTACTGTCTTGTTGGAGCAGTAGGAGACTTAATTGCAAGCAGTGGTAGCTTACTAGTAATGGAAAGAAAGTCAAAGATTCAGGAGTAGAAAAAGTTTATATTGTATTGATCACTCAGTCCATTACTGGACCGAGGCCCTAGTCATACATATAAATTAGTAGCAACCCGCCCCGGCACGGGTTCTTTACGGAAAATATAATATAGTAGTCTGGGATCCCCGGAACAAAGATAAGAACAATTTTTTGCATAAAATGTGGTACAATTATGGATGCAACAATTATAAATGATTATGCAGTATCAAACATTTTGTCAATATTGACATGCAAAATTAAATTATATTATAACACAAATTACATGCAAAAATATATCATCATGTAAGTCACTAAAATAAGTATACTTATAACTAAATTCATGTCAGATTTTAAACTCTCAAATCAAAATATTCGTGCTATAAAAAGTCCGCTGTGTTAGTCGTTTTCTCAACTCAGACTTCATCTTAGATAGTGGAAATTCTCAAATTTTACAAGTTATTACTATCAAGCTAATTTTACGTGACTGCCTTCATTTAGACGAGGGGCCCGCCTTTCACCTTACATAAATTTTTGATTGTGGTAGGGCTAGTATTCCTACGTCATATTAAAAAAATTTAATTAAAATTTTAATATCGTTATCGTTAAATCAATAGAATTTATATTGTAGACAAGACCGACCAGCTAGGTAAGCAGATTACAGTGTGAGATGTTATCGATCACGTAGTATTAAGGCACGACTTATCTCGTTGACAATAAGACGTGATTATATGTTATTGACCGATAGAGTTTAGGATATATAATTAGCTGTAACTTAGTAATGAAAGCCAGAGGTCACCATGTAACATTGGAGTATTATGGAGCCGTGGTTCCTTCATAATAAATACAGCTCTAAACATTATTCATTGCCGTGTTATTCAACGTACCTAAAGGTTCGCTATAGCTAGCAGGGAAATCAACTTTTGAGCGTAAAATTTGTTTCGGGAATCCCGGACCATAGCCTATATTATTCGGAGAAGATGTGCGTTTTATTTTATCCTGTCTTCAGCAAATTTCGTTACGTCTTAGCCAATATCCTCAAAAATCTAATAAATCATATACAAAAACCTTCTTCAAGAATCACTCTATCTATTGGTAAAAACCGCATTAAAATCTGTGCAGTAGCTATTGAGTTTATCGCGAACAGACAGACAGATCCCGCAGAAGACTTTGTTTTATAATATGTAGTGATATTACCTGTCGGCCTCATCCAAAACTAAATATTTGATCTTTTTTAAGCTAAAAGTATCACATCCAGTGATATGGTCTGCTAAACGGCCTGGCATTGCCACAACAATGTGTGGTCTTTTGGCCAACTTCAGGGACTCTTCCAATTGGTCCGAGCCTCCTGTTACTATGCAGACGCGAAGTTTTAATGGCTGGCCTAATATACTGAATTGATCTGCAATCTGAAAACAAAACAGAAATAATTTCAAACAAATGTTATACATGTAATTGACTAGGGTCTGATTGCCTATTTTTTAGACTAGACTTTACCTAATTTGGGATCAAAGTATGGTGTGTTGAGTGTGTAAGATTGATTATTTATCTATATTAATATTATAAAGAGGTAAAGTTTCTGGGTGTAAGGGAGCGAATTACAATCTTTTGCTCCCAGCCAACCTCACCTGCACGCGGTGCACCCTGCTGAACAACAAACGAGGCTCTGGCGACCGACTGATGGCGGTATATCCATTCCAAGAGGCGTAACTAAATACAATAGGCCGGTGACGGGCAGCAGCGTCACCGGTACAACAAGTTACGCCCTGCGATCACTAACCCGCCTGCCCAGCGTGGTGATTATGGGCTAAAATCCTCCATGCAAAAACAACAAAAGCCACTGCCCCCAGTTCCCGGCAGTCCCGCTATTCCTGGTCATGGTGGCGACCACGGTAACGGCGGGACGGGGGGTGCTAAGAATCACCGGGTTACGGAAGGCCACCATAAGCGACTGACTTTGGCAACCTATAACGGCCGCACGTTACGGCTAGACTCGCATCTGGCTCAACTTGAGGTGGAACTTGGGAAAATTAGGTGGCATATCCTAGGGCTATGTGAAGTCCGAAGAGAGGGGGAGGATACCATAACCCTCGACTCAGGCCACCTGATGTACTTCCGCGAGGGAGACCAACAATCCCAAGGTGGCGTGGGGTTTCTGGTAAACAAGTCCCTTTCTGACAACGTAGTGGAAATATCCAGTGTGTCGAACAGGGTAGCGTACCTCATTATCAAACTTACCGAGAGGTATAGCCTCAAGGTAGTACAAGTGTACGCACCGACCTCGGCCCACTCGGACGATGAAGTGGAGGATATGTTCGATGGCATATCGAGGGCCCTGCACTTCACTACTAAAACCCACTACAACGTCGTTATGGGTGACTTCAACGCCAAAGTGGGAGTACAAACTTGCAGCGAATCGGTAATAGGATCTCATGGATTTGGAAGCAGGAATCATAGGGGGCAAATGCTTGTCAACTTTCTCGAGCGGGAGGGGCTGTTCTTGATGAACTCCTTCTTCAAAAAGCGGCCCCAAAGAAAGTGGACGTGGCAAAGCCCCGACGCTATGACAAAAAGTGAGATTGATTTCATCTTGGCGGACAGAAAGCACATATTCAGAGACGTCTCAGTGATCAATAGGTTTAACACCGGTAGTGATCACCGACTTGTCCGAGGCTCTCTGAATATCGACTTTAAGGCTGAACGTGTCCGTTTGATGAAATCCAGGCTCCGACCAACTCTGCTTCAAGTCACGATGGGATCTGAAAAATTCCAATCAAATTTGGAAAGCCGATTTGCTGCCATGGAAACCACAACAGACGTAAACCAGAACCTTGAAAATGTGGTTCGGATTCTCAGGGACGAAGGTACGAGATTTTGTGAAATGCAGCGTAAAAGCAGGAAGTCGAAGCTTTCAGAGAGGACACTAGGGTTAATGAGGGAACGACGTGAGAACCCACCTGTCACTTCGTTGGCCAAGAGGACTCTTAACCGAGAGATCAGCAGGCTTGTACGACACGACCTCCGATGCTCCAATACTCTTTCGATCGAAAGAGCGATCGAGCGGAATCGGGGGTCAAAAGTGTTCGTACAATCTCTTGGAAGAGGTCAGCTGACGAAGTTGACCACATCACGTGGAGAAGTCGTTACTTCTAAGCCGGCCGTCCTTTCGGAAGTCGAAGGCTTCTACGGCTGTTTATACGCTTCGCATGCATCTCGACCTGATCCCGAAAATAAGGACCCTAGAGCCACATTAACACGCCACTACACCGAAGATCTGCCAGAAGTCAGTACTGATGAAATCGTGATGGCTCTTGGACAGCTGAAAAATGGAAAAGCCCCTGGAGAGGACGGCGTTACAACAGAGCTGTTGAAAGCTGGAGGTATGCCCGTACTGAGGGAGCTCCAAAATCTTTTTAACGCTGTCCTGTTCGAAGGGAGAACTCCAGAAGCGTGGAGCAGGAGTGTGGTCGTCTTGTTCTTCAAAAAGGGTGACAAGACCATGTTGAAGAACTATCGGCCCATTTCCCTTCTAAGCCACGTCTACAAACTGTTTTCAAGAGTCATCACGAACCGTCTTGCGCGAAGACTCGATGAATTCCAACCACCGGAGCAGGCTGGGTTTCGGAGCGGATATGGCACCATAGACCACATCCACACAGTGCGGCAGATTATACAGAAGACCGAAGAGTATAATCAACCCCTGTGTCTAGCATTCGTGGACTATGAGAAGGCCTTTGACTCAATCGAGACCTGGTCTGTTCTGGAGTCCCTGCAGCGTTGCCAAGTGGATTGGCGATACATCCAAGTGTTGAGATGTCTCTACGAAGCCGCCACTATGTCCGTCCAAGTACAGAATCAGCATACAAGACCCATACCATTGCATCGAGGAGTGAGACAAGGTGATGTTATATCCCCGAAATTGTTCACTAATGCAATGGAGGACTTCTTCAAGACGCTGCACTGGAAAGGGCGCGGCATCAACATCAATGGCGAATACATCTCTCACTTGCGATTTGCAGACGACATCGTCATCATGGCAGAGACGCTGCAGGACCTTCAACAGATGCTGAATGACCTGGCTGACTCTTCTGTGCGCATCGGCCTACGGATGAACTTGGACAAGACCAAGGTCATGTTCAATGAACACGTTCTACCGGAACCGGTTGCAGTACACGGTGCCGTTCTTGAAGTTGTTCAAAAATACGTGTACCTCGGGCAGACTTTGCAGTTAGGGAGAAACAACTTTGAGGACGAAGTGGACAGGAGAATTCGGCTGGGTTGGGCAGCGTTTGGGAAGCTTCGTCGGGTCTTCTCATCATCGATCCCACAATGCCTAAAGACGAAAGTCTTCAATGAGTGCGTCCTACCCGTAATGACATACGGAGCCGAAACGTGGACACTTACGGTACGGCTAGTTCACAAGTTTAAGGTCGCTCAGCGTGCTATGGAAAGGGCTATGCTCGGCGTTTCTCTAAGGGACCGTCAAAAACGAGGTGATCCGGCAGAGAACCAGAGTCATCGACATAGCCCAGAGGATTAGCAAGCTGAAGTGGCAGTGGGCTGGCCATATTTGCCGTAGAACCGATAACCGTTGGGGTAAACGGGTTCTTGAGTGGAGACCGCGATTCGGCAAACGTAGTGTAGGACGTCCACAGGCCAGGTGGAGTGATGATTTGCGCAAGACGGCTGGCAGGAGCTGGATGCGAGAAGCCGAGGATCGAACTAAGTGGCGTGCAATTGGAGAGGCCTATGTCCAGCAGTGGACTGCGATAGGCTGATGATGATGATGATGATGATGAAAGAGGTAAAGTTTCTAAATTTGTTTGTATGGTTGTAGGGACAATCTTCGGAAGTAGTGATCCGATCCCAACAATTCTTTCACTAACAGAAAACGACACTGTTCAGGAGTGACACAGGCCATATTTTATTATGATTGAATTTACTTTGAACTTTTGTTTAAAAAAATGGTAAGCGCCAAGTGGACACGGGTTGGCTAATAAAAGATAAACAGCTAGTCTGTAGTCAGTACAAATACTATTTATGTAAAATTATTTCCATAATTCAATTGGTATTCTTCTTCATGTCAATGAAAGAACAACCCTAAACTGGCAGCAAAGGCATTGTACGTTGCTCTCAATGGCTTCTCTACAGTTCAGCTGGAGGGGCACAGTGAACAAGACAAATAATCTATACAAATAAATAAAATTGGAGTGTCTGTTTGTAATATTAAAATAACCGCTTTTTACTTAATGCATATGTATGTATACACGATCCATATATCAAAAATGTAGTTTAAAAAATTTTTGTCTGTCTGTTTGTTCCCGGTAATCTCTGGAACGGCTAGACGGATTTTGACGGGACTTTCATTGGCAGGTAGCTGATGATCCGGGAAGTAACATAGGCTACTTTTTTTAGACTAACTTTGTCGCGCGGCGTTACTCGCGGTACAACAATAACCGCGGGTAACACCACGGGGTTCAGCTAGTGTAATATATTTTGCAATACAATAGTGACAATATACAATTATTTTGTAAGTTTACCTGATAAGCTAACTCATGTGTGGGAGTGAGCACTAGAGCAAATATTCCATATGGATCCTCTGCTAAATGTTGTATTATTGGAAGTGCAAATGCAAATGTTTTGCCCGAACCCGTCTTGGCAGCTCCTATGCAGTCACCGCCATTTAATATATGTTGAACACATCCTTTCTGAATAGGAGTAGGACTTCTTATACCTGAAAATAATTATTAGCAATGACCATTAAGAGTTATTCATCTTTCTGCCAACTTTCAAATTATATTAGAGGTAGGTACAGTGTGTAAGATTGCAAAGGTATCATAAAGGTTCTGAGAACACAAACCAGTGGTGTTAATTTTGTTCTTAAACTCTCTAAGTTAAACCTAAAATGAGTTCACAATAAAGTGTCACAAAATAATAACAGAACTCACCTAAGGTAAACAACTGTTTTATAAGCCAGGTTTTGACCCCAAGTTCGGCAAATTCCTTACAATCGTTTTCATTCATGGTGTTTGTTTTTATTTAAGATTTATTACCACTCATTATTGTAATTGTACTTAGTTAAACCACACTCGGTATGGATAAACTTTGCTTGGCTGTATAAATCTTGAATGTTCCTCAAAAATAAAACACATTACAGTCAACACGACAATAAAAGCAAACCAACCGATCAACGTACTCTATAAATCGCACTAATATTATTAAGTACTACTCTCTCTGAGTAAATCCGTTCAGTGGTACTACTATGCACTATGCACGCCGTGGTCAGTGGTCACCATGTGATCATGACACTGACACTCATGCATTTTGTTGACGTTTGACGTTGATTTTATCGTGTAGAAACAAGCCCAATCAGAAGTTTACGTGTGAGAGACAGACTCTAACCAAACTCAGTCTCTCTCTTTCTATTCCGATCACGCTTTCCACCCGTTCAACTGCCTCTCTTTGTATATATGTTCTAAGATTCAATCCGAATTGGTTCAGTCGTATAATCTATGATTAGTTCAGTCAGTTCAGTTAATGTTCTCTCGGTTGCTATGAATAATCTATGCTCGGTTGCCGGTTGTCTCTTGCTCACTTGTCAGATGTCAGCTGTTGAGCTGTCGCTTTGTACGTCTCTGATCTCGGTGTCGTATCGTAGGTCATTTGGCCACCTTACCTAATGTTTCGTCTTAGTTTTTTGTAGGATAGTGTTACAACAGTTTTTTTTGTGAAAAGTGATAAGTGGTCTTTCAGTCTTATTTCTTATTCATATTCTGTTTTTAGGAAACACTTGGTAAGTTTTATTTTAGATGGTTTTATTTAATTTTAACATGATAGGTCAAAAATGTTTTCCAATTGAGTAGTAGTAGTAGGTAGCATAGCATGAATGATAAAATATAATTTATGTAATATTTCTAATAGGTACCCATTAGCAAGTCTTAAACTCATCATCATGCTATACACTAATTATATTATTTTTATAGGAAAAGATCCGTAAGGAACCGCAACAAACCGACCGCGACAATAACTAAAGTAATGTGAAAAAAGTAGAGTAAACTAGCTGACAAAATTATTTTTCCAGTTATCTTATAATTTTTCTTATACACAAAATTTTGTTCTACCAATAATGACCACATAAAAAAAAAATTTGGTGCAGCCAATTGGAAGTTATGCCCCTATACATGTCAGCAATTCATTTTTATATATTAAGATTAGATTTTTTTTTTAATTACTACTTAGTAGCTGAAAACCCATTATACTTCGTCGATTACAAGACAAAAGCTATCCAAATACTTCACTAGTTTTAAGTACATTAGTTTCTCATTTTCATTTCTTAATTGATGTTTCTTTCGTACATAATGCTTGGCATGTTTTAAATTGAATCAGAATATTGTTATTGTAAGTGTTTCTTATATATCATGATGTGTATTTTATGAAATTATTATTTTAGCTTACTATTGTTTTATTATGGGTTCTTAACAACTATTGGAACTTACATATACAATTTTTTTTTGCCTTATGAACATTAATTATCTGCATCAAAACTTCTTTATTTAATTGTCTGATAACATAGAGAAGTTAATAGTGTTTTTTTACAACAATTTATTATGCATTTACACCTAAGGTTACTAGTAAACACAGTTAGGAATTATGTTACCTATAATGAAAGCTAAAAAAAAACCAAACAATATGTGATTAATCGGAATGTAGTAGCCGTACATTGTGTGATTGTCAGTAAAGACTTCAAAAGAACTGGCCAAACTTTTTTTTTTTGCTGCCTGTACGTTTCTTCAAAATCTGTAAATGCAGTTCAGAATATCTTAAAGTTTATGGACAGTCTCCAAAAAGCGTTTTCATGTAACTATAACGGTTAAGGTACCTGCCCTTACTGTCCCGTCTCAAAAAATTCACCCTGTATTATTTAAATGATGTTTTTACAAAATCGGGTTAGTTTTCTAAAATTTTTGTACTAGGTACTACCGGGGTATGCATTACTTATTCTGTAAAAGTGTATTACATACTGTGCCTTAAGATATATTTATAAAGGTATAAAAGAAATCATTCTGATAAACATTTTTTTTTTTTTTCTTATTTTAAATGATATTGTGGTTGTAGCACCAATGGTAAATATCATATTCCTTGTCAACAACTTCTCCCAAGCTATGCCAAAGTTACCATGTTGGTATTTTACTTTGACATATGGTTTAAATTTGTTACCTATGTTCAGTCACTGTCAGCGGACCTTCAGCTAGAAGGCCACTAAATCCCTAATCAGTTGCCTCTTGCCTTAGCTTATCAATGATCTAGAGTTTAATTGCTTCAGTTTGGTTACCAGTCAGGAATGTGTATTTGGGACATGCAAAGTGCAGTGTTAAGAGTGATGTGATCCTGTACCTCACTGACTACGAGGACGCATTTGATGGCGTAAAACACGATGTCCTCCTAGAGTGCTTAATCAACATTGTGCTGAATGGCAAAATCATCTGAATTATCAACAACTTGTACTAGAATCAGATTGCAACTGTCAGAGTCGATAATTCGGAAACTGATCTGGTGGAGATTTTGCTGTGGAGTCAGATAGGAATGTACCTATTCTGTCACCACTGCCTTTCAATCTATACTCAAAAGCAATCATATCTGAGCACCGAAAGGACCGGATTTCAAAGTCAAGTTAAGGTAAAATCGTAAATAATGTAAGATACACTGACCCCATACTCATCATAGCTTAACTGAAGAAACTGCTAGACAGTGTTCACGATTGCAGTTTGAGGGCATGGTTGAACATGAGTGTCTACACTACAAAATTTTTGTTCGTCTCAAAAAAACACCTACAACTCAAATTTTACGTTGTGGAATCAGATTTAGAGCAAGTGCGGCAATATAAATAAATAGTTAGGTGAATGGTAAATAAAAATATTACAAAAAAGAAATAATTTCTTTTGCGTTTGAGTTATCGCCCGGTCATTCAGCGGCGTGCTAGCTGTTCTTCCGAAAGTCAATAAGTAAAGCTCATGCCAAATTTCTCAATATGTTCCTATTCAGATCTCCGTGTGTTCGAAAATTAACTTTTCTTTCATTCATAGTAAAACAGGCCACTGACGAACCTGCTCTATGTATTCAGATTAAAAAAATCAAATTAATTTGAAAATGGAATTGCAATTTCTTCCAATGCTATACTAGAAATAATTGTAGTAAGTTTTTCATTGTGTTCTAATTAAACTTAAAGATATCATAAAGTTACTTGTAAGTTCTAACTAGGTATGTGATAAATTCAGTTGCCAACGAGTTGATGCAATGGTTCAAAGATCAACAAGTCGGCGAGGGTCATTATTGTTACGCTGAAAACTGCTATTTGACTTTACAATCGGAATAAACGCATTCACCTAAATTAAACATTTAGGTGAATGCGTTTATTCCGATTGTAATTTCAGTTCAAGTTAGTGTTGTTGAGAATCAAAACTACCTCTGATGGCGTATGGGGAGGTCAAACACACTTAAACGGTCAAAATTCTTAGCTATTTGAATGTATAAAGATGTGCTGTAAAAAGTTATCTCGACAAAAAGCCTGTTTTTTAGTGCTGCCATATACCTACCCGTAATTTATATAGTAGATATATATTAAATAGCTACTCACGGCAGCAGATTGAAATACCGTTCTGCCGATAGTAAGAAAAGCGCGGTAAATGAATTAGATCTACACTAATATTATTAAGTTGAATATACTGTTTAGTTGAATGATCTCAGAAACGTCTGTTTAAGTAAATGCATATGTATGTATAATTGTATACACGGTACATATACCAAAATTTTCTCTTTGTTTCTCTTTGTTTGCCGTTACCGATTTTGACGGGACTTTCACTTGCAGGTAGCTGATGAACCAGGGTGTAACTCAGGCTACTTTTTTTTAGACTACAATTGTCCCGCGGCGTTACCCGCAGTCGTTGTACTGCGAGTAACACCGCGGGGCTCAGCTAGTTAAATATATGTTGGACTAACTGAACCCCGCGCTATTACCCGCGGTACGACAATAACCGCACTCCACACAAAGGGCAACTCCGCGGGGCGGAGCTAGTCTAAAAAAGTAGCATAACTTACTCCTTATATCATCAGCTACCTATCAGTGTAAGTCCTGTCAAATCCGTCCAGCAGAGAGTAGCCGGAACAAACAGAGACAGACACAAAAAAATAAAAAAATGTTATTTTGCCATATGTACCGTGTATACATAAATACTAGCGTTGTAACGGAGGCCTTTTGAATGGAGGCGGAGGTATAAGTGTGTGTAGAAAAAGTAGTAATTTGTCGTTTATTACAACTATCAAACGCAACGTACAAAATCATTATTTCAAATAAGTACATCCATAGTACATTAAAGGGCGATGCGACGCCGCATCGTGGGAACTTGAGATACGAATTGCTACGATACGAATTCGTGCGGCAAAGCGTTGGGTCATGTGACCATACTTTCGATCACAAAGAAATGTCCTAATGATGTTTTTGTATGAAATAGATAATGAAAAATAGAATTAAATAGTTTTGTAAATGTTTTAAAAGACAAAAAATGTTAAACAAATATTTAGTTTTTATTCTTCAGTATTTGAACCAAAATAAAATAACATCTCAGATCCTGCAAATTATGCGTAGCGTATAGTTACCTGGTAAGGTAACTTTACACTACATATGTATAAAATAATAATACATATTTAGGACATCTAACACACAGCGCTATATCTAGTAAAAGAAAAGAAAGAAAGAAAGTAGTGCCATCATGAAGTCTCAGAGTGGACGTAAAACGTTGCCAATAAGTGTGACAGGTGACATCGCATGAATGCACGATGCGAATTAGATCGGAAGTTCTTGCGGTGCGAGCTCGCAGATATTTACGACGCGTTGCGAATTCGCAATTTTGTGTGGGCGCCCAAAGTAAAGAAACATAATAGTCTAGTCATTTTTGGGCATTTTAAACCCCAATATGCGGCAAAATTCCTAGTGAGCTGAATTTTTCTGTAAACCTTTATTACAATGATATCTGGCCGGCGAAAAAAGTTATATAGTTCAAAAGGTCAAGAAAATCAGTTTTTCGGAAAAATCTCCCGACATATTTGCCCTTAGGTCAGTAGATGTCATTATAAAATGGTTTGTCGTGCCTCTTGCATTTTTCTGTATAATTGACCGTTTTCGGAGTAGAGCGCTGAGAAAGCGACTAGAATGCACTCACATACAGTATTGTGTTGTAGCAGGTATAAAGGGACGGGAACAATTGATATTTCCGTTAAATTAATTTTATAATTAATTGGATGTATTTTTTTTAAGGTAACAAAATGAGTGTGTTGAAGAATGTCGTCTCACTGGCAGCGAAAAGTGGTAAATTGGGAACAAGGAACAATGGGAAATTCGTAAGTTTTTTATCATGTTATTATTTAGAATTACACTAGAATTTACGATGGTGGTACATGTATTATTGCCTTTTTAATTCTTTCTAGTCGTGTTTGAAGTGACGACGTTTAACTGTCTCACAGACACCCGAACTGGTTGACATATATATGTACTTCTTAAACTGTCGCAGAGGTAAACTGGTATTTCTAGCTAACGTGACTTTCACTGTACCACTGGAGTACAATACCTCAGATATATTGTTAACATCACTGCCTTCTGGAACTCTCTCTCTCTGGAAAAAAAGTGTATTATGAACATTATAGAAGTCGCACTTAAAGGCTTCAGTTGAATACATAATTGGTTGCCATGACCGTTCATTCAGATCAATTACTGATCAATAGAAAAGCTCTTAAGCACTTGTATGTCTAGTTATGTATTGCGAATATTATGGCATGTTATGTAATGTACAATGAAAAATCACCTTCAATTGCTGTTACAACTTTAACATTATTTCCTACAATGTTATGCTAAGTTAGACCAGTTTTTTTACTAGGTATTGGGACTAATACCGCCCACACGCCCTCCACTGTAACTCCTGTACACCAGGATCAACAGCAGTGACCCACGAACACACCGAGTTATGACACTCTCACTCGGGAAGTCCCAGGAAAAATTAACTGTCTTGGAACCCGCAACGAAATTAATCAGAAGAAAAAACAGGAGGAGTTGGAAATATGATAAGGCCACTTCCCTCCTTAGCAAAGCGGGAGACAAAATGAAGTCAAAATAGGCAGACACCTTTTTTTAAACCGGGAAACACCACGGATAAAGATAAAACTTTTTACTAGATAGTATGTATTTCAAAATAAGTTATTGAATTAAAACAAATTGCTATTGCCGACTTGAGTGCTGCTTATTATTATTTACTAGCTGAGCCCCGCGGTGTTATCCGTAGTTCAAGAACAACCACGGGTAACGCCGCGGGGTAAAGTGAAAAAGAAATCCTACGTAAAAAGTTCTATATCCGTCTCCTGGTTCTAAGCTACCTTCCCGGGAATTTTCAGCCAAATCGGTTCAGCCGTTCTTGAGTTATAAATAGTGTAACTAACACGACTTGCTTTTATATATGTATACGGTGTTACCCGCGGAACAACAACAAAGTACAAAAAAAAACTATGTGAAAAGTATCCTATGTCCGTCTCCTGGTTCTAATCTACGTCCCCACCAACTTTCAGCGAAATAGGTTCAACCGTTCTTGTGTTATAAATAGTGTAACTAACACAACTTTCTTTTATATATATATATATATATATATATATATATATATATAGATATAAATTTCGTATTTCTATCTTTGAAAATTTCTATAAAATCTTTCAACCCTCATTTGCTATCTTTGGGATGCATTTGCCAAAAATCCTTTTTGTGCGTACAACACAAAAAGCATCAATAACCATGCCATCAGCCATCAGTCCCCAGCAATTTAGCCAGATCAGCGTCAATTGGACAAGAAAGAAGTTTGTATAAAATAACGCCTGATTGGTCTGATAGCTTAAAATCGTAAAACAAAGCCAGAGAAGGTCTAATTATGCGATTCTAAATATCACTTCCGTCTCCACGCATATAGCTGCGCCGGAATCTTGACCGCCTTTAGTATCTGTAGGAAAATACGTTTCCCTCTAGCTGGCCTCTAAATGTCAGCTGACCGCAAACACAATAAGAGAAGAAGCACAACTACAGCTCGTCTCAACGCTATCAGATCGTTACAGCTCGTTCACACTTGTCAGGTGTCGGATCCGTATATTAATAGGAGGTTCACGCCGACGATAAATGTCGGGGGTTTTGCCAGCCCTCTGCGCCTGGAAAAAATCGTGTCGGATCCCGCTCGCCTATAAATAAGAATGGCGCTGTTCAAATTTGTCGGTTGTCGGGGGTTTATGCTCACTAATATTTGAGCCAGTAGATCGTTGAATATAGTTATTGACATCCTGAAATAATTGTAAAACCTAATTTCGTAATTTCTCAATTCTGTTCTGAAATATACCCAAACTAAATCTTTCCTCAAGTTTGGGTGCACCCATATTTTCGTTTCTTGCCTCTCTTTCTTTGTTTTCTTCTTAAATAATAAATACATCACAACAAGAACTTCCTCGACGTCCATCGTGCACAGTCGCCTCGAGTAAAGTGCTAAAAATAGGCACCAGCTTCGATCGTGGCGTGGCCTACAACCGATTAATATACGGATCCGACATCCGACAAGTGGGAGTGAGCTCTTATATGTAACTACTAGCTTTCGCCTAGTGGCCTATGTCCTTCCTCAAGGATCAAAGTATCTCCATGCTGAATGTTAATGAAATGGGTGCAGTGGTTTAGCTGTGAAAACGTAAGAGATGACAGATTTACTTCCGAATCTGTATACAAATAAATTAAATTGGAGTGTCTGTTTGTAATATTAAAATAATAGCCTTTTAATAATTGCATATGTATGTATAGGTACACGATACATGTACCAAAATAACACTTTTTACAATTTTTGTCTATCTGTTTGTTCCGGGTAATTTCTGGACCGGCTGAACCGATTTTGACGGGAATTTTACTGGCAGGTAGCCGATAATCTGAGGAATAACTTAGGCTACATTTTTTAGACTAGCTTTATTCCGCGGCGTTACCTGCGGTACAACAAAACCGCGGATAACGACGCGGGGTTCATCTAGTTTATAATATTAGTATTGGAGTATTAATATAGACTAACACACTATAGAGAGCCATTATAATTTAAGTAGATAAGTAGATACTTCCTACTAATATTATAAACGCGAAAGTTTGTTGGTATGGATGGATGGATGTTTGTTACTCTTACACGCAAAAACTACTGAACGGATTTGGATGAAACTTTACAGTAATACAGTTTATACATCAGAATAACACATAGGCTACTATTTGCCGCGATATTCGACATATATACAGGCGGAGCCGCGGGCAACAGCTAGTATATCATAATAGCTCTCTATAGTGTATTTTTACCGGACTACGGCACAGCCAAAGGAGGGTTATGATTTTGACATGTATGTATGTATGTATGTATGTATGTTCATTTGTTCCCTCCTAGCTCCTTAAGTACTCATTAGATTTGGACAAATGAGGTGTCTCTAGAAGCGTCGTGATCGTCTTCTGGTTATAGGCTATGTGACGTGTCACTGAATCTAATGTGGCGCCCTCTAGCCGACGTAAAGTAGTGTATTAAAAAATAAATATGAGAGAAATATGCCGTGTTTGGTATCATACGAAAGGGCGTTACTTGTAGATTTTAAAAATATATATATTATTAGCATTTTCTCGTGACTTTGTCCGTATTTATTCGATAATTGTAATATTTCTGTGGTATCTATTTAAAATATACTTTGCAAAGAAATTAGTATTATAAAGGCACCAAAACATTTTAAATAAAAAAAAGTAAAAACTAAAACCCAACTACGACAAAAAACGACGCTGAAAAAGTATGAAACAAGTTTCAAAAGCCGTAGTCACGCGTTGTTAAAGTGATATGGACTATGGTACATTAATAAGTTTCTAAAGCCGTAGTCCATGTAGTGTAATGTACCATATGGTACATATCACTTTAACAACGCGTGACTACGGCTTTTGAAACTTGTTTCATACTTTTTCAGCGTCGTTTTTTGTCGTAGTTGGGTTTTAGTTTTTACTTTTTTTTATTATGACTCTATAGTGTGTAAAAAAAAAAACAGTTGAGCACGCAGCTTACAGATGACTAAGAAAGTGGACTTTTACCCCGGCCTCTGTTTTGATACAAACACGTTTACGAGTATTGCGTTGCCATTCATCGCTCACTTAAATCTGAACTTAAAACTACACAATAAAACATTTTATATCGTAAAGTATATAAGTAGTTCCTGCCCTAGGCAACAATTAATACAGTAAAATGCAACTCGCATCGATACGCATTTAGTATCAGCATGCGCTTGTCTCTGACGTCGTCACACGAGCATGCAACGTGAATGCAATTGCATTTCCCTCAAAAGAGATAGTTTATCGAGCTACATTATCTGACATTAATACTACTTGCATCATAGTTGGTTAATTATTCAGTTTTGTGATAGCTATGAATTATTTTGTGTTACTTACTTTGAAAATGACAAACGATACAACCGTTCGACTGTTAATTGCTCAAAATTCTCTTTGTGGGTGCTTGCAACATATAAAGTACTAGCAGACCCACGCAACCTCGTTTGCGTCTCCTATTGCATGTTGCGTGATAATTTTCCCCCGTTTTCGAAACATTTTTCCTTGGTGCTCCTCTCCTATTGGTTATATATATTTATGTTTGATTGGTCTTAGCGTTATGATATATAGCCTATAGCCTTCCTCGATAAATGGGCAATCTAACACTGAAAGAATTTTTCAAATCGGACCAGTAGTTCCTGAGATTAGCGTGTTCAAACAAACAAACTCTTCAGCTTTATGTATTAGTATAGATCAGCTTGCACTTTTGCCCTAGTAGCTTAAGTGGACACCACGCTGCTTTCTACTGGGCCTAGTGTTGTGGGTTCAAATCCTACATGGGAAAACACTTTGTGTGATCCAGAAATTCTGTTGTTCAGACTCTAGGTGTTCTTTGCGTCCGTTTGGAAAGTACCCCGCGACACAGGTTAATATATTCCTCCTAGCTGACTCACGCAACCTCGTTTGCGTCTCCTATTGCCCGTAGCGTGATAATTTTCCCCCGTTTTTTTAACATTCTTCATTGGTGCTGCGCTACTATTGGTCTTAGCGTGATGACATATAGCCTTCCTCAATAAATGTACTATCCAACACTGAAATAATTTTTCAAATAGGACCAGCGGTTCCTGAGATTAGCGCGTTCAAACAAACAATCTTTTCAGCTTTATAATATAAGTATAGATTGATGGGGTTGTCTCTTAAAAAAGAAAAGAAAAAAGCTGCCAACATTTCAGGTTGGTGACCCCAGCGGTTGAGGCTCTGAGTTGATGAATTCAACTCAGTCGGGGCACAGATTAATGAATAGTTGGTTGGGATGGTAATCTATATGAAATAGATCTGCTGACTGCCTCGGTGGCGCAGTGGTAGCGTAAGCGACTGCTGTTCTTGAGGTCTCGGGTTCGATTCCCGGGTCGGATCAAATGTTTGTATGATCTGCAAATATTTCTTTCGGAGTTTGGGTGTTTTTTATCTATAATATGTATGTATTTACAAAAAAAAAGTATATAAGTATTAATATCAGTTGTCTCGTACCCATAATACAAGCTCTGCTTAGCTTGGGACTAGATGGCGTTGTGTGTTAGATTTCCGAAAATATTTATTTATCTATTGTTCTGTTCAAGTCCAAAAATAAAAGCAAATCCATAAAGAATTCTGTGTCATACATAAAATATTAATACGTGGTACGGAACTTATAATTGGCGGTCGGCTCGCCACAATCCGCACGGCTGATTGTGGAAAATACCAATGCAGCAAAGTAGATATTAGTTCTGAAATAACACGTGCTGTTCGCGTGTTGGTCCGTATGTTTTGTGAACGTTGTTACAAAGCAATTATTGTTTTTTTTGTGGTTTTTGAAAGTTCACACAGATTAAAGTCCTCGGCCTAAGATCTTAATCTCTGAGAAACAGTCTATACAAATAAATAAAATTGAAATGTTGTCTGTTTGTAATTTAAGTAATTTTAAATTAACAGGTTTTCACTAAATGCAAACGAAAGTATATTCGGTACTTACATCAAAATTCAATTATTAAAATTTGTCTGACCGTCTGTTTGTTCCGACTAATCTTTTGATCGGCTGAAAAGGTTTTGATAGCTGATGATACAAGAAGTAACTTAGCTACTTATTTTTAGACTAGCTTTGCCCCTCGTCGTTTCTCACGGTTGTTGTACCGAGGGGCTGGTTTAAAATAAATACCTACTTGATGTTTATATGTTTCTTGCATTTTTGAGCAAAATGTGCTTTAGATTTAAAAATGTAAATTAAAAACAACTACATAACACTGGTCCAATATATTGTTATGATACAAAGGCTAACGACACGTCTTGTAGTACTCAACGAAATGAGATAAGAAAAGCAAAATGGTTCAAATTAGAGTGGCTAGCTGGCAAATGATTGCTTACGGAATTGATTAAAGAAAAATAGGCCGATACTTGCCGCCAATGATTACTAAGATTTGAATTCACTTCCATGCCTAAATTGTATGGCTTTCAGACAATTTAATCTACATGACGGCGGAAACTTTCGAGACATTTGGGCTATTTACAGAAGATTGATGTAAGGAAACAGTCGAGTCATGTCGGAATATAGAATTAATTTTTAACCGACTTCAAAAAAAGGAGGTTTCTCAATTCGACCGTATATATATATTTTTTTTTTATGTGTGTTCGCGGATAACTTCGTCGTTTATTAACCGATTTTGATGATTCTTTTTTTAATGGAAAGGAGATATCCTAACGGTGGTACCATGATAAGGACACTAAGATCTGATGATCGCATCCAAGAGAAATCGAGTCAAACCTTGAAGTCGGTTTTATTTTTGTTGAAATTTCACTTGTGTGTACCCGAAAAATTACAAACCACAGTAACAAAAACAAAACCTACCTCATTTTATCAGATCCGAATTTTGATGACATAAAGTCATCTAAATATTAAACAATTGGGCCATTCTTATACGATTAAAAAGATGACTCTTTTCGAGGTAATTATTCAGGTCAAGAAAAAGTTAATCGTTCAGCTTTAGATAAGATAAATGATTTATTATTCAATACTGGCAGACATCACGCCACGTGCACGTGCTGCTAAACACTTTATCGTCTCGTGTTCTTGCCTGTGTCGTTGCCTCGAGTGCCTCGATGACATTGAACTTGAAATCATTTCGCACAGTTGCGCGATATTACGTGGCTAATACCTGCCAATTACGTTTATATCTATAACTAATATTAGATTATCTTAGCCTGATATTGTAATCCTACAAGGATTACTAGCTAAGCTTAAATTTTTCCGAAGAGGATAACTTTTAATAAAGTTTATTGAAATCTTGATGTATTACAATTGATAAGTATGATACAAAGGTTTTTATACTTAACCAAGGGCATCAGGTCACCTATTTTTGGAAATTGAAAGCCGGATTTTAGTAGGCCGAATATAATTAATTTCTTTTAACGTTTTTTTCTATTGTAGTACCGCTAGTAGTTGTAGTAGCTGAACCCCGCGGTGTTACCCCTGGTTATTGTTGTACCGCGTGTAACGCCGCGGGGCAAAGTTAGTCTAAAAAAAGTAGCCTAAGTTATTCCCTGGATCATCAGCTACCTGCCAGTGAAAGTCCTGTCAAAATCCGTCCAGCCGTTCCAGAGATTACCCGGAACAAATAGACAAATTTTTTTTATCTACATTTTTTGGTATATGTACATATGCATTTAGTAAAAAGCGGTTATTTTAATATTACAAACAGACACTCCAATTTTATTTATTTGTATAGATTTAGATTTGAACGAAATTGCTATATATATAAAAGGTACTCCTGTCGTACAGGTGCAGTCTTTCAGGTGCAACGCACCTTAACTGGCACGCAGTTATAACTGCTTGCAAGCATTCCAGCGCGCTCCTAATTCTTCTTGAAAATGAATCTTGTTTGTAAATAACGATATATACTCCATTTAGCTGTAAATGAAATTATTCAGTGAAAAGATGTTTGAAATGTGATGGATTCACATAGATATTGCGGAAACGTCACGATTTTATACGCAAAATTTGTAGAATTGATCCATAACGGCTTCATTAAACTACTAAAGTGTGGTCAAAATATCTTAAATATCAGTTGTCAATATTGTGTTAGCTGACAGAGTGTTACTGGTTGGTTACTGAATGGTATCTATGCATCCATTCTAGTCAAAAGTCATTTTTATTAAGGCTGTCTACAATATATAGATATAAATATCCTTTACATTTTTTGTCATTTCAAGCCTTACAATATAAATTCACCCATTTTTAATGTAGACAACACAATTACACACCTATACAAATTAAAAAAATTGGAGCGTCTATTTGTAATATTAAAATAACCGCTTTTAAATAAATGAATATGTATGTATACACGATGCATGTAAGAAAATAACATTTTTATAATCTTTGTCTGTCTGTCTGTTTGTTCCGGGTAATTTCTGCAATGGCTGTTCCGATTTTGACGGGACTTTCCCGGGCAGGTAGCTGATGATCCAGGAAGTAACCTAGGCTACTTTTTTTAGACTAGCTTTGTCCTGCGGTGTTACCCGAACACCGCGGGGTTCAGCTAGTAAGTGAATAAGTGTAATAAATGCACGTAGTTAATGTCTATATATGTTCCACAGGGATTGTTCCGGCCGCTGTTATCATGCGCTCCAGTGGCTATGGTGGGCTTAGATCGCGGAGCACATACCCAGGATCTTACCAAGACTATGCAGTACATTAGTAACGAAAAAGTGAAACTAAAAGTCGACCCTAACACAATGAAGTAAGTGCTAATTTAACTTGAATCTGAAGTAGAATGAACGCTATAATGTAAACATGAAGCAAAAATGACCACTTTGCAGAGTTTTTATTTACGTAACTTTGTCAAACTTTTGCATTCCGTTACTGCTTCTGAATCTCTTGTTTGTTATTTATGGAACTCTGTAAAGTTTTAAGTTTTGTCATAATTATATTTGAAGTAGATATTTGGTAGGAATGCATTCTCATAATACCTATTAATTTTGTAAATTCTCAATACGTTTTATTTTAGCAAATTAAACACTTCATTGTTGTAAAAAAAGAAGAAATTGACTCAATTTCTTACTATGGTTTTATGCAACCATGTCGGTACTACAAATATATATATATATATATATATATATATATATATACTAGCTGAACCCCGCGGTGTTACCTGCGGTTATCGTCGTACCGCGAGTAACGCCGCGGGACAAAGTTAGTCTAAAAAAAAAAGTAGCCTAAGTTACTCCCTGGATCATCAGCTACCTGCCAGTGAACGTCCCGTCAAACAGACAGAAAAACATACACTCCAATTTTATTTATTTGTATCGATATATTAAACAAAATAGTAATGTACAAAATTTTAATTTCAAAACAAATAAACTTAAAATGTGATGACTAATGAGTAATATATATTTACAAACATACATTACAATGCCACTATTTAAGTGCGTAATCAGACCAGTCAATCGCACCTACTCACCTCAGTTATTTACATTTGACACAATTACTTCCTTGCGACTTTTTTTTTCTTAGTGTGACATTGATGGAATTTAAACATATTTTTTAAAGTAATTCATTGTATAGTGATACTATTATTGGAAAACTTGTAGCAAATTTTATAGCAACCCATCTGGCCTGTATCTTCAAAGACCAAATCTCCTTGCCTAGGAGAGGCCATTTTCAACAGTGTAAAAGTCTATTGATAATTGTGGTAACGATCCAATGTGGGAGAGCCACGTTTCGGCATGAATCGGTCGGCTCTACCAGAGTGATACCACGGCCTCACAGAAAACCGGTTTAAAATAATGCTTGCGCTGTGTTTCATCGAGTGAGTGAGGATACCGGAGGCCCGAGTGAGTGAGGATACCGGAGGCCCATACCCCAACCCCACTCCCCTTATCGTATCGTATAAGTCTGCTTGTTTGTTCGCCAATTACATAATATAAATAAAAATGATCTTGACCGATTAGAAGTGACATTGCATTGCATTATAATAATAATAATAACACGGAGCAAATACAAAGAGGAGATGGCATAAGCGCATCACCCCCGTGACAAAATACTCACCCCGACGTCATCGCAGTTGACGCAACTTGCAAATTATACTATTAACGTCAATGTTCTAGAACTGCATCGAAAAATCTTAATACTTGAATGTTCTCGGTACAATCAAGTAAAAAGATGAAGTGTTGTGTTTTATCTTGTACAAATAACTCAGATAGACGTTCTGGTACCATGAGTGGCATCATATTTCTTTTATAAGTAATTTTATAGCTAATTTTTTTAAAAGTTCTAGAAAAATCTCTTGGTGTTTTATTGAAATGTTATTATATTTACTCGCCACTAGATGGCGAAACTTTGTGTTACTGGAAATAAAGATACAATGGTACGTTGAGCTGAATATTAATAAAACATACCATAAGAAGATACCGAAATGAGTTCTACATTCTTACCTAATGAATTTTTATTCATCATGGTATTTTTTTTTGTATTTTTCTTAATTATATTGTGAACAGACTGACATCTATCGACATCTATTCTAAAATAAAAAGACAGGGTCGTATTTAGAATCCAAATATTTTATCAAGTTACGACTATTTTAATCTTGCATTGAAAGTTGTTACTTCAAATATTGAAAAAAAAAAGAAATTTTACTTATGCTGATGATTTGACGGGTTTTTTTTAAATTCATTAAAATAATACAATGTACCAGTATACAGGTAATGTTCTAAATTTTCATCTAAAGATAGTATTGAAGAGCAATTGATCAAAAAAATAATAGGCAAAACTGGACTCCTACAAAATACACCAATATTTGTTCTTCCCGTTGTTATGATAGTGATTCATTTCAAGGAAAAATCATAAAAAATCGAAAAAGGAACTTATTATCTAAACCCAAATTAGGCAAGATTAAAAGTGATTAGATGTGGATATTAGAGACAACATTGGTATGACCATTCAATTCAGATTTAGATTAGTTGATTTTCTGAGATTGGCGTTATTTAAGCATTCCAATTCCGAAGTGAAATAAAATATAAATTTATTTATTTTTTAAATAAAATGATTTGCACTACATATATTAATTTTTGTTCTACATAATCCACGTGTAAACCAAGCATATTGAACAATGTTTTATTTAGGGTTATTTATTAGAAAAAAAAAAGTTCACTTTTGCAAAATTATTTACGTTATTAATGATGTTTTTTGTTCAAGATGCTTACAAAATCGACCTTGAAAAAACTACTTGAAATTCTGAGTACGTCCACACTAGTGTCAGCTAGCTAAACTACATAGAAATATACTCGTACAACGATGCAAGTAGTTTTGCTATTGTCTGGTAGATGGAAAAGTGTAAACTAACACCCCCTCACCCCCGCAAATTGTCACGCATTGCTTCATACAAAAATCTCATTAGGGCATCTCCTCTTTGTATTTGCTCCGTGAATAATAATAAAGCCATTTATTCCCAAAATAAGATTAATAAAACAAAAGAAGTTCAACAAATATAGAATCACTATTCAACTAAACATTCCTAATTTTAACAACAAGAATTATTAGTAATAATAATAACGGTTGCTTAAAATTTATTACATATGTTAATTTATTGTTATAAACTATAATTGAGTTTACAGAAATTGACATTAATATTCTTCCATCTAAATTTTACATGTACATTATTCTAAGAAATATAATAAAATATTTGATTATTTTTCTAGTAAAATAATCAAATTCCATATGATTTCATGATCCAATTATTCACCATTTAGCCATCCGTTTAACAAAGTTCACTTTATAAATATAAATATTAATGAATTACTTAAAAATCGACTTCGAATAAAACTCTTGCATTGAATCGACTTTGCATTGCATTATTGATGATTTAAGTGATTTAAATTATTGTCCACCAAAAATGTAGTTAAAAAATTGTTGTCTGTCTATCTGTCTGTCTGTTTGTTCCGGGTAATCTCTGGAACGGTTGGACCGATTTCGACGGGACTTTCACTGATAGGTAGCTGATAATACTGGGAGTAATTTAGACTAACTTCGCCCTGCGGCTTCACCCGCGGTACGGCAATAATCGCGGGTAACACCGCGGGGTTTAGATAGTAACTAATAAAAAACAACACTTTCCGTTGCCAGTAGGTCATCGCATTACTATTAACAATTTCCGAAAAATTGTAGAGTCCTGGCAGATTAATGTCAGTGAAATAAAAGTTACTGATCTGTCGGCTGTCTGACCCGGCCTTTAGTTTTCTTCTTTCATTTCTCAGACACGTGAGACACAAATAACGGTAGCATGGCAGACATGCACTCATTACTCACTAACATCGAGAATATTGCCGTCCTGCTCTAATGACAGCATTATTGCTACCATCACATGTGTATCCTACTCTAGTACCTACTGGCATTGGATTAATTGAATTTAGATTCAACTTTATTTACAACTCGTTTAAGTTGTTTAATAGAAGGTGGCTGTCAAATTGCTCTTACTTGGAATTTGATGGGGTAATCATATTTGAAAATCCAGACCGGAGAAAAATATTCTGCTGAAAAGAGAAAAGTACGAATTGTTTCTGCAAACTTAAAGGATAGGATGCCTTCAGCCAATAAAACAAATATAAATCAATAAGTTCGCGAGATAGAAGACATATCTTCATCACGCACAACACGCGGTTGCATGTCACAATCAATATGGAGCTATTTATATCAATCTAAAGCTATCTAGCTAATAAAAGACGTTGCTATGCTTGGTCTGCTAGTTTTTAGGCCTTTGGTTCTATTACATAACACGCACAAAGATAAAAGCTTGACATTACAAGGTATTGTCTTTGAAGGTGTGTGTGAGATTTGGTCTTTGAAGGTCTAGTTGTCGTCTAAAACACGTCGATAAAATTTTAAATAAAGTAGACCTCATCTTTTTTTTTTTTTTTTTTTTTTTTATAATTTACCTGCCAAAGTGACTCTGCTCAGCCTGATGGTAAGCTCAAGCAAAATCCAACAGTGGGGGGCACCATACTCACTGCTAAGGCAAACAATGCAGTATGGAGTCCCACACTATGGCGGCTTAGTGAGATGCCTTTTCACGCCCCGCTTAAAGGACCCGGGATCATAGTGGGAGGGAAACACGTGCGCTGGTAGTGAGTTCCAGTGTTTAACTGCTCGGCACAGGAAGGAAGAACCAAACCGCTTGGTTCGAGAATGTATTTCTACCACTCTTAGGCGGTGGCTTGCAAGGCCTGCACGTGTTGTTCTGTAGAGGAAGGGAGAAGGTGGGATCAATTGGAAGAGCTCTTCAGAACACTCTCCATGGTAAAGGCGGTAGAGGACTGCCATGGAGGCGATATCTCTCCGCAACTGCAAAGGCTCTAGGAACTCGGTGGCATCGGGACTGTTGATAATGCGGATTGCTCGCCGCTGCAGCCGGTCGAGAGCATCAAGCAAATGCTGCGCAGATCCATCACAGAGATGAGAACAATACTCCACGCACGGGCGTATCTGGGTCTTATAAAGAAGACACAAATGCTCGGGCGTGAAGAACCGTCTCACCTTGTTCAATACGCCATCTTTTAAATATTGAACAAACAAATTAAATAGAATCTTGGTTTGGCCAAGACAGAATTGAGAGTGTGTACTTAGAAGTGCCACAAACTGTATTCTGTCGAATACGCATGTCACCAGTGACACACACACTTGTACGATAGTTTTATTTAACATGCATACAGATGTTAACGCCAATTCGTCACATAAAATTCTCTCATCTTTGCAACTATCGCGCATAGCACGCATGCTTCTAATTTATTCTCAACTAGCTGAACCCCGCGGTGTTACCCGCGGTTATTGTTGTACCGCGAGTAACGCCGCGGGACAAAGTTAGTCAAAAAAAAGTAGCCTAAGTTACTCCCCGGATCATCAGCTACCTGCCAGTGAAAGTTCCGTCAAAATTTGTCCAGCCGTTCCAGAGATTACCCGGAACAAACAGACAGACAGACAGACAGACAGACAGACCGACAGACAGACAGACAGACAGACAGACAAAAATGTTTTTAAATACGTTTTTGGCATATGTACCGTGTATACATACATATGCATTTAGTAAAAAGCGGTTATTTTAATATTACAAACAGACACTCCAATTTTATTTATTTGTATAGAGTATAGACTAGCGACGCGGCCCGGCTTCGCATAGAAGCCTTTCAAATTCCTCTACTGTAATATGCATGTATTACACACATGAGGCTATCTATTGAATATTTTAATATTTTTTCGAACATCTAACACACAACGCCATCTAGTTCCAAACTAAGCAGAGCTTGTATTATTATGTATGTAAAAAAAAATTTGTCTGTCTGTCTGTCTGTTTGTTCCGGGTAATCTCTAGAACGGCTGGACCGATTTTGACGGGACTTTCACAGGCAGGTAGCTGATGATCCAGGGAGTAACTTAGGCTACTTTTTTAGACTAACTTTGTCAGCTAGTTCAGGTTCAGCTACTCTGATATAAATTCGTGGGTCACTGCTGTTGATCCTGGTGTACAGGAGTTACAGTGGTGGGAATGTGGGTGGGATTAGTCTGATATAAAGATTCTGCATTTATCAACTTAAGTACCAAATCCTTTCCAGTCTTCGACGCTACGTCTCATTAATTTTACATCCATTATTCCCAGGTTAGATAAACGCGTAGACAAACCTCTCGTCGTTATGATCAACTGGTTGTTGGCACGCCAGAAGCATGTTATGAAATACGCAACACTATATTTAGAACAAGGTTTCGACGTGCTCTCAGTGTCTTGCACTCCGTGGCAACTAATGTGGCCGCAAAAAGGATCTCAGGTTCGTAACTGCATTCCTTGTTCATCACCAATAGAAATGAAACAGAAGCAACACAAAGTATTGTATTGTATTTATTCTTTATTGTACACATAGAACATATAAATATAAAAGAAATACAACGAAGTTTCATGTACAAAGGGCGTACCTAACCCAAAATTGAGTTTTCTTCCAGCAAACCCAAAAAGTATCTGGAAACAATCCATTTCCCTCGTGTTTTTGCTTTACAACCAACCCTAGGTATCAAGAGCTAATCACACTTTACACTAATAAATAAAAGCGCAAGTTTGTGAGTGTGTATGTTTGTTACTTCTTCACGCGCAAACGGCTGGTCCAATTTGGATGAAAGTTTACAGTAATGTAGTTTATACATCAGAATAACACGCAATAACCGACATACACGCGGGTGGAGCCGCGGGCAACAGCTGGTAGGTAATAATAACCAACTTATCTTGAAATGCCTCACACACGACCGTCTGAAACTAAATTAGGCCGCCAAAATATATTACTGAATACATAAATATCGTAAAAACAAAACACAGAATAAATGATCATCACATAATTATTTGTCTGCTGTCATTTTGAGTATGATAATTTGAATGGTACTGTTTTCTTTGCAGTTAATAGCGGGTGATATGCTGAAATTCATGCATGTCAACGAAAATGACCAGCCTCTAGTGGTTCATGGGTTTTCTGTTGCCGGCTACATGTGGGGAGAAGTATGCGTTCAGGTTATGAAGAATCCAGAATTGTAAGTTATTATGTTATTAACTTTCCACATACATAACCAAAATTAATAATAATAAATAAATAAATATTTCGGACATCAAACACACAACGCCATCTAGTCCCAAGCTAAGCAGAGCTTGTGTTATGGGTGCTAGACAACTGATACAAATACATATATACTTTTTTTTTGTAAATACATACATAGAAAACACCCAAACTCCGAAACAAATATTTTTAGATTATATAAACATTTGATTCGACCGGGGAATCGAACCCGAGACCTCATGATCAGCAGTCGCACACGCCAACCGCGAGACCAACGAGGCAGTCAAAATAAGTCAAAAAACTTTATCGATATGTCACTATAGTAAGAGAAATCGTCTGTGTGAGGCAGACTTTGCTACTCAAGAAAATTGAGTCTAATTATTGGTCAATTCTACGGGCTTTTAACCTGATTTTCTACTCACGTACGGTGCGATATCTATACTAATATATAAAGCTGAAAAGTTTGTTTGTTTGAACACGCTAATCTCAGGAACTACTGGTCCGATTTGAAAAATTATTTCAGTGTTAGATAGTCCATTTATCGAGGAAGGCTATAGGCTATATATCATCACGCTAAGACCAATAGAAGCGGAGCACCAATGAAAAATGTTTCAAAAACGGTGGAAAATCATCACGCTACGGGCAATAGGACACGCAAACGTGGTTGCGTGGGTCTGCTAGTTAACAGAAATAAGTTCCGAAGCCAACATCAAAAATCTTCTCAATGATTCTTATGATGCCTGGAATTGCGAAGTCATTTGCACATAATTGACTTCATGATCTTAAATTGAGCGAAATATTTTTTCTAGTACTCTCTCGTTGTCGCCATACAGCTTGATGGATTGATTTGAATGTAACATACAATTCCCAATTTCAGATACCAACCTGTAATGGATCGTGTGGTTGCACAAGTGTGGGACTCTGCCGCCGACATCAGCGAGCTGTCTATTGGAGTACCCGCCGCTGTTTTCCCTAAAAATCTGATCATGCAGAAGACACTGAGAGCTTATATGGAGTAAGTAGAAAATATTTTCGTAATACTAGCAGAGTTAGTTGTTCGAGTTTACTTTGTAAAAACAAGTAAAATTTTAACAAAAATAAAACCGACTTCAAGGTTTGACTCGATTTCTCTTGGATGCCATCATCAGATCTTAGTATCTTTATCATAGTACCACCGTTGGGTTATCTCCTGTACATTAATAAAAGAGTCATCAAAATCGGGTCATAAACGACGAGGTTATAATATATATATATACACGGTCGAATCGAGAAACCTGTTTCTTTTTTTAAAGTCGATGAATAATGTATAACAAAATAGACAAAAAAGAAAAAGGTTCTCAATTCGACTGTTTTTCTTTTATGTTTCTTACCTCAAAACTTTCAACTGTGTGAACCGTCTTTTTTATTTGAAAACTGGTGCATGTAGTATCCATTCCAATTTGGTCGTTCTTGAAGTTTGAAGAAGCTGGCAGATAACTGATGGTATTAGGAATAACTTAGGCTACATTGTTTTTTAAATTTCACCCTGCGACATAGCCGCGATCCTTATTGTAATGGTAGAATAATAACCGCGGGTAACACCGGGGGCTCAGCGAGTTGTACGTAATATAATATTTATTGACCATAAGTGTTAACAATTTGATAAGTATTTAAAATGCTTGATTACAATGTACCAATTGTGTCTTGTTAGCCTCCGCTGCTGAACTAGGTTGGAAACCTGTGCTTCAGCATACGGCGACTCTTCCTATATGCCATGTACATTAACTACAACTTATAATATAGCTCCGGTATATAATTCAATTTATTTCGGTAAATTTTAAGTTTGAATTAATTTTGAAAATGAAAAAGAAACAAGACAAGACAATTACTTAAAACTAAGATAATGTAGTGTCCTCTGGGTGTGTTAAATACAGGGATGAATGTGTGTGTGTCAGAGGGTGAGTAAAGGTTAGTTGTAGGTGTAGTGAGAAAGATGAATCGTGCAAAAAAACCTGTTGGAACCTAATTATTGCAGAATATTTAGTAGTGACTCTGTTTCGTCATAAGACAGGCTTCCCAACCAGTGTGATACGGCTATTTTAAAGTTTTGTTTATTTAGGCGGTAGATGCAAATGTCTCTATTTATTTTATTAAATAAATACGATCCTAAAAATGGGAAAAACCTGCGCATAAATGATGTCTTTGGCCGAATTAATCCCTTACAAACTGCGTGACTTCTGCGTTTTATGTTTGATTTAGATTTAGAATCATATTGTAATAAAGCATGCTGTTTTATTAAAATATTAACTATAAAAAGTTGTCGCACTGTAAGAACCTGGCAGTATTCATAAAGCTGGTTGGAAGGGTATCGAAAGGGTTTAAAAGTAGACACTTTCAGAATAGTCCTTTGAGATACCTCAAGTCGTTTAAGAATTGTTTTAGATGCCCTGCCCCAGGATGAGATACAGTAAGTGATCAATGATTGGACTAAAGCAAAATAAATCTGTTTAAGGACTACAGGAGTGGTTACATATCTCAATGTTTTAAAGACGTAGTTCAATTTACGTATTCGTTTACTTAATGCCATTATGTTCATTTTGAAATTAAGATTTTCGTCAAGTGCAATGCCTAAGTATTTAATATCTTTAGTACGTTCTAGTGGTTGACAAGCGCATGTGTTGTTTTTCGTAATACTAAAATTACAGTCATGAGCAATTAGCCTTAAGGTAGTGCCTATAGAACCGCGGATTGAAAAAGTTATGTATTTGGTTTTCTGTACATTTAGGCTTAGTATGTTGTCATGTGACCACTTTTTAACACTGTCAAATCCATTTTGAGCAAGTTGGAATGTTTCATTCCATGTTTTAGCGGCGAATATGCAGATTATAAACAACTCATAATGACTATTTTCGAATTAATCTATTCGTTGATATTATCCGGTATAAACGTAACTTTGTACTTACTTATGTAAACATAAGATTAGTTAGATATGTATTGACATATCTAAATGGTCTATTATCACAGTGTTTGCCATCGTACGACTGAACTTAGGTATTATAATATTAACCGATTTGACTGATATTAAAAATATATAGGCAAAACAATGGAATAAAAATGTTAGTTCTACTCCTAGTTAAATGTTATAAGGGTTAAATCTTTTTCCGATGCAAATTAGTTTTCTTTTTTGCGGGGGAGGGGGACTCTTCACACATACAAATTTAAGACTCGCATACAAAAACAATAGCCTGTCACTACGAACTCACACATAACAATTAAAACAAAAGATTCACTATTTTACGCACACATATATACAGTCATAAAAGTGTAACACAGGCCCATTTGTGCTTTTACTTTGACTAAGGGGAACACCTGCGTATTGCTACTCCCTACCGCGTTGCTCTATGGGGTCAAAGTTTTGGAATTGGAATATTAGAAAAAATAAAGAAGTATTTATGCTTTATTAGAGACTGGCTGTTGACCGCGGCTCCGCCCGCTTGTATATCGGTTATCGCGGCTAATAGTAGCCTATGTGTTATTCTGATGTATGAGCTATATTACTGTAAAATTTCATCCAAATCCGTTCAGTAGTTTTGCGAAGAAATAACAAACATACACACTCACAAACTTTCGCCTTTATATATTAGTGTGATTAGTGTGATTATTGCATGCGTTATTAGTATATTATAAATATATTTTAACTAACCATTTGTTAAATGTTTGTTTTGCTAGCGTGCCTAAGATAGGATGGTTAACATCACGCTTAGACTAATAGGAGCCGAAACTGTTGTTTTACTACGAATTATATTAGATTTCACTACCATTTGTGCAAGCGATCAACGGAACCCGGGTGGAATACTTGCACGCAACAGTGAACAAATAACATTTTTGAAATAACTATTGATACCTACAGAGTAGTGATGGTATAAGTTATTTAGAGGTCTTCGTGATGGCGATTAGGGTATACGGAGGGATTTTCGCACAGAATAAAAAGGGTAATCTTGCGTGGGACCTTCGCTGTTCCAACTCCTCTTGTACCTACTCTGTATTTTAGTTATGTATTGACTTGTAAAAGTGTCTCTACTCTGCCTGATGGAAGGCATAAGCAGAATCGAAGAGTGGTGGTCACTGTACTCGTTGCGAATGCAACAATGCATAATGGTGACCCACAAGACCACAGCATGGTGGCCTAGTGATGCTTCTGCATCATTGAGCCTCCGGGCTCCGGTGTAGAATTCGTTCTTCTAAAAGTGACTGTTATTTTCGTTAGTATTTAGACATCAACTATCCCTAGACTTTATATTAAATTTACTTTTACCTGCGGCTTCGTCCGCGTGTATTTTGGTTATCACGACCAAAAGGAGTCTATGTCTTTCTTCAAAGTCCAATCTATGTCTATACCAAATTGCACAGCAACGATTGCCTCAATAACACACTTTTATCACTATCACGTGTTAAACGTGTATCGTGTTTATTTATTCGTTTTCTTAATGCACCCATGGTTGGTAATATCGTACAGATATGAATTATTTTCTTGCAGAATATAATGGACAATTAATTTAATTTAAAGACAGCGTAACTTTCTGAAGGTTAAATTCCACTTATTATCAAGAAGGCAGACGGAACTCAAAATGTCATATATTATATTACGTGTTTTGTATAAACAACCTGACCTCATGTATAATTGAGTATTTCATATGTTTTTCATAATGTTACATAATTACTCGTATCTAACACTAGCCGACACACGCAACCTCGTTTGCGTCTCCTATTGCCCGTAGCGTGATAATTTTCCCCCGTTTTTGAAACATTCTCCATTGGTGCTGCACCCCTATTAGTTTTAACGTGATGATATATAGCCTATAGCCTTCCTCGATAAATGTACTATCCAACACTGAAATCATTTTTCAAATCGGACCAGCGGTAATGAAATTAGCGCGTTCAAACAAACAAACTCTTGAGCTTTGTATATTAAGTATAGATTATGAGTATAAATTCCATATTAAGTCTAATGTTGCATCACTAATTATTTACTATTTGTTTTATTTATAGACTAGCTGTTGCCCGCGGTTCCACCCACGTGTATGTTGATATTGACGATAAATAGTAGCCTATGTGTTATTCTAATGTATAAGCTATATTACTGTAAAGTTTCATCCAAATCCGTCCGGTAGTTTTTGCGTGAAGAAGTAACAAACAAACACACTCACAAACTTTCGCCTTTATATATTAGTGTGATGTGATAAACAACACAGTTCCATGTAATCATGCCCCCTTAGTGAGGGACCTAGTGTAAAATTTAACGCAATTGGATTAAGTTTTATTTTATGTACATAAACTAAATTAAATATACTCATATACATATAACTAGTCTTAAAAAAAGCCCAAGTTACTCCTAATATCATCAACTTTCTGCTAGTGAAAGTCCCGTCAAAATCGATCCCGCCTTTCATGACATTAGTTTTATGCATTTTTTATTACCCTTTCTTTCCAATGTATTTACTAGTAATTTATGTACCTACCTATCTGTCATGCGAGTTTGAGATATCGCGCGATCACTGCTCGAATTAATGACCTCCACTTTTTTTCGTCTATACATTGTTAGTTGGGTATCATTGATGTAATGGGAAATAAACGAGTGTACATTACTTTTATCACGTGTGTATCCAAGGCCGCACGTGGTCACAAAATTCGATCAAAACGATATTAGTGTTCCCATAAAGCAACACAGGCCGGCGGATGCGTACCTAGCTATAGCGTCATTTTCCAATACAAAACAGTCTATCATTTTTTTCGTACACATTTTAGACTCACATAAAATACAATTGCCCATCACTACGGACTCTCACATAGCATTTAAAAGAAAATATTTAGAATTTTACACATAAATGAATACATTATGTGTCATAAGTTCATAACATAACTCTTATATTAATTAAAATAGAATTTGATTTTGATTGTACCGAGGTGGGTGGCGCAGTGGTAGTGTATGCGACTGCTGTGATTAAGGTTTCGGGTTCGATTCCCGGGTCGGACTAAATGTTTGTATGATCTGCAAATATTTGTTTCGGAGTTTGAATGTTTTCTATGTATAATATGCATGTGTTCACAAAAAAAGTATAAATCTATACTAATATATAAAGCTGAAGAGTTTGTTTGTTTGTTTGTTTGAACACGCTAATCTCAGGAACCGTTGGTCCGATTTGAAAAATTCTTTCGGTGTTGGATAGTCCATTTATCGAGGAATAGGGTATAGGGTATATATCATCACGCTACTACTAATAGGAGCGGAGCAACAATGAAGAATGTTTCAAAAACGGGGGAAATTTTCTCGCTACGGGCAATATAAGGCGCAAACGAGGTTGCGTGGGTCAGCTAGTGTATTTATATCAGTTGTCTAGTACCCATAACACAAGCACTGCTTAGCTTGGGACTAGATGGCGTTGTGTGTTAAGTATCCGGAATATTACTTTATTTATTTTGGAAATTATCAAATTAAAATAAAATATAACATTGTTCTAATACCAAAATTTTCTTTACAGATATCACATGAAGACGTTTTACGATGCGGCGACGGTACATTACATCCGATCGTCGCAACTGTTCCATACGAACCTGTGTCACGCCCCTGCGTTGTTCCTATTGTCCAGAAGCGATCCAGTAGGTGCTGAGAAGAGTAACAGAAGTGTATACGACAGCTGGGTCCAAATGGGCGTTAAGGTATGATTTGATGACATTACACTAACTATGATGCAGAAGCATCTCAGGCCGCCAGTGGGTCACCATGCTGCATTGTCTGCATTCGCAATGAGTATGGTGATCATCATTCTTGGATTCCGTTCATGTTTTCCATCAGGCAGGGAAACTTTAGCGGCCTATATATTAAAAATGAAAAAAATATCCGTCCTTAAAATATGTATTTATAAAACCCGCTTCGGAGCAGAATGTACAAAACGCAAAATGAGCAAATCGCAAAATGTACAATACGCATAATGAGCAAACGCAAAAAGAGCACCACATGCAAAATGTACAAAACGCAGAATGTACAAAACGCAGAATGTACGAGTGAAACCAAAGGTCTCATTCACGGCGATGTCAAACATATGACACATCATCATCATCATCATCATCAGCCTATCGCAGTCCACTGCTAGACATATGACACCAACAAGTAAAATTATTTATTAGCAAAAAAACCGACTGCGTCAATATCTGCCATATTTATTATATTATTTTTTTTAATTAAGTTATACTTGTATGCGTAGTCACTGCTAAAAATTCCTCATTTTGATACCACACACACTCGATATATTTTGAATCTCTTTTTATTGAGATTACTTTTTGGCGCGTAAAATCCTTAATTCTGTTTTGTTTTTGTTTTAATTTTGATGTACCCAGTATCACTCTCACGACTAAGACAAATCTATTGATACCACTCATATACTCGTACTTGTATAGGCTTTAGGGCGTGCCATAGAAATATACATACAAACATACACTCGAAAAACATAACCCTCCTTCTTTCGCAGTCGGGTAAAAAGTACTAAGCTAGAAAAAGCAGGCAGGAGGTTTTTTTTGTTAATTGCGTATCCAATAACCTCCTGCAAGCTTCTGCAATCCAAGTACCTACTAAACATTATTTCGTTGTCCTGTTCATCATATGTCTTAAAAAATGTTTTCTACTCACGCCTTTGATCCACTTTGATTTAATATTAATCAAGCAGTCTGATAAATAATAAATTAATAAGTTTCTGACAAATAACAAAATTGAAAATGTTTCTAAATTTTTTCATCTGTGTGAACATGGTTCTACTTATACATTCTGCGTTTTGTACATTTTGCGATTTGAACATTTTTGTGAGGTGCTCGTTTTGCGTTTTGAACATTCTGCTCCGAAACGATAAAACCGACTTCAAAAAAGGAGGAGGTTATCAATTCGACGGTATTTTTTTATGTTTGTGCCCTCATAACTTTTGACTGGGTGAACCATTTTTGAAGATTCTTTTTTATTTAAAAGCTGGTGCTTCCCGTGTGGTTCCATTTCAATTTGGTGCAGTACTTGAAGTCTGTTTTTTTTTGTTAATATTTTTGATTATATTTTTTAAGATATTGTTGTAATAATGTAAATACATTTTGTTTTTTTTCCGCAGTGCACCTGGAAGTGCTGGGACAAGTCGCCCCACGTCCAACACTATACACACCACGCCAAAGAGTACGTCGCAGCTCTCTACGAACACTTTAACGCGTACGGACTCGTCAGCCAGCCGGAGAAGATGCGCATGCGATTATAAACGTTAAACGTAAAACAGTAAAGATCATTTTCAATTGAAATTTTTGGTAATACATACTTGTATAGCGTTTGTTTTGAAAATACGCTGCTTTCGCACTAGAAATATTCAATTCTTATTCTCGTAAGTAGACAGGAACAATTGAAAGTCAATTGACGTGATCCTGAAATATATCTTTCAAAAGTACAGGCATATTAAAAACTTTCACTGGTTAATCGGCCTGGCCCTGGGCCTCACATCAGATCCACAAGTATGATAATGATTGTGTTTAACTCAAACTCGCGTAATGAATCAACAAAAATTGAAAGCATATATCGAGTGGTGACTATAAAATGTTAAAAGAGTTAAATTAATTACTGCATGAATGGCGTAGTGGTTTAGGCAGTCACTTACTGCGCTGAGTGTGGGTTTAATTCCTAAATGGACAACTATTTATGTGATATTTAAACTGTTGTTCTGGGTGTTCTTAGCTTCTTAGTATCTGTTTCATGCACGTTTGTAAAGTCCCCCAGCGACACAAGATATATTTCCAATGCGTAAGTTGTCTCTTAAAAGAAAATCATTTACAATTCCTTAAGAGGGATAGCCACGCTTTGGCAGAAAACCGGTGTGAAATAGCGCTCGCGCTGTGTTTCACCGAGTGAGTAAGGATACCGGAGGCCCATACACCGGAGAGAGGGATTTGGGGAAGGGTTGGGGCCTTCCCCACATCCCTCTCCCCATTCTACAAAGACCGGCAACGCACTTGTGACGCCTCTAGTGTTGCGAGTGCCCATGGGCGGCGGTAATCGCTTACCATCAGGTCTGCTCGTTTGCCCCCTATTCCATAAAAAAAAGAGGATAAATATTAATAATATATAATCTATCCTGATTTAACTTCTGAACCAGTGATTTAAATAATAAATAGGCACTTACAGTTATTCTTAAACAGGCGTAATATGAGTATGTAAAACCTTTTGCAAAAACTCATATGCAGGTTGTTTGACTTCTACTTATATACCTACCTATATTAGCACATCGACGCATTGCGAACATAGACTAAATACAATATAATAACGTCGGGTTGTTACTTGTGTACAACCATAGCATTTCTTAATAACTAATATCTTCAATTTAGAAGATCAATCTTCTATAACTCGAAAGAGTTGGTTTCTGGTATGTTAACTACCACGAAGTCTTAGCCAAGTTGATATTCTACGAACGTAAACGTTAGTAGAAACTAATGTTTATGAAAATGACGTCATCTAAACGTTAAGTCACGTGGTCTAAACATAATAAAAATTACAACAACAAAAAAAAACTGACTTCAAGAACCGTACCAAATTGAAATAGGACCATACGGGAAGCACCAGCTTCCAAATAAAAAATGATCATCAAAATCTGTTCAGTCGAAAGTTCTGAGGTAACAAACATAAAAAGTACCGTCGAAATGAGAACTTCCTTCTTTTTTTAAATTGGTTAAAAATGATGTCGGCGATTGTAGAAAGAGATGAACGCTTGTTCCTTGGCTAGACCTGTTGATCTGTTCGATACTGATCAAATAAACGAATTATAATCCTTCGATTTTTTTCGATGCAGACAATTTTGTTCTCAAATAACTAGATTTAAAATTTGAAATTATGCGCGCAATGCACTGAATTCTCTTAATCTAGAAGTATTTTATATCTAAAAGTTACACCAAAGTACTCGGACCACATATTTAATACAAATATTTATTATAAACTGATCTGATTTGCCTGTGCCTTATTAACACAGACTGTTGGACATAGATTAAAAATATTTTGGCATATGACGAAAAAAAATTAAAACTCCATACTTATATTATAAATTCGAAAGTAACTCTGTTACGCGATTGTCTGATTTCAATGAAATTTTGCACGGAGATACTTTGATTCTCGAGGAAGGAACTCTTTACCGAAGTAACCGACATTCTTACTCGCAGACAAATGCTAATAACTTCATTAAAAAAATATCTATCTATATCCATCTATCTATATGTAATCTATAATAATATCTGACTGCCTCGTTGGTCTCGCGGTTGGCGTGTGCGACTGCTGATTATGAGGTATCGGGATCGATTCCCGGGTCGAACCAAAAGTTTATATGATCTACGAATATTTGTTTCAGAGTTTGGGTGTTTTCTATGTATAATATGTATGTATTTACAAAAAAAGTTATATATGTATTTGTATCAGTTGTCTAGTACCCATAACACAAGCTCTGCTTAGCTTGGGAGTGGATGGCGTTGTGTTAGATGTCCGAAAAATTTTGTTTATTTATTATTTATCTCAACCCATGTCAACTCTTGTTTTTTTTATAAATAGTGCTTTTATCATAATTGTATATCATCGTATACATAATATTATATTTACTCTCTAGATAATGTTGAATTTAGTTAATATAAATTCATTTGCAATATTTATCTTTGTTTTTACAATATACTATAGAACTTATACGGTTCACGTTTCCTATAAAATGCAAACGCGTCTCAACGTTTTGTCTGGTTACGTTAAAGGCAAAGTATTAGAAAACTCTTTTATCATATAGTAAGTAAGAATGTAGCAAGTAAGATTTTTATAAATTAGATTTACACTATGATGTAGATTAAATAAATTAAAAACACTTCTAATGTAGCTTTAATTTTTGAAACCCTTTGTAAATTATATTTTCATCAGTGCAGGTGTGTCTAAAGACTTGTACGTAGGTTTAAACTTCGCTAAGCAGTTACTTGTGCCGTCTTAAAGCGAAAAAAACAAAGAATGTAATCAATTGCTACGATAAAAAATATTTTACAAGCGCTTCTTGGGCATCCTTGAATGAATGTATATCAGGTCCAATTTCGCAACTAATTTTTCGAGAAATATCCCGTAACCTATACAAACAATTTACATGACAAACTTTATGGGTTCCGTTTTTGCTATTTTGGCTACGTACGTAAAATATCGGAAGACAAATAAACATTTTTAAAAAATCCAAGTTAAAGGAAACGAGATAAATGTGTCTATCAGGAATCATTGCAGCAGGAACGTACAACTGCTATACATCCACAGTTTCGTTGAAAACGAAGATCCACCTAAAGTATTGCAATTTTTAAGGTCATTGGAAGTAAGCAAATCTGTTCATGACTCTTCTCTTTAATTTGTAGACTTAAGTTTACTTACTTAACTCTAGTTATAGTCGGTTGGTCTAGTTGGTCTAGCGGTTGGCGGGTGCGACTGCTGATCATGAGGTCTCGGGTTCGATTCTCGGGTCGGACCAAATGTTTATATTATCTACAAATATTTGTTTCGGAGTTTGGGTGTTTTCTATGTATAATATGAATATATTTACAAAAGAAAATATATATATGTATTTATATCAGTTGTCTAGTACCCATAACACAAGCTCTGCTTAGCTTGGAACTTGTGTGTTAGATGTCCGAAATATTTATTTATTATTTATATTTATTTAACATTTCTCTGCTTCGTCAACATTTGATCAAATGCCAAAAGATGCTATTCTGAAACATCTTAATTCCGCCCGACTCCACTGTTCACAATTGTGATGTTATGAAGAGCATAGCGTCTATTACTACCAATGCAGTGGGCTTTGATTGTCTAAGTCGTAATATGTCCCTCCCAAATCCTTGATAATAATTTTCCCATCATCTGCCATATAATTTTAAGTTAATCGATCTCCTTTAGCATTTTTTCCAAAAGGCTTGAATGCAGATATTATACCCATCCCCAAATAGAAAAATCCCGGATACTGTTTCTATTACCGCCCCATTTCTATCCATCCTTCCTCCAAGGTCCTTAAACATCTAATCCGTACTCAATTTTCAAATTGACTAGTCACCAACCTGCTTCTAAATCCTTTCCGGCCCGATTTTCGACCCGGTCATAGCACCACCACTGCTCTAGTTCACAGACTTGGGTTATGCTTTCAACACGCTATTACCCTATACTTTCTCTTAATCATGTTTTCTCTCAATACGATGGTTGCCTGTAAAAGATTGCCTCCGAGTGATAAGGCCGCCAATTGTACCTACATACCTACTTTTAAGTCATTAACCGACTTAAAAAAAGAAGGAGGGTCTTTCTAAGCCAGTTCCAACGGAGTGATACCATAAAGCATCTCTTTTGTTGGTGTTTTTTATCGAATTAGTGAAATTACCGGTGGGCTATCTCGGCGGTAGGTGGAGGCAAATTTCGGAAACACACCTGTATCCATTTCACTGCAGGTCTATGGCGGCGGCAGTTAAGGTTCGCCTGCCATATCATTTTCGGATCTAGGTACGTCAATCTTAGGCTCTCACCTTATGCATATTTATTGTATACTAGTTGAACCTCGCGGTATTAACCGCGGTTATTGTTGTACAAAGTTAGTCTAAAAAAAGTAGCCTAAGTTACTCCCTGGATCATCAGCTACCTGCCAGTGAAAGTCCCGTCAATCGGTCCAGCCGTTCCAGGGATTACCCGGAACAGACAGACAGACAGACCGACGGACGGATGGACGGACGGACGGACGGACGGACGGACAGACAGAGAGACAGATAGACAGACAAAAATTTTTTATTTACATTTACCGTGTATACATACATATGCATTTAGTAAAAAGCGGTTATTTTAATATTTCAAACAGACACTCCAATTATATTTATTTGTATAGATTAAGCTGAGGCCTGAGTATCAGCACGTACCGTCACTACTTCTATTGTTTTAGCTTTGAAGGAGAACAAAAGTGGAAGAAACTCAGGAGCAACACGTCTGTCTGTTAAGTTAAAAGAACTGGAATTTATCAATATTGCAAAGTAATCGATACCTATTAAATGACAATAATGTAAGAATATGTGTACCTAATTGGACCAAACTGGACAAGGAGACATCACTATTCTGACCTCGAAGAATTTTTTGAAAATTAGTAAAATTGTACTCCCGTATATTTAGAAACAAGAATAAGTTTCGCCCAAAAATAAAATATCTTACGAGCGAAGTTGCGACGACCTAAATGCCACTTTCTTCTGCTGTGTGCCAGTTATGGTCAACAACAGTTCCAATATATCACAATGATATCTATCCTAATAAAATTAGGCTCAAGTTTATAGTATCTATTTGGGAGAGCTCATTATATCCTTGAACTCAATTATGTCAACGCGGCCACGCCACGCGCCGGTACAATGCCCCTTGCCTCACTTCACTTCACTCATTCATGTTCATTTCCCGATTCTCAGTTTCGGACGGTAGTGCGCGAGTGTCGCACGCTCGATTGAACAGCGCAAGCGCGTGACACACATTCGATTTCGTTTATATTTACATTCATTAACTTTTACAACTGTGTGTTCCATATTCACTAACCAAAGACTTTATGTACCTTTAAATAGTACTACATTATACTCTCATTTACTTCCTAAAAGGTCAGTATTGTGTTCCTTATATTTCGGTGTATGGATTATGTTAATACAAATATCTAATGCAGTATTTATTTATTATACCATCAACGCGCTAGGGATGGCGATAACAGCACCGCGCAGCATTGCCACCATCAAATTGTTTTCGGTAATAGATTATTTTGTATCTTAGTTCATTTATTTTTGAATACAGATTATGATTAGTATTTAAACTATTACTCAATGATTGACTGCCTCTTTAATACATTGGGGAATCATAATATCTGTACTAATGAAGAAACATGAAACAATGCGATACAAAGGTGACTGCACTGCTAGATACCCAGGCAGTGGCAACGAACTCTGTCGCAGAATTACAAAATAATTGACCTGTTTTAGATGTATAGAGACGGTAAATTAGACATGTAAAATGGGTCAGACTTATAGCAGTAGAACGTCGGTGTTCATTCGGCGGGTAGTTACTTTAGTACTACTTAGAAATGCTGGAGAAATTAGAATAACACTATTTGATAAGCTTGCCCCACGTGACTAAGTAAAGCAATCCTAGCCAGGTTTGTTTATGGATGGGTAAACATTTTCTTAACACATTGAAATCCCGATTAAGAAAAGAACCGGACTGACTAGTGAAGGTACCTTCCTCCGAGGGACGGATACCTCAGAGAGCAAGTAACTTCACTCGCCAGTCCCGGTTGCCATATTAACATTAGAGGTGGTAGTTACGGGTGATTGTAGGGTTAAAAAGTCTTTCTTCAGTACTTTGGTAACACCTACTAGGCACCTACTTAGGTTGTGGAAGTCTATTGGCGGTTCTCTGCGTAAAAAATCGAAGTTCAATCGAGTAAACTTGAAAGAACTTATTAATTCGATGATGAATGATTTATTTTTAAATTGATCTTGTCAGTGTGGTGAAGGATTAAGAATACAGTGTGTTGCCACCCTTATTCATGCCATGGATGTCGTAAGAACTGATGAAGGAAATAAACTACGCAGGAAAATATCACTGCAAAGAGAAGAAAAACTTGAAACAAGCCCTGGACAAAGGGCCTTGGCATGGCTGAACCACCTTTCGAAGGAGAGGCCCTTGTCTAGCAATGGACTGTTAAAGGTTGGTGATGTGATGATGATGATGATAGTAGACTTCAATCTCGACCCCAACCTCGTTTGGGAAAAAAACTTCGAAGGAAGTAGAAAGAAGACTGATCAGATGGAAGTTATGTCAGTTTATGCTATTTGTTAACTTTCCAAGTGATGTATTATTTGCAAGACTTAAGTTCTGAATTCATTTGATTTAAATTGTTTGAAATATATGTAGGTATATGCGATATCTTCGCTGTGAACTGATTCTTAATTTGATTGGATGAACCTAAGTTTGTTTCCAATTAATTATGAAGATCATTTTCCATATCTAAGTCTGAATAATAAATAATCAATGGATAAATATAACACAAACTAAATTTACGTACAATGGTTTGAGCCCTTTTTAATATAGGTAAATTAGCTGACCCGGCGATCTTCATGCCGCCATATTTGTTTTCGTAAATATTTTCTAAATAACAGAAAAACTTATTTTAATATTTAAGCCCGCCTCAACTTCCCGCAGTGTAAAGGACTAAGCGGACTAGGAAAATACGGATGTCATTTTTCTTTTAATTTTCTTCTATATCTAAAAGCCTTGTCCTGCCAACACATGCATCTAAAAAAATACTGAAATTGGTGCAATAGATCGAAAGTTATGCGCGTACATACATTTTTGTGATTCATTTTTAGGGTTCCGTACCTCATTAGGAAAAAAGGAACCCTTATAGGATCACTTTGTTGTCCGTAAAGGAAGTGTGGCAGTATCCAAAAGTAATTCATATCAAATACCCAGGTCTACTGTCCCTTGGAGCTGCGAAATAATCAAACTTCTTAGCCAACGTAATCAAAAGATACAGCTGCTTATGCTGCAAATTTTCAACACTCGCAAGGGAATCAAAACCTACAAGGTACTTCCCGTGAACTCAGAATCTTGGAATTTGGTTCAAAGCAACGTCTTATAGCACAGAAAAAGGAAAAATTGCGAAAAGCATAAATTTTTGGTAACGTCATATAATTAACAATTATTTTTACGGGAATTAACGCGATCACTTATTAAAAGGTATTACATACCTCTGATTTGCCTGACGTTCAATTCCCGTAAAAATAATTGTTAATTATATGACGTTACCAAAAATTTATGCTTTTCGCAATTTTTCCTTTTTCTGTGCTATAAGACGTTGCTTTGAACCAAATTTGGAACGCGAAAGCTTAAAAGTTAGTAACGTCATATAATACACCTACAGGTTTGTACGGAACCCTCGTTGTGCGAGTCCGACTCGCGTTGAATAAACAAAAACACGGATTATTCAAAACTGATGTTCTGGAATTGACGGAGTAGAATTGGAGTACGGAATTCAAGGTGAGGATGTAATTTAATAGGCACAGTTTCAAATTGCTTCACATTTAATGTCTATAGAATAGGTATAATGAATTGGAGTACAATCGACATACCTACATGCTTACAAAGTAAAATTTCTTGAACTTTCCTACTTGTCTCCTTATACTGGCTTTAACTTCAAGTACCTAGAGGCAAAAAGAGAACCATTTAAAGTATTCTGTCAGTTGTATACTTTTCATAGTATAGACTATAGGTATAGAGATGGCGTTGTGTGTCAGATGTTCAAGATATTTATTATTATTTATTTACAGAGTGTTTTAATTCGCGATGGAGGTGTTTCGACTGCGAGCCGTGGTATCTCTAGCAAAACGACAAAGCAAAGGGCTTGCTTGTAATTTAAACGTAAGAAATATTTTTTTACATTAAACCCATTCTTTAGCTTTTCAAGAAGAGTTTTTTTTTAATTTATTTATTTAGTATATTTACATAAAACGTACATATATATTTGAAGTCCCTGACTCCTGAGCTAGGCTCATGACCTGTGTTATAGAAGTCAGTGTCTTCTCCCATTAAAAGAAACACATAAATCTTATGCAAATTAGTGCAGTGTTGTGATAAAAGTGCGTAGTGAGGTGTGTGATGTGAGTTTGTGATGTGTATATATAAGTTACTAGCTGACCCACGCAACCTCGTTTGCGCCTTATATTGCCCGTAGCGTGAAATTGTCCCCCGTTTTTTAAACATTCTTCATTGTTGCGCCGCACCTATTAGTAGTAGCGTGATGATATATACCCTATAGCCTTCCTCGATAAATGGACTGTCCAACACCGAAAGAATTTTTCAAATCGGACCAGCGGTTCCTGAGATTAGCGTGTTCAAACAAACAAACAAACAAACTCTTCAGCTTTATTTATTTTTACTAGCCGACCCACGCAACCTCGTTTGCGCCTTATATTGCCCGTAGCGTGAAAATTTCCCCCGTTTTTGAAACATTCTTTATTGTTGCTCCGCTCCTATTAGTAGTAGCGTTATGATATATACCCTATAGCCTTCCTCGATAAATGGACTATCCAACACCGAAAGAATTTTTCAAATCGGACCAGCGGTTCCTGAGATCGTGTTCAAACAAACAAACAAACTCTTCAGCTTTATATATCTCTTTATTTATTGAATTGCCTTTAAGATATAATACAGATGAATTGTTCTTCTACAGATTCGTACGGTGCTAGAGCTAGTCTTGGTTGTAGGACGTTTGATTAGCTCTTCGTCTCATATATACCTACTTTTCTCGTATTATTATCTCTATTATTAATGTAAAACCTTGCTAAATCTACATAGATTTCTTACTTTTATTGATTGTCTATTGTAAAAGTAGGTACTACAAGCTTTCATTTGTAAGAACTAGAGAAGATAGAGAACTGTATCCTATTCTAGACAATAAATACATAATATTCGTGGCGCAGTGGTGGCGTATGCGACTGCTGAGCTTGAGGTCACGGGTTCGATTCCCGGGTCAGATCATATGTTTGTATGATCTGCACACTAACATTTCCAATTGATTGATTGTACGAGAACAACTTTGCTATGAAGAAAATTAAAGTCCTGGTCATAATAATGAATTCTTTTTTGTTCTTTTTTATTTCTCTTGGAAAACACAAATCCTTCACTATTATAGCAAGAAATCCATTGATATTGACTTTACAAACATACATTTATAAAACGGGCACGGTTCAAATCATTAGATTTACTTATTTTAGTTTTTAAAAGAAGTAAAAATAAGGAATCCATTGAATAACGTTTACGCAATTTTTTTGGTACAGTCCCCGGCACGTAACTTGGCAAGAATCGTTAGATGCGCAGAAGTCATATTTTAGGTCCCTTTGACACGCGCGCGGGACGCGGGGTGTGAGATAGCGCCGAGCCGAGCACGCGATTGGTGCATCAGTAGACCTTCGCCCCTCGCATTGTGCCTACGTCCCGTTCGCTCCTGAATACACTTGCGTGCACGAAAGTTGACCGCTTTGTTTTTGTTAAGTTTTGGTTACGAGTTATTGTTATTGTTTTAAATTTCGTTTTTGTTATTAGTTGTTGTTATTGTTAGATATTTTTTTTACGACTTGTTGTTGTTGTTAACATGTAATAGACCTAATTAATGAGGAAGTGGCACTAATGGGCGCCGATGAATGGTCTAAATTAAGCGAGAAAGTAAAAAAAACCTTTTTATTATTTACACCAGTGACGACTTCGACTCCTCCAGTAATGAGAGCGAATTGTCCGTTTTATCGATGATGAAGAGCCACGTCCTTCCATCAGCTCAGGTGGTACTTTCAATTTGATGCCAGGGATAAGATATTTAAGTGATAGTGACAAGACCACTTGACTATATTTTAAAATAGGAAAAATACTTTTAAATGCATATTTTTTATTTCTGACATCTAATAAACATCACGAATTCTGTTTGTTCCTTATAAATAGACACGATTAAAAATAAAAAAAATAAAAAATGATGGCAATAACCATAGAATAATGACAATCACTAAAACGGACCACTTTTTTGTGCCACTAAGTGTACGATGCGCGAACTTACCCCCACTATACCAAATCCTTGCCATGTTACGTGCCGGCTACTATATACCCTAACACCCACAGGTTTTCTATTAATATACAAATTTATTAAAAGTGGCTCTATTGATTTTCCAGAATGCCCGTCCTTTCTTATCTTGTGTGCCTTTGGTGGTCGTGGGGTCCGACAGAAGTGTACACACAGTGAAGATCACCGACAACATGCAATACATAAGCAATGATAAAGTCAAGCTCAAACTTGATACCAGTAGTATGAAGTAAGTAGCTAATAGAAGAGCAATCAGTTTATTATCCTTCTGATCATCAACAGTGTTTAATAGTCCACTGTTGGACATACGCATCTCCTTTAAAACGACATTTTGGACTACTGTACCATGGGTACAGGGTTTGTTTCAAATTTTCCTCTTTTAAACGGTAATAAGGACCACCACACCACACGGAAAACACCAACTTTCAAAAAAAAATAGAATCATCAAAATTAGTTACAAGACAGATTCATGATAGCACAAGTATAAACCTTGGTGGTTTTTGGATGCTATTAGTATGTAAGACATTGTATACTTTTCTTTGTAAATAATAAATAAATAAAAAAAAAGTTAACCCAATCGAAAGGTCTGAGGTAACAAACATAAAAAATACGGTTGAACTGAGAACCTCCTCCTTTTTTGAAGTCTTTTAAATAAACCTCTTAATGTTTTCAGACTCGACCAGAAAATAGAGAAGCCTTTGTGTATAATGATGAACTACATGATGGCTAAACCGAAGCATGTTCTGAAATATGCAGACTTGTACCTGACACAAGGCATTGACGTCATTGCCGTGTCATGCTCGCCCTGGCAATTGATGTGGCCTGTCAATGGATCTCAGGTTTGAAAGCTTAATAATTTCTGGTTGCAAACGTATACATTACTAGCTTTGCCCCGCGGTATTACCTACGGGTTATGCGCCACAAAGTAGCCTAAGTTAGGTACTCCTTATAATACGAGCTATCTACTAGTGAAAGTCCCGTCAAAATATGTCTAGCCGATCCAGAGGTTATACAGGCAAACGTAAAAAATGCTTTTTTATTGTAAGTACCGTAAATACTTTGATATGCATTTTGTGAAAAGTTGTGAACTTCAAATTACAAACAGACACTTCAATTTTATTTCTTTATAGAGAGAAAAGAAATCAAATCGTGATAAAAATGGGTCGTGAGAATAAGAAGTGAAAAATACGACTTATTCTCATATGTAACTAATGTCGCATCATTAATCGTACCTATTACACAATAGTCGCATTAGGAAACATTATTGTTCTTTGGGGGCGTTCATAAAATACGTGAGATGTTTAAGGGGGGGGGGAGGGGGTCGAGTCAAATCTCATCTAATCTTACGTTGGAGAGAGTCACGCAATTTTTTTTCTGATTAAAACAAAGAAAAAATACACTATTTTGGTCCATTTAATCCAGATTGTACATGCTTAAGATTTAATCTTAAGCTTAATCATAATACGATTAAGATCATTAGCTAATTCGTTCGAAAGAAAATAATTTTATTCATACTTCTACGTTATACATCTACTGACTGTCAAACCACCATATATGCTTTATACCAAATAGCTCAATTTAATCTGAATTTACGGTATAGTGTAGCCCGTCCTTTGTTTTTCTTTTCGAATCTTTTTTTTTTCTTTTTACAATAACAATCCAACCCGTTTACGAAAGAGACCCACATTTTGAAAAATCTCACGTGAGATTGGGGAATGGGGAGGGGGTTGAATTAAATCTCACGGCATCAAACCAGGGGGAGGGAGGGACAGAATTTAAAAAAAAACACTTCACGTAATTTATGGACGCCCCCTTTCCTCTGTGATGTGTCGGTCTGTAAGTAATGTGCATGTGTGTAACTGCTGAAGAGAATTAAACTAGTCATAACTGTAATTCATAATAATTTCAAGTCACAAATCATCCAGACTCAAACAGTTCTGCGAGAGTGCAAACACAAATAGGTACATGAGATATATAAATTAATAAATATTAAACCAGTTGACCCGCGTAAGTTCGTCTGCGAAACCGAAAACTTTTCCCCGTTTCCACAACAGTTTTGCACATTTAAGCTTTCCCTGGACTTCTACATATAATTCAAGACTAAAATTAGCTTAATCGGTCCAGCCATTTCTGACTTTTAGTTCACTAACGAAAAACAATTCATTTTACATGTAGGTGTATAAAATAAATGACTGTTACCAGTGTTTAGGTACAATTTGGAGTTTTATAAATGTATATGTGTCTACTAAAACATGTACTGAATGCTCTTATTCATACGTATACTGATAACATTCCTGCTCAACTTTTTTTTGCTATAACCTTTGAACTTATCAAAAAAGACACTATAAAACCATGAATAAAGAGCTTATGAACTTATTTACTGCTCATGTTGCGGATGTTTGCCATGTCAGGTGTATGCCAATAACCATGAACTGATGAACTGTCATCATTCATAGCCGTTTCAGCTGAATGATTTCTTCTGGATATTTACCTCCCTCAAGCAAGGTTTGTCACAACAACCGACTTCCTCCAACCGTTGGCTCATCTTGTAGGGGTCTACCTATCCTCCGTTTTTCGGCACACTGTCGCCATTTTATTTTATCTTATTATCTTCATATTAATAGATTAAATTGCAGTTGTTGATAAAATAATCTTAATTATCTAACTATACCTACTCCCATTTTCCGGTGCCCCAGTTACCCATGACAACGCCCACAGTAAGAATATTCTTGTATCGCGGGGATGGGTCAACTCGCCGTTTTCTACTGTGTTTTGTTGTGTTGTGTATGGGTCCAACATGGCACAGCATTTAATCTGATCCACAAATTGTTGTTCTGTGTGTTTTTAAAGTCCCTCTCGACACGAGATATATTATTCAGGTCAAAAAGTACATAAGACAATTTCTTTTTAATCACTTAGGTGATAGCAGATCGACTATTGAGGTTGCTGGAGGTGAACAACTGTGGCTCTTCACACCCGATGATGGTACACGGCTTCTCCGTTGGTGCGTACCTGTGGTCTGAGCTACTGGTGCTAACAACCAAGGACAAGGAAAGGTCTGATATCAATTTCATGCATCAAACGATTATCATCCCTAAATAAAGAGATTGACGATTGATATTGTAATATTTTTTTTGACAAAACGTTATCACTTAGTGAACAATTAGCCCATTTAAAAATACCCTGATACACATAGCCTGATGATTTATTGATAACATTGATTCAGCTTTTCGAAAACAATCAAGAAACAATTTCATTAACGTTTAAGTATGAATCAATGTGCTTGATAAAGTACCTAAAATTACAACTAATACCTACCATGAACTTAAACTCTTATTCTCTTTTATATTTAGTATTTCCAAAATTTTGAAAAAAATCGAATTTTTGGTCAGTATTGGTCACCCATCATAGAGGTCGGTAAGTTACGTATATTTCAACATTTACTACAAGTATTATAGATGTGATAATGAAAGCGTATATTTCTAGGTATCAACCAGTACTGGACCGTGTAGCCGCCCAGGTGTTCGACTCAGGGGCTGATATACACGAGATTCCTGTCGGGTTCCCCACCGCCGTGTTCCCTAAAAACAAGTTCCTACAAGAGTCTTTCAGAGCTTACATTAAGTACGTTACACAACATTATTACTAGTTATATATACAGGGTGGATTTAACAATACGACCTCAATTTGAAATAGACACATGATACAATTCCACCTAAAATTTTTATTAAAATCTGTTCAATAGTTTAGCCATAAGACACATTTTTCATTTTTGAAATTTGCTACACGATGTTGTCGGGTTAATGACCGATGTTACACATACTGTCGCGACGTCGTCGCGTCGCACTTTGAAGTACCAGCCGCCACCGGCGCGGGAGCCTTGGGTCGCGTTGGTGAACCTATTGGTTATATTAATAGTACATTATTGGAAAGGCCGGGTAATAGGCAATTGCAGGTCGAGTATGACTTTGAAGGCCGAGCCGTAGGCGAGGACAAAACGATCATCGAGTGTGATACCTAGATACTTATCTAGATATCACACTCGGTGATCGTTTAACCTTCAGCCCCCACATCGAGACAGTCCGAAAGCGGGCTGCCTTCGTTCAACTACATAGCTTGCTAAACGCACGTTCCAAGCTATCGCTAAAAAACAAAATCCTATTATACATATCATGCTTACGACCGATCATGACCTACGGCAGTGTAGTATTCGCACACGGTAGGAAACATAGGATCCATAGGCTTCAGACTTTACAAAATAAGTTAATACGCTGGGCCACGGGAGCACCGTGGTATGGGCGCAATGTCGAACTTCAATCGACCTGCGATTGCCGACAATCAAGCAATTTATAAAACAGTGCTCCCATAGTTTCGACCTCGCCGCCGGGGCCTAATACGCGTCGCGCATTCCTACAGAATGTAGGTCTTGGTCGCCCTAGCTAGCCAGTAACGCCCCAAGCCGAGGCCCGTACCCCACAGGGGGTGCCCTTGGGCGTAGTTACTATCTGTGCCCTAAAAGAGACGTTGATCCCTGAGTTTGTTTCGTCCTTTCTTCTCAGGGCTAGTCCAGTCAGGAAAGGCCGAACTCATCTGCTTACTTAAACTTGCTTATTTAAACTGGTCGAGAGTCCACAGCGCTCACCGAAAAAATTCGCGTAAAATTGTAGAGGCCATCTAAGGGTAACAGTTCAGTTTGAGCTATAGTGTGATTAGCATTGAAGTGATATCAGTGATCAATCTAGCGATCTCCGTGACCATGAAGGATTGTAATTCGGAGTAATATTGTTATTTTAATAGTGCTTTTAATGAAGTGTGTTTTACACGTCTGAAGGTTTATTTCTCAAATCTATCGAACCCTATCACGTGACAGTATTATATTATTACTTGGTTGGTTACTACACTACATTTAACTATAGATCCTGAAAGGGACTATTAGTTGTTTCTGGATCCTATATTCTAATAAAATTTAGTTTTATTTGTAAACTATGTTAGTACATACAAACAGACAATAAAATGAGTTACAACAAACCAACGTTTGTTCGAACTAAAAAGGAACAAAAAAAATAGTTATCTTACAACTACTATAATTGATTTGATTGTTCCTTTTTAATCGCGTTTGTAAACATTGTTTTTTTTGTGTAAACTTACCTTCCACGCTTAATACCAAGAATAGTGGAACCCCCGATACAAACGTTTGTTAGAAAGGAAATAGGACAAAGTACTAACTGGTCACAGACTGAGACCAATTAGTAAGAGTTAGTAAAAAAAGCTTACTGGACCGTATAGCTCTAGTATAACGTAAAGAAATGCAAATATTTATACCCGTAGAAAATTGACACAGTTCTACTCTTCATTTGTTTGCAGAGCTCATATGAAAATATTTTACAACGTTGCAACAAAACATTACATGATGGCGACAGGAGTGTTTCACAAGAACCCCTGCAAAGCACCAAGCTTGTTCCTGGTTTCAAAGACAGACCCCATTGGAGCTGAGAAGAGAAGTATAGAAAAAGCCTCTTCGTGGGAAACCCTTGGAATTAAGGTGTGTAACTGTATATTAAAAACTTATCTAAGATTTCAATATAGTTTATTTTTTTTGCCAGGGTAATAGTAAAACCATTTTGTCTTATTTACATTTTAATTCTGTAACGTAATTTCGCTAAGTTCAAAATAGGTGACATTATTGCCGTTTCCTTATCATGATTGCATTCAAATTCAAGTAAAATCCCCTTTGTTGGATTTGTACTGTGTGCATATGTGTTTCCATGGGCTCACTTTTCCCCTGAAGTCCAAACACAGATTATTATATATTTTTTGACGGAATAGGGAGGCTAACGAGCTGACGTAGCGCCTGATGGTAAACCATTACCGCCACCCATGGACACCCGCAACGACGACAACCCGCAGAGACTTGACAAGTGCATTGCCGGCCTTTGAGGTATGGGGTATGGGCTTTCGGTATATGGTCCGGATGTGGATGCGGAGGGATCCGGGAACTGCTGTTATTATTATTATATAATAACAGCAGTTCCCGGATCCCTCCCGTCTCAGGCGCAGAGTGGCACACCGTGTGGTTTTAGTCGGTTCGATTCCGACACACCGCCCCGCCGCAAACCCCGGCGGGGTGACGGCCCGAGGGGGTTTCAAAAGGTAAAAAAAAAAAAAAATGGGCTTTCGGTATCCTCACTCACTCGGTGAAACTCATCGCAAGCGCTGTTTTACACCGGTTTTCTGTGAGGCCGTGATATTACACCGTTCGAGCCGGCCCATTCATGCCGAAGCGTGGCACGGTCCCACGGCTAAGAAATATCTTGAATTTGTCGGATAGTTATCAAAACTTTTATGTTAAGGTTATTTATACTATAGTCACAAATGTCTTCATTTCTTATTATTTCATGCAATACAGTACAAATCATATTATTTAGACGTTTACTAAGCAAATAATACTTTTACTAAACTATCATTATTGTTATCTAATACAACATTTTATCAACAGTGTACCATCAAGTGCTGGGACAAATCATCGCACGTGCAACATTACTTGCGACACCCTGAAGAGTACAGATCCGTATTGTACTCGCATCTGACCAAGAATGGCATCTTAAAGAACAAGTCATAACGTTCAAAAGCCGACTCAAAATAATGAGTCCAATAATGTCTTTAGAAACGAAAATCTAGGTGTTTTAAAGACCAAAGTGCACAGACAAACTATGGTATAAGGAATTTTGCCATGTGGCGTAAAGGGTTTTATATTGGGCATATTATCATGGGTTCTATAAAATTTTGGTGTTCTGGGCAATCACAATACCGAACTAGTACAAGTAGATGTAGTTTTTTTTTATATAAGTGTTTATACTTTATTAACTTTACGGCCTAGTTTTACTAGTGTCTGATAAAGTGTTAGTTAGGTAATTAACTGCCTGCCCCTCACCTGGTGATCAAGATGATCAAGATCACCTTGAATCCGAGACTTAGATTATCGATATAGGTCAAAATAACCCAGAAACTGTTCCTTTTATCTTATTCGCACCTACTCTATTGTGTATGGGGAAACAAGTGATTAATTTAAAATGTTTTTTTTTTAAAACAAGCTTTTATTACCTGTTAATAAAAAAATAACTTTATTCGAGACCCCTATTGGGTGGGTTGTTCAGAAGTATGTGCGCCGCTATTTTGTTACGGCGGCCATTTTGGATTAATAATAATACCGATTATATTATAATTTCATTGTTATCAGAATTAAAGGTATATTTCAAATTTCAGCTCAATCGGAAATCGGGAAGTGGTTCCCATCAGAACAGATAAAACTAAATAAAAGCTTGCAAAAATAGACTAGCAAAAACCAAAGATCACTGTCATATAACACGGTTTGACAAATTAAAAAGGTGCTGATTTACCTACATACCTACATTTGACGTTTATATGTAAAAAAATCTATATACATTTAAGTATAACTAAATCAGAGCTGTTAGAATAAATTAAATTACAAAAGATTAACTACTCCATATTATTACGTTAAAATATCAAATAGTCTGAAAAAAAAATAAAGATACGAGAGATATTTAATTATAATTTTATTAATTCAGTACGCTTTGTGATCTTGCATTTTTATTTAGATGTAAGTGAATAAAAATGTACTTAAAATAAACCAAAGCTTTTTTGTTGAATGAATCCTTGATTCAAGGGTGAGAGGGTGGAGCATCCTAAAACCCTAAACAAACGCACTTAGAGATGCACACTTGCACAATATTGTCATAACGTCATCTAGTCCCAAACTAAGCAAAGATATATACATATAATTTCCCACCCCCTCAACCCGTCTCTTACAACTGTGTTTTGAGGGAAAAATCGAGGAAGGAGGAAAATATTATTATCTTTAACCAATTTAACCAACTTTAAAAAAAACGTGAACTTACATTTTGGTAATGGTCCAAGAGCTGATAACGAATTTTGAGAAGGTTCTTTAGGCAAGCTGAAATTGCGATAAATTACAATTTTCTCGAATTGGCGAAAGTCTTTTAGCGAGTTAACGGTTATTTCGCTACTGCGCAGCATATAACATTTGCAAAAAAAAACTTGAAAAATAGTATAATTCATTACGAGTGCGGAAAGCCTGTCATTGCAAAGAGTTCCGACAAAATGCCTAGCCGAGCCGAGGCGCAGCCTAAGGTGAGGGTTAACAGTCGGAACAAGTTACAATGACGAAAAAATGAAGCAATTTAATATAATAAAAGTAAAAACACAATAAACTCAACTCATTTATTTCTTATAAAAGTTATAATTTACATATACATTCAAATTGGTACAGTTTTTTATACTAACTGGGGAACTTTTAGGTTGCATATTTATTGTTTGAGACAAACTATTATTAATTTCGTATGATTGTTCATATATATTTATCAAAGGTGTTATACAATGACGTTTGCTATGGAACTGGATCTGATGAATTATCATTATCAATGAAGGTAGATGGACGAACGTTCTCTTCAGTATTGTCATGTGAAGGAGACGGACAGGACCTTAAATTAATGGATTATGTGATTTTTTTCCCAGTTTAAGTTCCCAGTTTTTAGTTTGTTGTTTAATGAATCTGTAATTTAGCCTTCTGCAACTTTGTCTGACTTCCAACCTCCTAGTCGCTTTAAGGACGTGAAATTGGCTCCTGAATCTGCCAATAATGTAGCAGAGGTCCTCCTGAAGCTGTGCCCAATATAATACTCAGCATCCGCCGGCCAAGAAACGTAGCTATTTCTTTTGGCACATTACCAAATTTGTTTATCCCGATTGCTTGAGCTGTACACTTTGCTTATTGATAATTTTGGAAAAAACGGTAGGTTTTTGCTTTTTGGGACCTCTGATTCATATATTTTTGCACTATTCTAAGAAAATCTCCTTCAACAACAAAGCTTCTCGGTATCTTATTTTTTGTATTCGGAATCTTGATTAGTAGCATTTTTCCATGGGCTTCAATATCTTTTAAAGTAATATTGGCCAACTCCTTGTCGATGATCGTACCAGCCAGCACGGATAGGAAGTTTCTATTTTTGAATATTGTAGAAGATCACGTCAAGATAAACATGACGATCGTTTTTTTTTTTTCCTTGTTCTGTATATGTTTCAACTCTTTTCACGGCACCTTATTTTTATTGAATAATACAATAAAACATTGGACTGATTCAATCAATAATATCGTCTTTTTCTTTGTAAAATTTCAACTTTTGAATTGACGCTAAATACGACGTTTACGCTGCAATGGTTCGAAATAACTAGAGACGCGGCGGAAAGCGTTGAATGCCGCGTAAGGCGTCCAACAAGCCAACGTCAGCTTGTGAAAGAGACCACAACAATACATTTTGTGGTAAGCATTGTGACGCGGTGTATGACGTGGCGCTGCACGCGACCGAAGGCGTTTATAGGAGACCACAGTCTAAAGAAAAAGCTCGAGTATGTGATATCCCACATCCCGAACGCTATACGTACCTGCAATACGCCACTTTTTGAGCAACTGTATTAAAAATATGTTTTAGGCAACTTGAGTTTATTTTTATCTTTCAATTTATTGTTTCTAGAATTCAAAAAACAAAATCCAAGATGTTTTTGTCGGTTATTAAGTATGAGGTCATCGGAGAATTTAAAATTAAAAAATGCCACAACACTCCACTCAGTTTGCCGACAATTCTTTTACTGTGCAAGCAGTAAGACTGTGGAACAGCTTGCCGGAGACCATCCGAAAGGTTAAAACCTTGTCAGTTTTTAAAAACCTGGTGAAGAATTATTATCTGTCACTATGAATAATTTCGGTTTCATTATACATAATGTGTGTGTATATGTATATGTGTATGTATTTATGTATGTATATGTGTATGTGAACGTACGCATCTCTTTTTTATAAATTTATTTATTGTTTGAATATTCACGTAATTGTGTTACTGGTGTATAAACTGCCTCAAATCACAAAAACCCAATATCCATACTAAGGTTGTCTGGAAGAAATCGCCGTGAGCGATAAGGCCGCCAATTGTTAGGTACATACACCTTTGTTAATCATCTTTTGTTAGGTTTTTTTTGTCATTTTATGTATACAATAAAGATATACAAATAAATAAATAAAAATAAACTTTTAAGTGTTATTTACTAGATTTGTTTCAGCTTTCACAACAAACTACACTGCTATAATTTGAAAAATTCGTAGTGTTCATATGTAACGGAAACGGACTAAGACCCAACGTTTTACAACAATATTCTTGTATGCTGTGGTTTCAAGGTTAAGTTAGTTTTGTTAGTTTCAGAGCAACACATCGTTATATGCAAATGCAAAGTAAAACTTAGTTAGTCAGAACCTCACATCGAGTACGCTCCTACACCAAATCTATACTTATAATAAAACTGTAGAGAGGTCAATTCTGTACATTGAATATATCTATCTATAATAAAACTGTAGAGAGGTCAATTCTGTACATTGAATATATATTAAAAATTATTATTGGGGGATGAATGGTTATCGATACTGATGCCAAAAATGTAATCAGTAAGTTTTTTGTCTGTCTGTCTGTCTGTCTGTCTGTCTGTCTGTATGTGCACGCATGGATCAAAAACTACTGAAGGGATTTTAACCAAACTTTGTACGATTATAGTCCATACTCCTGGGCAGGTTATAGGCTATATAACATAACGCTAAGATGCATAGGAGCTGAGCAGTGACGATAAATTTGAAGCAAGTCGGATGAAAATTTTCGCTTTCGAGCTCTTATCCTCGCATACGTTGATCATACACCAAAAATATGTATTACAAAGATGATGGTCTTCAAAAGATCTACAAAAAAGTCCTCAATAGTATATTTCTATCTTTTATAAATTAGCCACAATAACGTGTTTAAGCGTTAGGCATTTCTTCAAGGTGTATTAAATACTTAAATATATTGTATTTCACATGGATATATCCTTATCACTATACACTTAAATATCTTTTTTAATAAAATATAGAATTATAAAATTATAATTAATAAACACACAAGATATAGATGAAATAAAACTGCCAAATCTCGCCGCACCAGTATAAGTACGACATTACGGTTGATTTTTCTTTAACACGCGAAACGGCCATCCGCTGAATCTACAAAAAGGCGGGAGCGCTCACGCCGCTCACGCGGTGACTTCACTCGAATTGTCACTGTTAATGCGAACGAACGTGGTACTTATTGACTGGGAATAAGCGCGTTTTAGATTTAAAAAATACATAAGACGTAGTTTTTAGATATCAGTTTAAAGTAGGTATTAGATAATAATATAATTAGTTTGTTTAGTGTTTTTGTTTGTTTCTCCTTCTTTTCTGTATATTTATAGTTGTAAAATTAATAAGTATAATTTCAAATAAGTAAATTTATGCAATGACAATGAATAAATCTCATCTTCAGACTTTCCGTGTTGCTGGAGTAGATCTTAGTCTCAGATATTTTTCACATGGGCAGTTGTACGTCGCTTTTTCCTGGGTCAGTAGTTCCACAAATCTTTATGCATAGGTACGTACCGGAAGCGTCCACTTTGAACAAGTGTAGTGACGATGCGATGTAGTAAAAATTACTCTTCGGTCTTAAATAGATTTTTAAAAGGCAGCGTCATATTTATTTATTAAATTGTACTTTAATAGTCTATAGTTAAAAAAAAAAACATTATTGTAAAAGGAGATCCACGCGGACGGCACAGCTTTAAACCATAAGATAATTATTATGTCGCATGCCTGCCTGGTCAAAGTACAGAATATTGCTTCATTCATCGGGTGGTGAAACGACTACTTACCGAATCAAATTTTTTGCAGAATTTCTACTGTATTATGATTAATTATGAATTTAAATTTAAGATAAAGTTCAAGCTTGACAACCAAAAACGATATTTCTGTAATGGCGCTGGTCACATGAGACGCGTGACGTCACACTCTAGCCACAACAAAACAAAACAGCGCGGTTTAAGTTAATTTTATCAGTTTTCTCCAATTTTATATTAATTAAAATGTCGAATAAATGGTTTGTAGTGCCACAGTGAACAAATCTATACATCTATAGGTACAAATAAATAAAATTGGAGTGTCTCTTTGTAATATCAAAATAACCGCTTTTTACTAAATGCATATGTACATATACCAAAAATGTAGTTAAAAACTTTTTTGTCAGTCTGTCTGTTTGTCTGTTTGTTCCGGGTATTCTCTGGAACGGCTGGACCGATTTTGACGGGACTTTCACTGGCAGGTAGCTGATGATCCAGGGAGTAACTTAGGCCACTTTATTTAGACTAACTTTGTCCCGCGGCGTTACGCCGAAATGTATGTATGCGCGTAACTTTCGATCGGCTACACCAAATTTTTTTTTTTATGTGTTAGTTATTCTTAGGACAAGGTGTGTGTACAAGAAAAAATAAAAAATAAAGAAAAAAGGTTTTTTTGTCCGTGACTACACCTTACTCATGGGTAGCTGGTAACGAAAGAAAAATATGGTGGTACGAAGTTCGTCGGGTCAGATAACATCTTTAAATACCACGCTTTGTACTATTTCAAAATGTAACCTAAAAGCATTGAGATATACCTACCTACATAAAGTAAATTAGATTTTACAAAAATAATGAATGAATTTTTTCCAGAGGTTATTACAGAAACAATTTTTATGTTGTACTTATGCAAGTGCAACACAGCTGCTTTAACATTTTTCAGTTCTGCAGCATAGTTATCAATGTTATTATTATGTACTAGCTGAACCCCGCGGTGTTACCCGCAGTTATTGTTGTACCACGAGTAACGCCGCGGGATAAAGTTAGTCTAAAAAAAGTAGCCTCAGTTACTTCCAGGATCATCAGCTACCTGCCAGTGAAAGTTCCGTCAAAATCCGTCCAGCCGTTCCAGAGATTACCCGGAAGAAGCAAACAGACAGACAAAAACATTTTTAACTACATTTTTGGTATATGTACTGTGTATATATATACATAGGCATTTAGTAAAAAGCGGTTATTTTAATATTCAAACACACTCCAATTTTATTTATTTGTATAGATAGAAAAGTGCAACCATAAAAGCGTCTATCTTATGTAGGTTGATGTTATCGGCACGCACAAAATTTGGTTCCTTTTTGTTTCGAACCACTTATTAAATAGTTTATTAAAAAAAATCCTGCAGAAATAGCTCACAGATCTATTATTACCACTCCGAAAACATAAAACGCAAACAATATTCAATAGAGGAATCTTTCGTTTATTAGCATGTGACGTCACCAGAGTTGCAACCAATCACAAGACGTTTATGTCGAAGACAAAATTTCAAAAAAATTGTTAGTTTTATTTCGTGCAATCTGCGAGAAACTTAAATTATTTTGTTTGATTTATAGTGAAATATGTCTTTTTAGACTATTATCTTAAAGGATGACCCCAATCCATAGTTTATTTCCCTTTCCTCTTTAAAGGCGTGCAGTTTTTGGTGAGTCTGTGAGTCTATGCTTTGCGATGACGATAAACACGACATAAGGTCAGACGTTGCGCACCGCAGGCATAGACGAACTGTTTCAGCAACGGAAAGCTCTATGTGGCTCTGTCGAGGGTGAGCGACAATGCTAATATGTTCGTATATTGTTCCAATGGCATTACACATAACATAGTATACAGCGAAGCTCTTTAAATAAAGGTAACACTGTCACAATATGTGGACATATCAGTGAAATTGCACGCAAAAACTACTGAACGGATTTGAATGACACTACAGGAATTTAACTTATACATCATAATAACACATAGACTACTATTTGCCACGATAACCGACATACACGCGGGCGGAGCCGCGGGCAGCAGCTATAACTAATAATAATACTCGTGTACTCAATTTTTGTTGAAGTGAAGTTGATACATCTGAATTCATCTAGGTGTCTCTTTTTTATTTTAAATAAAAATAAAATAGTAAAAGACGCAATCATATAGTTTTGGATTCATTGTATTAAATAAAGATATCTTTAATTGAACCTCGAACGGTTTCTTTGGAATTTTGGTGAGTTTTTTAAAAAAATATAACGAAATCCAATAAAATTATCTTTATTTATCGAATGTTACAATATTAATTGCGTGGTAATGTAGGATTCTTAAGGATTCTGTGTACACAATGTTTTAATTTACTAAAGAATTAGTTTTTTATAAGTTTTTAGACTTGCCCGACTTTTATCTACACTAGTAGTTTTTGGTGTTATCCCTGCATCGTATCGTTTTAAATTACATTATCAAGAATAAGTCCCGCATTACAACAAGTAATTTTATATATTGTAGGTGGAATAATATTAATTAATGCTCTTGTATTTTTAACCTACTTCAAAAAAAGGAGTAGGTTTTCAATTGGACCGTTTTTTTTTAATGTGTGTTCGCGGCATCGCGGATGACTTCGTCGATTATGAACCGATTTTGTCGATTATTTTTTTAATGGAAAGGAAATATCCCAACGGTGGTATCATGATAAGGACACTAAGATCTGAAGATGGCATCCAAGACAAATCGAGTCAAAACTTGAAGTAGGTTTTATTTTTGTTAAAATTTTACTTGTTCTATCATATTTCAGTTCCCCATAAGTGCGACCCCCTTAATCTTTTTATTTGGATCGCTCAATCGGTCGACTGGCACATAATTCTTTAGGCATTAAGTCCCCCGTGCATTTTAATGCATAAGGTAATAAACAAATAATTAAATAGACAGCTATTATATTCGGATTCCGTTCGATCCCCGGGTCGGATCAAATGTTTGTATGATCTGCAAATATTTGTTTCGGAGTTTGGGTGTTTTCTATCAATAATATGTATGTATTTACAAAAAAAAGTATATAAGTATTTATATCAGTTGTCTAGTACCCATAATACAAGCTCTGCTTAGTTTGGGACTAGATGGCGTTGTGTGTTAGATATCCGAAAATATTTATTTATTTATTTATATGACAAGTTAAAACATATACGACTGCACGAATCGCCACGCCTCTTTCTGCTGCGCCAATTGTAGTGGGTTCAAATCCTACATGAGACAACACTTTGTGTGATCCACAACTTGTTGTTTTGAGTCTTGGTCTTCTTTGTGTCCGGTTCATGTGTGTTTGTAAAATCCCCCCCCAACACAGGATTTATATTCCTAATGCAGAAGTTGTCTTTTGAACAAAAAAAAAGGAAAGACATACGGGATAGTTACGTGGTAAGTATTTAGCTGCTAAAAAAAATGAATACACAATAGGTTTTGCCCGTGGTTCCACCAAGGAAAGAGTAGCTTATGTCCTTTCTCAAAAATCTAAATAACTATTTCCATGTCAAAGTTTATTGAAATCGGTGTATCGGGTTCGTCGTGATTTCCTTTTTCAAAAATCAAAGAATCTCCATGCTAAATTTCATTGAAATCGGTGCAGCGGTTTAGCTATGAAAACGTAGCAGACAGAGTTCATTTCAAATTTATAATATTGTATTGGTATTGATACTTACCTAGTACTTAATAGTACCTACATTATGATACAAGTGTGTAATGTTGGTGATTACCGCATTAGGTGAGGGTCTTAAGATAGCCAAGGACATAGTCATCAATACACACGTATATCATACGACGTTTTTCAACACACTTGTGAAGAAAATAATACTAAAAATAATAATTTTCCTCGGAGTTTTCAGGTAATAAACTTTCCATAACTTTAAGGGCTTCATATCTTATTTCGGGCGGTGTACAACATAAATCATTTTCTTCATAATTAGTACTCACTAAAATGTCTATAACATTTTAAATAATAAATAACTGTAATTTCAACAGGGAAAACGAATTGTGATTTTTTTTCGCAATGGCGGTAAATATTAATCAGTTTTCCTATGCATGCGCATCTTACAATGGCTATCAGCCATATTTAGTATATGGCTGATAGGTTTGAGGAAGGAAGGTTTGAGGAAGAATGAGGTTTCTTTTTTTGGATTTTCGCGGATAGCGTTTTAGCCAGTTTAGTTTTACAAAATGGGGAATTTCAAGTTTTCTTTACTGATGTTCTCCTAGCCGATTACGGCCACGGCGGCCAGTCTCAACAGAGACCAACCAACTACGCAGAAGATATTATAGTGCACAAGTGTGTGTGCAAGCACAGGTGCACTCTCTGTTCCGTCTCTCTCATAATCCGATGGGACGGTTAACCGACACGATCGGAGAGAGATCAGGCGCAGGACCGACAGCTTTACGTGCGCTCCGACGCACGGTTCAGACCCCAACTTCCAATCTCCGAGCTGTTATTAAGTATTTATAGAATTAGAAAAACTCAATAACACTTTTGGCCCGACCCGGGATTCGAACCCGAGACCTCCTGATCAGCAGTCGCATACGTCAACCGCTAGACCAACGAGGCAGTTCCTTTATTACAGAAAAAATAAAAGTTACATTTGAGTGAAAGTTTGATATATTAAACACGTAAAAGTTGAAATTATCTATGTATTTAAATACGAAGTTGCATGAAATGAGCAAGAAATCTTTTTTGTATCGAAACTTTATTAAGAATAAAACAACTCAACCAATAAATTAGAAATAAAACGCTATAACTCACTTGTGAATATTTAATAGCAATGAAAAAGACACATTTTTACTAATTATAGGTGTCATTATGTGCCTAATTGGGGTGAAATTAGAGCCATTTTATGAGCAAGAGTGTTGAAAAAATAATTGCAACGGTGCGTGTGCAATGTTACAGACAAAATAGACTGTATATCTATACAAATAAATAAAATTGGAGTGTCTGTTTGTAATATTAAAATAACCGCTTTTTACTAAATGTATATATATGTATACACGGTACATATACTAAAAATGTAGTTAAAAATTGTTTTGTCTGTCTGTCTGTCTGTCTATCTGTCTGTCTGTCTGTCTGTTTGTTCCGGGTAATCTCCGGAACGGCTGGACGGATTTTGACGGGACTTTCACTGGCAGGTAGCTGATGATCCGGGGAGTAACTTAGGCTACTTTTTTTAGACTAACTTTGTCCCGCGGCGTTACTCGCGGTACAACAAAAGCCGCGGGTAACACCGCGGGGTTCAGCTAGTTAATATTATAAATTCGAAAGTAGCTCTTCTCTCTGTTATGCTTTCATAGCAAAACCACTTCATCGATTTCAATGAAATTTTACATAGCCATGCTTTGATTCCTGACGAAAGCCATAGGCTACTTTCTATCGCGATAACCGACATACACGCAGTCTGAGCCACGGGCAAAAGCTAGTTAATTATGAACAAGCTTACAAGTCATATCGCATCCCTTTCCACCTAGCATTATTTTTATGAGTACTTGATTAATCTATACAAATAAATAAAATTGGAGTGTCTGTTTGTAATATTAAAATAACCGCTTTTTACTAATTGCATATGTATGTATACACCGTACATAAACCTAAATGTGGCTAAAAAATTTTTTGTCTGTCTGTCTGTCTGTTTGTTCCGGGTAATCTCTGGAACGGCTAGAGGGATTTTGACGGGACTTTCACTGGCAGGTAGCTGATGATTCAGGGAGTAACTTAGGCTACTTTTTTTAGACTAACTTTGTCCCGCGGCGTTACTCGCGGTACAACAATAACCGCGGGGTTCAGCTAGTTGTATATAAGAGTGTATTTAATTAGGATCATAAGTGGATTACATCACCATCGCCAACCTATTTCATAATTAATTGTTTATATTACAACTTGTTTTAATTTTTCTATTACACATAATTATATTGTTACTTTGTACCTAGGAAGTATTACATGTGAATATTTTTTACGAAAGAAATAGCAGCTGTCTAGACTCAAGGCACACCGGGACCGGATGGAAATTTTAATTCTTTAGTAAAGTACCTACCATCTAAGTTATCGAGCCCGAAGACGATAAAAATTACATTAGGTGTGGCCACAGGTTTCAATCGTCATTTTCACCGACTTTCCAGTCTATGTGCATGAGCTGAGTAGAGTTATAACGATGGCGGGAACGTGAGACGCACAAAACGGCAAAATGAGCCAATCTTTGATTGGCCAACCATGAATTGTAACTAGTAGGATATTGCCTGGCCTAGCGATTTTAAGAAGTCTTAGGTAGGTAATGCGACATTGTAATGCAAACTGTGCCTTAGAATATCACACTTAACTCATTGTTATTGCTATGATCATAAATTTACTGTACTTAAATATTTCCCTTCACACATTACCACATAATTATACCTTCGCGAGGTCGATGAAGAGATATGACTTTAGTTGGACGGTAATGACCAAAAGGTAATATATTATTTATTGACTTTTACTTGTTAATCAACGTATTTAGTGAAAAAAAGTTTCAAAATGTTATCCTGACAGAAACTCAATATTTAATACAAAAATTGAATAAACTAGTTTTATTTAATTATTATTAACTAGTTGTTGCCAGCGGCTCCACCCGCGTATATGTCGGTTATCGCGGTAAAAAGTAGCCTATGTATTATTCTGATGTATAAGTTTAGTTCAATTTAACTCCAATAATACACAAATTTGCGCGTTCACCATTAAAGACTGCCGTGGGTCGTATGTCCTTGTTTTGAAGACACTCCCCTATCTGCCTCAGCCAATATTGGAATACCTGGTGTCGACATATCGAGAGAAGTCCAATTTCGTGGTCATTTGGAGGGTAAGGCCAAATTGGCCTCGAATACGCTCGTCGTGCTCAACAGATCGATACAGTATTTCACTCCGGCCCTGTTGCTTTACAAGGTGCAGGTTCGGCCTCACATGGAATACTGTCCTCATCTTTGGGCGGGGGCATCCCAATACCAGCTCCTGCCTCTGGACCGCATTCAACGGAGAGTGACTTGAATCGTCGATTGCCAAGAACTTTCAATTCGGCTAGACTCTCTGGCGCTGCGTAGAGATGTGGCTTCGCTATGCATCTTCTACCGCATTTACTATGGGGAGTGCTCCGAGGAATTGTTCGGACTGATCCCTGCCGCCTCTTTCCGCCATCGTGCTACGCGACAAAAGTTTTATCCCCGTTTCATCTAGATGGTTGGCAGTCCACAACTGTGCGCTTTTCTAGAAACTTTCTGCCTCGCACAACAAAACTGTGGAATGACCTGTCGCCTGCGGTATTCCCGGACCAATACGACCTTCATACCTTCAAGAAAAGAGCGTATTGTGACGCCTCCGGTGTTGCGGGTGTACATGGGCGTCGGAGCGGGACCGGGAGAGGTTTAGAACTCTCCCTGTCCGCCGGGCCCGCCAACGGGCCAGGTACCGCAGACGACTCAGACGCCGGAGATCGCAAAACGATCTCCGTCCTCCATAAGCGCAAGCCTGAGGGTGACAGGTAAGGCCACCAGTCACCCTAGCAGAAGGCTGTGGCGGCAGCGCGAGCTTATAGAGCTCGCGCCTGATCAAAAATGTAAGGGTTCCTACATAGGAGTCCTACAGTTTGTATACATTTGGAATTATTCTTAATTTTTGTTCGAATTATTAAAGCGTGCCTTTTAGTTTTTAAAACCATGTTTTTTCTTTTATTATAATGTTTAAAAAAAACCTTTAATTCTTTCCTCGACATATTGTATTGAGATCGGTTCTTGATAAGTCAATGAGTTCTTACCGTTTAAAGTAGGTCAAAATCCAATTCAAAGAGGTCGTTACAAACAAACAAACATAAAGGTGAACCTAATAAAATGTATTAAGAAGAGAAATTTTTTAATAATCTAAATGGATAAGCAGGAATCGTTAGTGATTAATTGATTAGATAAGAACTGAAACAACAGCGCGAAATGCAGTCGTTCACATTATATTATTGCGTTTGTAAGTGATAAATTATATGCAGCTAATTATTATCTGTATATTTTCCAGTACAGCTAAGTTAGCGATGGAAGTATGTCGTTTACGAGTTGTTGCCTCTCAGGCCACTATACACTGCCGACAAATTACAAATGTAAGTACTTGTACATATTATGTAATACATTTTATAAATTTACGAATGAGATCTTTTTAATTATTGGAATATATTCACCGGGTTAAAAACAAAACCAATTATCTAAAGACAATAAAAGACAGGTAATTTTTTTTTTTTTTTTAACCATATTGATGTTAATGTTTATGTGTTTAGCATGTAAGTATTTGAAACTTCGATAGTCATAGAATACACTCTCACATTGCCATTGCTTCAATACTAATGACTTAATTTTTTATCAAAAGTTTTCGAAGCCGCTCATTCAAAATTTCGCTTGGATTTTTTGAAATAAATAGTTGATTTTGCCTTTCACCCGGCGATATTAAAAGTAACATATTATGCAATAAATCTTTATATATATAATTTTTCTGTGAGTGTGTATGTCACTGAACTAGTCTCAAACGACTGGACCGATTTTGATGAAATTTTTTGTGTGTTCAAGGGGATCTGGGAATGGTTTAGATTCACAATTTTGTCCGCTGGACAATGTTTTTTTAAATAATTTTTAATTTATTAGTAGTTATGGCAAAACGACGTTTGCCGGGACAGCTAGTAAATATATAATTTATAATGTAACAACAAATAAATAAATTCCCGACCATCTCTCGACTGACTACTCTCGGATACCACCACAGAACAGGAAATATATTCTCTTTTTCTGTGGACCACCGACTGGTCGTTATGTCAGACTTCCGGATTCCGCACAATAAAAGGTGTAAATAAATTATGTACAAAATACACATCTTTAGATACAAGAATCAGTAAAATTATCATTAGTCTAGTTCCTAGTGGCATTGCGTTTTATCTTGTAGGTACTTATATGTATTTTGATATTTTAGTTAGGCACATGTTATTAAAATTACAGTAGATATAATAATTAGGTATTCCGAAATGTATTTTACAAAATTAATTAGTTTTCAATTTTGAACCAGTTATTCGGAATAGATACCTAACAATGATTGTTTTATTTGAGCATTTTTAACTAGTGTTTTACTTCGTAGTAACTATTTAATCTGTGGTTTTACTGAGTCTCCTTGCTGGCTAATATGCCTAGTTTTTTGGAGTAACTAGTTGTTGCTAATTATCCAGAAGCTTCTTGTATATTTTCTTCCATTTATTATACTTTTTTTATTTCAATTAAAACTAGGTCTGATAAAATTTGTAAAAGAAAACCACTTAAATTTTAAAAACAGAAATAGTAAATGGATATGCTTTTCTTATATTCACTAAATATTTCACCCATAAATAAAATTGTTTTTTTTTAACTTGCTACATTACTTATTAGTTATTACATTTCCCGCCAACTATTACAATGTGGGTCAATGACTTATTAGGGAGTTGAACAGCGGTGTAGATTTTTTCTAATTAACTCTTACATCACTTAACAGATTTCCCGCCACCTGTTAAAATGTGTGCCAATGACTTTTATGGTGTTGGACCGCAGTGCCCACGTGCAAAATATCACTAAGAACATGCAGTATGTAAGCAATGACAAAATTAAACGAAAGGTGGATCCTGAAACTATGAAGTGAGTATTTACATCGTATTTATATTGTTACACCAGCTGAACGGTTATTGTTGTACCGCGAGTAACGCCGTGGGACAAAGTTAGTCTAAAAAAGTAGCCTAAGTTACTTCCCGGATCATCAGCTACCTGCCAGCGAAAGTCCCGTCAAAATCGGTCCAGCCGTTTTAGAGATTACCCGGAACAAACAGACAGACCACGAAGCAAAGACAGACAGACAAAAAATTTTTAACCACATTTTTGGTACATGTGACATATGCATTCAGTAAAAAACGCTTATTTGAATATTACAAACATACACTCCGATTTTATTTATTTGTAGTATAGATAAACATTTAAAGCGAAGTTAAAATAAATTTTAAGATAAGTAAGTAATTAAGTAGGTATTTATCTAATTCAGTACGTTTGAATTATCACACATACATAGTTACACTTAATCTTTTTCAATATAAATGCGACACTAAATGGAAAATTTTGGACGTGAAAACTACTAGAATGCCAAAAAGTTTTAATCTACTTGTGGAGATTATGTTGAAAAAGTTTAGACTAATTATCATGAAAAATTTTGAAGGCGGTATAATAGGGTAACAAAGATTCTATCTAACAGCCCGTTCACGACCTTGCCGCTGTGAGCGGCAGATAAGCGCAGGGCGGCGAGCGGTAATATCAAAGTATAAAAATATTTGAGGCACGCCACGAGACGCCGCTCATAGCGAAAACGCGCGCGTTTTTTTTGCCGAGCGAATTGCTACAGCGGCGCGCGATGTGGAGAGCGGCAAGTATAAACAAGTGTGTGCGACGCACACGAAACAGAGCGGCGACGCATGGGTAGCGGTGCAAGAGTGACGTACTAAGCGGCGTTAATAAAAACAAAAAAATTTAGACGATTTTGTGGCGGTAATGAATACCGAGGTTTTAAATAGACCACCTATATGAATGTCAAAATGTTTTGATTACCTAAATACGTCCACCGTGGCCGCTGCAACTAACCGCTACTGAGAGTACGTGGCGTGCAAAACGCACCGCTCACCGAAGCCGCCCATCACGCCGCGCCACTCTTCGCTAAGACCAAACTCGTGGCCAGGCTATAAAACGAAACTCTTTATGGACTTTATGCCTACATTTACAGCCAGTTCACGACCTTGCTGCTGTGAGCGGCAGCTAAAGAGTTCTTTATGCGGGTAAAATCAAACTCACCATTTAATACATTCATAAACATAATATGCATATTGCCTTTATCTCAAAGTTTACTATTAAACAAGTTGTAGGCAGCGTATCGTAATACCTGTGAATAGTTATTGTATGATTCAGTAGATTAAAATAAAAGAAAACCAACACTTTTAAGCTCACTAATACTATATTATCGAATGTGAAGGTCTTACACAATGCGAGACAATAACGTACAGAACGATAGAAAAAACGTACCGATCGCAGCGACGGTAACGGGACGACTTCTTAAAGTTCTTATAGCTACTTTACAATTAACAAAATAAATGTTTTGATATTGCATCGCGTACATAAACCCAATCCAATGTTGACTTGGCAGCACTCAACCTTCTACAGGAATTGTGCCCATGCGAGCGACAGATCTCTTAAGGCTGCCCTGTTGCGTCCTAACCTGAACCACTCGCACCCTACCGTCTTTACCGGGAAAAACCTCCTCTATAAAACGTCGGTGTCAAACGTTTCGAGGAGCAGCAGGGTGAGCGATGAACACTAGGTCACAAACCTGAAGAGGACTTTGAATTACCCTGCCCTGAATACCTACAGCAGTATGCAAAGACTGTTCGTCAAGCTCCGAGGCAAACTACTTTAGCTTTGTGTCTTCTCCTTCTTCTTTCTAGCCTTTATTGTTCCCAAAGTTTGGTGTTTTTTTTGGGTTCGGCTACTAGTTCAACCAGAACTCATCTGCTCAAAAAAAGTTTAACTTGCAAAAGTGTTTTGTATAACCTAATTGCAGAATAAATGATTTCATTTCATTTCATTTCATTTTAGTTTTACCTGAATATCAGTTTTTACACGGAGCGACTGGCATCGAACCTCCGCAACCCTAAGGGTGAACTGTCAGTATATTTGAGGGCACTGACTTCCCAATAACTATTGCCATAGATGTTCATGACAACCGGGACCGACGACTTAACGTGCTCTCCGAGGCACGGGCGGGAAACACCGCCATCTTCCATACTCCGGGCTGCTATTTAGAATTTCTTATAAGAAAAACCCAACAGCAGTCCGACTCGAGAATCGAACCCGAGACCTCTTGATCAGCAGTCGCTTACGCTAACCACTAGACCAACTAGGCAGGCCTATTTTAGCTCTGTGTCTGCTCCCCTTAAGTTCGTCCCATAATCGGTGTACAATAGTGAAGGCTATCCACGTCTAGAGGCTATCCTGCGAAGCGCCATAATCAGAGAATCTGTACTGAGGCTCGGTACAGTCTCCACTTAAATTGCTCGAACAGTGAGACATGTGAAGAAAACTCCATCCTGTTTCTCCCTTCGTCTTCCCACCGTAACCTCCATTGGTCCAAACAAATCAACATCACAATGTGTGAAGGGTATTTGGCGATGAGCGACTCTGGCAGCAGGTAAGTCATCCATTATCGGCATGTTTCCTTTCTCAATGTACATAGCATGCTTTTACTCATTATTTCTTTAACAGTAGGTCTTTATCGTATAATCCAATACTTTTGTTTTAGGTTGTTCACTACCATCTATTGGTTACTATGGCTTGCCAGCATATGATAATGTTTTACGATTAATTTTGCAACTTGATTTCTACAATCTAAAATTACAGGATGCTTCATGTCGAAGGTAATATCCGCGGCGGCCCCTATATGTCCACACACGCGCAGTACACCCTGGTCATCAAGAAAAGGCGTTAGCGTATGTAGCTTACTGCTTTTATCATTTTATATGCTGCTGAATATGGGGCAAACGAGCAGACGTATCACCTAATGGTGAGCGATTACCGCCGTCAATGGACACTCGTAACACCAGTGGCAGGCATCACAAGTGCGTTGACGTCCTTTGGATGATAGGGAGAAGGACGTGGGGAGGGGTTGGGGGTATGGGCCTCTAGTATCCTCAATCAATCGTTGGTTTCACACCTCCATGTTTAATCGCAGAATTAGAGCGGAATAAATTGTTTTTTTCGTTGTGCATGGCGTATAAGCAGTCGCATGGCATATTCATTTCCTTGTCACTTACATATAAATTTCAGCTCTACTGATGTACTTCTCAGAAGAGATATTCAAGAAGAAAATGGCATCAAATCTGGTACAGGTAAGTAATTTGTAAACTGTGGTTACAATATTGTTTACATATACTAAATTACAATCTTCGACAAGAGGTAGGTATGATTTTACTGGTAGGCCATGAAGGTTATGCTTTGCGCAGAAATAATGATCCATTAAACCACTCGGTATCCAGCTGAAGACTATCAAAGTTTTCTCGAGTGGCCAGATCTGCAACGTTCATAGATGTAGGTGCGAATTTCCATTCTTTCATTCGTGTTAGTCCATCGATTTCTCTTTAGCGATGCGCGATATAAGATTTATATAACAGCGTGTGTTATTTATTGCGTATCCAATGTATTACAGTTGTGGAATCACACCAAAAGGTATCGGTCAGCTGCTTTAATTCGATGTGCTTAATTCCAATCAGGGCACTGTTACTAGTTTAAGTGGAGTAACACGACATTTACTCGCTACAAAACAGACTATTATCTCTTTGTTATGATCTAACTGACCAATGCCAATATGCTACCGAACACATAGCTTGTGTCGATGGGTCGCAAAAAATGTGAAATTTTAAACAATTATAACTAGTTTCGCTACAGGGCCTATCTGTTTGTAGAGCAGCTGCGGAGACGCAGATATATATATGTGTCAATGAATGTTTTTTTTATAGTCAGCTGCCAAAATGACGCTGCCCTGCCTGTTGGAAAGCATGAGCAAAATCCAAGAGTAGTAGTCACCATCCTCATTGCGAATAACACAATGCAGCATGGTGACCCGCACTATGGCGGCTCCATGAGATGCTTTTTCACGCCCCGCTTAAAGGACCCGGGATCATAGTGTTCAATCTAAATCACGGACCGCTCAAAATAATTATGACTGTCTTTTACCGCATTTTATCTAAAGTAACATGACATTATTAACAACTAGCTGAACCCCGCGGTGTTTGTTTCGCGGCGTTACCCGCGGTTATTTCTGTACCGCGAGTAACGCCGCGAAACAAAGTTAGTCTAAAAAAAGTAGCCTAAGTTACTCCCTGGATCATCAGCACCCTGCCAGTGAAAGTCTCGTCAAAATCGGTCCAACCATGCCAGAGATTACCCGGAACAAACAGACAGACAGACAGACCAAAATTTTTGAGAGTCCGGGAGAGTATACCCGCCTTCCACTTAAATGCTCATAAACCTTTTTATATTTACAAATTGCTATTTCCTTAAATTGTATCTGAAGCTGCATTATTTATCTATATTTTCTCAAAAGAAAGTTTAATACATCATTAATAGTTAATGAGTAATTAACGATTTTTGCCAAAGTGATATTTGTCTATTATCTCCCGCCTAGGTGGGAGACCTGACCCCCAAAGTAGGGAGCCTTTACCCGGGCTTAACACTAGATAAAATAATCACATACATTGTAATTCTATAAATAAATTTAATCATAAAATATAGCACATAGTATTACATACATACAGAACGCCGATTGAAAATGACGCGTTACAATAATTAAGATAATGCTTCGTGAATATCGCAAAACTCTTGGCTGTCATCCATCCACTTGGATTAGAGTCACCCTGGTGAGCCTGGTGGTTCAACAGTGACATAGGATTCGTTGCATTTAACCCTAAGGAAAATGAAAAAGGAGGATTAACATTTCCCAAAGCGTTTACGGCGAAGCAAACGGTCACGAGGCTGCCACGTTCAGCTAAAGTAACTTGTCCTACTTGACGCACATTCTATTTGCTATTACTTTGGGACACTCTTGTACAGTCGTACACTCTGTTTCATCACAGTTATAGATGACGTGAGCTTCAAATTGATATTTTTTAACTTGCAAAAGTGTTTTGTATAACCTAATTGCAGAATAAATGATTTCATTTCATTTCATTTCGTTATATGGCAAATAACTAGTTGCAACTTTATCAGAGACTGGGGAAACAGTCGGAATAAATGTTTGTATGATCTACAAATATTTTTTTCGGAGTTTGGGTGTTTTCTATGTATTTACAAAAAAAAGTATAAATGTGTTTGTATAAGTTGTCTAGAACCCTTAACACAAGCTCTGCTTATCTTGGGACTAGATGGTGTTGTGTATTAGATGTCCGAAATATTTATTTATTTATTTAATACCACGCGGCCACAATTGTCTGGAAGATATTGCCGTTTAGCAATAAGCTCTTTAAGTTATGTACCTACTGAGTTATCTGGAGTATAATAAAGCGATTTTTTTTTATTAAGTTATTCTTTTATTATTAAGATTTTCAAGTTACTTTTAATTTTCCTTCCCTGAACTACGACAAATATTTCAAAACCAAAATCAGCTAAATCGGCCCAACCGTTCTCGAGTTTTAGCGAGACAAACCTACAGCAATTGATTTTTATATACGAGTATAAGAAGATAATACTAAGTAAGAAAATTACAAATTCGATAAATCCAAAAAGTGTTGTTATTAACTACCGCTTCTATTTTAATAGTTGTATTTTTATTTAGTAATTTCATTACACGGAAATAGCTATAGATATGCTAACTGATACTCAAGATACGAAATAATAAGTACGTCCGTAATGACGCAAGTCTAATTTTTTTCTGTAGTTTTATTATCCAAGAATGTGTATTGTATATATAAAAATCTACATAATTATAAATAAAAAGCATTATACAATCTCCCTTTAACATCAAGTATTCAGGGTCTATATATAATATACTAGCCGACTCACGCAACCTCTTTTGCGCCTCCTATTGCCCGTAGCGTGATAATTTTCCCCCGTTTTTGTAACATTCTTCATTGTTGCTCCGCTCCTGTAGGTCTTAGCTTGATGATATATACCCTATAGCTTTCCTCGATAAATGGGCTATCTAACACTGAAAGAATTTTTCAAATCGGACCAGTGGTTCCTGAGATTAGCGTGTTCAAACAAACAAACTCTTCAGCTTTATATATTAATATAGATATATTTGTACTAGCCGACCCACGCAACCTCGTTTGCGTCTTCTATTGCCCGTAGCGTGAAAATTTTCCCCCGTTTTCGAAACATTTTTCATTGGTGCTCCGCTCCTATTGATCCTAGCGTGATGATATATAGCCTATAGCCTTCCTCGATAAATGGACTATCTAAAACTGAAAGAATTTTTCAAATCGGACCAGTAGTTCCTGCGATTAGCGTGTTCAAACAAACAAACAAACAAACTCTTCAGCTTTATATATTAGTATAGATATAACAACTACAAGACACCAAAAAATGATGAAGGAGTAGGTAGGTAATCTGCAAGGCGTGTCATCGTTTATCTAATAGGATAGTTAACAAACATCTGTACATCCATATACAAACTTTATACCAATTTACTTAGCCGTTTATTTTTTAGACTCGACCAAAGTGTTGATAAGCCGTTATGTCTTATGATGATGTACATGATGGCTAAACCAAAACACGCACTGAAGTACGCAGATTTGTACCTGACGCAAGGCTTTGACGTAATTTCTGTTTCCTGCACACCAGCGCAGCTTATGTGGCCTGCTAAAGGATCACAGGTATTTGAAAACATCTACTGTACCATAGACTATGGCCATTTTATGATGATTTCTCTATTTCGTCCTACATCGTAAATTTCTGAATTCAAAACGCTCATTTCTCTGCTACATCGCCGATCAGCGATGTGTAAAAATGTGTTTAAGAATAATAACTATTGTCGTTTGCGTTTGCGTTGAGTGCGTGTGCACCGACACAACCTAAACGAATGGACTATACTTCGTTAAATAATTCATTTGACAGTACTTTCAAGTCCCTAGCAACTATTTTCATATATTCCTTTGTTAACATGCAGGTGATAGCTGATCGATTGCTGTCGTTTCTGGAATCGAACAGCTCAGACTTCAAGCATCCATTGGTAGTACACGGTTTTTCGGTAGGCGCCTACGTGTGGGCTGAACTATTAGTTCATTCAACCAAGAATAAGGAAAGGTACACAGTTTTATTTACATATTTTTATATATATACAGTGTCAGTTTTCCGATATTTCGTCGAATTGTCCTAGTTGCGACCCGGGAATCGTACCCGAGACCTCAATTACAGTAGTTGCAGACGCTACAAAAGCAGTCAATAATAACAGTGTAGTACTTTATCTATTTTTTACACAGACAGACAGAGATAAGTTTAATCACTGAAATTATTTTCTTCTTACCTACACTACTATTCATATATTTTTCTGTACATTACTAATAATCAAAACGACGGTGCCGATCTATCACTCACCCCTCCTCCCAAATATCAAGAGGAGGGGGAGGAGGTGATATGCTTCCAATACAATGAGAGACATACCATTAAAATATTTACTACTATCTTTTACGGCGTGATGGTATTAGTATGATTAGTTTGGAATAAAGTAGAATCTTCATTACAGAACTGTTTTATGGACCTAGATCACTTAAATTTTTATCGAGCAAAGCCATCTCCTTAAGTACCGATTTCGTAAATAAAGAACAACTTTCAGTCAATTAAATTAACATTGACACTCAAAAATGTTCTCAGATATCAACCAATTCTGGATCGCATAGCTTCACAAATATGGGACTCACCTGCAGATGTTGACGAAACACCTATTGGAGTACCTCTTGCCGTATTCCCTAAGAACAAGTTTCTAGAAAATATTCTCAGACTCTACATCAGGTATGTATTTATATGTAAAACCACCATTGAGTTAAATTCAAAATCTTTATTGCTAAGTGTAGATACATTTAGTGAACTTATAATATAGTTTGTCAAAACTTAGTAGCCTTTTCCAGGCATTGCAAATTTGAGAGGAGATGACCATGTTACACAATTGTTATATAGGTATTAAATTACGAAATGTTAGAATTATATAAAGCTAAAATATAAGTAAGTAAGCTGCCCGCGGCTCCGCCAGCGTATATGTCGTTTATTGCGGCAAATAGTAGCCTATGTGTTATTCTGATGTATAAGCTATATTACTGTACAGTTTCATACAAATCCGTTCAGTAGTTTTTGCGTGAAAGAGTAAATAACATCCATCCATCCATCCTTATTTACAAACTTTCGCTTTTATAATATTAGTATAGATAAAGTAGTGAATAATTTTAAAATCCTGGAAAAATAAAAGATCATTGATGACATTCCACAACGAACATTTGCTTTAAATTATGCTGAAAAGTAACTATTGCGCATAGCTATATCATTTCTTTATTATATACCTAGCCATTACTGTAGATTTATTGTTTTAGGTGTAGGTTTGTTAGTGTGTGTTTATTCTTCAATGAAAACCACAGATTTTTCCAACCGGGAAGTATGTTTTTGAAGACCTTGTGCCTTTATTTCACATGAAGTCGTTCGTCACAATGAACGCGTTCGTTCCGTTGAGTGAAAAGAGGGCTTGGTCTGAGTTTATTTATTTATTCATTGCTCAATATAAATGTATGGACATATTCACGGGTTACTTAATTTTTAATAGCTCTTGTATTGTATACCAAATTTTATTGAAATTGGTGCAGCGGTTCAGCCATAAAAGGGTAACAGACAGATAGACAGACAGAGTCCTATATTTATGAGATATCTATATTTGGTAGGTATTACAATAGGCTGTCTTATCTCTTACGACAATCACGGCGCGGCACCATGCCGGCGTTTATTTCACATCCACACGATCGTCATAGTGACTGGCCCTAAGAATTTTAAATGAATATGCGATAGCTATTAAAAACTTAGTAATCCGTGAAGTTACATAAAGTAACGCTATTTCAGTTGCTTTGCGTTTGAATAATAAACACGAGACGCATAACAATAATTTCCAAAAATTTAACTCCATACCATTCTCAAACCTTGAAACTGTTATCTATACCTACTCTATACAAATAAATAAAATTGGAGTGTCTGTTTATAATATTCAAATAACCGCTTTTTACTAAATGCATAATGTGTAGATAGGTAAGTAGGTAGCTGATGATTTAAGGAATAACTAAGGCTACTTTTTTTAGACTAGCTTTGCCCCGCAGCGTCACCCGCGGTACGACAATAACCGCGAGTAACACCGCGGGACTAAGTTAGTTTGAAAATATGATTTCAAGAGAGTTTTTGCCCTATCCGATATCACATACATGCCTGGTCATTCCTGATCTAAGGAAGAAACTGGTAGCAGTTTAATGAAATACCAACTATAAGCACGTCTGCTTTGCTCCTACATTGTACTTGTTATCATAAATCTTATACTAACTTTTAAACTTTCGCGTTCCATGATATATTAACAATTATTTTTACGGGAATAAACGTCAGGCAAATCAGAGGTATGTAAAACCTTTTAATAAGTGATCGCGTTAATTCCCGTAAAAATCATTGTTAATATAAATCTTATACTAAACTAGATGAAACCCTATACTTCTGATCTGTTTCTGCTCATCTATGCATATGCATTTATTAATAAAAAGCGGTTATTTTAATATAACAAACAGACACTCCAATTTTATTTATTTGCTTAAAAAATCTCATACTAAATAGCAACCAAATAAATTAGTATTACATTAGTAAGACAGAAATATTTATGAAGGTAGGTAGGTATAACTCGCACTAAAAACCTAATTAATTATTCATTCGCTGTATTTAAATGATAAGTTCGGATTTAAGTAACAATAACTGTTTACGTTATTTTTTTCTCACAACTAATAATTCAATTCTATGTAAGTATTAGTTATGCAAATTCACTGTAAACAATAACGTAAATGTATTTATTTAGGTAATGTATTTAGTCAAGGTTCATAAATTTGTATTAATAATATGTAATAATAAATAGAAAATACATATTATTAAACTAGCTACCCGGTGAACTTCGTACCGCCATATTTACATATCTGTCTCATAAGATTGTTTCAACAGCAGTCTAAGTCTAAGTCAGCCTATGTCTATAACGATCTAATGGATGAATGGCAACAACGATGGGACGAATCATCTAAGGGGCGCCACCTCTACCAGTTCTTTTCATCTGTTCGCGAACGGTTGTCGAGGACATGGCTCCGAGGTAGATCACTGTGTCGCTCAATTTCTTACAGGCCATGGTAACTTTAAGAGCAATCTACATTCATTTAAATTAGTCGATTCACCATTGTGTCAATGCTCAACACCTGATACTAGATATACTATGGGGATCTTGTGTCAACTGCGGTGAATTTCCGTGCGTTTAGGCGATTCTGCCATACATACTATAGTAATCAAATATAGCTCACTTAGGACCCCTAATACTTTATCCGTGGTGCTTCCCGGTTTGAAAAAGGTGTCTGCCTATTTTCACTTCCTTTTTTCTCCCGCTTTTCTAAGGAGGGAAGTTGACTTATCATATTTCCAACTCCTCCTGCTTTTTTTTCTTCTGATTAATTTCGTTGCGGGTTCCAGTTCCAAGACAGTTAATTTTTTTAACAAAAATTAACGCTAAAATCGCACCGCTTATCAAGATACTTAAAAGCATTACAGAGAAAAGAAGACAATAAGTTATTTACCACTAATGAAAAGAGTTTCTACAGATCATTCAACAGACATAATACGCAACAAAACACATGCTACGATATACCTCAATCTAGCGAACTTAAAAAGTACTGGACTAACTTATGGAAAAAACAAAGGGATCACAAAGACAGTGCAAAATGGCTAGCAGAAGAAGATAAAATGATAAATACTGAGATAATGGAGTTCAATGATATTACTCTGGAAGATATAGATATAGCTATAAGAAAAATGAAAAACTGGAAATCGGCTGGTATAGATAGTGTACACAATTTCTGGTACAAAAAGTTTTTTACTCTTCGTCATAAATTAACTTATTAAAGGCGAACAAGAACTATACAAATTTGTAACTAACGGTATCACTATACATGTTACCCAAAAGCAGCGATACAAGGAATCCCTTACAGTACCGCCCTATCACATGTCTTCTCACAATTTACAAGCTCATCACATCATTAATCACACAGAAAATAAGTAAACATTTAGAAATATATAATATCTTCTCCGAAGAGCAGAAAGGGTCTAGGCAAAACCATAAAGGATGTAAAGAACAACTAGTTATAGACTCTACAATTTTAAAACACTCAGAAAATCACACAAGGAATCTACATATCTCATATATTGACTTTTAAAAAGCCTTTGACAGTGTTCCTCATTCTTGGTTAGTTCGTATCGTTCATATTTATAAAATTAATCCTATTCTTATTTACTTCTTGAAAAATGCCATGTCTGATTGGCGTACTTTTTTTGAAACGCATTTTTCAGGGAGATTCGCTCCGTCCATTATGGTTCTGCCTTGCTCTAAATCCTCTATCCACTCTTCGCAATAACACAACCACTAACGGATATAAATTAGACACTATCACCAATGACACAATATATTTCGTCAGTGCTATCACATACATTACACACTTAATGTATATGGACGATATTAAGCTGTTTGCTAGAAATAGTAAGTGCCTTGACTTTTTATTGACAGTAACAACACAATTTAGCCAGGATATAAATATGTCATTCGGACATGATGAATGTCGAAGTTCAAATATATTGACAACTAGTTCAACCTTCGAATTCAGTTCACTCTCAGGGTTGTGGAGATCCGATGCCAGTCGCTCTGTGTAAAAACTGTTAGGATAGTGAAATGGACTAGTACTGACATAAACCGTTTAGAATTTAAGACTAGAACAACATTAACGTAACACAAATATTTACATCAAAAATCATCAATAGAAAGAATCGCAATTAAAAGACAAAACGGGGGAAGAGGACTTATGGATCTGACAACGATATGGGAAAGACAATTAAAAAATTTTAAGTTTTATTTTATAGTAAGGGTACAAAAAGCAATAAACATGCAGCCATTGTTGAAATTTATGTAAACTTGACTCTATTAAATTTATGCATTAGAGACGCAATCTATAAAAACCTAGAATTGCTAAGAAAAGAAAAAATAGATGATAGATGGCGTTCGAAAGAACTACATGGCAGAAACTTACATGACCTAGTCAGACAGTCACACATAGATTCAGATTCGTCTTTTCCCTGAAACTGAAGGGTTTATGATTGCAAAACAAGTCTAGGTTTTTAACACTTAAAACTACAGCAAATTTAATTTGAAAAATCCGAATATCACAAATGACAAATGCAGAAAATGTCACCGATCTGCAGAAACCAATCAACACATCACAAGTGCATGTCCAACCCTAGCTCAAAATGACTATATGCATAGACATCGCTCATATCGTCCACCAGAAATTAGCTATTAAACATAATTTGATATCACCTAAAATAGTACCATACTACCAATATTCTCCAAAACCGGTGTTGGAGAACCAAAGTCATAAAACATATTTCGGTAGAGCCATATTAACTGATTAAACTATCCACAATAACAGACCTGACATAACTCTTATAGATAGGAATAATAAACACACATACTTAATAGATATTGCAGTACCTAACCTGACAAGATACATAAATACACTCAATTAAAAGAAGAAATAGTCTGCAAAAAGCCGCTAAACACTTGACGCATTGTTCGAAAGTTTCTACTGGAAGACACAACATCACAGATTTCGGCCTCAGTCCTAAATCACTCAAATGAACTCCACTTGGCCTAGGCCCGTGGTTTTCATTATAATTCCGAAACTCAGATTTCGAGAACCATAAATGCATAAGTAATAATAATTGTATGCTAATAATCATTGGAATAATGATGATAAACAATGTTAAATATTATTGTATTTATATTGTTAAATAAAAGCTAATCTTATTATTGGCCTAGGCCCGTGGTTTTCATTATAATACCGAAACTCAGATTTCGAGAACCATAAATGCATAAGTAATAATAATTGTATGCTAATAATCATTAGAATAATGATGATAAACAATGTTAAATATTATTGTATTTATATTGTTAAATAAAAGCTAATCTTATTATTGGCCTAGGCCCGTGGTTTTCATTATAATACCGAAACTCAGATTTCGAGAACCATAAATGCATAAGTAATAATAATTGAATGCTAATAATCATTAGAATAATGATGATAAACAATGTTAAATATTATTGTATTTATACTGTTAAATAAAAGCTAATCTTATTATTATTATAAAATATGTAGATAAACACATAAAAAAAGCTAAGCTGAAATTAAACTATTTGCTTTTTAAATAAAATGCGCGATAAAAAAGTTAAAAAAAAATAGCTCATGGAAAGTGTTTCATGATTTTTTTTCACCCAAAAACTGCTCAACGCGTCTTTATAAAGAACTTTTCACTTCATTAGGAGGTTTCGTTTACCAAGTTAGGAATTTCTTAGAAGCAGATGAATACCCAATGAATTACAAGTACAATTTTAACAAAAATAAAAGCGACTTCAAGGTTCGATTCGATTTCTCTTGGATGCCAAGATCAGATGTTAATGTCCTTATCATGGTACCACCGTCGGGACATCTCCTTTCCATTAAAAAATAATTATCAAAATCGGTTCATAAACGACGAAGTTATCCGCGAACACACATAAAAAAATATATATACGGTCGAATTGAGAAACCTCCTCCTTTTTTGAAGTCGGTTAAAAAAACGTATGATAACATCAAGTAATGATCACGATAGGTATAACAAAACTGAGCTGTGCGTGTAAGCGGGTCAAAGTGACAAACTAGACATTAAACTTTACAACTTATCTACTATTACAAAGTAATAGTAACATAGATATCATAATACAACACTGAGTACTCTAATATACTTGAAACATTTCAAATAAATATTTTTCAGAGCTCATATGAAGTTACTACACAACGTAGCGACAAAACATTACATGCGCGCAACCGAGGTATACCATGCAAGTCCCTGCAAAGCTCCCGGCTTGTTCCTGTTCTCTAAGACTGATCCTATTGGAGCAGAAAAGAGAAGTAGACACGCTGCGGCGTCGTGGGCACAACTAGGGATAAAGGTATTTTAACTTCTTGCGGCTGGATTTAGCATCTCATTTCTGTGTTCGTACTTATTTCGGTTTGTAAAAGTTTTACAAACATACATACATACAAACTTTACAGCTTTACAAACATACATGAAACGGACACATATAACACCCAGACTCGGTACAACCATTTGTGGGTCACATAAAGTGTTGATCCATGTTGGATTTAAACCGTGGCGTGGCGAGCGCCTCCCACCACTAGCCCAACTGTGCTGTCAGTTTTAAAGATTAACGCAAAGTAAATAGTATAATTAAAAACAAGTTCTTAATGATCGGAAGATCAAACTGTGTCGACCGGTCTACATTAACCATAAACAGTAATACCTATGCATGTACCCGTTGAGTAAGATTCTTTATTTACCTATTTAGAGCCGCATAATATGTAGGTACGCACTCGTTTATTTTTGATGTTATAAGTTTATTACTCGAATACCGAAATTAAACAAAGACAATTTCTGATTTTTTGCCTCCAAGAATTGAAACTAATTAACAGAGCAGAACATATAGAATTAGAATATTCACTTGGCATTTTTTATATTTAAACTAGCTGAACCCCGCAGTGTTACCTGTGGTTATTGTAGTACCGTGATTAACGCCGCGGGACAAACAATTTTTTTTTTTACCTCATTTTTGGTACATACGCCGTGTAAAAATATATATGCATTCAGTAAAAAGCGGTTATTTTAACATTACAAACAGACACTCCAATTTTATTTATTTGTATAGATTTAGGTGCAAAACTTAGCGTCGTCGACAGTGTTGCTAATGCGACCGTTACACCTACCATAGATAGACTTGCTTCGGTGTGCTAGTTTAAGGCTAGGAGTACACATGGAGCCTTACTTTATAATGTCGACTATAAACAATCTGTATACAATTTAATATCGTCTAAGCATTGTAAAATTCTCTCCGACGCCGTTCGATGGAAATAATTCTTAACTTATACCTATCACGATTATTTTCCTATGACAGTGCAACTTTAAATGCTGGGACCGATCACCACATGTGCAACACTACATGCATCACCCAGAAGAATACAAGTCCCTATTGTACTCGCACCTTGACGAATGTGGCGTTTTGAAGAGCTCGCGTTGAACGATCCTGTTACTATACCTACTACAGATGCGGCTTCACATATTGGCTGTAAAAGCCAGACTTGAGGATAAGTAAGTGTAAGACATTAGTATAATAAAGGTAAAAAGGTCCTATTACTTCACTATGTTTTCTGCGATCTTGTGCGTGTTAAAATATTCTTTGTTTTGTAGAGGTTTTGTAACAAAGCCCCTAATAGTTATAAGTGTATTCGCTATCTCTAATACTGAATTAATCTGTGGCGACTTCCATATACCTACAGCGTAACAAAAAACATACTACAAGAAGAAACATCGAACTACAGAGTAACGCATTGCGGAATAATTAGTAGTCTTGTATCGCGATATAAGAGTTCTCGCGCTGATTAGCATATATACAGCTAACCAAGATCAGCCGTTGAACCATGGTCCGCCAGGCATGATCACCTCGCCTAGTCGGATTATCATCCCTTTGTGTTTGGACTTTGGAAGGTCATGACAGGACATTCCTCCACAAAGTATTATTTATTCAAAAAGAGAGGTACATACTTAGAAATTGTAATGTAAACAGTAAAGGCTGGATTAGTAAGGTTGGTTATGTTCCAGGAAAATGTATGAACATAATCTACGTCTTATTTCACCACTAAACTTTGACGAATATAACTCCATAAGATATAATTTATCATATGGAAAAGCTTGCGTGAGAGAGACAGATGCTAACTAAACTGGGTCCCTCTCTCTCTATACTCCGATCACGCTTTCCGCTTGCTCAGCAACCCCTTCATGTATTTATGCTCTAAGGTACAAAATTGGTTAACAAAGAAAGGCAGGGTTTTTTACCATTATCATAAGAAGTTAATTAGGAAGCCATGTCCCCACTCTTCAATCATTCAAAGACCATTTATTTTTATTTTCACCACAAAAATAGCGTTACTTAAACTGTCTCAAGATAGTATACTTTTCAGCTTTTAAATTACATTTAGAAGCGTTAATCCACCAAAAATATTTATCTTACAGAAAAATGTTAGGTATTACATCATTTGTGGGAATTTTTCTCAAGTATCTATTGCATTATGTATTTATCGTCAAATGCGTCACAAAAGAGATAATTTGGAACACTGGCCGCCATTTTTTCAATGATTAAAGTTGAAATTCGATCATAGCTTCTCTAAAAATTGTTTATTTAGGAACCTCTTCTTTCAAACCAGATGATTATTAAATACTAGGTATAAGCCACTATAAGGTATATAAAATGTTTTGGTACCGTGATGGGTGCTATGATTATTAAATAGTACTTATGTTTAAACGTACAAGCTTGCAATTTTGACACTTTGTAGTTGATAGTTTAAAATTGTCTTTAACTAGATGATAACCTCGAACCAATTTATGCAAGACTAGCTGAACCCCGCGGTTTTACCCGCGGGTATCGTCGTGCCGCGAGTAATGCCGCGAGACAAAGTTAGTCAAAAAAGTAGCCTCAGTTACTCCCTGGATGGGATCATCAGCTACCTGCCAGTGAAAGTCCCGTCAAAATCAGTACAGCCGTTCCAGAGATTACCCGAACAAACAGACAGACAACAATTTTTTTAACTACGTTTTGGGTATATGTACCGTGTATACATACATATTCATTTAGTAAAAAGCGGTTATTTTAATATTACAAACAGACACTCCAATTTTATTTATTTGTATAGATTGTTTCGAAGTTATCACGAGTATGTTTATCGGTGTTTGACCTGATGAACTGAAAGGACTATAACTAGCTCAACTCTCATTTAAGAATATAATTGTGTTCATAGACCTAGAATACGTTTGATAGTCTAATCTATGGTTGCATTGTATCTCAGAGGGTATCTAGAAATTTTCGACACCATAACATGTATCTGTAAATAAATGTGTGTACCTACATTATTTTAATAATAAATTATTAATAATATTAATTACCTAGTGACTTGCATACATATATTTTCATTGAAATCATTGATTAACCAAAAAAAACTAATTATAACTAAAACCCGACTATATAAATACTTTCGATTCAAGTTATGTAGCCTATGTCAATTATTAGGCATCTATTGATTCATTAAAATCGGTTGTAGTTTAGTTGCTACGGTGCAACACACATAGACTGCCAAAACTATTAAATTTCTTTTAAGCTTTGCCGTAGCCGGGTAGTAAACATTTCTACACTTCTCCTACACACACCCAAAAGTTGATCGGAAGAGGATGCCCTGGGTATTAAGTCCGCTGATGTACAAAATACATAAGGGTCAGTGCTGGCGGGCGGAGTGGCCGCAAAGAGACCAGTTTAGTAACAATTTAACTTTAACATAAAGTGCTTTTGAATATAACTTGGTGCAATAAAGTAAAACGTCGCGCGGAGGCGTTCGATGTAACGCGACGGCTCCCATAGCTATCGCCAAACCGCTCAGTAAATTATGCGATCTCTAAACTGCTCTTCGTCGCCACTCTGACTGCCTCGGTGACCCAGTGGTAGCGTAAGCGACTGCTGTGCTTGAGGTCTCGGGTTCGATTCCCTGGTCGGATCAGATGTTTGTATGACCTGCAAGTATTTGTTTCGGAGTGTGGGTGTTTTCTATGTATAATATGTATGTATTTACAAAAAAAGGTATATAAGTATTTATATCAGTTGTCTAGTACCCATAATACAAGCTCTGCTTAGTTTGGGACTAGATGGCGTTGTGTGTTAGATGTCCGAAATATTTATTATTATCTGACCTTGAGTTGTATTTATTCTAATATAGTTAAATAAATCTTGTTACAATTTTTATTTATAATTTGGTACTATCTTCGCATGATCGAAACAAAGTAGTTACCCAGGACTGCTGGGTGTTGGAGCCACTCATCTTAAATTTACTATAAATAATCAATCATAATGGCTGTGGTATTTCTACTGTTTATAATATTAAGTGTTTTAAGCTTATTCAGAAATAAAATGAAAACCTTAAAAAAACACTTTTTTATTTTATTTACAATAATCCAGTTATTATTTCTTATTATCCTCTTAACATTTCATACTTAGATTGAGGTTTAAACTTTTTATTCCTCTTTTGATTAGGGTTCTTGTTAATCTTCTGCTTCGGTTGCTTTACCCTCTCTTTCGCCGCCATCTTGAACCGCTGTGATCTCTTACTTTTCTTTTTCTCCATCTTGACAGTTTGTCTATGGATATCCGCCTGTGCCCTTAATTTGTGGTTACTCCTCATTTTGTGTTGCGCTCCCTGCTTCGCTGTTAACCCTGTGTATTCTCCTACATCTTCCCTTGGCTTCTTGACAAAGCTTCCGCCTGTATCATTACCACTTTCTCTGTTTTGATTTTGATTAAACTTATTCTTTCCGAATTTCCTCCTTTTTGCCGCTGCATAGCTTTCATCCGGCACCACATTTGATTTTCTCTTCCTATTTTTCTTGTTGCCATCTGAGGTATTATTTACTTCGTTTTCATTATTCTTTGTAAGGGGATTGTTGGCTATGGATTTTTCTAATCTCTTTTTGCGTGCGTTTAATGCTGTTCGGTCTTCTATTGAGAAAGATACAATTGGCCTCTGTGGAATAAAATGTCGTACATTTTAAATACGTTAAACAGCAGTGAACTATTCTAGGGTGTTGATTATGATTGATGGAACATAAAAGCTAATGTTGGTTTGACAATCTAATATAACAACATATACTTACATTGTTCTTGTCAAATATATCAGGATTGTTGTTGAGTTTCCGAAGACATGCCAAAGCGTCCTCGTGTCGTGTAAACATTACGAAGCCGTAGCCTTTCGACCTACAAAAAACAATTATTATTATTATTAACAGGTAGTGTATGCAACTACTGAGCTTGAGTTCGCGGTTTCGGCCAAATGTTTGTATGACTTGCAAATATTTAATTCGAATATAATTTATACTCTCGATTGTCGGCACTTGATGGAACTTGTTGTAATACACCTTATGGCATTCTCAAAGGTTAACCTTTGAGAATGCCATAATGCGAAACTGGTCAGGTGTAAATTGAATTAAAATAGTGGAATAAGTACAAGTGAGTTTATTTCTAGAATGTATTTAATTCGGAATTTGAGTGTTTTTTTTGTGTACTTTGTATGTATTTACAAAAAAAGAATAAATGCATTAATATCAGTTGTCTAGTACCCATAGCACAAGCTCATAGTTTGGGACTAGATAACAGTGTGCGTGAAATGTCCAAAAAATATTATTATTTGTGAAAATTAGTTTTGTGAAAAGAAACTTAAATATGTAAAAGGCAAAGCGAGAAGTCTGGGAATGGGACGGTATTAGATTCAAATAATGAACGGGCATAGTCAGCATTCTTTTTTCTCGACACATGGTGGTTACATACGCATGTCATAAAGTAAGATGAACACTGTTACCTAAGTCACAGGTGTAAACCTAGGTGTGGAACCAGGGAACCCAACTTCTTGCAAGAATTTTAATTTAAGTATGTTAACCAAACTTACTATATAAACGTTCTTTTATTAATAAAAGTTATTATTATTAATATAGTGTTATGTTAGGCCTTCAGACGGCAAGTAAAACGTCAAATATCACAAGAAATTCTACAGTCTAGAGTCATAAATGCAGTCACATAATAAAACGCGGTTAGATTTATGATAATGATTGTAGCTAAAGCAACACTATATTTAGTTGAATATAACTTACGGATGCTTGCCGTCCCTCCCGGGCGGTGTCCTCAAGTCCCTCATCACTCTGCACTCAGTGACGGTGGCTCGCTTATCTCCTGCGTTCACACATATTCGCCGAAGTTTGGAGTCATCAAAGTGTGCGGGCAAGTTGGATACCACCAGACGATACCGGGACACGAACCTGTTCAAGAAAAATATTATTGGAAACTACACGGTACAACCACAACAGCACGCCGCGGGCCAAAGTTAGTCTAAAAAAAGCCCAGTTACTCCTTATATCCTCAGCTATCTACCACTGAAAGTCCCGTCAAAATCGGTCCAGCCGTTCTAGAGACTAGCCGGAACAAACAGACAGACAAAAATAGTAAAAAGTGTTATTTTTATTGTATGTTCCGTGTATACATATGTATTTAGTAATAATCTGTTATTTTAATATTAAAATCGGATACTCCTATTTTATTTATTTGTATAGATAAAATACTTTTAAATAAGGAAATATTAAGAGAGCAAACTAGGCAGGACAATGCTTAAGAAGAAAAACCTTGAAACACCTAACCAACTTATTTGGCCAGTGTGGCATAGTAAAGCAAAATCTTAACTTTAAGATCAAGATGTTTACGGCCAGCAGTGGAGTACTAAACTTCTGGACTACTTAACTAACTGGCTGCTGACTATGTGACTCGAAGGACCATGTGCGGGGCTTGGTCTTATTAAAAAGCTTTCCAGGGGACTGTATGTTGGTTTATTGCAGCAGTAGTAAATATAACGTGGCGTACAAGGTGAATCGGGCAGCACAATAGAGCGAAAAGGAAAAAGTGTTGCCAACTCTTAAATAATAATAAAATACATTTTTATGTTGTCTCCAACATTCTTGATATCCTATGAAAATTCTTCTGTGACAAAACACTTTCATATAGTTACTTAACATAATTGATATAACAATTGGTATAGATAAGAGTGAATTACCTGTTCAAATTCTTCAACATTTGCGTTTTGCTGCGTTCCAGCGCGAGTCGCTTAGACATGTCGGAGCCAGACAAGCCTACTGCTGCTTTCGTACCCGCTACTACAACTGTAAAAACATTCACTAAAAATTAATAAAAAGATAGCGTTGATCAACCACTTATATTTTTTCTCTCCATAAAATTATTTATTCTTTAAAATTTTAATAAATAAAACCGACTTCAAGAACGGGACCATGGGAAATGGGACCATACGAGAAGCATCAGCTTTCAAATAAAAAAAATAATCATCAAAATCGGTTCACCCAGTCGAAAGTTCTGAGGTAACAAACATAAAAAAATACAGTTAAATTGAGAACCTCTTCCGTTTTTAAAGTCGGTTAAAAAGACAAGCTACATTTTTTATACGTATGGCCTGCCAAAATGACTACTCTGCCAGATGGAAAGCATAAGCAGAATCCAAGAGTGGTGATCACCATGCAGACAATGCAACAATGCAGCATGGCGACCCACACCATGGCAGCCAAGTGATACTACTGCACCATTGGCACTCACCAACGAAACACGACAGCACGAACGCTGTCATTTTACGTTGATTTTCTGTACGAGGGTAGTACCGCCCCGGTCGACAGGGCCCGTTAGTGCTGAAAACAGCGTGGCTCTACTACCTTTGAGTACTTTGACTACCTACTACTATTCTAAAATGAGTCTCATGAAAATACTGAGAAAAGGTTCACCTGTTCATCAACAAAAAGATTATGAAATATTTAACAGTTTATAAATTTGTATGACATACCTCCTTCTTTAACCAGATACAAGTTCCTGTTATCCTTAGCCTCCTTCTTGTTTCCTTTCTGTAAGTTCTCTCTCTTCAGTGCTGGTTTCACTAGCATCACTTGACCGTCTAACTTCAACTGATCAGCTGGTAGTGACAAAAATGCGTCTGCATGTTCTTGATTCTGCAATGTGACGATAAATTTTACTTAAAGTGAAACTGATATTTAATATACATTTGAGGATAGAAATGACAGAGTTTCTACAGGAACTTTTGCCCACGAGATTTTCTGTTTTTGAGTACTACGATGTGAATGTGTGCGTATATACGTGCATGTGCGTACGTTTTTGCGTGTGTATATAGGGTAAACACTTTACAATAGAAACCGTATGCTTTATTCGTTTGTATTGTAGCCATCGTATTTAAATATATGCAACTTAGCTTAGTTTCTACTTACAATTTAAAGTATATTTAAATTAAAGTTACTCTACAGTGGATTTCTGTTATAAATGCATCACTTTAAAATACAGATATAAGTAAACTTTTCGTGACACTGTAGATGTCGTGAAAAGTTTCCATAATTAAAATAGTATCATTTGGTAGATTTTGGATAAAACCTAGAATGTTTTTTTTTTAATACATAATACCGTTAAAGAGCGATTACATTAGAATTATAAGAGTAATAAAACACTTACAGCAAACTTGACGAACCCAGAGCCTTTAGAGTGCTCTGTCATTCTGTCCATACAGATAAGAGCATATTTCACAGGTCCAGTCTTCTCGGCAAACTCCTTCAGCTGGTCATTATCAATACTGAATGGTATGTTTGTAATGAAAACAGTACACCCATCTTCGGCGTCGTTTAGTTTTATACTGGAATATAAAAATAAAGGGATTATAATAAATACATCTGCAATTTTATCACACAACATAATCCTCGGAGAAAGCACAAGCGTGGTCGTTTAAGGCAAACTTGGAGACGTGCAATGACAAACGAGATTTTGAATAAGATCTTGAAAGAATGATGAGACTCTGAACTAATTGAGATGGAGACTTGCTGAGGACGTCCTCTGTCGCATCCAGAATATAGAGAACATTTCATGAAAGCAGGGGCGCTATGCTTACTAAGGGGCGCTATGCTTACTAAGGGGCGCTATGCTTACTAAGGGGCGCTATGCTTACTAAGGGGTGCTATGCTTACTAAAGGGCGCTATAGAAGTGACTGTACACGGGCGCTTCACGGGCTAGAGATGCATGTACGACAGAGACTATTTCCTAACTACGTAAAGTATGGCTACTAACCGTTGTCTTTCTTCCTTGATATTAATTTTTTCGTCTTGTTCCTCCTCTTCTTCATCAGAGTCACTTTGATCATCTTCTTCCGACTCCTGGTCACTCTCGTCATCATCATCATCATCACCATCTGAATCACCGCTGTCTTTGTCTGAATCTGCATCTGAATCACCTGGTTCAAGGATATTGAGACAAAATATATACAATATTCAACATTACATTCTCAGACTCTCCTAGTTTGCTAACTTTACTCCCATATATCTATTTATTTTTGTCAACTTTTTTTTAAAATCTGTTCATATTATTTCTTTTAAAATTTCACTATTACAGTTTTATTTTGCCGACTTTTATACATTGACGTACAAAGAACTTGTTTCTATGGAGTACTCAAAAATTTCTAAGGTACAGAAAACACAAGATTTTCACAACACCTAATCCCTTATCAACAGAAGTCATGTCAAAGCTCAGAAGTTATACTATTGTAGCAGCCTACATAATACGTTCAAGCGCAACGAGCTCTGGCCCTTACGTGACCGCCCGTTAGAGCGAGAGCGCGCATGTATGAAGGAGACAGCGTGTGTACAAATGTACCAAAAATTTAATTTAATTTCATCAGTCACATCTTAAGATCGATATTTTATTTATACAACGCCAGCTCCTAAACTATAATTAGTTAATTCCACTTACTCTCACTCTTAACCTCAGCCTTTACTTCATCGGACACATTTAACGGTTTTTGTTCATCATCACTGTCCGACTCTTGCTTCACGTTCTCTTCCAGTTCAATCTGCTGGTTCACTTGATGTTGCATATATTTATTCTTGGCAACCGCCCAATCCACGGATATAGGCCGACCTGTTAAATTGTAAAGGGAGAGAAATAAATTATCTGTCTGGATCAAGACTACAGAAAACACCACGCCAATTCATCCTGTAGGTGTCCAAGGACGTGAACCGCACAAAGAGAAAGAAAACTTGACACGAACCTTTTGCCATCTTGTCTGCCTGTTATGTTATAATAGGGTAGACGACACCTGAGTCAAATTAAATACTTTTTATCATTTGTCAAAACAACAACTTTGTAAGAAAAATGTACTAAATACAAACTTGTGACGTCATTGTTTTAGACAACTCAATTGAGCAATATACTTCAATGTTTATTTGGTGTAATTATTATCTTTCTCAAGATATTTTGTAATATTCATTCTTCTAAAGGAGACATCGGTATTTATTTACGACTAGCTGAACCCCGCGGCGTTTCCCGTAGTTATTGTCGTACCGCGAGTAATGCCGCGGGGCAAGGCTAGTCTAAAAAAAAGTAGCCTAAGTTACTCCCCATATCATTACCAGCTACCTATCAGTGAAAGTCCCGTCAAAATCGGTACAGCCGTTCCAGAGATTACCCGGAACAAACAGACAGACAGACGAAAAAACTTAAAAGTACTTTTTTGGTATATGTATTGTGTATACATACATACATATGCATTTAGTAAAAAGTGGTTATTTTATTTGTATAGATACAGCCATCTACCTTACAGTCCAGAATCTCCTTTCTAAGGAAAGAACTGTATCTTGCAATGTACTTGTAAACCCGCTGATGATAGAAATAAATAACTGTACTAATCTTATAAGAAATTCAACATTATATGGAATATTTATCTTTTTAAAATTCTTACAAAGGAATGGCTTCATATTTGTATTTAAAAGTGCTTTCTTTGCCATTGGTACATTCTTAAAATGTACAAAAGCACATCCAACCAGCTTTCCATCAGGTTTCTTTAGCAATTTCACCTCTAACACTTCACCATATGGTTCAAAATGCTCTTTTAATGTCTCTTCAGACGCTTTGAAAGACACATTACGAAGAATAAGACGCGCGTTGCGATTTATTCGTATTTTATTTTTCTCTTCTTTTGGTTTTTCTGTGGCATCGAGATTTTCATCTGAAAACAAAATTTCTTAATTATAAAATACTATATAGAAACCTACACTTCTTAATCAACAATTTATTAAGATTTTAACCACTTTTTTTTATATAACTTCCTCATTAGCAATATACACCCTGTGTTGTAAAATCCCCTGCGATACAGGATATGTTCGAAGTGAGGGTGGGAGAGGTATTTAATAAAAAAAAAAAAATTTTTTTCACTAAACAATTCTAAAGCTAGACAAGTATAGTGTGGCTTAAAAACTTACTTTTAACACTGGGTTTATGGCCATCCTCTGATGAAATGCTGTTAAACCTTGTTCTTGCATCTTTATCTTGTATATTTTGCACATAGTTCTTTTTGGGTACTGCAAAAGCTACATGAATGGGGCGATCTGAAACAATCAAATTGTTAACATCTATTTAATAAGATTTCACACAAAATACCGTAAGGTTGTTAAGAAATATTATATTATTGCTCCTACATAGTTTTAGCATTTAATCAATCAATATATTTATTCAATAACATTTTTTTACTTTGTGTTTAAATTAAATTACCTTCACTATGGAACCAATAATTATTACACATTGTCAGGTCCACAAATGACCACTTATGGTGAGAAATAAAAATTACTTTTAACATGAATTAACCACTGGCAAAGGCTATGATTTGTTATATTGGTAACACAATAAGCCCATGTTCAGATTCAAGCGCTCAACACGCGTTTCACTAACCCGCGTTTACAACTAGATGTTGTTCTTAACTCAACTTACATTTTGTTCTACGAGTACACATCCTTACACGCATTTTTAATTGTAGTTATTTCTAAGAAATTGATTCACTCTGTGAATTTCATCAAATATATAATTTACTAGCTGTACACACTGTGTGACCCGCGGTTATTGTTGTACCGCGAGTAACGCTGCATGACAAAGTTAGTCTAAAAAAAGTAGCCTAAGTTACTCCCAGGATCATCAGCTACCTGCCAGTGAAAGTCCCGTCAAAATCCGTCCAGCCGTTCCAGAGATTACCCGGAACAAACAGACAGACAGACAAAACATTTTTTAACTACATTTTTGGTATATGTACCGTGTATACATACATATGCATTTAGTAAAAAGCGGTTATTTTAATATTACAAACAGACACTCCAATTTTATTTATTTGTATAGATTTATTTCCTCTCCTATATTTTAAAGACAAATGTTGACAATATTATCCTTTACTTACAATAATTAATTCTTTCAAAACTAAAGGAACTCTTACTGCAACATCAGAGAGAGTTTATGGATCAGAGTAACTCTTAGCACGATATGTTGAGTCAGCCATGATCTTTGAGGCTGTGCTATGCCAAATCGCACTTAATTTAATTATTATTTATTACAATCACTAAATTTCTACTATCACATTCAAAATACTTTAAGATCTTTTAATACAATTACTATTAAAGTTATTTACAATGTTCTCCAATTAATACTTCTTTCTAATAAATAAATTTATATAAGTAAGTAGTTACCGGGCAACACTCTTGGGCAGCAGCTGAAAATGAGCATTAGTGCATTGCGTTAAGCATTATGCTGAGCTGTGATCCTTATAGGTGCAGATATTATTTTGTTGTATTATTTTTAAAATTAGTCTAAAAAAAGTACCCTAAGTTACCCCCTGGATCATCAGCTACCTGCCAGTGAAAGTCCCGTCAAAATCCATCCAGCCGTTCCAGAGATTACCCGGAACAAACAGACAGACAAAAATTTTTTTAGCTACATTTTTGGTATATGTATCGTGTATACATACATATGCATTGATTAAAAAGCTGTTATTTTAATATTACAAACAGACACTCCAATTTTATTTATTTGTATAGATACCATGTAAAAGCTTTGTATAATGTGCCAAATAAAGTATTTTTCTTTCTTCTAATAAAATCTTAATTTCATACCTACTCATGCACATATAGTATGTGTATGTATTGTGTGCATGTGAGAGTATTGTGAAATAGTATGTATCAATGTATTACCATTTAAAATAATTTTAAGTCGACTATAAAGGCTTTACTGATCAAAATACAAGACTCACAATAGATGTATTTTAACCCTTGTTTCTAACAGTGTACTACTAAGCAGTAATAAATATAAGATAGACAGTAAATCTTTCTCACCCAAAAATGGTTTTTTATTTGTAGCCATAATGGCCTTCTCAGCCATCGTCACATCTTCGAAGTGCACGAAACCACATCCAACAAGTCTTCCATCTGGTTTTTTTAACAGATTCACTTCGTTTACTGTCCCAAACTTCGAGAAATGTTCCTTGAGAGTTTCTTTAGTCGCTTTAAAAGATATATTCCTGACAATTATTCGACCATTGCGTTCAGGAGGATCTTTATTGACACTGTTGCTTTTAATATCATTAACACCAGAATAATATTCATCATTCATTGTCCCCATTTTCTCAATATTAAAATATTGTATATACTTCTCAATTTAAAAAAAATACGACAAATTTTCACGTGGTATATCAAAATATAACCCTACGTCTGATTGCAGTTGTGTTGCACAAGTAGCAAGACGGCTCAATTCTACACCAATCAGTAATTAATTCTTATTTTTGATGTTAGTTAATATTGATCTGAATTTAATTGAACTAAATCAAATTATCTGAGTCGAAATTAGTAACGAGCGGCACTGCAACTATCTTCAATTTGATTTGACATAATTGACATTGGCAATTTATTTTGCTGAAACGTCAAACAAGTGTGACCATCTCTATCACATAAGGAAACTAAGAGCTTGAATATAAATGGAGAGGCAGCTGAACGGGCGAAAAGTGTGATCGGAGTAGAGAACTGAAAAGAGAGAGAGATTGAGTTTAGTTCTTAGAGTATATATAGTTGAAGGGGCGGTAGAACGGGTGGAAAGCATGACCGAAGTGAAGAGAGAGAGAGAGAGACTGAGTTTGAGAAGTATCTGTCTCTCTCACGCAAGTTTCTAATTTCTAACCAAACTCAGTTTCTCTCTCTCTCTACTCCAATCTCGTTTTCCGCCCGTTCGGCTGCCCCTCCATATGTATATATATATGCTCTAAGTAATGAAACGACCACCTTCTTTACTCCTGCTGCATGTTGATCTAGTGCCAATAACTGTAAATTTGACTCACGTATTTAAAATGAGCTAAAGCTACAAAAGTGTTATCCTCCAATTTCTAACCGTTAAGGAGTTGTATCTCGTTAAGGAGTTGTATCTTCGATCATCGGCTCATCATCCTAAAATGATGCAAAAAATAATAATACCAAAGGCAAATATTTAATTAGTTTTGTAAAATCTAATAGATATTTAAAAATTTGAGGATTGCCCTCGATTTCCTTGAGATGCCATCTTCAGATGCCGACATGGTGATATTAGAACCATTTGAGAGTTATACCAAACCAAACCAAAAAGATTTTTTTTTTGAATATAAAGAGATAAACGATGAAAATATCAAAGAATCTATGTAAAAAAGATTTCGACGAATTGAGAACATTCTCCTTTTTTCAAGTTGATTAAAATTAAAAACTACTTTGTCTCATCCCATCTCATCAAAATCATTATTTAATAATAATATTCAGGGTTTTACGTAGATGTTGGCTCTATGAGCCGAATCTACATACGCCTCTAGCGATCGAAGCAACGGATAAAGCGTCGGAGCGGTTCCTAATCGCTGAACTGGTATTTTTCAGAGATTTTGACCCACATCACGAGTCCTAGTTTTGATCTTCCAAACTGACCGCGGGTTGAATTGTCCACGCATTTGCTCTCACGCATTGCCCCACCCAGCTAGTACTCCATTATATACATACGAACGTACGAACATTATATTTCCTACAGAGAAGTCCCTGGCCAATTCCAGAGGTCTGGAGAGAGGCGAACGTTCAAACCATCCCCAAAAATGCGTATTTACGTGTGAAACGAGATGCTATCCTTCACATTAATTACTTTGCTGCACACTGGACCACCTCCTTTTTGAAGTCGGTTAAAGAAATTTAGGTCATAATTCTGATGACATCATTATTTACATTTTTTTATAAAACTATGACATCAGATGTGCTTCATCATTTGCTCATATCAATATGTAGGTATAGTCAGCCTCAGAAGTAGGTAGCTAAGTATATTAATTTTCCAAAAATTCACATACAACGATAGCATACATAAATCGTTTACTAAGTTTGACGCGAAAATTAAATGATCATCCAAAAAGTTCAAAATTAGCTTACAACACAATACCATAATACCTACACAACGAACTACCAAAAGTAGCTGAACAAAGCGATGAGACATACTTGCAAAATTAAATACCAGGGCTTCTAAGTACGAGTACGGAAAAATACCAGGATCAAAAACCAGGTTTTAAAAAATACTTGAAAGTATTTACTAAGTGAGACTAAACTGCCTGAGACGCGACTCGAGAGACGCATCCAGCCGCGGTGTCCAAATTTGAAAATACTTGCATAGGAATTCGACCCGTATTCAATAATACACAAGGAGCAAAGTCATATGAATAAAAAAATACTTTGAAATTCAAAGTATTTTTTCTTTACAAATCCGATTGTGTTTCTTATCGCTATTAAGATATGAATCATTTTCCTATGCAGTATTTTTATGTATAGTGTTCAAGTTTTTTACTGTTTGAGACGCGACGCGAGAGACGCTTCCAATCGCGGTGTACATATTTGAAAATACTTGCATAGGAATTCAACCCGTATTCCTTGGTACATAAGGCGCAAAATCGTATAAATAAAAAAATACTTTAAAGTTCAAAGAATTTCTATTCACAAATCCGATTGTTTTTTATTTCTGTTAAGATGTGAATCATTTTCTTATGCAGTATTTTCATGTGTAGTGTTCAAGTTTTTTGAGCATCCGACTTCAGCACAGATACTTTCAAAGACTTGCATGTATTTTTATCAAAGATTTTTAAGTATTAATATTTAAATGAATAACTAGTTCGAGTCGGGTCACAATTCTGGACGTTTTTAAATTTTTTGTTCATAAAACGAAATCTTTCCTTCTTACTTATTAAGGGGAAGTGTCTTCAGTTATTGCGAAATAAAAATTTTGCAAATCGCAACTCTGCATAACATATATGCAATGAGAATATATAAACTGATGCACGATGGATGACTGCATGGTTGGCCTAGTAGTTTCAGTGGTCGCCATGCCCCTTGCTACTGCGCCAAGTGTCGTGGGTTGAAATCCCACGCGGTACAACACTTTGTGTGATCCACAAATTGTTGTTCTGAGTTTGGGTGTTCTTTGTGTCCGTTTCATGTATGTTTGTAAAGGCCCCCGCGACATAAGATGTTTATTACTAACGCGGGAGTTGTCTCTTAAAAAAAATGTGATATATGAATATTTCATGAAAAAATCACAGTGTATTGCTTATGTGAGATAATATTAGTGGTCTTAAATCTTAAATCAGTGAAAATATTTATTTTCATTTTTTATTTCTTTATGTACTTAAACACTAATTAATAAAAGTTTTATTAAACACAATAATGTTCAGTCTTATTTATTTACGTATTTAAACACCAATTAATAAAAGTTTAAAAATAGTCTTTAAATTCAATAAACACGCGAAATCGATAGTTAACTATTTCAAAAATAGGTAACAGCCAGTAGGTTACGCAAACAGATGACAATAACAACTGAATTGGCAAAAAGGTAAACTTTTACTTTCTTAAATGTAAGCATAACTCTTAATAGTTACTTAAAATTTTAGGTACCTACTTAATTTTTTTTAATAAAATGCTGGCAAAAATGTCTCTTTTGGCTATAGATTTAAGGGCGAATGTGAATGGCGCGTAATAGTCAAAAGATATTTAATTAATGCATGTTTACGCAAATATGCTCCTTCTTTTGTTTTAGTGATTGACAAGTTCTCGACCCGATCGGATGGCATGTGCATTAAAATTTCGGTTCATACATTCGGCTGTCATCGGAAATACTCGGGCTCGGTAACCCACTCCCTGCGCATCAAGTACGTCAAGGCGCCGAGCTCGAGCCCTGTACATACCCGTACTGATTGAGACGCGGCGCGAGCGATGTGAAAATACTTGCATAGGAATTCGACCTGTATTTCATGAGAAATAAGGAGTAAAATCGTATGAAGAAAAAAATACTTTGAAGTTCAAAGTATTTTTTATTCACAGATGCGATTGTGCTTTTTATTCCTATCACTATATGAATTATTTTCCCTATGCAGTATTTTCATGTCAGTGTTCAAGTTTTTTGAGCATTCGAGTTCAGTACAAATACTTTCATACTTGCAAGTATTTTTTGATGCGCCGTACTTCGAAGTGAAAACCTGGTTTTTAAACCGTAAATAATAATAAGCGTAAAACGCCACATCTCTTTAAACAACTTTCGACATGTTTAAATTTATTGCGCTCGTTTTCACTCGCCGTTCGGATAGACGAATACCTACATGCAGTTAAAAGTAACGTAGGTATTACTAAAACGAATGACTTTAATGTTTTTGGAAAAAATATTCATTTATCTACAGTTATGATCAATTTATCTTCGAAATCTGTAGGTAGCTAATCATTGTTTTTGTTGTAGGGATAACTGGCATAATTCGTACTCCACTTACATTTCAGTTTCGGTGACAGCTATCAGCTTCTCTAGTGCCAAAAATGTAGGTGATTAAAAGTTGGCGGTTTTACCATCTGACAAATAACTAAATGTGAAGTATGAAGCTGAAGCAATCAGTAAAAATATTGAAAATGTAAGTTTTTTTTCAGCCATTGCTGTAATATTTTTATACACTGCTAGAATTTTAATCAAATTAGGATATGCATAACTTATTTTACGATTGATATGTATTGTAATGTGTATTTTTGTGATTTATAATTACCTACCAAATTTTCTGGCAAAAAATGTAAATTCTTTTTTTTTGCTTTTACGCCTAATTTGCAACGAGACAAGTTTTTAATACGATTTAGCTCAACCACACAAACACAAACGCTCACAATTCGAGTTCATTTTCCATAAATTCACGTCCGTTTTTTGCCATCGGAATATTTACTGCCCAGTACGTTGAGTAGTTGTAATTTAGTTTGTTTCGGGAAACATTTTTATCATAATTTGAAGATTTGGTTAGTATAATATATATTAAAATATATCAAAAATATATTTTTGATACATTTTTTTGGAATGGAGTAGTGTTACATGAAAATTCGGGTAATGTACTGGTGCCATATAGTTCTCTAACCATATATATACCTGTTAAAGGTTCAACCATAGCTACTATAAAATTTTAACGAAAATAAAACCGACTTCAAGGTTTGACTCGATTTCTCTTAGATGTCATTATCTGATCTTAGTGTCCTTATAATGGTACCACCGTTGGGATATCTACTTTCCACTAGAAAAAGAATCTTCAGAATCGGTTTATAAACGACGAAGTTATCCGCGAACACACATAAAAAAAAAAAATATATATACCGTCGAATTGAGAAACCTCCTCCTTTTTTTGAAGACGGTTAAAAATCATACTGAATATGAAATTCGGCTTATAATATTTCTCTAAAGTAACATAACAAATTGCAAAATTAAGCAATATTAGCCAGCTTAATCTATGGATTGGTGGCCTTATTTACTTTACACACACGGTGAGAACTTTATTCCTAACTAGCTGAACCCCGCGGTTATTGTTGTACCGCGAGTAACGCCGCGGGACAAAGTTAGTCTGAAAAAAGTAGCCTTAATTACTTCCTGGATCATCTAATAAATAAAATTGGAGTGTCTGTTTGTAATATTAAAATCACTGCTTTTTACTAAATGCATATGTATGTATACACGGTACATATACCAAAAATGTAGTATAAAAAAATATTGTCTGTCTGTCTGTCTGTTTTTCTACCTGTCTGTCCGTCTGTCTGTCTGTCTGTCTGTCTGTTTGTTCCGGGTAATCTCTGGAACGGGTGGACCGATTTTGACGTAACTTTCACTGGCAGGTAGCTGATGATCCAGGGAGTAACTTAGGCTACTTTTTTTGACTAACTTTGTCCCGCGGCGTTACTCGCTGTACAACGATAACCGCGGGTAACACCGCTGGGTTCAGCTAGTGAGTTCATAATAATGAGACTTGGTTTAAGACCGTGACCGTACACGATTGAGGGTTACTTTAATCGTTGACAACGTCAGTATATAGCAAAAGGTAGTCTTTATTAACCGATTTAAAAAAAGAAGGACGTTATCAATTCGACTGTATTTTTCTATGTTAGTTCTTCAAAACTTTCGACTGGGTGAACCGATTTTGTTAATTCTTTTTTTTATAGGAAAACCGGTGCTTCCCGTGTGGTCCCGTATCAATTCGGACCACTTTTTGAATTCTGTTTTTTTTTGTTCAAATGTGTGATTATGTACCATTTTTTTGTTTTCCCTTTTTTTCTTTTACGACTTTTGTCCACGTGTCCCAATCTTGAATAACATGTTTAAAATTTTCACCGCAAAATCTGTGACAGCTTTGGTGTAGTAATGCTAGTCGTGAATATTCCGCAAATAGGGATGTTTTTCAGCAACGTATATTAATGCTTCTGCTTCACATATTGTGTGATGCACTCGTGGTGAGACGAACAAGACATCCAATATCCATTGTATGTGCTGCCGTTCCATATCGAATTTTGTGAGCGTGCGCGGCGATATATAGCAAATGTATGGCAGTGCTGCGTTCTGTATGACGTCTTAGGTTTTTCCGAAAGCACGGGCTTGCATTCGAAATGTACAAAGGAATGAATTCGTTTTTTTATATATTTTACCTGCCAAAGTGACTCTGCTCAGTCTGATGGTAAGCTTAAGCAAAATCCAACAGTGAGGGCCACCATATTGCGAATGCAAACATTGCAGTATGGCGTCCCACACTATGGCGGCTTAGTGAGATGCTTTTTCACGCCCCGCTTAAAGGACCCGGGATCATAGTGGGAGGGAAACACGTGCGCTGGTAGTTACGGCGTTACGGCATAAAACGAACGTTTTTGGCAATTTGATCACGTATATGCGAATGTGATTGTGCGGCGGGGCCTATATTGTTTATTGGAAAAATAACCATATAAGTTAAATATATGATGAAAAGAATTTTGTTATTACTACATTTGATTTACTGAATATGACAACCACAAATTAAATACTCATTAGTCATTAAAAATGTGTGAACTCATTTATCAAAACAACAAACAAAATGAGATAATGAGAGTAAAAATCTTAATTGAGTAATTGTACTTAATTAGGATATTTACTGACAACTTCTCTTACGTATTTAGGTAAGGTATTGGTTGAAAACAAGTAGGTAATACTCGTTAGTTAAGGCAGACTTCGTAAACACAGAGGTAGTTAGCAGTCGGCTGCACGGTCGATCAAGTGCTTTAAGCGCTCGCTCGCTGAGTCTTGCTGTTCTTTGTGTTCGTTTTATGTATGTTTGTAAAGGCCCCCGAAACACAAGATGTAGGTATACTCCTAACTAGCTCTTGCCCGCAGCTCTGCCCGCGTGTATGTCAGTTATCGCGGCAATTAGTTGCCTAAATGTTATTCTAATGTATAAGCTATATTACTGTAAAGTTTCATCCAAATACGTTCAATAGTTTTTGAGTGAAAGAGCAAAATACACATATTCTTAAAAACTTTAAAAGTAATATAATAGGCTGCGGGAGTTGTATTAAAAAAATGTATTTATTAAAGCGAACATCCCAACTTCCTTCTGAAAATAAGGTCTTGTTGTATAAAGTAGTACCTACTTAAACTAATTCGGTCTCAGCGAGGACAACTGTGTGGAACAACTTTTAAACGATTAAAGAGTGGTGCACCCCATCATCTAATGGGAATTTCAATTTCACACACCAAATCACTAGACTTGGAACCAATGCTATGATGCAAATACATTTTTTCGTACTGAGGTCAAATCATAGGCATATCCTACTAATATTATAAATGCGATGGTTTGTAAGGATGGATGAATGTTTGGATGGATGTTTGTTACTCTTTCACGCAAAACTACTGAACGGATTTGGATGAAACTTTACAGTAATATAGCTTATACATCAGAATAGCACATAGGCTATTTGCCGCGATAACCTACGTATAGGCGGGCGGAGCCGCGGGCAGCAACTAGTATTTTTATGATTTTAAATGAATTTTAAACTACTCAACGGATTTTACTGTGGTTTTTAGCAATAGAGTAATTTAAGAGAAAGGTTTATGTACAATATATGTAGGTTTATAGTTATTATGTCTTATTCTTCCCTATAACCTTGGGCTTTGGCAGTGAATTGGCAGTGAAGTGAGGCTCGATTTAGGAGCTTGGAACTAGTAGTTCGTTTTCTATGCAGGTGCATCCCGACGGCAAGCTGCTAGTACTGTACTTAATTGATTCGATAATCAAGAACATTGGTGGCGTTTACAAACAGAGGCTTTCCCAGAGCATTGTCAAAATTTTTTCGGGAACATTCAAACTGGTAAATAATCATTATTAAAATTTTAATTGATTATTTATTTATAAAAAAAATGAATGCTACTGAGCGCATAACTTGAGAATAGCTGGACTACTTCGGCAATTTTTTTTGTATGATCCGTGAAGCCCAGGGGAGGTTTTAATAAAAAAAATGCGGCTCCACGGAAGGTTCACAGAACGAAGTATTTCCAGGCAGCTACTTGACAATAAAGTAGATTTCATGACTAATCTGAAGATGTTTTTCCATTGACAGGTCGTTAAGAAGGACCGGATGTTCAAGTTGCGGGAGACTTGGCACGAGTGTTACCTGCCACTAAGTTCTACCAGTTGGATGTGACGACGAAGTTTCTCGACCCGGCGTGGCCAACACATGTATCAAGGTGTTTATTTAGTTTTTTTTTTAATTTTATGTGTTGTTAGTTAAATATTCAGAGCAAATTTTGAACTAGTTCTTAGTGCTCGAAATCGAGGAGTATTTCAATATTGTCTACCTTTCCAGCTGGTGCGTGTGCGCTTTGGAGGCGCCCGTCCCATCCGACGTGCTCCATAATCAACCTCTCGAACGTGACATTCCACGCTAATACATACATACATACATAAGTTCGATGTGTAAGTATATTTTCAATTACCTTTTTTATTTTATGATTGTCCGTGATGTACCGTATTTAATCAATTTATTTCTTTTACAGCCTATTCGGTAACGAAGTATGACTCCAAGAATGGTTCACCCCTATACATAGGAATGTCGGCCAGTATCCTCTGGTTGACATACATACCCTGTTCGCTAAATTAGTAGCGTCTAGCACTATCTCAGCACCTAGTGAACCTAAGCCGGAGACTGATTTAAATGACGTCATCCCAGTCGAGAACAGGGAGAATAATGAAACGATCGATGTCCAAGTGTTGTTGAAGATAAAAATGTGTCAGAGCCCATAGCGGTCGTCGAAGAAGACGATGAAGATGATGTGAGACCACCGCCACCAGAGTCGAGCGGGACTATTGCAAGCTGATCACTCCAGTAAGATCAAATTTAAACAGGAGCCTATTGACTCAGGTACACAGCACTTAATATTGCATTTAATTAGTTAATTGTTTTCTTAGAGAATAGATGTAAGTAAACGTTAGTGTTTTTCACAAATGATGAACCAATTATAACTCGAAAAGAATAATTGATTCCTGTATTGGCGGACACGATTCATGCGACTAGAGTGTTCTATCAGGCACCCAAACCTGGTAGAAATATCCTCAAATCTTCCGTCCCAAATCTTAATGTAACTATTTTATAGTGCATGTTAATTTATAAATATTTGTTTGTTTATTCGTCTGTTTCAAATAGCACTATTTATTATTCATAAGAATGCGCCTGCCATGTCTTCATCACCTAAAAGTTGACTGTTAGATTATATATTATGTGCCATTCATTTAAAAATATAGGTAAAATAATGCCAAGAATTTAAAAATATGTATTGCTCGTAGTACAGATATTTAGTATGTTAACTAACGAGTATTTCTTTCTTAATCTATTGATTTGATAAAGGGAAATATAATTTACACAATTTCAACGATGAGTGAGAATCTGAGAATGCATCATCATCATCATCATCAGCCCATCACAGTCCACTGCTGGACATAGGCCTCTCCAATTGAGAATGCAATAGATATATATTTTCATGCAAAGTTTTGACAGGTGATAAAAAGTAATTAATTTGACTAAGGTATCATCTACCCTATTATGAAGTATTTCGAGAGCTAAGCACCTACAAAGAATTACAAGCTTAAGGTTAAACTAATATTGGAAATATCAAATATATTTTATATTGTAATTTTAAATCGTGACACTTTACAATCATTACAAATTGGCCATATAAAACTCAAGGCCAGGTTATAAAGAGTTTCCAATGACTCGACGTTTCTATTGGCCAAGCAGGTTAACAAACATGGCACGCCCACGCCCCGCCTCTACACAATCTTATTCGTCTGTTCGCTTAAGAGGATGGCTTTTTACGCTATCGAGGATTGATGTAATAAAAATATGAACACTTCTAATGTACAATAAACCACGAAGCGTACCTATTTCTATATACTATTATTTTATTAGTACATACTATTTGGAGGTAGTAGAGCCACGCTGATTTCAGCACGGTTGGGCCGGCTCGACCGGGGCGGTATTACCCTCGCACAGAAAATCAACGTAAATTGATGGCAGCAGTGCTAATGTTTCGTTGGTAAGTGCAAGACCGGAGGCTCAATGATGCAGAAGCATCACTAGGCCGCCGTAATGAAATGAAATGAAATGAAATGAAATGAAATGAAATGAAATGAAATGAAATGAAATGAAATGAAATCATTTATTCTGCAATTAGGTTATACAAAACACTTTTGCAAGTTAAACTTTTTTGAGCAGATGAGTTCGGCCTTTCCTAACTGGACTAGCCCTGAGAAGAAAGGACGAAACAAACTCAGGGATCAACGTCTCTTTTAAAATTCAGACAATTTTCATAAAACAAAAGACATTATATCAATAAAAAAAAGCGATAGTTACAATTTGTATCAATTATAATAATCTGTAAAGATAATTTTAAAAAAATGTCAACTATAACAATAGTAGATCCATTTATTTCAAAGTATAAATTATCGTCACGTCAAAATAAATTTAAACATTCAAGGTAAACAGCATGTGCAGAGTGGGCAGCTCAATCCCAGGCGGTTTTATCATGTAGATATTCTGCTATGGTATAATACCCCTTTGCGGATAGCTTCGATTTAATGGTATTCTTAAATTTTTTTAATGGCAAATTCCTAATAGTAATAGGGAGCTTGTTGTAAAAGCGTATACATTGTCCCATGAACGAGTTGCCTATTCTGTGGAGACGAGTGACGTGAACACTAATATTATGTTTGTTTCTAGTATTTATCGAATGAACGTCACTGATTTTAAGAAACTTTGATATATTTTTTTGAACATAAATTAAATTTTCGTATATATATTGTGAAGATACAGTCAGAATATTTATCTCTTTAAATTTGGAACGGAGAGAAGCTCGAGGGCCTAATTGATAAATGGCTCGTACAGCGCGTTTTTGTAGAAGAAATATGGCATTAATATCTGCACAGTTACCCCAGAGTAGGATACCGTAACTCATTATGCTATGAAAGTAACTGAAGTAAACTATTCTAGCTGTATCAACATCAGTTAAATGTCGAATTCTTTTCACAGCAAAAGCCGCTGAGCTTAGCCTACTAGATAGTTTTTCTATTTGGGGACCCCATTGTAACTTAGCGTCAATAGTTATACCTAAAAATACAGTAGATTCCACAGGATCCAACTCTAGTCCATTCAATCGAACATCGGTTTTAACATGCCTAACATTTGGTGTAGAGAATTTAATGAATTTAGTTTTCTTCTCATTAAGGAGAAGATTATTTGTATTAAACCAATGTACCACTTTCGAGAGTGCACTGTTGACTTCATTAAAACTGTCAAGTTGGCGCCTAACTTTAAAAATTAAAGATGTGTCATCCGCAAATAATACAATCTCATGATTGTCACTTACATAATAAGCTAGATCATTTATATATATGAGAAACAGAAATGGCCCTAGAATAGAACCCTGTGGGACGCCCATTGTTACAGGTGATCCCGAAGATGTTTTGCCATTAATGTCAACCTTTTGAACTCTTTGATTCAAATACGACGTTAAAATATTTAGAGCATTATTCCTTATTCCGTAGTGTTGTAACTTCCTGATGAGTGTAGGATGATGGACACAATCGAAGGCCTTAGACAAGTCACAGAATATACCAAACGCATCCTGTGACTCCTCCCAGGCGCCATATATGTGTTTAAGCAATTCCACGCCCGCGTCCGTAGTTGAACGACCTTTAGTAAAACCAAATTGCTTTTGATGAAGCAAGTTGTGCTTAATAAAGTGTTGTAGCATTTGGTTTAAAAGCAATTTTTCGAAAATTTTACTCAATGTTGGAAGTATTGAGATAGGTCGGAAATTTGATGGATCTGAACTGCTACCAGATTTGAACAATGGAATCACTTTACTTTGTTTCATCAGATCAGGAAACACACCACATGCAATACAAGAATTGAAAATAGTTGCTAAATATGGGGATATCATATCAATTATTGCAGATATAGTATGTACTGAATGGCCCCATAAATCAGTTGTTTTCTTTACATTTATACTTTTAAAAGCCTTGATAACGTCATTTACACTAACAACTGAAAATTCAAAACCTCCATCACACCGGTTTACACTATTTTCTAATAAGAAACAAGCAGAGGCAGAGGATGACGAGAGAGTCTTGGTTGTTCGAATTGGAATGTTGGTAAAAAAATTTTCAAACTCAGTCGCAATCTCCACATCCGCTCTTATATCTACATTATTAATTTTTAAATAGAAGTTACGATTTCGTACAATGGACCTTCCGGTTTCAGCGTTTATAATATCCCATGTGGTTTTTATTTTATTACCAGATGATTTTATTTTATTTTTTAAATATAAAGATTTGGCAACATAACAGGCGCGTTTAAACGTCTTTGAATAATTTCTGACATACTCTTTAAAATCTAAGTTATGATTATATGTTTTTTCATAATACAACTCATATAGCCGTTGTCGACTTTTATAGATACCTACAGTGGCCCAGTCACTGAATACTACACGATCACTAATCGTTAGTGTTTTTGATGTAAAAATTAATTGAAATTCATTATTAATCATTTTAAATAACAAAGTAAAAGCTTGATTAGGGTCACTATCATAGGGCAATCTTAACAAGTTATCTGTCATATTATTTCTGAACAGGCTCATGCGGCTCTCCGTAATCGGAACGTAACTAATACTCTTCCTTTGAACCTCTAGTTTTGTTCGCGTAAAGGTAACGAACTGTCCGCAATGATCTGAATCTAGCTCACTTACAAGACACTTATTAATTGGTTTGATATTTGTAAAAATATTATCAATACAAGTGGCACTATTGGCTGTAATACGTGTGGGTTCAAAGAAAAGGTTACATAGATTATATGATTTCAATAAAGTTAGAAACTTTACAGTTATATTCGACTTTACTAGAATATTTATATTAAAGTCACCACAGACAAAAACCGTCTTATTACATTGTGTAGCCCTAAATAATGCATCTTCAAGGATTTTATCAAATACATCATACAAACTACATGGGGGCCTGTATACACTCATTACAATGAACCGCTCAAATTCTACACAAGCTATTTCTATAATTCGCTCAACAGACAGACTGACAATATCTGATCGTTCATTTACTTTAATACTCTTTTTTGTGATTATTAATGAGCCACCACGTATCATATTGGTTCTGTTGAACGAGCTAGTAACCTGGTGATTATTGAAATTAAACAAGAGTTGATGACTACTAAGCCAATGTTCAGTTAAACATAAAATATCAATATTATTACAGTCTAGATATAGCTCTAATTCTAATTCTTTACTCATCAATCCCTGAATGTTCTGATGTACCAGGTTCAAACAATTTTTGTTTCTGTTCATACAGTTTTTATTAGAAGTTTTTGAGGATACAGTGTTGCTAGAGGTACACTCTATTGTCGTAATCTTTGGTTTAAATGACTAGAAATAGATTGAGGGTTATGTACACTATAACTACTATCGTTCTGCTCAATAGAAGCAGATGTTGAAGTCAGGACTATATTACAACTATTACTACTAGTATTATTCTGCTCAATAGGAGCAGATGTCAAAGGCAAAAATACACTACTACAACTAGTGTTGTTCTGCTCAATAGAAGCAGAAGTCACAGCCAACGACTTGGCTAATTTAAAAATAAAATAGGATAGCGAAGAAGCTATTTGTCGTCTAAAATATCCAGAAAGATAATAATTATCTTTTGTCGTAAAATAATTACTGTTAATAACAGCATTAGTGTCAATAAATTCAAATTTATCATTATAATATGTCATTGTTTGTAATTTAATATTGTATTTAAATCTAATGTTATTTTCCATCTGTGGCAAGCCCTTACAGTAAGGAAATGCAAATAAAATTATTTTTTTAACATTTAAATAAGAAAGATTTTCAAAGAAAAATTTAAATTTGTTTATGTTTGCATTTCCTCTTCTCCCAATAACAATAATTAAGGTAGTATTTGTATTATAACAATTTTTGTTCTCTATTACTTTAGATAATATTTGAGAGTAGTTTGCATTAGGACTACAGTAGTTTGTCACTGGTTGCCCCAAAGTTTCACACAAAATATGGCCCATGTTTTTACCAATTTCATCGCTAAACATTACTATATTATTATTGCTATAGTGTAATTGATGTTGAATATTTTTATTGCTATTTTGTATACTAATTATATTATTGTTGTTTGTTGGCAATATACTAGCATGACATGTTACAGGCAAACTGTCCAAAGAAGTAGTGGTTTCATTGTGGTTATCAGACAACAATGAATCATTCCTACAATTGCATGAATTAACTAATTTACCTATAGCCATAACTTGTTCCCTACTTTGTTTTTGAGAAATCTCATATTTACTACTGATAGTTCTCAGTTGCTCTTCAAGTTTATGTATTTCTGTTTGAAGAGCTCGTGTGTCATCAAAATATTGTGAAGACATATTATCTACCTCTATGGAGTACATATTAACCTGAAAGTGTAGTGTGGGTCACCATGCTGCATTATTGCATTGTCTGCGTTCGCAATGAGTATGGTGACCACCACTCTTGGTTTCTGCTTATGCTTTCCATCATGCAGAGTAGTCATTTTGGCAGGCCATATATAAAAAAAGATCTAGTATTTAGTTTGTAGATAATCATAATGTTGAGAATTAATCTTTAATAATAGAAAACAAAAACAACAGGAGCAAGTTTTAACATTTTATATTCTAGTAGTAAGCACACACACACACACACACACACAGAAAGAAAGAAAAACAAAAACTGATGACGGCATGTCATTAGAAACTTAAATCTAATGTGAAATCTAAGGACGAGCGACACATTTACTATTTAAAAGTAGAAGGCGCTCGAACACAATGTTTATCATTTAGCACTCTGGTGAACGTTAAGAAAGTCGAATTTGTAAATCTAAATTATTTTACAATTAGCCGCTGACGAATAAATGTATGCGATGCTCTTCCTAAAGTAGTTAGTTTTAAACAATCACATATGTATGTTTTGAACATAGATTAGAACTAAACGCGCGCGGTTGTTTATTCTACAATCCATATCCGTACTTAATATTATAAATTCGAAAGTAACCCGTCTATCTATAGGTATACCAGTTTATTTGGTTCAATCGGTTACCTTTCACGGCTAAACCCCGGTACTAATTTCAATGAAATTTGGCATTGATATACCTACTGCGATTCTTGACGAAGGACATAGGTAGTAATCATTATAAAACAAAAGTGTTTTTAAACAAAAGTTCCTTATGGGGCGTTGCGGAGAGATAACGTAGCCGGCAAAAAGCGTTCGTAACGTTAAATAAAAAAAGGGTAAGATTTAAAAAAATATACATAGCGCCATCTGTAAGTTGTATATATTATTATATTTTATGATAAGGAACTTCGTTCCTATCTGGTGTCCTACGATACCACACGACATTTTTTTTTTGTTACATTTAATTTACTAATAAAGAAATGAAAACGGTGCAAAGGTATAGCTGTAAAAACATAACAGATAGTTTTCTAAGTATACATACAGGTACAGATACAAAATAGATAGAAATGTAGTCATTTATATTTAGATGTATTTTGAAACCTAAAATATACTATTTTTCACCATTACCTCGTCACGCTCTAGACACAAGATCAGGCTTCAAACATTTTGATTGACGCGGAAATTGAACCCAAGACCTCTGCTGAGCTGCAGTTGCAGTATTGCAAACCATTGCAGTTTGCAGTACATATCTATGCACGATACCATATCGTGCATAGATATGCACGATACCATTGCAGTATAAGCCGACCCATATATTAAGTATATAGGTACTCCTATCAATAATCACTTAACGCAGCTAAAAGTATTCAAAACACAGAACTCTTTAAATGATATTATTATTGGCACAGAATAAGTAACATACAAGCATAGTACGCACTTCATCAAGAGAGTTTTGACTTATGTGCATAAACTAAGGACACAACCAAAATGTCGATCAAAATAGTTATTTAATTTTGGAAATAAGTCAATGGCTCATATGTTGAAACAGATACGAAACAATGATATTTTGGATGTTAAGTAAGTTTCATGATACGAAAAGCATAAAACTAAAGTAAAATAATGAATGAGTTAGTATCAGCTACTTAATTATAACGAAAATGATCAGTGGTGAGCAAGTCGATAACATCCAATTTGTAAATTAAAACGATTAAGTTAACTAAGACCTTAGGATGAGGGTTATCGATTTTTCTTTTTTTAGCGTTACACGCAGGTAATGCTATACAGAAATTAATAAAAATGCTGCAATTTACATAAATATACGTAGCTATTAGATATATCTGCCATTAAATTTAGTGCCTACGTTTTTTTAAGAAAATACATTTAGTTCTAACATTTCGTGATATTGACGTGCAAAAGTTTATTATTGAATGCGGAAAATAGCAGTTGTGACACATGATCAGGTGCTCAATCGTTTTTGTTTGTGATTCGTCATCAAAAATCATCATTATCATCATCATCATTCAATTCCCAGTATTAAATGGCAATTATGTAACAATTTCTTAACAAAATGACGGGGGTAGTGATTATTTTGTTTCAGTATCTAGCGCTTGGAAAACATTTAGACAATATAATAATATTGGTACAGATAAGGCGTTAAAGTGTTTGAATGATTTCATTATTTCTTTAGAAACAAGTACAATTTTAACAAAAATAAAACCGACTTCAAGTTTTGACTTGATTTCTCGTGAATGCCATCATCAGATATTGATGTACTTATCATGGTACCACCGTCGGGACATCTCCTTTCCATTAAAAAAATAATCATCAAAATCGGTTCATAAATGACAAAGTTATCCACGAACACACATAAAAAATATATATCTATACAAATAAATAAAATTGGAGTGTCTGTTTGTAACATTAAAATAACAGCTTTTTAATCAATGCATATGTATGTATACACGATACATATAACAAAAAAGTCGTTAAAAAAAATTTTGTCTGTCTGTCTGTCTGTCTGTCTGTCTGTTTGTTCCGGGTAATCTCTGGAACGGCTGGACGGATTTTGACGGGACTTTCACTGGCAGGTAGCTGATGATCCGGGGAGTAACTTAGGCTACTTTTTTTAGACTAACTCTGTCCCGCGGCGTTACGTAACGTAAAGTAACCGCGGGTAACACCGCGGGGTTCAGCTAGTATATATATACGGTCGAATTGAGAAACCTCCTCCTTTTTTGAAGTTGGTTAAAAAACTGTTTACCGACATTAGGCACAAGGCAAAATAAATTGTCTGTTACTGAATCTATTGTCTTCATTGTTAGCCATGATTCGAGGAAAGTAGGGAGGTAGAGAACAACATGTTGACCAATGAGAACAATGATACATCACGCCACCTTCGCTGTCCGATTGGTGACGAGCAAGTAGTGTTGTCAGACCACAAATACCAATTGTATGCGTGAACAATTGTATTAGGTACATCGTTTCGGACAGATGGCAGGTAATGGAGCTTAAATAATCTTGACACGTGTTATTTTAAAACGTTCAATTGTTTTACAAAGAGAATGTGGTGTTGTGAATGAATGTTTTGTTCTTTTTACCACGCCATGTTATTTATATAATGGAAAGCAACAAACATACAGATGGAAAATTAATGTAAATAATGTGAATTTAGTAGTTGACTACATAATGTGTAACCTCTGGGCAACTACTTTATAAGATTTCGACAGTACCTACCCAAAGTGTGAATGGAAAAGAATGCCGTGGAATTAGGTCTGCATATGTAGGTACAAATTTAGCGCATAAAGTATAAAGTAAGTAATAAATAAAACCCAGGTTAGCAGAATATTGTTTATTATACTGTCCATCATGATAATTAAAAGTTAATTTTAATACACTTTTACGATGTCTATTCGCGATAAGAGAGAGGTTGGTCATCTAACGTGTCGGGCGGGACGGGCGCTGGCACGGACACAGGCGGCACTAGGCTAGCCGCTAACCTGGGCTTCCGCACCTTGTTGCCCAACTGTAAATATAGACAACGTTGAATACTCTTCAAACTTGTGCACTAAGAGTAAGCTCAAATCATGCTCTGAATATTTAACTAAATTTAAAATAAAAAACAACTAAAAATACACCTTAGCTTGTATTGGCCACGCCGGGTCGAGCAACTGCGTCTTTACGTCAACCTGGTACAGCTTTGTGGCAGGAAATACATTACGCCACGTCTTGCGCAATTTGAACATTCGTGACCTGACCTTCTTATCCGCCTGTCAATGGAAAAACAGTATAAGAATAGTCTTGAAATTCAATAAACTATCAATGAATGATCAATATTTTTTTTAATAATGATTAATTACCGTTTTGAATGTTCTGGGAAACATTTTAACAATTTTCTGAGCAAACTGCTCCGTATAGGCACCACCAACTTTCTTGACTATCGAATCTGTCAGGTATAGAACTGGTAGCGTGGCGTCGGGATGAACCTGCATAAAGAAACGAACTGTTAGTTTCAAGCTCCGAAATCAAGCTATTCTTTGACCTTATCATTAAGAAACTCGTAAAACTCAAGATAGCTGAATCGAATAAGATAAAAATTTGCTTCGGTAATATTATAAATTGTTTTTTTTTAAAGTTCGGGTCGAAAAGTAACTAGCAAAATCAAGGAATTTAGAACTGGTTTGGTAAATTATATAATACATATATGTATTGTATACATATATGTATATAAATATACCAGTGACCTGGCCCAGCTTCGCGCGGAAGTCTATGAAATTCTTGGATTATTATAAAAACAACAAATCCCTATATAACCCTCGAGGTCACGTGACCTTCTAACTAATATTCCGGGTTACCTCCAGCACCATTAATTAACAAATTTAACTTAAGTACCTTCTCTAAATGCTTCTCCACCGTTTCGACGATGGCTCCAGCGTGGTCCATGTTCTCCTCTGCCAGCATAGTTAACATACTCATCAGAGGTTTGCTGTTGGCGGTTAGATCCGCCAGGCTTGACGCATACTCCACCGCTACTTGTTTTGACAACCACATCTTGGGGTTAAACTAAATACACTTCTTACAATCAGAACTCGCTTAGGTGAGCATCGCTCCGTGTTAAGACTCTACCGACACTGTCCTTGTTCCAACATTTCCTCGCAGAGCTCTACTCGGTTCGCCCGGCCGGTCGCCCCGCCCCTCGCCCCGCCCCTTGTAGCGTTACAACTAACCGGCCTGTGATTGATGTTTTCGTGCATCGATGTTTACTTAGAGATTTATAGAATTTTGAAAACAGATCTCACATATAAATTAAAAATCGGCAAAATTTCTGAGAAATATTTGTAACATTTTCGGAGATGACTAATTATGAAACACAGTTAGTGGGCTGCCCTGAAATTTAACTAAACAGCAACAGATGTTTTTAATGATATAAAAATATAAATAAATATAAAATCCAAATAAAATTTTCATTTTTGTTGATTACTACAGCAAGCTCGTCAGACAGGTTGGTGGGTTTATGTTAAGTTTTCTTTATCCTTGCAATGCTGTTAACAAATACACAAGCGATGCTCAGTTGTTTATAAAGTGACATCAATGAATACAATATTGTTAATTGCATATTTCCTGATTTAAATTACCTATCATAGGCCAGCGCCATTTTAAAACTCAGCCTGGTTAAAAAAAAAAAAATCTTACAGAAACTAGAAAATCATTATTTTGTAAGAACACTAACGTAATTTGAAATTGTTTTACATATCTGGGTCCTTGGATTCATAATAAACTTGTGAAATAACTACTCAGTTTCTGAGTGATAAAACTATTAAAGCTTGCAAAAAAAAATAACAAATTATATATTAACATTGGACTATCCTCCAGAACTTAATCTAAAATTGGTTTTTAAAAACTACATACTGTGTCAAATGAAAAGACATTGCATATATTAATTTTGCGTATACTATGTTTGCTGTAATGTGTGAGCAAATAATAAAGTACTACGTAGCTAGCACACGCTTCTCAATACGTAACGTTTCGAATTGGTCGCGTAATCGACGGGGACTACTCTCCCGCAACACGTAAACGAGTGTGGAGGGTAGATTTCGCTATTTGATGTTACCTTTCATACTCTTAACGTACATTTTGACAATTATCTATTTGTGATTCCATGTATAATTAAACCTGTAAAGTAACTTTCGATATTTGCACAGTAAGTAAAAGTAAAGTGCTGAAAGGACGTTGTTTGCTTTGCAACGCGAAAGAACTGTCGATTACTAACTTCGTAAAGTAGGTACTCGTCCGAAATATTAATAACTTGGTTTAGTTAGAGCTGTTGCCTGAATAGATATATGTTAATGATTATCCTTATAGACTGTTACACTTTTTGCTGTGGCAATAGACATTTTTGGTTACTGATTAAAAAAAAAAATAGAAAAAGGGTGTTACAATGTTTGCTGTAGGTGTTCCACACAAATGCCGAATTGATAGACTTTGGACAAGCCCTGTAATATTTTGTTGTTGTCAATACACATTCTAGATTTGTAGATAGATAGGAAAAGTTTCATAAAACTAGTGTTAAATAGGACTCAAAAAGATTGATAAATTTACATCAGAAACGTATATTTACAAACATACAGTTATACGTTGATACTTCCAATCACAGACGAAGAAACAAAATCATTTATACGTGTATTCTAGTAAGTGATATGCATCAAATATTAATAAAAAGAACTATGAAATTTAAAAATAATTTTGTTGACAGTATGATATGGTTATAGAACTTTATTTTTACTCAAAAGAAATTAACAACAAATTTCACTTCATGAGAACATTTCACCAAAGAAAAAATATTTACATAGTAGTGAGCTTAATGATATTTTTTATAAATATAGGTACCTATAGTAATACGTGCTATAAACTTGTTAGGTTATAGGTAAGCACCAGTACATACCCATGTTATCTTGTCTTATACCTTCAACTACGTCCCAAAAAATAATAATAATTTGATACTATATGTAACCAAACTCAGTTAGGACTTACTAAGAAATTAATACTTTATATTTGAAAGTAAATTATACTTTTATAAGCTCATGATCATAATAACCACACTTAAATGCATTCCAGTGATGAAATACTACTCAACAAACAATATGGAATATGGAAGGTAGCAACAATAGATTCACACGAATAACAAATAATAAAAGTGTGTGATGAAGGTAGAAATATGTAACAGTTACCACTATCGTAGATATTATTTAATTACAATCTTGAAATCACATTTAGTGCAAACAAATTTTATGTTGAACTAGCTGAACCCCGCGGTGTTACCCGCGGTTATTGTTGTACCGCGAGTAACGCCGCGGGACAAAGTTAGTCTAAAAAAAGTAGCCTAAGTTACTCCCCGGATCATCAGCTACCTGCCAGTGAAAGTCCCGTCAAAATCCGTCCAGCCGTTCCAGAGATTACCCGGAACAAACAGACAGACAGACAGACAGACAAAATTTTTTTTAACTACATTTTTCGTATATGTACCGTGTATACATACATATGCATTTAGTAAAAAGCGGTTATTTTAATATTACAAACAGACACTCCAATTTTATTTATTTCTATAGATATTATATAGGGTCTGTATAAATTTTAAGTAAGATACTATTATGCATTACACTCATTAAAAAAAATGTATCGTAGATATTTTTTTTATTTCTATTACTGCCTCGTTGGTCTCGCGGTTAGCGTGTGCGACTGTTGATCATAAGGTCTCGGGTTCGATTCCCGGGTCGGACCAAATGTTTGTATGATCTACAAATAATTGTTTTGGAGTTTGGGTGTTTTCTATCTATAATATGTATGTATTTACCAAAAAAAGTATATATGTATTTGTGTCAGTTGTCTAGTACCCATAACACAATCTCTGCTTAGCTTGGGACTAGATGGCGTTGTGTAATAGATGTCCGAAATATTTATTTATTTATTTATTATTTATTTATTTATTTATTATTTATTTATTTATTTATTATTTATTTATTTATAGTACAGTTTCGTAGGTGCGAGTGAGAGAGTAAATATTTTAAATACTTACATTAATTTAGTGGGAATAAACTGCAAATATATGGCGTCATGTTATATGATGTTATTTTTTGTTTACTGATCGTCTACAAGTAAAATATAATTTCAGAAATCGTTCAATTTAAGGTTAGGTTTATAACTACTGCTATACCGATTAATCTCAAAATTAAATTTAATTAATCAATCATTTAAAAGTATTAGACGACAAATTAAAAGATTTCAAATAATAATAATAATATATATTATATATTTTTTTATGTGTGTTCGCGGATGGCTTCGTCGTTTATGAACCGATTTTGATGATTATTTTTTTAATGGAAAGGAGATGTCCCAACGGTGGTACCATGATATGGACAATAATATCTGATGATGGCATCCAAGAGAAATCGAGTCGAACGTTGAAGTCGCTTTTATTTTTGTTAAAATTGTTATGTTAATGTGTAATAATACAGTTGATTTTCATCCGATTTGAGTTTGTAAAGTGATCTAACTTCTACACAACACGATTTGTATGTGCTTGAAATCATCGAACAAATGAAATTATCAGACCTTTAAATATGTTTCTGTATCTGCCTACATTATTATCTTTCGTGGTTTCTTTATCTATTTTGTCCTTTCGCCTCGTTGGTCTAGCGGTTGGCGTGTGCGACTGCTGATCATGAGGTCTCGGGTTCGATTCCCGGGTCGAACCAAATGTTTGTATGAGATCTACAAATATTTGTTTCGGAGTTTGGGTGTTTTCTATGTATAATATGTATGTATTTACAAAAAAAAAGTATATCTGTATTCATATCAGTTGTCTAGTACCCATAACACAAGCTCTGCTTAGCTTGGGACTAGATCGCGTTGTGTGTTAGATGTCTGAAATATTTATTTATTTATTTTATTTATTTTAAAATGGGATGATAATGAAACATGTCATTTTTTGTGTAATTATTTGGGATGGAATTCTGTGATTAATATAAATGCAGCTAGTTATTAAGTTGCACGATTATGATTATTATACCCACATAATTCAGTATGTTCAAATTGTATTTAGTATTGTGGTAATCAATAAAAAAAACAATTATAAAAAAAAACTCCGAATAGTACAAAACTGTTTTGTACTGTAATGGCAATGCATAAAAATACGTTTGATCGACGATATCTTAAAACTATTCATTTGTGTAATGTGTGTGCTACAAATGAACATGAATCGAAAATGTTCTTAAAAGATACAACCAATTAATATTATAAACGTTTTATTCCAAAAATTTAAATGACAGGATTAGGAATCGATGTTAAAAGCAATCACATGTTTGCCAATTAATGTTTTGTAGGCACCTGAGTCATGTTGATAGCGAAAAAAACGACTAAGTTATCCCCGAACACACATAAAATATATATATATATATACGATCGAATTGCGTTCCCAGCCATAGTTTGGAGACAATGTAAAAGCTACTAAAGAACTTACTTCCTGATTAGATAAATAATGTAAGTTAAACAACTAATGCTCATCGAAGGGATAGGTATTTAGGGAGTTAATTAACGAATATGACTTGTTTTCAGTTATTAAATAATCCGAAGAAAAAAGTATCCTAATTAACTAATTGTTAGATATAATTAGGTGCCTAATCGTTTTCATATGTTTTGATATGTTGATTTAATACTGAGTTTACACATGAGTAGACCAATGAGTATCCAATTATGGTCCGGGAGCCAGGTACCAATTCGGTCTATTATTTCCTTTCGAGCGAAACTTCGTAAAACACATTAGAAATGTATATTATAAATACTCATGACGGGTGGGGTGGGGTGGGCAGTGGCCGCTTCCCATGCATGTAGAAAAAAAAAGGTTTTTCAGCCACTTCCTCCCATTTCAAAATCCTACAGATTATAGTTTACCTTAATATCTTGAAGGAAAATTAAATTCAGCTGACCATAACATGGTGTATTATACGTCAGCTGGTTATTTGAAGAAGAAAAAAAAACAAACTTTTCTACTATTTCTTACTATCAGATTACACTTCTTAAACTCATAATTAATTAAGATCAACATTTCAAATTAGTGATCTGCCTGATCTAGGCAAGACCTGTGTTTCAGGCAATTTCTGGTCTTACAATTACTTTTTTTCAATAATAAAAAAATATATTTTACTTAAAACATAGGTTATGACTAAGTGTACATGTAACAATACTATATTCTACTTTAAAATTGTTAGGATGTTTTCAGTGTCTGAATAGTTTAATGTACCTAAATATTCTGATATCCTTTTTTTACAAACCGTATTATTAACACTATATAAAATCTGTCTACATAAGCATGCCTCGTTTGTGGGGTTCCACAGACTAAAGTCTTTTCGTCTTTTGTCTGTTGTTGTTGGGTTGTACTGAAGCTCTCCGTGCTGTTTTAGAGTCGTATTTAAGATGAACAGTTGTCGAACTGTTAGTGCTTTGCCGTCGGAATAAAGCTGGTGTGTAGGAAACCTAAAAGGGCGAGATCGTGCGGAACCTCCTATGATTCGTATGGCCAGCAATCGTTGCGGTCGTCGCATTGTCTGTTTAGCTAGTCCTTCGTAGGTCGTGTTCTTGGGAAAGCCTTCCTATGAAATAAAAAGGTAGTCAAAAGATGTTAAGAGGTCCCACACTCCGGGCGGGGGTATAGACACAAATTAAATGAAAATTGTAATAAAAACATGAAAATTGAATGAACCCTAAAAGGGTTTAATTTATCAAATTGAATATGAAGTTATTACTTAATCACCTAATTTGTCTAAAAATTACTGAAATCTTAATGTAAATTTTAAATAGAATACATTTGTTTACATTTTAGCACATGCAGATTCTCGAAACACAAACGAATGCCCAACAACATTATATCAGCAATATATATTTCTAAAAGATAACGGTCTCTAAAGAAAAATTTCCTAGTATTAACATCAATTATAAAACAATTTGTTAACAAACTGATGCCATTAGAAATTCTTTAATTTCAGTATCTAGCTCTTGGCAAACATTTAAACAATGAATACAATAGTGGTGTGGTGTTAAATTGTGTGAATGCTTTAAATATTTCTTTAGGAACAAAAACTGTTTATCGACGTTAGGCACAAAATAAATTGTCTGTTTCTGAATCTATTGTCTTCATTGTTAGCCTTGAAATTGTATTACATTATTTTAGGCAGATAGCAGGCGTTGGGATAGGGCTTAAATAAATCTTGACACGTTATTTTAAATGGTTCAATCGTTTTACAAAGAGGCAGTGGTTCTAAATTTGCTTGTATTTTTGTTCTTTTTACCTCAGAACCATGCTATGTATTAACTAAAGAAATATCACCACCGAAGTTGGAAAATTTATGTATTTTCGTAAATGTTGTGAACTGTGAATATATAGTAGTAGACTACGTAATATGTAACCTCTATGCTATTACCTTATAGGATTTCTACAGTATCCGATGGTTGAATGGAAAATAATGCCCTGGGCATTAGGTGCTCTTACGTACAACTTTAGCCCCATAAAGTATATTAATAAATAAAATACAAGTATGCAGAATACAATTTATTATATTGTCCATCATGATAAGTTAAAGTTCATTCTAATAAACTTTGACGATGTCCATTCTGATGAGAGAGGTTGGTCGTCTGCCTAGTCGGGCGGGACGGGCGCCAGCGCGGGCACAGGCGGCGCCGGGCCTGCCGCTATCCTGGGCTTCCGCACCTTGTTCCTCAACTGTAAATGTAGACAATGTTGAACACTCATCGAACTTTTGCACTAAGACCAAGCTCATCATGGTACATAAAATTGAATTTTAATTAACTTGTTGTCTTACCGTGATGATCGAGTGATAGTTTCAGAACGTCGCCAGGAGCACATCGGATGAAATGGGCGCTTAAACTGCCACGTCACCGAATAGACTGTAAGGAAAATTAAATTGAGTACGTTTTTTTAATCTAAACATTGTCACAAATCATAAAAGAAATAGGAAAAAAAAAGTACTTACAGATCAAACTTTAGTTTTCTTTGCATTCACGTGTCTTTTTTCATTGCAATGCATCTTCTGGGCATCGCTCAAAATTTTGTTGGGCAACGTCGTGTCCGGTCGGACGGGCGCTACCACGGCCACGGGCGGCGCCTGGCCTGCCGCGGGCCTGGGCACCCGCACCTTATTCACCAGCTGTAAATAAACGAACGTTGAACACACATTGAACTTGTGCATTAAGATCAAGCTCATATAATGCTTTGAATATTTAATTAACTAAACTTAAACTTGTAAAAATAAAAATCACCTCGGCTTGTATTGGCCACGCCGGGTCTACCAACTTGGTCTTCACGTCCAGTTGGTACAATGTAGTGGCCGGAAATATATTACGCCAGGATTTTCGTAATTCGAACATCTGTGACCTGACCTTCTTATCCGCCTGTCAAAGGAAAAACATCGTTAAAATAGTCTTGCAACCTAATTATCAGTATTGACAAATGATCAATTATCTTTTTAATAATGGTTAATTACCTGTTGTAATGTCCCAAAAAACATTTTGCATATTTTCTGCGCAAACATCTGTATGTAGACGCCACCAACGTTCTTAACCAGTGAGTCTACAAGGTACAGTATTGGCAGCTTGCCGTCGGGGTGAGCCTGCAAAGAAATGAACTGCTAGTTCCAAGCTTCAAGTTCAAGATAATCGGAAAGAATAAGGTAAGTTGTCGAAAAGTTACCTTCTCTAAATGCTTCTCCACTGCTTCAACGATAGCTGCAGCGTGGTCGATGTTCTTTTCCGCCAGGTACGTAAGATTGAAAATGCGAGATTGGCTGTAGGTTAGTACTACCAGAAATGACGCATACTGCTCTACTACTTGTTTGGACGAACACATTTTGGTGGTATACAAAATACACTTACTGTCACTGTAATGGGTATCGTGCCGCTTAATGCTTCGATCGCAACTGTGTCCGTGTCAAAATTGTTTCGCAGAGCTCGGCTCAGCTCGCCCGCCAGGTCGCACCGCCCTCTCTCTCGCCCCGCCCCCTCGTGGCTCGTGGCGTCACAACTAACTGCCCTCCTATTGGTGTTTTTATGGGTAGATGTAAATTTCACTTGAATTAAAGTTTAGTTTTGTTGTTGTTTTTATTGCAAGAGATTTATATAATTTTGAAAATAGATCTAACATAAATTTTATAATCGGTGTAATTTGTAAGAGATATAAACTTTTGGTTTTGAGTTTCGTATACTTTACCTAATTTAAAGCTTGTGAAAATGAATAATTTTTGCGTGCCTACAGAAGATAATTCATTATATTTATCTTTTGAAAGATTGAGTAGGGATTAGGAATTACAGAGTTGTGGTTAAAGGAATATTGGAAGCAAAGGTAAATATTATTAATTGCCTTACCATAGACGGTTATCTATAGGATTGGTCTATCTGCCATCAGTACAAAACTTTTCTATTTCCTTATTTTATTGTGTCGTTCGTACCTACAATGTAAGTCAATCGGTCAGTAAGTACTCATTGGTAAACGTTTAGAAAATGTATGTACCTATGTAAATCTCACATCAAATTATTTTGCAATTAAGCGATGCTCTAGCTGCAACCGATTGTATTACTCAATCTGGGTGGTTTAGTGCAATACGATAGCTTATAAATTAATCTAATACACATCTGATTGCGCGCGTTTAGGTCTAATATACGTTAACGACTTACCTACATGTGGGTACGTACCTAATAAAACCTTGGTAATTAATTTAGTTTTGAATTAAGCTTGCTTTTGATGTATTTTAACATTGTAGAAATTAGGTACATTCGTTGTCTAAATAATTCTTTTTTTTTGTAAATTCAATTCCAACGGTAGAAACGTGTGTAGGCATAGTTATATTTAAAACCTAAAACTTAATATGCATGTTTGTTGCGTTGTTACGTTAAATACACAACAGCTCAATAGTTTATAGGTGCATATGCACCTTTATGTAATCAAATAAACTAATTTATATACCTATGGTATTCGTATGCAATTATGTCTGAATGTTACGCCTTCACGGTTGAGCCATTGAATTGATTTAGATGAATGTTTGTATAGATATAAACTAGAACTTTGAAAAGTTACTTAACACGATGGACTGGTAGGATCAAGGTCTCCATCCCAAAAAAAAAACACAAGATTACCTACTTCAATATAAAATGATTTATTTTTGTGAATTGTGCTGATTACTTGTCGGCGTCAAGAAATACCTACAATTTAATGTCTCACTGTAGAGATGCCATCTCAGTTACAGTTCATAATGTTGCCACCCTACCAAAAAAGATGTATCGATGTTTATTAATATCGATGATGTATTAATCAGTATCAATACAGAGCATTCAAATTATTAATTTATATTAAATAAAAATAAGTTATAAGTACGAGTATTTCATACAATCACATTAATTAACAGATCATTATTATTCAACGTGTCGCTAACATTGTAACAGTTTGTAAATGACAAAGCTCTGAGGTAAAGAAAAATACAAGCTAATGTAGAATCACTTTCATATTGTAAATCGATAGAATTTGAAATACCACGTGTCAAGATTATTGAAGATAAGGAAAAAGGTAAGGAGATAGGTTACCTGCTATCTACTCGAAAGAATTTAATACAATTTGATGATAAACAACGAAGACAATATATTTAGAAAGAGATTATTTAGTTTGTGCCTAATTTCAGTAAAGCACATTGGTTTAGATAGTGTCCGTACACCAATTGTGGTTATAGTTGTGAAATACGAAAACATTAATTCATACAACTTAGGTGTTTGCCTAGGTAGTTATGTATCCCCCTGCACCTTCTGTCTTATATTAAGTAGCTACTCCGCTGGTTCAGCATTGGCAACGGATGTGTCTTAGAATTAGATAACGAATTGTTTTGACGATCGATAGACATGGAATATTGTAAGATGTTTTAAACATATTTTAATGCTAGCCTCCAAATCGGCAGCTCACTAGTCAAGTTATTTTTTCTTTTATTTAAAAAACCCTTTGTCCAAACTATAAATTTAACTAGGTAGTAAAGACAAATAACATGAAAAATTAAAGCATTTTAGAAGAGTCAACAAACACATAACAAATCATATTTTGCTAGTGAATGAGCGCAATAGAAGGGTCCTTTCATTTTGTATCTTATCAGTAATATCATAAACTGTTTTTTTAACAAAGAAATATTGAAAGCATTTAAACACTTTAACATCTTATCTGAACCAATTCTTCGTTCATTGTTGTTTTCCAAGAGCTAGATACTGAAATAAAAAATCACTGTTTCCGCCGTTTTGTTAACAAATTGTTTTATAAATGGCACCTTAAGAATCGATTATCTTTGAGAAATATCTATTATGTAAAGCATGTCGGTAAGAACTTGTGTTTCAATAATCTACACGTACAAAAATAAAAATTAATTGTTTTCTATTCTACGTACCTACTGACATTATCGTTTTAGTAATTTTAGTAAAAGACAAGTTAGGTAATCAAGTAATACTGTTTAATTTTATCTGATAAATAGTTATTAAATGTTAGTATTTACGGCGTTTGAGGCTTTATAAATGCGAAAGTTTGTAAGGATGGATGGATGTTTGTAACTCTTTCACGCAAAAACTACTTAACGGATTTGGATGAAACTTTACAGTAATATAGCTTATACATCAGAATAACACATAGGCTACTATTTGCCGCGATAACCGACATACTTATAGCTAGTTGTTCATAAGCAAGTTTGAAATAAATATTAACGTTGAATCATTGTCTTATTTCATTCATATATAATATACAATTTTACATAAAATACTTGAAGCTTTCATCGCTAACCCATCCCGGCCGTGTTTAGGAACATACCGGGTTGCAATCTGTTACTGTATTGCAGCCAATGGAGACCACTTTGAATAAGCTTTGTATATTTTGAATAGTTATAAATTAATGTATTAAACTAACACACTGTAAAAGTAATAAATACACACACACACTCATTTAGGGTGCGATTATCAGTTATATGTATTTTTGTGTGCTTATATATATATATATATATATTATATTTTTGCGTATGTGTGTGTGTTCTAGATCTCTAAACCCTCTAAAGGTTGCCTGGTAGAGAATGCCTTGGACATTAAGTCCGCAGATGTACACAAGTGCATGAAATTGTAAAATAAAAAGATAAAAAAAAAACATAATGACTTTATTAATTTCACTAAAGCATTACCTGCCGATATTTCGTGTAACGCTAACCAACTACATTAAGAACCAAAAGGTTATTAATCTACTGAAATCCTTTAATATGGGTATAGTTACGTCCCACACTCCGGGCGGGTGTAGACACCTGGGATATGCAAATAAATAGAATTTGTATTAAAGACATAAAAATTGAATTAACAATAAAGGGTTTAATTTATCAAATTAAATAAAAAGTTATTACTTAATTACCTAACTAAGCGACTTCAAAAAAAGGAGGAGGTTTCTCAATTCGACCGTATATATATCTATATATTTTTATTATATACTATTTTTGTGTGTTCGCGGATAACTTCGTTGTTTATGAACCAATTTCGATGATTCTTTTTTTAATGGAAAGGAGATGTCCACACGGTGGTACCATGATAAGGACGTTAATATCTGATGATGGCATCTAAGAGTAATCGAGTCGAAACTTGAAGTTGGTTTTATTTTTGTTAAAATTGTACTTGTTTGTCTAAACATTACTAAAATATTAATGTCAATATCCATTTTTAAATAGAATACAATTGTTTACATTCTAGCACATGCAGATTATTGAAACACAAGTGAATGCCCACCAACATCTTGTGAGTAATAGATATTTCTAAAAGATAACGGGTTCTAATGGTAAACTCTTTTCTACTTCCTCTAAAGGTAAAGTATTAGCACCAATTCTAAAACAATTTGTTAACAAACCGATGCCAGTAGGAATAGTTTTATTTAAGTACCTATTTAGCTCTTGGAAAATTTTCAAATAATGAACACAACATTAGTGTGGTGTTAAAGTGTTTGAATGCTTTCAATATTTCTTTAGGAACAAAAACCGTTTACCGACGTTAGGCTTAAACTAAATTGTCTGTTTCTGAATCTATTGTCTTCAATGTTAGCCTTGAAATTGTATTACATTATTTTAGGCAGATAGCAGGTGATGGGATAGGGCTTAAATTAATCTTGACACGTGTTATTTTAAATAGTTCAATCCTTTTACAAAGAGACAGTTGTTCTAAATTTGCTTGTATTTTTTGTCTTTTCACCTCAGAACCATGTTATGTATAAACCAAAGATAGAAAATTAATGTATTTTCCTGAATGTTGTGAACCGTGAATATAGTAGTCGACTGCGTAATATGTAACCTCTGTCCTATTACCTTATAGGATTTCTACAGTACCCGAAGGTTGAATGGAAAAGAATGCCCTGGGTATTAGGTGCTCCTACGTATAAATTTGGCGCATAAAGTATATTAATAAATAAAATACAAGTATGCAGAATACTATTTATTATATTCTCCATCATGATAAGTAAAAGTTCATTTTAATAAACTGACGATGTCCATTTTGATGAGAGAGGTTGGTCGTCTGCCTAGTCGGGCGGGACGGGCGCCAGCGCGGGCACAGGCGGCGCCGGGCCTGCCGCTATCCTGGGCTTCCGCACCTTTATCCCCAACTGTAAATGTAGACAATGTTGAACAATCATCGAACTTTTGCACAAAGACCAAGCTCATCATGTTACATAAAATTGAATTTAAATTAACCTGTTGTCTTACCGTGATGATCGAGTGATAGTCTCAGAGCGTCGCCAGGAGTACATCGGATGAAATGGGCGCTACCACGGCCACGTCACCAAATAGACTGTAAGAAAAATTAAATTTTTGAATCTAAACATTGTTACAAATCATAAAAGGAATAGGAAAAAGATATTTAATTAAAAAGTACTTACACATCAAACTTTAGTTTTTTTCTCTTGCCTCATCTGGGCAACACTTTTGTCGGGCATCGTCACGTCGGGCGGGACGGGCGCTACCACGGCCACGGGCGGCGCCTGGCCTGCCGCGAGCCTGGGCTCCCGCACATTGTTCACCAGCTGTAAATATAGACAACGTTGAACACTCATCGAACTTGTGCACTAAGACCAAGCTCATCATCTAAATAAATAAATAAAATGGGAGTGTCTGTTTGTAATATTAAAATAACCGCTTTTTACTAAATGCATATGTATGTTTATACGGTACATATACCAAAAATGAAGTTAAAAAAGAAATTGTCAGTCTGTTTGTTGGGGTTATCTCTGGAACGGCTGGACCGATTTTGACGGGACTTTCACTGGCAGGTAGCTTATAATCTATAAAATAACTAAGGCTACTTTTTTTAGACTAACTTTGTCCCGCGGCGTTACTCGCGGTACAACACTAACCGCGGGTAACACCGCGGGGTTCAGCCAGTGTTACATAAAATTGAATTTTAATTAACTTGTTGTCTTACCGTGATGATCGAGTGATAGTTTCAGAGCGTCGCCAGGAGCGCATCGGATGAGATGGGCGCTACCACGAATACGTCAGCGAATAGACTGTAAGAAAAATTAAATTGAGTACGTTTTTTTAATCTAAACATTGTCACAAATCATAAAAGGAATAGGAAAAAGATATTTCATTAAAAAGTACTTACACATCAAACTTTAGGTTTTTTTGCTTTCACTTGTTGTTCTTCATTACAACGCCTCTTCTGGGCAACACTCGAAATTTTGTCAGGTAGGACGGGCGCTACCACGGCCACGGGCGGCGCCTGGCCTGCCGCGAGCCTGGGCTCCCGCACCTTGTTCACCAGCTGTAAAAATAGACAAAGTTGAACATTCATCGAACTTTTGCACTAAGACCAAGCTCATATAAAGCTTTGAAAATTTAATTAAATAAACTTAAACTTAGAAAACAAAATCACCTTGGCTTGTATTGGCCACGCCGGGTCCACCAACTTGGTCTTTACATCCAGTTGGTACAGTGTAGTGGCCGGAAAAATAGTGCGCCATGATTTTCGCAAATCGAACATCTGCGACCTGACCTTCTTATCCGCCTGTCAAAGGAAAAACATCGTTAGAATAGTCTTGCAACCTAATTATCAGTATTGAAAAATGATCAATTATCTTTTTAATAATAGTTAATTACCTGTTGTAATGTCCCCGAAAACATTTCGACAATTTTCTGCTCAAACATCTGTATGTAGACGCCACCAACGTTCTTAACCAGTGAGTCTACAAGGTACAGTATTGGCAGCTTGCCGTCGGGGTGAGCCTGCAAAGAAATGAACTGCTAGTTCCAAGCTTCAAGTTCAAGACAATCAGAAAGAATAAGGTAAGTTGTCGAAAAGTTACCTTCTCTAAATGCTTCTCCACTGCTTCAACGATAGCTGCAGCGTGGTCGATGTTCTTTTCCGCCAGGTATGTGAGGTTGAAAATGCGAGATTGGCTGTAGGTTAGTACTGCCAGAAATGACGCATACTGCTCTATCACTTGTTTCGACGAACACATTTTGGTGGTATACAAAACAGACTTACTGTCACTGTAATGGGTACCGTGCCGCTTAATGCTTCGATCGCAACTGTGCCCGTGTCAAAATAGTCTCGCAGAGCTCGGCGCAGCTCGCCCGCCAGGTCGCACCGCCCTCTCTCTCGCCCCGCCCCCTCGTGGCTCGTGGCGTCACAGCTAACTGCCCACCTATTGGCGTTTTCATGGGCAGATGTAAATTTCACTTCAATTAAAGTTTAGTTTTGTTGTTGTTTTTATTGCAAGAGATTTATATAATTTTGAAAATAGATCTAACATAAATTTTATAATCGGTGTAATTTGTAAGAGATATAAACTTTTGGTTTTGAGTTTCGTATACTTTACCTAATTTAAAGCTTGTGGAAATGAATAATTTTTGCGTGCCTGCAGAAGATAATTCACTATATTTATCTTTTGAAAGATTGAGTAGGGATTAGGAATTACAGAGTTGTGGTTAAAGGAATATTGGAAGCAAAGGTAAATATTATTAATTGCCTTACCATAGACGGTTAAGAGGATTGGTCTATCTGCCATCAGTACAAAACTTTTCTATTTCCTTATTTTGTTGTGTCGTTCGTACCTACAATGTAAGTCAATCGGTCAGTAGATACTCATTGGTAAACGTTTAGAAAATGTATGTACCTATGTAAATCTCACATCAAATTATTTTGAAATTAAACGATGCTCTAGCTGCAACCGATTGTATTACTCAATCTGGGTGGTTTAGTGCAATACGATAGCTTATAAATTAATCTAATACACATCTGATTGCGCGCGTTTACGTCTAATATACGTTAACGACTTACCTACATGTGGGTACGTACCTAATAAAACCTTGGTAATTAATTTAGTTTTGAATTAAGCTTGCTTTTGATGTATTTTAACATTGTAGAAATTAGGTACATTCGTTGTCTAAATAATTCTTTTTTTTTGTAAATTCAATTCCAACGGTAGAAACGTGTGTAGGCATAGTTATATTTAAAACCTAAAACTTAATATGCATGTTTGTTGCGTTGTTACGTTAAATACACAACAGCTAAATAGTTTATAGGTGCATATGCACCTTTATGTAATCAAATAAACTAATTTATATACCTATGGTATTCGTATGCAATTATGTCTGAATGTTACGCCTTCACGGTTGAGCCATTGAATTGATTTAGATGAATGTTTGTATAGATATAAACTAGAACTTTGAAAAGTTACTTAACACGATGGACTGGTAGGATCAAGGTCTCCATCCCAAAAAAAAAACACAAGATTACCTACTTCAATATAAAATGATTTATTTTTGTGAATTGTGCTGATTACTTGTCGGCGTCAAGAAATACCTACAATTTAATGCCTCACTGTAGAGATGCCATCTCAGTTACAGTTCATAATGTTGCCACCCTACCAAAAAAGATGTATCGATGTTTATTAATATCGATGATGTATTAATCAATATCAATACAGAGCATTCAAATTATTAATTTATATTAAATAAAAATAAGTTTTAAGTACGAGTATTTCATACAATCACATTAATTAACAGATCATTATTATTCAACGTGTCGCTAACATTGTAACAGTTTGTAAATGACAAAGCTCTGAGGTAAAGAAAAATACAAGCTAATGTAGAATCACTTTCATATTGTAAATCGATAGAATTTAAAACACCACGTGTCAAGATTATTGAAGATAAGGAAGAAGGTAAGGAGATAGGTTACCTGCTATCTATTCGAAAGAATGTAATACAATTTGATGATAAACAATGAAGACAATAGATTTAGAAAGAGATTATTTAGTTTGTGCCTAATTTCAGTAAAGCACATTGGTTTAGATAGTGTCCGTACACCAATTGTGGTTATAGTTGTGAAATACGAAAACATTAATTCATACAACTTAGGTGCTTGCCTAGGTAGTTATGTATCCCCCTGCACCTTCTGTCTTATATTAAGTAGCTACTCCGCTGGTTCAGCATTGGCAACGGATGTGTCTTAGAATTAGATAACGAATTGTTTTGACGATCGATAGACATGGAATATTGTAAGATGTTTTAAACATATTTTAATGCTAGCCTCCAAATCGGCAGCTCACTAGTCAAGTTATTTTTTCTTTTATTTAAAAAACCCTTTGTCCAAACTATAAATTTAACTAGGTAGTAAAGACAAATAACATGAAAAATTAAAGCATTTTAGAAGAGTCAACAAACACATAACAAATCATATTTTGCTAGTGAATGAGCGCAATAGAAGGGTCCTTTCATTTTGTATCTTATCAGTAATATCATAAACTGTTTTTTTAACAAAGAAATATTGAAAGCATTTAAACACTTTAACATCTTATCTGAACCAATTCTTCGTTCATTGTTGTTTTCCAAGAGCTAGATACTGAAATAAAAATCACTGTTTCCGCCGTTTTGTTAACAAATTGTTTTATAAATGGCACCTTAAGAATCGATTATCTTTGAGAAATATCTATTATTTAAAGCATGTCGGTAAGAACTTGTGTTTCAATAATCTACACGTACAAAAATAAAAATTAATTGTTTTCTATTCTACGTACTGACATTATCGTTTTAGTAATTTTAGTAAAAGACAAGTTAGGTGATCAAGTAATACTGTTTAATTTTATCTGATAAATAGTTATTAAATGTTAGTATTTACGGCGTTTGAGGCTTTATAAATGCGAAAGTTTGTAAGGATGGATGGATGTTTGTAACTCTTTCACGCAAAAACTACTTAACGGATTTGGATGAAACTTTACAGTAATATAGCTTATACATCAGAATAACACATAGGCTACTATTTGCCGCGATAACCGACATACTTATAGCTAGTTGTTCATAAGCAAGTTTGAAATAAATATTAACGTTGAATCATTGTCTTATTTCATTCATATATAATATACAATTTTACATAAAATACTTGAAGCTTTCATCGCTAACCCATCCCGGCCGTGTTTAGGAACATACCGGGTTGCAATCTGTTACTGTATTGCAGCCAATGGAGACCACTTTGAATAAGCTTTGTATATTTTGAATAGTTATAAATTAATGTATTAAACTAACACACTGTAAAAGTAATAAATACACACACACACACTCATTTAGGGTGCGATTATCAGTTATATGTATTTTTGTGTGCTTATATATATATATATATATATTATATTTTTGCGTATGTGTGTGTGTTCTAGATCTCTAAACCCTCTAAAGGTTGCCTGGTAGAGAATGCCTTGGACATTAAGTCCGCAGATGTACACAAGTGCATGAAATTGTAAAATAAAAAGATAAAAAAAAAACATAATGACTTTATTAATTTCACTAAAGCATTACCTGCCGATATTTCGTGTAACGCTAACCAACTACATTAAGAACCAAAAGGTTATTAATCTACTGAAATCCTTTAATATGGGTATAGTTACGTCCCACACTCCGGGCGGGTGTAGACACCTGGGATATGCAAATAAATAGAATTTGTATTAAAGACATAAAAATTGAATTAACAATAAAGGGTTTAATTTATCAAATTAAATAAAAAGTTATTACTTAATTACCTAACTAAGCGACTTCAAAAAAAGGAGGAGGTTTCTCAATTCGACCGTATATATATCTATATATTTTTATTATATACTATTTTTGTGTGTTCGCGGATAACTTCGTTGTTTATGAACCAATTTCGATGATTCTTTTTTTAATGGAAAGGAGATGTCCACACGGTGGTACCATGATAAGGACGTTAATATCTGATGATGGCATCTAAGAGTAATCGAGTCGAAACTTGAAGTTGGTTTTATTTTTGTTAAAATTGTACTTGTTTGTCTAAACATTACTAAAATATTAATGTCAATATCCATTTTTAAATAGAATACAATTGTTTACATTCTAGCACATGCAGATTATTGAAACACAAGTGAATGCCCACCAACATCTTGTGAGTAATAGATATTTCTAAAAGATAACGGGTTCTAATGGTAAACTCTTTTCTACTTCCTCTAAAGGTAAAGTATTAGCACCAATTCTAAAACAATTTGTTAACAAACCGATGCCAGTAGGAATAGTTTTATTTAAGTACCTATTTAGCTCTTGGAAAATTTTCAAATAATGAACACAACATTAGTGTGGTGTTAAAGTGTTTGAATGCTTTCAATATTTCTTTAGGAACAAAAACCGTATACCGACGTTAGGCTTAAACTAAATTGTCTGTTTCTGAATCTATTGTCTTCAATGTTAGCCTTGAAATTGTATTACATTATTTTAGGCAGATAGCAGGTGATGGGATAGGGCTTAAATTAATCTTGACACGTGTTATTTTAAATAGTTCAATCCTTTTACAAAGAGACAGTTGTTCTAAATTTGCTTGTATTTTTTGTCTTTTCACCTCAGAACCATGTTATGTATAAACCAAAGATAGAAAATTAATGTATTTTCCTGAATGTTGTGAACCGTGAATATAGTAGTCGACTGCGTAATATGTAACCTCTGTCCTATTACCTTATAGGATTTCTACAGTACCCGAAGGTTGAATGGAAAAGAATGCCCTGGGTATTAGGTGCTCCTACGTATAAATTTGGCGCATAAAGTATATTAATAAATAAAATACAAGTATGCAGAATACTATTTATTATATTCTCCATCATGATAAGTAAAAGTTCATTTTAATAAACTGACGATGTCCATTTTGATGAGAGAGGTTGGTCGTCTGCCTAGTCGGGCGGGACGGGCGCCAGCGCGGGCACAGGCGGCGCCGGGCCTGCCGCTATCCTGGGCTTCCGCACCTTTATCCCCAACTGTAAATGTAGACAATGTTGAACAATCATCGAACTTTTGCACAAAGACCAAGCTCATCATGTTACATAAAATTGAATTTAAATTAACCTGTTGTCTTACCGTGATGATCGAGTGATAGTCTCAGAGCGTCGCCAGGAGTACATCGGATGAAATGGGCGCTACCACGGCCACGTCACCAAATAGACTGTAAGAAAAATTAAATTTTTGAATCTAAACATTGTTACAAATCATAAAAGGAATAGGAAAAAGATATTTAATTAAAAAGTACTTACACATCAAACTTTAGTTTTTTTCTCTTGCCTCATCTGGGCAACACTTTTGTCGGGCATCGTCACGTCGGGCGGGACGGGCGCTACCACGGCCACGGGCGGCGCCTGGCCTGCCGCGAGCCTGGGCTCCCGCACATTGTTCACCAGCTGTAAATATAGACAACGTTGAACACTCATCGAACTTGTGCACTAAGACCAAGCTCATCATCTAAATAAATAAATAAAATGGGAGTGTCTGTTTGTAATATTAAAATAACCGCTTTTTACTAAATGCATATGTATGTTTATACGGTACATATACCAAAAATGAAGTTAAAAAAGAAATTGTCAGTCTGTTTGTTGGGGTTATCTCTGGAACGGCTGGACCGATTTTGACGGGACTTTCACTGGCAGGTAGCTTATAATCTATAAAATAACTAAGGCTACTTTTTTTAGACTAACTTTGTCCCGCGGCGTTACTCGCGGTACAACACTAACCGCGGGTAACACCGCGGGGTTCAGCCAGTGTTACATAAAATTGAATTTTAATTAACTTGTTGTCTTACCGTGATGATCGAGTGATAGTTTCAGAGCGTCGCCAGGAGCGCATCGGATGAGATGGGCGCTACCACGAATACGTCAGCGAATAGACTGTAAGAAAAATTAAATTGAGTACGTTTTTTTAATCTAAACATTGTCACAAATCATAAAAGGAATAGGAAAAAGATATTTCATTAAAAAGTACTTACACATCAAACTTTAGGTTTTTTTGCTTTCACTTGTTGTTCTTCATTACAACGCCTCTTCTGGGCAACACTCGAAATTTTGTCAGGTAGGACGGGCGCTACCACGGCCACGGGCGGCGCCTGGCCTGCCGCGAGCCTGGGCTCCCGCACCTTGTTCACCAGCTGTAAAAATAGACAAAGTTGAACATTCATCGAACTTTTGCACTAAGACCAAGCTCATATAAAGCTTTGAAAATTTAATTAAATAAACTTAAACTTAGAAAACAAAATCACCTTGGCTTGTATTGGCCACGCCGGGTCCACCAACTTGGTCTTTACATCCAGTTGGTACAGTGTAGTGGCCGGAAAAATAGTGCGCAATGATTTTCGCAAATCGAACATCTGCGACCTGACCTTCTTATCCGCCTGTCAAAGGAAAAACATCGTTAGAATAGTCTTGCAACCTAATTATCAGTATTGAAAAATGATCAATTATCTTTTTAATAATAGTTAATTACCTGTTGTAATGTCCCCGAAAACATTTCGACAATTTTCTGCTCAAACATCTGTATGTAGACGCCACCAACGTTCTTAACCAGTGAGTCTACAAGGTACAGTATTGGCAGCTTGCCGTCGGGGTGAGCCTGCAAAGAAATGAACTGCTAGTTCCAAGCTTCAAGTTCAAGACAATCAGAAAGAATAAGGTAAGTTGTCGAAAAGTTACCTTCTCTAAATGCTTCTCCACTGCTTCAACGATAGCTGCAGCGTGGTCGATGTTCTTTTCCGCCAGGTATGTGAGGTTGAAAATGCGAGATTGGCTGTAGGTTAGTACTGCCAGAAATGACGCATACTGCTCTATCACTTGTTTCGACGAACACATTTTGGTGGTATACAAAACAGACTTACTGTCACTGTAATGGGTACCGTGCCGCTTAATGCTTCGATCGCAACTGTGCCCGTGTCAAAATAGTCTCGCAGAGTTCGGCGCAGCTCGCCCGCCAGGTCGCACCGCCCTCTCTCTCGCCCCGCCCCCTCGTGGCTCGTGGCGTCACAGCTAACTGCCCACCTATTGGCGTTTTCATGGGCAGATGTAAATTTCACTTCAATTAAAGTTTAGTTTTGTTGTTGTTTTTATTGCAAGAGATTTATATAATTTTGAAAATAGATCTAACATAAATTTTATAATCGGTGTAATTTGTAAGAGATATAAACTTTTGGTTTTGAGTTTCGTATACTTTACCTAATTTAAAGCTTGTGGAAATGAATAATTTTTGCGTGCCTGCAGAAGATAATTCACTATATTTATCTTTTGAAAGATTGAGTAGGGATTAGGAATTACAGAGTTGTGGTTAAAGGAATATTGGAAGCAAAGGTAAATATTATTAATTGCCTTACCATAGACGGTTAAGAGGATTGGTCTATCTGCCATCAGTACAAAACTTTTCTATTTCCTTATTTTGTTGTGTCGTTCGTACCTACAATGTAAGTCAATCGGTCAGTAGATACTCATTGGTAAACGTTTAGAAAATGTATGTACCTATGTAAATCTCACATCAAATTATTTTGAAATTAAACGATGCTCTAGCTGCAACCGATTGTATTACTCAATCTGGGTGGTTTAGTGCAATACGATAGCTTATAAATTAATCTAATACACATCTGATTGCGCGCGTTTACGTCTAATATACGTTAACGACTTACCTACATGTGGGTACGTACCTAATAAAACCTTGGTAATTAATTTAGTTTTGAATTAAGCTTGCTTTTGATGTATTTTAACATTGTAGAAATTAGGTACATTCGTTGTCTAAATAATTCTTTTTTTTTGTAAATTCAATTCCAACGGTAGAAACGTGTGTAGGCATAGTTATATTTAAAACCTAAAACTTAATATGCATGTTTGTTGCGTTGTTACGTTAAATACACAACAGCTAAATAGTTTATAGGTGCATATGCACCTTTATGTAATCAAATAAACTAATTTATATACCTATGGTATTCGTATGCAATTATGTCTGAATGTTACGCCTTCACGGTTGAGCCATTGAATTGATTTAGATGAATGTTTGTATAGATATAAACTAGAACTTTGAAAAGTTACTTAACACGATGGACTGGTAGGATCAAGGTCTCCATCCCAAAAAAAAAACACAAGATTACCTACTTCAATATAAAATGATTTATTTTTGTGAATTGTGCTGATTACTTGTCGGCGTCAAGAAATACCTACAATTTAATGCCTCACTGTAGAGATGCCATCTCAGTTACAGTTCATAATGTTGCCACCCTACCAAAAAAGATGTATCGATGTTTATTAATATCGATGATGTATTAATCAATATCAATACAGAGCATTCAAATTATTAATTTATATTAAATAAAAATAAGTTTTAAGTACGAGTATTTCATACAATCACATTAATTAACAGATCATTATTATTCAACGTGTCGCTAACATTGTAACAGTTTGTAAATGACAAAGCTCTGAGGTAAAGAAAAATACAAGCTAATGTAGAATCACTTTCATATTGTAAATCGATAGAATTTAAAACACCACGTGTCAAGATTATTGAAGATAAGGAAGAAGGTAAGGAGATAGGTTACCTGCTATCTACTCGAAAGAATGTAATACAATTTGATGATAAACAATGAAGACAATAGATTTAGAAAGAGATTATTTAGTTTGTGCCTAATTTCAGTAAAGCACATTGGTTTAGATAGTGTCCGTACACCAATTGTGGTTATAGTTGTGAAATACGAAAACATTAATTCATACAACTTAGGTGCTTGCCTAGGTAGTTATGTATCCCCCTGCACCTTCTGTCTTATATTAAGTAGCTACTCCGCTGGTTCAGCATTGGCAACGGATGTGTCTTAGAATTAGATAACGAATTGTTTTGACGATCGATAGACATGGAATATTGTAAGATGTTTTAAACATATTTTAATGCTAGCCTCCAAATCGGCAGCTCACTAGTCAAGTTATTTTTTCTTTTATTTAAAAAACCCTTTGTCCAAACTATAAATTTAACTAGGTAGTAAAGACAAATAACATGAAAAATTAAAGCATTTTAGAAGAGTCAACAAACACATAACAAATCATATTTTGCTAGTGAATGAGCGCAATAGAAGGGTCCTTTCATTTTGTATCTTATCAGTAATATCATAAACTGTTTTTTTAACAAAGAAATATTGAAAGCATTTAAACACTTTAACATCTTATCTGAACCAATTCTTCGTTCATTGTTGTTTTCCAAGAGCTAGATACTGAAATAAAAAATCACTGTTTCCGCCGTTTTGTTAACAAATTGTTTTATAAATGGCACCTTAAGAATCGATTATCTTTGAGAAATATCTATTATTTAAAGCATGTCGGTAAGAACTTGTGTTTCAATAATCTACACGTACAAAAATAAAAATTAATTGTTTTCTATTCTACGTACTGACATTATCGTTTTAGTAATTTTAGTAAAAGACAAGTTAGGTGATCAAGTAATACTGTTTAATTTTATCTGATAAATAGTTATTAAATGTTAGTATTTACGGCGTTTGAGGCTTTATAAATGCGAAAGTTTGTAAGGATGGATGGATGTTTGTAACTCTTTCACGCAAAAACTACTTAACGGATTTGGATGAAACTTTACAGTAATATAGCTTATACATCAGAATAACACATAGGCTACTATTTGCCGCGATAACCGACATACTTATAGCTAGTTGTTCATAAGCAAGTTTGAAATAAATATTAACGTTGAATCATTGTCTTATTTCATTCATATATAATATACAATTTTACATAAAATACTTGAAGCTTTCATCGCTAACCCATCCCGGCCGTGTTTAGGAACATACCGGGTTGCAATCTGTTACTGTATTGCAGCCAATGGAGACCACTTTGAATAAGCTTTGTATATTTTGAATAGTTATAAATTAATGTATTAAACTAACACACTGTAAAAGTAATAAATACACACACACACACTCATTTAGGGTGCGATTATCAGTTATATGTATTTTTGTGTGCTTATATATATATATATATATATATTATATTTTTGCGTATGTGTGTGTGTTCTAGATCTCTAAACCCTCTAAAGGTTGCCTGGTAGAGAATGCCTTGGACATTAAGTCCGCAGATGTACACAAGTGCATGAAATTGTAAAATAAAAAGATAAAAAAAAAACATAATGACTTTATTAATTTCACTAAAGCATTACCTGCCGATATTTCGTGTAACGCTAACCAACTACATTAAGAACCAAAAGGTTATTAATCTACTGAAATCCTTTAATATGGGTATAGTTACGTCCCACACTCCGGGCGGGTGTAGACACCTGGGATATGCAAATAAATAGAATTTGTATTAAAGACATAAAAATTGAATTAACAATAAAGGGTTTAATTTATCAAATTAAATAAAAAGTTATTACTTAATTACCTAACTAAGCGACTTCAAAAAAAGGAGGAGGTTTCTCAATTCGACCGTATATATATCTATATATTTTTATTATATACTATTTTTGTGTGTTCGCGGATAACTTCGTTGTTTATGAACCAATTTCGATGATTCTTTTTTTAATGGAAAGGAGATGTCCACACGGTGGTACCATGATAAGGACGTTAATATCTGATGATGGCATCTAAGAGTAATCGAGTCGAAACTTGAAGTTGGTTTTATTTTTGTTAAAATTGTACTTGTTTGTCTAAACATTACTAAAATATTAATGTCAATATCCATTTTTAAATAGAATACAATTGTTTACATTCTAGCACATGCAGATTATTGAAACACAAGTGAATGCCCACCAACATCTTGTGAGTAATAGATATTTCTAAAAGATAACGGGTTCTAATGGTAAACTCTTTTCTACTTCCTCTAAAGGTAAAGTATTAGCACCAATTCTAAAACAATTTGTTAACAAACCGATGCCAGTAGGAATAGTTTTATTTAAGTACCTATTTAGCTCTTGGAAAAATTTCAAATAATGAACACAACATTAGTGTGGTGTTAAAGTGTTTGAATGCTTTCAATATTTCTTTAGGAACAAAAACCGTTTACCGACGTTAGGCTTAAACTAAATTGTCTGTTTCTGAATCTATTGTCTTCAATGTTAGCCTTGAAATTGTATTACATTATTTTAGGCAGATAGCAGGTGATGGGATAGGGCTTAAATTAATCTTGACACGTGTTATTTTAAATAGTTCAATCCTTTTACAAAGAGACAGTTGTTCTAAATTTGCTTGTATTTTTTGTCTTTTCACCTCAGAACCATGTTATGTATAAACCAAAGATAGAAAATTAATGTATTTTCCTGAATGTTGTGAACCGTGAATATAGTAGTCGACTGCGTAATATGTAACCTCTGTCCTATTACCTTATAGGATTTCTACAGTACCCGAAGGTTGAATGGAAAAGAATGCCCTGGGTATTAGGTGCTCCTACGTATAAATTTGGCGCATAAAGTATATTAATAAATAAAATACAAGTATGCAGAATACTATTTATTATATTCTCCATCATGATAAGTAAAAGTTCATTTTAATAAACTGACGATGTCCATTTTGATGAGAGAGGTTGGTCGTCTGCCTAGTCGGGCGGGACGGGCGCCAGCGCGGGCACAGGCGGCGCCGGGCCTGCCGCTATCCTGGGCTTCCGCACCTTTATCCCCAACTGTAAATGTAGACAATGTTGAACAATCATCGAACTTTTGCACAAAGACCAAGCTCATCATGTTACATAAAATTGAATTTAAATTAACCTGTTGTCTTACCGTGATGATCGAGTGATAGTCTCAGAGCGTCGCCAGGAGTACATCGGATGAAATGGGCGCTACCACGGCCACGTCACCAAATAGACTGTAAGAAAAATTAAATTTTTGAATCTAAACATTGTTACAAATCATAAAAGGAATAGGAAAAAGATATTTAATTAAAAAGTACTTACACATCAAACTTTAGTTTTTTTCTCTTGCCTCATCTGGGCAACACTTTTGTCGGGCATCGTCACGTCGGGCGGGACGGGCGCTACCACGGCCACGGGCGGCGCCTGGCCTGCCGCGAGCCTGGGCTCCCGCACATTGTTCACCAGCTGTAAATATAGACAACGTTGAACACTCATCGAACTTGTGCACTAAGACCAAGCTCATCATCTAAATAAATAAATAAAATGGGAGTGTCTGTTTGTAATATTAAAATAACCGCTTTTTACTAAATGCATATGTATGTTTATACGGTACATATACCAAAAATGAAGTTAAAAAAGAAATTGTCAGTCTGTTTGTTGGGGTTATCTCTGGAACGGCTGGACCGATTTTGACGGGACTTTCACTGGCAGGTAGCTTATAATCTATAAAATAACTAAGGCTACTTTTTTTAGACTAACTTTGTCCCGCGGCGTTACTCGCGGTACAACACTAACCGCGGGTAACACCGCGGGGTTCAGCCAGTGTTACATAAAATTGAATTTTAATTAACTTGTTGTCTTACCGTGATGATCGAGTGATAGTTTCAGAGCGTCGCCAGGAGCGCATCGGATGAGATGGGCGCTACCACGAATACGTCAGCGAATAGACTGTAAGAAAAATTAAATTGAGTACGTTTTTTTAATCTAAACATTGTCACAAATCATAAAAGGAATAGGAAAAAGATATTTCATTAAAAAGTACTTACACATCAAACTTTAGGTTTTTTTGCTTTCACTTGTTGTTCTTCATTACAACGCCTCTTCTGGGCAACACTCGAAATTTTGTCAGGTAGGACGGGCGCTACCACGGCCACGGGCGGCGCCTGGCCTGCCGCGAGCCTGGGCTCCCGCACCTTGTTCACCAGCTGTAAAAATAGACAAAGTTGAACATTCATCGAACTTTTGCACTAAGACCAAGCTCATATAAAGCTTTGAAAATTTAATTAAATAAACTTAAACTTAGAAAACAAAATCACCTTGGCTTGTATTGGCCACGCCGGGTCCACCAACTTGGTCTTTACATCCAGTTGGTACAGTGTAGTGGCCGGAAAAATAGTGCGCCATGATTTTCGCAAATCGAACATCTGCGACCTGACCTTCTTATCCGCCTGTCAAAGGAAAAACATCGTTAGAATAGTCTTGCAACCTAATTATCAGTATTGAAAAATGATCAATTATCTTTTTAATAATAGTTAATTACCTGTTGTAATGTCCCCGAAAACATTTCGACAATTTTCTGCTCAAACATCTGTATGTAGACGCCACCAACGTTCTTAACCAGTGAGTCTACAAGGTACAGTATTGGCAGCTTGCCGTCGGGGTGAGCCTGCAAAGAAATGAACTGCTAGTTCCAAGCTTCAAGTTCAAGACAATCAGAAAGAATAAGGTAAGTTGTCGAAAAGTTACCTTCTCTAAATGCTTCTCCACTGCTTCAACGATAGCTGCAGCGTGGTCGATGTTCTTTTCCGCCAGGTATGTGAGGTTGAAAATGCGAGATTGGCTGTAGGTTAGTACTGCCAGAAATGACGCATACTGCTCTATCACTTGTTTCGACGAACACATTTTGGTGGTATACAAAACAGACTTACTGTCACTGTAATGGGTACCGTGCCGCTTAATGCTTCGATCGCAACTGTGCCCGTGTCAAAATAGTCTCGCAGAGCTCGGCGCAGCTCGCCCGCCAGGTCGCACCGCCCTCTCTCTCGCCCCGCCCCCTCGTGGCTCGTGGCGTCACAGCTAACTGCCCACCTATTGGCGTTTTCATGGGCAGATGTAAATTTCACTTCAATTAAAGTTTAGTTTTGTTGTTGTTTTTATTGCAAGAGATTTATATAATTTTGAAAATAGATCTAACATAAATTTTATAATCGGTGTAATTTGTAAGAGATATAAACTTTTGGTTTTGAGTTTCGTATACTTTACCTAATTTAAAGCTTGTGGAAATGAATAATTTTTGCGTGCCTGCAGAAGATAATTTATTATATTTATCTTTTGAAAGATTGAGTAGGGATTAGGAATTACAGAGTTGTGGTTAAAGGAATATTGGAAGCAAAGGTAAATATTATTAATTGCCTTACCATAGACGGTTAAGAGGATTGGTCTATCTGCCATCAGTACAAAACTTTTCTATTTCCTTATTTTGTTGTGTCGTTCGTACCTACAATGTAAGTCAATCGGTCAGTAGGTACGCATTGGTAAACGTTTAGAAAATGTATGTACCTATGTAAATCTCACATCAAATTATTTTGCAATTAAACGATGCTCTAGCTGCAACCGATTGTATTACTCAATCTGGGTGGTTTAGTGCAATACGATAGCTTATAAATTAATCTAATACACATCTGATTGCGCGCGTTTAGGTCTAATATACGTTAACGACTTACCTACATGTGGGTACGTACCTAATAAAACCTTGGTAATTAATTTAGTTTTGAATTAAGCTTGCTTTTGATGTATTTTAACATTGTAGAAATTAGGTACATTCGTTGTCTAAATAATTCTTTTTTTTTGTAAATTCAATTCCAACGGTAGAAACGTGTGTAGGCATAGTTATATTTAAAACCTAAAACTTAATATGCATGTTTGTTGCGTTGTTACGTTAAATACACAACAGCTCAATAGTTTATAGGTGCATATGCACCTTTATGTAATCAAATAAACTAATTTATATACCTATGGTATTCGTATGCAATTATGTCTGAATGTTACGCCTTCACGGTTGAGCCATTGAATTGATTTAGATGAATGTTTGTATAGATATAAACTAGAACTTTGAAAAGTTACTTAACACGATGGACTGGTAGGATCAAGGTCTCCATCCCAAAAAAAAAAAACACAAGATTACCTACTTCAATATAAAATGATTTATTTTTGTGAATTGTGCTGATTACTTGTCGGCGCCAAGAAATACCTACAATTTAATGCCTCACTGTAGAGATGCCATCTCAGTTGTGGTTAAAGACATTTATTTCTCAAAAGATTACAGAAATCACTTATAGAGAAAAATACAGTTTTAAACAAAATATTTTACCTAATTAGCGTGGTAAGGTGCAAGGTAGTAGCGTGGCAAGGTAGTTCCAATTTTATTTTTGTTTAGGTGGGTAGTACAAATATCTTTTATAAAATTGTAGGTTCAAAATATTTGTGAAGAAACTATCTGTTTACTAAGGCCTATGACTTAGTGACATGTCGATTGATGTCAAACATTTTGTTTGCTATTAATATATATAGTATATAAAATATTTACTTAATGAGCAGATTTTAGTGTCATTATAGTTATGTTGTGTTTTGTACATAATATTTGTGTTTTGTCATTATAATTGATATTTATCTTAGCAATTATATAAAATAAAAAGATATCTGTAGTTATTAAAGTATTTTTTTTTTATGAGGAGAAATTAGAATAGTAGGACATTATTTTTTATGGAAAATGTTTCCCAATTGTACATGTATGTAGTTTTTTATGTGTACATAAACAATTGAAATTAAAATTAAAAAATAGTAGTGTTATGATTTTATTAGCGAAACATCCTTTAAAATGTAGCTTTTTAATAATCTTTTAAATGTTTTAAATGTTTTAGCTTCTTTTATATCTTTAGGCAATTTATTATAAAATTGAGCCCCTTCATATAGAATACTTTTCTTTCCGTAATTTGTCCTAGGCGTACGTAGACAGATGTTATTAGCTTGCCTAGTCAACCGTTTGTGGCTGTCTATCAGTTTTAGTTTTAGTTACAGTTCATAATGTTGCCACCCTACCAAAAAAGATGTATCGATGTTTATTAATATCGATGATGTATTAATCAATATCAATACAGAGCATTCAAATTATTAATTTATATTAAATAAAAATAAGTTATAAGTACGAGTATTTCATACAATCACATTAATTAACAGATCATTATTATTCAACGTGTCGCTAACATTGTAACAGTTTGTAAATGACAAAGCTCTGAGGTAAAGAAAAATACAAGCTAATGTAGAATCACTTTCATATTGTAAATCGATATACCACGTGTCAAGATTATTGAAGATAAGGAAGAAGGTAAGGAGATAGGTTACCTGCTATCTACTCGAAATAATGTAATACAATTTGATGATAAACAACGAAGACAATAGATTTAGAAAGAGATTATTTAGTTTGTGCCTAATTTCAGTAAAGCGCATTGGTTTAGATAGTGTCGGTACACCAATTGTGGTTATAGTTGTGAAATACGAAAACATTAATTCATACAACTTAGGTGCTTGCCTAGGTAGTTATGTATCCCCCTGCACCTTCTGTCTTATATTAAGTAGCTACTCCGCTGGTTCAGCATTGGCAACGGATGTGTCTTAGAATTAGATAACGAATTGTTTTGACGATCGATAGACATGGAATATTGTAAGATGTTTTAAACATATTTTAATGCTAGCCTCCAAATCGGCAGCTCACAAGTCAAGTTATTTTTTCTTTTATTTAAAAAACCCTTTGTCCAAACTATAAATTTAACTAGGTAGTAAAGACAAATAACATGAAAAATTAAAGCATTTTAGAAGAGTCAACAAACACATAACAAATCATATTTTGCTAGTGAATGAGCGCAATAGAAGGGTCCTTTCATTTTGTATCTTATCAGTAATATCATAAACTGTTTTTTTAACAAAGAAATATTGAAAGCATTTAAACACTTTAACATCTTATCTGAACCAATTCTTCGTTCATTGTTGTTTTCCAAGAGCTAGATACTGAAATAAAAAATCACTGTTTCCGCCGTTTTGTTAACAAATTGTTTTATAAATGGCACCTTAAGAATCGATTATCTTTGAGAAATATCTATTATTTAAAGCATGTCGGTAAGAACTTGTGTTTCAATAATCTACACGTACAATAATAAAAATTAATTGTTTTCTATTCTACGTACTGACATTATCGTTTTAGTAATTTTAGTAAAAGACAAGTTAGGTGATCAAGTAATACTGTTTAATTTTATCTGATAAATAGTTATTAAATGTTAGTATTTACGGCGTTTGAGGCTTTATAAATGCGAAAGTTTGTAAGGATGGATGGATGTTTGTAACTCTTTCACGCAAAAACTACTTAACGGATTTGGATGAAACTTTACAGTAATATAGCTTATACATCAGAATAACACATAGGCTACTATTTGCCGCGATAACCGACATACTTATAGCTAGTTGTTCATAAGCAAGTTTGAAATAAATATTAACGTTGAATCATTGTCTTATTTCATTCATATATAATATACAATTTTACATAAAATACTTGAAGCTTTCATCGCTAACCCATCCCGGCCGTGTTTAGGAACATACCGGGTTGCAATCTGTTACTGTATTGCAGCCAATGGAGACCACTTTGAATAAGCTTTGTATATTTTGAATAGTTATAAATTAATGTATTAAACTAACACACAGTAAAAGTAATAAATACACACACACACTCATTTAGGGTGCGATTATCAGTTATATGTATTTTTGTGTGCTTATCTACATCTACACTAATATTATAAAGAGGAAAGATTTGTACCTATGTTTGTATGTTTGTAATGAATAGGCTTAAAAAGTACTGGGCCGATTTTAAAAATTTTTTCACCAATAGAATGCTACATTCTTCCAATTTGACATAGGCTACATTTCATTTTGAAAAAAATTAGGGATCCTTGGTAAAATTTGAACAATGTAACCGAAGGTGTAGAAAAATGAGTCTTAAAATGTCTTTCGTCGAATGCGCTGCCGAAACTATTAGCGATAGAACAAAATAATGTACAACAATATTGAAGAACATCATAATGTCTACAAAAAACTCCGCGGTAGCATATGTCCAACTATTGTAGTTATGTCACTACAACAACTTTTTTCATTTTAAACATTAATGAAAATGCTAACCAAATCCAAACCATGCTATTTATGTGTTTATATTAATCCTTATCCAAATAAATTATTTTATGGTCAAGACCATTTAACTACCTATAAAATAGTTTTTAAATTATTTAAATTGGACTTTCCATTCAAAAGATATTACGAATTAAAAAATTCAAACAGTAAACAAAACCGCCATAGCGCTCGATCCGCAAAAACGGTCCGCTGGGGCAGCTCTTACAAGACACTTCGCTGGTCATCTGGGACGAGTGCACCATGAGCCACAGGGCGCACGTGGAAGCCGTGGAGCGCACGCTGAGAGACATCCGAAGCTCAGACCGTATAATGGGGGGCGTGACGTTTGTTTTAGCTGGAGACTTTCGTCAAACATTACCAGTTATAACAAAAGGTACTCGAGCTGACGTTATTCGAGCTTGCCTTAAATCATCAACTTTATGGCAATCGATTGAAACTCTTAATCTGCGCACAAATATGGGAGCACATTTAAGTGACAATGACGATAATAATTTCTCACAAAAACTTCTTAAACTTGGAGACGGAAAATTACCGTCTCCGGTTGCAAACAGTCCCCGGTATTGTTGGATAACGAATTGGGTCAAATCGTTCAGAGTCTAGAAATTCTTGTGGACACAATATATCCGGACATACAAAATCTTACGGAGAGAAATTTCAATTGGCTCTGTTCGAGAGCGATAGTATCCCCGCGAAATGAATCGGTTAATGAGATTAACAAAATTATTATGGAAAAAGTACCCGGTAAATTTAAATCTTACAAATCTATTGACACAGTATGCAACATCGAAGATACAGTGCACTATCCACAAGAATTTTTAAATTCCCTGAATCCTTCCGGCTTGCCGCCCCACGAACTACAATTAAAGGTAGGCACTCCCGTAATGCTGCTGAGGAACCTATGCCCTCCCAGCATGTGCAATGGCACGAGACTTCTGGTGAAGGAATTGCGGGAGAACGTCATAGTAGCCACTATAATCACCGGAGCCGCGGCCGGACAGCTCGCCCACATACCGCGGATCCTCATGATTCCTACGGACTTGCCTATATCTTTTAAGAGGTTACAGTTTCCTCTAAAAACATCATTTGCCCTCACAATAAATAAGTCCCAGGGTCAAACATTTTCGATGGTTGGCATCGACCTAAGAAAAGAATGCTTTTCTCATGGATAACTATATGTTGCCCTTTCTCGAGTGGGATCTCCTGAAAATCAATATATTTTGTTGCCATCTACAAATACCACTGCCAACGTAGTTTACAGTGAAGCTTTAAGATAAAAACTGACAAATATAAAAGTAAAAAACGTAAATCTACCTTAATATTATATCTGTAAATAATGTAAAAGTAAACCTGTAAAATAAAAAATACTAAAAATGTAAATTATTAAGTAATAATAAGAATGAAAATTATTAATGACAAACCCTTTTTTAATAAAAAATAAAAAACAAAAAAAACACAAAAAAATATATAAAACCAAAATAAAAAGCACAAAACAACAAAACCAAACAAAAAAAAAAATTTTGTACGGAAAATACTAAATAATGATAGGCAAGTTTCTATCGACACGAACAAAAATTTCTTTTAAATACCTAGATGTATAGGTAGATACATTTTTAGTTGAAAGTTGTCAACGTTTAATTTAGACTATACAGTCTATACACATATTTTAAAATATATACATATTTTATTCGACTCTGCTTTTATTCTAATTACTTAAAAATACATAGTAAAAATGTATATAATATCCTATGTAAATGTTACTTATTTAAGTGCCCGCCAATTAAACCATCAAAGAAATTGAACATAAATAGACTTACATACAAATATAACTGTGGGGTTTTTTTAAATATATATTTAATAAATAAAATTTTTTTAATAAATAAAAATATTTGTGAAAAACTGTTTTTATATCCAAATTTCCAAAAATAAATAATTGTCTACCCCGTGCGAAGCCGGGACGGGCTGCTAGTATCGCGATAGTGGTGCGATTATCAGTTATATGTATTTTTGTGTGCTTATATATATATATTGGAGTTTAAAAGAAATTATGAAAAACAGCTCTATAAACATAAACATCAAGAAAAAACTCTACGAAGTAGTGATACTACCATGCCTTACCTATGGTTGCCAGACATGGTCATTAAGAAATGAAGACGAAGAAAAAATAGCTATCTGCCAACGTAAAATGGAAAGAAGCATGCTTGGCTTAAAACTTACAGATAAAGTCAGCAACGATAACATCAGAAAGAAAACAAGGATAATAGACGTAAGAAAAAGAACGAGAGCACTGAAATGGCAATGGGCAGGACACGTATGCAGAATGGGTAGCAATAGATGGACAAAACGTGTAACAGAATGGCTACCAAGAGACTCGAAAAGGAAAAAAGGGAGACCAATTAAAAGATGGAGAGACATCTTTAAACGGAGATGTGGGTCGCATTGGATGGGATTGGCGCGTGAAAGAGGTGTATGGAAAGGTTTAGGAGAGGCCTACGTAGCGGAGGCGACTATTACAATTAAAGTTTAAATTACAAATAAGGTTAGATTTAAGAAAGCATGTAAACATTGATATCTATTTATGTATACTATTAAAACTTATATGTATCTATGCAAAGATTGTAGTAGAAAATAAAGGCTATTTTTATTTTTATTTTATTTATTTATATATATATATATATATATATATATATATATATATATATATATATATATAATATTTTTGCGTATGTGTGTGTGTTCTAGATCTCTAAACCCTCTAAAGGTTGCCTGGTAGAGAATGCCTTGGACATTAAGTCCGCAGATGTACACAAGTGCATGAAATTGTAAAATAAAAAGATAAAAAAAAAACATAATGACTTTATTAATTTCACTAAAGCATTACCTGCCGATATTTCGTGTAACGCTAACCAACTACATTAAGAACCAAAAGGTTATTAATCTACTGAAATCCTTTAATATGGGTATAGTTACATCCCACACTCCGGGCGGGTGTAGACACCTGGGATATGCAAATAAATAGAATTTGTATTAAAGACATAAAAATTGAATTAACAATAAAGGGTTTAATTTATCAAATTAAATAAAAAGTTATTACTTAATTACCTAACTAAGCGACTTCAAAAAAAGGAGGAGGTTTCTCAATTCGACCGTATATATATCTATATATTTTTATTATATACTATTTTTGTGTGTTCGCGGATAACTTCGTTGTTTATGAACCAATTTCGATGATTCTTTTTTTAATGGAAAGGAGATGTCCACACGGTGGTACCATGATAAGGACGTTAATATCTGATGATGGCATCTAAGAGTAATCGAGTCGAAACTTGAAGTTGGTTTTATTTTTGTTAAAATTGTACTTGTTTGTCTAAACATTACTAAAATATTAATGTCAATATCCATTTTTAAATAGAATACAATTGTTTACATTCTAGCACATGCAGATTATTGAAACACAAGTGAATGCCCACCAACATCTTGTGAGTAATAGATATTTCTAAAAGATAACGGGTTCTAATGGTAAACTCTTTTCTACTTCCTCTAAAGGTAAAGTATTAGCACCAATTCTAAAACAATTTGTTAACAAACCGATGCCAGTAGGAATAGTTTTATTTAAGTACCTATTTAGCTCTTGGAAAAATTTCAAATAATGAACACAACATTAGTGTGGTGTTAAAGTGTTTGAATGCTTTCAATATTTCTTTAGGAACAAAAACCGTTTACCGACGTTAGGCTTAAACTAAATTGTCTGTTTCTGAATCTATTGTCTTCAATGTTAGCCTTGAAATTGTATTACATTATTTTAGGCAGATAGCAGGTGATGGGATAGGGCTTAAATTAATCTTGACACGTGTTATTTTAAATAGTTCAATCCTTTTACAAAGAGACAGTTGTTCTAAATTTGCTTGTATTTTTTGTCTTTTCACCTCAGAACCATGTTATGTATAAACCAAAGATAGAAAATTAATGTATTTTCCTGAATGTTGTGAACCGTGAATATAGTAGTCGACTGCGTAATATGTAACCTCTGTGCTATTACCTTATAGGATTTCTACAGTACCCGAAGGTTGAATGGAAAAGAATGCCCTGGGTATTAGGTGCTCCTACGTATAAATTTGGCGCATAAAGTATATTAATAAATAAAATACAAGTATGCAGAATACTATTTATTATATTGTCCATCATGATAAGTAAAAGTTCATTTTAATAAACTGACGATGTCCATTTTGATGAGAGAGGTTGGTCGTCTGCCTAGTCGGGCGGGACGGGCGCCAGCGCGGGCACAGGCGGCGCCGGGCCTGCCGCTATCCTGGGCTTCCGCACCTTTATCCCCAACTGTAAATGTAGACAATGTTGAACAATCATCGAACTTTTGCACTAAGACCAAGCTCATTATGTTACATAAAATTGAATTTAAATTAACCTGTTGTCTTTCCGTGATGATCGAGTGATAGTCTCAGAGCGTCGCCAGGAGTACATCGGATGAAATGGGCGCTACCACGGCCACGTCACCGAATAGACTGTAAGAAAAATTAAATTTTTGAATCTAAACATTGTTACAAATCATAAAAGGAATAGGAAAAAGATATTTAATTAAAAAGTACTTACACATCAAACTTTAGTTTTTTTCTCTTGCCTCATCTGGGCAACACTTTTGTCGGGCATCGTCACGTCGGGCGGGACGGGCGCTACCACGGCCACGGGCGGCGCCTGGCCTGCCGCGAGCCTGGGCTCCCGCACATTGTTCACCAGCTGTAAATATAGACAACGTTGAACACTCATCGAACTTGTGCACTAAGACCAAGCTCATCATCTAAATAAATAAATAAAATGGGAGTGTCTGTTTGTAATATTAAAATAAGCGCTTTTTACTAAATGCATATGTATGTTTATACGGTACATATACCAAAAATGAAGTTAAAAAAGAAATTGTCAGTCTGTTTGTTGGGGTTATCTCTGGAACGGCTGGACCGATTTTGACGGGACTTTCACTGGCAGGTAGCTTATAATCTATAAAATAACTAAGGCTACTTTTTTTAGACTAACTTTGTCCCGCGGCGTTACTTGCGGTACAACACTAACCGCGGGTAACACCGCGGGATTCAGCCAGTGTTATATAAAATTGAATTTTAATTAACTTGTTGTCTTACCGTGATGATCGAGTGATAGTTTCAGAGCGTCGCCAGGAGCGCATCGGATGAGATGGGCGCTACCACGAATACGTCAGCGAATAGACTGTAAGAAAAATTAAATTGAGTACGTTTTTTGAATCTAAACATTGTCACAAATCATAAAAGGAATAGGAAAAAGATATTTCATTAAAAAGAACTTACACATCTAACTTTAGGTTTTTTTGCTTTCACTTCTTGTTCTTCATTACAACGCCTCTTCTGGGCAACACTCGAAATTTTGTCAGGCAGGACGGGCGCTACCACGGCCACGGGCGGCGCCTGGCCTGCCGCGAGCCTGGGCTCCCGCACCTTGTTCACCAGCTGTAAAAATAGACAAAGTTGAACATTCATCGAACTTTTGCACTAAGACCAAGCTCATATAAAGCTTTGAAAATTTAATTAAATAAACTTAAACTTAGAAAACAAAATCACCTTGGCTTGTATTGGCCACGCCGGGTCCACCAACTTGGTCTTTACGTCCAGTTGGTACAGTGTAGTGGCCGAAAAAATAGTGCGCCATGATTTTCGCAAATCGAACATCTGCGACCTGACCTTCTTATCCGCCTGTCAAAGGAAAAACATCGTTAGAATAGTCTTGCAACCTAATTATCAGTATTGAAAAATGATCAATTATCTTTTTAATAATGGTTAATTACCTGTTGTAATGTCCCCGAAAACATTTCGACAATTTTCTGCTCAAACATCTGTAAGTAGACGCCACCAACGTTCTTAACCAGTGAGTCTACAAGGTACAGTATTGGCAGCTTGCCGTCGGGGTGAGCCTGCAAAGAAATGAACTGCTAGTTCCAAGCTTCAAGTTCAAGACAATCAGAAAGAATAAGGTAAGTTGTCGAAAAGTTACCTTCTCTAAATGCTTCTCCACTGCTTCAACGATAGCTGCAGCGTGGTCGATGTTCTTTTCCGCCAGGTATGTGAGGTTGAAAATGCGAGATTGGCTGTAGGTTAGTACTGCCAGAAATGACGCATACTGCTCTATCACTTGTTTCGACGAACACATTTTGGTGGTATACAAAACAGACTTACTGTCACTGTAATGGGTACCGTGCCGCTTAATGCTTCGATCGCAACTGTGCCCGTGTCAAAATAGTCTCGCAGAGCTCGGCGCAGCTCGCCCGCCAGGTCGCACCGCCCTCTCTCTCGCCCCGCCCCCTCGTGGCTCGTGGCGTCACAGCTAACTGCCCTCCTATTGGCGTTTTCATGTACAGATGTAAATTTCACTTGAATTAAAGTTAAGTTTTGTTGTTGTTTTTATTGCAAGAGATTTATATAATTTTGAAAATAGATCTAACATAAATTTTATAATCGGTGTAATTTGTAAGAGATATAAACTTTTGGTTTTGAGTTTCGTATACTTTACCTAATTTAAAGCTTGTGGAAATGAATAATTTTTGCGTGCCTGCAGAAGATAATTCATTATATTTATCTTTTGAAAGATTGAGTAGGGATTAGGAATTACAGAGTTGTGGTTAAAGGAATATTGAAAGCAAAGGTAAATATTATTAATTGCCTTACCATAGACGGTTAAGAGGATTGGTCTATCTGCCATCAGTACAAAACTTTTCTATTTCCTTATTTTGTTGTGTCGTTCGTACCTACAATGTAAGTCAATCGGTCAGTAGGTACTCATTGGTAAACGTTTAGAAAATGTATGTACCTATGTAAATCTCACATCAAATTATTTTGCAATTAAGCGATGCTCTAGCTGCAACCGATTGTATTACTCAATCTGGGTGGTTTAGTGCAATACGATAGCTTATAAATTAATCTAATACACATCTGATTGCGCGCGTTTAGGTCTAATATACGTTAAAGACTTACCTACATGTGGGTACGTACCTAATAAAACCTTGGTAATTAATTTAGTTTTGAATTAAGCTTACTTTTGATGTATTTTAACATTGTAGAAATTAGGTACATTCGTTGTCTAAATAATTCTTTTTTTTTTGTAAATTCAATTCCAACGGTAGAAACGTGTGTAGGCATAGTTATATTTAAAACCTAAAACTTAATGTGCATATTTGTTGCGTTATTACGTTAAACACACACAACAGCTCAATAGTTTATAGGTTAGTTCGCATTTAGTAGCACCTTTAAGTAATCAAATAAACTAATTTTTATATGGTATTCGAATGTAATTATGTCTGAATGTTACGCCTTCACGGTTAAGCCATTGAACTGATTTAGATGAATGTTTGTATAGATATAAACTAGAACTTTGAAAAGTTACTTAACACGATGGACTGGTAGGATCAAGGTCTCCATCCCAAAAAAAAAACACAAGATTACCTACTTCAATATAAAATGATTTATTTTTGTGAATTGTGCTGATTACTTGTCGGCGTCAAGAAATACCTACAATTTAATGCCTCACTGTAGAGATGCCATCTCAGTTACAGTTCATAATGTTGCCACCCTACCAAAAAAGATGTATCGATGTTTATTAATATCGATGATGTATTAATCAATATCAATACAGAGCATTCAAATTATTAATTTATATTAAATAAAAATAAGTTATAAGTACGAGTATTTCATACAATCACATTAATTAACAGATCATTATTATTCAACGTGTCGCTAACATTGTAACAGTTTGTAAATGACAAAGCTCTGAGGTAAAGAAAAATACAAGCTAATGTAGAATCACTTTCATATTGTAAATCGATAGAATTTAAAATACCACGTGTCAAGATTATTGAAGATAAGGAAGAAGGTAAGGAGATAGGTTACCTGCTATCTACTCGAAAGAATTTAATACAATTTGATGATAAACAACGAAGACAATAGATTTAGAAAGAGATTATTTAGTTTGTGCCTAATTTCAGTAAAGTGCATTGGTTTAGATAGTGTCCGTACACCAATTGTGGTTATAGTTGTGAAATACGAAAACATTAATTCATACAACTTAGGTGCTTGCCTAGGTAGTTATGTATCCCCCTGCACCTTCTGTCTTATATTAAGTAGCTACTCCACTGGTTCAGCATTGCCAACGGATGTGTCTCTTAGAATTAGATGACGAATTGTTTTGACGATCGATAGACATGGAATATTGTAAGATGTTTTAAACATATTATAATGCTAGCCTCCGAATCGGCAGCTCACTAGTCGAGTTATTTTTTCTTTTATTTAAAAAACCCTTTGTCCAAACTATAAATTTAACTAGGTAGTAAAGACAAATAACATGAAAAATTAAAGCATTTTAGAAGAGTCAACAAACACATAACAAATCATATTTTGCTAGTGAGTGAGCGCAATAGGAGGGTCCTTTCATTTTGTATCTTATCAGTAATATCATAAACTGTTTTTTTAACAAAGAAATATTGAAAGCATTTAAACACTTTAACATCTTATCTGAACCAATTCTTCGTTCATTGTTGTTTTCCAAGAGCTAGATACTGAAATAAAGAAATCACTGTTTCCGCCGTTTTGTTAACAAATTGTTTCATAAATGGCACCTTAAGAATCCGTTATCTTTGAGAAATATCTATTATTTAAAGCATGTCGGTAAGAACTTGTGTTTCAATAATCTACACGTACAACAATAAAAATTAATTGTTTTCTATTCTACGTATTGACATTATCGTTTTAGTAATTTTAGTAAAAGACAAGTTAGGTGATCAAGTAATATTGTTTAATTTTATCTGATAAATAGTTATTAAACGTTAGTATTTACGGCGTTTGAGGCTTTGCGCAGAAGCAGCAGTAGCGCCGGCATGACGACGAGCTGTGTCTGATGTGGTAACACTGCTGAGTATTGTTAATGGTAACGTCGATAGTTCGGTCCTTCTTGGTATTCCGGTTCGACATTATCAACCTATGGCATTACCTAGAACCTACACTACACTAACTATCGACAAAACTCATTCATTGTTCGCGCAAGTAGATTGGTGAATAATATATGTGGAGAAAATGACGAGTTTGAAGTATTCGGATCGAAGCCATCGCAGGTGATCAAAAATATATACTTTAGATTTTTTGGCTCCCATACGAATATGACAAACCAATAGAATAAGTTTAATGGTGTATGTATCTTTTAATTTAAATTTTCTTTTATATTGTATCATTTATCCTCTTTATATTTTCTCTTTTATGTTTTTCTTCGTGTTTGAAACCTATTTGCGAATGCCTGTCAATAGCTCTGTAGATATTAATATTAGGATCTAAAAAGTGTGTTTACATGCTGTTGGAATTCCAAAAAATTAAAATAAATAAAAATAATAACGAGCAGTACTTGGAAGATGAAATGGCGCTAGGATGTCGACGCAAGTTGCGTCCCATATCAAAGGCCCACCCTTCTTCCAGGGCAGTAACGACAGACAACCTTATCTCTTGGCATCGTTCCGTACCCGACCATTTGTTCATGAACAACTGAAACACCAGCTGTAACAAGAGCAAGACAGATAATGTCGTTAATATTGGCGATGCTGCTGCTTCTTCGGAAAGCTTCGCGGTTTCAAAACCAAAATCTAATAGGTAAATGTATTTTGAACCGCTTGAGGTCCAGACATTACGTTCACGGGGTCCGAGTGCTTGCGCTACATTTAAACAATTAGCTAAGCAATTGTTTGACGCTTTTCGTGACCAAAATGGCGGCTTTTATCTAGCACAGAGAATAGATGTACCTATGGATATTTATTAATATCGATGGTGATATTAATCCATTTTTATACAGATAGTTGAAATTACTAATTTATATTCAGTAAAAATATGTCATATGTATTTCATGCAATCATATTAATTAACGAATGATTATTATTCACCGTGATGCTAACGTTATATACCTATATTATCTTTTCATCCTCTGTAGTGAAAATTTTTAGTTTGTATGAAATGAAATGAAATGAAATGAAATGAAATGAAATGAAATGAAATGAAATGAAATGAAATGAAATGAAATGATTTATTTCACATAAATAGAGTACATTTACGGTGTTTTTACAATGTCAACATTAGAGACCTTCTATTTAGCCACTGGTGGCATGTGAAAATGGATTTTATTTGAAACTATAGAGTAAAGACAAACTATATCATCTATTAATATAACATTTCGTGGTAATAAAGATTAATTAATGAGAAAAAAAAAAAAAAAAAATGTCAACAAATAAAAATGTCACCTAATGCTAGTACAATGCGAAATATTCAAAATAAAATATTAGTAAGTCAATCAAATATTATACAATTTAAGCTTTATTTTCATTTTTAATTCATAAATTCTTTAAGTGAATAATATGACTTCTCTAGGAGCCATCTCTTGAGATGGTTCTTAAATCGACACATTGGCAATTCTTTGAGGCAATCAGGAATTCTATTGTACACTTTTATGCACATAGAGTAACAATTACTTTGATATAAAGTTGTTTTTGGAGTACATTCTAAAACCAACCTATTTGGGTATCTAGTATTTCTTGGATATTTATCTTTTGCTTTGGTGAACAGGTTTGAGTGTGTTTTTACAAATATTGATATCTCGAAAATGTACATACAATAGAAAGTTAGTATGCCTAAATTTTTAAAATGCGGTCTGCACGTTTCATCTGGTGCAATTCCAACTATAGCTCTGACACATCGTTTCTGTGCTATAAAACATCTGTTTGCCTCCGAGGAATTGCCCCAAAGTATCAAACCATATCTTATTACGGAACTTACGTAGCCATGATACGCTAATACTGTAGTCGTTTGTGAAGAAGTATTCCTAAGATTACTCAAAACATAAACAAATCTATTAATTCTGCTACATGCAGCATCAATATGTGCTTTCCAGTTGACATGCTTGTCCAGTGTTATACCCAGAAAATTTACGTGTTCCTTTTCTTTAATTGTTGTTATATTTTGTAGGGTCATATTTGGAGACCGTATGCTTTGGAATCGTATGTAACTAGTTTTACTTAAATTTACATTCAAATTATTAAGTTCTAACCATTTTGTAACCATATGGATCGTCTCATTTACTTTATCACTAAGGTTAGTCAAATTATTACATGTCAAGATTATAGATATGTCATCAGCAAATAAAACTGTTTTGTGATTTACGATGTCAGGAAGATCATTGATATACAAAAGGAATAGCAAAGGCCCGAGCACACTGCCTTGTGGGACCCCAAAGCTATTTATCTTAAATGGTGAGCTACAGGTAGATAAGGTTGAGTGCTGTCCTATATGTTGTATGTCCACTCTTTGTAAACGTTTGGATAAGTATGATTCGAGCCACGATAGAGCTGGTCCCCTGATTCCATACTGTTCCAATTTCTGCAATAGTAATTCGTGCGATACAAAGTCAAAGGCTTTGGACATATCGAAGAATATCACTAGCGTTGTTAATTTCTTATCAATACTTGAGATAACGTTATGAATCAAGCTGCCAGTGTGGTTGATTTTCCTCGTTGAAAACCATTTTGCTCAGGCTTTATTATATTAAATTTATTTAAAAATGATGTTAGGCGTAAGTGCAAAGCTTTTTCAAAAATTTTTGAGAGAATTGGAATAAGTGTGATCGGTCTATAATTCGACATGTTTAGCTTGTCATCTTTCTTGTAGATAGGTTTTATGACTGACTTTTTTAACATTTCTGGAAATGATCCTTGTTCAAAAGATAGGTTAATTAGGTGCGTTAGGATAGGAGTAATAAATACGGCACTTTTTTTTAGTGCCAAAGTAGATATGTTGTCATACCCCACAGAGTTGCTATTATTCAGATCCATAATAATTTTATATACTTCTGTAAAGTTTAATGGTTCCAGAAATATACTATTTTGTATGACAGTTTTATTAGTGTTTTGTGTGTGTTTTCGAGTATTATTTAACTTTATTGTAAATAATATACTTTACTTTACTGTAAATAATATAGCAAAAAATACAAATGTAGAACCACTTTCTTATTGTAAATCGGTTGAATTTAAAATAACACGTGTCCAGATTATTTGATCCCTAAGCTCAACTTTTAATGTTATAAACTTATGGATAAGTTTGTAAAGATGTGTGTGAAAAGGGTTTACATATTACACGAAAGTTAAAATCTATTATTTATTTAAGTGAATATATTTATTTATTTATTTATTTATTTATTGACACACAAAAAATATCATTCCTACACTAAATGTGAATTCTCTGGCCCCTGAACTAGTGCAAACTGTATTTCAGGGACCAGTGTCTTCGCTCCAGACATTAAAGGATTTTGTATGTCAAATACAAAAAAAAAAGAAAGACAATCAACATTATTAACATTAAAAACAACAAAACAAAAGTAGTTCAGAAACCACACAGCTGACCTGTGTAGACAATTGTGTGTACGTGTGTGCGTCTGTGCGAGCATGTGCAGTGTTTCTATATGTGTGTGCTTGTGTAGACCAATTACCCGACCACTGAGCTAGTTATTGCTTTTTTAACATCATATCACTCAGCCATTTTACTAAAAGTAATTTAAATTTGAAGCTATTGTACTTCTTACATTATTTATACATTATATACATTATAAAAAATATATTTAAGAGAACTTATCAAACAGAAACTATTATTCATGGAGTAAAGAAGATATACTTTTTTTTATCCCTGCTAGCCCTGTTAGCTACCACAATCGAAAATTTTTGTAAGACGAAAGGTGAGCCCCTCATCAAAATGAAGCCACTCACGAAAGATTAGCTTGATAGTAATAACTTGGAAAATTTGTTCTGGTGATCCCGGACTAATATGGCAGAAGCTATAAATAAATACAATGATGAGGATTTGAAATTTAACGAATATGACAACCACTAATGAAATACTCATTGGTCTTTAAAAATGTGTGAACTCATTATCAAATTACAAATAAAAACGATTAAGCACCTAATTAAGTGTGACAATTACTTAATTAGAACATTTCTGTCACGGATTAGGTAATGATTGATAACAAGTAACGCTCGTTAGTTAACGCACAGATTGTAAATAAATAGTACTATGTTTTCAAATAGACACAATAAGTAGTAAATAGGAAGACATTCTAGTTTAAACATTTAAAAATGAATAATTACTAATACTAATGTTACGTTTACGTCCAGCAATAAAAGTAATCAATTCTGTATTAAGTGTGATTTTGAGACTTGAGTGAGATTGATTATTGTGATAATTGTTCATAAGCAAGTTTGAAATAAAATTTTATCTTGAATCATTGTTTTATTCTGTTCATATATAGAACATTTCCATAAAATACTCCAAGGTTTCATCGCTAACACACCCCGGCCTTGTTTAGGGATTGAAACCCAGTATATTTGAATAAGCTTTGTATATTTTTAATAGTTTTAAATGAATGTATTAGCCCATGTTCAGATGATGAGCGCTCAACGCGCGTCTTGCTAACGCGCGACAACAACTACATGTACTTTCGTTCTAGGAGTACACATGCTACGCACGTTTTTACAAGTAGTACAAAAATTGCTATTCTTTGTAATAATATTTATGGCAAAACTAATTACAGATGTTCTAAACAAACTTTAAGGTTTTACATATAAAATCAAATTAAGCAATTCTTAACTTTACGATTAATTAAAATGTTGAATTATTTTTAATACATTGACAATTCATAACTTTAATTTATCCTCATTGCTGCAGGTTACAAAACTCTTGTACATAACTTTATCATGTCTAATCAAGTAACGATTCAAACCTCTAATAGAGTAGTTTAGCAGTTACTCTAAAATGCATGTTCATAAAAGGCATCATAATTATCGAAATTTCTAAAAGATAACGGGTTCTTATGGTAAACTCTTTCCTTCTTCCTCTAAATGTAAAATATTAATACTAATTATAAAACAATTTGTTAATAAAACGATACGGTGAGAGATTTTGTTATTCATCTCTCAGATATTAATATTAATGTATTAGTATATAGTAAAAATTCGCTTATTCTGAAAAATATTTTATATCTTTACAATTTCTGTACCAACACGAAAAAATTACTGATAAAATTATAAATTTAAAAGAATAGATCTCATTGCTAGTAACATCCTTGAGGCAAAGGGTACAAAACAAGTGGTACCATGATAAGGACATTAAGATCTCATGATGGCATCCAAGAGAAATCGAGTCGAACCTTGAAGTCGGTTTTATTTTTGTTAAAATTGTACTTGTATACTGAACCCGTTGCGTTGTTACCCGCGTTTATTGTCGTACCAAGAGTAACGCCGCGGGACATAGCTAGTCTAAAAAAAATAGCCTAAGTTACTCCCTATATCATCAGCTATCTATCATTGAAAGTCCAGTCAATATCGGTTTACCCGGTTCCAGTAATTACCCGAAACAAATAGACAGACAGACAGAAAGACAAAAATTGTAAAAAATACATTTTTGGTATATGAACCATGTATACATATATATGCATTTAGTAAAAATCTGTTATTTTAATATTACAAGCAGACACTGCAGTGTTATTAATTGGTATAGATAAAAATAAATAATAATCACATTAATTAACAGATCATTATTATTGTAACAGTTTGTAAATGACAAAGCTCCGAGGTAAAGAAAAACACAAAAATACAAGCAAATGTAGAATCACTTTCATATTGTAAATCGATAGAATTTGAAATAACACGTGTCAAGATTATTGAAGATAAGGAAGAAGGTAAGGAGATAGGTTATGACGCCTCTCGAGCCAATCCTCTACTCTAACGGGTCTCACCGCCGCAATAAAGGCGTGCCCAGCGCTCGGTTACACTAGTCGTTCCCTCCATTCCTCCACGAGGGCCTGGCGGAGTTGTCCAGTCCCAGCCAGGAGCCTCGGCGTCTCAAAGGAGATCGTGCGGTAACCCCTTATGATCCTGATGGCCAGCACTCATTGCGGTCGTCGCATTGTCTGTTCAGCTAGTCCCTCGTAGGTAATGTTCTTGTGAAAGCCTTCTTATGAAATAGAAAGGTAGTCAAAAGATGTTAAGAGGTCCCACACTCCGGGCGGGTATAGACACCTGGGATATGCAAATTAATAGAATTTGTATTAAAGACATGAAAATTGTATGAACCCTAAAAGGTTTAATTTATCAAATTAATTAAAAAGTTATTACTTAATCACCTAATTAACCGACTTCAAAAAAGGAGGAGGTTTCTCAATTCGACCGTATATATATACTTTTTTTGTGTGTTCGCGGATAACTTCGTCGTTTATGAATCGATTTTGATGATTCTTTTTTTAATGGAAAGTAGATGTTCTAACGGTGGTACCATGATAAGAACATCAATATCTGATGATGGCATTCAAGAGTAATCGAGTCGAACCTTGAAGTCGGTTTCATTTTTGTTAAAATTGTACTTGTTTGTCTAAACATTACTAAAATCTTAATGTCAATTTCAGTTTTTAAATAGAATAGAATTGTTTACATTCTAGCACATGCAGATTATTGAAACACAAATGTCCACCAACATCTTATGAGCAATAGATATTATCTCCTGCTCAACCTCGTGGCCTAACCACCATCTTCATCTCTGAACCTCAAGGCTCCTAAAGCCACTACGTGACACGGGTTCTAATGGTAAACTCTTTTCTACTTCCTCTAAAGGTAAAGTATTAGCACCAATTCTAAAACAATTTGTTAACAAACCGATGCCAGTAGAAATTACTTTATTTCAATATCTATCTCTTGGAAAACATTTAAACAATGAACACAACATTGGTATGGTGTTAAAGTGTTTGAATGCTTACCATATTTCTTTAGAAACAAAAACTATTTACCGACGTTAGGCATAAAATAAATTGTCTGTTTCTGAATCTATTGTCATCATTGTTGGCTTGAAATTGTATTTCATTATTTTAGGCAGATGGTGATGGGATAGAGCTTAAATAAATCTTGATACGTGTTATTTTAATGAGTTCAATCGTTTTACAAAGAGGCAGTGGTTCTAAATTTGCTTGTATTTTAACCGACTTCAAAAAAGGAGGAGGTTTCTCTGAGGTATTTTTCTTTTTTTTTGTGTGTTCGCGGATAACTTCGTCGTTTATTAACCGATTTTGAAGATTCTTTTTTTAATGGAAAGGAGATGTCCCAACGGTGGTATTATGATAAGGACCTTAATTTCTGATGATGGCATCCAAGAGAAATCGAGTCGAAACTTGAAGTCGGTTTCATTTTTGTTAAAATTGTACTTGTTTGTTTTTTTACCTAAAAACCATGCTATGTATTAACTAAGGAAATATCACCACTAAAGATAGAAAATTAATGTATTTTCGTGAATGTTGCGAACTGTGAATATAGTAGTAGACTACGTAATATGTAACCTCAGTGCTATTACCTTATAGGATTTCTACAGTACCCGAAGGTTGAATGGAAAAGAATGCCCTGGGCATTAGGTGCGCCTACGTACAAATTTATCGCATAAAGTATGTTAATAAATAAAATGCAAGTATGCAGAATACAATTTATTATATTGTCCATCATGATAAGTTAAAGTTCATTTTAATAAACTTTGACGATGTCCGTTGTGATGAGAGAGAGGTTGGTCGTCTGCCTAGTCGGGCGGGACGGGCGCCAGCGCGGGCACAGGCGGCGCCGGGCCTGCCGCTATCCTGGGCTTCCGCACCTTGGTCCCCAACTGTAAATGTAGACAATGTTGAACACTCATTGAACTTTTGCACTAAGACCAAGCTCATCATGGTACATAAAATTGAATTTAAATTAACTTGTTGTCTTACCGTGATGATCGAGTGATAGTTTCAGAGCGTCGCCAGGAGCACATAGGACGAGATGGGCGCTACCACGGCCACATCACCAAATAGACTGTAAGAAAAATTAAATTGAGTACGTTTTTTGAATCTAAACATTGTTACAAATCATAAAAGGAATAGGAAAAAGATATTTAATTAAAAAGTACTTACCCATAAAATTTTAGTTTTTATGCTTTCACTTGTTGTTCTTCATTACAACGTCTCTTCTGGGCAACACTCGAAATTTTGTCAGGCAGGACGGGCGCTACCACGGCCACGGGCGGCGCCTGGCCTGCCGCGAGCCTGGGCTCCCGCACCTTGTTCACCAGCTGTAAAAATAGACAAAGTTGAACATTCATCGAACTTGTGCACTAAGACCAAGCTCATCATCTAAATAAATAAATAAAATGGGAGTGTCTGTTTGTAATATTAAAATAAGCGCTTTTTACTAAATGCATATGTATGTATGTTTATACGGTACATATACCAAAAATTAAGTTAAAAAAGAAATTGTCAGTCTGTTTGTTGGGGGTTATCTCTGGAACGGCTGGACCGATTTTGACGGGACTTTCACTGGCAGGTAGCTTATAATCTATAAAATAACTAAGGCTACTTTTTTTAGACTAACTTTGTCCCGCGGCGTTACTTGCGGTACAACACTAACCGCGGGTAACACCGCGGGATTCAGCCAGTGTTATATAAAATTGAATTTTAATTAACTTGTTGTCTTACCGTGATGATCGAGTGATAGTTTCAGAGCGTCGCCAGGAGCGCATCGGATGAGATGGGCGCTACCACGAATACGTCAGCGAATAGACTGTAAGAAAAATTAAATTGAGTACGTTTTTTGAATCTAAACATTGTCACAAATCATAAAAGGAATAGGAAAAAGATATTTCATTAAAAAGAACTTACACATCTAACTTTAGGTTTTTTTGCTTTCACTTCTTGTTCTTCATTACAACGCCTCTTCTGGGCAACACTCGAAATTTTGTCAGGCAGGACGGGCGCTACCACGGCCACGGGCGGCGCCTGGCCTGCCGCGAGCCTGGGCTCCCGCACCTTGTTCACCAGCTGTAAAAATAGACAAAGTTGAACATTCATCGAACTTTTGCACTAAGACCAAGCTCATATAAAGCTTTGAAAATTTAATTAAATAAACTTAAACTTAGAAAACAAAATCACCTTGGCTTGTATTGGCCACGCCGGGTCCACCAACTTGGTCTTTACGTCCAGTTGGTACAGTGTAGTGGCCGGAAAAATAGTGCGCCATGATTTTCGCAAATCGAACATCTGCGACCTGACCTTCTTATCCGCCTGTCAAAGGAAAAACATCGTTAGAATAGTCTTGCAACCTAATTATCAGTATTGACAAATGATCAATTATCTTTTTAATAATGGTTAATTACCTGTTGTAATGTCCCCGAAAACATTTCGACAATTTTCTGCTCAAACATCTGTATGTAGACGCCACCAACGTTCTTAACCAGTGAGTCTACAAGGTACAGTATTGGCAGCTTGCCGTCGGGGTGAGCTTGCAAAGAAATGAACTGCTAGTTCCAAGCTTCAAGTTCAAGACAATCAGAAAGAATAAGGTAAGTTGGCGAAAAGTTACCTTCTCTAAATGCTTCTCCACTGCTTCAACGATAGCTGCAGCGTGGTCGATGTTCTTTTCCGCCAGGTATGTGAGGTTGAAAATGCGAGATTGGCTGTAGGTTAGTACTGCCAGAAATGACGCATACTGCTCTATTACTTGTTTCGACGAACACATTTTGGTGGTATACAAAACAGACTTACTGTCACTGTAATGGGTACCGTGCCGCTTAATGCTTCGATCGCAACTGTGCCCGTGTCAAAATTGTCTCGCAGAGCTCGGCTCAGCTCGCCCGCCAGGTCGCACCGCCCTCTCTCTCGCCCCGCCCCCTCGAGGCTCGTGGCGTCACAGCTAACTGCCCTCCTATTGGTGTTTTTATGGGTAGATGTAAATTTCACTTGAATTAAAGTTTAGTTTTGTTGTTGTTTTTATTGCAAGAGATTTATATAATTTTGAAAATAGATCTAACATAAATTTTATAATCGGTGTAATTTGTAAGAGATATAAACTTTTGGTTTTGAGTTTCGTATACTTTACCTAATTTAAAGCTTGTGGAAATGAATAATTTTTGCGTGCCTGCAGAAGATAATTCATTATATTTATCTTTTGAAAGATTGAGTAGGGATTAGGAATTACAGAGTTGTGGTTAAAGGAATATTGAAAGCAAAGGTAAATATTATTAATTGCCTTACCATAGACGGTTAAGAGGATTGGTCTATCTGCCATCAGTACAAAACTTTTCTATTTCCTTATTTTGTTGTGTCGTTCGTACCTACAATGTAAGTCAATCGGTCAGTAGGTACTCATTGGTAAACGTTTAGAAAATGTATGTACCTATGTAAATCTCACATCAAATTATTTTGCAATTAAGCGATGCTCTAGCTGCAACCGATTGTATTACTCAATCTGGGTGGTTTAGTGCAATACGATAGCTTATAAATTAATCTAATACACATCTGATTGCGCGCGTTTAGGTCTAATATACGTTAAAGACTTACCTACATGTGGGTACGTACCTAATAAAACCTTGGTAATTAATTTAGTTTTGAATTAAGCTTACTTTTGATGTATTTTAACATTGTAGAAATTAGGTACATTCGTTGTCTAAATAATTCTTTTTTTTTGTAAATTCAATTCCAACGGTAGAAACGTGTGTAGGCATAGTTATATTTAAAACCTAAAACTTAATGTGCATATTTGTTGCGTTATTACGTTAAACACACACAACAGCTCAATAGTTTATAGGTTAGTTCGCATTTAGTAGCACCTTTAAGTAATCAAATAAACTAATTTTTATATGGTATTCGAATGTAATTATGTCTGAATGTTACGCCTTCACGGTTAAGCCATTGAACTGATTTAGATGAATGTTTGTATAGATATAAACTAGAACTTTGAAAAGTTACTTAACACGATGGACTGGAAGGATCAAGGTCTCCATCTCAAAAAAACCACAAGATTACCTACTTCAATATAAAATGATTTATTTTTGTGAATTGTGCTGATTACTTGTCGGCGTCAAGAAATACCTACAATTTAATGCCTCACTGTAGAGATGCCATCTCAGTTACAGTTCATAATGTTGCCACCCTACCAAAAAAGATGTATCGATGTTTATTAATATCGATGATGTATTAATCAATATCAATACAGAGCATTCAAATTATTAATTTATATTAAATAAAAATAAGTTATAAGTACGAGTATTTCATACAATCACATTAATTAACAGATCATTATTATTCAACGTGTCGCTAACATTGTAACAGTTTGTAAATGACAAAGCTCTGAGGTAAAGAAAAATACAAGCTAATGTAGAATCACTTTCATATTGTAAATCGATAGAATTTAAAATACCACGTGTCAAGATTATTGAAGATAAGGAAGAAGGTAAGGAGATAGGTTACCTGCTATCTACTCGAAAGAATTTAATACAATTTGATGATAAACAACGAAGACAATAGATTTAGAAAGAGATTATTTAGTTTGTGCCTAATTTCAGTAAAGTGCATTGGTTTAGATAGTGTCCGTACACCAATTGTGGTTATAGTTGTGAAATACGAAAACATTAATTCATACAACTTAGGTGCTTGCCTAGGTAGTTATGTATCCCCCTGCACCTTCTGTCTTATATTAAGTAGCTACTCCACTGGTTCAGCATTGCCAACGGATGTGTCTCTTAGAATTAGATGACGAATTGTTTTGACGATCGATAGACATGGAATATTGTAAGATGTTTTAAACATATTATAATGCTAGCCTCCGAATCGGCAGCTCACTAGTCGAGTTATTTTTTCTTTTATTTAAAAAACCCTTTGTCCAAACTATAAATTTAACTAGGTAGTAAAGACAAATAACATGAAAAATTAAAGCATTTTAGAAGAGTCAACAAACACATAACAAATCATATTTTGCTAGTGAGTGAGCGCAATAGGAGGGTCCTTTCATTTTGTATCTTATCAGTAATATCATAAACTGTTTTTTTAACAAAGAAATATTGAAAGCATTTAAACACTTTAACATCTTATCTGAACCAATTCTTCGTTCATTGTTGTTTTCCAAGAGCTAGATACTGAAATAAAGAAATCACTGTTTCCGCCGTTTTGTTAACAAATTGTTTCATAAATGGCACCTTAAGAATCCGTTATCTTTGAGAAATATCTATTATTTAAAGCATGTCGGTAAGAACTTGTGTTTCAATAATCTACACGTACAACAATAAAAATTAATTGTTTTCTATTCTACGTATTGACATTATCGTTTTAGTAATTTTAGTAAAAGACAAGTTAGGTGATCAAGTAATATTGTTTAATTTTATCTGATAAATAGTTATTAAACGTTAGTATTTACGGCGTTTGAGGCTTTGCGCAGAAGCAGCAGTAGCGCCGGCATGACGACGAGCTGTGTCTGATGTGGTAACACTGCTGAGTATTGTTAATGGTAACGTCGATAGTTCGGTCCTTCTTGGTATTCCGGTTCGACATTATCAACCTATGGCATTACCTAGAACCTACACTACACTAACTATCGACAAAACTCATTCATTGTTCGCGCAAGTAGATTGGTGAATAATATATGTGGACAAAATGACGAGTTTGAAGTATTCGGATCGAAGCCATCGCAGGTGATCAAAATATATACTTTAGATTTTTTGGCTCCCATACGAATATGACAAACCAATAGAATAAGTTTAATGGTGTATGTATCTTTTAATTTAAATTTTCTTTTATATTGTATCATTTATCCTCTTTATATTTTCTCTTTTATGTTTTTCTTCGTGTTTGAAACCTATTTGCGAATGCCTGTCAATAGCTCTGTAGATATTAATATTAGGATCTAAAAAGTGTGTTTACATGCTGTTGGAATTCCAAAAAATGAAAATAAATAAAAATAATAACGAGCAGTACTTGGAAGATGAAATGGCGCTAGGATGTCGACGCAAGTTGCGTCCCACATCAAAGGCCCACCCTTCTTCCAGGGCAGTAACGACAGACAACCTTATCTCTTGGCATCGTTCCGTACCCGACCATTTGTTCATGAACAACTGAAACACCAGCTGTAACAAGAGCAAGACAGATAATGTCGTTAATATTGGCGATGCTGCTGCTTCTTCGGAAAGCTTCGCGGTTTCAAAACCAAAATCTAATAGTAAATGTATTTTGAACCGCTTGAGGTCCAGACATTACGTTCACGGGGTCCGAGTGCTTGCGCTACATTTAAACAATTAGCTAAGCAATTGTTTGATGCTTTTCGTGACCAAAATGGCGGCTTTTATCTAGCACAGAGAATAGATGTACCTATGGATATTTATTAATATCGATGCTGATATAAATCCATTTTTATACAGATAGTTGAAATTACTCATTTATATTCAGAAAAATATGTCATATGTATTTCATGCAATCATATAAATTAACGAATGATTATTATTAATTACCGTGATGCTAACATTATATACCTATATTATCTTTTCATCCTCTGTAGTGAAAATTTTTAGTTTGTAAATAATTTAGCAAAAAATACATATGTAAATGTAGAAATACTTTCTTATTGTAAATCGGTTGAATTCAAAATAACACGTGTCCAGATTATTTGATCCCTAAGCTCAACTTGTTTTTAATGTTATAAACTTATGGATAAGTTTGTAAAGATAATGTAATAATGGGACATGGTTTAAAACTCACTTACCTATGTGTGTGAAGAGGTTTATATATTACACGAAAGTTAAAATCTATTATAAAAAAAATATTTAAGAGAACTTATCAAACAGAAACTATTATTCATAGAGTAAAGAAGATATAGTTTTTTGTCCCTGCTAGCCCTGTTAGCCACCACAATCGAAAATTTTTGTAAGACGAAAGGAGCCCCTCATCAAAATGAAGCCACCCACGAAAGATTAGCTTGATAGTAATAACTTGTAAAATTTGTTCTGGTGATCCCGGACTAATATGGCAGAAGCTATAAATAAATACAATGATGAGGATTTGAAATTTAACGAATATGGCAACCATTAATGAAATACTCATTGGTCTTTAAAAATGTGTGAACTCATTATCAAATTACAAATAAAAACGATTAAGCACCTAATTAAGTGTGACAATTACTTAATTAGGATTTTTAGTGGACATTTCTGTCACGGATTAGGTAATGATTGATAACAAGTAACGCTCGTTAGTTAACGCACAGATTGTAAATAAATAGTTTTAATTAGTACTTTAAGCTGCGTTATTAGTTAGATATTAATACTATGTTTTCAAATAGACACAATAAGTAGTAAATAGGAAGACATTCTAGTTTAAACATTTAAAAATGAATAATTACTAATACTAATGTTACGTTTACGTCCAGCAATAAAAGTAATCAATTCTGTATTAAGTGTGATTTTGAGACTTGAGTGAGATTGATTATTGTGATAATTGTTCATAAGCAAGTTTGAAATAAAATTTTATCTTGAATCATTGTTTTATTCTGTTCATATATAGAACATTTCCATGAAATACTCCAAGGTTTCATCGCTAACACACCCCGGCCGTGTTTAGGGATTGGAACCCAGTATATTTGAATTAGCTTTGTATATTTTTAATAGTTTTAAATTAATGTATTAGCCCATGTTCAGCGCTCAACGCGCGTATTGCTAACGCGAGACAACAACTACATGTACTTTCGTTCTAGAAGTACACATGCTACGCACGTTTTTACAAGCAGTATAACGCGCCTTAGCAAAAGAAATTGCTATTCTTTGTAATAATATTTATGGCAAGACTAATTACAGATGTTCTAAACAAACTTTAAGGTTTTACATATAAAATCAAATTAAGCCATTCTTAACTTAATTATTAATGAAAATGTTGAATTACTTTTAATACATTGACAATTCATAACTTTAATTTATCCTCATTGCTGCAGGTTACAAAACTCTTGTACATAACTTTATCATGTCTTATCAGATAACGATTCAAACATCTAATAGAGTAGTTTAGCAGTTACTCTAACCTGCATGTTCATAAAAGGCGTCATAATTATCGAAATTTCTAAAAGATAACGGGTTCTGACGGTAAACTCTTTCCTTCTTCCTCTTAATGTAAAATATTAATACTAATTATAAAACAATTTGTTAATAAAACGATGCGGTGAGAGATTTTGTTATTCATCTCTCAGATATTCATATTAATGTATTAGTAGATAGTAAAAATTCGCTTATTCTGAAAAATATTTTATATCTTTACAATTTCTGTACCAACACGAAAAAAATACTGATAAAATTATAAATTTAAAAGAATAGATCTCATTGCTAGTAACATCTATGAGGCAAAGGGTACACAACAAGTGGTACCATGATAAGGACATTAAGATCTGATGATGGCATCCAAGAGAAATCGATTCGAACCTTGAAGTCGGTTTTATTTTTGTTAAAATTGTACTTGTATGTTGTTACACGTGGTTATTGTCGTACCAAGAGTAACACCGGGGGGCACATCTAAAAAAAATAGCCTAAGTTACTCCCTATATCATCAGCTATCTATCACTGAAAGTCCTGTCAATATCGGTTTACCCGGTTCCAGTAATTACCCGAAACAAATAGACAGAGAGACAGAAAGACAAAAATTGTAAAAATACATTTTTGGTATATGAACCATGTATACATACATATGCATTTAGTAAAAATCTGTTATTGTAATATTAGAAGCAGACACTGCAGTTTTATTAATTGGTAGAGATAAAAATAAATAATAATCACATTAATTAACAGATCATTATTATTGAACGCGTCGCTAACATTGTAACAGTTTGTAAATGACAAAGCACCGAGGTAAAGAAAAACACAAAAATACAAGCAAATGTAGAATCACTTTCATATTGTAAATCGATAGAATTTGAAATAACACGTGTCAAGATTATTGAAGATAAGGAAGAAGGTAAGGAGATAGGTTATGACGCCTCTCGAGCCAATCCTCTACTCTAACGGGTCTCACCGCCCCAATAAAGGCGTGCCCAGCGCTCGGTTACACTAGTCGTTCCCTCCATTCCTCCACGAGGGCCTGGCGGAGTTGGGCTCCAGTGCCAGCCAGGAGCCTCGGCGTCTCAAAGGAGATCGTGCGGTAACCCCTTATGATCCTGATGGCCAGCACTCATTGCGGTCGTCGCATTGTCTGTTCAGCTAGTCCCTCGTAGGTAATGTTCTTGTGAAAGCCTTCTTATGAAATAGAAAGGTAGTCAAAAGATGTTAAGAGGTCCCACACTCCGGGCGGGTATAGACACCTGGGATATGCAAATTAATAGAATTTGTATTAAAGACATGAAAATTTTATGAACCCTAAAAGGTTTAATTTATCAAATTAATTAAAAAGTTATTACTTAATCACCTAATTAACCGACTTCAAAAAAAAGAGGAGGTTTCTCAATTCGACCGTATATATATACTTTTTTTGTGTGTTCGCGGATAACTTCGTCGTTTATGAATCGATTTGATGATTCTTTTTTTAATGGAAAGTAGATGTCCTAACGGTGGTACCATGATAAGAACATCAATATCTAATGATGGCATTCAAGAGTAATCGAGTCGAACCTTGAAGTCGGTTTCATTTTTGTTAAAATTGTACTTGTTTGTCTAAACATTACTAAAATCTTAATGTCAATTTCAGTTTTTAAATAGAATAGAATTCTTTACATTCTAGCACATGCAGATTATTGAAACAAATATCCACCAACATCTTATAAGCAATAGATATTTCTAAAAGATAACGGGTTCTAATGGTAAACTCTTATCTACTTCCTCTAAAGGTAAAGTATTAGCACCAATTCTAAAACAATTTGGTAACAATTTGTTATTTTATTTCAATACCTATCTCTTGGAAAACATTTAAACAATGAACACAACATTGGTATGGTGTTAAAGTGTTTGAATGCTTACCATATTTCTTTAGAAACAAAAACTGTTTACCGACGTTAGGCACAAAATAAATTGTCTGTTTCTGAATATATTGTCATCATTGTTGGCTTGAAATTGTATTACATTATTTTAGGCAGATGGTGATGGGACAGAGCTTAAATAAATCTTGATACGTGTTATCTTAATGAGTTCAATCGTTTTACAAAGAGGCAGTGGTTCTAAATTTGCTTGTATTTTTAACCGACTTCAAAAAAGGAGGAGGTTTCTCTGAAGTATTTTTTCTTTTTTTGTGTGTTCGCGGATAACTTCGTCGTTTATTAACCGATTTTGATGATTCTTTTTTTTAATGGAAAGAAGATGTCCCAACGGTGGTGTTATGATAAGGACCTTAATATCTGATGACGGCATCCAAGAGAAATCGAGTCGAAACTTGAAGTCGTTTTTAATATTTTTTTAAATTGTACTTGTTTGTTTTTTTACCTCAGAACCATGCTATGTATTAACTAAGGAAATATCACCACTGAAGTTGGAAAATTTATGTATTTTCGTAAATGTTGTGAACTGTGAATATAGTAGTCGACTACGTAATATGTAACCTCAGTGCTATTACCTTATAGGATTTCTACAGTACCCGAAGGTTGAATGGAAAAGAATGCCCTGGGCATTAGGTGCGCCTACGTACAAATTTAGCCCCATAAAGTATATTAATAAATAAAATGCAAGTATGCAGAATACAATTTATTATATTGTCCATCATGATAAGTTAAAGTTCATTTTAATAGACTTTGACGATGTCCATTGTGATGAGAGAGGTTGGTCGTCTGCCTAGTCGGGCGGGACGGGCGCCAGCGCGGGCACAGGCGGCGCCGGGCCTGCCGCTATCCTGGGCATCCCCGCACCTTGGTCCCCAACTGTAAATGTAGACAATGTTGAACACTCATTGAACTTTTGCACTAAGACCAAGCTCATCTACACTAATATTATAAAGGGGAAAGATTTGTACCTATTTTTGTATGTTTGTAATGAATAGGCTCAAAAAGTACAGGGCCGATTAAAAAAAAAATTTCACCAATAGAATGCTACATTTTTACAATTTGACATAGGCTACATTTCATTTTGAAAAAAATTAGGGATCCTTGGTAAAATTTGAACAATGTAACCGAAGGTGTAGAAAAATGAGTCTTAAAATGTCTTTCGTCGAATGCGCTGCCGAAACTATTAGCGATAGAACAAAATAATGTACAACAATATTAAAGAACATCATAATGTCTATAAAAAACTCCGCGGTAGCATATGTCCAACTATTGTAGTTATGTCACTACAACAACTTTTTTCATTTTAAACATTAATGAAAATGCTAACCAAATCCAAACCATGCTATTTATGTGTTTATATTAATCCTTATGCAAATAAATTATCTTATGGTCAAGACCATTTAACTACCTATAAAAGAGTTTTTAAATTATTTAAATTGGACTTTCCATTCAAAAGATATTACGAATTAAAAAATTCAAACAGTAAACAAAACCGCCATAGCGCCGTGGCCGTTGTAGATACATTTTTAGTTGAAAGTTGTCAACGTTTAATTTAGACTGTATATATTTTATTCGACTCTGCTTTTATTCTAATTACTTAAAAAAACATAGTAAAAATGTATATAATATCCTATGTAAATATTACTTATTTAAGTGCCCGCCAATTAAACCATCAAAGAAATTGAACATAAATAGACTTACATACAAATATAACTGTGGGGTTCTTTTTAATATATAATTAAAAAATAATATTTTTTTAATAAATAAAAATATTTGTGAAAAACTGTTTTTATATCCAAATTTCCAAAAATAAATAATTGTCTACCCCGTGCGAAGCCGGGACGGGCTGCTAGTCATCTAAATAAATAAATAAAATGGGAGTTTCTGTTTGTAATATTAAAATAACCGCTTTTTACTAAATGCATATGTATATACGGTATTTATACGTACGGTGTTTATACGGTACATATACCAAAAATGAAGTTAAAAAAGAAATTGTCAGTCTGTTTGTTGGGGGTTATCTCTGGAACGGCTGGACCGATTTTGACGGGACTTTCACTGGCAGGTAGCTTATAATCTTTAAAATAACTAAGGCTACTTTTTTTAGACTAACTTTGTCCCGCGGCGTTACTCGCGGTACAACACTAACCGCGGGTAACACCGTGGGGTTCAGCCAGTGTTACATAAAATAGAATTTTAATTAACTTGTTGTCTTACCGTGATGATCGAGTGATAGTTTCAGAGCGTCGGCAGGAGCGCATCGGATGAGATGGGCGCTACCACGAATACGTCAGCGAATAGACTGTAAGAAAAATTAAATTGAGTACGTTTTTTTAATCTAAACATTGTCACAAATCATAAAAGAAATGGGAAAAACATATTTAATTAAAAAGTACTTACACATCATACTTTAGTTTTCTTTGCTTTTACATGTGTTTGTTCTTTGCAATGCCTCTTCTGGGCACCGCTCAAAATTTTGTTGGGCAACGTCGTGTCGGGTCGGACGGGCGCTACCACGGCCACGGGCGGCGCCTGGCCTGCCGCGAGCCTGGGCACCCGCACCTTATTCACCAGCTGTAAATAAACGAACGTTGAACACACATCGAACTTATGCACAAGACCAAGCTCATATACCTAATGCTTTGAATATTTAATTATCTAAACTTAAACTTAGAAAACAAAATCACCTCGGCTTGTATTGGCCACGCCGGGTCCACCAACTTGGTCTTTACGTCCAGTTGGTACAGTGTAGTGGCCGGAAAAATAGTGCGCCATGATTTTCGCAAATCGAACATCTGCGACCTGACCTTCTTATCCGCCTGTCAAAGGAAAAACATCGTTAGAATAGTCTTGCAATTTACCTTATTATCAGTATTGAAAAAAATGATCAATTAAAATTTTAATAATGGTTAATTACCCGTTGTAATGTTCCCGAAAACATTTCAACAATTTTCGACGCAAACATCTCCGTGTAGACGCCACCAACGTTCTTGACCACTGAGTCTACAAGGTAGAGTATTGGCAGCTTGCCGTCGGGGTGAGCCTGCAAAGAAATGAACTGCTAGTTCCAAGCTTCAAGTTCAAGATAATCGGAAAGAATAAGGTAGGTGTAGGTCACCATGCTGCATTGTTGCATTCTCTGCATTCGCAGTATGGTGACCACCACTCTTGGATTCTACTCATGCTTTCCATCAGGCAGAGTAGAGTCATTTTGGCAGGGTCAAACATAAAAAAAAAAAAAAAAAAAAAAGGTAAGTTGTCGAAAAGTTACCTTCTCTAAATGCTTCTCCACTGCTTCAACGATAGCTGCAGCGTGGGTGATGTTCTTCTCCGCCAGGTATGTCAGATTAAAAATGCGAGATTGGCTGTAGGTTAGTACTGCCAGAAATGACGCATACTGCTCTACTACTTGTTTCGATGTACTCATTTTGGTGGTATACAAAATACGCTTACTGTCACTGTAATGGGTATCGTGCCGCTAAACGCTTCGAACGCGATCGCAACTGTGCCCGTGTCAAAATTTTCTCGCAGAGCTCGGCTCAGCTCGCCCGCCAGGTCGCACCGCCCTCTCTCTCGCCCCGCCCCCTCGTGGCGTCACAGCTAACTGCCCTCCTATTGGCGTTTTCATGGGTAGATGTAAATTTCACTTGAATTAAAAGTTTAGTTTTGTTGTTATTTTTATTGCAAGATATTTATATAATTTTGAAAAATAAATCTAACATAAATTTAAAACCGGCGTAATTTGTGAGAAATAAAAACTTTTGCTTTTGAGGTTCGTATGCTTTATCTAATTTAAAGCTTGTAGAAACGAATTATTTTTGCGTGCCTGCCGAAGATAATTCATTATTTATCTTTTGAAAGATTGAGTAGGGATTAGGAATAACAGAGTTGTGGTTAAAGGAAAATTGAAAGCAAAGGTAAATATTATTAATTGCCTTACCATAGACGGTTAAGAGGATTGGTCTATCTGCCATCTGTACAAAACTTTTCTGTTTCCTTATTTTGCTGTGTCCAACTCATCATATTTTTCTAAGTTTGTACGTACAATGCAAGTTAATCGCTTAGTAGGTACTTATTGGTAAACGTTTAGAAAATGTATGTATGTAAATCTCACATCAAATTATTTTGCAATTAAGCGATGCTCTAGCTGCAACTGATTGTATTACTCACGTATTACTCTGGGTGGTTTAGTGCAATAAGATATCTTATAAATTAATCTAATACACATCTGATTGCGCACGTTTAGGTTTAATATACGTTAACGACTTACCTACATGTGTTACCTACCTAATAAAACCTTGGTAATTATTTTTTATTGAATTAAGCTTGCCTTTGATGTATTCTAGTATTGTAGAAATTAGGTACATTCGTAGGCTAAATAATACTTTTTTTTTCAAAATTCAATTCCAACGGTGGAAACGTATTTAGGCATAATTATATTTAAAACCTAAAACTTAATGTGCATATTTGTTGCGTTATTACGTTAAACACACACAACAGCTCAATAGTTTATAGGTTAGTTCGCATTTAGTAGCACCTTTATGTAATCAAATAAACTAATTTATATACCTATGGTATTCGAATGCAATTATGTCTGAATGTTACGCCTTCACGGTTGAGCCATTGAATTGATTTAGATGAATGTTTGTATAGATATAAACTAGAACTTTGAAAAGTTACTTAACACGATGGACTGGTAGGATCAAGGTCTCCATCCCAAAAAAAAAACACAAGATTACCTACTTCAATATAAAATGATTTATTTTTGTGAATTGTGCTGATTACTTGTCGGCGTCAAGAAATACCTACAATTTAATGCCTCACTGTAGAGATGCCATCTCAGTTACAGTTCATAATGTTGCCACCCTACCAAAAAAGATGTATCGATGTTTATTAATATCAACGATGTATTAATCAATATCAATACAGAGCATTCAAATTATCAATTTATATTAAATAAAAATAAGTTATAAGTACGAGTATTTCATACAATCACATTAATTAACAGATCATTATTATTCAACGTGTCGCTAACATTGTAACAGTTTGTAAATGACAAAGCTCTGAGGTAAAGAAAAATACAAGCTAATGTAGAATCACTTTCATATTGTAAATCGATAGAATTTAAAATACCACGTGTCAAGATTATTGAAGATAAGGAAGAAGGTAAGGAGATAGGTTACCTGCTATCTACTCGAAATAATGTAATACAATTTGATGATAAACAACGAAGACAATAGATTTAGAAAGAGATTATTTAGTTTGTGCCTAATTTCAGTAAAGCGCATTGGTTTAGATAGTGTCGGTACACCAATTGTGGTTATAGTTGTGAAATACGAAAACATTAATTCATACAACTTAGGTGCTTGCCTAGATAGTTATGTATCCCCCTGCACCTTCTGTCTTATATTAAGTAGCTACTCCGCTGGTTCATCATTGCCAACGGATGTGTCTCTTAGAATTAGATGACGAATTGTTTTGACGATCGATAGACATGGAATATTGTAAGATGTTTTAAACATATTATAATGCTAGCCTCCGAATCGGCAGCTCACTAGTCAAGTTATTTTTTCTTTTATTTAAAAAACCCTTCCAAACTATAAATTTAACTAGGTAGTAAAGACTAATAATAGGTAGAGTCAACAAACACATAACAAATCATATTTTGCTAGTGAGTGAGCGCAATAGAAGGGTCCTTTCATTTTGTATCTTATCAGTAATATCATAAACTGTTTTTTTAACAAAGAAATATTGAAAGCATTTAAACACTTTAACATCTTATCTGAACCAATTCTTCGTTCATTGTTGTTTTCCAAGAGCTAGATACTGAAATAAAGAAATCACTGTTTCCGCCGTTTTGTTAACAAATTGTTTCATAAATGGCACCTTAAGAATCCGTTATCTTTGAGAAATATCTATTATTTAAAGCATGTCGGTAAGAACTTGTGTTTCAATAATCTACACGTACAACAATAAAAATTAATTGTTTTCTATTCTACGTATTGACATTATCGTTTTAGTAATTTTAGTAAATTTAGTAAAAGAGAGGTGATCAAAAAATATTGTTTAATTTTATCTGATAAATAGTTATAAAATTTTAGTATTTACGGCGTTTGAGGCTTTATAAATGCGAAAGTTTGTAAGGATGGATGGATGTTTGGATGGATGTTTGTAACTCTTTCACGCAAAAACTACTTAACGGATTTGGATAAAACTTTACAGTAATATAGCTTATACATCAGAATAACACATAGGCTACTATTTGCCGCGATAACCGACATACTTATAGCTAGTTGTTCATAAGCAAGTTTGAAATAAATATTAACGTTGAATCATTGTCTTATTTCATTCATATATAATATACAATTTTACATAAAATACTTGAAGCTTTCATCGCTAACCCATCTCGGCCGTGTTTAGGAACATACCGGGTTGCAATCTGTTACTGTATTGCAGCCAATGGAGACCACTTTGAATAAGCTTTGTATATTTTGAATAGTTATGAATTAATGTATTAAACTAACATACTGTAAAAGTAATAAATATACACACACACACTCATTTAGGGTGCGATTATCAGTTCTATGTATTTTTGTGTGCTTATATAAATATATATTTTATATTTTTGCGTATGTGTGTGTGTTCTAGATCTCTAAACCCTCTAAAGGTTGGCTGGTAGAGAATGCCTTGGACATTAAGTCCGCAGATGTACACAAGTGCATGAAATTGTAAAATAAAAAGATAAAAAAAAACATAATGACTTTATTAATTTCACTAAAGCATTACCTGCCGATATTTCGTGTAACGCTAACCAACTACATTAAGAACCAAAAGGTTATTAATCTACTGAAATCCTTTAATATGGGTATAGTTACGTAAACGCATTCAGCTGAAACTTAATAGTAGAGGGCTGTAAAGATCGCTACAGGTTACATCAGACATAGTAGAGTCATTTTGGCCGTCCATTCATAAAAAAAAAACACTCCACAGCTCCCCCCACGCAATACATTCTGCCAGTGGCAGCGTGTGAAGCGCCGAGTCCACGGTCTGGCTATCGCAATGGTAGCACTCAGGCGTTGGCTCCTTGCGGATCACACACAGGTGATCTCCGAAACATCATTATCCAGTGATCACCTGCGTCAGCCGGTATGAGAGGGTTCCATGAGGGGTCCTCTCCCGCCAATCCTCCACTCTACCGGGTCTTACCACCACAATAAAGGCGTGCCCAGCGCTTGGTTGCCCTAGTCGTTCCCTCCATTCCTCCACGAGGACCTGGCGGAGTTGGGCTCCAGTTCTAGCTAGGAGACTCGCCGTCTCAAAGGAGATCGTACGGTATGAAATAGAAAGGTAGTCCAAAGATGTTACGAGGTCCCACACTCCGGGCGGGTGTAGACACCTGGGATATGCAAATAAATAGAATTTGTATTAAAGACATAAAAATTGTATTAACAATAAAGGGTTTAATTTATCAAATTAAATAAAAAGTTATTACTTAATTACCTAATTAAGCGACTTCAAAAAAAGGAGGAGGTTTCTCAATTCGACCGTATGTAATGTATCTATATATTTTTATTATATACTATTTTTGTGTGTTCGCGGATAACTTCGTTGATGATGATGATGATGATGAACCGATTTTGATGATTCTTTTTTTAATGGAAAGGAGATGTCCACACGGTGGTACCATGATAAGGACATTAATATCTGATGATGGCATCTAAGAGTAATCGAGTCGAAACTTGAAGTTGGTTTTATTTTTGTTAAAATTGTACTTGTTTGTCTAAACATTTCTAAAATATTAATGTCAATTTCCATTTTTAAATAGAATGCAATTGTTTACATTCTAGCACATGCAGATTATTGAAACACAAGTGAATGCCCACCAACATCTTGTGAGTAATAGATATTTCTAAAAGATAACGGGTTCTAATGGTAAACTCTTTTCTACTTCCTCTAAAGGTAAAGTATTAGCACCAATTCTAAAACAATTTGTTAACAAACCGATGCCAGTAGGAATAGTTTTATTTAAGTACCTATTTAGCTCTTGGAAAACATTCAAATAATGAACACAACATTAGTGTGGTGTTAAGGTGTTTGAATGCTTTCAATATTTCTTTAGGAACAAAAACTGTTTACCGACGTTAGGCTTAAACTAAATTGTCTGTTTCTGAATCTATTGTCTTCATTGTTAGCCTTGAAATTGTATTACATTATTTTAGGCAGATAGCAGGTTATGGGATAGGGCTTAAATTAATCTTGACACGTGTTATTTTAAATAGTTCAATCCTTTTACAAAGAGACAGTGGTTCTAAATTTGCTTGTATTTTTTGACTTTTTACCTCAGAACCATGTTATGTATAAACCAAAGATGGAAAATTAATGTATTTTCCTGAATGTTGTGAACCGTGAATATAGTGGTCGACTGCGTAATATGTAACCTCTGTGCTATTACCTTATAGGATTTCTACAGTACCCGAAGGTTGAATGGAAAAGAATGCCCTGGGTATTAGGTGCTCCTACGTATAAATTTGGCGCATAAAGTATATTTATAAATAAAATACAAGTATGCAGAATACTATTTATTATATTGTCCATCGTGATAAGTAAAAGTACATTTTAATAAACTGACGATGTCCATTTTGATGAGAGAGGTTGGTCGTCTGCCTAGTCGGGCGGGACGGGCGCCAGCGCGGGCACAGGCGGCGCCGGGCCTGCCGCTATCCTGGGCATCCCCGCACCTTGGTCCCCAACTGTAAATGTAGACAATGTTGAACACTCATTGAACTTTTGCACTAAGACCAAGCTCATCATGGTACATAAAATTGAATTTAAATTAACTTGTTGTCTTACCGTGATGATCGAGTGATAGTCTCAGAGCGTCGCCAGGAGCACATCGGACGAGATGGGCGCTACCACGGCCACATCACCAAATAGACTGTAAGAAAAATTAAATTGAGTACGTTTTTTGAATCTAAACATTGTTACAAATCATAAGAGGAATAGGAAAAAGATATTTAATTAAAAAGTACTTACACATCAAACTTTAGGTTTTTTTGCTTTCACTTGTTGTTCTTCATTACAACGTCTCTTCTGGGCAACACTCGAAATTTTGTCAGGCAGGACGGGCGCTACCACGGCCACGGGCGGCGCCTGGCCTGCCGCGAGCCTGGGCTCCCGCACCTTGTTCACCAGCTGTAAAAATAGACAAAGTTGAACATTCATCGAACTTTTGCACTAAGACCAAGCTCATATAAAGCTTTGAAAATTTAATCAAATAAACTTAAACTTAGAAAACAAAATCACCTTGGCTTGTATTGGCCACGCCGGGTCCACCAACTTGGTCTTTACGTCCAGTTGGTACAGTGTAGTGGCCGAAAAAATAGTGCGCCATGATTTTCGCAAATCGAACATCTGCGACCTGACCTTCTTATCCGCCTGTCAAAGGAAAAACATCGTTAGAATAGTCTTGCAACCTAATTATCAGTATTGACAAATGATCAATTATCTTTTTAATAATGGTTAATTACCTGTTGTAATGTCCCCGAAAACATTTCGACAATTTTCTGCTCAAACATCTGTATGTAGACGCCACCAACGTTCTTAACCAGTGAGTCTACAAGGTACAGTATTGGCAGCTTGCCGTCGGGGTGAGCCTGCAAAGAAATGAACTGCTAGTTCCAAGCTTCAAGTTCAAGACAATCAGAAAGAATAAGGTAAGTTGTCGAAAAGTTACCTTCTCTAAATGCTTCTCCACTGCTTCAACGATAGCTGCAGCGTGGTCGATGTTCTTTACCGCCAGGTATGTGAGGTTGAAAATGCGAGATTGGCTGTAGGTTAGTACTGCCAGAAATGACGCATACTGCTCTATTACTTGTTTCGACGAACACATTTTGGTGGTATACAAGACAGACTTACTGTCACTGTAGTGGGTACCGTGCCGCTTAATGCTTCGATCGCAACTGTGCCCGTGTCAAAATTGTCTCGCAGAGCTCGGCTCAGCTCGCCCGCCAGGTCGCACCGCCCTCTCTCTCGCCCCGCCCCCTCGTGGCTCGTGGCGTCACAGCTAACTGCCCTCTTATTGGCGTTTTCATGGGCAGATGTAAATTTCACTTGAATTAAAGTTTAGTTTTGTTGTTGTTTTTATTGCAAGAGATTTATATAATTTTGAAAATAGATCTAACATAAATTATATAACCGGTGTAATTTGTAAGACATATAAACTTTTGGTTTTGAGTTTCGTATACTTTACCTAATTTAAAGCTTGTGGAAATGAATAATTTTAGCGTGCCTGCAGAAGATAATTCATTATATTTATCTTTTGAAAGATTGAGTAGGGATTAGGAATTACAGAGTTGTGGTTAAAGGAATATTGAAAGCAAAGGTAAATATTATTAATTGCTTTACCATAGACGGTTACGAGGATTGGTATATCTGCCATCAGACTTCCCTTCGCGGCACCGAGCGGTTAACGTGTGACGTTGCATTGTGATAATTTAAATATTGTTTTTTTGTGTATTCTCGCGACTGTTTCCCGGTTTGTGGGCGGTTTAAGGTTGTATATAGTGTTTTTTAACAAATAATCTGTAAGTTTTTACCCTTTTCAATACAAATACTGTGTTAGTTTCCTTTATTACGGCTATCGGTAAGTAATTTTATTATATTATTAAAGTGGGTAGGAATAATATTTTGTTTGTATTATTTACTTTTCATCTTTTTTGATTTTGAAGCTATTTTATTGATTTTCTTCTAACTGGTGTGTCATTATTTGACCATGTCGGTTGTTGGCGAGTTACCGGATCCCGGTGGTACAAACGAATTTTCAACACCAACCGGTAAGGGATTGTTTGGTAGAATGTCGCCAATAAATTTATCGCCAAAGGACATTAGAACGGAAAGAATTAGGGCTTCGGACTCGGGCGGGAATATTTCGTCTCTTAGTGGTCATGATAGTTGTGGGGCGTCTGACTATATTGAGTTGGTGTCTCAGGCAACCGAATATTTGGCAAAAATTAACGAATTAGTAAACGATCAAGGGTCGCGAATGAATGTGGGCAATAGGACGGCGATTATGGACATAACCCAGCGGATTACCGGTATCGTCTCATTGTTGGCAATTAAATCTTCTAGCAATGAAACGAAATTAGCGAATCTCGAGCGCCAGGTGGGCGGTATCGCGGTTCAACAGCCGGGATTTACGTACGCGGACAAGCTTAAGCTTCGCTTACCGCCTGGTTCGGCTCCGTGTCCGGTGTCCGCTGAGGCGCGCGTATCTAGGCCGTGTGTTATTGCGTATCCTACAACGGAACGTTCAACGGATTATGCAACTTCGTCGGCCACAAAACAGGCTCTCATGAAGGCTATTAAGCCCAGTGACGAAGGTTTTCAAATTGTAGGCGTTAAAAAAACCGCAAGGGCAGGCGTCGTGTTGCGGGTTGCAAATGAAAGGCAGCTTAAAAAACTAGAATCAGTAAACGCCATTAAATCAGCAGGCTTACGCTTAGAAAAACCGAAAGGCCGAAGGCCCCGTATAATTGTAAAAGACGTACCCAGTTCTATGGAGGATCGTACTTTCCTAACAGCTTTATATCGTCAGAATATCAAGGACGAATTAAAATTAACTGAAAGCGACTTTTTAAAATCAACCAAAATTGTCAGGCATCGTAAATTAGAACACGGACGCCAATGGATAGGCTTAGAATTAGAGACAGAAGTTAGGAAACACTTAGCTAGCACAAAAGATAAATTATACATAGACTGGGCCACTTGTAGGTTTATAGACGACTTAGAAGTAGTTCGTTGCTTAAACTGTCAACAATTCGGTCATGTTCAAAAGTTTTGCACTATTAAAACTCCTACCTGTGCCAATTGCGCCGGCAGCCACGATACAAGAGCTTGTTCTATTAAGGACACACCAGATTTTAAACCGAAATGCGCACAATGCAGCCGGTACAAAAAACCATGTGACCATCGATGTGGATCACAGGACTGCTCCACATATAAACTTAAATTAGAGCAGCTAATCCTAAACACTAATTACTGAATAGTTTTACAGCAGTAGTTTAGTAATTGTAGTACTTAATTAATAATGGATAATATCTCAATAGGCCAGTTAAACCTTCATAATGACAAAATAGCTACGTCAGAATTAGACAATTTAGTTTTGGAACAAAAGTTAGATATTGTCCTTATACAAGAACAATATCAAAGCGCTCGCTTGCGGAACAATGTAGTACAACTAGATGGCCGGTCACGGGCTGGGATATATGTTGCAAGTTCTACTTTTACGGTAACATCTTTGCGTAACCTTATGACGTCACACTGCGCCGTTGCTGAGATTTCATCCTCCACCTGTAAGGTTTATGTAGTGAGCTGTTATTTTCAGTTTTCACATCCCATTGATCCTCATCTACATCATTTACGTTTCGTTTTGCGGTCCCTCGTGGGACACAAAATTATCATTGGCGCTGATGTCAATGCATCTTCTACTTTATGGTATGGCAAGCTGCGTTCAACTGACATGGCCCGGCGCTGTGCGGTTGAAGATTTTATTGCGGAAATGAATCTTACCATTCACAATACCCCTGATGCACCACCAACTTTTTGCAGCCCCATGGGTGAGTCTTCTATTGACGTGACGCTTACGCGCGGCGACGTCTCGATATCTGGATGGCGTGTCCTACCGGACGCATCCTGTAGTGATCACCGCTTAATCGTGTACGAATTCATACCAATTGTTGCACAACATCCACTAATAACTCCGTACAATTTTAGATATAAAACTAAAGGGGCAAATTGGGCTTTATTTGGTTCACTCTTTGCAGTACATGCCAAAGACTTCACTCGCAGTTGTCTATCAGCTGAGGAAAGCGCAGAAATATTGTCAGACACTTTCACATATTGTGCTGATGTTTGTATAGGCCGCGGATCTATCACTAGCACTCGTAGATGTGATTGGTGGAACTATAAATTGGTCGAATTACGTAGAATCCATCGGAAAGCTCGTAAAAAACTAAATGTCATTAAAAAGCGTAACGTAACAGGAAATATTTACAATAATGCTCTCATTGCTCTTAGAGTTGCTAGGTCTCACTACAGGGCAGCAGTGGAGAAATCAAAGGGAAATTTAATACGCAAACTTGTAGATAAACTCGATAGAGAGGGTCCGTGGTCACCTTTGTATCATGAATTTAAGGCAAATAGATCTATCGACCTTGCATACGTACAGAACATCAAAATTCATAACAGTTATACTACAGGAGTAGAAGAAACAGCAAAATATCTTTTAGAATCACTTGTGCCCGACGATCGGCCGGAGGATGACACTGATTATCACCGACAAATTAGGCAGTGGGCCATCGAACCACCATTGTCTCCAACGTCTGACTTACCATCTTCAGACGAATTTCTTGGTATTGTTAGGTCATTACCACTAAACAAGGCTTCGGGCGACGATAAAATATCAAATAAAATGATAAAAGAAGCTTGTAAACTCTCGGGTGATACGATTTTAACAGTTTTTAAACGTTGCATTGCGGAAGGAGTATTTCCTAGTGTTTGGCGGTGCGGTAATATTCGTATAATACCAAAACACGGCGATAAGCCGCCGGACGATCCTGGGTCCTATCGACCTATAACACTGTTGCCATCGCTAGGAAAGCTTTTAGAACGTCTTGTAGTGCCTCGACTTCTACCGGGTGGAGTTAAATTTCATGATAGACAATTCGGATTTACGTTGGGAAAATCAACAACAGATGCGGTCATATCTGTAAGGAAAACTGTCACCGAGTCAAGGTTTCAATACGTCTTAGGTATCTTCTTAGATATATCTGGCGCCTTCGACAACGCGTGGTGGCCCATGTTATTGCTAAAATTAAAATCAAGAGGATGCTATAAAAATATTTATTCCCTAATCTCCTCATACTTCACACAAGGCACAACAAAATTAAGACTTGGGCATCATTCTGTGTCGAAGGCGCTTACGATGGGGTGTCCTCAGGGCTCGGTGCTAGGTCCATACTTGTGGAATATAGGCTTCGACGATTTTCTTACAATACCTATACCACCCGGATGTACTCTAAACGCGTATGCGGACGACGGTTTATTACTGGTGGAATCTGATACTAGAGCGGGGCTTGAGAGTCTGGCTAATAGATGTTTGAACTTAGTATCTCTATGGGGTGTACGTAATCGCTTGACTTTTGCACCAAACAAAACCTTCCAGCTACTTCTGAAAGGTAACCTCAAATCACCGCCGTGTATTAAATTTCAAAATGTTACTGTTAAAAATAAAACCTCGGTTTGCTATTTGGGATTAGTTTTAGAAAGAAATTTTTCATTTATCGAACATATTAGAACAGTTAATGAAAAGTCTAAAAAAAGTTTCTTTGCTCTGACGAGAATATCAACTGCCACATGGGGTCTTTCATTTAATACATTAAAAATCATATATGGAGCTACTTATTTGGGTGCTGTTTGCTATGGTGCTCCCGTATGGGCCGATAGAGCGACTGTAGGTGCTGTCCGTCGCAAACTGCTACAAGGCCAACGACTTGCATTAATCTTCTTATGCAAAGCATATAGGACGGTTAGTACTGAGGCATTACCGGTATTGGCGGGTGTTCTTCCGGTCGATCTCGAGGTGCAAAGACGTGCAGCCATGTACTATTCTACAAAACAAAACATGGAATGCGATTTTTTGGGCGTACGAGACCGCGATAAAATCATAAGATTGTTTCAACAGCAATCCAATGTCTATGACGACCTAATGGATGAATGGCAACAACGATGGGACAAATCATCTAAGGGGCGCCACCTCTACCAGTTCTTTCCATCTGTTCGCGAACGGATGTCGAGGACATGGCTCGAGGTAGATCACTGTGTCGCTCAATTTCTTACGGGCCACGGTAACTTTAAGAGCAAACTACACTCATTTAAATTAGTCGATTCACCATTGTGTCAATGCTCAACACCCGATACTAGCTGTGAACAATCGGCTCATCATGTTCTCTGGGAGTGTAGTCTTTGGTACAATGAACGTAACACAATGCTAAATAGCTTACAAATGACATCTGGGGCGGTATACTATGGGGATCTTGTGTCAACTGCGGTGAATTTCCGTGCGTTTAGGCGATTCTGCCATACATACTATAGTAATCAAATATAGCTCACTTAGGACCCCTAATACTTTATCCGTGGTGCTTCCCGGTTTAAAAAAAGGTGTCTGCCTATTTTGACTTCATTTTGTCTCCCGCTTTGCTAAGGAGGGAAGTGGACTTATCATATTTCCAACTCCTCCTGTTTTTCTTCTGATTAATTTCGTTGCGGGTTCCAAGACAGTTAATATTTTTTCCTGGGACTTCCCGAGTGTCATAACTCGGTGTGTTCGTGGGTCACTGCTGTTGATCCTGGTGTACAGGAGTTACAGCGGTGGGCGTGTGGGTGGGATTAGTCCCATATCTGCCATCAGTACAAAACTTTTCTATTTCCTTATTTTGTTGTGTCGTTCGTACCTACAATGTAAGTCAATCGGTCAGTAGGTACTCATTGGTAAACGTTTAGAAAATGTATGTACCTATGTAAATCTCACATCAAATTATTTTGCAATTAAGCGATGCTCTAGCTGCAACCGATTGTATTACTCAATCTGGGTGGTTTAGTGCAATACGATAGCTTATAAATTAATCTAATACACATCTGATTGCGCGCGTTTAGGTCTAATATACGTTAAAGACTTACCTACATGTGGGTACGTACCTAATAAAACCTTGGTAATTAATTTAGTTTTGAATTAAGCTTACTTTTGATGTATTTTAACATTGTAGAAATTAGGTACATTCGTTGTCTAAATAATTCTTTTTTTTTGTAAATTCAATTCCAACGGTAGAAACGTGTGTAGGCATAGTTATATTTAAAACCTAAAACTTAATATGCATGTTTGTTGCGTTGTTACGTTAAATACACAACAGCTCAATAGTTTATAGGTTAGTTCGCATTTAGTAGCACCTTTATGTAATCAAATAAACTAATTTATATACCTATGGTATTCGAATGCAATTATGTCGAGTCGAGCCATTGAATTGATTTAGATGAATGTTTGTATAGATTTTAACTAGAACTTTGAAAACTTACCTACTTAACACGATGGACTGGTAGGATCAAGGTCTCCATCTCAAAAAAACCACAAGTTTACCTACTTCAATATAAAATGATTTATTTTTGTGAATTGTGCTGATTACTTGTCGGCGTCAAGAAATACCTACAATTTAATGCCCCACTGTAGAGATGCCATCTCAGTTACAGTTCATAATGTTGCCACCCTACCAAAAAAGATGTATCGATGTTTATTAATATGGATGATGTATAAATCAATATCAATACAGAGCATTCAAATTATCAATTTATATTAAATAAAAATAAGTTATAAGTACGGGTATTTCATGCAATCACATTAATTAACAGATCATTATTATTCAACGTGTTGCTAACATTGTAACAGTTTGTAAATGACAAAGCTCTGAGGTAAAGAAAAATACAAGCTAATGTAGAATCACTTTCATATTGTAAATCGATAGAATTTAAAATACCACGTGTCAAGATTATTGAAGATAAGGAAGAAGGTAAGGAGATAGGTTACCTGCTATCTACTCGAAAGAATGTAATACAATTTGATGATAAACAACGAAGACAATAGATTTAGAAAGAGATTATTTAGTTTGTGCCTAATTTCAGTAAAGTGCATTGGTTTAGATAGTGTCCGTACACCAATTGTGGTTATAGTTGTGAAATACGAAAACATTAATTCATACAACTTAGGTGCTTGCCTAGGTAGTTATGTATCCCCCTGCACCTTCTGTCTTATATTAAGTAGCTACTCCGCTGGTTCAGCATTGCCAACGGATGTGTCTCTTAGAATTAGATAACGAATTGTTTTGACGATCGATAGACATGGAATATTGTAAGATGTTTTAAACATATTATAATGCTAGCCTCCGAATCGGCAGCTCACTAGTCGAGTTATTTTTTCTTTTATTTAAAAAACCCTTTGTCCAAACTATAAATTTAACTAGGTAGTAAAGACAAATAACATGAAAAATTAAAGCATTTTAGAAGAGTCAACAAACACATAACAAATCATATTTTGCTAGTGAGTGAGCGCAATAGGAGGGTCCTTTCATTTTGTATCTTATCAGTAATATCATAAACTGTTTTTTTAACAAAGAAATATTGAAAGCATTTAAACACTTTAACATCTTATCTGAACCAATTCTTCGTTCATTGTTGTTTTCCAAGAGCTAGATACTGAAATAAAGAAATCACTGTTTCCGCCGTTTTGTTAACAAATTGTTTCATAAATGGCACCTTAAGAATCCGTTATCTTTGAGAAATATCTATTATTTAAAGCATGTCGGTAAGAACTTGTGTTTCAATAATGTACACGTACAACAATAAAAATTAATTGTTTTCTATTCTACGTATTGACATTATCGTTTTAGTAATTTTAGTAAAAGACAAGTTAGGTGATCAAGTAATATTGTTTAATTTTATCTGATAAATAGTTATTAAATGTTAGTATTTACGGCGTTTGAGGCTTTGCGCAGAAGCAGCAGTAGCGCCGGCATGACGACGAGCTGTGTCTGATGTGGTAACACTGCTGAGTATTGTTAATGGTAACGTCGATAGTTCGGTCCTTCTTGGTATTCCGGTTCGACATTATCAACCTATGGCATTACCTAGAACCTACACTACACTAACTATCGACAAAACTCATTCATTGTTCGCGCAAGTAGATTGGTGAATAATATATGTGGAGAAAATGACGAGTTTGAAGTATTCGGATCGAAGCCATCGCAGGTGATCAAAATATATACTTTAGATTTTTTGGCTCCCATACGAATATGACAAACCAATAAAATAAGTTTAATGGTGTATGTATCTTTTAATTTAAATTTTCTTTTATATTGTATCATTTGTCCTCTTTATATTTTCTCTTTTATGTATTTCTTCGTGTTTGAAACCTATTTGCGAATGCCTGTCAATAGCTCTGTAGATATTAATATTAGGATCTAAAAAGTGTGTTTATATGCTGTTGGAATTCCAAAAAATGTAAAATAAATAAAAATAATAACGAGCAGTACTTGGAAGAAGAAATGGCGCTAGGATGTCGACGCAAGTTGTGTCCCACATCAAAGGCCCACCCTTCTTCCAGGGCAGTAACGACAGACAACCTTATCTCTTGGCATCGTTCCGTACCCGACCATTTGTTCATGAACAACTGGAACACCAGCTGTAACAAGAGCAAGACAGATAATGTCGTTAATATTGGCGATGCTGCTGCTTCTTCGGAAAGCTTCGCGGTTTCAAAACCAAAATCTAATAGTAAATGTATTTTGAACCGCTTGAGGTCCAGACATTACGTTCACGGGGTCCGAGTGCTTGCGCTACATTTAAACAATTAGCTAAGCAATTGTTTGATGCTTTTCGTGACCAAAATGGCGGCTTTTATCTAGCACAGAGAATAGATGTACCTATGGATATTTATTAATATCGATGGTGATATTAATCCATTTTTATACAGATAGTTGAAATTACTAATTTATATTCAGTAAAAATATGTCATATGTATTTCATGCAATCATATTAATTAACGATTGATTATTATTAATTACCGTGATGCTAACATTATATACCTATATTATCTTTTCATCCTCTGTAGTGAAAATTTTTAGTTTGTAAATAATACCTATAGCAAAAAATACAAATGTAGAACCACTTTCTTATTGTAAATCGGTTGAATTTAAAATAACACGTGTCCAGATTATTTGATCCCTAAGCTCAACTTGTTTTTAATGTTATTAACTTATGGATAAGTTTGTAAAGATAATGTAATAATGGGACATGGTTTAAAACTGCGTACGTACATGATTTAAAGGGTTACTGTTTATACTTTGATAACGTCAGTATAGTAAAAGATAGTTTTTATGTATTTTTGATTAAATCGAAACGTCATAAATAATTAATTGTATCCTTGTCTTCCTTACCGACTTTTGTCCACGTGTCCCAATTCTGAATAACTTATTTAAAAACTTGCACCTACGCCAAATCTTCGACATGTCTGGTGTAGCAATCCTTGTCATGAATATTCCACAAACAAAGATGTTTTTTATGAAACTTACGAACAGAATGAATCCCTCACTAGAAAAATCTAGTGTTTTCGATAGAATTGCTGCCTTTGGGTCTCCGAATTCAAAATACGAATTGAGATCACTTACCCATGTGTGTGAAGAGATTTATATACTACTCGAAAGTTAAAATCTATTATAAAAAAATATTTAAGAGAACTTCATCATCATCATCATCAGCCTATCGCAGTCCACTGCTGGACATAGGCCTCTCCAATTGAAAGAAATTATCCAAAGAGAACTTATCAAAAAGAAATTATTATTCATGGAGTAAAGAAGATATAGTTTTTTTGTCCCTGCTAGCCCTGTTAGCTACCACAATCGAAAATTTTTGTAAGACGAAAGGTGAGCCCCTCATCAAAATGAAGCCACTCACGAAAGATTAGCTTGATAGTAATAACTTGTAAAAGTTGTTCTGGTGATCCCGGACTAATATGGCAGAAGCTATAAATAAATACAATGATGAGGATTTGAAATTTAACGAATATGACAACCACTAATGAAATACTCATTGGTCATTAAAAATGTGTGAACTCATTATCAAATTACAAATAAAAACGATTAAGCACCTAATTAAGTGTGACAATTACTTAATTAGGATTTTTAGTGAACATTTCTGTCACGGATTAGGTAATGATTGATAACAAGTAACGCTCGTTAGTTAACGCACAGATTGTAAATAAATAGTTTTAATTAGTACTATAGGCTGCGTTATTAGTTAGATATTAATACTATGTTTTCAAATAGACACAATAAGTAGTAAATAGGAAGACATTCTAGTTTAAACATTTAAAAATGAATAATTACTAATACTAATGTTACGTTTACGTCCAGCAATAAAAGTAATCAATTCTGTATTAAGTGTGATTTTGAGACTTGAGTGAGATTGATTATTGTGATAATTGTTCATAAGCAAGTTTGAAATAAAATTTTATCTTGAATCATTGTTTTATTCTGTTCATATATAGAACATTTCCATAAAATACTCCAAGGTTTCATCGCTAACACACCCCGGCCGTGTTTAGGGATTGAAACCCAGTATATTTGAATTAGCTTTGTATATTTTTAATAGTTTTAAAATTAATGTATTAGCCCATGTTCAGCGCTCAACGCGCGTATTGATAACGCGCGACATCAACTACATGTACTTTCGTTCTAGGAGTACACATGCTACGCACGTTTTTACAAGCAGTACCTAACGCGCGTTAGCAAAAGAAATTGCTATTCTTTGTAATAATATTTATGGCAAGACTAATTACAGATGTTCTAAACAAACTTTAAGGTTTTACATATAAAATCAAATTAAGCCATTCTTAACTTAATTATTAATTAAAATGTTGAATTACTTTTAATACATTGACAATTCATAACTTTAATTTATCCTCATTGCTGCAGGTTACAAAACTCTTGTACATAACTTTATCATGTCTTATCAGATAACGATTCAAACCTCTAATAGAGTAGTTTAGCAGTTACTCTAAGCTGCATGTTCATAAAAGGCATCATAATTATCGAAATTTCTAAAAGATAACGGGTTCTGACGGTAAACTCTTTCCTTCTTCCTCTAAATGTAAAATATTAATACTAATTATAAAACAATTTGTTAATAAAACGATGCGGTGAGAGATTTTGTTATTCATCTCTCAGATATTCATAATAATGTATTAGTAGATAGTAAAAATTCGCTTCTTCTGAAAAATATTTTATATCTTTACAATTTCTGTACCAACACGAAAAAAATACTGATAAAATTATAAATTTAAAAGAATAGATCTCATTGCTAGTAACATCTCTGAGGCAAAGGGTACACAACAAGTGGTACCATGATAAGGACATTAAGATCTGATGATGGCATCCAAGAGAAATCGATTCGAACCTTGAAGTCGGTTTTATTTTTGTTAAAATTGTACTTGTATGTTGTTACCCGTGGTTATTGTCGTACCACGAGTAATACCGCGGGGCAAAGCTAGTCTAAAAAAAATAGCCTAAATTACTCCTTATATCATCAGCTATCTATCACTGAAAGTCCTGTCAATATCGGTTTACCCGGTTCCAGTAATTACCCGAAACAAATAGACAGAGAGACAGAAAGACAAAAATTGTAAAAATACATTTTTGGTATATGAACCATGTATACATACATATGCATTTAGTAAAAATCTGTTATTTTAATACTACAAGCAGACACTGCAGTTTTATTAATTGGTATAGATAGAGATAGAGGGCCTGGCGGAGTTGGGCTCCAGTCCCAGCCAGGAGCCTCGGCGTCTCAAAGGAGATCGTGCGGTAACCCCTTATGATCCTGATGGCCAGCACTCATTGCGGTCGTCGCATTGTCTGTTCAGCTAGTCCCTCGTAGGTAATGTTCTTGTGAAAGCCTTCTTATGAAATAGAAAGGTAGTCAAAAGATGTTAAGAGGTCCCACACTCCGGGCGGGTATAGACACCTGGGATATGCAAATTAATAGAATTTGTATTAAAGACATGAAAATTGTATGAACCCTAAAAGGTTTAATTTATCAAATTAATTAAAAAGTTATTACTTAATCACCTAATTAACCGACTTCAAAAAAAGGAGGAGGTTTCTCAATTCGACCGTATATATATACTTTTTTTGTGTGTTCGCGGATAACTTCGTCGTTTATGAATCGATTTTGATGATTCTTTTTTTAATGGAAAGTAGATGTCCTAACGGTGGTACCATGATAAGAACATCAATATCTGATGATGGCATTCAAGAGTAATCGAGTCGAACCTTGAAGTCGGTTTAATTTTTGTTAAAATTGTACTTGTTTGTCTAAACATTACTAAAATCTTAATGTCAATTTCAGTTTTTAAATAGAATAGAATTGTTTACATTCTAGCACATGCAGATTATTGAAACACAAATGTCCACCAACATCTTATGAGCAATAGATATTTCTAAAAGATAACGGGTTCTAATGGTAAACTATTTTCTACTTCCTCTAAAGGTAAAGTATTAGCACCAATTCTAAAACAATTTGTTAACAAACCGATGCCAGTAGAAATTATTTTATTTCAGTATCTATCTCTTTGAAAACATTTAAACAATGAACACAACATTGGTATTTTGTTAAAGTGTTTGAATGCTTACAATATTTCTTTAGAAACAAGAACTGTTTACCGACGTTAGGCACAAAATAAATTGTCTGTTTCTGAATCTATTGTCATCATTGTTGGCTTGAAATTGTATTACATTATTTTAGGCAGATGGCGATGGGATAGAGCTTAAATAAATCTTGATACGTGTTATTTTAATGAGTTCAATCGTTTTACAAAGAGGCAGTGGTTCTAAATTTGTTTGTATTTTAACCGACTTCAAAAAAGGAGGAGGTTTCTCTGAGGTATTTTTCTTTTTTTTTTTGTGTGTTCGCGGAATCCTTCGTCGTTTATTAACCGATTTTGATGATTCTTTTTTTAATGGAAAGGAGATGTCCCAACGGTGGCACCATGATAAGGACCTTAATATCTGATGATGGCATCCAAGAGAAATCGAGTCGAAACTTGAAGTCGGTTTCATTTTTGTTAAAATTGTACTTGTTTGTTTTTTTACCTAACAACCATGCTTTGTATTAACTAAGGAAATATCACCACTGAAGTTGGAAAATTTATGTATTTTCGTAAATGTTGTGAACTGTGAATATAGTAGTCGACTACGTAATATGTAACCTCAGTGCTATTACCTTATAGGATTTCTACAGTACCCGAAGGTTGAATGGAAAAGAATGCCCTGGGCATTAGGTGCGCCTACGAACAAATTTAGCCCCATAAAGTATATTAATAAATAAAATGCAAGTATGCAGAATACAATTTATTATATTGTCCATCATGATAAGTTAAAGTTCATTTTAATAGACTTTGACGATGTCCATTCTGATGAGAGAGGTTGGTCGTCTGCCTAGTCGGGCGGGACGGGCGCCAGCGCGGGCACAGGCGGCGCCGGGCCTGCCGCTATCCTGGGCTTCCGCACCTTGTTCCCCAACTGTAAATGTAGACAATGTTGAACACTCATCGAACTTTTGCACTAAGACCAAGCTCATCATGTTACATAAAATTGAATTTTAATTAACTTGTTGTCTTACCGTGATAATCGAGTGATAGTTTCAGAACGTCGCCAGGAGTACATCGGACGAGATGGGCGCTACCACGGCCACATCACCAAATAGACTGTAAGAAAATTAAATTGAGTACGTTTTTTGAATCTAAACATTGTTACAAATCATAAAAGGAATAGGAAAAAGATATTTAATTAAAAAGTACTCACACATCAAACTTTAGGTTTTTTTGCTTTTACTTGTTGTTCTTCATTACAACGTCTCTTCTGGGCAACACTCGAAATTTTGTCAGGCAGGACGGGCGCTACCACGGCCACGGGCGGCGCCTGGCCTGCCGCGAGCCTGGGCTCCCCCGCACCTTGTTCACCAGCTGTAAAAATAGACAAAGTTGAACATTCATCGAACTTGTGCACTAAGACCAAGCTCATCATCTAAATAAATAAATAAAATGGGAGTGTCTGTTTGTAATATTAAAATAACCACTTTTTACTAAATGCATATGTATGTATGTTTATACGGTACATATACCAAAAATGAAGTTAAAAAAGAAATTGTCAGTCTGTTTGTTGGGGTTATCTCTGGAACGGCTGGACCGATTTTGACGGGACTTTCACTGGCAGGTAGCTTATAATCTATAAAATAACTAAGGCTACTTTTTTTAGACTAACTTTGTCCCGCGGCGTTACTTGTGGTACAACACTAACCGCGGGTAACACCGCGGGGTTCAGCCAGTGTTACATAAAATTGAATTTTAATTAACTTGTTGTCTTACCGTGATGATCGAGTGATAGTTTCAGAGCGTCGCCAGGAGCGCATCGGATGAGATGGGCGCTACCACGAATACGTCAGCGAATAGACTGTAAGAAAAATTAAATTGAGTACGTTTTTTGAATCTAAACATTGTTACAAATCATAAAAGGAATAGGAAAAAGATATTTAATTAAAAAGTACTTACACATCAAACTTTAGGTTTTTTTGCTTTTACTTGTTGTTCTTCATTACAACGTCTCTTCTGGGCAACACTCGAAATTTTGTCAGGCAGGACGGGCGCTACCACGGCCACGGGCGGCGCCTGGCCTGCCGCGAGCCTGGGCTCCCGCACCTTGTTCACCAGCTGTAAAAATAGACAAAGTTGAACATTCATCGAACTTTTGCACTAAGACCAAGCTCATATAAAGCTTTGAAAATTTAATTAAATAAACTGAAACTTAGAAAACAAAATCACCTTGGCTTGTATTGGCCACGCCGGGTCCACCAACTTGGTCTTTACGTCCAGTTGGTACAGTGTAGTGGCCGGAAAAATAGTGCGCCATGATTTTCGCAAATCGAACATCTGCGACCTGACCTTCTTATCCGCCTGTCAAAGGAAAAACATCGTTAGAATAGTCTTGCAACCTAATTATCAGTATTGACAAATGATCAATTATCTTTTTAATAATGGTTAATTACCTGTTGTAATGTCCCCGAAAACATTTCGACAATTTTCTGCTCAAACATCTGTATGTAGACGCCACCAACGTTCTTAACCAGTGAGTCTACAAGGTACAGTATTGGCAGCTTGCCGTCGGGGTGAGCCTGCAAAGAAATGAACTGCTAGTTCCAAGCTTCAAGTTCAAGACAATCAGAAAGAATAAGGTAAGTTGTCGAAAAGTTACCTTCTCTAAATGCTTCTCCACTGCTTCAACGATAGCTGCAGCGTGGTCGATGTTCTTTACCGCCAGGTATGTGAGGTTGAAAATGCGAGATTGGCTGTAGGTAAGTACTGCCAGAAATGACGCATACTGCTCTATTACTTGTTTCGACGAACACATTTTGGTGGTATACAAAACAGACTTACTGTCACTGTAATGGGTACCGTGCCGCTTAATGCTTCGATCGCAAATGTGCCCGTGTCAAAATTGTCTCGCAGAGCTCGGCTCAGCTCGCCCGCCAGGTCGCACCGCCCTCTCTCTCGCCCCGCCCCCTCTCTCGCCCCGCCCCCTCGTGGCTCGTGGCGTCACAGCTAACTGCCCTCTTATTGGCGTTTTCATGGGCAGATGTAAATTTCACTTGAATTAAAGTTTAGTTTCGTTGTTGTTTTTATTGCAAGAGATTTATATAATTTTGAAAATAGATCTAACATAAATTTTATAACCGGTGTAATTTGTAAGACATATAAACTTTTGGTTTTGAGTTTCGTATACTTTACCTAATTTAAAGCTTGTGGAAATGAATAATTTTTGCGTACCTGCAGAAGATAATTCATTATATTTATCTTTTGAAAGATTGAGTAGGGATTAGGAATTGCAGAGTTGTGGTTAAAGGAATATTGGAAGCAAAGGTAAATATTATTAATTGCCTTACCATAGACGGTTAAGAGGATTGGTCTATGTGCCATCAGTACAAAACTTTTCTATTTCCTTATTTTGTTGTGTCGTTCGTACCTACAATGTAAGTGAATCGGTCAGTAGGTACTCATTGGTACACGTTTAGAAAATGTATGTACCTATGTAAATCTCACATCAAATTATTTTGCAATTAAGCGATGCTCTAGCTGCAACCGATTGTATTACTCAATCTGGGTGGTTTAGTGCAATACGATAGCTTATAAATTAATCTAATACACATCTGATTGCGCGCGTTTAGGTCTAATATACGTTAACGACTTACCTACATGTGGGTACGTACCTAATAAAACCTTGGTAATTAATTTAGTTTTGAATTAAGCTTGCTTTTGATGTATTTTAACATTGTAGAAATTAGGTACATTCGTTGTCTAAATAAGTCTTTTTTTTGTAAATTCAATTCCAACGGTAGAAACGTATGTAGGCATAGTTATATTTAAAACCTAAAACTTAATATGCATGTTTGTTACGTTAAATACACAACAGCTCAATAGTTTATAGGTTAGTTCGCATTTAGTAGCACCTTTATGTAATCAAATAAACTAATTTATATACCTATGGTATTCGAATGCAATTATGTCTGAATGTTACGCCTTCACTGTTGAGCCATTGAACTGATTTAGATGAATGTTTGTATAGATATAAATTAGAACTTTGAAAAGTTACTTAACACGATGGACTGGTAGGATCAAGGTCTCCATCTCAAAAATACCACAAGTTTACATACTTCAATATAAAATTATTTATTTTTGTGAATTGTGCTGATTACTTGTCGGCGTCAAGAAATACCTACAATTTATTGCCCCACTGTAGAGATGCCATCTCAGTTACAGTTTATAATGTTGCCACCCTACCAAAATAGATGTATCGATATTTATTAATATCGATGATTTATTAATCAATATCAATACAGAGCATTCAAATTACTCATTTATGTTAAATAAAAATAAGTTAAAAGTACGAGTATTTCATACAATCACATTAATTAATAGATCATTATTATTCAACGTGTAGCTAAAATTGTAACAGTTTGTAAATGACAAAGCTCTGAGGTAAAGAAAAACACAAAAAATACAAGCAAATGTCGAATCACTTTCATATTGTAAATCGATAGAATTTGAAATAACACGTGTCAAGATTGTTGAAGATAAGGAAGAAGGTAAGGAGATAGGTTACCTGCTATCTACTCGAAAGGGTGTAATACAACTTGATGACTAACAATGAAGACAATAGATTTAGAAAGAGATTATTTAGTTTGTGCCTAATGTCAGTAAAGCCCATTGGTTTAGATAGTGGCCGTACACCAATTGTGGTTATAGTTGTGAAATACGAAAATATTAATTCATGTAACTAAGGTGCTTGCCTAGGTAGTAAAGACAAATAACATGAAAAATAAAAACATTTTATCTTCCTCACCTTTACTAAAACATTTTTAGTTTAGGTACACGTTAGAAGAGTCAACAAACACACAACAAATCATATTTTACGACTGAGTTTACCTACACCACAGATGGGTCCTTTAATTTTGTATCTTATCAGTCATATCATAAACCGTTTTTTTAACAAAGAAATATTGAAAGCATTCAAACACTCTAACATCTCATCTGTACCAATTTTTTGTTCATTGTTGTTTTCCAAGAGCTAGATACTGAAATAAAAAAAAACATATTTAAAGATAAAACTTATACTATTTTTAAATATGTTTAATTTTAAGTTTTAATTGAGTATATTGTCTCGTTTGTTCCTTGTTTAATTCATAGCGTTTGATTTTGTATAATCTGGTTCGGCGCGAGGACCCTGGTGACACTGGCAATTTTATGCCTATCACGGGCACTAGCGATCCTCAACCAAAGTTATTCTACTACCTGGATTTCATGCAATTCAATTTGTAAATTAATGTATTTTGGTTTGGGCGAGAAATAAACATTTTTTATTTATTTATTTATTTTATTTTATTACTGTCTCCGTCGTTTTGTTAACAAATTGTTACATAATTGCCACCTTAAGAATCCATTATCTTTGAGAAATCCCTATCATGTAAAATATGTTGGTAAGAATTTGTGTTTCAATAATCTGCACGTACAATTCACAAGAATAAAGACGACTTCTTTTTTTAATGAAAAGGAGATGTCCTAACGGTAGTACCATGATAAGGACACTAAGATATGATGATGGCATCCAAGAGAAATCGAGTCAAACCTTGTCGTCGTTTGAGGCTTTGCGGTACTTGGAAAATGAGATGGCGTTAGGGTGTCGACGCAAGTTGCATCCCTCATCAAAGGCTTACCCTTCTTCCATGGCAGTAACTACATCTGGTCTCTTGCCATCGTTCCGCACCAGACCATTTGTTCAGGAATAACTGGAACGCCGGCTGTAACAGAGCACGACGGATAATGTCGTTAATATTGGCGCTGCTAATGCTTATGCTGAAAGCCTCAAGGCCTAAGTACCAGAATCTAATAGGTACATTTGAACCGCTTGAGATCGAGATCATAGGTTCATGGGGTCCAAGTGCTTGCGCTACATTTGAGAAACTAGCTAAGTAACTGATTTATCTAGCACAGAGAATAGATGTACCTATCGATATTTATTATGCTGATATAAATGAATATATTTACAGATAATTGAAATAACTAAATTGAGTTCAATAAAAATATGTCATGCGTATGTATTTCATACAATCAATTTAATTAACAGATTATTAATTATTATTCAACGTGATGTAGACATTATATACCCACATACATTTTTCATCCTCAGTGCTGATATTTTTTTCTGTTTGTGAATAAAACAGAGGTAACAGGGATAAAAAACTTTTAATAGGGCTAGCAGGGACAAAAACACTTTGAGCGTAGGGCCGGGCTTACTAGCTGATTTTTTAACAGTTACTTAGTTAATATTTACATAATTTAACAACCACATTGTCCTACAAATTGCGCAGTACGTTATCCCGGTCCTACGCTCAAAGCTTTTCTGTACCTGCTAGCCCTGTTAGCTACAACAATCGAAAATTTTTGTAAGACGAAAGGTGGGCCCCTCATCAAAATGAAGGCACTCACGAAAAATTAGCTTGATAGTAAGTACTTGTAAAATTTGTTCTGGTGATCCCGGACTAATATGGCAGAAGCTATTAAAAAATATAATGATGAGGATTTGAAATTTAATGAATATGACAACCACTAATGAAATACTCATTGATCATTAAAAATGTGTGAAACAAACAAAAACGATTAAGCACCTAATTAATTGTGACAATTACTTAATTATGATTTTTAGTGAACATTTCTGTCACGGATTAGGTAATGATTGATAACAAGTAACGCTCGTTAGTTAACGCACAGATTGTAAATAAATAGTTTTAATTAGTAGCTTAAGCTGCGTTATTAGTTAAATATTAATACTATATTTTCAAATAGACACTATAAGGAGTAAAGAGGACATTCTAGTTTAAACATATAAAAATGAATAATTGCTAATACTAATGTTACTTTTCCGTCCAGCAATAAAAGTTATCAGTTCTGTATTAAGTGTGACTTTGAGACTTGAGTGAGATTGATTATTGTGATAATTGTTCATAAACAAGTTAGAAATAAATATTAACGTTGAATCATTATCTTATTTCATTCTTATTTAGAAAATTTTCATAAAATACATAAAGGTTAGATGTACACAAGTGCATGAAATTGTAAAATGAAAATAAAAAGATAAAATAAAAATATAATGACTTTATTAATTTCAGCATAACATTACCTGCTGATATTTCGTGTAACGCTAACGAACTACATTAAGAACCAACAGGTTATTAATCTACTGACATCCTTTAATATGGGTATAGTTACGTAAACGCATTCAGCTGAAACTTAATAGTAGAGTGCTGCAAAGATCGCTACAGGTTACATCAGACATAGTAAAGTCATTTTGGCAGGCCATTCATAAAAAAAACACTTCACGGCTCCCCCCCCCTCCCCCCCACGTAGGACATTCTGCCAGTGGCAGCGTGTGAAGCGCCGAGTCCACGGTCTGGCTATCGCAATGGTAGCACTCAGGCGTTGACTCCTTGCGGTGTACCCTGAAGTCGGTTTTATTTTTGTTAAAATGGTACTTGTTGGTCTAAACATTACTAAAATCTTAATGTCAATTTTAGTTTTTAAATAGAATACAATTGTACATTCTAGAACATGCAGATTATTGAAACACAAATGAATGCCCACCAACATCTTATGAGTAATAGATATTTCTAAAAGATAACGGGCTCAGGTAAACTTCCTAGTATTAACACCAATTATAAAACAATTTGTAAACCGATGCCAGTAGAAATTATTTTATTTCAGTATCTATCTCTTGAAAAACATTCAAACAGTGAACACAATAGTGGTGTGGTGTTAACCTGTTTGAATGCTTTAAATATTGTTTTAGGAACAAAAACTGTTTACCGACGTTAGGCACAAAATAAATTGTCTGTTTCTGAATCTATTGTCTTCATTGTTAGCCTTGAAATTGTATTACATGGTGATGGGATAGGGCTTAAATAAATCTTGACACGTTATTTTAAATGGTTCAATCGTTTTACAAAGAGGCAGTGGTTCTAAATTTGCTTGTATTTTTGTTCTTTTTACTGAGGTAAAAATTCATTATGGGAACCATGCTATGTATTAACTAAGGAAATATCACCACTGAAGTTGGAAAATTTATGTATTTTCGTAAAATTTGTGAACTGTGAATATAGTAGCCGACTACGTAATGTGTAACCTCTATGCCATTACCTTATGGGATTTCTACAGTACCCGAAGGTTGAATAGAAAAGAATGCCCTGGGCATTAGGTGCGCCTACGTACAAATTTAGCCCCATAAAGTATATTAATAAATAAAATGCAAGTATGCAGAATACAATTTATTACATTGTCCATCATGATAAGTTAAAGTTCATTTTAATAGACTTTGACGATGTCCGTTGTGATGAGAGAGGTTGGTCGTCTGCCTAGTCGGGCGGGACGGGCGCCGGGCCTGCCGCTATCCTGGACTTCCGCACCTTGTTCCCCAACTGTAAATGTAGACAATGTTGAACACTCATCGAACTTTTGCACTAAGACCAAGCTCATCATGTTACATAAAATTGAATTTTAATTAACTTGTTGTCTTACCGTGATGATCGAGCGATAGTTTCAGAACGTCGCCAGGAGCACATCGGATCAAATGGGCGCTACCACGGCCACGTCACCGAATAGACTGTAAGAAAAATTAAATTTTTGAGTCTAAACATTCTTACAAACCATAAAAGGAATAGGAAAACGATATTTAATTAAAAAGTACTTACACATCAAACTTTAGTTTTTTTCTCTTGCTCTCTCTCTCTTGCCTCATCTGGGCAACACTTTTGTCGGGCATCGTCACGTCGGGCGGGACGGGCGCTACCACGGCCACGGGCGGCGCCTGGCCTGCCGCGAGCCTGGGCTCCCGCACATTGTTCACCAGCTGTAAATATAGACAACGTTGAACACTCATCGAACTTGTGCACTAAGACCAAGCTCATCATCTAAATAAATAAATAAAATGGAAGTGTCTGTTTGTAATATTAAAATAACCACTTTTTACTAAATGCATATGTATGTTTATACGGTACATATACCAAAAATGAAGTTAAAAAAGAAATTGTCAGTCTGTTTGTTGGGGGTTATCTCTGGAACGGCTGGACCGATTTTGACGGGACTTTCACTGGCAGGTAGCTTATAATCTATAAAATAACTAAGGCTACTTTTTTTAGACTAACTTTGTCCCGCGGCGTTACTTGCGGTACAACACTAACCGCGGGTAACACCGCGGGGTTCAGCCAGTGTTACATAAAATTGAATTTTAATTAACTTGTTGTCTTACCGTGATGATCGAGTGATAGTTTCAGAGCGTCGCCAGGAGCGCATCGGATGAGATGGGCGCTACCACGAATACGTCAGCGAATAGACTGTAAGAAAAATTAAATTGAGTACGTTTTTTGAATGTAAACATTGTCACAAATCATAAAAGGAATAAGAAAAAGATATTTAATTAAAAAGTACTTACTCATCAAACTTTAGGTTTTTTTGCTTTTACTTGTTGTTCTTCATTACAACGTCTCTTCTGGGCAACACTCGAAATTTTGTCAGGCAGGACGGGCGCTACCACGGCCACGGGCGGCGCCTGGCCTGCCGCGAGCCTGGGCTCCCGCACCTTGTTCACCAGCTGTAAAAATAGACAAAGTTGAACATTCATCGAACTTTTGCACTAAGACCAAGCTCATATAAAGCTTTGAAAATTTAATTAAATAAACTTAAACTTAGAAAACAAAATCACCTTGGCTTGTATTGGCCACGCCGGGTCCACCAACTTGGTCTTTACGTCCAGTTGGTACAGTGTAGTGGCCGGAAAAATAGTGCGCCATGATTTTCGCAAATCGAACATCTGCGACCTGACCTTCTTATCCGCCTGTCAAAGGAAAAACATCGTTAGAATAGTCTTGCAACCTAATTATCAGTATTGACAAATGATCAATTATCTTTTTAATAATGGTTAATTACCTGTTGTAATGTCCCCGAAAACATTTCGACAATTTTCTGCTCAAACATCTGTATGTAGACGCCACCAACGTTCTTAACCAGTGAGTCTACAAGGTACAGTATTGGCAGCTTGCCGTCGGGGTGAGCCTGCAAAGAAATGAACTGCTAGTTCCAAGCTTCAAGTTCAAGACAATCAGAAAGAATAAGGTAAGTTGTCGAAAAGTTACCTTCTCTAAATGCTTCTCCACTGCTTCAACGATAGCTGCAGCGTGGTCGATGTTCTTTACCGCCAGGTATGTGAGGTTGAAAATGCGAGATTGGCTGTAGGTAAGTACTGCCAGAAATGACGCATACTGCTCTATTACTTGTTTCGACGAACACATTTTGGTGGTATACAAAACAGACTTACTGTCACTGTAATGGGTACCGTGCCGCTTAATGCTTCGATCGCAAATGTGCCCGTGTCAAAATTGTCTCGCAGAGCTCGGCTCAGCTCGCCCGCCAGGTCGCACCGCCCTCTCTCTCGCCCCGCCCCCTCGTGGCGTCACAGCTAACTGCCCTCCTATTGGCGTTTTCATGGGCAGATGTAAATTTCACTTGAATTAAAGTTTAGTTTTGTTGTTGTTTTTATTGCAAGAGATTTATATAATTTTGAAAATAGATCTAACATAAATTTTATAACCGGTGTAATTTGTAAGACATATAAACTTTTGGTTTCGAGTTTCGTATACTTTACCTAATTTAAAGCTTGTGGAAATGAATAATTTTTGCGTGCCTGCAGAAGATAATTCATTATATTTATCTTTTGAAAGATTGAGTAGGGATTAGGAATTACAGAGTTGTGGTTAAAGGAATATTGGAAGCAAAGGTAAATATTATTAATTGCCTTACCATAGACGGTTAAGAGGATTGGTCTATCTGCCATCAGTACAAAACTTTTCTATTTCCTTATTTTGTTGTGTCGTTCGTACCTACAATGTAAGTGAATCGGTCAGTAGGTACTCATTGGTACACGTTTAGAAAATGTATGTACCTATGTAAATCTCACATCAAATTATTTTTCAATTAAGCGATGCTCTAGCTGCAACCGATTGTATTACTCAATCTGGGTGGTTTAGTGCAATACGATAGCTTATAAATTAATCTAATACACATCTGATTGCGCGCGTTTAGGTCTAATATACGTTAACGACTTACCTACATGTGGGTACGTACCTAATAAAACCTTGGTAATTAATTTAGTTTTGAATTAAGCTTGCTTTTGATGTATTTTAACATTGTAGAAATTAGGTACATTCGTAGTCTAAATAATAATTTTTTTCAATTCCAACGGTAGACACGTATTTAGGGATAGTTATATTTAAAACCTAAAACTTAATATGCATATTAGTTGCGTTATTACGTTAAACACACATATAACTCAATAGTTTATAGGTTAGTTCGCATTTAGTAGCACCTTTAAGTAATCAAATAAACTAATTTATATATGGTAATCTAATGTAATTATGTCTGAATGTTACGCCTTCACGGTTAAGCTATTGAACTGATGTGGATGAATGTTTGTATAGATTTTAACTAGAACTTTGAAAACTTACCTACTTAACATGATGGACTGGTAGGATCAAGGTCTCCATCTCAAAAATACCACAAGTTTACATAATTCAATATAAAATTATTTATTTTTGTGAATTGTGCTGATTACTTGTCGGCGTCAAAAAATACCTACAATTTATTGCCCCACTGTAGAGATGCCATCTCAGTTACAGTTTATAATGTTGCCACCCTACCAAAATAGATGTATCGATATTTATTAATATCGATGATTTATTAATCAACAACAACAACAATTACTCATTTATGTTAAATAAATATAAGTTATAAGTACGAGTATTTCATACAATCACATTAATTAACAGATCATTATTATTCAACGTGTCGCTAACATTGTAACAGTTTGTAAATGACAAAGCTCTGAGGTAAAGAAAAATACAAGCTAATGTAGAATCACTTTCATATTGCAAATCGATAGAATTTAAAATACCACGTGTCAAGATTATTGAAGATAAGAAAGAAGGTAAGGAGATAGGTTACCTGCTATCTATTCGAAAGAATGTAATACAATTTGATGATAAACAATGAAGACAATAGATTTAGAAAGAGATTATTTAGTTTGTGCCTAATTTCAATAAAGCGCATTGGTTTAGATAGTGTCGGTACACCAATTGTGGTTAAGGTTGTGAAATACGAAAACATTAATTCATACAACTTAGGTGCTTGCCTAGATAGTTATGTATCCCCCTGCATCTTCTGTCTTATATTAAGTAGCTACTCCGCTGGTTCAGCATTGCCAACGGATGTGTCTCTTAGAATTAGATGACGAATTGTTTTGACGATCGATAGACATGGAATATTGTAAGATGTTTTAAACATATTATAATGCTAGCCTCCAAATCGGCAGCTCACTAGTCAAGTTATTTTTTCTTTTATTTAAAAAACCCTTTGTCCAAACTATAAATTTAACTAGGTAGTAAAGACAAATATCATGAAAAATTAAAGCATTTTAGAAGAGTCAACAAACACATAACAAATCATATTTTGCTAGTGAGTGAGCGCAATAGAAGGGTCCTTTCATTTTGTATCTTATCAGTAATATCATAAACTGTTTTTTTAATATAGAAATATTGAAAGCATTTAAACACTTTAACATCTTATCTGAACCAATTCTTCGTTCATTGTTGTTTTCCAAGAGCTAGATACTGAAATAAAAAATCACTGTTTCCGCCGTTTTGTTAACAAATTGTTTCATAAATGGCACCTTAACAATCCGTTATCTTTGAGAAATATCTATTATTTAAAGCATGTCGATAAGAACTTAAACGTTAGTATTTACGGCGTTTGAGGCTTTGCGCAGAAGCAGCAGTAGCGCCGGCATAACGACGAGCTGTGTCTGATGTGGTAACACTGCTGAGTATTGTTAATGGTAACGTCGATAGTTCGGTCCTTCTTGGTATTCCGGTTCGACATTATCAACCTATGGCACTACCTAGAACCTACACTACACTAACTATCGACAAAACTCATTCATTGTTCGCGCAAGTAGATTGGTGAATAATATATGTGGAGAAAATGACGAGTTTGAAGTATTCGGATCGAAGCCATCGCAGGTGATCAAAAATATATACTTTAGATTTTTTGGCTCCCATACGAATATGACAAACCAATAGAATAAGTTTAATGGTGTATGTATCTTTTAATTTAAATTTTCTTTTATATTTTATCATTTGTCCTCTTTATATTTTCTCTTTTATGTATTTCTTCGTGTTTGAAACCTATTTGCGAATGCCTGTCAATAGCTCTGTAGATATTAATATTAGGATCTACAAAGTGTGTTTATATGCTGTTGGAATTCCAAAAAATGTAAAATAAATAAAAATAAAAATAATAACGAGCAGTACTTGGAAGATGAAATAGCGCTAGGATGTCAATCTTATCTCTTGGCATCGTTCCGTACCCGACGATTTGTTCATGAACAACTGAAACACCAGCTGTAACAAGAGCAAGACAGATAATGTCGTTAATATTGGCGATGCTGCTGCTTCTTCGGAAAGCTTCGCGGTTTCAAAACCAAAATCTAATAGTAAATGTATTTTGAACCGCTTGAGGTCCAGACATTACGTTCACGGGGTCCGAGTGCTTGCGCTACATTTAAACAATTAGCTAAGCAATTGTTGGACGCTTTTCGTGACCAAAGTGGCGGCTTTTATCTAGCACAGAGAATAGATGTACCTATGGATATTTATTAATATCGATGCTGATATTAATCCATTTTTATACAGATAGTTGAAATTACTAATTTATATTCAGTAAAAATATGTCATATGTATTTCATGCAATCATATTAATTAACGAATGATTATTATTATTCACCGTGATGCTAACATTATATACCTATATTATCTTTTCATCCTCTGTAGTGAAAATTTTTAGTTTGTAAATAATATAGCAAAAAATACAAATGTAGAACCATTTTCTTATTGTAAATCGGTTGAATTTAAAATAACACGTGTCCAGATTATTTGATCCCTAAGCTCAACTTGTTTTTAATGTTACAAACTTATGGATAAGTTTGTAAAGATAATGTAATAATGGGACATGGTTTAAAACTCACTTACCTATGTGTGTGAAGAGGTTTATATATTACACGAAAGTTAAAATCTATTATAAAAAAAATATTTAAGAGAACTTATCAAACAGAAACTATTATTCATAGAGTAAAGAAGATATAGTTTTTTGTCCCTGCTAGCCCTGTTAGCTACCACAATCGAAAATTTTTGTAAGACGAAAGGTGAGCCCCTCATCAAAATGAAGCCACCCACGAAAGATTAGCTTGATAGTAATAACTTGTAAAAGTTGTTCTGGTGATCCCGGACTAATATGGCAGAAGCTATAAATAAATACAATGATGAGGATTTGAAATTTAACGAATATGACAACCACTAATGAAATACTCATTGGTCATTAAAAATGTGTGAACTCATTATCAAATTACAAATAAAACGATTAAGCACCTAATTAAGTGTGACAATTACTTAATTATGATTTTTAGTGAACATTTCTGTCACGGATTAGGTAATGATTGATAACAAGTAACGCTCGTTAGTTAACGCACAGATTGTAAATAAATAGTTTTAATTAGTACTTTAAGCTGCGTTATTAGTTAGATATTAATACTATGTTTTCAAATAGACACAATAAGTAGTAAATAGGAAGACATTCTAGTTTAAACATTTAAAAATGAATAATTACTAATACTAATGTTACGTTTACGTCCAGCAATAAAAGTAATCAATTCTGTATTAAGTGTGATTTTGAGACTTGAGTGAGATTGATTATTGTGATAATTGTTCATAAGCAAGTTTGAAATAAAATTTTATCTTGAATCATTGTTTTATTCTGTTCATATATAGAACATTTCCATAAAATACTCCAAGGTTTCATCGCTTACACACCCCGGCCTTGTTTAGGGATTGAAACCCAGTATATTTGAATTAGCTTTGTATATTTTTAATAGTTTTAAATTAATGTATTAGCCCATATTCAGCGCTCAACGCGCGTATTGCTAACGCACGACAACAACTACATGTACTTTCGTTCTAGGAGTACACATGCTACGCACGTTTTTACAAGTAGTACCTATCGCGCGTTAGCAAAAGAAATTGCTATTCTTTGTACTAATATTTATGGCAAGACTAATTACAGATGTTCCAAACAAACTTTAAGGTTTTACATATAAAATCAAATTAAGCCATTCTTAACTTAATCATTAATTAAAATGTTGAATTATTTTTAATACATTGACAATTCATAACTTTAATTTATCCTCATTGCTGCAGGTTACAAAACTCTTGTACATAACTTTATCATGTCTAATCAGATAACGATTCAAACCTCTAATAGAGTAGTTTAGCAGTTACTCTAACCTGCATGTTCATAAAAGGCATCATAATTATCGAAATTTTTAAAAGATAACGGGTTCTGACGGTAAACTCTTTCCTTCTTCCTCTTAATGTAAAATATTAATACTAATTATAAAACAATTTGTTAATAAAACGATGCGGTGAGTGATTTTGTTATTCATCTCTCAGATATTCATATTAATGTATTAGTAGATAGTAAAAATTCGCTTATTCTGAAAAATATTTTATATCTTTACAATTTCTGTACCAACACGAAAAAAATACTGATAAAATTATAAATTTAAAAGAATAGATCTCATTGCTATTAACATCTATGAGGCAAAGGGTACACAACAAGTGGTACCATGATAAGGACATTAAGATCTGATGATGGCATCCAAGAGAAATCGATTCGAACCTTGAAGTCGGTTTTATTTTTGTTAAAATTGTACTTGTATGTTGTTACCCGCGGTTATTGTCGTACCAAGAGTAACACCGCGGGGCAAAGCTAGTCTAAAAAAAATAGCCTAAGTTACTCCCTATATCATCAGCTATCTATCATTGAAAGTCCTGTCAATATCGGTTAACCTGGTTCCAGTAATTACCCGAAACAAATAGACAGAGAGACAGAAAGACAAAAATTGTAAAAATACATTTTTGGTATATGAACCATGTATACATACATATGCATTTAGTAAAAATCTGTTATTTTAATATTACAAGCAGACACTGCAGTTTTATTAATTGGTATAGATAAAAATAAATAATAATTACATTAATTAACAGATCATTATTATTGAACGCGTCGCTAACATTGTAACAGTTTGTAAATGACAAAGCTCCGAGGTAAAGAAAAACACAAAAATACAAGCAAGTGTAGAATCACTTTCATATTGTAAATCGATAGAATTTGAAATAACACGTGTCAAGATTATTGAAGATAAGGAAGAAGGTAAGGAGATATGTTATGACGCCTCTCGAGCCAATCCTCCACTCTAACGGGTCTCACCGCCCCAATAAAGGCGTGCCCAGCGCTCGGTTACACTAGTCGTTCCCTCCATTCCTCCACGAGGGCCTGGCGGAGTTGTCCAGTCCCAGCCAGGAGACTCGCCGTCTCAAAGGAGATCGTGCGGTAACCCCTTATGATCCTGATGGCCAGCACTCATTGCGGTCGTCGCATTGTCTGTTCAGCTAGTCCCTCGTGTAGGTAATGTTCTTGTGAAAGCCTTCTTATGAAATAGAAAGGTAGTCAAAAGATGTTAAGAGGTCCCACACTCCGGGCGGGTATAGACACGTGGGATATGCAAATTAATAGAATTTGTATTAAAGACATGAAAATTGTATGAACCCTAAAAGGTTTAATTTATCAAATTAATTAAAAAGTTATTACTTAATCACCTAATTAACCGACTTCAAAAAAAGGAGGAGGTTTCTCAATTAGACCGTATATATATGTCGAAGAACGAGTAGTTTTCTTAAGTTTTAATTTGAATTCGTGTTTATTTCAATCGATTATTCGAAACGTCAAACTGTGCATCGAGAAACATGGCAGTTTGGGTGGAATCTGTGGACGGTGTATGCTAAAGAAGGCGCACTGATTATTTGTTATTAACGATGTGATTATTACGTCTTAGTTTACTTACAGCTTGATTTAATAATGTTGGTTTAGTTTTAGTCGATTCTGTAAGCAATATTAAATGTTACTAAAATGTGTGCGGGTAACACCGAATACAGTGGTAGGTGTCACCACTAGTTAAAGCTAACAGCCGGTATAAAAGAGAGCGGCCGCACGAGTTGCGGGACTACTAACCTATTGGCTCTTAAACTAACTACCCACCGTTTCGTATTGAAGAAAAATAGAATCGACAGATCAGTTTAGTTCGAGCATTGTATCAGGAAGGACAAGCTGTAAATAAGCTAAGTACATAGGTTTCTTAATTTTTGTAATTGAATATTAAACGTTGTAACTAATAAGTTAAGATGTAACTTTCAAAAGAGTGGCCATGAGTTTCTTTGCCAGTTTCTTCTCATAAGGCTCTACGCATTTTGGAAACTGGAGGTTATAGATTGACACGGACGTTCAGTGGATTTTGGTGTTCTCACCTAATTCACTTTGACAGTGTTGTGCCGATCTATGATTTTAACTGTAGCTTCATTGATTCAATAAACTATTGGAATTCAATATTGTCTTTGGCTGTGCAAATAAACCCTACCTACCAACGTGTGTATTAATGAAAATTGATTACTAGACTAGACTAGACTTGATTAAGAGCAATTTCTATTGCTTTGGATCATGAGTGCCACTTGACAAAATATGCAAGTGACGTCGGCGAAACTGACGTCACCATTTCATAAAAACCGCTTCGACCGATCGCCCCGCTGTGACTCCGACATATATATACTTTTTTTGTGTGTTCAAAATTCAAAATTCAAAAATTCAAAATTCATTTATTGGTGTGATTTTTGGTACATTTTACATGAGATCTTAATAATAAATAAATTAGTTCCTCGAAAAATCTACCTTGAAGGTGTACACTCTTTCTCATAATTTTGTAATTTATTATAAATAAGAGCAATCAACATAATTAAAATTAGATTAAGGATTATAACAAAAAATAAGATAATGATGCAATGGTAAAATTAAATAAATGTCAATGTCAAATAACTAACTATAATTAAAATAATAATAATAAAACGCCAAAATTAATAAATATCAATGTCAAATTATTTACTAAACTATGTCAAAATAAAATATCAATGTCAAATATCTTACAATTTATCATTAAGGAATTCGTCAATGGTATAATAACATTTCTCCAATAATAAATAAATAAATAATAAATAAATAAATATTTCGGACATCTATCACACAACGCCATCTAGTCCCAAGCTAAGCAGAGCTTGTGTTATGGGTACTAGACAACTGATACAAATACATATATACTTTTTTTTTTTTTTTGTAAATACATACATATTATACATAGAAAACACCCAAACTCCGAAACAAATATTTGTAGATCATACAAACATTTGGTCCGACCCGGGAATCGAACCCGAGACCTCACGATCAGCAGTCGCACACGTCAACCGCTAGACCAACGAGGCAGTCTTAATTTATTTTTGAATTCAATAATATTTAAGTCCTTAATTCCATTTGGTAATTTATTATAAATTTTTGGGGCCATACAAAGTATGCTTTTGTGCATGAAAGCGGTCTTTGATGGTCTAATGCATAGTTCATGTCTATATTCTTGTCTAATCATTTTATAGCGATGTTCAGATGCTTTTCTGAACAGATGCATGTTTTTTTTAACAAATAAAGCAGTCTCAAATATGTACAAGCAAGGTAAAGGCATTATTTTTAACAATACAAAATAAGGTTTGCAACTGTCAGTTATTTTTATACCGGTAATAGCTCTAATGCATCTTTTTTGCGCCTTGAACACCATGTCCTTATTGCAGGAGTTACCCCAAAACATGACTCCGTAGCGTAGTATAGAATCGACGTATCCATAGTATGCCGTGACTGTCGCTGCTTGATTGACTACTTTCTTTAGTTTATACAAAGCAAAAGCAAACTTACTAATCTTTTTAATTAATAATGAAGTATGTTGTTTCCAATTGAGTTGATTGTCGATTGTTAAACCTAGAAATTTTGTTTTTGCAACTTCTTCAATTTTTTCATTATTAAAGATTAAATTTAGATCCGGATTAGCTAATCTTTGGTGAAAGTTCATAATTTTTGTTTTCTTCAAATTTAGTATTAAGTAAGTTGTTATGCTCTAGCCAGATAACAGCTTGTTGTAATGCATCGATTATGTTAGCTTCAAAGTCTTTATTGTTTTTATCATGTTTAATAATGATAGTGCTGTCGTCAGCAAACAATGTCATAGGATAGGGTATATTCTGGGGGAAGTCATTTATGTATATAAGAAACAATAAAGGCCCTAGCACACTGCCTTGGGGCACTCCATAAGATATAATTCTTTCTTTAGATTTATAATTTATAACAGTTTTATTTCGCTTACAAATTCGTCTAATTTCTGTATATTGTGTTCTATTTTTTAAGTTAGAATTTATGAGTGATAAGACATTTCCTCTTATCCCATAAGCATTTAACTTGCTCAGCAGTATATCATGATTGACCAAATCGAATGCCTTGGTCATATCCATATATACCGCTGATATTGGGACTCTTTCATTCATGTTAGCTATGATATCATTGAGAAAGTCATATATGGCCATATTTATTGAGTGATCTTTCCTAAATCCTTTTTGTTCTTTCACAAGTATATTGTTTGTTGAGGTATCCTTCTATGGACCTATAGATCCATTTTTCGAATATCTTAGATATTACCGAAGTAAGAGCTATTGGCCTGTAATTTTTAATGTCTTTCTCATCGTCTTTTTTAAATAAAGGTTTTATAACAATAGGTTTAAGTTTATCAGGGTAGGTTCCAGACTCAATACATAAATTATATATGAAGCTGAGAGGATGTGACACTATTTCTGAAACATATTTTAGAACCTTTGTTGAAATATTGTCGTATCCTACACTATTTTTATTTTTTAATTCTTTTATAATTCTATTTACTTCGTCTGGTATAATAGGGGCCAAAAACATTGACTGGGCAGAGAAATCTATTTTATTGTCAGTGGTAAGTTGTATCGAAGTAGTGGAAAGCTTTTCTGCTTGACTTATGAAGTAGTCGTTGAAAGTATTTGCTATGTCTTTGGGAGTAGTGTATGTAACTCCGTCATAATTTATTTCTTTTATATACTCTGGCGGAGAGTTGCTTCTATTGCTATCTATTATATTCCATGTCATTTTCGATTTATTATATGCTGTCTTTATTTTATAATTATTCTTTGCTAATTGTGTAAGTTTTATAATTTTCTTAAGTCGATTTGAATAATTTCTAAGTCTTGTTACATTTATCTTAGATGGATTTAATCTATGTTGCCATAACAACTGTCTTTTTATGTGGCTACACCGTCTTATACCAGGTGTTAGCCAATTTGGATTCTTTGTTAACTTTCTTTTTTTGTAGATAATCGGAAAACATAAATCATAAAACAATTGGAATAGGTCCAAAAAGTTGTTATAAGCTACGTTAGAGTCTTTAGTAAGGTAGACCTCAGAAAAAGAAATTGATTTCAAACAGTCTTTGAATTTCACCAAGTTTTCATTACTATAGTCACGCACTTTTGTATTCCAACTTTTGATTAAACATGTCTTTTTTACTGGAAGCTTTAAAGTGTGTTCGCGGATAACTTCGTCGTTTATGAATCGATTTTGATGATTCTTCTTTTAATGGAAAGTAGATGTCCTAACGGTGGTACCATGATAAGAACATCAATATCTGATGATGGCATTTAAGAGTAATCGAGTCGAACCTTGAAGTCGGTTTCATTTTTGTTAAAATTGTACTTGTTTGTCTAAACATTAGGTACTAAAATCTTAATGTCAATTTCAGTTTTTAAATAGAATAGAATTGTTTACATTCTAGCACATGCAGATTATTGAAACACAAATGTTCACCAACATCTTATGAGCAATAGATATTTCTAAAAGATAACGGGTTCTAATGGTAAACTATTTTCTACTTCCTCTAAAGGTAAAGTATTAGCACCAATTCTAAAACAATTTGTTAACAAACCGATGCCAGTAGAAATTATTTAATTTCAGTATCTATCTCTTTGAAAACATTTAAACAATGAACACAACATTGGTATTTAGTTAAAGTGTTTGAATGCTTACAATATTTCTTTAGAAACAAGAACTGTTTACCGACGTTAGGCACAAAATAAATTGTCTGTTTCTGAATCTATTGTCTTCATTGTTGGCTTGAAATTGTATTACATTATTTTAGGCAGATGGCGATGGGATAGAGCTTAAATAAATCTTGATACGTGTTATTTTAATGAGTTCAATCGTTTTACAAAGAGGCAGTGGTTCTAAATTTGCTTGTATTTTTAACCGACTTCAAAAACGGAGGAGGTTTCTCTGAAGTATTTTTTCTTTTTTTTGTGTGTTCGCGGATAACTTCGTCGTTTATTAACCGATTTTGATGATTCTTTTTTTTAATGGAAAGGAGATGTCCCAACGGTGGTGTTATGATAAGGACCTTAATATCTGATGACGGCATCCAAGAGAAATCGAGTCGAAACTTGAAGTCGTTTTTAATATTTTTTTAAATTGTACTTGTTTGTTTTTTTACCTCAGAACCATGCTATGTATTAACTAAGGAAATATCACCACTGAAGTTGGAAAATTTATGTATTTTCGTAAATGTTGTGAACTGTGAATATAGTAGTCGACTACGTAATATGTAACCTCAGTGCTATTACCTTATAGGATTTCTACAGTACCCGAAGGTTGAATGGAAAAGAATGCCCTGGGCATTAGGTGCGCCTACGTACAAATTTAGCCCCATAAAGTATATTAATAAATAAAATGCAAGTATGCAGAATACAATTTATTATATTGTCCATCATGATAAGTTAAAGTTCATTTTAATAGACTTTGACGATGTCCATTGTGATGAGAGAGGTTGGTCGTCTGCCTAGTCGGGCGGGACGGGCGCCAGCGCGGGCACAGGCGGCGCCGGGCCTGCCGCTATCCTGGGCATCCCCGCACCTTGGTCCCCAACTGTAAATGTAGACAATGTTGAACACTCATTGAACTTTTGCACTAAGACCAAGCTCATCTACACTAATATTATAAAGGGGAAAGATTTGTACCTATTTTTGTATGTTTGTAATGAATAGGCTCAAAATGTACAGGGCCGATTAAAAAAAAAATTTCACCAATAGAATGCTACATTTTTACAATTTGACATAGGCTACATTTCATTTTGAAAAAAATTAGGGATCCTTGGTAAAATTTGAACAATGTAACCGAAGGTGTAGAAAAATGAGTCTTAAAATGTCTTTCGTCGAATGCGCTGCCGAAACTATTAGCGATAGAACAAAATAATGTACAACAATATTAAAGAACATCATAATGTCTATAAAAAACTCCGCGGTAGCATATGTCCAACTATTGTAGTTATGTCACTACAACAACTTTTTTCATTTTAAACATTAATGAAAATGCTAACCAAATCCAAACCATGCTATTTATGTGTTTATATTAATCCTTATGCAAATAAATTATCTTATGGTCAAGACCATTTAACTACCTATAAAAGAGTTTTTAAATTATTTAAATTGGACTTTCCATTCAAAAGATATTACGAATTAAAAAATTCAAACAGTAAACAAAACCGCCATAGCGCCGTGGCCGTTGTAGATACATTTTTAGTTGAAAGTTGTCAACGTTTAATTTAGACTGTATATATTTTATTCGACTCTGCTTTTATTCTAATTACTTAAAAAAACATAGTAAAAATGTATATAATATCCTATGTAAATATTACTTATTTAAGTGCCCGCCAATTAAACCATCAAAGAAATTGAACATAAATAGACTTACATACAAATATAACTGTGGGGTTCTTTTTAATATATAATTAATAAATAATATTTTTTTAATAAATAAAAATATTTGTGAAAAACTGTTTTTATATCCAAATTTCCAAAAATAAATAATTGTCTACCCCGTGCGAAGCCGGGACGGGCTGCTAGTCATCTAAATAAATAAATAAAATGGGAGTGTCTGTTTGTAATATTAAAATAACCGCTTTTTACTAAATGCATATGTATATACGGTATTTATACGTACGGTGTTTATACGGTACATATACCAAAAATGAAGTTAAAAAAGAAATTGTCAGTCTGTTTGTTGGGGGTTATCTCTGGAACGGCTGGACCGATTTTGACGGGACTTTCACTGGCAGGTAGCTTATAATCTTTAAAATAACTAAGGCTACTTTTTTTAGACTAACTTTGTCCCGCGGCGTTACTCGCGGTACAACACTAACCGCGGGTAACACCGTGGGGTTCAGCCAGTGTTACATAAAATAGAATTTTAATTAACTTGTTGTCTTACCGTGATGATCGAGTGATAGTTTCAGAGCGTCGGCAGGAGCGCATCGGATGAGATGGGCGCTACCACGAATACGTCAGCGAATAGACTGTAAGAAAAATTAAATTGAGTACGTTTTTTTAATCTAAACATTGTCACAAATCATAAAAGAAATGGGAAAAACATATTTAATTAAAAAGTACTTACACATCATACTTTAGTTTTCTTTGCTTTTACATGTGTTTGTTCTTTGCAATGCCTCTTCTGGGCACCGCTCAAAATTTTGTTGGGCAACGTCGTGTCGGGTCGGACGGGCGCTACCACGGCCACGGGCGGCGCCTGGCCTGCCGCGAGCCTGGGCACCCGCACCTTATTCACCAGCTGTAAATAAACGAACGTTGAACACACATCGAACTTATGCACAAGACCAAGCTCATATACCTAATGCTTTGAATATTTAATTATCTAAACTTAAACTTAGAAAACAAAATCACCTCGGCTTGTATTGGCCACGCCGGGTCCACCAACTTGGTCTTTACGTCCAGTTGGTACAGTGTAGTGGCCGGAAAAATAGTGCGCCATGATTTTCGCAAATCGAACATCTGCGACCTGACCTTCTTATCCGCCTGTCAAAGGAAAAACATCGTTAGAATAGTCTTGCAATTTACCTTATTATCAGTATTGAAAAAAATGATCAATTAAAATTTTAATAATGGTTAATTACCCGTTGTAATGTTCCCGAAAACATTTCAACAATTTTCGACGCAAACATCTCCGTGTAGACGCCACCAACGTTCTTGACCACTGAGTCTACAAGGTAGAGTATTGGCAGCTTGCCGTCGGGGTGAGCCTGCAAAGAAATGAACTGCTAGTTCCAAGCTTCAAGTTCAAGATAATCGGAAAGAATAAGGTAGGTGTAGGTCACCATGCTGCATTGTTGCATTCTCTGCATTCGCAGTATGGTGACCACCACTCTTGGATTCTACTCATGCTTTCCATCAGGCAGAGTAGAGTCATTTTGGCAGGGTCAAACATAAAAAAAAAAAAAAAAAAAAAAAGGTAAGTTGTCGAAAAGTTACCTTCTCTAAATGCTTCTCCACTGCTTCAACGATAGCTGCAGCGTGGGTGATGTTCTTCTCCGCCAGGTATGTCAGATTAAAAATGCGAGATTGGCTGTAGGTTAGTACTGCCAGAAATGACGCATACTGCTCTACTACTTGTTTCGATGAACTCATTTTGGTGGTATACAAAATACGCTTACTGTCACTGTAATGGGTATCGTGCCGCTTAACGCTTCGAACGCGATCGCAACTGTGCCCGTGTCAAAATTTTCTCGCAGAGCTCGGCTCAGCTCGCCCGCCAGGTCGCACCGCCCTCTCTCTCGCCCCGCCCCCTCGTGGCGTCACAGCTAACTGCCCTCCTATTGGCGTTTTCATGGGTAGATGTAAATTTCACTTGAATTAAAAGTTTAGTTTTGTTGTTATTTTTATTGCATGATATTTATATAATTTTGAAAAATAAATCTAACATAAATTTAAAACCGGCGTAATTTGTGAGAAATAAAAACTTTTGCTTTTGAGGTTCGTATGCTTTATCTAATTTAAAGCTTGTAGAAACGAATTATTTTTGCGTGCCTGCCGAAGATAATTCATTATTTATCTTTTGAAAGATTGAGTAGGGATTAGGAATAACAGAGTTGTGGTTAAAGGAAAATTGAAAGCAAAGGTAAATATTATTAATTGCCTTACCATAGACGGTTAAGAGGATTGGTCTATCTGCCATCTGTACAAAACTTTTCTGTTTCCTTATTTTGCTGTGTCCAACTCATCATATTTGTCTAAGTTTGTACGTACAATGCAAGTTAATCGCTTAGTAGGTACTTATTGGTAAACGTTTAGAAAATGTATGTATGTAAATCTCACATCAAATTATTTTGCAATTAAGCGATGCTCTAGCTGCAACTGATTGTATTACTCACGTATTACTCTGGGTGGTTTAGTGCAATACGATATCTTATAAATTAATCTAATACACATCTGATTGCGCACGTTTAGGTCTAATATACGTTAACGACTTACCTACATGTGTTACCTACCTAATAAAACCTTGGTAATTATTTTTTATTGAATTAAGCTTGCCTTTGATGTATTCTAGTATTGTAGAAATTAGGTACATTCGTAGGCTAAATAATACTTTTTTTTTCAAAATTCAATTCCAACGGTGGAAACGTATTTAGGCATAATTATATTTAAAACCTAAAACTTAATGTGCATATTTGTTGCGTTATTACGTTAAACACACACAACAGCTCAATAGTTTATAGGTTAGTTCGCATTTAGTAGCACCTTTATGTAATCAAATAAACTAATTTATATACCTATGGTATTCGAATGCAATTATGTCTGAATGTTACGCCTTCACGGTTGAGCCATTGAATTGATTTAGATGAATGTTTGTATAGATATAAACTAGAACTTTGAAAAGTTACTTAACACGATGGACTGGTAGGATCAAGGTCTCCATCCCAAAAAAAAAACACAAGATTACCTACTTCAATATAAAATGATTTATTTTTGTGAATTGTGCTGATTACTTGTCGGCGTCAAGAAATACCTACAATTTAATGCCTCACTGTAGAGATGCCATCTCAGTTACAGTTCATAATGTTGCCACCCTACCAAAAAAGATGTATCGATGTTTATTAATATCAACGATGTATTAATCAATATCAATACAGAGCATTCAAATTATCAATTTATATTAAATAAAAATAAGTTATAAGTACGAGTATTTCATACAATCACATTAATTAACAGATCATTATTATTCAACGTGTCGCTAACATTGTAACAGTTTGTAAATGACAAAGCTCTGAGGTAAAGAAAAATACAAGCTAATGTAGAATCACTTTCATATTGTAAATCGATATACCACGTGTCAAGATTATTGAAGATAAGGAAGAAGGTAAGGAGATAGGTTACCTGCTATCTACTCGAAATAATGTAATACAATTTGATGATAAACAACGAAGACAATAGATTTAGAAAGAGATTATTTAGTTTGTGCCTAATTTCAGTAAAGCGCATTGGTTTAGATAGTGTCGGTACACCAATTGTGGTTATAGTTGTGAAATACGAAAACATTAATTCATACAACTTAGGTGCTTGCCTAGGTAGTTATGTATCCCCCTGCACCTTCTGTCTTATATTAAGTAGCTACTCCGCTGGTTCAGCATTGCCAACGGATGTGTCTCTTAGAATTAGATGACGAATTGTTTTGACGATCGATAGACATGGAATATTGTAAGATGTTTTAAACATATTATAATGCTAGCCTCCAAATCGGCAGCTCACTAGTCAAGTTATTTTTTCTTTTATTTAAAAAACCCTTCCAAACTATAAATTTAACTAGGTAGTTAAGACAAATAATAGGTAGAGTCAACAAACACATAACAAATCATATTTTGCTAGTGAGTGAGCGCAATAGAAGGGTCCTTTCATTTTGTATCTTATCAGTAATATCATAATCTGTTTTTTTAACAAAGAAATATTGAAAGCATTTAAACACTTTAACATCTTATCTGAACCAATTCTTCGTTCATTGTTGTTTTCCAAGAGCTAGATACTGAAATAAAAAATCACTGTTTCCGCCGTTTTGTTAACAAATTGTTTTATAAAGGGCACCTTAAGAATCCATTATCTTTGAGAAATATCTATTATTTAAAGCATGTCGGTAAGAACTTGTGTTTCAATAATCTACACGTACAAAAATAAAAATTAATTGTTTTCTATTCTACGTATTGACATTATCGTTTTAGTAATTTTAGTAAATTTAGTAAAAGAGAGGTGATCAAAAAATATTGTTTAATTTTATCTGATAAATAGTTATAAAATTTTAGTATTTACGGCGTTTGAGGCTTTATAAATGCGAAAGTTTGTAAGGATGGATGGATGTTTGGATGGATGTTTGTAACTCTTTCACGCAAAAACTAATTAACGGATTTGGATAAAACTTTACAGTAATATAGCTTATACATCAGAATAACACATAGGCTACTATTTGCCGCGATAACCGACATACTTATAGCTAGTTGTTCATAAGCAAGTTTGAAATAAATATTAACGTTGAATCATTGTCTTATTTCATTCATATATAATATACAATTTTACATAAAATACTTGAAGCTTTCATCGCTAACCCATCTCGGCCGTGTTTAGGAACATACCGGGTTGCAATCTGTTACTGTATTGCAGCCAATGGAGACCACTTTGAATAAGCTTTGTATATTTTGAATAGTTATGAATTAATGTATTAAACTAACATACTGTAAAAGTAATAAATATACACACACACACTCATTTAGGGTGCGATTATCAGTTCTATGTATTTTTGTGTGCTTATATATATATATATTTTATATTTTTGCGTATGTGTGTGTGTTCTAGATCTCTAAATCCTCTAAAGGTTGGCTGGTAGAGAATGCCTTGGACATTAAGTCCGCAGATGTACACAAGTGCATGAAATTGTAAAATAAAAAGATAAAAAAAAACATAATGACTTTATTAATTTCACTAAAGCATTACCTGCCGATATTTCGTGTAACGCTAACCAACTACATTAAGAACCAAAAGGTTATTAATCTACTGAAATCCTTTAATATGGGTATAGTTACGTAAACGCATTCAGCTGAAACTTAATAGTAGAGGGCTGTAAAGATCGCTACAGGTTACATCAGACATAGTAGAGTCATTTTGGCCGTCCATTCATAAAAAAAAAACACTCCACAGCTCTCCCCACGCAATACATTCTGCCAGTGGCAGCGTGTGAAGCGCCGAGTCCACGGTCTGGCTATCGCAATGGTAGCACTCAGGCGTTGGCTCCTTGCGGATCATACACAGGTGATCTCCGAAACATCATTATCCAGTGATCACCTGCGTCAGCCGGTATGAGAGGGTTCCATGAGGGGTCCTCTCCCGCCAATACTCCACTCTACCGGGTCTTACCACCACAATAAAGGCGTGCCCAGCGCTTGGTTGCCCTAGTCGTTCCCTCCATTCCTCCACGAGGACCTGGCGGAGTTGGGCTCCAGTTCTAGCTAGGAGACTCGCCGTCTCAAAGGAGATCGTACGGTATGAAATAGAAAGGTAGTCCAAAGATGTTACGAGGTCCCACACTCCGGGCGGGTGTAGACACCTGGGATATGCAAATAAATAGAATTTGTATTAAAGACATAAAAATTGTATTAACAATAAAGGGTTTAATTTATCAAATTAAATAAAAAGTTATTACTTAATTACCTAATTAAGCGACTTCAAAAAAAGGAGGAGGTTTCTCAATTCGACCGTATGTAATGTATCTATATATTTTTATTATATACTATTTTTGTGTGTTCGCGGATAACTTCGTTGATGATGATGATGATGATGATGAACCGATTTTGATGATTCTTTTTTTAATGGAAAGGAGATGTCCACACGGTGGTACCATGATAAGGACATTAATATCTGATGATGGCATCTAAGAGTAATCGAGTCGAAACTTGAAGTTGGTTTTATTTTTGTTAAAATTGTACTTGTTTGTCTAAACATTTCTAAAATATTAATGTCAATTTCCATTTTTAAATAGAATGCAATTGTTTACATTCTAGCACATGCAGATTATTGAAACACAAGTGAATGCCCACCAACATCTTGTGAGTAATAGATATTTCTAAAAGATAACGGGTTCTAATGGTAAACTCTTTTCTACTTCCTCTAAAGGTAAAGTATTAGCACCAATTCTAAAACAATTTGTTAACAAACCGATGCCAGTAGGAATAGTTTTATTTAAGTACCTATTTAGCTCTTGGAAAACATTCAAATAATGAGCACAACATTAGTGTGGTGTTAAAGTGTTTGAATGCTTTCAATATTTATTTAGGAACAAAAACTGTTTACCGACGTTAGGCTTAAACTAAATTGTCTGTTTCTGAATCTATTGTCTTCAATGTTAGCCTTGAAATTGTTTTATTAAATTACATTATTTTAGGCAGATAGCAGGTGATGGGATAGGGCTTAAATTAATCTTGACACGTATTATTTTAAATAGTTCAATCCTTTTACAAAGAGACAGTTGTTCTAAATTTGCTTGTATTTTTTGTCCTTTTACCTCAGAACCATGTTATGTATAAACCAAAGATGGAAAATTAATGTATTTTCCTGAATGTTGTGAACCGTGAATATAGTAGTCGACTGCGTAATATGTAACCTCTGTGCTATTACCTTATAGGATTTCTAAAGTACCCGAAGGTTGAATGGGAAAGAATGCCCTGGGTATTAGGTGCTCCTACGTATAAATTTGGCGCATAAAGTATATTAATAAATAAAATACAAGTATGCAGAATACTATTTATTATATTGTCCATCATGATAAGTAAAAGTTCATTTTAATAAACTGACGATGTCCATTTTGATGAGAGAGGTTGGTCGTCTGCCTAGTCGGGCGGGACGGGCGCCAGCGCGGGCACAGGCGGCGCCGGGCCTGCCGCTATCCTGGGCTTCCGCACCTTTATCCCCAACTGTAAATGTAGACAATGTTGAACAATCATCGAACTTTTGCACTAAGACCAAGCTCATCATGTTACATAAAATTGAATTTAAATTAACTTGTTGTCTTACCGTGATGATCGAGTGATAGTCTCAGAGCGTCGCCAGGAGTACATCGGATGAAATGGGCGCTACCACGGCCACGTCACCGAATAGACTGTAAGAAAAATTAAATTTTTGAATCTAAACATTGTTACAAATCATAAAAGGAATAGGAAAAAGATATTTAATTAAAAAGTACTTACACATCAAACTTTAGTTTTTTTCTCTTGCTCTCTCTCTCTTGCCTCATCTGGGCAACACTTTTGTCGGGCATCGTCACGTCGGGCGGGACGGGCGCTACCACGGCCACGGGCGGCGCCTGGCCTGCCGCGAGCCTGGGCTCCCGCACATTGTTCACCAGCTGTAAAAATAGACAACGTTGAACACTCATCGAACTTGTGCACTAAGACCAAGCTCATCATCTAAATAAATAAATAAAATGGGAGTGTCTGTTTGTAATATTAAAATAACCGCTTTTTACTAAATGCATATGTATGTTTATACGGTACATATACCAAAAATGAAGTTAAAAAAGAAATTGTCAGTCTGTTTGTTGGGGTTATCTCTGGAACGGCTGGACCGATTTTGACGGGACTTTCACTGGCAGGTAGCTTATAATCTATAAAATAACTAAGGCTACTTTTTTTAGACTAACTTTGTCCCGCGGCGTTACTCGCGGTACAACACTAACCGCGGGTAACACCGCGGGGTTCAGCCAGTGTTACATAAAATTGAATTTTAATTAACTTGTTGTCTTACCGTGATGATCGAGTGATAGTTTCAGAGCGTCGCCAGGAGCGCATCGGATGAGATGGGCGCTACCACGAATACGTCAGCGAATAGACTGTAAGAAAAATTAAATTGAGTACGTTTTTTTAATCTAAACATTGTCACAAATCATAAAAGGAATAGGAAAAAGATATTTCATTAAAAAGTACTTACACATCAAACTTTAGGTTTTTTTGCTTTCACTTGTTGTTCTTCATTACAACGTCTCTTCTGGGCAACACTCGAAATTTTGTCAGGCAGGACGGGCGCTACCACGGCCACGGGCGGCGCCTGGCCTGCCGCGAGCCTGGGCTCCCGCACATTGTTCACCAGCTGTAAAAATAGACAAAGTTGAACATTCATCGAACTTTTGCACTAAGACCAAGCTCATATAAAGCTTTGAAAATTTAATTAAATAAACTTAAACTTAGAAAACAAAATCACCTTGGCTTGTATTGGCCACGCCGGGTCCACCAACTTGGTCTTTACGTCCAGTTGGTACAGTGTAGTGGCCGAAAAAATAGTGCGCCATGATTTTCGCAAATCGAACATCTGCGACCTGACCTTCTTATCCGCCTGTCAAAGGAAAAACATCGTTAGAATAGTCTTGCAACCTAATTATCAGTATTGAAAAATGATCAATTATCTTTTTAATAATGGTTAATTACCTGTTGTAATGTCCCCGAAAACATTTCGACAATTTTCTGCTCAAACATCTGTATGTAGACGCCACCAACGTTCTTAACCAGTGAGTCTACAAGGTACAGTATTGGCAGCTTGCCGTCGGGGTGAGCCTGCAAAGAAATGAACTGCTAGTTCCAAGCTTCAAGTTCAAGACAATCAGAAAGAATAAGGTAAGTTGTCGAAAAGTTACCTTCTCTAAATGCTTCTCCACTGCTTCAACGATAGCTGCAGCGTGGTCGATGTTCTTTTCCGCCAGGTATGTGAGGTTGAAAATGCGAGATTGGCTGTAGGTTAGTACTGCCAGAAATGACGCATACTGCTCTACTACTTGTTTCGACGAACACATTTTGGTGGTATACAAAACAGACTTACTGTCACTGTAATGGGTACCGTGCCGCTTAATGCTTCGATCGCAACTGTGTCCGTGTCAAAATTGTCTCGCAGAGCTCGGCTCAGCTCGCCCGCCAGGTCGCACCGCCCTCTTTCTCGCCCCGCCCCCTCGTGGCGTCACAGCTAACTGCCCTCCTATTGGTGTTTTTATGGGTAGATGTAAATTTCACTTGAATTAAAGTTTAGTTTTGTTGTTGTTTTTATTGCAAGAGATTTATATAATTTTGAAAATAGATCTAACATAAATTTTATAATCGGTGTAATTTGTAAGAGATATAAACTTTTGGTTTTGAGTTTCGTATAAGTAATTAGGTAAAGTTACCTAATTTAAAGCTTGTGGAAATGAATAATTTTTGCGTGCCTGCAGAAGATAATTCATTATATTTATCTTTTGAAAGATTGAGTAGGGATTAGGAATTACAGAGTTGTGGTTAAAGGAATATTGGAAGCAAAGGTAAATATTATTAATTGCCTTACCATAGACGGTTATCTATAGGATTGGTCTATCTGCCATCAGTACAAAACTTTTCTATTTCCTTATTTTGTTGTGTCGTTCGTACCTATCATGTAAGTCAATCGGTCAGTAGGTACTCATTGGTAAACGTTAAGAAAATGTATGTACCTATGTAAATCTCACATCAAATTATTTTGCAATTAACCGATGCTCTTGCTGCAACCGATTGTATTACTCAATCTGGGTGGTTTAGTGCAATACGATAGCTTATAAATTAATCTAATACACATCTGATTTCGCGCGTTTAGGTCTAATATACGTTAACGACTTACCTACATGTGGGTACGTACTTAATAAAACCTTGGTAATTAATTTAGTTTTGAATTAAGCTTGCTTTTGATGTATTTTAACATTGTAGAAATTAGGTACATTCGTTGTCTAAATAATTCTTTTTTTTTGTAAATTCAATTCCAACGGTAGAAACGTGTGTAGGCATAGTTATATTTAAAACCTAAAACTTAATATGCATGTTTGTTGCGTTGTTACGTTAAATACACAACAGCTCAATAGTTTATAGGTGCATATGCACCTTTATGTAATCAAATAAACTAATTTATATACCTATGGTATTCGTATGCAATTTTGTCTGAATGTTACGCCTTCACGGTTGAGCCATTGAATTGATTTAGATGAATGTTTGTATAGATATAAACTAGAACTTTGAAAAGTTACTTAACACGATGGACTGGTAGGATCAAGGTCTCCATCCCAAAAAAAAAAACACAAGATTACCTACTTCAATATATAATGATTTATTTTTGTGAATTGTGCTGATTACTTGTCGGCGTCAAGAAATACCTACAATTTAATGCCCCACTGTAGAGATGCCATCTCAGTTACAGTTCATAATGTTGCCACCCTACCAAAAAAGATGTATCGATGTTTATTAATATCGATGATGTATTAATCAATACCAATACAGAGCATTCAAATTATTAATTTATATTAAATAAAAATAAGTTATAAGTACGAGTATTTCATACAATCACATTAATTAACAGATCATTATTATTCAACGTGTCGCTAACATTGTAACAGTTTGTAAATGACAAAGCTCTGAGGTAAAGAAAAATACAAGCTAATGTAGAATCACTTTCATATTGTAAATCGATAGAATTTAAAACACCACGTGTCAAGATTATTGAAGGTAAGGAAGAAGGTAAGGAGATAGGTTACCTGCTATCTACTCGAAAGAATGTAATACAATTTGATGATAAACAATGAAGACAATAGATTTAGAAAGAGATTATTTAGTTTGTGCCTAATTTCAGTAAAGCACATTGGTTTAGATAGTGTCCGTACACCAATTGCGGTTATAGTTGTGAAATACGAAAACATTAATTCATACAACTTAGGTGCTTGCCTAGGTAGTTATGTATCCCCCTGCACCTTCTGTCTTATATTAAGTAGCTACTCCACTGGTTCAGCATTGGCAACGGATATGTCTCTTAGAATTAGATAACGAATTGTTTTGACGATCGATAGACATGGAATATTGTAAGATGTTTTAAACATGTTATAATGCTAGCCTCCAAATCGGCAGCTCACTAGTCAAGTCATTTTTTCTTTTATTTAAAAAACCCTTCCAAACTATAAATTTAACTAGGTAGTAAAGACAAATTACATGAAAATTAAAGCATTTTAGAAGAGGCAACAAACACATAACAAATCATATTTTGCTAGTGAGTGAGCGCAATAGAAGGGTCCTTTCATTTTGTTTCTTATCAGTAATATCATAAACTGTTTTTTTAACAAAGAAATATTGAAAGCATTTAAACACTTTAACATCTTATCTGAACCAATTCTTCGTTCATTGTTGTTTTCCAAGAGCTAGATACTGAAATAAAGAAATCACTGTTTCCGCCGTTTTGTTAACAAATTGTTTTATAAATGGCACCTTAAGAATCGATTATCTTTGAGAAATATCTAGTATTTAAAGCATGTCGGTAAGAACTTGTGTTTCAATAATCTACACGTACAAAAATAAAAATTAATTGTTTTCTATTCTACGTACTGACATTTTCGTTTTAGTAATTTTAGTAAAAGACAAGTTAGGTGATCAAGTAATATTGTTTAATTTTATCTGATAAATAGTTATTAAACGTTAGTATTTCCGGCGTTTGAGGCTTTGCGCAGAAGCAGCAGTAGCGCCGGCATAACGACGAGCTGTGTCTGAGGTGGTAACACTGCTGAGTATTGTTAATGGTAACGTCGATAGTTCGGTCCTTCTTGGTATTCCGGTTCGACATTATCAACCTATGGCATTACCTAGAACCTACACTACACTAACTATCGACAAAACTCATTCATTGTTCGCGCAAGTAGATTGGTGAATAATATATGTGGAGAAAATGACGAGTTTGAAGTATTCGGATCGAAGCCATCGCAGGTGATAAAAATATATACTTTAGATTTTTTGGCTCTCATACGAATATGACAAACTAATAGAATAAGTGTAATGGTGTATGTATCTTTTAATTTAAATTTTCTTTTATATTGTATCATTTATCCTCTTTATATTTTCTCTTTTATGTATTTCTTCGTGTTTGAAACCTATTTGCGAATGCCTGTCAATAGCTCTGTAGATATTAATATTAGGATCTAAAAAGTGTGTTTATATGCTGTTGGAATTCCAAAAAATGTAAAATAAATAAAAATAAAAATAATAACGAGCAGTACTTGGAAGATGAAATGGCGCTAGGATGTCGACGCAAGTTGCGTCCCACATCAAAGGCCCACCCTTCTTCCAGGGCAGTAACGACAGACAATCTTATCTCTTGGCATCGTTCCGTACCCGACCATTTGTTCATGAACAACTGGAACACCAGCTGTAACAAGAGCAAGACAGATAATGTCGTTAATATTGGCGATGCTGCTGCTTCTTCGGAAAGCTTCGCGGTTTCAAAACCAAAATCTAATAGGTAAATGTATTTTGAACCGCTTGAGGTCCAGACATTACGTTCACGGGGTCCGAGTGCTTGCGCTACATTTAAACAATTAGCTAAGCAATTGTTTGACGCTTTTCGTGACCAAAGTGGCGGCTTTTATCTAGCACAGAGAATAGATGTACCTATGGATATTTATTAATATCGATGCTGATATTAATCCATTTTATACAGATATGTAGTTGAAATTACTAATTTATATTCAGTAAAAATATGTCATATGTATTTCATGCAATCATATTAATTAACGATTGATTATTATTAATTACCGTGATGCTAACATTATATACCTATATTATCTTTTCATCCTCTGTAGTGAAAATTTTTAGTTTGTAAATAATACCTATAGCAAAAAATACAAATGTAGAACCACTTTCTTATTGTAAATCGGTTGAATTTAAAATAACACGTGTCCAGATTATTTGATCCCTAAGCTCAACTTGTTTTTAATGTTATAAACTTATGGATAAGTTTGTAAAGATAATGTAATAATGGGACATGGTTTAAAACTGCGTACGTACATGATTTAAAGGGTTACTGTTTATACTTTGATAACGTCAGTATAGTAAAAGATAGTTTTTATGTATTTTTGATTAAATCGAAACGTCATAAATAATTAATTGTATCCTTGTCTTCCTTACCGACTTTTGTCCACGTGTCCCAATTCTGAATAACTTATTTAAAAACTTGCACCTACGCCAAATCTTCGACATGTCTGGTGTAGCAATCCTTGTCATGAATATTCCACAAACAGAGATGTTTTTTATGAAACTTACGAACAGAATGAATCCCTCACTAGAAAAATCTAGTGTTTTCGATAGAATTGCTGCCTTCGGGTCTCCGAATTCAAAATACGAATTGAGATCACTTACCCATGTGTGTGAAGAGGTTTATATATTACTCGAAAGTTAAAATCTATTATAAAAAAATATTTAAGAGAACTTCATCATCATCATCATCAGCCTATCGCAGTCCACTGCTGGACATAGGCCTCTCCAATTGAAAGAAATTATCCAAAGAGAACTTATCAAAAAGAAATTAGTATTCATGGAGTAAAGAAGATATAGTTTTTTTGTCCCTGCTAGCCCTGTTAGCTACCACAATCGAAAATTTTTGTAAGACGAAAGGTGAGCCCCTCATCAAAATGAAGCCACTCACGAAAAATTCGTTTGATAGTAATAACTTGTAAAAGTTGTTCTGGTGATCCCGGACTAATATGGCAGAAGCTATAAATAAATACAATGATGAGGATTTGAAATTTAACGAATATGACAACCACTAATGAAATACTCATTGGTCATTAAAAATGTGTGAACTCATTATCAAATTACAAATAAAACGATTAAGCACCTAATTAAGTGTGACAATTATTTAATTAGGATTTTTAGTGAACATTTCTGTCACGGATTAGGTAATGATTGATAACAAGTAACGCTCGTTAGTTAACGCACAGATTGTAAATAAATAGTTTTAATTAGTACTTTAAGCTGCGTTATTAGGTAGATATTAATACTATGTTTTCAAATAGACACAATAAGTAGTTAATAGGAAGACATTCTAGTTTAAACATTTAAAAATGAATAATTACTAATACTAATGTTAGTTTTCCGTCCAGCAATAAACGTAATCAATTCTGTATTAAGTGTGATTTTGAGACTTGAGTGAGATTGATTATTGTGATAATTGTTCATAAGCAAGTTTCAAATAAAATTTTATCTTGAATCATTGTTTTATTCTGTTCATATATAGAACATTTCCATAAAATACTCCAAGGTTTCATCGCTAACACACTCCGGCCGTGTTTAGGGATTGAAACCCAGTATATTTGAATAAGTTTTGTATATTTTTAATAGTTTTAAATGAATGTATTAGCCCATGTTCAGATGATGAGCACTCAACGCGCGTCTTGCTAACGCGCGACAATAACTACATGTACTTTCGTTCTAGGAGTACACATGCTACGCACGTTTTTACAAGTAGTAGGTAGTTAACGCGCGTTAGCAAAAAAAATTGCTATTCATTGTAATAATATTTATGGCTTAATTACTATTATTATAAAGTTTGTTTAGAGCATCTGTAATAAGTCATAATTACAGATGCTCTAAACAAACTTTAAGGTTTTACATATAAAATCAAATTAAGCCATTCTTAACTTTATTATTAATTAAAATGTTGAATAATTTTTAATACATTGACAATTCATAACTTTAATTTATCCTCATTGCTGCAGGTTACAAAACTCTTGTACATAACTTTATCATGTCTTATCAGATAACGATTCAAACCTCTAATAGAGTAGTTTAGCAGTTACTCTAACCTGCATGTTCATAAAAGGCATCATAATTATCGAAATTTCTAAAAGATAACGGGTTCTTATGGTAAACTCTTTCCTTCTTCCTCTAAATGTAAAATATTAATACTAATTATAAAACAATTTGTTAATAAAACGATGCGGTGAGAGATTTTGTTATTCATCTCTCAGATATTCATAATAATGTATTAGTAGATAGTATAAATTCGCTTATTCTGAAAAATATTTTATATCTTTACAATTTCTGTACCAACACGAAAAAAATACTGATAAAATTATAAATTTAAAAGAATAGATCTCATTGCTAGTAACATCTCTGAGGCAAAGGGTACACAACAAGTAGTACCATGATAAGGACATTAAGATCTGATGATGGCATCCAAGAGAAATCGATTCGAACCTTGAAGTCGGTTTTATTTTTGTTAAAATTGTACTTGTATGTTGTTACCCGTGGTTATTGTCGTACCACGAGTAACACCGCGGGGCAAAGCTAGTCTAAAAAAATAGCCTAAGTTACTCCCTATATCAACAGCTATCTATCACTGAAAGTCCTGTCAATATCGGTTTACCCGGTTCCAGTAATTACCCGAAACAAATAGACAGAGAGACAGATAGACAAAAATTGTAAAAATACATTTTTGGTATATGAACCATGTATACATACATATGCATTTAGTAAAAATCTGTTATTTTAATATTACAAGCAGACACTGCAGTTTTATTAATTGGTATAGATAGAGATAGAGGGCCTGACGGAGTTGGGCTCCAGTCCCAGCCAGGAGACTCGCCGTCTCAAAGGAGATCGTGCGGTAACCCCTTATGATCCTGATGGCCAGCACTCATTGCGGTCGTCGCATTGTCTGTTCAGCTAGTCCCTCGTGTAGGTAATGTTCTTGTGAAAGCCTTCTTATGAAATAGAAAGGTAGTCAAAAGATGTTAAGAGGTCCCACACTCCGGGCGGGTATAGACACGTGGGATATGCAAATTAATAGAATTTGTATTAAAGACATGAAAATTGTATGAACCCTAAAAGGTTTAATTTATCAAATTAATTAAAAAGTTATTACTTAATCACCTAATTAACCGACTTCAAAAAAAGGAGGAGGTTTCTCAATTCGACCGTATATATATACTTTTTTTGTGTGTTCGCGGATAACTTCGTCGTTTATGAATCGATTTTGATGATTCTTTTTTTAATGGAAAGTAGATGTCCTAACGGTGGTACCATGATAAGAACATCAATATCTGATGATGGCATTCAAGAGTAATCGTCGACTCGATTACTCTTGACTTGAAGTTGGTTTTATTTTTGTTAAAATTGTACTTGTTTGTCTAAACATTACTAAAATCTTAATGTCAATTTCTGTTTTTAAATAGAATAGAATTGTTAACATTCTAACACATGCAGATTCTTGAAACACAAATGTCCACCAACATCTTATGAGCAATAGATATTTCTAAAAGATAACGGGTTCTAATGGTAAACTATTTTCTACTTCCTCTAAAGGTAAAGTATTAGCACCAATTCTAAAACAATTTGTTAACAAACCGATGCCAGTAGAAATTATTTTATTTCAATATCTATCTCTTTGAAAACATTTGAACAACGAACACAACATTGGTATTTTGTTAAAGTGTTTGAATGCTTACAATATTTCTTTAAAACAAAAACTGTTTACCGACGTTAGGCACAAAATAAATTGTCTGTTTCTGAATTTATTGTCATCATTGTTGGCTTGAAATTGTATTACATTATTTTAGGCAGATGGTGATGGGATAGAGCTTAAATAAATCTTGATACGTGTTATTTTAATGAGTTCAATCGTTTTACAAAGAGGCAGTGGTTCTAAATTTGTTTGTATTTTTAACCGACTTAAAAAAATTAGGATGTTTCTCTGGAGTATTTTTTGTTTTTTTTTGTGTGTTCGCGGAATCCTTCATCGTTTATTAACCGATTTTGATGGTTCTTTTTTTAATGGCAAGGAGATGTCCCAACGGTGGTACCATGATAAGGACCTTAATATCTGATGATAGCATCCAAGAGAAATCGAGTCGAAAGTTGAAGTCGGTTTCATTTTTGTTAAAATTATACTTGTTTGTTTTTTTACCTAAAAACCATGCTATGTATTAACTAAGGAAATATCACCACTGAAGTTTGAAAATTTATGTATTTTCGTAAATGTTGTGAACTGTGAATATAGTAGTCGACTACGTAATATGTAACCTCAGTGCTATTACCTTATAGGATTTCTACAGTACCCGAAGGTTGAATGGAAAAGAATGCCCTGGGCATTAGGTGCGTCTACGTACAAATTTAGCCCCATAAAGTATATTAATAAATAAAATGCAAGTATGCAGAATACAATTTATTATATTGTCCATCATGATAAGTTAAAGATCATTTTAATAAACTTTGACGATGTCCATTCTGATGAGAGAGGTTGGTCGTCTGCCTAGTCGGGCGGGACGGGCGCCAGCGCGGGCACAGGCGGCGCCGGGCCTGCCGCTATCCTAGGCTTCCGCACCTTGTTCCCCAACTGTAAATGTAGACAATGTTGAACACTCATCGGACTTTTGCACAAAGACCAAGCTCATCATGTTACATAAAATTGAATTTTAATTAACTTGTTGTCTTACCGTGATGATCGAGTGATAGTTTCAGAGCGTCGCCAGGAGCGCATCGGATGAGATGGGCGCTACCACGAATACGTCAGCGAATAGACTGTAAGAAAAATTAAATTGAGTACGTTTTTTGAATGCAAACATTGTCACAAATCATAAAAGGAATAGGAAAAAGATATTTAATTAAAAAGTACTTACACATCAAACTTTAGGTTTTTTTGCTTTTACTTGTTGTTCTTCATTACAACGTCTCTTCTGGGCAACACTCGAAATTTTGTCAGGCAGGACGGGCGCTACCACGGCCACGGGCGGCGCCTGGCCTGCCGCGAGCCTGGGCTCCCGCACCTTGTTCACCAGCTGTAAAAATAGACAAAGTTGAACATTCATCGAACTTTTGCACTAAGACCAAGCTCATATAAAGCTTTGAAAATTTAATTAAATAAACTTAAACTTAGAAAACAAAATCACCTTGGCTTGTATTGGCCACGCCGGGTCCACCAACTTGGTCTTTACGTCCAGTTGGTACAGTGTAGTGGCCGGAAAAATAGAGAGCCATGATTTTCGCAAATCGAACATCTGCGACCTGACCTTCTTATCCGCCTGTCAAAGGAAAAACATAGTTAGAATAGTCTTGCAACCTAATTATCAGTATTGAAAAATGATCAATTATCTTTTTAATAATGGTTAATTACCTGTTGTAATGTCCCCGAAAACATTTCGACAATTTTCTGCTCAAACATCTGTATGTAGACGCCACCAACGTTCTTAACCAGTGAGTCTACAAGGTACAGTATTGGCAGCTTGCCGTCGGGGTGAGCCTGCAAAGAAATGAACTGCTAGTTCCAAGCTTCAAGTTCAAGACAATCAGAAAGAATAAGGTAAGTTGTCGAAAAGTTACCTTCTCTAAATGCTTCTCCACTGCTTCAACGATAGCTGCAGCGTGGTCGATGTTCTTTACCGCCAGGTATGTGAGGTTGAAAATGCGAGATTGGCTGTAGGTAAGTACTGCCAGAAATGACGCATACTGCTCTATTACTTGTTTCGACGAACACATTTTGGTGGTATACAAAACAGACTTACTGTCACTGTAATGGGTACCGTGCCGCTTAATGCTTCGATCGCAACTGTGCCCGTGTCAAAATTGTCTCGCAGAGCTCGGCTCAGCTCGCCCGCCAGGTCGCACCGCCCTCTCTCTCGCCCCGCCCCCTCGTGGCTCGTGGCGTCACAGCTAACTGCCCTCCTATTGGCGTTTTCATGGGCAGATGTAAATTTCACTTGAATTAAAGTTTAGCTTTGTTGTTGTTTTTATTGCAAGAGATTTATATAATTTTGAAAATAGATCTAACATAAATTTTATAACCGGTGTAATTTGTAAGACATATAAACTTTTGGTTTCGAGTTTCGTATACTTTACCTAATTTAAAGCTTGTGGAAATGAATAATTTTTGCGTGCCTGCAGAAGATAATTCATTATATTTATCTTTTGAAAGATTGAGTAGGGATTAGGAATTACAGAGTTGTGGTTAAAGGAATATTGGAAGCAAAGGTAAATATTATTAATTGCCTTACCATAGACGGTTAAGAGGATTGGTCTATCTGCCATCAGTACAAAACTTTTCTATTTCCTTATTTTGTTGTGTCGTTCGTACCTACAATGTAAGTCAATCGGTCAGTAGGTACTCATTGGTACACGTTTAGAAAATGTATGTACCTATGTAAATCTCACATCAAATTATTTTGCAATTAACCGATGCTCTTGCTGCAACCGATTGTATTACTCAATCTGGGTGGTTTAGTGCAATACGATAGCTTATAAATTAATCTAATACACATCTGATTGCGCGCGTTTAGGTCTAATATACGTTAACGACTTACCTACATGTGGGTACGTACCTAATAAAACCTTGGTAATTAATTTAGTTTTGAATTAAGCTTGCTTTTGATGTATTTTAACATTGTAGAAATTAGGTACATTCGTTACTTACTTATTTACAATAAGTCTTTTTTTTGTAAATTCAATTCCAACGGTAGAAACGTATGTAGGCATAGTTATATTTAAAACCTAAAACTTAATATGCATGTTTGTTGCGTTGTTACGTTAAATACACAACAGCTCAATAGTTTATAGGTTAATTCGCATTTAGTAGCACCTTTATGTAATCAAATAAACTAATTTATATACCTATGGTATTCGAATGCAATTATGATGAATGTTTGTATAGATATAAACTAGAACTTTGAAAACTTACCTACTTAACACGATGGACTGGTAGGATCAAGGTCTCCATCTCAAAAATACCACAAGTTTACCTACTTCAATATAAAATTATTTATTTTTGTGAATTGTGCTGATTACTTGGTGGCGTCAAGAAATACCTACAATTTAATGCCTCACTGTAGAGATGCCATCTCAGTTACAGTTTATAATGTTGCCACCCTACCAAAATAGATGTATCGATATTTATTAATATCGATGATTTATTAATCAATATCAATACAGAGCATTCAAATTACTCATTTATGTTAAATAAAAATAAGTTATAAGTACGAGTATTTCATACAATCACATTAATTAATAGATCATTATTATTCAACGTGTAGCTAAAATTGTAACAGTTTGTAAATGACAAAGCTCTGAGGTAAAGAAAAACACAAAAAATACAAGCAAATGTCGAATCACTTTCATATTGTAAATCGATAGAATTTGAAATAACACGTGTCAAGATTGTTGAAGATAAGGAAGAAGGTAAGGAGATAGGTTACCTGCTATCTACTCGAAAGGGTGTAATACAACTTGATGACTAACAATGAAGACAATAGATTTAGAAAGAGATTATTTAGTTTGTGCCTAATGTCAGTAAAGCCCATTGGTTTAGATAGTGTCCGTACACCAATTGTGGTTATAGTTGTGAAATACGAAAACATTAATTTATGTAACTAAGGTGCTTGCCTAGGTAGTAAAGACAAATAACATGAAAAATAAAAACATTTTATCTTCCTCACCTTTACTAAAACATTTTTAGTTTAGGTACACGTTAGAAGAGTCAACAAACACACAACAAATCATATTTTACGACTGAGTTTACCTACACCACAGATGGGTCCTTTAATTTTGTATCTTATCAGTCATATCATAAACCGTTTTTTTAACAAAGAAATATTGAAAGCATTCAAACGCTTTAACATCTCATCTGTACCATTTTTTTGTTCATTGTTGTTTTCCAAGAGCTAGATACTGAAATAAAAAAAATACTGAAAAAAAAACATATATAAAGATAAAACTTATACTATTTTTAAATATGTTTAATTTTAAGTTTTAATTGAGTATATAGTCTCGTTTGTTCCTTGTTTAATTCATAACGTTTGATTTTGTATAATCTGGTTCGGCGCGAGGACCCTGGTGACACTGGCAATTTTATGCCTATCACGGGCACTAGCGATCCTCAACCAAAGTTATTCTACTACCTGGATTTCATGCAATTCAATTTGTAAATTAATTATTTTGGTTTGGGCGAGAAATAAACATTTTTTATTTATTTATTTATTTTATTTTATTACTGTCTCCGTCGTTTTGTTAACAAATTGTTACATAATTGCCACCTTAAGAATCCATTATCTTTGAGAAATCTCTATCATGTAAAATATGTTGGTAAGAATTTGTGTTTCAATAATCTGCACGTACAATTCACAAGAATAAAGACGACTTCAAGGTTTGACTCGATTTCTCTTGGATGCCATCATCATACCTTAGTGTCCTTATCATGGTACTACCGTTGGGACATCTCCTTTTCATTAAAAAAAGTATCATAAAAATCTGTTCATAAACGACGAAGTTATCCGCAAATACAAATAAAAATATATATATGTATATACGGTCGAGTTGGGAACCTCCTCCTTTTTTGAAGTAGGTTTAAAATAAAAATTGATTATTTCAATTCAAAGAATTGACATTAACTTTTTAGTAATTTTTAGACAAGTAAGGTGATCAAGTAATAATGTTTAATTTTATCTGATAAATAGGTATTAAAGTTTAGTATTTACGCCGTTTGAGGCTTTGCGGTACTTGGAAAATGAGATGGCGTTAGGGTGTCGACGCAAGTTGCATCCCTCATCAAAGGCTTACCTTAATATTGGCGCTGCTAATGCTTCTGCTGAAAGCCTCATGGGGTCCAAGTGCTTGCGCTACATTTGAGGAACTAGCTAAGTAACTGATTTATCTAGCACAGAGAATAGATGTACCTATCGATATTTATTATGCTGATATAAATGAATATATTTACAGATAATTGAAATAACTAAATTGTGTTCAATAAAAATATGTCATGCGTATGTATTTCATACAATCAATTTAATTAACGGATTATTAATTATTATTCAACGTGATGCTGACATTATATACCCACATACATTTTTCATCCTCAGTAAAACAGAGGTAACAGGGATAAAAAACTTTTAATAGGGCTAGCAGGGACAAAAACACTTTGAGCGTAGGGCCGGGCTTACTAGCTGATTTTTTAACAGTTCCTTAGTTAATATTTACATAATTTAACAACCACATTGTCCTACAAATTGCGCAGTACGTTATCACGGTCCTACGCTCAAAGCTTTTCTGTCCCTGCTAGCCCTGTTAGCTACCACAATCGAAAATTTTTGTAAGACGAAAGGTGGGCCCCTCATCAAAATGAAGGCACTCACGAAAAATTAGCTTGATAGTAAGTACTTGTAAAATTTGTTCTGGTGATCCCGGACTAATATGGCAGAAGCTATAAAACAATATAATGATAAGGATTTGAAATTTAATGAATATGACAACCACTAATGAAATACTCATTGATCATTAAAAATGTGTGAAACAAACAAAAACGATTAAGCACCTAATTAAGTGTGACAATTACTTAATTATGATTTTTAGTGAACATTTCTGTCACGGATTAGATAATGATTGATAACAAGTAACGCTCGTTAGTTAACGCACAGATTGTAAATAAATAGTTTTAATTAGTAGCTTAAGCTGCGTTATTAGTTAGATATTAATACTATATTTTCAAATAGACACAATAAGTAGTAAATAGGAAGACATTCTAGTTTAAACATTTAAAAATGAATAATTACTAATACTAATGTTACGTTTACGTCCAGCAATAAAAGTAATCAATTCTGTATTAAGTGTGATTTTGAGACTTGAGTGAGATTGATTATTGTGATAATTGTTCATAAGCAAGTTTGAAATAAAATTTTATCTTGAATCATTGTTTTATTCTGTTCATATATAGAACATTTCCATAAAATACTCCAAGGTTTCATCGCTAACACACCCCGGCCTTGTTTAGGGATTGAAACCCAGTATATTTGAATTAGCTTTGTATATTTTTAATAGTTTTAAATTAATGTATTAGCCCATATTCAGCGCTCAACGCGCGTATTGCTAACGCACGACAACAACTACATGTACTTTCGTTCTAGGAGTACACATGCTACGCACGTTTTTACAAGTAGTACCTAACGCGCGTTAGCAAAAGAAATTGCTATTCTTTGTACTAATATTTATGGCAAGACTAATTACAGATGTTCCAAACAAACTTTAAGGTTTTACATATAAAATCAAATTAAGCCATTCTTAACTTAATCATTAATTAAAATGTTGAATTATTTTTAATACATTGACAATTCATAACTTTAATTTATCCTCATTGCTGCAGGTTACAAAACTCTTGTACATAACTTTATCATGTCTAATCAGATAACGATTCAAACCTCTAATAGAGTAGTTTAGCAGTTACTCTAACCTGCATGTTCATAAAAGGCATCATAATTATCGAAATTTTTAAAAGATAACGGGTTCTGACGGTAAACTCTTTCCTTCTTCCTCTAAATGTAAAATATTAATACTAATTATAAAACAATTTGTTAATAAAACGATGCGGTGAGAGATTTTGTTATTCATCTCTCAGATATTCATATTAATGTATTAGTAGATAGTAAAAATTCGCTTATTCTGAAAAATATTTTATATCTTTACAATTTCTGTACCAACACGAAAAAAATACTGATAAAATTATAAATTTAAAAGAATAGATCTCATTGCTATTAACATCTATGAGGCAAAGGGTACACAACAAGTGGTACCATGATAAGGACATTAAGATCTGATGATGGCATCCAAGAGAAATCGATTCGAACCTTGAAGTCGGTTTTATTTTTGTTAAAATTGTACTTGTATGTTGTTACCCGCGGTTATTGTCGTACTAAGAGTAACACCGCGGGGCAAAGCTAGTCTAAAAAAAATAGCCTAAGTTACTCCCTATATCATCAGCTATCTATCATTGAAAGTCCTGTCAATATCGGTTTACCTGGGTCCAGTAATTACCCGAAACAAATAGACAGAGAGACAGAAAGACAAAAATTGTAAAAATACATTTTTGGTATATGAACCATGTATACATACATATGCATTTAGTAAAAATCTGTTATTTTAATATTACAAGCAGACACTGCAGTTTTATTAATTGGTATAGATAAAAATAAATAATAATTACATTAATTAACAGATCATTATTATTGAACGCGTCGCTAACATTGTAACAGTTTGTAAATGACAAAGCTCCGAGGTAAAGAAAAACACAAAAATACAAGCAAGTGTAGAATCACTTTCATATTGTAAATCGATAGAATTTGAAATAACACGTGTCAAGATTATTGAAGATAAGGAAGAAGGTAAGGAGATATGTTATGACGCCTCTCGAGCCAATCCTCCACTCTAACGGGTCTCACCGCCCCAATAAAGGCGTGCCCAGCGCTCGGTTACACTAGTCGTTCCCTCCATTCCTCCACGAGGGCCTGGCGGAGTTGTCCAGTCCCAGCCAGGAGACTCGCCGTCTCAAAGGAGATCGTGCGGTAACCCCTTATGATCCTGATGGCCAGCACTCATTGCGGTCGTCGCATTGTCTGTTCAGCTAGTCCCTCGTAGGTAATGTTCTTGTGAAAGCCTTCTTATGAAATAGAAAGGTAGTCAAAAGATGTTAAGAGGTCCCACACTCCGGGCGGGTATAGACACCTGGGATATGCAAATTAATAGAATTTGTATTAAAGACATGAAAATTTTATGAACCCTAAAAGGTTTAATTTATCAAATTAATTAAAAAGTTTTAGAGGAGGTTTCTCAATTCGACCGTATATATATACTTTTTTTGTGTGTTCGCGGATAACTTCGTCGTTTATGAATCGATTTTGATGATTCTTTTTTTAATGGAAAGTAGATGTCCTAACGGTGGTACCATGATAAGAACATCAATATCTAATGATGGCATTCAAGAGTAATCGAGTCGAACCTTAAAGTCGGTTTCATTTTTGTTAAAATTGTACTTGTTTGTCTAAACATTACTAAAATCTTAATGTCAACTTCAGTTTTTAAATAGAATAGAATTGTTTACATTCTAACACATGCAGATTCTTGAAACACAAATGTCCACCAACATCTTATGAGCAATAGATATTTCTAAAAGATAACGGGTTCTAATGGTAAACTATTTTCTACTTCCTCTAAAGGTAAAGTATTAGCACCAATTCTAAAACAATTTGTTAACAAACCGATGCTAGTAGAAATTATTTTATTTCAATATCTATCTCTTGGAAAACATTTAAACAATGAACACAACATTGGTATGGTGTTAAAGTGTTTGAATGCTTACCATATTTCTTTAGAAACAAAAACTGTTTACCGACGTTAGGCACAAAATAAATTGTCTGTTTCTGAATCTATTGTCATCATTGTTGGCTTGAATTTGGCTTTGAATGTATTACATTATTTTAGACAGATGGTGATGGGACAGAGCTTAAATAAATCTTGATACGTGTTATCTTAATGAGTTCAATCGTTTTACAAAGAGGCAGTGGTTCTAAATTTGCTTGTATTTTTAACCGACTTCAAAAAAGGAGGAGGTTTCTCTGAAGTATTTTTTCTTTTTTTTGTGTGTTCGCGGATAACTTCGTCGTTTATTAACCGATTTTGATGATTCTTTTTTTTAATGGAAAGGAGATGTCCCAACGGTGGTGTTATGATAAGGACCTTAATATCTGATGACGGCATCCAAGAGAAATCGAGTCGAAACTTGAAGTCGTTTTTAATTTTTTTTTAAATTGTACTTGTTTGTTTTTTTACCTCAGAACCATGCTATGTATTAACTAAGGAAATATCACCACTGAAGTTGGAAAATTTATGTATTTTCGTAAATGTTGTGAACTGTGAATATAGTAGTCGACTACGTAATATGTAACCTCAGTGCTATTACCTTATAGGATTTCTACAGTACCCGAAGGTTGAATAGAAAAGAATGCCCTGGGCATTAGGTGCGCCTACGTACAAATTTAGCCCCATAAAGTATATTAATAAATAAAATGCAAGTATGCAGAATACAATTTATTATATTGTCCATCATGATAAGTTAAAGTTCATTTTAATAGACTTTGACGATGTCCATTGTGATGAGAGAGGTTGGTCGTCTGCCTAGTCGGGCGGGACGGGCGCCAGCGCGGGCACAGGCGGCGCCGGGCCTGCCGCTATCCTGGGCTTCCGCACCTTGTTCCCCAACTGTAAATGTAGACAATGTTGAACACTCATTGAACTTTTGCACTAAGACCAAGCTCATCATCTAAATAAATAAATAAAATGGGAGTGTCTGTTTGTAATATTAAAATAACCGCTTTTTACTAAATGCATATGTATATACGGTATTTATACGTACGGTGTTTATACGGTACATATACCAAAAATGAAGTTAAAAAAGAAATTGTCAGTCTGTTTGTTGGGGGTTATCTCTGGAACGGCTGGACCGATTTTGACATGACTTTCACTGGCAGGTAGCTTATAATCTTTAAAATAATTAAGGCTACTTTTTTTAGACTAACTTTGTCCCGCGGCGTTACTCGCGGTACAACACTAACCGCGGGTAACACCGTGGGGTTCAGCCAGTGTTACATAAAATAGAATTTTAATTAACTTGTTGTCTTACCGTGATGATCGAGTGATAGTTTCAGAGCGTCGGCAGGAGCGCATCGGATGAGATGGGCGCTACCACGAATACGTCAGCGAATAGACTGTAAGAAAAATTAAATTGAGTACGTTTTTTTAATCTAAACATTGTCACAAATCATAAAAGAAATGGGAAAAACATATTTAATTAAAAAGTACTTACACATCAAACTTTAGTTTTCTTTGCTTTTACATGTGTTTGTTCTTTGCAATGCCTCTTCTGGGCACCGCTCAAAATTTTGTTGGGCAACGTCGTGTCGGATCGGACGGGCGCTACCACGGCCACGGGCGGCGCCTGGCCTGCCGCGAGCCTGGGCACCCGCACCTTATTCACCAGCTGTAAATAAAAGAACGTTGAACACACCTCGAACTTATGCACTAAGACCAAGCTCATATACCTAATGCTTTGAATATTTAATTATCTAAACTTAAACTTAGAAAAAAACCTCACCTCGGCTTGTATTGGCCACGCCGGGTCCACCAACTTGGTCTTTACGTCCAGTTGGTACAGTGTAGTGGCCGGAAAAATAGTGCGCCATGATTTTCGCAAATCGAACATCTGCGACCTGACCTTCTTATCCGCCTGTCAAAGGAAAAACATCGTTAGAATAGTCTTGCAATTTACCTTATTATCAGTATTGAAAAAAATGATCAATTAAAATTTTAATAATGGTTAATTACCCGTTGTAATGTTCCCGAAAACATTTCAACAATTTTCGACGCAAACATCTCCGTGTAGACGCCACCAACGTTCTTGACCACTGAGTCTACAAGGTAGAGTATTGGCAGCTTGCCGTCGGGGTGAGCCTGCAAAGAAATGAACTGCTAGTTCCAAGCTTCAAGTTCAAGATAATCGGAAAGAATAAGGTAAGTTGTCGAAAAGTTACCTTCTCTAAATGCTTCTCCACTGCTTCAACGATAGCTGCAGCGTGGGTGATGTTCTTCTCCGCCAGGTATGTCAGATTAAAAATGCGAGATTGGCTGTAGGTTAGTACTGCCAGAAATGACGCATACTGCTCTACTACTTGTTTCGATGAACTCATTTTGGTGGTATACAAAATACGCTTACTGTCACTGTAATGGGTATCGTGCCGCTTAACGCTTCGAACGCGATCGCAACTGTGCCCGTGTCAAAATTTTCTCGCAGAGCTCGGCTCAGCTCGCCCGCCAGGTCGCACCGCCCTCTCTCTCGCCCCGCCCCCTCGTGGCGTCACAGCTAACTGCCCTCCTATTGGCGTTTTCATGGGTAGATGTAAATTTCACTTGAATTAAAAGTTGTTTTGTTGTTATTTTTATTGCAAGATATTTATATAATTTTGAAAAATAAATCTAACATAAATTTAAAACCGGCGTAATTTGTGAGAAATAAAAACTTTTGCTTTTGAGGTTCGTATGCTTTATCTAATTTAAAGCTTGTAGAAATGAATTATTTTTGCGTGCCTGCCGAAGATAATTCATTATTTATCTTTTGAAAGATTGAGTAGGGATTAGGAATAACAGAGTTGTGGTTAAAGGAAAATTGAAAGCAAAGGTAAATATTATTAATTGCCTTACCATAGACGGTTAAGAGGATTGGTCTATCTGCCATCTGTACAAAACTTTTCTATTTCCTTATTTTGCTGTGTCCAACTCATCATATTTTTCTAAGTTCGTACGTACAATGCAAGTTAATCGCTTAGTAGGTACTTATTGGTAAACGTTTAGAAAATGTATGTATGTAAATCTCACATCAAATTATTTTGCAATTAAGCGATGCTCTAGCTGCAACTGATTGTATTACGCACGTATTACTCTGGGTGGTTTAGTGCAATACGATATCTTATAAATTAATCTAATACACATCTGATTGCGCACGTTTAGGTCTAATATACGTTAACGACTTACCTACATGTGTTACCTACCTAATAAAACCTTGGTAATTATTTTTTTTTGAATTAAGCTTGCCTTTGATGTATTCTAGTATTGTAGAAATTAGGTACATTCGTAGGCTAAATAATTCTTTTTTTTTCAAAATTCAATTCCAACGGTGGAAACGTATTTAGGCATAATTATATTTAAAACCTAAAACTTAATGTGCATATTTGTTGCGTTATTACGTTAAACACACACAACAGCTCAATAGTTTATAGGTTAGTTCGCATTTAGTAGCACCTTTATGTAATCAAATAAACTAATTTATATACCTATGGTATTCGAATGCAATTATGTCTGAATGTTACGCCTTCACGGTTGAGCCATTGAATTGATTTAGATGAATGTTTGTATAGATATAAACTAGAACTTTGAAAAGTTACTTAACACGATGGACTGGTAGGATCAAGGTCTCCATCTCAAAAAAACCACAAGATTACCTACTTCAATATAAAATGATTTATGTCGGCGTCAAGAAATACCTACAATTTAATGCCTCACTGTAGAGATGCCATCTCAGTTACAGTTCATAATGTTGCCACCCTACCAAAAAAGATGTATCGATGTTTATTAATATGGATGATGTATAAATCAATATCAATACAGAGCATTCAAATTATCAATTTATATTAAATAAAAATAAGTTATAAGTACGAGTATTTCATACAATCACATTAATTAACAGATCATTATTATTCAACGTGTCGCTAACATTGTAACAGTTTGTAAATGACAAAGCTCTGAGGTAAAGAAAAATACAAGCTAATGTAGAATCACTTTCATATTGTAAATCGATAGAATTTAAAATACCACGTGTCAAGATTATTGAAGATAAGAAAGAAGGTAAGGAGATAGGTTACCTGCTATCTACTCGAAAGAATGTAATACAATTTGATGATAAACAACGAAGACAATAGATTTAGAAAGAGATTATTTAGTTTGTGCCTAATTTCAGTAAAGCGCATTGGTTTAGATAGTGTCGGTACACCAATTGTGGTTATAGTTGTGAAATACGAAAACATTAATTCATACAACTTAGGTGCTTGCCTAGATAGTTATGTATCCCCCTGCACCTTCTGTTTTATATTAAGTAGCTACTCCGCTGGTTCAGCATTGCCAACGGATGTGTCTCTTAGAATTAGATGACGAATTGTTTTGACGATCGATAGACATGGAATATTGTAAGATGTTTTAAACATATTATAATGCTAGCCTCCAAATCGGCAGCTCACTAGTCAAGTTATTTTTTCTTTTATTTAAAAAACCCTTCCAAACTATAAATTTAACTAGGTAGTAAAGACTAATAACATGAAAAATTAAAGCATTTTAGAAGAGTCAACAAACACATAACAAATCATATTTTGCTAGTGAGTGAGCGCAATAGAAGGGTCCTTTCATTTTGTATCTTATCAGTAATATCATAAACTGTTTTTTTAACAAAGAAATATTGAAAGCATTTAAACACTTTAACATCTTATCTGAACCAATTCTTCGTTCATTGTTGTTTTCCAAGAGCTAGATACTGAAATAAAGAAATCACTGTTTCCGCCGTTTTGTTAACAAATTGTTTCATAAATGGCACCTTAAGAATCAGTTATCTTTGAGAAGTATCTATTATTTAAAGCATGTCGGTAAGAACTTGTGTTTCAATAATCTACACGTACAAAAATAAAAATTAATTGTTTTCTATTCTACGTATTGACATTATCGTTTAATAATTTTAGTGAAAGACAAGTTAGGTGATCAAGTAATATTGTTTAATTTTATCTGATAAATAGTTATTAAACGTTAGTATTTACGGCGTTTGAGGCTTTGCGCAGAAGCAGCAGTAGCGCCGGCATAACGACGAGCTGTGTCTGATGTGGTAACACTGCTGAGTATTGTTAATGGTAACGTCGATAGTTCGGTCCTTCTTGGTATTCCGGTTCGACATTATCAACCTATGGCATTACCTAGAACCTACACTACACTAACTATCGACAAAACTCATTCATTGTTCGCGCAAGTAGATTGGTGAATAATATATGTGGAGAAAATGACGAGTTTGAAGTATTCGGATCGAAGCCATCGCAGGTGATAAAAATATATACTTTAGATTTTTTGGCTCCAATTTAAATTTTCTTTTATATTGTATCATTTATCCTCTTTATATTTTCTCTTTTATGTATTTCTTCGTGTTTGAAATCTATTTGCGAATGCCTGTCAATAGCTCTGTAGATATTAATATTAGGATCTAAAAAGTGTGTTTATATGCTGTTGGAATTCCAAAAAATGTAAAATAAATAAAAATAAAAATAATACCGAGCAGTACTTGGAAGATGAAATGGCGCTAGGATGTCGACGCAAGTTGTGTCCCACATCAAAGGCCCACCCTTCTTCCAGGGCAGTAACGACAGACAATCTTATCTCTTGGCATCGTTCCGTACCCGACCATTTGTTCATGAACAACTGGAACACCAGCTGTAACAAGAGCAAGACAGATAATGTCGTTAATATTGGCGATGCTGCTGCTTCTTCGGAAAGCTTCGCGGTTTCAAAACCAAAATCTAATAGTAAATGTATTTTGAACCGCTTGAGGTCCAGACATTACGTTCACGGGGTCCGAGTGCTTGCGCTACATTTAAACAATTAGCTAAGCAATTGTTGGACGCTTTTCGTGACCAAAGTGACGGCTTTTATCTAGCACAGAGAATAGATGTACCTATGGATATTTATTAATATCGATGCTGATATAAATCCATTTTTATACAGATAGTTGAAATTACTAATTTATATTCAGTAAAAATATGTCATATGTATTTCATGCAATCATATTAATTAACGAATGATTATTATTAATTACCGTGATGCTAACATTATATACCTATATTATCTTTTCATCTTCTGTAGTGAAAATTTTTAGTTTGTAAATAATATAGCAAAAATACAAATGTAGAACCACTTTCTTATTGTAAATCGGTTGAATTTAAAATAACACGTGTCCAGATTATTTGATCCCTAAGCTCAACTTGTTTTTAATGTTATAAACTTATGGATAAGTTTGTAAAGATAATGTAATAATGGGACATGGTTTAAAACTCACTTACCTATGTGTGTGAAGAGGTTTATATATTCCACGAAAGTTAAAATCTATTATAAAAAAATATTTAAGAGAACTTATCAAACAGAAACTATTATTCATAGAGTAAAGAAGATATAGTTTTTTTTTGTCCCTGCTAGCCCTGTTACCTACCACAATCGAAAATTTTTGTAAGACGAAAGGTGAGCCCCTCATCAAAATGAAGCCACTCACGAAAGATTAGCTTGATAGTAATAACTTGTAAAATTTGTTCTGGTGATCCCGGACTAATATGGCAGAAGCTGTAAATAAATACAATGATGAGGATTTGAAATTTAATGAATATGGCAACCATTAATGAAATACTCATTGGTCTTTAAAAATGTGTGAACTCATTATCAAATTACAAATAAAAACGATTAAGCACCTAATTAAGTGTGACAATTACTTAATTAGGATTTTTAGTGAACATTTCTGTCACGGATTAGATAATGATTGATAACAAGTAACGCTCGTTAGTTAACGCACAGATTGTAAATAAATAGTACTATGTTTTCAAATAGACACAATAAGTAGTAAATAGGAAGACATTCTAGTTTAAACATTTAACAATGAATAATTAATAATACTAATGTTACTGTTCCGTCCAACAATAAAAGTAATCAATTCTGTATTAAGTGTGATTTTGAGACTTGAGTGAGATTGATTATTGTGATAATTGTTCATAAGCAGGTTTGAAATAAAATTATATCTTGAATCATTGTTTTATTCTGTTCATATATAGAACATTTCCATAAAATACTCCAAGGTTTCATCGCTAACACACCCCGGCCGTGTTTAGGGATTGAAACCCAGTATATTTGAATTAGCTTTGTATATTTTTAATAGTTTGAAATTAATGTATTAGCCCATGTTCAGCGCTCAACGCGCGTATTGCTAACGCGCGACAACAACTACATGTACTTTCGTTCTAGGAGTAGGTACACATGCTACGCACGTTTTTACAAGCAGTACCTAACGCGCGTTAGCAAAAGAAATTGCTATTCTTTGTAAAAATATTTATGGCAAGACTAATTACAGATGTTCTAAACAAACTTTAAGGTTTTACATATAAAATCATATTAAGCCATTCTTAACTTAATTATTAATTAAAATGTTGAACTACTTTTAATACATTGACAATTCATAACTTTAATTTATCCTCATTGCTGCAGGTTACAAAATTCTTGTACATAACTTTATCTTGTCTTATCAGATAACGATTCAAACCTCTAATAGAGTAGTTTAGCAGTTACTCTAAGCTGCATGTTCATAAAAGGCATCATAATTATCGAAATTTCTAAAAGATAACGGGTTCTGACGGAAAACTCTTTCCTTCTTCCTCTAAATGTAAAATATTAATACTAATTATAAAACAATTTGTTAATAAAACGATGCGGTGAGAGATTTTGTTATTCATCTCTCAGATATTCATAATAATGTATTAGTAGATAGTAAAAATTCGCTTATTCTGAAAAATATTTTATATCTTTACAATTTCTGTACCAACACGAAAAAAATACTGATAAAATTATAAATTTAAAAGAATAGATCTCATTGCTAGTAACATCTCTGAGGCAAAGGGTACACAACAAATGGTACCATGGTTATTGTCGTACCACGAGTAACACCGCGGGGCAAAGCTAGTCTAAAAAAATAGCCTAAGTTACTCCCTATATCATCAGCTATCTATCACTGAAAGTCCTGTCAATATCGGTTTACCCGGTTCCAGTAATTACCCGAAACAAATAGACAGAGAGACAGAAAGACAAAAATTGTAAAAATACATTTTTGGTATATGAACCATGTATACATACATATGCATTTAGTAAAAATCTGTTATTTTAATATTACAAGCAGACACTGCAGTTTTATTAATTGGTATAGATAGAGATAGAGGGCCTGGCGGAGTTGGGCTCCAGTCCCAGCCAGGAGCCTCGGCGTCTCAAAGGAGATCGTGCGGTAACCCCTTATGATCCTGATGGCCAGCACTCATTGCGGTCGTCGCATTGTCTGTTCAGCTAGTCCCTCGTAGGTAATGTTCTTGTGAAAGCCTTCTTATGAAATAGAAAGGTAGTCAAAAGATGTTAAGAGGTCCCACACTCCGGGCGGGTATAGACACGTGGGCTATGCAAATTAATAGAATTTGTATTAAAGACATGAAAATTGTATGAACCCTAAAAGGTTTAATTTATCAAATTAATTAAAAAGTTATTACTTAATCACCTAATTAACCGACTTCAAAAAAAGGAGGAGGTTTCTCAATTCGACCGTATATATATACTTTTTTTGTGTGTTCGCGGAATCCTTCGTCGTTTATTAACCGATTTTGATGATTCTTTTTTTAATGGAAAGGAGATGTCCCAACGGTGGTACCATGATAAGGACCTTAATATCTGATGATGGCATCCAAGAGAAATCGAGTCGAAACTTGAAGTCGGTTTCATTTTTGTTAAAATTGTACTTGTTTGTTTTTTTACCTAACAACCATGCTTTGTATTAACTAAGGAAATATCACCACTGAAGTTGGAAAATTTATGTATTTTCGTAAATGTTGTGAACTGTGAATATACCTAGTAGTCGACTACGTAATATGTAACCTCAGTGCTATTACCTTATAGGATTTCTACAGTACCCGAAGGTTGAATGGAAAAGAATGCCCTGGGCATTAGGTGCGCCTACGTACAAATTTAGCCCCATAAAGTATATTAATAAATAAAATGCAAGTATGCAGAATACAATTTATTATATTGTCCATCATGATAAGTGAAAGTTCATTTTAATAAACTTTGACGATGTCCATTCTGATGAGAGAGGTTGGTCGTCTGCCTAGTCGGGCGGGACGGGTGCCAGCGCGGGCACAGGCGGCGCCGGGCCTGCCGCTATCCTGGGCTTCCGCACCTTGTTCCCCAACTGTAAATGTAGACAATGTTGAACACTCATCGGACTTTTGCACTAAGACCCAGCTCATCATGTTACATAAAATTGAATTTTAATTAACTTGTTGTCTTACCGTGATAATCGAGTGATAGTTTCAGAACGTCGCCAGGAGTACATCGGACGAGATGGGCGCTACCACGGCCACATCACCAAATAGACTGTAAGAAAATTAAATTGAGTACGTTTTTTGAATCTAAACATTGTTACAAATCATAAAAGGAATAGGAAAAATATATTTAATTAAAAAGTACTTACACATCAAACTTTAGGTTTCTTTGCTTTCACTTGTTGTTCTTCATTACAACGTCTCTTCTGGGCAACACTCGAAATTTTGTCAGGCAGGACGGGCGCTACCACGGCCACGGGCGGCGCCTGGCCTGCCGCGAGCCTGGGCTCCCGCACCTTGTTCACCAGCTGTAAAAATAGACAAAGTTGAACATTCATCGAACTTGTGCACTAAGACCAAGCTCATCATCTAAATAAATAAATAAAATGGGAGTGTCTGTTTGTAATATTAAAATAACCGCTTTTTACTAAATGCATATGTATGTATGTTTATACGGTACATATACCAAAAATGAAGTTAAAAAAGAAATTGTCAGTCTGTTTGTTGGGGGTTATCTCTGGAACGGCTGGACCGATTTTGACGGGACTTTCACTGGCAGGTAGCTTATAATCTATAAAATAACTAAGGCTACTTTTTTTAGACTAACTTTGTCCCGCGGCGTTACTTGCGGTACAACACTAACCGCGGGTAACACCGCGGGGTTCAGCCAGTGTTACATAAAATTGAATTTTAATTAACTTGTTGTCTTACCGTGATGATCGAGTGATAGTTTCAGAGCGTCGCCAGGAGCGCATCGGATGAGATGGGCGCTACCACGAATACGTCAGCGAATAGACTGTAAGAAAAATTAAATTGAGTACGTTTTTTTAATCTAAACATTGTCACAAATCATAAAAGGAATAGGAAAAAGATATTTAATTAAAAAGTACTTACACATCAAACTTTAGGTTTTTTTGCTTTCACTTGTTGTTCTTCATTACAACGTCTCTTCTGGGCAACACTCGAAATTTTGTCAGGCAGGACGGGCGCTACCACGGCCACGGGCGGCGCCTGGCCTGCCGCGAGCCTGGGCTCCCGCACCTTGTTCACCAGCTGTAAAAATAGACAAAGTTGAACATTCATCGAACTTTTGCACTAAGACCAAGCTCATATAAAGCTTTGAAAATTTAATTAAATAAACTTAAACTTAGAAAACAAAATCACCTTGGCTTGTATTGGCCACGCCGGGTCCACCAACTTGGTCTTTACGTCCAGTTGGTACAGTGTAGTGGCCGGAAAAATAGTGCGCCATGATTTTCGCAAATCGAACATCTGCGACCTGACCTTCTTATCCGCCTGTCAAAGGAAAAACATCGTTAGAATAGTCTTGCAACCTAATTATCAGTATTGAAAAATGATCAATTATCTTTTTAATAATGGTTAATTACCTGTTGTAATGTCCCCGAAAACATTTCGACAATTTTCTGCTCAAACATCTGTATGTAGACGCCACCAACGTTCTTAACCAGTGAGTCTACAAGGTACAGTATTGGCAGCTTGCCGTCGGGGTGAGCCTGCAAAGAAATGAACTGCTAGTTCCAAGCTTCAAGTTCAAGACAATCAGAAAGAATAAGGTAAGTTGTCGAAAAGTTACCTTCTCTAAATGCTTCTCCACTGCTTCAACGATAGCTGCAGCGTGGTCGATGTTCTTTACCGCCAGGTATGTGAGGTTGAAAATGCGAGATTGGCTGTAGGTAAGTACTGCCAGAAATGACGCATACTGCTCTATTACTTGTTTCGACGAACACATTTTGGTGGTATACAAAACAGACTTACTGTCACTGTAATGGGTACCGTGCCGCTTAATGCTTCGATCGCAACTGTGCCCGTGTCAAAATTGTCTCGCAGAGCTCGGCTCAGCTCGCCCGCCAGGTCGCACCGCCCTCTCTCTCGCCCCGCCCCCTCGTGGCTCGTGGCGTCACAGCTAACTGCCCTCCTATTGGCGTTTTCATGGGCAGATGTAAATTTCACTTGAATTAAAGTTTAATTTTGTTGTTGTTTTTATTGCAAGAGATTTATATAATTTTGAAAATAGATCTAACATAAATTTTATAACCGGTGTAATTTGTAAGACATATAAACTTTTGGTTTCGAGTTTCGTATACTTTACCTAATTTAAAGCTTGTGGAAATGAATAATTTTTGCGTGCCTGCAGAAGATAATTCATTATATTTATCTTTTGAAAGATTGAGTAGGGATTAGGAATTACAGAGTTGTGGTTAAAGGAATATTGGAAGCAAAGGTAAATATTATTAATTGCCTTACCATAGACGGTTAAGAGGATTGGTCTATCTGCCATCAGTACAAAACTTTTCTATTTCCTTATTTTGTTGTGTCGTTCGTACCTACAATGTAAGTCAATCGGTCAGTAGGTACTCATTGGTACACGTTTAGAAAATGTATGTACCTATGTAAATCTCACATCAAATTATTTTGCAATTAAGCGATGCTCTAGCTGCAACCGATTGTATTACTCAATCTGGGTGGTTTAGTGCAATACGATAGCTTATAAATTAATCTAATACACATCTGATTGCGCGCGTTTAGGTCTAATATACGTTAACGACTTACCTACATGTGGGTACGTACCTAATAAAACCTTGGTAATTAATTTAGTTTTGAATTAAGCTTGCTTTTGATGTATTTTAACATTGTAGAAATTAGGTACATTCGTTGTCTAAATAAGTCTTTTTTTTGTAAATTCAATTCCAACGGTAGAAACGTATGTAGGCATAGTTATATTTAAAACCTAAAACTTAATATGCATGTTTATTGCGTTGTTACGTTAAATACACAACAGCTCAATAGTTTATAGGTTAATTCGCATTTAGCAGCACCTTTATGTAATCAAATAAACTAATTTATATACCTATGGTATTCGAATGCAATTATGTCTGAATGTTACGCCTTCACAGTTGAGCCATTGAACTGATTTAGATGAATGTTTGTATAGATATAAACTAGAACTTTGAAAAGTTACTTAACACGATGGACTGGTAGGATCAAGGTCTCCATCTCAAAAATACCACAAGTTTACATACTTCAATATAAAATGATTTATTTTTGTGAATTGTGCTGATTACTTGTCGGCGTCAAGAAATACCTACAATTTATTGCACCACTGTAGAGATGCCATCTCAGTTACAGTTTATAATGTTGCCACCCTACCAAAATAGATGTATCGATATTTATTAATATCGATGATTTATTAATCAATATCAATACAGAGCATTCAAATTACTCATTTATGTTAAATAAAAATAAGTTATAAGTACGAGTATTTCATACAATCACATTAATTAATAGATCATTATTATTCAACGTGTAGCTAAAATTGTAACAGTTTGTAAATGACAAAGCTCTGAGGTAAAGAAAAATACAAGCTAATGTAGAATCACTTTCATATTGTAAATCGATAGAATTTAAAATACCACGTGTCAAGATTATTGAAGATAAGAAAGAAGGTAAGGAGATAGGTTGCCTGCTATCTATTCGAAAGAATGTAATACAATTTGATGATAAACAATGAAGACAATAGATTTAGAAAGAGATTATTTAGTTTGTGCCTAATTTCAGTAAAGCGCATTGGTTTAGATAGTGTCGGTACACCAATTGTGGTTATAGTTGTGAAATACGAAAACATTAATTCATACAACTTAGGTGCTTGCCTAGATAGTTATGTATCCCCCTGCACCTTCTGTCTTATATTAAGTAGCTACTCCGCTGGTTCAGCATTGCCAACGGATGTGTCTCTTAGAATTAGATAACGAATTGTTTTGACGATCGATAGACATGGAATATTGTAAGATGTTTTAAACATATTATAATGCTAGCCTCCAAATCGGCAGCTCACTGGTCAAGTTATTTTTTCTTTTATTTAAAAAACCCTTCCAAACTATAAATTTAACTAGGTAGTAAAGACTAATAACATGAAAAATTAAAGCATTTTAGAAGAGTCAACAAACACATAACAAATCATATTTTGCTAGTGAGTGAGCGCAATAGAAGGGTCCTTTCATTTTGTATCTTATCAGTAATATCATAAACTGTTTTTTTAACAAAGAAATATTGAAAGCATTTAAACACTTTAACATCTTATCTGAACCAATTCTTCGTTCATTGTTGTTTTCCAAGAGCTAGATACTGAAATAAAGAAATCACTGTTTCCGCCGTTTTGTTAACAAATTGTTTCATAAATGGCACCTTAAGAATCCGTTATCTTTGAGAAATATCTATTATTTAAAGCATGTCGGTAAGAACTTGTGTTTCAATAATCTACACGTACAAAAATAAAAATTAATTGTTTTCTATTCTACGTACGTTTTAGTAATTTTAGTAAAAGACAAGTTAGGTGATCAAGTAATATTGTTTAATTTTATCTGATAAATAGTTATTAAACGTTAGTATTTACGGCGTTTGAGGCTTTGCGCAGAAGCAGCAGTAGCGCCGGCATAACGACGAGCTGTGTCTGAGGTGGTAACACTGCTGAGTATTGTTAATGGTAACGTCGATAGTTCGGTCCTTCTTGGTATTCCGGTTCGACATTATCAACCTATGGCATTACCTAGAACCTACACTACACTAACTATCGACAAAACTCATTCATTGTTCGCGCAAGTAGATTGGTGAATAATATATGTGGAGAAAATGACGAGTTTGAAGTATTCGGATCGAAGCCATCGCAGGTGATCAAAAATATATACTTTAGATTTTTTGGCTCCCATACGAATATGACAAACCAATAGAATAAGTTTAATGGTGTATGTATCTTTTAATTTAAATTTTCTTTTATATTGTATCATTTATCCTCTTCATATTTTCTCTTTTATGTATTTCTTCGTGTTTGAAATCTATTTGCGAATGCCTGTCAATAGCTCTGTAGATATTAATATTAGGATCTAAAAAGTGTGTTTATATGCTGTTGGAATTCCAACAAATGTAAAATAAATAAAAATAAAAATAATAACGAGCAGTACTTGGAAGATGAAATGGCGCTAGGATGTCGACGCAAGTTGCGTCCCACATCAAAGGCCCACCCTTCTTCCAGGGCAGTAACGACAGACAATCTTATCTCTTGGCATCGTTCCGTACCCGACCATTTGTTCATGAACAACTGAAACACCAGCTGTAACAAGAGCAAGACAGATAATGTCGTTAATATTGGCGATGCTGCTGCTTCTTCGGAAAGCTTCGCGATTTCAAAACCAAAATCTAATAGTAAATGTATTTTGAACCGCTTGAGGTCCAGACATTACGTTCACGGGGTCCGAGTGCTTGCGCTACATTTAAACAATTAGCTAAGCAATTGTTTGACGCTTTTCGTGATCAAAGTGGCGGCTTTTATCTAGCACAGAGAATAGATGTACCTATGGATATTTATTAATATCGATGCTGATATAAATCCATTTTTATACAGATAGTTGAAATTACTCATTTATATTCAGAAAAATATGTCATATGTATTTCATGCAATCATATTAATTAACGAATGATTATTATTAATTACCGTGATGCTAACATTATATACCTATATTATCTTTTCATCCTCTGTAGTGAAAATTTTTAGTTTGTAAATAATTTAGCAAAAAATAAATATGTAAATGTAGAAATACTTTCTTATTGTAAATCGGTTGAATTCAAAATAACACGTGTCCAGATTATTTGATCCCTAAGCTCAACTTGTTTTTAATGTTATAAACTTATGGATAAGTTTGTAAAGATAATGTAATAATGGGACATGGTTTAAAACTCACTTACCTATGTGTGTGAAGAGGTTTATATATTACACGAAAGTTAAAATCTATTATAAAAAAAATATTTAAGAGAACTTATCAAACAGAAACTATTATTCATAGAGTAAAGAAGATATAGTTTTTTTTTGTCCCTGCTAGCCCTGTTAGCTACCACAATCGAAAAATTTTGTAAAACGAAAGGTGAGCCCCTCATCAAAATGAAGCCACTCACGAAAGATTAGCTTGATAGTAATAACTTGTAAAATTTGTTCTGGTGATCCCGGACTAATATGGCAGAAGCTATAAATAAATACAATGATGAGGATTTGAAATTTAACGAATATGGCAACCATTAATGAAATACTCATTGGTCTTTAAAAATGTGTGAACTCATTATCAAATTACAAATAAAAACGATTAAGCACCTAATTAAGTGTGACAATTACTTAATTAGGATTTTTAGTGGACATTTCTGTCACGGATTAGGTAATGATTGATAACAAGTAACGCTCGTTAGTTAACGCACAGATTGTAAATAAATAGTTTTAATTAGTACTTTAAGTGCGTTATTAGTTAGATATTAATATTATGTTTTCAAATAGACACAATAAGTAGTAAATAAAAAGACATTCTAGTTTAAACATTTAAAAATGAATAATTACTAATACTAATGTTACTTTTCCGTCCAGCAATAAAAGTAGTCAATTCTGTATTAAGTGTGATTTTGAGACTTGAGTGAGATTGATTATTGTGATAATTGTTCATAAGCAAGTTTGAAATAAAATTTTATCTTGAATCATTGTTTTATTCTGTTCATATATAGAACATTTCCATAAAATACTCCAAGGTTTCATCGCTAACACACCCCGGCCGTGTTTAGGGATTGGAACCCAGTATATTTGAATTAGCTTTGTATATTTTTAATAGTTTTAAATTAATGTATTAGCCCATGTTCAGCGCTCAACGCGCGTATTGCTAACGCGCGACAACAACTACATGTACTTTCGTTCTAGAAGTACACATGCTACGCACGTTTTTACAAGCAGTATAACGCGCCTTAGCAAAAGAAATTGCTATTCTTTGTAATAATATTTATGGCAAGACTAATTACAGATGTTCTAAACAAACTTTAAGGTTTTACATATAAAATCAAATTAAGCCATTCTTAACTTAATTATTAATGAAAATGTTGAATTACTTTTAATACATTGACAATTCATAACTTTAATTTATCCTCATTGCTGCAGGTTACAAAACTCTTGTACATAACTTTATCATGTCTTATCAGATAACGATTCAAACCTCTAATAGAGTAGATTAGCAGTTACTCTAACCTGCATGTTCATAAAAGGCGTCATAATTATCGAAATTTTTAAAAGATAACGGGTTCTGACGGTAAACTCTTTCCTTCTTCCTCTAAATGTAAAATATTAATACTAATTATAAAACAATTTGTTAATAAAACGATGCGGTGAGAGATTTTGTTATTCATCTCTCAGATATTCATATTAATGTATTAGTAGATAGTAAAAATTCGCTTATTCTGAAAAATATTTTATATCTTTACAATTTCTGTACCAACACGAAAAAAGTACTGATAAAATTATAAATTTAAAAGAATAGATCTCATTGCTAGTAACATCTATGAGGCAAAGGGTACACAACAAGTGGTACCATGATAAGGACATTAAGATCTGATGATGGCATCCAAGAGAAATCGATTCGAACCTTGAAGTCGGTTTTATTTTTGTTAAAATTGTACTTGTATGTTGTTACCCGTGGTTATTGTCGTACCAAGAGTAACACCGGGGGGCACATCTAAAAAAAATAGCCTAAGTTACTCCCTATATCATCAGCTATCTATCACTGAAAGTCCTGTCAATATCGGTTTACCCGGTTCCAGTAATTACCCGAAACAAATAGACAGAGAGACAGAAAGACAAAAATTGTAAAAATAAATTTTTGGTATATGAACCATGTATACATACATATGCATTTAGTAAAAATCTGTTATTTTAATATTAGAAGCAGACACTGCAGTTTTATTAATTGGTAGAGATAAAAATAAATAATAATCACATTAATTAACAGATCATTATTATTGAACGCGTCGCTAACATTGTAACAGTTTGTAAATGACAAAGCTCCGAGGTAAAGAAAAACACAAAAATACAAGCAAGTGTAGAATCACTTTCATATTGTAAATCGATAGAATTTGAAATAACACGTGTCAAGATTATTGAAGATAAGGAAGAAGGTAAGGAGATATGTTATGACGCCTCTCGAGCCAATCCTCCACTCTAACGGGTCTCACCGCCCCAATAAAGGCGTGCCCAGCGCTCGGTTACACTAGTCGTTCCCTCCATTCCTCCACGAGGGCCTGGCGGAGTTGTCCAGTCCCAGCCAGGAGACTCGCCGTCTCAAAGGAGATCGTGCGGTAACCCCTTATGATCCTGATGGCCAGCACTCATTGCGGTCGTCGCATTGTCTGTTCAGCTAGTCCCTCGTGTAGGTAATGTTCTTGTGAAAGCCTTCTTATGAAATAGAAAGGTAGTCAAAAGATGTTAAGAGGTCCCACACTCCGGGCGGGTATAGACACGTGGGATATGCAAATTAATAGAATTTGTATTAAAGACATGAAAATTGTATGAACCCTAAAAGGTTTAATTTATCAAATTAATTAAAAAGTTATTACTTAATCACCTAATTAACCGACTTCAAAAAAAGGAGGAGGTTTCTCAATTAGACCGTATATATATGTCGAAGAACGAGTAGTTTTCTTAAGTTTTAATTTGAATTCGTGTTTATTTCAATCGATTATTCGAAACGTCAAACTGTGCATCGAGAAACATGGCAGTTTGGGTGGAATCTGTGGACGGTGTATGCTAAAGAAGGCGCACTGATTATTTGTTATTAACGATGTGATTATTACGTCTTAGTTTACTTACAGCTTGATTTAATAATGTTGGTTTAGTTTTAGTCGATTCTGTAAGCAATATTAAATGTTACTAAAATGTGTGCGGGTAACACCGAATACAGTGGTAGGTGTCACCACTAGTTAAAGCTAACAGCCGGTATAAAAGAGAGCGGCCGCACGAGTTGCGGGACTACTAACCTATTGGCTCTTAAACTAACTACCCACCGTTTCGTATTGAAGAAAAATAGAATCGACAGATCAGTTTAGTTCGAGCATTGTATCAGGAAGGACAAGCTGTAAATAAGCTAAGTACATAGGTTTCTTAATTTTTGTAATTGAATATTAAACGTTGTAACTAATAAGTTAAGATGTAACTTTCAAAAGAGTGGCCATGAGTTTCTTTGCCAGTTTCTTCTCATAAGGCTCTACGCATTTTGGAAACTGGAGGTTATAGATTGACACGGACGTTCAGTGGATTTTGGTGTTCTCACCTAATTCACTTTGACAGTGTTGTGCCGATCTATGATTTTAACTGTAGCTTCATTGATTCAATAAACTATTGGAATTCAATATTGTCTTTGGCTGTGCAAATAAACCCTACCTACCAACGTGTGTATTAATGAAAATTGATTACTAGACTAGACTAGACTTGATTAAGAGCAATTTCTATTGCTTTGGATCATGAGTGCCACTTGACAAAATATGCAAGTGACGTCGGCGAAACTGACGTCACCATTTCATAAAAACCGCTTCGACCGATCGCCCCGCTGTGACTCCGACATATATATACTTTTTTTGTGTGTTCAAAATTCAAAATTCAAAAATTCAAAATTCATTTATTGGTGTGATTTTTGGTACATTTTACATGAGATCTTAATAATAAATAAATTAGTTCCTCGAAAAATCTACCTTGAAGGTGTACACTCTTTCTCATAATTTTGTAATTTATTATAAATAAGAGCAATCAACATAATTAAAATTAGATTAAGGATTATAACAAAAAATAAGATAATGATGCAATGGTAAAATTAAATAAATGTCAATGTCAAATAACTAACTATAATTAAAATAATAATAATAAAACGCCAAAATTAATAAATATCAATGTCAAATTATTTACTAAACTATGTCAAAATAAAATATCAATGTCAAATATCTTACAATTTATCATTAAGGAATTCGTCAATGGTATAATAACATTTCTCCAATAATAAATAAATAAATAATAAATAAATAAATATTTCGGACATCTATCACACAACGCCATCTAGTCCCAAGCTAAGCAGAGCTTGTGTTATGGGTACTAGACAACTGATACAAATACATATATACTTTTTTTTTTTTTTTGTAAATACATACATATTATACATAGAAAACACCCAAACTCCGAAACAAATATTTGTAGATCATACAAACATTTGGTCCGACCCGGGAATCGAACCCGAGACCTCACGATCAGCAGTCGCACACGTCAACCGCTAGACCAACGAGGCAGTCTTAATTTATTTTTGAATTCAATAATATTTAAGTCCTTAATTCCATTTGGTAATTTATTATAAATTTTTGGGGCCATACAAAGTATGCTTTTGTGCATGAAAGCGGTCTTTGATGGTCTAATGCATAGTTCATGTCTATATTCTTGTCTAATCATTTTATAGCGATGTTCAGATGCTTTTCTGAACAGATGCATGTTTTTTTTAACAAATAAAGCAGTCTCAAATATGTACAAGCAAGGTAAAGGCATTATTTTTAACAATACAAAATAAGGTTTGCAACTGTCAGTTATTTTTATACCGGTAATAGCTCTAATGCATCTTTTTTGCGCCTTGAACACCATGTCCTTATTGCAGGAGTTACCCCAAAACATGACTCCGTAGCGTAGTATAGAATCGACGTATCCATAGTATGCCGTGACTGTCGCTGCTTGATTGACTACTTTCTTTAGTTTATACAAAGCAAAAGCAAACTTACTAATCTTTTTAATTAATAATGAAGTATGTTGTTTCCAATTGAGTTGATTGTCGATTGTTAAACCTAGAAATTTTGTTTTTGCAACTTCTTCAATTTTTTCATTATTAAAGATTAAATTTAGATCCGGATTAGCTAATCTTTGGTGAAAGTTCATAATTTTTGTTTTCTTCAAATTTAGTATTAAGTAAGTTGTTATGCTCTAGCCAGATAACAGCTTGTTGTAATGCATCGATTATGTTAGCTTCAAAGTCTTTATTGTTTTTATCATGTTTAATAATGATAGTGCTGTCGTCAGCAAACAATGTCATAGGATAGGGTATATTCTGGGGGAAGTCATTTATGTATATAAGAAACAATAAAGGCCCTAGCACACTGCCTTGGGGCACTCCATAAGATATAATTCTTTCTTTAGATTTATAATTTATAACAGTTTTATTTCGCTTACAAATTCGTCTAATTTCTGTATATTGTGTTCTATTTTTTAAGTTAGAATTTATGAGTGATAAGACATTTCCTCTTATCCCATAAGCATTTAACTTGCTCAGCAGTATATCATGATTGACCAAATCGAATGCCTTGGTCATATCCATATATACCGCTGATATTGGGACTCTTTCATTCATGTTAGCTATGATATCATTGAGAAAGTCATATATGGCCATATTTATTGAGTGATCTTTCCTAAATCCTTTTTGTTCTTTCACAAGTATATTGTTTGTTGAGGTATCCTTCTATGGACCTATAGATCCATTTTTCGAATATCTTAGATATTACCGAAGTAAGAGCTATTGGCCTGTAATTTTTAATGTCTTTCTCATCGTCTTTTTTAAATAAAGGTTTTATAACAATAGGTTTAAGTTTATCAGGGTAGGTTCCAGACTCAATACATAAATTATATATGAAGCTGAGAGGATGTGACACTATTTCTGAAACATATTTTAGAACCTTTGTTGAAATATTGTCGTATCCTACACTATTTTTATTTTTTAATTCTTTTATAATTCTATTTACTTCGTCTGGTATAATAGGGGCCAAAAACATTGACTGGGCAGAGAAATCTATTTTATTGTCAGTGGTAAGTTGTATCGAAGTAGTGGAAAGCTTTTCTGCTTGACTTATGAAGTAGTCGTTGAAAGTATTTGCTATGTCTTTGGGAGTAGTGTATGTAACTCCGTCATAATTTATTTCTTTTATATACTCTGGCGGAGAGTTGCTTCTATTGCTATCTATTATATTCCATGTCATTTTCGATTTATTATATGCTGTCTTTATTTTATAATTATTCTTTGCTAATTGTGTAAGTTTTATAATTTTCTTAAGTCGATTTGAATAATTTCTAAGTCTTGTTACATTTATCTTAGATGGATTTAATCTATGTTGCCATAACAACTGTCTTTTTATGTGGCTACACCGTCTTATACCAGGTGTTAGCCAATTTGGATTCTTTGTTAACTTTCTTTTTTTGTAGATAATCGGAAAACATAAATCATAAAACAATTGGAATAGGTCCAAAAAGTTGTTATAAGCTACGTTAGAGTCTTTAGTAAGGTAGACCTCAGAAAAAGAAATTGATTTCAAACAGTCTTTGAATTTCACCAAGTTTTCATTACTATAGTCACGCACTTTTGTATTCCAACTTTTGATTAAACATGTCTTTTTTACTGGAAGCTTTAAAGTGTGTTCGCGGATAACTTCGTCGTTTATGAATCGATTTTGATGATTCTTCTTTTAATGGAAAGTAGATGTCCTAACGGTGGTACCATGATAAGAACATCAATATCTGATGATGGCATTTAAGAGTAATCGAGTCGAACCTTGAAGTCGGTTTCATTTTTGTTAAAATTGTACTTGTTTGTCTAAACATTAGGTACTAAAATCTTAATGTCAATTTCAGTTTTTAAATAGAATAGAATTGTTTACATTCTAGCACATGCAGATTATTGAAACACAAATGTTCACCAACATCTTATGAGCAATAGATATTTCTAAAAGATAACGGGTTCTAATGGTAAACTATTTTCTACTTCCTCTAAAGGTAAAGTATTAGCACCAATTCTAAAACAATTTGTTAACAAACCGATGCCAGTAGAAATTATTTAATTTCAGTATCTATCTCTTTGAAAACATTTAAACAATGAACACAACATTGGTATTTAGTTAAAGTGTTTGAATGCTTACAATATTTCTTTAGAAACAAGAACTGTTTACCGACGTTAGGCACAAAATAAATTGTCTGTTTCTGAATCTATTGTCTTCATTGTTGGCTTGAAATTGTATTACATTATTTTAGGCAGATGGCGATGGGATAGAGCTTAAATAAATCTTGATACGTGTTATTTTAATGAGTTCAATCGTTTTACAAAGAGGCAGTGGTTCTAAATTTGCTTGTATTTTTAACCGACTTCAAAAAAGGAGGAGGTTTCTCTGAAGTATTTTTTCTTTTTTTGTGTGTTCGCGGATAACTTCGTCGTTTATTAACCGATTTTGATGATTCTTTTTTTTAATGGAAAGAAGATGTCCCAACGGTGGTGTTATGATAAGGACCTTAATATCTGATGACGGCATCCAAGAGAAATCGAGTCGAAACTTGAAGTCGTTTTTAATATTTTTTTAAATTGTACTTGTTTGTTTTTTTACCTCAGAACCATGCTATGTATTAACTAAGGAAATATCACCACTGAAGTTGGAAAATTTATGTATTTTCGTAAATGTTGTGAACTGTGAATATAGTAGTCGACTACGTAATATGTAACCTCAGTGCTATTACCTTATAGGATTTCTACAGTACCCGAAGGTTGAATGGAAAAGAATGCCCTGGGCATTAGGTGCGCCTACGTACAAATTTAGCCCCATAAAGTATATTAATAAATAAAATGCAAGTATGCAGAATACAATTTATTATATTGTCCATCATGATAAGTTAAAGTTCATTTTAATAGACTTTGACGATGTCCATTGTGATGAGAGAGGTTGGTCGTCTGCCTAGTCGGGCGGGACGGGCGCCAGCGCGGGCACAGGCGGCGCCGGGCCTGCCGCTATCCTGGGCATCCCCGCACCTTGGTCCCCAACTGTAAATGTAGACAATGTTGAACACTCATTGAACTTTTGCACTAAGACCAAGCTCATCTACACTAATATTATAAAGGGGAAAGATTTGTACCTATTTTTGTATGTTTGTAATGAATAGGCTCAAAAAGTACAGGGCCGATTAAAAAAAAAATTTCACCAATAGAATGCTACATTTTTACAATTTGACATAGGCTACATTTCATTTTGAAAAAAATTAGGGATCCTTGGTAAAATTTGAACAATGTAACCGAAGGTGTAGAAAAATGAGTCTTAAAATGTCTTTCGTCGAATGCGCTGCCGAAACTATTAGCGATAGAACAAAATAATGTACAACAATATTAAAGAACATCATAATGTCTATAAAAAACTCCGCGGTAGCATATGTCCAACTATTGTAGTTATGTCACTACAACAACTTTTTTCATTTTAAACATTAATGAAAATGCTAACCAAATCCAAACCATGCTATTTATGTGTTTATATTAATCCTTATGCAAATAAATTATCTTATGGTCAAGACCATTTAACTACCTATAAAAGAGTTTTTAAATTATTTAAATTGGACTTTCCATTCAAAAGATATTACGAATTAAAAAATTCAAACAGTAAACAAAACCGCGATAGCGCCGTGGCCGTTGTAGATACATTTTTAGTTGAAAGTTGTCAACGTTTAATTTAGACTGTATATATTTTATTCGACTCTGCTTTTATTCTAATTACTTAAAAAAACATAGTAAAAATGTATATAATATCCTATGTAAATATTACTTATTTAAGTGCCCGCCAATTAAACCATCAAAGAAATTGAACATAAATAGACTTACATACAAATATAACTGTGGGGTTCTTTTTAATATATAATTAATAAATAATATTTTTTTAATAAATAAAAATATTTGTGAAAAACTGTTTTTATATCCAAATTTCCAAAAATAAATAATTGTCTACCCCGTGCGAAGCCGGGACGGGCTGCTAGTCATCTAAATAAATAAATAAAATGGGAGTGTCTGTTTGTAATATTAAAATAACCGCTTTTTACTAAATGCATATGTATATACGGTATTTATACGTACGGTGTTTATACGGTACATATACCAAAAATGAAGTTAAAAAAGAAATTGTCAGTCTGTTTGTTGGGGGTTATCTCTGGAACGGCTGGACCGATTTTGACGGGACTTTCACTGGCAGGTAGCTTATAATCTTTAAAATAACTAAGGCTACTTTTTTTAGACTAACTTTGTCCCGCGGCGTTACTCGCGGTACAACACTAACCGCGGGTAACACCGTGGGGTTCAGCCAGTGTTACATAAAATAGAATTTTAATTAACTTGTTGTCTTACCGTGATGATCGAGTGATAGTTTCAGAGCGTCGGCAGGTGCGCATCGGATGAGATGGGCGCTACCACGAATACGTCAGCGAATAGACTGTAAGAAAAATTAAATTGAGTACGTTTTTTTAATCTAAACATTGTCACAAATCATAAAAGAAATGGGAAAAACATATTTAATTAAAAAGTACTTACACATCATACTTTAGTTTTCTTTGCTTTTACATGTGTTTGTTCTTTGCAATGCCTCTTCTGGGCACCGCTCAAAATTTTGTTGGGCAACGTCGTGTGGGGTCGGACGGGCGCTACCACGGCCACGGGCGGCGCCTGGCCTGCCGCGAGCCTGGGCACCCGCACCTTATTCACCAGCTGTAAATAAACGAACGTTGAACACACATCGAACTTATGCACAAGACCAAGCTCATATACCTAATGCTTTGAATATTTAATTATCTAAACTTAAACTTAGAAAACAAAATCACCTCGGCTTGTATTGGCCACGCCGGGTCCACCAACTTGGTCTTTACGTCCAGTTGGTACAGTGTAGTGGCCGGAAAAATAGTGCGCCATGATTTTCGCAAATCGAACATCTGCGACCTGACCTTCTTATCCGCCTGTCAAAGGAAAAACATCGTTAGAATAGTCTTGCAATTTACCTTATTATCAGTATTGAAAAAAATGATCAATTAAAATTTTAATAATGGTTAATTACCCGTTGTAATGTTCCCGAAAACATTTCAACAATTTTCGACGCAAACATCTCCGTGTAGACGCCACCAACGTTCTTGACCACTGAGTCTACAAGGTAGAGTATTGGCAGCTTGCCGTCGGGGTGAGCCTGCAAAGAAATGAACTGCTAGTTCCAAGCTTCAAGTTCAAGATAATCGGAAAGAATAAGGTAGGTGTAGGTCACCATGCTGCATTGTTGCATTCTCTGCATTCGCAGTATGGTGACCACCACTCTTGGGTTCTACTCATGCTTTCCATCAGGCAGAGTAGAGTCATTTTGGCAGGGTCAAACTTAAAAAAAAAAAAAAAAAAAAAAAGGTAAGTTGTCGAAAAGTTACCTTCTCTAAATGCTTCTCCACTGCTTCAACGATAGCTGCAGCGTGGTCGATGTTCTTTACCGCCAGGTATGTGAGGTTGAAAATGCGAGATTGGCTGTAGGTTAGTAGGTACTGCCAGAAATGACGCATACTGCTCTACTACTTGTTTCGATGAACTCATTTTGGTGGTATACAAAATACGCTTACTGTCACTGTAATGGGTATCGTGCCGCTTAACGCTTCGATCGCAACTGTGCCCGTGTCAAAATTGTCTCGCAGAGCTCGGCTCAGCTCGCCCGCCAGGTCGCACCGCCCTCTCTCTCGCCCCGCCCCCTCGTGGCGCCACAGCTAACTGCCCTCCTATTGGTGTTTTCATGGGTAGATGTAAATTTCACTTGAATTAAAAGTTTAGTTTTGTTGTTATTTTTATTGCAAGATATTTATATAATTTTGAAAAATAAATCGAACATAAATTTAAAACCGGCGTAATTTGTGAGAAATAAAAACTTTTGCTTTTGAGGTTCGTATGCTTTATCTAATTTAAAGCTTGTAGAAATGAATTATTTTTGCGTGCCTGCCGAAGATAATTCATTATTTATCTTTTGAAAGATTGAGTAGGGATTAGGAATAACAGAGTTGTGGTTAAAGGAAAATTGAAAGCAAAGGTAAATATTATTAATTGCCTTACCATAGACGGTTAAGAGGATTGGTCTATCTGCCATCTGTACAAAACTTTTCTATTTCCTTATTTTGTTGTGTCCAACTCATCATATTTGTCTAAGTTCGTACGTACAATGTAAGTTAATCGCTTAGTAGGTACTTATTGGTAAACGTTTAGAAAATGTATGTATGTAAATCTCACATCAAATTATTTTGCAATTAAGCGATGCTCTAGCTGCAACTGATTGTATTACTCACGTATTACTCTGGGTGGTTTAGTGCAATACGATATCTTATAAATTTATCTAATACACATCTGATTGCGCACGTTTAGGTCTAATATACGTTATCGACTTACCTACATGTGTTACCTACCTAATAAAACCTTGGTAATTATTTTTTATTGAATTAAGCTTGCCTTTGATGTATTCTAGTATTGTAGAAATTAGGTACATTCGTAGTCCAAATAATTCTTTTTTTTTTTCAAAATTCAATTCCAACGGTGGAAACGTATTTAGGCATAATTATATTTAAAACCTAAAACTTAATTTGCATATTTGTTGCGTTATTACGTTAAACACACACAACAGCTCAATAGTTTATAGGTTAGTTCGCATTTAGTAGCACCTTTAAGTAATCAAATAAACTAATTTTTATATGGTATTCGAATGTAATTATGTCTGAATGTTACGCCTTCACGGTTAAGCCATTGAACTGATTTAGATGAATGTTTGTATAGATATAAACTAGAACTTTGAAAAGTTACTTAACACGATGGACTGGTAGGATCAAGGTCTCCATCTCAAAAAAACCACAAGATTACCTACTTCAATATAAAATGATTTATGTCGGCGTCAAGAAATACCTACAATTTAATGCCTCACTGTAGAGATGCCATCTCAGTTACAGTTCATAATGTTGCCACCCTACCAAAAAAGATGTATCGGTGTTTATTAATATCGATGATGTATTAATCAATATCAATACAGAGCATTCAAATTATCAATTTAAATTAAATAAAAATAAGTTATAAGTACGAGTATTTCATACAATCACATTAATTAACAGATCATTATTATAGCAAGACAAATAACATGAAAAATTAAAGCATTTTAGAAGAGTCAACAAACACATAACAAATCATATTTTCCTAGTGAATGAGCGCAATAGAAGGGTCCTTTCATTTTGTATCTTATCAGTAATATCATAAACTGTTTTTTTAACAAAGAAATATTGAAAGCATTTAAACACTTTAACATCTTATCTGAACCAATTCTTCGTTCATTGTTGTTTTCCAAGAGCTAGATACTGAAATAAAAAATCACTGTTTCCGCCGTTTTGTTAACAAATTGTTTTATAAATGGCACCTTAAGAATCCGTTATCTTTGAGAAATATCTATTATTTAAAGCATGTCGGTAAGAACTTGTGTTTCAATAATCTACACGTACAACAATAAAAATTAATTGTTTTCTATTCTACGTATTGACATTATCGTTTTAGTAATTTTAGTAAATTTAGTAAAAGAGAGGTGATCAAGTAATATTGTTTAATTTTATCTGATAAATAGTTATAAAATTTTAGTATTTACGGCGTTTGAGGCTTTATAAATGCGAAAGTTTGTAAGGATGGATGGATGTTTGGATGGATGTTTGTAACTCTTTCACGCAAAAACTACTTAACGGATTTGGATGAAACTTTACAGTAATATAGCTTATACATCAGAATAACACATAGGCTACTATTTGCCGCGATAACCGACATACTTATAGCTAGTTGTTCATAAGCAAGTTTGAAATAAATATTAACGTTGAATCATTGTCTTATTTCATTCATATATAATATACAATTTTACATGAAATACTTGAAGCTTTCATCGCTAACCCATCCCGGCCGTGTTTAGGAACATACCGGGTTGCAATCTGTTACTGTATTGCAGCCAATGGAGACCGCTTTGAATAAGCTTTGTATATTTTGAATATCTAGTTATAAATTAATGTATTAAACTAACACACTGTAAAAGTAATAAATATACACACACACACTCATTTAGGGTGCGATTATCAGTTCTATGTATTTTTGTGTGCTTATATATATATATATTATATTTTTGCGTATGTGTGTGTGTTCTAGATCTCTAAACCCTCTAAAGGTTGGCTGGTAGAGAATGCCTTGGACATTAAGTCCGCAGATGTACACAAGTGCATGAAATTGTAAAATAAAAAGATTAAAAAAAAACATAATGACTTTATTAATTTCACTAAAGCATTACCTGCCGATATTTCGTGTAACGCTAACCAACTACATTAAGAACCAAAAGGTTATTAATCTACTGAAATCCTTTAATATGGGTATAGTTACGTAAACGCATTCAGCTGATACTTAATAGTAGAGGGCTGTAAAGATCGCTACAGGTTACATCAGACATAGTAGAGTCATTTTGGCCGTCCATTCATAAAAAAAAAACACTCCACGGCTCCCCCCACGCAATACATTCTGCCAGTGGCAGCGTGTGAAGCGCCGAGTCCACGGTCTGGCTATCGCAATGGTAGCACTCAGGCGTTGGCTCCTTGCGGATCACACACAGGTGATCTCCGAAACATCATTATCCAGTGATCACCTGCGTCAGCCGGTATGAGAGGGTTCCATGAGGGGTCCTCTCCCGCCAATCCTCCACTCTACCGGGTCTTACCACCACAATAAAGGCGTGCCCAGCGCTTGGTTGCCCTAGTCGTTCCCTCCATTCCTCCACGAGGACCTGGCGGAGTTGGGCTCCAGTTCTAGCTAGGAGACTCGCCGTCTCAAAGGAGATCGTACGGTATGAAATAGAAAGGTAGTCCAAAGATGTTACGAGGTCCCACACTCCGGGCGGGTGTAGACACCTGGGATATGCAAATAAATAGAATTTGTATTAAAGACATAAAAATTGTATTAACAATAAAGGGTTTAATTTATCAAATTAAATAAAAAGTTATTACTTAATTACCTAACTAAGCGACTTCAAAAAAAGGAGGAGGTTTCTCAATTCGACCGTATGTAATGTATCTATATATTTTTATTATATACTATTTTTGTGTGTTCGCGGATAACTTCGTTGATGATGATGATGATGATGATGAACCGATTTTGATGATTCTTTTTTTAATGGAAAGGAGATGTCCACACGGTGGTACCATGATAAGGACGTTAATATCTGATGATGGCATCTAAGAGTAATCGAGTCGAAACTTGAAGTTGGTTTTATTTTTGTTAAAATTGTACTTGTTTGTCTAAACATTACTAAAATATTAATGTCAATATCCATTTTTAAATAGAATACAATTGTTTACATTCTAGCACATGCAGATTATTGAAACACAAGTGAATGCCCACCAACATCTTGTGAGTAATAGATATTTCTAAAAGATAACGGGTTCTAATGGTAAACTCTTTTCTACTTCCTCTAAAGGTAAAGTATTAGCACCAATTCTAAAACAATTTGTTAACAAACCGATGCCAGTAGAAATAGTACATATACCTAAAATGAAGTTAAAAAAGAAATTGTCAGTCTGTTTGTTGGGGTTATCTCTGGAACGGCTGGACCGATTTTGACGGGACTTTCACTGGCAGGTAGCTTATAATCTATAAAATAACTAAGGCTACTTTTTTTAGACTAACTTTGTCCCGCGGCGTTCAGCCAGTGTTACATAAAATTGAATTTTAATTAACTTGTTGTCTTACCGTGATGATCGAGTGATAGTTTCAGAGCGTCGCCAGGAGCGCATCGGATGAGATGGGCGCTACCACGAATACGTCAGCGAATAGACTGTAAGAAAAATTAAATTGAGTACGTTTTTTTAATCTAAACATTGTTACAAATCATAAAAGGAATAGGAAAAAAAATTTTTATTAAAAAGTACTTACACATCAAACTTTAGGTTTTTTTGCTTTCACTTGTTGTTCTTCATTACAACGCCTCTTCTGGGCAACACTCGAAATTTTGTCAGGCAGGACGGGCGCTACCACGGCCACGGGCGGCGCCTGGCCTGCCGCGAGCCTGGGCTCCCGCACCTTGTTCACCAGCTGTAAAAATAGACAAAGTTGAACATTCATCGAACTTTTGCACTAAGACCAAGCTCATATAAAGCTTTGAAAATTTAATTAAATAAACTTAAACTTAGAAAACAAAATCACCTTGGCTTGTATTGGCCACGCCGGGTCCACCAACTTGGTCTTTACGTCCAGTTGGTACAGTGTAGTGGCCGAAAAAATAGTGCGCCATGATTTTCGCAAATCGAACATCTGCGACCTGACCTTCTTATCCGCCTGTCAAAGGAAAAACATCGTTAGAATAGTCTTGCCACCTAATTATCAGTATTGACAAATGATCAATTATCTTTTTAATAATGGTTAATTACCTGTTGTAATGTCCCCGAAAACATTTCGACAATTTTCTGCTCAAACATCTGTATGTAGACGCCACCAACGTTCTTAACCAGTGAGTCTACAAGGTACAGTATTGGCAGCTTGCCGTCGGGGTGAGCCTGCAAAGAAATGAACTGCTAGTTCCAATCTTCAAGTTTAAGACAATCAGAAAGAATAAAGTAAGTTGTCGAAAAGTTACCTTCTCTAAATGCTTCTCCACTGCTTCAACGATAGCTGCAGCGTGGTCGATGTTCTTTGCCGCCAGGTATGTGAGGTTGAAAATGCGAGATTGGCTGTAGGTTAGTACTGCCAGAAATGACGCATACTGCTCTATCACTTGTTTCGACGAACACATTTTGGTGTTATACAAAACAGACTTACTGTCACTGTAATGGGTACCGTGCCGCTTAATGCTTCGATCGCAACTGTGCCCGTGTCAAAATAGTCTCGCAGAGCTCGGCGCAGCTCGCCCTCCAGGTCGCACCGCCCTCTCTCTCGCCCCGCCCCCTCGTGGCTCGTGGCGTCACAGCTAACTGCCCTCCTATTGGCGTTTTCATGGGCAGATGTAAATTTCACTTGAATTAAAGTTTAGTTTTGTTGTTGTTTTTATTGCAAGAGATTTATATAATTTTGAAAATAGATCTAACATAAATTTTATAACCGGTGTAATTTGTAAGAGATATAAACTTTTGGTTTTGAGTTTCGTATACTTTACCTAATTCAAAGCTTGTGGAAATGAATAATTTTTGCGTGCCTGCAGAAGATAATTCATTATATTTATCTTTTGAAAGTTTGAGTAGGGATTAGGAATTACAGAGTTGTGGTTAAAGGAATATTGGAAGCAAAGGTAAATATTATTAATTGCCTTACCATAGACGGTTATCTATAGGATTGGTCTATCTGCCATCGGTACAAAACTTTTCTATTTCCTTATTTTGTTGTGTCGTTCGTACCTACAATGTAAGTCAATCGGTCAGTAGGTGCTCATTGGTAAACGTTTAGAAAATGTATGTAACTATGTAAATCTCACATCAAATTATTTTGCAATTAAGCGATGCTCTAGCTGCAACCGATTGTATTACTCAATCTGGGTGGTTTAGTGCAATACGATAGCTTATAAATTAATCTAATACACATCTGATTGCGCGCGTTTAGGTCTAATATACGTTAACGACTTACGTACATATAGGTACGTACCTAACAAAACCTTGGTAATGAAATTTTATTGAATTAAGCATGCCTTTGATGTATTCTAACATTGTAGAAATTAGGTACATTCGTAGTCTAAATAATTATTTTTTTCAATTCCAACGGTAGACACGTATTTAGGGATAGTTATATTTAAAACCTAAAACTTAATATGCATATTAGTTGCGTTATTACGTTAAACACACATATAACTCAATAGTTTATAGGTTAGTTCGCATTTAGTAGCACCTTTAAGTAATCAAATAAACTAATTTATATATGGTAATCTAATGTAATTATGTCTGAATGTTACGCCTTCACGGTTAAGCTATTGAACTGATGTGGATGAATGTTTGTATAGATTTTAACTAGAACTTTGAAAACTTACCTACTTAACACGATGGACTGGTAGGATCAAGGTCTCCATCTCAAAAAAACCACAAGTTTACCTACTTCAATATAAAATTATTTATTTTTGTGAATTGTGCTGATTACTTGTCGGCGTCAAGAAATACCTACAATTTATTGCCCCACTGTAGAGATGCCATCTCAGTTACAGTTTATAATGTTGCCACCCTACCAAAATAGATGTATCGATATTTATTAATATCGATGATTTATTAATCAACAACAACAACAATTACTCATTTATGTTAAATAAATATAAGTTATAAGTACGAGTATTTCATACAATCACATTAATTAATAGATCATAATTATTCAACGTGTAGCTAAAATTGTAACAGTTTGTAAATGACAAAGCTCTGAGGTAAAGAAAAATACAAGCTAATGTAGAATCACTTTCATATTGCAAATCGATAGAATTTAAAATACCACGTGTCAAGATTATTGAAGATAAGAAAGAAGGTAAGGAGATAGGTTACCTGCTATCTATTCGAAAGAATGTAATACAATTTGATGATAAACAACGAAGACAATAGATTTAGAAAGAGATTATTTAGTTTGTGCCTAATTTCAATAAAGCGCATTGGTTTAGATAGTGTCGGTACACCAATTGTGGTTAAGGTTGTGAAATACGAAAACATTAATTCATACAACTTAGGTGCTTGCCTAGATAGTTATGTATCCCCCTGCATCTTCTGTCTTATATTAAGTAGCTACTCCGCTGGTTCAGCATTGCCAACGGATGTGTCTCTTAGAATTAGATGACGAATTGTTTTGACGATCGATAGACATGGAATATTGTAAGATGTTTTAAACATATTATAATGCTAGCCTCCAAATCGGCAGCTCACTAGTCAAGTTATTTTTTCTTTTATTTAAAAAACCCTTTGTCCAAACTATAAATTTAACTAGGTAGTAAAGACAAATATCATGAAAAATTAAAGCATTTTAGAAGAGTCAACAAACACATAACAAATCATATTTTGCTAGTGAGTGAGCGCAATAGAAGGGTCCTTTCATTTTGTATCTTATCAGTAATATCATAAACTGTTTTTTTAATAAAGAAATATTGAAAGCATTTAAACACTTTAACATCTTATCTGAACCAATTCTTCGTTCATTGTTGTTTTCCAAGAGCTAGATACTGAAATAAAGAAATCACCGTTTCCGCCGTTTTGTTAACAAATTGTTTCATAAATGGCACCTTAAGAATCAGTTATCTTTGAGAAATATCTATTATTTAAAGCATGTCGGTAAGAACTTGTGTTTCAATAATCTACACGTACCTACAAAAATAAAAATTAATTGTTTTCTATTCTACGTATTGACATTATCGTTTTAGTAATTTTAGTAAAAGACAAGTTAGGTGATCAAGTAATATTGTTTAATTTTATCTGATAAATAGTTATTAAACGTTAGTATTTACGGCGTTTGAGGCTTTGCGCAGAAGCAGCAGTAGCGCCGGCATAACGACGAGCTGTGTCTGAGGTGGTAACACTGCTGAGTATTGTTAATGGTAACGTCGATAGTTCGGTCCTTCTTGGTATTCCGGTTCGACATTATCAACCTATGGCATTACCTAGAACCTACACTACACTAACTATCGACAAAACTCATTCATTGTTCGCGCAAGTAGATTGCTGAATAATATATGTGGAGAAAATGACGAGTTTGAAGTATTCGGATCGAAGCCATCGCAGGTGATAAAAATATATACTTTAGATTTTTTGGCTCCAATTTAAATTTTCTTTTATATTGTATCATTTATCCTCTTTATATTTTCTCTTTTATGTATTTCTTCGTGTTTGAAATCTATTTGCGAATGCCTGTCAATAGCTCTGTAGATATTAATATTAGGATCTAAAAAGTGTGTTTATATGCTGTTGGAATTCCAAAAAATGTAAAATAAATAAAAATAATACCGAGCAGTACTTGGAAGATGAAATGGCGCTAGGATGTCGACGCAAGTTGTGTCCCACATCAAAGGCCCACCCTTCTTCCAGGGCAGTAACGACAGACAATCTTATCTCTTGGCATCGTTCCGTACCCGACCATTTGTTCATGAACAACTGGAACACCAGCTGTAACAAGAGCAAGACAGATAATGTCGTTAATATTGGCGATGCTGCTGCTTCTTCGGAAAGCTTCGCGGTTTCAAAACCAAAATCTAATAGTAAATGTATTTTGAACCGCTTGAGGTCCAGACATTACGTTCACGGGGTTCGAGTGCTTGCGCTACATTTAAACAATTAGCTAAGCAATTGTTTGACGCTTTTCGTGACCAAAATGGCGGCTTTTATCTAGCACAGAGAATAGATGTACCTATGGATATTTATTAATATCGATGCTGATATAAATCCATTTTTATACAGATAGTTGAAATTACTAATTTATATTCAGTAAAAATATGTCATATGTATTTCATGCAATCATATTAATTAACGAATGATTAATATTATTCACCGTGATGCTAACATTATATACCTATATTATCTTTTCATCCTCTGTAGTGAAAATTTTTAGTTTGTAAATAATACCTATAGCAAAAAATACAAATGTAGAACCACTTTCTTATTGTAAATCGGTTGAATTTAAAATAACACGTGTCCAGATTATTTGATCCCTAAGCTCAACTTGTTTTTAATGTTATAAACTTATGGATAAGTTTGTAAAGATAATGTAATAATGGGACATGGTTTAAAACTGCGTACGTACATGATTTAAAGGGTTACTGTTTATACTTTGATAACGTCAGTATAGTAAAATATGTTTTTATGTATTTTTGATTAAATCGAAACGTCATAAATAATTAATTGTATCCTTGTCTTCCTTACCGACTTTTGTCCACGTCTCCCAATTCTGAATAACTTATTTAAAAACTTGCACCTACGCCAAATCTTCGACATGTCTGGTGTAGCAATCCTTGTCATGAATATTCCACAAACAGAGATGTTTTTTATGAAACTTACGAACAGAATGAATCCCTCACTAGAAAAATCTAGTGTTTTCGATAGAATTGCTGCCTTCGGGTCTCCGAATCCAAAATACGAATTGAGATCACTTACCCATGTGTGTGAAGAGCTTTATATACTACTCGAAAGTTAAAATCTATTATAAAAAAATATTTAAGAGAACTTCATCATCATCATCATCAGCCTATCGCAGTCCACTGCTGGACATAGGCCTCTCCAATTGAAAGAAATTATCCAAAGAGAACTTATCAAAAAGAAATTATTATTCATGGAGTAAAGAAGATATAGTTTTTTTGTCCCTGCTAGCCCTGTTAGCTACCACAATCGAAATTTTTTGTAAGACGAAAGGTGAACCCCTCATCAAAATGAAGCCACTCACGAAAAATTCGCTTGATAGTAATAACTTGTAAAAGTTGTTCTGGTGATCCCGGACTAATATGGCAGAAGCTATAAATAAATACAATGATGAGGATTTGAAATTTAACGAATATGACAACCACTAATGAAATACTCATTGGTCATTAAAAATGTGTGAACTCATTATCAAATTACAAATAAAACGATTAAGCACCTAATTAAGTGTGACAATTACTTAATTATGATTTTTAGTGAACATTTCTGTCACGGATTAGGTAATGATTGATAACAAGTAACGCTCGTTAGTTAACGCACAGATTGTAAATAAATAGTACTATGTTTTCAAATAGACACAATAATTAGTAAATAGGAAGACATTCTAGTTTAAACATTTAAAAATGAATAATTACTAATACTAATGTTACGTTTACGTCCAGCAATAAAAGTAATCAATTCTGTATTAAGTGTGATTTTGAGACTTGAGTGAGATTGATTATTGTGATAATTGTTCATAAGCAAGTTTGAAATAAAATTTTATCTTGAATCATTGTTTTATTCTGTTCATATATAGAACATTTCCATAAAATACTCCAAGGTTTCATCGCTAACACACCCCGGCCTTGTTTAGGGATTGAAACCCAGTATATTTGAATAAGCTTTGTATATTTTTAATAGTTTTAAATGAATGTATTAGCCCATGTTCAGATGATGAGCGCTCAACGCGCGTCTTGCTAACGCGCGACAACAACTACATGTACTTTCGTTCTAGGAGTACACATGCTACGCACGTTTTTACAAGTAGTACAAAAAAAATTGCTATTCTTTGTAATAATATTTATGGCAAAACTAATTACAGATGTTCTAAACAAACTTTAAGGTTTTACATATAAAATCAAATTAAGCAATTCTTAACTTTATTATTAATTAAAATGTTGAATTATTTTTAATACATTGACAATTCATAACTTTAATTTATCCTCATTGCTGCAGGTTACAAAACTCTTGTACATAACTTTATCATGTCTAATCAGATAACGATTCAAACCTCTAATAGAGTAGTTTAGCAGTTACTCTAAAATGCATGTTCATAAAAGGCATCATAATTATCGAAATTTCTAAAAGATAACGGGTTCTTATGGTAAACTCTTTCCTTCTTCCTCTAAATGTAAAATATTAATACTAATTATAAAACAATTTGTTAATAAAACGATGCGGTGAGAGATTTTGTTATTCATCTCTCAGATATTAATATTAATGTATTAGTAGATAGTAAAAATTCGCTTATTCTGTAAAATATTTTATATCTTTACAATTTCTGTACCAACACGAAAAAATTACTGATAAAATTATAAATTTAAAAGAATAGATCTCATTGCTAGTAACATCCTTGAGGCAAAGGGTACAAAACAAGTGGTACCATGATAAGGACATTAAGATCTCATGATGGCATCCAAGAGAAATCGAGTCGAACCTTGAAGTCGGTTTTATTTTTGTTAAAATTGTACTTGTATACTGAACCCGTTGCGTTGTTACCCGCGTTTATTGTCGTACCAAGAGTAACGCCGCGGGACATAGCTAGTCTAAAAAAAATAGCCTAAGTTACTCCCTATATCATCAGCTATCTATCATTGAAAGTCCAGTCAATATCGGTTTACCCGGTTCCAGTAATTACCCGAAACAAATAGACAGACAGATAGAAAGACAAAAATTGTAAAAAATACATTTTTGGTATATGAACCATGTATACATATATATGCATTTAGTAAAAATCTGTTATTTTAATATTACAAGCAGACACTGCAGTGTTATTAATTGGTATAGATAAAAATAAATAATAATCACATTAATTAACAGATCATTATTATTGTAACAGTTTGTAAATGACAAAGCTCCGAGGTAAAGAAAAACACAAAAATACAAGCAAATGTAGAATCACTTTCATATTGTAAATCGATAGAATTTGAAATAACACGTGTCATGATTATTGAAGATAAGGAAGAAGGTAAGGAGATAGGTTATGACGCCTCTCGAGCCAATCCTCAACTCTAACGGGTCTCACCGCCGCAATAAAGGCGTGCCCAGCGCTCGGTTACACTAGTCGTTCCCTCCGTTCCTCCACGAGGGCCTGGCGGAGTTGGGCTCCAGTCCCAGCCAGGAGCCTCGGCGTCTCAAAGGAGATCGTGCGGTAACCCCTTATGATCCTGATGGCCAGCACTCATTGCGGTCGTCGCATTGTCTGTTCAGCTAGTCCCTCGTAGGTAATGTTCTTGTGAAAGCCTTCTTATGAAATAGAAAGGTAGTCAAAAGATGTTAAGAGGTCCCACACTCCGGGCGGGTATAGACACCTGGGATATGCAAATTAATAGAATTTGTATTAAAGACATGAAAATTGTATGAACCCTAAAAGGTTTAATTTATCAAATTAATTAAAAAGTTATTACTTAATCACCTAATTAACCGACTTCAAAAAAAGGAGGAGGTTTCTCAATTCGACCGTATATATATACTTTTTTTGTGTGTTCGCGGATAACTTCGACGTTTATGAATCGATTTTGATGATTCTTTTTTTAATGGAAAGTAGATGTTCTAACGGTGGTACCATGATAAGAACATCAATATCTGATGATGGCATTCAAGAGTAATCGAGTCGAACCTTGAAGTCGGTTTCATTTTTGTTAAAATTGTACTTGTTTGTCTAAACATAACTAAAATCTTAATGTTATTTTCAGTTTTTAAATAGAATAGAATTGTTTACATTCTAGCACATGCAGATTATTGAAACACAAATGTCCACCAACATCTTATGAGCAATAGATATTATCTCCTGCTCAACCTCGTGGCCTAACCACCATCTTCATCTCTGAACCTCAAGGCTCCTAAAGCCACTACGTGACACGGGTTCTAATGGTAAACTCTTTTCTACTTTCTCTAAAGGTAAAGTATTAGCACCAATTCTAAAACAATTTGTTAACAAACCGATGCCAGTAGAAATTATTTTATTTCAATATCTATCTCTTGGAAAACATTTAAACAATGAACACAACATTGGTATGGTGTTAAAGTGTTTGAATGCTTACCATATTTCTTTAGAAACAAAAACTGTTTACCGACGTTAGGCACAAAATAAATTGTCTGTTATTGAATCTATTGTCATCATTGTTGGCTTGAAATTGTATTACATTATTTTAGGCAGATGGTGATGGGATAGAGCTTAAATAAATCTTGATACGTGTTATTTTAATGAGTTCAATCGTTTTACAAAGAGGCAGTGGTTCTAAATTTGCTTGTATTTTTAACCGACTTAAAAAAATTAAGATGTTTCTCTGGAGTATTTTTTCTTTTTTTTGTGTGTTCGCGGAATCCTTCGTCGTTTATTAACCGATTTTGATGGTTCTTTTTTTAATGGCAAGGAGATGTCCCAACGGTGGTACCATGATAAGGACCTTAATATTTGATGATAGCATCCAAGAGAAATCGAGTCGAAAGTTGAAGTCGGTTTCATTTTTGTTAAAATTATACTTGTTTGTTTTTTTACCTAAAAACCATGCTATGTATTAACTAAGGAAATATCACCACTGAAGTTTGAAAATTTATGTATTTTCGTAAATGTTGTGAACTGTGAATATAGTAGTCGACTACGTAATATGTAACCTCAGTGCTATTACCTTATAGGATTTCTACAGTACCCGAAGGTTGAATGGAAAAGAATGCCCTGGGCATTAGGTGCGTCTACGTACAAATTTAGCCCCATAAAGTATATTAATAAATAAAATGCAAGTATGCAGAATACAATTTATTATATTGTCCATCATGATAAGTTAAAGATCATTTTAATAAACTTTGACGATGTCCATTCTGATGAGAGAGGTTGGTCGTCTGCCTAGTCGGGCGGGACGGGTGCCAGCGCGGGCACAGGCGGCGCCGTGCCTGCCGCTATCCTGGGCTTCCGCACCTTGTTCCCCAACTGTAAATGTAGACAATGTTGAACACTCATCGGACTTTTGCACTAAGACCAAGCTCATCATGTTACATAAAATTGAATTTTAATTAACTTGTTGTCTTACCGTGATAATCGAGTGATAGTTTCAGAACGTCGCCAGGAGTACATCCGACGAGATGGGCGCTACCACGGCCACATCACCAAATAGACTGTAAGAAAATTAAATTGAGTACGTTTTTTGAATCTAAACATTGTTACAAATCATAAAAGGAATAGGAAAAAGATATTTAATTAAAAAGTACTTACACATCAAACTTTAGGTTTTTTTGCTTTCACTTGTTGTTCTTCATTACAACGCCTCTTCTGGGCAACACTCGAAATTTTGTCAGGCAGGACGGGCGCCACCACGGCCACGGGCGGCGCCTGGCCTGCCGCGAGCCTGGGCTCCCGCACCTTGTTCACCAGCTGTAAAAATAGACAAAGTTGAACATTCATCGAACTTTTGCACTAAGACCAAGCTCATATAAAGCTTTGAAAATTTAATTAAATAAACTTAAACTTAGAAAACAAAATCACCTTGGCTTGTATTGGCCACGCCGGGTCCACCAACTTGGTCTTTACGTCCAGTTGGTACAGTGTAGTGGCCGGAAAAATAGTGCGCCATGATTTTCGCAAATCGAACATCTGCGACCTGACCTTCTTATCCGCCTGTCAAAGGAAAAACATAGTTAGAATAGTCTTGCAACCTAATTATCAGTATTGAAAAATGATCAATTATCTTTTTAATAATGGTTAATTACCTGTTGTAATGTCCACGAAAACATTTCGACAATTTTCTGCTCAAACATCTGTATGTAGACGCCACCAACGTTCTTAACCAGTGAGTCTACAAGGTACAGTATTGGCAGCTTGCCGTCGGGGTGAGCCTGCAAAGAAATGAACTGCTAGTTCCAAGCTTCAAGTTCAAGATAATCGGAAAGAATAATAAGGTAAGTTGTCGAAAAGTTACCTTCTCTAAATGCTTCTCCACTGCTTCAACGATAGCTGCAGCGTGGTCGATGTTCTTTACCGCCAGGTATGTGAGGTTGAAAATGCGAGATTGGCTGTAGGTAAGTACTGCCAGAAATGACGCATACTGCTCTATTACTTGTTTCGACGAACACATTTTGGTGGTATACAAAACAGACTTACTGTCACTGTAATGGGTACCGTGCCGCTTAATGCTTCGATCGCAACTGTGCCCGTGTCAAAATTTTCTCCCTGAGCTCGGCTCAGCTCGCCCGCCAGGTCGCACCGCCCTCTCTCTCGCCCCGCCCCCTCGTGGCTCGTGGCGTCACAGCTAACTGCCCTCCTATTGGCGTTTTCATGGGCAGATGTAAATTTCACTTGAATTAAAGTTTAGTTTTGTTGTTGTTTTTATTGCAAGAGATTTATATAATTTTGAAAATAGATCTAACATAAATTTTATAACCGGTGTAATTTGTAAGACATATAAACTTTTGGTTTCGAGTTTCGTATACTTTACCTAATTTAAAGCTTGTGGAAATGAATAATTTTTGCGTGCCTGCAGAAGATAATTCATTATATTTATCTTTTGAAAGATTGAGTAGGGATTAGGAATTACAGAGTTGTGGTTAAAGGAATATTGGAAGCAAAGGTAAATATTATTAATTGCCTTACCATAGACGGTTAAGAGGATTGGTCTATCTGCCATCAGTACAAAACTTTTCTATTACCTTATTTTGTTGTGTCGTTCGTACCTACAATGTAACTCAATCGGTCAGTAGGTACTCATTGGTACACGTTTAGAAAATGTATGTACCTATGTAAATCTCACATCAAATTATTTTTCAATTAAGCGATGCTCTGGCTGCAACCGATTGTATTACTCAATCTGGGTGGTTTAGTGCAATACGATAGCTTATAAATTAATCTAATACACATCTGATTGCGCGCGTGTAGGTCTAATATACGTTAACGACTTACCTACATGTGGGTACGTACCTAATAAAACCTTGGTAATTAATTTAGTTTTGAATTAAGCTTGCTTTTGATGTATTTTAACATTGTAGAAATTAGGTACATTCGTTGTCTAAATACCTAAGTCTTTTTTTTGTAAATTCAATTCCAACGGTAGAAACGTATGTAGGCATAGTTATATTTAAAACCTAAAACTTAATATGCATGTTTGTTGCGTTGTTACGTTAAATACACAACAGCTCAATAGTTTATAGGTTAATTCGCATTTAGTAGCACCTTTATGTAATCAAATAAACTAATTTATATACCTATGGTATTCGAATGCAATTATGTCTGAATATTACGCCTTCACGGTTGAGCCATTGAACTGATTTAGATGAATGTTTGTATAGATATAAACTAGAACTTTTAAAACTTACCTACTTAACACGATGGACTGGTAGGATCAAAGTCTCCATCTCAAAAATACCACAAGTTTACATACTTCAATATAAAATTATTTATTTTTGTGAATTGTGCTGATTACTTGGTGGCGTCAAGAAATACCTACAATTTAATGCCCCACTGTAGAGATGCCATCTCAGTTACAGTTTATAATGTTGCCACCCTACCAAAATAGATGTATCGATATTTATTAATATCGATGATTTATTAATCAATATCAATACAGAGCATTCAAATTACTCATTTATGTTAAATAAAAATAAGTTATAAGTACGAGTATTTCATACAATCACATTAATTAATAGATCATTATTATTCAACGTGTAGCTAAAATTGTAACAGTTTGTAAATGACAAAGCTCTGAGGTAAAGAAAAACACAAAAAATACAAGCAAATGTCGAATCACTTTCATATTGTAAATCGATAGAATTTGAAATAACACGTGTCAAGATTGTTGAAGATAAGGAAGAAGGTAAGGAGATAGGTTACCTGCTATCTACTCGAAAGGGTGTAATACAACTTGATGACTAACAATGAAGACAATAGATTTAGAAAGAGATTATTTAGTTTGTGCCTAATGTCAGTAAAGCCCATTGGTTTAGATAGTGTCCGTACACCAATTGTGGTTATAGTTGTGAAATACGAAAACATTAATTCATGTAACTAAGGTGCCTGCCTAGGTAGTAAAGACAAATAACATGAAAAATAAAAACATTTTATCTTCCTCACCTTTACTAAAACATTTTTAGTTTAGGTACACGTTAGAAGAGTCAACAAACAAACAACAAATCATATTTTACGACTGAGTTTACCTACACCACAGATGGGTCCTTTAATTTTGTATCTTATCAGTCATATCATAATTTGTTTTTTTAACAAAGAAATATTGAAAGCATTCAAACACTTTAACATCTCATCTGTACCATTTTTTTGTTGATTGTTGTTTTCCAAGAGCTAGATACTGAAATAAAAAAAATACTGAAAAAAAAAACATATATAAAGATAAAACTTATACTATTTTTAAATATGTTTAATTTTAAGTTTTAATTGAGTATATAGTCTCGTTTGTTCCTTGTTTAATTCATAGCGTTTGATTTTGTATAATCTGGTTCGGCGCGAGGACCCTGGTGACACTGGCAATTTTATGCCTATCACGGGCACTAGTGATCCTCAACCAAAGTTATTCTACTACCTGGATTTCATGCAATTCAATTTGTAAATTAATGTATTTTGGTTTGGGCGAGAAATAAACATTTTTTATTTATTTAATTTTATTACTGTCTCCGTCGTTTTGTTAACAAATTGTTACATAATTGCCACGTTAAGAATCCATTATCTTTGAGAAATCTCTATCATGTAAAATATGTTGGTGAGAATTTGTGTTTCAATAACCTGCACGTACAATTCACAAGAATAAAGACGACTTCAAGGTTTGACTCGATTTCTCTTGGATGCCATCATCATATCTTAGTGTCCTTATCATGGTACTACCGTTGGGACATCTCCTTTTCATTAAAAAAAGTAACATCAAAATCTGTTCATAAACGACGAAGTTATCCGCAAACACAAATAAAAATATATATATATGTATATACGGTCGAGTTGGGAACCTCCTCCTTTTTTGAAGTAGGTTTAAAATAAAAATTGATTATTTCAATTCAAAGAATTGACATTAACTTTTTAGTAATTTTTAGACAAGTAAGGTGATCAAGTAATAATGTTTAATTTTATCTGATAAATAGGTATTAAAGTTTAGTATTTACGCCGTTTGAGGCTTTGCGGTACTTGGAAAATGAGATGGCGTTAGGGTGTCGACGCAAGTTGCATCCCTCATCAAAGGCTTACCTTAATATTGGCGCTGCTAATGCTTCTGCTGAAAGCCTCAAGGCCTAAGTACCAGAATCTAATAGGTACATTTGGACCGCTTGAGATCGAGATCATAGGTTTATGGGGACCAAGTGCTTGCGCTACATTTGAGGAACTAGCTAAGTAACTGATTTATCTAGCACGGAGAATAGATGTACCCATCAATATTTATTATGCTGATATAAATGAATATATTTACAGATAATTGAAATAACTAAATTGTGTTCAATAAAAATATGTCATGCGTATGTATTTCATACAATCAATATAATTAACGGATTATTAATTATTATGCAACGTGATGCTGACATTATATACCCACATACATTTTTCGTCCTCAGTGCTGATATTTTTTTCTATTTGTGAATAAAACAGAGGTAACAGGGATAAAAAACTTTTAATAGGGCTAGCAGGGACAAAAACACTTTGAGCGTAGGGCCGGGCTTACTAGCTGATTTTTTAACAGTTCCTTAGTTAATATTTACATAATTTAACAACCACATTGTCCTACAAATTGCGCAGTACTTTATCCCGGTCCTACGCTCAAAGCTTTTCTGTACCTGCTAGCCCTGTTAGCTACAACAATCGAAAATTTTTGTAAGACGAAAGGTGGGCCCCTCATCAAAATGAAGGCACTCACGAAAAATTAGCTTGATAGTAAGTACTTGTAAAATTTGTTCTGGTGATCCCGGACTAATATGGCAGAAGCTATAAAAAAATATAATGATGAGGATTTGAAATTTAATGAATATGAGAACCACTAATGAAATACTCATTGATCATTAAAAATGTGTAAAACAAACAAAAACGATTAAGCACCTAATTAAGTGTGACAATTACTTAATTATGATTTTTAGTGAACATTTCTGTCACGGATTAGGTAATGATTGATAACAAGTAACGCTCGTTAGTTAACGCACAGATTGTAAATAAATAGTTTTAATTAGTAGCTTAAGCTGCGTTATTAGTTAGATATTAAACACTATATTTTCAAATAGACACTATAAGGAGTAAAGAGGAAGACATTCTAGTTTAAACATATAAAAATGAATAATTGCTAATACTAATGTTACTTTTCCGTCCAGCAATAAAAGTTATCAGTTCTGTATTAAGTGTGATTTTGAGACTTGAGTGAGATTGATTATTGTGATAATTGTTCATAAACAAGTTAGAAATAAATATTAACGTTGAATCATTATCTTATTTCATTCTTATTTACAAAAAATTCAAAAAATACATAAAGGTTAGATGTACACAAGTGCATGAAATTGTAAAATGAAAATAAAAAGATAAAATAAAAATATAATGACTTTATTAATTTCAGCATAACATTACCTGCTGATATTTCGTGTAACGCTAACGAACTAAATTAAGAACCAACAGGTTATTAATCTACTGACATCCTTTAATATGGGTATAGTTACGTAAACGCATTCAGCTGAAACTTAATAGTAGAGGGCTGCAAACATCGCTACAGGTTACATCAGACATAGTAAAGTCATTTTGGCAGGCCATTCATAAAAAAAACACTTCACGGCTCCCCCCCCCCCACGTAGGACATTCTGCCAGTGGCAGCGTGTGAAGCGCCGAGTCCACGGTCTGGCTATCGCAATGGTAGCACTCAGGCGTTGACTCCTTGCGTCGTACCCTGAAGTCGGTTTTATTTTTGTTAAAATGGTACTTGTTTGTCTAAACATTACTAAAATCTTAATGTCAATTTTAGTTTTTAAATAGAATACAATTGTACATTCTAGAACATGCAGATTATTGAAACACAAATGAATGCCCACCAACATCTTATGAGTAATAGATATTTCTAAAAGATAACGGGCTCAGGTAAACTTCCTAGTATTAACACCAATTATAAAACAATTTGTAAACCGATGCCAGTAGAAATTATTTTATTTCAGTATCTATCTCTTGGAAAACATTCAAACAGTGAACACAATAGTGGTGTGGTGTTAACCTGTTTGAATGCTTTAAATATTGCTTTAGAAACAAAAACTGTTTACCGACGTTAGGCACAAAATAAATTGTCTGTTTCTGAATCTATTGTCTTCATTGTTAGCCTTGAAATTGTATTACATGGTGATGGGATAGGGCTTAAATAAATCTTGACACGTTATTTTAAATGGTTCAATCGTTTTACAAAGAGGCAGTGGTTCTAAATTTGCTTGTATTTTTGTTATTTTTACCTCAGAACCATGCTATGTATTAACTAAGGAAATATCACCACTGAACTTGGAAAATTTATGTATTTTCGTAAAATTTGTGAACCGTGAATATAGTAGTCGACTGCGTAATATGTAACCTCTGTGCTATTACCTTATAGGATTTCTACAGTACCCGAAGGTTGAATGGAAAAGAATGCCCTGGGTATTAGGTGCTCCTACGTATAAATTTGGCGCATAAAGTATATTAATAAATAAAATACAAGTATGCAGAATACTATTTATTATATTGTCCATCATGATAAGTAAAAGTTCATTTTAATAAACTGACGATGTCCATTGTGATGAGACAGGTTGGTCGTCTGCCTAGTCGGGCGGGACGGGCGCCAGCGCGGGCACAGGCGGCGCCGGGCCTGCCGCTATCCTGGGCATCCCCGCACCTTGGTCCCCAACTGTAAATGTAGACAATGTTGAACACTCATTGAACTTTTGCACTAAGACCAAGCTCATCGTGTTACATAAAATTGAATTTAAATTAACTTGTTGTCTTACCGTGATGATCGAGTGATAGTTTCAGAGCGTCGCCAGGAGCACATCGGACGAGATGGGCGCTACCACGAATACGTCAGCGAATAGACTGTAAGAAAAATTAAATTGAGTACGTTTTTTGAATCTAAACATTGTCACAAATCATAAAAAGAATAGGAAAAAGATATTTAATTAAAAAGTACTTACACATCAAACTTTAGGTTTTTTTGCTTTTACTTGTTGTTCTTCATTACAACGTCTCTTCTGGGCAACACTCGAAATTTTGTCAGGCAGGACGGGCGCTACCACGGCCACGGGCGGCGCCTGGCCTGCCGCGAGCCTGGGCTCCCGCACCTTGTTCACCAGCTGTAAAAATAGACAATGTTGAACACTCATCGAACTTTTGCATTAAGACCAAGCTCATCATCTAAATAAATAAATAAAATGGGAGTGTCTGTTTGTAATATTAAAATAAGCGCTTTTTACTAAATGCATATGTATGTTTATACGGTACATATACCAAAAATGAAGTTAAAAAAGAAATTGTCAGTCTGATTGTTGGGGGTTATCTCTGGAACGGCTGGACCGATTTTGACGGGACTTTCACTGGCAGGTAGCTTTTAATCTATAAAATAACTAAGGCTACTTTTTTTAGACTAACTTTGTCCCGCGGCGTTACTCGCGGTACAACACTAACCGCGGGTAACACCACGGGGTTCAGCCAGTGTTACATAAAATAGAATTTTAATTAACTTGTTGTCTTACCGTGATGATCGAGTGATAGTTTCAGAGCGTCGGCAGGAGCGCATCGGATGAGATGGGCGCTACCACGAATACGTCAGCGAATAGACTGTAAGAAAAATTAAATTGAGTACGTTTTTGTAATCTAAACATTGTCGCAAATCATAAAAGAAATGGGAAAAACATATTTAATTAAAAAGTACTTACACATCATACTTTAGTTTTCTTTGCTTTTACATGTGTTTGTTCTTTGCAATGCCTCTTCTGGGCACCGCTCAAAATTTTGTTGGGCAACGTCGTGTCGGGTCGGACGGGCGCTACCACGGCCACGGGCGGCGCCTGGCCTGCCGCGAGCCTGGGCACCCGCACCTTATTCACCAGCTGTAAATAAACGAACGTTGAACACACCTCGAACTTATGCACTAAGACCAAACTCATATACCTAATGCTTTGAATATTTAATTAACTAAATTTAAACTTAGAAAAAAACCTCACCTCGGCTTGTATTGGCCACGCCGGGTCCACCAACTTGGTCTTTACGTCCAGTTGGAACAGTGTAGTGGCCGGAAAAATAGTGCGCCATGATTTTCGCAAATCGAACATCTGCGACCTGACCTTCTTATCCGCCTGTCAAAGGAAAAACATCGTTAGAATAGTCTTGCAATTTACATAATTATCAATATTGATAAATGATCAATTAAAATTTTAATAATGGTTAATTACCCGTTGTATTGTTCCCGAAAACATTTCAACAATTTTCGACGCAAACATCTCCGTGTAGACGCCACCAACGTTCTTGACCACTGAGTCTACAAGGTAGAGTATTGGCAGCTTGCCGTCGGGGTGAGCCTGCAAAGAAATGAACTGCTAGTTCCAAGCTTCAAGTTCAAGATAATCGGAAAGAATAAGGTAAGTTGTCGAAAAGTTACCTTCTCTAAATGCTTCTCCACTGCTTCAACGATAGCTGCAGCGTGGGTGATGTTCTTCTCCGCCAGGTATGTCAGATTAAAAATGCGAGATTGGCTGTAGGTTAGTACTGCCAGAAATGACGCATACTGATCTACTACTTGTTTCGATGAACTCATTTTGGTGGTATACAAAATACGCTTACTGTCACTGTAATGGGTATCGTGCCGCTTAACGCTTCGATCGCAACTGTGCCCGTGTCAAAATTTTCTCGCAGAGCTCGGCTCAGCTCGCCCGCCAGGTCGCACCGCCCTCTCTCTCGCCCCGCCCCCTCGTGGCGTCACAGCTAACTGCCCTCCTATTGGTGTTTTCATGGGTAGATGTAAATTTCACTTGAATTAAAAGTTTAGTTTTGTTGTTATTTTTATTGCAAGATATTTATATAATTTTGAAAAATAAATCTAACATAAATTTAAAAACCGGCGTAATTTGTGAGAAATAAAAACTTTTGCTTTTGAGGTTCGTATGCTTTATCTAATTTAAAGCTTGTAGAAATGAATTATTTTTGCGTGCCTGCCGAAGATAATTCATTATTTATCTTTTGAAAGATTGAGTAGGGATTAGGAATAACAGAGTTGTGGTTAAAGGAAAATTGAAAGCAAAGGTAAATATTATTAATTGCCTTACCATAGACGGTTAAGAGGATTGGTCTATCTGCCATCTGTACAAAACTTTTCTATTTCCTTATTTTGTTGTGTCCAACTCATCATATTTGTCTAAGTTCGTACGTACAATGTAAGTTAATCGCTTAGTAGGTACTTATTGGTAAACGTTTAGAAAATGTATGTATGTAAATCTCACATCAAATTATTTTGCAATTAAGCGATGCTCTAGCTGCAACTGATTGTATTACTCACGTATTACTCTGGGTGGTTTAGTGCAATACGATATCTTATAAATTAACCTAATACACATCTGATTGCGCACGTTTAGGTCTAATATACGTTAACGACTTACCTACATGTGTTACCTACCTAATAAAACCTTGGTAATTATTTTTTATTGAATTTTTAAGGCCTTTGATGTATTTTAGTATTGTAGAAATTAGGTACATTCGTAGTCTAAATAATTCTTTTTTTTCCAATTCAATTCCAACGGTGGAAGCGTATTTAGGCATAAATATATTTAAAACCTAAAACTTAATGTGCATATTTGTTGCGTTATTACGTTAAACACACATAACAGCTCAATAGTTTATAGGTTAGTTCGCATTTAGTAGCACCTTTATGTAATCAAATAAACTAATTTATATACCTATGGTATTCGAATGCAATTATGTCTGAATGTTACGCCTTCGCGGTTGAGCCATTGAATTGATTTAGATGAATGTTTGTATAGATATAAACTAGAACTTTGAAAAGTTACTTAACACGATGGACTGGTAGGATCAAGGTCTCCATCCCAAAAAAAACCACAAGATTACCTACTTCAATATAAAATGATTTATTTTTGTGAATTGTGCTGATTACTTGTCGGCGTCAAGAAATACCTACAATTTAATGCCCCACTGTAGAGATGCCATCTCAGTTACAGTTCATAATGTTGCCACCCTACCAAAAAAGATGTATCGATGTTTATTAATATCGATGATGTATTAATCAATATCAATACAGAGCATTCAAATTATCAATTTATATTAAATAAAAATAAGTTATAAGTACGAGTATTTCATACAATCACATTAATCAACAGATCATTATTATTCAACGTGTCGCTAACATTGTAACAGTTTGTAAATGACAAAGCTCTGAGGTAAAGAAAAATACAAGCTAATGTAGAATCACTTTCATATTGTAAATCGATAGAATTTAAAATACCACGTGTCAAGATTATTGAAGATAAGGAAGAAGGTAAGGAGATAGGTTACCTGCTATCTACTCGAAAGAACGTAATACAATTTGATGATAAACAACGAAGACAATAGATTTAGAAAGAGATTATTTAGTTTGTGCCTAATTTCAGTAAAGCGCATTGGTTTAGATAGTGTCCGTACACCAATTGTGGTTATAGTTGTGAAATACGAAAACATTAATTCATACAACTTAGGTGCTTGCCTAGGTAGTTATGTATCCCCCTGCACCTTCTGTCTTATATTAAGTAGCTACTCCGCTGGTTCAGCATTGCCAACGGATGTGTCTCTTAGAATTAGGTAACGAATTGTTTTGACGATCGATAGACATGGAATATTGTAAGATGTTTTAAACATATTATAATGCTAGCCTCCAAATCGGCAGCTCACTAGTCAAGTTATTTTTTCTTTTATTTAAAAAACCCTTCCAAACTATAAATTTAACTAGGTAGTAAAGACAAATAACATGAAAAATTAAAGCATTTTAGAAGAGTCAACAAACACATAACAAATCATATTTTGCTAGTGAGTGAGCGCAATAGAAGGGTCCTTTCATTTTGTATCTTATCAGTAATATCATAAACTGTTTTTTCAACAAAGAAATATTGAAAGCATTTAAACACTTTAACATCTTATCTGAACCAATTCTTCGTTCATTGTTGTTTTCCAAGAGCTAGATACTGAAATAAAGAAATCACTGTTTCCGCCGTTTTGTTAACAAATTGTTTCATAAATGGCACCTTAAGAATCCGTTATCTTTGAGAAATATCTATTATTTAAAGCATGTCGGTAAGAACTTGTGTTTCAATAATCTACACGTACAAAAATAAAAATTAATTGTTTTCTATTCTACGTATTGACATTATCGTTTAATAATTTTAGTAAAAGACAAGTTAGGTGATCAAGTAATATTGTTTAATTTTATCTGATAAATAGTTATTAAACGTTAGTATTTACGGCGTTTGAGGCTTTGCGCAGAAGCAGCAGTAGCGCCGGCATGACGACGAGCTGTGTCTGATGTGGTAACACTGCTGAGTATTGTTAATGGTAACGTCGATAGTTCGGTCCTTCTTGGTATTCCGGTTCGACATTATCAACCTATGGCATTACCTAGAACCTACACTACACTAACTATCGACAAAACTCATTCATTGTTCGCGCAAGTAGATTGGTGAATAATATATGTGGAGAAAATGACGAGTTTGAAGTATTCGGATCGAAGCCATCGCAGGTGATAAAAATATATACTTTAGATTTTTTGGCTCCCATACGAATATGACAAACCAATAGAATAAGTTTAATGGTGTATGTATCTTTTAATTTAAATTTTCTTTTATATTGTATCATTTATCCTCTTCATATTTTCTCTTTTATGTATTTCTTCGTGTTTGAAATCTATTTGCGAATGCCTGTCAATAGCTCTGTAGATACTAATATTAGGATCTAAAAAGTGTGTTTATATGCTGTTGGAATTCCAAAAAATGTAAAATAAATAAAAATTAAAATAATACCGAGCAGTACTTGGAAGATGAAATGGCGCTAGGATGTCGACGCAAGTTGCGTCGCACATCAAAGGCCCACCCTTCTTCCAGGGCAGTAACGACAGACAATCTTATCTCTTGGCATCGTTCCGTACCCGACCATTTGTTCATGAACAACTGGAACACCAGCTGTAACAAGAGCAAGACAGATAATGTCGTTAATATTGGCGATGCTGCTGCTTCTTCGGAAAGCTTCGCGGTTTCAAAACCAAAATCTAATAGGTAAATGTATTTTGAACCGCTTGAGGTCCAGACATTACGTTCAGGGGCTCCGAGTGCTTGCGCTACATTTAAACAATTAGCTAAGCAATTGTTTGACGCTTTTCGTGACCAAAGTGGCGGCTTTTATCTAGCACAGAGAATAGATGTACCTATGGATATTTATTAATATCGATGCTGATATTAATCCATTTTTATACAGATAGTTGAAATTACTAATTTATATTCAGTAAAAATATGTCATATGTATTTCATGCAATCATATTAATTAACGAATGATTATTATTATTCACCGTGATGCTAACATTATATACCTATATTATCTTTTCATCCTCTGTAGTGAAAATTTTTAGTTTGTAAATAATATAGCAAAAAATACATATGTACGGTTGAATTTAAAATAACACGTGTCCAGATTATTTGATCCCTAAGCTCAACTTGTTTTTAATGTTATAAACTTATGGATAAGTTTGTAAAGATAATGTAATAATGGGACATGTTTAAAACTCACTTACCTATGTGTGTAAAGAGGTTTATATATTACACGAAAGTTAAAATCTATTATAAAAAAAATAATTTAAGAGAACTTATCAAACAGAAACTATTATTCATAGAGTAAAGAAGATATAGTTTTTTTTGTCCCTGCTAGCCCTGTTAGCTACCACAATCGAAAATTTTTGTAAGACGAAAGGTGAGCCCCTCATCAAAATGAAGCCAGTCACGAAAGATTAGCTTGATAGTAATAACTTGTAAAATTTGTTCTGGTGATCCCGGACTAATATGGCAGAAGCTATAAATAAATACAATGATGAGGATTTGAAATTTAACGAATATGGCAACCATTAATGAAATACTCATTGGTCTTTAAAAATGTGTGAACTCATTATAAAATTACAAATAAAAACGATTAAGCACCTAATTAATTGTGACAATTATTTAATTAGGATTTTTAGAGAACATTTCTGTCACGGATTAGGTAATGATTGATAACAAGTAACGCTCGTTAGTTAACGCACAGATTGTAAATAAATAGTTTTAATTAGTACTTTAAGCTGCGTTATTAGTTAGATATTAATACTATGTTTTCAAATAGACACAATAAGTAGTAAATAGGAAGACATTCTAGTTTAAACATTTAAAAATGAATAATTACTAATACTAATGTTACTTTTCCGTCCAGCAATAAAAGTAATCAATTCTGTATTAAGTGTGATTTTGAGACTTGAGTGAGATTGATTATTGTGATAATTGTTCATAAGCAAGTTTGAAATAAAATTTTATCTTGAATCATTGTTTTATTCTGTTCATATATAGAACATTTCCATAAAATACTCCAAGGTTTCATCGCTAACACACCCCGGCCGTGTTTAGGGATTGAAACCCAGTATATTTGAATTAGCTTTGTATATTTTTAATAGTTTTAAATGAATGTATTAGCCCATGTTCAGATGATGAGCGCTCAACGCGCGTCTTGCTAACGCGCGACAACAACTACATGTACTTTCGTTCTAGGAGTACACATGCTACGCACGTTTTTACAAGTAGTAGGAAGTTAACGCGCGTTAGCAAAAAAAATTGCTATTCTTTGTAATAATATTTATGGCTTAATTACTATTATTATAAAGTTTGTTTAGAGCATCTGTAATTAGTCATAATTACAGATGCTCTAAACAAACTTTAAGGTTTTACATATAAAATCAATTTAAGCAATTCTTAACTTTATTATTAACTAGCTGCTGCCCGCGGCTCCGCCCGCATGTATGTCGGTTATCGTGGCAAATAGTAGTCTATGTGTTATTCTGATGTATAAGCTATTTCACTGTAAATTTTCAATCAAATCCGTTTAGTAGTTTTTGCGTGAAAGCGTAACTAACATAGTTACTTACCCTTACAAACACCTTTATAATGTTAGTGTAATTGATGATAAAAACAGTTAAACAAACAAAAACATAATACCATGTATAATTTAACATATAATATATTTGGTGCTAGTCGCATTTGAAAAATATGACAGCCTGACAATGACAACTTACCTACCTACAACCTATGTAATGTTATTAAAATAAAAGCTAAGTAATTCGGTATAATTACAGCTACGTAATCTATCTATAATCTATAATAATTAAAATAAAAATGAAGTTTGTACGTGGAATTTTATACGTGTAACTTCTAAAAAAAACTGTCAATACTGAACCTTAGTCCTATATTACTTTAAGTAAAATGCGGTTTTAGCTAATCGTAAATGCCTAGAAAATTCGCAAAACGGGCACAACCATCATCGACGTCTGCCCTCACGCGTATACCTACCTACCCGCGTTCGGGTCGCTCATTCAGCGATAAGCAACCTATTCGCATATTATAATATCGCGCACTCGGTTTGTCATCATCGCAACTATTAGTTTTAATATTTATTTATTTGTCTTTATTTGTATGTATTTATTTGTATAAATATTTATTTGTCCAAATGATGTAGCGCGAAAGATATATTTTATTTACCTTAAATACCAGAAGCGATAAATGTGTCCATTTTCATTTGGGAATCAACTTATTACTACCATACCAAACGTGCATTTGAAATAAATCATTATTTTTTATTGTAGTTATGGTTCACTATGTTGGCTTTAATGGCTTACACATTTTAACTATAACGGCTTTTTAGATAAACATTTCCATCATACATTACATAGTAAAACTTTTGCGATTTTGGCAGCGCACGCCAGTATAGCACACAGATGGTAGATTTTTTCTACTACCTACTTGACACTTATCGTCATATTTTAGAGAATTCACACAATATCTTTATTATTTGTAGCCTATGTGTTATTCTGATGTATAAGTTAAATTACTGTAGTGTCATTCAAATCCGTTCAGTAGTTTTTGCGTGAAAGAGTAACAAACATCCATCCATCCATCCATCCATCCATACATCCTTACAAACTTTCACATTTATAATATTAGTAGGATTAAGCAACGCTATGATCCGTTGCACTTTGCAAGACTTTCTTTGTATTTCTCAGAAGACAGTAAATCAGGTATGGATTTTCTTCATTCTGCGTATAAAATCTAAAATCCGAGGCTCTCTCGTAATATACCTACCTATAGGTATTTGTGTAATCTCTAGTTGATACTTAGCGGATAAATCTCAAAGTATTCCAATACTTTAATATTTTTTCGTAGATGCCCATGAATAAAAACTATAATTAATACTGAGCAAGTTTGCAACAAAATGTCAACAAATGTATTAAAGGAAAATTCATGCTAACCGAAAGGGGGTTAAAAAATCTTTTTTTTTATACTTCCGCATCCCGGCAATAAACTCTTACTATGTAGTAGCGGTTTTTTTTCCCGATTTCAGGGTTCGAACTCACAGTAATAATTATGACTATTCCTTTTTATATGTATGTATTCCCTAACCCTGTATAAGCATGCAATTTCACTGATATGTCCACATATTGTGACAGTGTTACCTTTATTTAAAGAGCTTCGCTGTATACTATGTTATGTGTAATGCCATTGGAACAATATACGAACATATTAGCAGCGTCGCTCACCCTCGACAGAGCCACATAGAGCTTACCGTTGCTGAAACAGATCGTGGTGAGGTCTATGCCTGCGGTGCGCAACGTCTGACCGTCTTGTTTATCGTCATCACAAAGCATAGACTCACATACTCACCAGAAACGCGGAAATGGAAATAAACTATGGATGGGGTCATCCTTTAAACAAAATAATTGAAGTTTCTCGCAGATTGCACGAAACAAAACTAACATATTTTTTTTAAATTTTGTTTGCGACATAAACGCCTTGTGATTGGTTGCAACTCTGGTGACGTCAAATGCTAATAAACGAAAAATTCCTCTATTGAATATTGTTTGCGTTTTATGTTTTCGGAGTGGTAACAATCGATCTGTGACCTATTTCTGCAGTACTTTTTTTTAATAAACTATTTATTAAGTGGTTCGAAACAAAAAGGAACCAAATTTTGTGCGTGCCGATAACAGCAACCTACATAAGATACACGCTTTTATGGTTGCACTTTTCTATCTATACAAATAAATAAAACTGGAGTGTGTTTGAAATATTAAAATAACCGCTTTTTACTAAATGCCTATGTATATATATATACATAATACATATACCAAAAATGTAGTTAAAAATGTTTTTGTCTGTTTGTTTCTTTCGGGTAATCTCTGGAACGGTTGGACGGATTTTGACGGAACTTTCACTGGCAGGTAGCTGATGATCCAGGAAGTGACTTAGGCTACTTTTTTTAGACTAACTTTGTCCCGCGTTTGGCGTTACTCGTGGTACAACAATAACTGCGGGTAACACCGCAGGGTTCAGCTAGTACATAATAATAACACTGATAACTATGCTGCAGAACTGAAAAATGTTAAAGCAGCTATGTTGCACTTGCAACACAGTAGTGCAGTACAACATAAAAATTGTTTCTGTAATAACCTATGGAAAAATACATTCATTATTTTTGTAAAATCTAATTTATTTTATGTAGGTAGGTATATCTCAATGCTTATAGGTGACATTTTGAAATGGTACAAAGCGTGATATTTAAAGATGTTATCTGACCCGACGAACTTCGTACCACCATATTTTTCTTTCGTTTCCAGTTACCCATGGGTAGGGTGCAGTCACGGACAAAAAACTTTTTTCTTTATTTTTTAATTTTTCTTGTACACAAACCTTGTCCTAAGAATAACTAACATATAAAAAAATATATAATGTGGTGTAGCCGATCGAAAGTTATGCGCGTACATACATTTCTGCGTAACGCCGCGGGACAAAGTTAGTCTAAATAAAGTGGCCTAAATTACTACCTGGATCATCAGCTACCTGCCAGTGAAAGTCCCGTCAAAATCGGTCCAGCCGTTCCAGAGATTACCCGGAACAAACAGACAAACAGACAGACAGACCACCTAAAAACTTTTAACTACATTTTTGGTATATGTACCGTGTATACATAGCATTTAGTAAAAAGCGGTTATTTTGATATTACAAACAGACACTCCAATTTTATTTATTTGTATAGATGTATAGATTTGTTCACTGTGTGTAGTGCACACACCATTTATTCGACATTTTAATTAATAAAATTGGAGAAAACTGATAAAATTAACTTAAACTGCGCTGTTTTGTTTTGTTGTGGCTAGAGTGTGACGTCACGCGTCTCATGTGACCAGTGCCATTAGAGAAATATCGTTTTTTGACATGGTTGTCAAACTTGAACTTTATCTTAAATTTAAATTCGTAATACAGTAGAAATTCTGCAAAATATTAACGCAGTGTGTAGATAAATATGACGCTGCCTTTTAAAAATCTATTTAAGACCGAAGAGTAATTTTTGTTTTGCATAGACACTACACTTGTTTACATTTGTTCAAAGTGGACGCTTCCGGTACGTATGCATAAAGATTTGTGGAACTACTGACCCGGGAAAAAGCGACGTACAACTTGCCCATGTGATAAACATCTGAGACTAAGATCTACTCCAGCAACGCGGAAAGTCTGACGATGAGATTTAATTTCATCATTTTTAATTTAATTGTTATTGCATAAATTTACTTATTTGAAATTATACTTATTAATTTTAGAACTATAAATATAAAAAGAAAAGAAGGAGAAACAAACAAAAACACTAAACAAACTAATTATATTATTATCTAATACCTACTTTAAACTGATATCTAAAAACTACGTTTCTATGTATTTTTAAAATCTAAAGCGCACTTATTCCGAGAAGAGTCAATAAGAACCACGTTCGTTCTCATTAACATTGACAATTCGAGTGAAGTCACCGCGTGAGCGCTCCCGCCTTTTTATCTATACAGCGGATGGGCGTTTCGCGTGTTAAACAAAAATCAACCGTAATGTCGTACTTATACTGGTGCGGCGAGATGTGGAAGTTTTATTTCATCTATATTGTGTGTTTATTAATTATATTTTTTTAATTCTATATTTTTTTTAAAAAGATATTAAAATGTATAGTGATAAGGATATATCCATGTGAAATACAATATATTTAAGTATTTTATACACCTTGAAGAAATGCCTAACGCTTAAACCCGTTATTGTGGCTAATTTATAAAAGATAGAAATATACTATGAAGGACTTTTTTGTAGATTTTTTGAAGACCATCATCTTTGTAATACATATTTTTGGTGTATGATCAACGTCTGCGAGGATAAGAGCCCGAAAGCGAAAATTTTCATCCGACTTGCTTCAAATTTATCGTCACTGCTCAGCTCCTATGCATCTTAGCGTTATGTTATATGGCCTATAACCTGCCCAGAAGTATGGACTACAATCGTACCAAGTTTGGTTAAAATCCCTTCAGTAGTTTCTGACCCATGCGTGCACATACAGACAGACAGACAGACAGACAGACAGACAGACAGACAGACAGACAGACAGACAGACAGACAAAAAACTTACTGATTACATTTTTGGCATCAGTATCGATAACCATTCATCCCCCAATAATATTTTTTAATATATATTCAATGTACAGAATTGACCTCTCTACAGTTTTATTATAAGTATAGATATAGAAGATATAGATTAAAATGTTGAATAATTTTTAATACATTGACAATTCATAACTTTAATTTATCCTCATTGCTGCAGGTTACAAAACTCTTGTACATAACTTTATCATGTCTTATCAGATAACGATTCAAACCTCTAATAGAGTAGTTTAGCAGTTACTCTAAGCTGCATGTTCATAAAAGGCATCATAATTATCGAAATTTCTAAAAGATAACGGGTTCTGATGGTAAACTCTCTCCTTCTTCCTCTAAATGTAAAATATTAATACTAATTATAAAACAATTTGTTAATAAAACGATGCGGTGAGAGATTTTGTTATTCATCTCTCAGATATTAATATTAATGTATTAGTAGATAGTAATAATTCGCTTATTCTGAAAAATATTTTATATTCTTACAATTTCTGTACCAACACGAAAAAATTACTGATAAAATTATAAATTTAAAAGAATAGATCTCATTGCTAGTAACATCCTTGAGGCCAAGGGTACAAAACAAGTGGTACCATGATAAGGACATTAAGATCTCATGATGGCATCCAAGAGAAATCGAGTCGAACCTTGAAGTCGGTTTTATTATTGTTAAAATTGTACTTGTATGCTGAACCCCGCGTTGTTACCCGCGGTTATTGTCGTACCAAGAGTAACGCCGCGGGACAAAGCTAGTCTAAAAAAAATAGCCTAAGTTACTCCCTATATCATCAGCTATCTATCATTGAAAGTCTCGTCAATATCGGTTTACCCGGTTCCAGTAAATACTCGAAACAAATAGACAGACAGACAGAAAGACAAAAATTGTAAAAAATACATTTTTGGTATATGAACCATGTATACATACATATGCATTTAGTAAAAATCTGTACACAGCAGTTTTATTAATTGGTATAGATAAAAATAAATAATAATCACATTAATTAACAGATCATTATTATTGAACGCGTCGCTAACGTTGTAACAGTTTGTAAATGACAAAGCTCCGAGGTAAAGAAAAACACAAAAATACAAGCAAATGTAGAATCACTTCCATATTGTAAATCGATAGAATTTGAAATAACACGTGTCAAGATTATTGAAGATAAGGAAGAAGGTAAGGAGATAGGTTATGACGCCTCTCGAGCCAATCCTCTACTCTAACGGGTCTCACCGCCCCAATAAAGGCGTGCCCAGCGCTCGGTTACACTAGTCGTTCCCTCCATTCCTCCACGAGGGCCTGGCGGAGTTGGGCTCCAGTCCCAGCCAGGAGCCTCGGCGTCTCAAAGGAGATCGTGCGGTAACCCCTTATGATCCTGATGGCCAGCACTCATTGCGGTCGTCGCATTGTCTGTTCAGCTAGTCCCTCGTAGGTAATGTTCTTGTGAAAGCCTTCTTATGAAATAGAAAGGTAGTCAAAAGATGTTAAGAGGTCCCACACTCCGGGCGGGTATAGACGCCTGGGATATGCAAATTAATAGAATTTGCATTAAAGACATGAAAATTGTATGAACCCTAAAAGGTTTAATTTGTCAAATTAAATAAAAAGTTATTACTTAATCACCTAATTAACCGACTTCACAAAAGGAGGAGGTTTCTCAATTCGACCGTATATATATACTTTTTTTGTGTGTTCGCGGATAACTTCGTCGTTTATGAATCGATTTTGATGATTCTTTTTTTAATGGAAAGTAGATGTTCTAACGGTGGTACCATGATAAGAACATCAATATCTGATGATGGAATTCAAGAGTAATCGAGTCGAACCTTGAAGTCGGTTTCATTTTTGTTAAAATTGTACTTGTTTGTCTAAACATAACTAAAATCTTAATGTTAATTTCAGTTTTTAATTAGAATAGAATTGTTTACATTCTAGCACATGCAGATTATTGAAACACAAATGTCCACCAACATCTTATGAGCAATAGATATTATCTCCTGCTCAACCTCGTGGCCTAACCACCATCTTCATCTCTGAACCTCAAGGCTCCTAAAGCCACTACGTGACACGGGTTCTAATGGTAAACTCTTTTCTACTTCCTCTAAAGGTAAAGTATTAGCACCAATTCTAAAACAATTTGTTAACAAACCGATGCCAGTAGAAATTATTTTATTTCAATATCTATCTCTTGGAAAACATTTAAACAATGAACACAACATTGGTATGGTGTTAAAGTGTTTGAATGCTTACCATATTTCTTTAGAAACAAAAACTGTTTACCGACGTTAGGCACAAAATAAATTGTCTGTTTCTGAATCTATTGTCATCATTGTTGGCTTGAATTTGGCTTTGAATGTATTACATTATTTTAGGCAGATGGTGATGGGATAGAGCTTAAATAAATCTTGATACGTGTTATTTTAATGAGTTCAATCGTTTTACAAAGAGGCAGTGGTTCTAAATTTGCTTGTATTTTAACCGACTTCAAAAAAGGAGGAGGTTTCTCTGGGGTATTTTTCTTTTTTTTTTGTGTGTTCGCGGATAACTTCGTCGTTTATTAACCGATTTTGAAGATTCTTTTTTTAATGGAAAGGAGATGTCCCAACGGTGGTATTATGATAAGGACCTTAATATCTGATGATGGCATCCAAGAGAAATCGAGTCGAAACTTGAAGTCGGTTTCATTTTTGTTAAAATTGTACTTGTTTGTTTTTTTACCTAAAAACCATGCTATGTATTAACTAAGGAAATATCACCACTAAAGATAGAAAATTAATGTATTTTCGTGAATGTTGCGAACTGTGAATATAGTAGTAGACTACGTAATATGTAACCTCAGTGCTATTACCTTATAGGATTTCTACAGTACCCGAAGGTTGAATGGAAAAGAATGCCCTGGGCATTATATTTTTATTATACATACAAATTTAGCCCCATAAAGTATATTAATAAATAAAATGCAAGTATGCAGAATACAATTTATTATATTGTCCATCATGATAAGTTAAAGTTCATTTTAATAGACTTTGACGATGTCCATTTTGATGAGAGAGGTTGGTCGTCTGCCTAGTCGGGCGGGACGGGCGCCAGCGCGGGCACAGGCGGCGCCGGGCCTGCCGCTATCCTGGGCTTCCGCACCTTGGTCCCCAACTGTAAATGTAGACAATGTTGAACACTCATTGAACTTTTGCACTAAGACCAAGCTCATCATGGTACATAAAATTGAATTTAAATTAACTTGTTGTCTTACCGTGATAATCGAGTGATAGTTTCAGAACGTCGCCAGGAGTACATCGGACGAGATGGGCGCTACCACGGCCACGTCACTGAATAGACTGTAAGAAAAATTAAATTTTTGAATCTAAACATTGTTACAAATCATAAAAGGAATAGGAAAAAGATATTTAATTAAAAAGTACTTACACATCAAACTTTAGGTTTTTTTGCTTTCACTTGTTGTTCTTCATTACAACGTCTCTTCTGGGCAACACTCGAAATTTTGTCAGGCAGGACGGGCGCTACCACGGCCACGGGCGGCGCCTGGCCTGCCGCGAGCCTGGGCTCCCGCACCTTGTTCACCAGCTGTAAGAATAGACAAAGTTGAACATTCATCGAACTTTTGCACTAAGACCAAGCTCATCATCTAAATAAATAAATAAAATGGGAGTGTCTGTTTGTAATATTAAAATAACCGCTTTTTACTAAATGCATATGTATGTATGTTTATACGGTACATATACCAAAAATTAAGTTAAAAAAGAAATTGTCAGTCTGTTTGTTGGGGGTTATCTCTGGAACGGCTGGACTGATTTTGACGGGATTTTCACTAGCAGGTAGCTTATAATCTATAAAATAACTAAGGCTACTTTTTTTAGACTAACTTTGTCCCGCGGCGTTACTCGCGGTACAACACTAACCGCGGGTAACACCGCGGGGTTCAGCCAGTGTTACATAAAATTGAATTTTAATTAACTTGTTGTCTTACCGTGATGATCGAGTGTTAGTTTCAGAGCGTCGCCATGAGCACATCGGACGAGATGGGCGCTACCACGATTACGTCAGCGAATAGACTGTAAGAAAAATTAAATTGAGTACGTTTTTTTAATCTAAACATTGTCACAAATCATAAAAGAAATGGGAAAAACATATTTAATTAAAAAGTACTTACACATCATACTTTAGTTTTCTTTGCTTTTACATGTGTTTGTTCTTTGCAATGCCTCTTCTGGGCACCGCTCAAAATTTTGTTGGGCAACGTCGTGTCGGGTCGGACGGGCGCTACCACGGCCACGGGCGGCGCCTGGCCTGCCGCGAGCCTGGGCACCCGCACCTTATTCACCAGCTGTAAAAATAGACAAAGTTGAACATTCATCGAACTTTTGCACTAAGACCAAGCTCATATAAAGCTTTGAAAATTTAATTAAATAAACTTAAACTTAGAAAACAAAATCACCTTGGCTTGTATTGGCCACGCCGGGTCCACCAACTTGGTCTTTACGTCCAGTTGGTACAGTGTAGTGGCCGGAAAAATAGTGCGCCATGATTTTCGCAAATCGAACATCTGCGACCTGACCTTCTTATCCGCCTGTCAAAGGAAAAACATCGTTAGAATAGTCTTGCAATTTACCTTATTATCAGTATTGAAAAAAATTATCAATTAAAATTTTAATAATGGTTAATTACCCGTTGTAATGTTCCCGAAAACATTTCAACAATTTTCGACGCAAACATCTCCGTGTAGACGCCACCAACGTTCTTGACCACTGAGTCTACAAGGTAGAGTATTGGCAGCTTGCCATCGGGGTGAGCCTGCAAAGAAATGAACTGCTAGTTCCAAGCTTCAAGTTCAAGATAATCGGAAAGAATAAGGTAAGTTGTCGAAAAGTTACCTTCTCTAAATGCTTCTCCACTGCTTCAACGATAGCTGCAGCGTGGGTGATGTTCTTCTCCGCCAGGTATGTCAGATTAAAAATGCGAGATTGGCTGTAGGTTAGTACTGCCAGAAATGACGCATACTGCTCTACTACTTGTTTCGATGAACTCATTTTGGTGGTATACAAAATACGCTTACTGTCACTGTAATGGGTATCGTGCCGCTTAACGCTTCGATCGCAACCATAGATAATACACTACAGTAGACATAGATGCGCCACTAAGGATTTCAATTGATTTTAATGGGAGTACCCAAGCACAGAGATGGCGCTGCGTGTATCACATCTAGCCCGATAGATGGAGCTAATGAATTTTATATTTGTTTTTGGATTAAGGAGAAATTTATTAAATAAAACACAAGTTTAGATCTCTTAAGTTCGCCGTTTATTATGAGAATTATAATAATTTAACGCTTGTATTTTCGTAGCATTATTATTACACAAAGTTGTTTTGCCTTTGACATTTGTACACCAGCTGTTTAAAATAATATTTATTATGCTATCCATTACAAAATTTACTACTTCTGTTTTGTGTTTTACACAAGAGAACTGCGAAAAATTACAAAAGATCACTTAAAAGCTGACTTTCTCGGCATTTTGAAAGTGTCGTCGAATCCAAATGGCAAAAGCAAGCAAGGTTCAGTATTCACAGCGTAGGGTCAATAGTTTACGTATCGTATCACAGAATCCAAGGAAAAAGCAGGGTCAAAGGTTAAAAGAGCACAAAATAGATACCAAATATATCACCAGAACACAACGAAACCAGAAACAGAAAAGTTTTGAAAGTTAACGTTTACCGTTTACGTTTCTGTCAGTACTAATTTACGTTTCGTTTCACCAAAATAACATTACCAAACTGAAAAATTGAAATAATAGTGTTTTGACAGAAAGAAATGCTTTAGTTATTAAATTAATTACTAAATCAATTAATTAAAAGTAAGTATATTTAAGTAAGTACTTAATTAATTTCAAGTTTTTATATGTCATCTAGCTCCACCTATCGGTACGGATGTACATTATGGTCAAAGTTTGGGTACCTTTTTAGAGGGGTGACACCACCTTCTATGTAATTTTTTTGTAAAGACAGATATATGGAAGTTTCATAGCCCTGATCGCAACTGTGCCCGTGTCAAAATTTTCTAGCAGAGCTCGGCTCAGCTCGCCCGCCAGGTCGCACCGCCCTCTCTCTCGCCCCGCCCCCTCGTGCCGTCACAGCTAACTGCCCTCCTATTGGTGTTTTCATGGGTAGATGTAAATTTCACTTGAATTAAAAGTTTAGTTTTGTTGTTATTTTTATTGCAAGATATTTATATAATTTTGAAAAATAAATCTAACATAAATTTAAAACCGGCGTAATTTGTGAGAAATAAAAACTTTTGCTTTTGAGGTTCGTATGCTTTATCTAATTTAAAGCTTGTAGAAATGAATTATTTTTGCGTGCCTGCCGAAGATAATTCATTATTTATCTTTTGAAAGATTGAGTAGGGATTAGGAATAACAGAGTTGTGGTTAAAGGAAAATTGAAAGCAAAGGTAAATATTATTAATTGCCTTACCATAGACGGTTAAGAGGATTGGTCTATCTGCCATCTGTACAAAACTTTTCTATTTCCTTATTTTGTTGTGTCCAACTCATCATATTTGTCTAAGTTCGTACGTACAATGTAAGTTAATCGCTTAGTAGGTACTTATTGGTAAACGTTTAGAAAATGTATGTATGTAAATCTCACATCAAATTATTTTGCAATTAAGCGATGCTCTAGCTGCAACTGATTGTATTACTCACGTATTACTCTGGGTGGTTTAGTGCAATACGATATCTTATAAATTAATCTAATACACATCTGATTGCGCACGTTTAGGTCTAATATACGTTATCGACTTACCTACATGTGTTACCTACCTAATAAAACCTTGGTAATTATATTTTATTGAATTAAGCTTGCCTTTGATGTATTCTAGTATTGTAGAAATTAGGTACATTCGTAGTCTAAATAATTCTTTTTTTTTTTCAAAATTCAATTCCAACGGTGAAAACGTATTTAGGCATAATTATATTTAAAACCTAAAACTTAATGTGCATATTTGTTGCGTTATTACGTTATACACACACAACAGCTCAATAGTTTATAGGTTAGTTCGCATTTAGTAGCACCTTTAAGTAATCAAATAAACTAATTTTTATATGGTATTCGAATGTAATTATGTCTGAATGTTACGCCTTCACGGTTAAGCCATTGAACTGATTTAGATGAATGTTTGTATAGATATAAACTAGAACTTTGAAAAGTTACTTAACACGATGGACTGGTAGGATCAAGGTCTCCATCTCAAAAAAACCACAAGATTACCTACTTCAATATAAAATGATTTATGTCGGCGTCAAGAAATACCTACAATTTAATGTCCCACTGTAGAGATGCCATCTCAGTTACAGTTTATAATGTTGCCACCCTACCAAAATAGATGTATCGATATTTATTAATATCGATGATGTATTAATCAATATCAATACAGAGCATTCAAATTACTCATTTATGTTAAATAAAAATAAGTTATAAGTACGAGTATTTCATACAATCACATTAATTAATAGATCATTATTATTCAACGTGTAGCTAAAATTGTAACAGTTTGTAAATGACAAAGCTCTGAGGTAAAGAAAAATACAAGCTAATGTAGAATCACTTTCATATTGTAAATCGATAGAATTTAAAATACCACGTGTCAAGATTATTGAAGATAAGGAAGAAGGTAAGGAGATAAGTTACCTGCTATCTACTCGAAAGAATGTAATACAATTTGATGATAAACAACGAAGACAATAGATTTAGAAAGAGATTATTTAGTTTGTGCCTAATTTCAGTAAAGCGCATTGGTTTAGATAGTGTCCGTACACCAATTGTGGTTATAGTTGTGAAATACGAAAACATTAATTCATACAACTTAGGTGCTTGCCTAGGTAGTTATGTATCCCCCTGCACCTTCTGTCTTATATTAAGTAGCTACTCCGCTGGTTCAGCATTGCCAACGGATGTGTCTCTTAGAATTATATAACGAATTGTTTTGACGATCGATAGACATGGAATATTGTAAGATGTTTTAAACATATTATAATGCTAGTCAAGTTATTTTTTCTTTTATTTAAAAAACCCTTTGTTCAAACTATAAATTTAACTAGGTAGTAAAGACAAATAACATGAAAAATTAAAGCATTTTAGAAGAGTGAACAAACACATAACAAATCATATTTTGCTAGTGAATGAGCGCAATAGAAGGGTCCTTTCATTTTGTATCTTATCAGTAATATCATAAACTGTTTTTTTAACAAAGAAATATTGAAAGCATTTAAACACTTTAACATCTTATCTGAACCAATTCTTCGTTCATTGTTGTTTTCCAAGAGCTAGATACTGAAATAAAAAATCACTGTTTCCGCCGTTTTGTTAACAAATTGTTTTATAAATGGCACCTTAAGAATACGTTATCTTTGAGAAATATCTATTATTTAAAGCATGTCGGTAAGAACTTGTGTTTCAATAATCTACACGTACAAAAATAAAAATTTATTGTTTTCTATTCTACGTATTGACATTATCGTTTTAGTAATTTTAGTAAAAGACAAGTTAGGTGATCAAGTAATATTGTTTAATTTTATCTGATAAATAGTTATTAAATTTTAGTATTTACGGCGTTTGAGGCTTTATAAATGCGAAAGTTTGTAAGGATGGATGGATGTTTGGATGGATGTTTGTAACTCTTTCACGCAAAAACTACTTAACGGATTTGGATGAAACTTTACAGTAATATAGCTTATACATCAGAATAACACATAGGCTACTATTTGCCGCGATAACCGACATACTTATAGCTAGTTGTTCATAAGCAAGTTTGAAATAAATATTAACGTTGAATCATTGTCTTATTTCATTCATATATAATATACAATTTTACATAAAATACTTGAAGCTTTCATCGCTAACCCATCCCGGCCGTGTTTAGGAACATACCGGGTTGCAATCTGTTACTGTATTGCAGCCAATGGAGACCACTTTGAATTAAGCTTTGTATATTTTGAATAGTTATAAATTAATGTATTAAACTAACACACTGTAAAAGTAATAAATATACACACACACACACTCATTTAGGGTGCGATTATCAGTTCTATGTATTTTTGTGTGCTTATATATATATATTTTATATTTTTGCGTATGTGTGTGTGTTCTAGATCTCTAAACCCTCTAAAGGTTGGCTGGTAGAGAATGCCTTGGACATTAAGTCCGCAGATGTACACAAGTGCATGAAATTGTAAAATAAAAAGATAAAAAAAAAACATAATGACTTTATTAATTTCACTAAAGCATTACCTGCCGATATTTCGTGTAACGCTAACCAACTACATTAAGAACCAAAAGGTTATTAATCTACTGAAATCCTTTAATATGGGTATGGTTACGTAAACGCATTCAGCTGAAACTTAATAGTAGAGGGCTGTAAAGATCGCTACAGGTTACATCAGACATAGTAGAGTCATTTTGGCCGTCCATTCATAAAAAAAAGACACTCCACGGCTCCCCCCACGCAATACATTCTGCCAGTGGCAGCGTGTGAAGCGCCGAGTCCACGGTCTGGCTATCGCAATGGTAGCACTCAGGCGTAGGCTCCTTGGGGATCACACACAGGTGATCTCCGAAACATCATTATCCAGTGATCACCTGCGTCAGCCGGTATGAGAGGGTTCCATAAGGGGTCCTCTCCCGCCAATCCTCCACTCTAACGGGTCTTACCACCACAATAAAGGCGTGCCCAGCGCTTGGTTGCCCTAGTCGTTCCCTCCATTCCTCCACGAGGACCTGGCGGAGTTGGGCTCCAGTTCTAGCTAGGAGACTCGCCGTCTCAAAGGAGATCGTACGGTATGAAATAGAAAGGTAGTCCAAAGATGTTACGAGGTCCCACACTCCGGGCGGGTGTAGACACCTGGGATATGCAAATAAATAGAATTTGTATTAAAGACATAAAAATTGTATTAACAATAAAGGGTTTAATTTATCAAATTAAATAAAAAGTTATTACTTAATTACCTAATAAAGCGACTTCAAAAAAAGGAGGAGGTTTCTCAATTCGACCGTATGTAATGTATCTATATATTTTTATTATATACTATTTTTGTGTGTTCGCGGATAACTTCGTTGATGATGATGATGATGATGAACCGATTTTGATGATTCTTTTTTTAATGGAAAGGAGATGTCCACACGATGGTACCATGATAAGGACATTAATATCTGATGATGGCATCTAAGAATAATCGAGTCGAAACTTGAAGTTGGTTTTATTTTTGTAAAAATTGTACTTGTTTGTCTAAACATTTCTAAAATATTAATGTCAATTTCCATTTTTAAATAGAATGCAATTGTTTACATTCTAGCACATGCAGATTATTGAAACACAAGTGAATGCCCACCAACATCTTGTGAGTAATAGATATTTCTAAAAGATAACGGGTTCTAATGGTAAACTCTTTTCTACTTCCTCTAAAGGTAAAGTATTAGCACCAATTCTAAAACAATTTGTTAACAAACCGATGCCAGTAGAAATAGTTTTATTTAAGTACCTATTTAGCTCTTGGAAAACATTCAAATAATGAACACAACATTAGTGTGGTGTTAAGGTGTTTGAATGCTTTCAATATTTATTTAGGAACAAAAACTGTTTACCGACGTTAGGCTTAAACTAAATTGTCTGTTTCTGAATCTATTGTCTTCATTGTTAGCCTTGAAATTGTATTACATTATTTTGATGGGATAGGGCTTAAATTAATCATGACACGTGTTATTTTAAATAGTTCAATCCTTTTACAAAGAGACAGTGGTTCTAAATTTGCTTGTATTTTTTGTCTTTTTACCTCAGAACCATGTTATGTATAAACCAAAGATGGAAAATTAATGTATTTTCCTGAATGTTGTGAACCGTGAATATAGTGGTCGACTGCGTAATATGTAACCTCTGTGCTATTACCTTATAGGATTTCTACAGTACCCGAAGGTTGAATGGAAAAGAATGCCCTGGGTATTAGGTGCTCCTACGTATAAATTTGGCGCATAAAGTATATTAATAAATAAAATACAAGTATGCAGAATACTATTTATTATATTGTCCATCATGATAAGTAAAAGTTCATTTTAATAAACTGACGATGTCCATTTTGATGAGAGAGGTTGGTCGTCTGCCTAGCCGGGCGGGACGGGCGCCAGCGCGGGCACAGGCGGCGCCGGGCCTGCCGCTATCCTGGGCTTCCGCACCTTGGTCCCCAACTGTAAATGTAGACAATGTTGAACACTCATTGAACTTTTGCACTAAGACCAAGCTCATCATGGTACATAAAATTGAATTTAAATTAACTTGTTGTCTTACCGTGATGATCGAGTGATAGTTTCAGAGCGTCGCCAGGAGCACATCGGACGAGATGGGCGCTACCACGGCCACATCACCAAATAGACTGTAAGAAAAATTAAATTGAGTACGTTTTTTGAATCTAAACATTGTTACAAATCATAAAAGGAATAGGAAAAAGATATTTAATTAAAAAGTACTTACCCATCAAATTTTAGTTTTTTTGCTTTCACTTGTTGTTCTTCATTACAACGTCTCTTCTGGGCAACACTCGAAATTTTGTCAGGCAGGACGGGCGCTACCACGGCCACGGGCGGCGCCTGGCCTGCCGCGAGCCTGGGCTCCCGCACCTTGTTCACCAGCTGTAAAAATAGACAAAGTTGAACATTCATCGAACTTTTGCACTAAGACCAAGCTCATCATCTAAATAAATAAATAAAATGGGAGTGTCTGTTTGTAATATTAAAATAACCGCTTTTTACTAAATGCATATGTATGTATGTTTATACGGTACATATACCAAAAATTAAATTAAAAAAGAAATTGTCAGTCTGTTTGTTGGGGGTTATCTCTGGAACGGCTGGACCGATTTTGACGGGACTTTCACTGGCAGGTAGCTTATAATCTATAAAATAACTAAGGCTACTTTTTTTAGACTAACTTTGTCCCGCGGCGTTACTTGCGGTACAACACTAACCGCGGGTAACACCGCGGGATTCAGCCAGTGTTATATAAAATTGAATTTTTATTAACTTGTTGTCTTACCGTGATGATCGAGTGATAGTTTCAGAGCGTCGCCAGGAGCGCATCGGATGAGATGGGCGCTACCACGAATACGTCAGCGAATAGACTGTAAGAAAAATTAAATTGAGTACGTTTTTTGAATCTAAACATTGTCACAAATCATAAAAGGAATAGGAAAAAGATATTTAATTAAAAAGTACTTACACATCAAACTTTAGGTTTTTTTGCTTTTACTTGTTGTTCTTCATTACAACGTCTCTTCTGGGCAACACCCGAAATTTTGTCAGGCAGGACGGGCGCTACCACGGCCACGGGCGGCGCCTGGCCTGCCGCGAGCCTGGGCTCCCGCACCTTGTTCACCAGCTGTAAAAATAGACAAAGTTGAACATTCATCGAACTTTTGCACTAAGACCAAGCTCATATAAAGCTTTGAAAATTTAATTAAATAAACTTAAACTAAGAAAACAAAATCACCTCGTCTTGTATTGGCCACGCCGGGTCCACCAACTTGGTCTTTACGTCCAGTTGGTACAGTGTAGTGGCCGGAAAAATAGTGCGCCATGATTTTCGCAAATCGAACATCTGCGACCTGACCTTCTTATCCGCCTGTCAAAGGAAGAACATCGTTAGAATAGTCTTGCAACCTAATTATCAGTATTGACAAATGATCAATTATCTTTTTAATAATGGTTAATTACCTGTTGTAATGTCCCCGAAAACATTTCGACAATTTTCTGCTCAAACATCTGTATGTAGACGCCACCAACGTTCTTAACCAGTGAGTCTACAAGGTACAGTATTGGCAGCTTGCCGTCGGGGTGAGCCTGCAAAGAAATGAACTGCTAGTTCCAAGCTTCAAGTTCAAGACAATCAGAAAGAATAAGGTAAGTTGTCGAAAAGTTACCTTCTCTAAATGCTTCTCCACTGCTTCAACGATAGCTGCAGCGTGGTCGATGTTCTTTTCCGCCAGGTATGTGAGGTTGAAAATGCGAGATTGGCTGTAGGTTAGTACTGCCAGAAATGACGCATACTGCTCTATCACTTGTTTCGACGAACACATTTTGGTGGTATACAAAACAGACTTACTGTCACTGTAATGGGTACCGTGCCGCTTAATGCTTCGATCGCAACTGTGCCCGTGTCAAAATAGTCTCGCAGAGCTCGGCGCAGCTCGCCCGCCAGGTCGCACCGCCCTCTCTCTCGCCCCGCCCCCTCGTGGCTCGTGGCGTCACAGCTAACTGCCCTCCTATTGGTGTTTTTATGGGTAGATGTAAATTTCACTTGAATTAAAGTTTAGTTTTGTTGTTGTTTTTATTGCAAGAGATTTATATAATTTTGAAAATAGATCTAACATAAATTTTATAATCGGTGTAATTTGTAAGAGATATAAACTTTTGGTTTTGAGTTTCGTATACTTTACCTAATTTAAAGCTTGTGGAAATGAATAATTTTTGCGTGCCTGCAGAAGATAATTCATTATATTTATCTTTTGAAAGATTGAGTAGGGATTAGGAATTACAGAGTTGTGGTTAAAGGAATATTGAAAGCAAAGGTAAATATTATTAATTGCCTTACCATAGACGGTTAAGAGGATTGGTCTATCTGCCATCAGTACAAAACTTTTCTATTTCCTTAATTTGGTGTGTCGTTCGTACCTACAATGTAAGTCAATCGGTCAGTAGGTACTCATTGGTAAACGTTTAGAAAATGTATGTACCTATGTAAATCTCACATCAAATTATTTTGCAATTAAGCGATGCTCTAGCTGCAACCGATTGTATTACTTAATCTGGGTGGTTTAGTGCAATACGATAGCTTATAAATTAATCTAATACACATCTGATTGCGCGCGTTTAGGTCTAATATACGTTAAAGACTTACCTACATGTGGGTACGTACCTAATAAAACCTTGGTAATTAATTTAGTTTTGAATTAAGCTTGCTTTTGATGTATTTTAACATTGTAGAAATTAGGTACATTCGTTGTCTAAATAATTTTTTTTTTTTGTAAATTCAATTCCAACGGTAGAAACGTGTGTAGGCATAGTTATATTTAAAACCTAAAACTTAATGTGCATATTTGTTGCGTTATTACGTTAAACACACACAACAGCTCAATAGTTTATAGGTTAGTTCGCATTTAGTAGCACCTTTAAGTAATCAAATAAACTAATTTTTATATGGTATTCGAATGTAATTATGTCTGAATGTTACGCCTTCACGGTTAAGCCATTGAACTGATTTAGATGAATGTTTGTATAGATATAAACTAGAACTTTGAAAAGTTACTTAACACGATGGACTGGTAGGTTCAAGGTCTCCATCTCAAAAAAACCACAAGATTACCTACTTCAATATAAAATGATTTATGTCGGCGTCAAGAAATACCTACAATTTAATGCCTCACTGTAGAGATGCCATCTCAGTTACAGTTCATAATGTTGCCACCCTACCAAAAAAGATGTATCGGTGTTTATTAATATCGATGATGTATTAATCAATATCAATACAGAGCATTCAAATTATCAATTTATATTAAATAAAAATAAGTTATAAGTACGAGTATTTCATGCAATCACATTAATTAACAGATCATTATTATTCAACGTGTCGCTAACATTGTAACAGTTTGTAAATGACAAAGCTCTGAGGTAAAGAAAAATACAAGCTAATGTAGAATCACTTTCATATTGTAAATCGATAGAATTTAAAATACCACGTGTCAAGATTATTGAAGATAAGGAAGAAGGTAAGGAGATAGGTTACCTGCTATCTACTCGAAAGAACGCAATACAATTTGATGATAAACAACGAAGACAATAGATTTAGAAAGAGATTATTTACTTTGTGCCTAATTTCAGTAAAGCACATTGGTTTAGATAGTGTCCGTACACCAATTGTGGTTATAGTTGTGAAATACGAAAACATTAATTCATACAACTTAGGTGCTTGCCTAGGTAGTTATGTATCCCCCTGCACCTTCTGTCTTATATTAAGTAGCTACTCCGCTGGTTCAGCATTGCCAACGGATGTGTCTCTTAGAATTAGATGACGAATTGTTTTGACGATCGATAGACATGAAATATTGTAAGATGTTTTAAACATATTATAATGCTAGCCTCCGAATCGGCAGCTCACTAGTCGAGTTATTTTTTCTTTTATTTAAAAAACCCTTTGTCCAAACTATAAATTTAACTAGGTAGTAAAGACTAATAACATGAAAAATTAAAGCATTTTAGAAGAGTCAACAAACACATAACAAATCATATTTTGCTAGTGAGTGAGCGCAATAGAAGGGTCCTTTCATTTTGTATCTTATCAGTAAAATCATAAACTGTTTTTTTAACAAAGAAATATTGAAAGCATTTAAACACTTTAACATCTTATCTGAACCAATTCTTCGTTCACTGTTGTTTTCCAAGAGCTAGATACTGAAATAAAGAAATCACTGTTTCCGCCGTTTTGTTAACAAATTGTTTCATAAATGGCACCTTAAGAATCCGTTATCTTTGAGAAATATCTATTATTTAAAGCATGTCGGTAAGAACTTGTGTTTCAATAATCAACACGTACAACAATAAAAATTAATTGTTTTCTATTCTACGTATTGACATTATCGTTTTAGTAATTTTAGTAAAAGACAAGTTAGGTGATCAAGTAATATTGTTTAATTTTATCTGATAAATAGTTATTAAATGTTAGTATTTACGGCGTTTGAGGCTTTGCGCAGAAGCAGCAGTAGCGCCGGCATGACGACGAGCTGTGTCTGATGTGGTAACACTGCTGAGTATTGTTAATGGTAACGTCGATAGTTCGGTCCTTCTTGGTATTCCGGTTCGACATTATCAACCTATGGCATTACCTAGAACCTACACTACACTAACTATCGACAAAACTCATTCATTGTTCGCGCAAGTAGATTGGTGAATAATATATGTGGAGAAAATGACGAGTTTGAAGTATTCGGATCGAAGCCATCGCAGGTGATAAAAATATATACTTTAGATTTTTTGGCTCCCATACGAATATGACAAACCAATAGAATAAGTTTAATGGTGTATGTATCTTTTAATTTAAATTTTCTTTTATATTGTATCATTTGTCCTCTTTATATTTTCTCTTTTATGTATTTCTTCGTGTTTGAAACCTATTTGCGAATGCCTGTCAATAGCTCTGTAGATATTAATATTAGGATCTAAAAAGTGTGTTTATATGCTGTTGGAATTCCAAAAAATGTAAAATAAATAAAAATAAAAATAATAACGAGCAGTACTTGGAAGATGAAATGGCGCTAGGATGTCGACGCAAGTTGTGTCCCACATCAAAGGCCCACCCTTCTTCCAGGGCAGTAACGACAGACAATCTTATCTCTTGGCATCGTTCCGTACCCGACCATTTGTTCATGAACAACTGGAACACCAGCTGTAACAAGAGCAAGACAGATAATGTCGTTAATATTGGCGATGCTGCTGCTTCTTCGGAAAGCTTCGCGGTTTCAAAACCAAAATCTAATAGGTAAATGTATTTTGAACCGCTTGAGGTCCAGACATTACGTTCACGGGGTCCGAGTGCTTGCGCTACATTTAAACAATTAGCTAAGCAATTGTTTGATGCTTTTCGTGACCAAAATGGCGGCTTTTATCTAGCACAGAGAATAGATGTACCTATGGATATTTATTAATATCGATGCTGATATTAATCCATTTTTATACAGATAGTTGAAATTACTAATTTACATTCAGTAAAAATATGTCATATGTATTTCATGCAATCATATTAATTAACGAATGATTATTATTATTCACCGTGATGCTAACATTATATACCTATATTATCTTTTCATCCTCTGTAGTGAAAATTTATAGTTTGTAAATAATATAGCAAAAAATACATATGTAGAACCATTTTCTTATTGTAAATCGGTTGAATTTAAAATAACACGTGTCCAGATTATTTGATCCCTAAGCTCAACTTGTTTTTAATGTTATAAACTTATGGATAAGTTTGTAAAGATAATGTAATAATGGGACATGGTTTAAAACTCACTTACCTATGTGTGTGAAAAGGTTTATATATTACACGAAAGTTAAAATCTATTATAAAAAAAATATTTAAGAGAACTTATCAAACAGAAACTATTATTCATAGAGTAAAGAAGATGTAGTTTTTTGTCCCTGCTAGCCCTGTTAGCTACCACAATCGAAAATTTTTGTAAGACGAAAGGTGAGCCCCTCATCAAAATGAAGCCACCCACGAAAGATTAGCTTGATAGTAATAACTTGTAAAATTTGTTCTGGTGATCCCGGACTAATATGGCAGAAGCTATAAATAAATACAATGATGAGGATTTGAAATTTAACGAATATGACAACCACTAATGAAATACTCATTGGTCTTTAAAAATGTGTGAACTCATTATCAAATTACAAATAAAAACGATTAAGCACCTAATTAAGTGTGACAATTATTTAATTAGGATTTTTAGTGAACATTTCTGTCACGGATTAGGTAATGATTGATAACAAGTAACGCTCGTTAGTTAACGCACAGATTGTAAATAAATAGTTTTAATTAGTACTTTAAGCTGCGTTATTAGTTAGATATTAATACTATGTTTTCAAATAGACACAATAAGTAGTAAATAGGAAGACATTCTAGTTTAAACATTTAAAAATGAATAATTACTAATACTAATGTTACGTTTACGTCCAGCAATAAAAGTAATCAATTCTGTATTAAGTGTGATTTTGAGACTTGAGTGAGATTGATTATTGTGATAATTGTTCATAAGCAAGTTTGAAATAAAATTTTATCTTGAATCATTGTTTTATTCTGTTCATATATAGAACATTTCCATAAAATACTCCAAGGTTTCATCGCTAACACACCCCGGCCTTGTTTAGGGATTGAAACCCAGTATATTTGAATTAGCTTTGTATATTTTTAATAGTTTTAAATTAATGTATTAGCCCATATTCAGCGCTCAACGCGCGTATTGCTAACGCACGACAACAACTACATGTACTTTCGTTCTAGGAGTACACATGCTACGCACGTTTTTACAAGTAGTACCTAACGCGCGTTAGCAAAAGAAATTGCTATTCTTTGTACTAATATTTATGGCAAGACTAATTACAGATGTTCCAAACAAACTTTAAGGTTTTACATATAAAATCAAATTAAGCCATTCTAACTTAATCATTAATGAAAATGTTGAATTATTTTTAATACATTGACAATTCATAACTTTAATTTATCCTCATTGCTGCAGGTTACAAAACTCTTGTACATAACTTTATCATGTCTAATCAGATAACGATTCAAACCTCTAATAGAGTAGTTTAGCAGTTACTCTAACCTGCATGTTCATAAAAGGCATCATAATTATCGAAATTTTTAAAAGATAACGGGTTCTGACGGTAAACTCTTTCCTTCTTCCTCTAAATGTAAAATATTAATACTAATTATAAAACAATTTGTTAATAAAACGATGCGGTGAGAGATTTTGTTATTCATCTCTCAGATATTCATATTAATGTATTAGTAGATAGTAAAAATTCGCTTATTCTGAAAAATATTTTATATCTTTACAATTTCTGTTCCAACACGAAAAAAATACTGATAAAATTATAAATTTAAAAGAATAGATCTCATTGCTATTAACATCTATGAGGCAAAGGGTACACAACAAGTGGTACCATGATAAGGACATTAAGATCTGATGATGGCATCCAAGAGAAATCGATTCGAACCTTGAAGTCGGTTTTATTTTTGTTAAAATTGTACTTGTATGTTGTTACCCGCGGTTATTGTCGTACCAAGAGTAACACCGCGGGGCAAAGCTAGTCTAAAAAAAATAGCCTAAGTTACTCCCTATATCATCAGCTATCTATCATTGAAAGTCCTGTCAATATCGGTTTACCTGGTTCCAGTAATTACCCGAAACAAATAGACAGAGAGACAGAAAGACAAAAATTGTAAAAATACATTTTTGGTATATGAACCATGTATACATACATATGCATTTAGTAAAAATCTGTTATTTTAATATTACAAGCAGACACTGCAGTTTTATTAATTGGTATAGATAAAAATAAATAATAATTACATTAATTAACAGATCATTATTATTGAACGCGTCGCTAACATTGTAACAGTTTGTAAATGACAAAGCTCCGAGGTAAAGAAAAACACAAAAATACAAGCAAGTGTAGAATCACTTTCATATTGTAAATCGATAGAATTTGAAATAACACGTGTCAAGATTATTGAAGATAAGGAAGAAGGTAAGGAGATATGTTATGACGCCTCTCGAGCCAATCCTCCACTCTAACGGGTCTCACCGCCCCAATAAAGGCGTGCCCAGCGCTCGGTTACACTAGTCGTTCCCTCCATTCCTCCACGAGGGCCTGGCGGAGTTGTCCAGTCCCAGCCAGGAGACTCGCCGTCTCAAAGGAGATCGTGCGGTAACCCCTTATGATCCTGATGGCCAGCACTCATTGCGGTCGTCGCATTGTCTGTTCAGCTAGTCCCTCGTAGGTAATGTTCTTGTGAAAGCCTTCTTATGAAATAGAAAGGTAGTCAAAAGATGTTAAGAGGTCCCACACTCCGGGCGGGTATAGACACCTGGGATATGCAAATTAATAGAATTTGTATTAAAGACATGAAAATTTTATGAACCCTAAAAGGTTTAATTTATCAAATTAATTAAAAAGTTATTACTTAATCACCTAATTAACCGACTTCAAAAAAAAGAGGAGGTTTCTCAATTCGACCGTATATATATACTTTTTTTGTGTGTTCGCGGATAACTTCGTCGTTTATGAATCGATTTTGATGATTCTTTTTTTAATGGAAAGTAGATGTCCTAACGGTGGTACCATGATAAGAACATCAATATCTAATGTTGGCATTCAAGAGTAATCGAGTCGAACCTTGAAGTCGGTTTCATTTTTATTAAAATTGTACTTGTTTGTCTAAACATTACTAAAATCTTAATGTCAATTTCAGTTTTTAAATAGAATAGAATTGTTAACATTCTAGCACATGCAGATTATTGAAACACAAATGTCCACCAACATCTTATAAGCAATAGATATTTCTAAAAGATAACGGGTTCTAATGGTAAACTCTTATCTACTTCCTCTAAAGGTAAAGTATTAGCACCAATTCTAAAACAATTTGGTAACAATTTGTTATTTTATTTCAATACCTATCTCTTGGAAAACATTTAAACAATGAACACAACATTGGTATGGTGTTAAAGTGTTTGAATGCTTACAATATTTCTTTAGAAACAAGAACTGTTTACCGACGTTAGGCACAAAATAAATTGTCTGTTTCTGAATCTATTGTCATCATTGTTGGCTTGAAATTGTATTACATTATTTTAGGCAGATGGTGATGGGACAGAGCTTAAATAAATCTTGATACGTGTTATCTTAATGAGTTCAATCGTTTTACAAAGAGGCAGTGGTTCTAAATTTGCTTGTATTTTTAACCGACTTCAAAAAAGGAGGAGGTTTCTCTGAAGTATTTTTTCTTTTTTTTGTGTGTTCGCGGATAACTTCGTCGTTTATTAACCGATTTTGATGATTCTTTTTTTTAATGGAAAGGAGATGTCCCAACGGTGGTGTTATGATAAGGACCTTAATATCTGATGACGGCATCCAAGAGAAATCGAGTCGAAACTTGAAGTCGTTTTTATTTTTTTTTTAAATTGTACTTGTTTGTTTTTTTACCTCAGAACCATGCTATGTATTAACTAAGGAAATATCACCACTGAAGTTGGAAAATTTATGTATTTTCGTAAATGTTGTGAACTGTGAATATAGTAGTCGACTACGTAATATGTAACCTCAGTGCTATTACCTTATAGGATTTCTACAGTACCCGAAGGTTGAATAGAAAAGAATGCCCTGGGCATTAGGTGCGCCTACGTACAAATTTAGCCCCATAAAGTATATTAATAAATAAAATGCAAGTATGCAGAATACAATTTATTATATTGTCCATCATGATAAGTTAAAGTTCATTTTAATAAACTTTGACGATGTCCGTTGTGATGAGAGAGAGGTTGGTTGTCTGCCTAGTCGGGCGGGATGGGCGCCAGCGCGGGCACAGGCGGCGCCGGGCCTGCCGCTATCCTGGGCTTCCGCACCTTGGTCCCCAACTGTAAATGTAGACAATGTTGAACACTCATTGAACTTTTGCACTAAGACCAAGCTCATCATCTAAATAAATAAATAAAATGGGAGTGTCTGTTTGTAATATTAAAATAACCGCTTTTTACTAAATGCATATGTATATACGGTATTTATACGTACGGTGTTTATACGGTACATATATCAAAAATGAAGTTAACAAAGAAATTGTCAGTCTGTTTGTTGGGGGTTATCTCTGGAACGGCTGGACCGATTTTGACGGGACTTTCACTGGCAGGTAGCTTATAATCTTTAAAATAACTAAGGCTACTTTTTTTAGACTAACTTTGTCCCGCGGCGTTACTCGCGGTACAACACTAACCGCGGGTAACACCGTGGGGTTCAGCCAGTGTTACATAAAATAGAATTTTAATTAACTTGTTGTCTTACCGTGATGATCGAGTGATAGTTTCAGAGCGTCGGCAGGAGCGCATCGGATGAGATGGGCGCTACCACGAATACGTCAGCGAATAGACTGTAAGAAAAATTAAATTGAGTACGTTTTTTTAATCTAAACATTGTCACAAATCATAAAAGAAATGGGAAAAACATATTTAATTAAAAAGTACTTACACATCAAACTTTAGTTTTCTTTGCTTTTACATGTGTTTGTTCTTTGCAATGCCTCTTCTGGGCACCGCTCAAAATTTTGTTGGGCAACGTCGTGTCGGGCGGGACGGGCGCTACCACGGCCACGGGCGGCGCCTGGCCTGCCGCGAGCCTGGGCTCCCGCACCTTATTCACCAGCTGTAGGTAAATAAAAGAACGTTGAACACACCTCGAACTTATGCACTAAGACCAAGCTCATATACCTAATGCTTTGAATATTTAATTATCTAAACTTAAACTTAGAAAAAAACCTCACCTCGGCTTGTATTGGCCACGCCGGGTCCACCAACTTGGTCTTTACGTCCAGTTGGTACAGTGTAGTGGCCGGAAAAATAGTGCGCCATGATTTTCGCAAATCGAACATCTGCGACCTGACCTTCTTATCCGCCTGTCAAAGGAAAAACATCGTTAGAATAGTCTTGCAATTTACCTTATTATCAGTATTGAAAAAAATGATCAATTAAAATTTTAATAATGGTTAATTACCCGTTGTAATGTTCCCGAAAACATTTCAACAATTTTCGACGCAAACATCTCCGTGTAGACGCCACCAACGTTCTTGACCACTGAGTCTACAAGGTAGAGTATTGGCAGCTTGCCGTCGGGGTGAGCCTGCAAAGAAATGAACTGCTAGTTCCAAGCTTCAAGTTCAAGATAATCGGAAAGAATAAGGTAAGTTGTCGAAAAGTTACCTTCTCTAAATGCTTCTCCACTGCTTCAACGATAGCTGCAGCGTGGGTGATGTTCTTCTCCGCCAGGTATGTCAGATTAAAAATGCGAGATTGGCTGTAGGTTAGTACTGCCAGAAATGACACATACTGCTCTACTACTTGTTTCGATGAACTCATTTTGGTGGTATACAAAATACGCTTACTGTCACTGTAATGGGTATCGTGCCGCTTAACGCTTCGAACGCGATCGCAACTGTGCCCGTGTCAAAATTTTCTCGCAGAGCTCGGCTTAGCTCGCCCGCCAGGTCGCACCGCCCTCTCTCTCGCCCCGCCCCCTCGTGGCGTCACAGCTAACTGCCCTCCTATTGGCGTTTTCATGGGTAGATGTAAATTTCACTTGAATCAAAAGTTGTTTTGTTGTTATTTTTATTGCAAGATATTTATATAATTTTGAAAAATAAATCTAACATAAATTTAAAACCGGCGTAATTTGTGAGAAATAAAAACTTTTGCTTTTGAGGTTCGTATGCTTTATCTAATTTAAAGCTTGTAGAAATGAATTATTTTTGCGTGCCTGCCGAAGATAATTCATTATTTATCTTTTGAAAGATTGAGTAGGGATTAGGAATAACAGAGTTGTGGTTAAAGGAAAATTGAAAGCAAAGGTAAATATTATTAATTGCCTTACCATAGACGGTTAAGAGGATTGGTCTATCTGCCATCTGTACAAAACTTTTCTATTTCCTTATTTTGCTGTGTCCAACTCATCATATTTTTCTAAGTTCGTACGTACAATGCAAGTTAATCGCTTAGTAGGTACTTATTGGTAAACGTTTAGAAAATGTATGTATGTAAATCTCAAATCAAATTATTTTGCAATTAAGCGATGCTCTTGCTGCAACTGATTGTATTACGCACGTATTACTCTGGGTGGTTTAGTGCAATACGATATCTTATAAATTAATCTAATACACATCTGATTGCGCACGTTTAGGTCTAATATACGTTAACGACTTACCTACATGTGTTACCTACCTAATAAAACCTTGGTAATTATTTTTTATTGAATTAAGCTTGCCTTTGATGTATTCTAGTATTGTAGAAATTAGGTACATTCGTAGGCTAAATTATTCTTTTTTTTTCAAAATTCAATTCCAACGGTGGAAACGTATTTAGGCATAATTATATTTAAAACCTAAAACTTAATGTGCATATTTGTTGCGTTATTAACACACACAACAGCTCAATAGTTTATAGGTTAGTTCGCATTTAGTAGCACCTTTATGTAATCAAATAAACTAATTTATATACCTATGGTATTCGAATGCAATTATGTCTGAATGTTACGCCTTCACGGTTGAGCCATTGAATTGATTTAGATGAATGTTTGTATAGATATAAACTAGAACTTTGAAAAGTTACTTAACACGATGGACTGGTAGGATCAAGGTCTCCATCTCAAAAAACTACAAGATTACCTACTTCAATATAAAATGATTTATGTCGGCGTCAAGAAATACCTACAATTTAATGCCTCACTGTAGAGATGCCATCTCAGTTACAGTTCATAATGTTGCCACCCTACCAAAAATGATGTATCGATGTTTATTAATATGGATGATGTATAAATCAATATCAATACAGAGCATTCAAATTATCAATTTATATTAAATAAAAATAAGTTATAAGTACGAGTATTTCATGCAATCACATTAATTAACAGATCATTATTATTCAACGTGTCGCTAACATTGTAACAGTTTGTAAATGACAAAGCTCTGAGGTAAAGAAAAATACAAGCTAATGTAGAATCACTTTCATATTGTAAATCGATAGAATTTAAAATACCACGTGTCAAGATTATTGAAGATAAGGAAGAAGGTAAGGAGATAGGTTACCTGCTATCTACTCGAAAGAATGTAATACAATTTGATGATAAACAACGAAGACAATAGATTTAGAAAGAGATTATTTAGTTTGTGCCTAATTTCAGTAAAGCGCATTGGTTTAGATAGTGTCGGTACACCAATTGTGGTTATAGTTGTGAAATACGAAAACATTAATTCATACAACTTAGGTGCTTGCCTAGATAGTTATGTATCCCCCTGCACCTTCTGTTTTATATTAAGTAGCTACTCCGCTGGTTCAGCATTGCCAACGGATGTGTCTCTTAGAATTAGATGACGAATTGTTTTGACGATCGATAGACATGGAATATTGTAAGATGTTTTAAACATATTATAATGCTAGCCTCCAAATCGGCAGCTCACTAGTCAAGTTATTTTTTCTTTTATTTAAAAAACCCTTCCAAACTATAAATTTAACTAGGTAGTAAAGACTAATAACATGAAAAATTAAAGCATTTTAGAAGAGTCAACAAACACATAACAAATCATATTTTGCTAGTGAGTGAGCGCAATAGAAGGGTCCTTTCATTTTGTATCTTATCAGTAATATCATAAACTGTTTTTTTAACAAAGAAATATTGAAAGCATTTAAACACTTTAACATCTTATCTGAACCAATTCTTCGTTCATTGTTGTTTTCCAAGAGCTAGATACTGAAATAAAGAAATCACTGTTTCCGCCGTTTTGTTAACAAATTGTTTCATAAATGGCACCTTAAGAATCCGTTATCTTTGAGAAATATCTATTATTTAAAGCATGTCGGTAAGAACTTGTGTTTCAATAATCTACACGTACAAAAATAAAAATTAATTGTTTTCTATTCTACGTATTGACATTATCGTTTTAGTAATTTTAGTAAAAGACAAGTTAGGTGATCAAGTAATATTGTTTAATTTTATCTGATAAATAGTTATTAAATGTTAGTATTTACGGCGTTTGAGGCTTTGCGCAGAAGCAGCAGTAGCGCCGGCATGACGACGAGCTGTGTCTGATGTGGTAACACTGCTGAGTATTGTTAATGGTAACGTCGATAGTTCGGTCCTTCTTGGTATTCCGGTTCGACATTATCAACCTATGGCATTACCTAGAACCTACACTACACTAACTATCGACAAAACTCATTCATTGTTCGCGCAAGTAGATTGGTGAATAATATATGTGGAGAAAATGACGAGTTTGAAGTATTCGGATCGAAGCCATCGCAGGTGATCAAAAATATATACTTTAGATTTTTTGGCTCCCATACGAATATGACAAACCAATAGAATAAGTTTAATGGTGTATGTATCTTTTAATTTAAATTTTCTTTTATATTGTATCATTTATCCTCTTCATATTTTCTCTTTTATGTATTTCTTCGTGTTTGAAATCTATTTGCGAATGCCTGTCAATAGCTCTGTAGATATTAATATTAGGATCTAAAAAGTGTGTTTATATGCTGTTGGAATTCCAAAAAATGTAAATTAAATAAAAATAATAACGAGCAGTACTTGGAAGATGAAATGGCGCTAGGATGTCGACGCAAGTTGCGTCCCACATCGAAGGCCCACCCTTCTTCCAGGGCAGTAACGACAGACAATCTTATCTCTTGGCATCGTTCCGTACCCGACCATTTGTTCATGAACAACTGGAACACCAGCTGTAACAAGAGCAAGACAGATAATGTCGTTAATATTGGCGATGCTGCTGCTTCTTCGGAAAGCTTCGCGGTTTCAAAACCAAAATCTAATAGTAAATGTATTTTGAACCGCTTGAGGTCCAGACATTACGTTCACGGGGTCCGAGTGCTTGCGCTACATTTAAACAATTAGCTAAGCAATTGTTTGACGCTTTTCGTGATCAAAGTGGCGGCCTCTATCTAGCACAGAGAATAGATGTACCTATGGATATTTATTAATATCGATGCTGATATTAATCCATTTTTATACAGATAGTTGAAATTACTAATTTACATTCAGTAAAAATATGTCATATGTATTTCATGCAATCATATTAATTAACGAATGATTATTATTATTCACCGTGATGCTAACATTATATACCTATATTATCTTTTCATCCTCTGTAGTGAAAATTTTTAGTTTGTAAATAATATAGCAAAAAATACAAATGTAGAACCATTTTCTTATTGTAAATCGGTTGAATTTAAAATAACACGTGTCCAGATTATTTGATCCCTAAGCTCAACTTGTTTTTAATGTTATAAACTTATGGATAAGTTTGTAAAGATAATGTAATAATGGGACATGGTTTAAAACTCACTTACCTATGTGTGTGAAGAGGTTTATATATTACACGAAAGTTAAAATCTATTATAAAAAAAATATTTAAGAGAACTTATCAAACAGAAACTATTATTCATAGAGTAAAGAAGATATAGTTTTTTTGTCCCTGCTAGCCCTGTTAGCTACCACAATCGAAAATTTTTGTAAGACGAAAGGTGAGCCCCTCATCAAAATGAAGCCACCCACGAAAGATTAGCTTGATAGTAATAACTTGTAAAATTTGTTCTGGTGATCCCGGACTAATATGGCAGAAGCTATAAATAAATACAATGATGAGGATTTGAAATTTAACGAATTTAACCATTAATGAAATACTCATTGGTCTTTAAAAATGTGTGAACTCATTATCAAATTACAAATAAAAACGATTAAGCACCTAATTAAGTGTGACAATTATTTAATTAGGATTTTTAGTGAACATTTCTGTCACGGATTAGGTAATGATTGATAACAAGTAACGCTCGTTAGTTAACGCACAGATTGTAAATAAATAGTTTTAATTAGTACTTTAAGCTGCGTTATTAGTTAGATATTAATACTATGTTTTCAAATAGACACAATAAGTAGTAAATAGGAAGACATTCTAGTTTAAACATTTAAAAATGAATAATTACTAATACTAATGTTACGTTTACGTCCAGCAATAAAAGTAATCAATTCTGTATTAAGTGTGATTTTGAGACTTGAGTGAGATTGATTATTGTGATAATTGTTCATAAGCAAGTTTGAATTAAAATTTTATCTTGAATCATTGTTTTATTCTGTTCATATATAGAACATTTCCATAAAATACTCCAAGGTTTCATCGCTAACACACCCCGGCCGTGTTTAGGGATTGATACCCAGTATATTTGAATAAGCTTTGTATATTTTTAATAGTTTTAAATTAATGTATTAGCCCATGTTCAGCGCTCAACGCGCGTATTGCTAACGCGCGACAACAACTACATGTACTTTCGTTCTAGGAGTACACATGCTACGCACGTTTTTACAAGTAGTACCTAACGCGCGTTAGCAAAAGAAATTGCTATTCTTTGTACTAATATTTATGGCAAGACTAATTACAGATGTTCTAAACAAACTTTAAGGTTTTACATATAAAATCATATTAAGCCATTCTTAACTTAATTATTAATTAAAATGTTGAATTATTTTTAATACATTGACAATTCATAACTTTAATTTATCCTGTATCCTAAATGTAAAATATTAATACTAATTATAAAACAATTTGTTAATAAAACGATGCGGTGAGAGATTTTGTTATTCATCTCTCAGATATTCATATTAATGTATTAGTAGATAGTAAAAATTCTCTTATTCTGAAAAATATTTTATATCTTTACAATTTCTGTACCAACACGAAAAAAATACTGATAAAATTATAAATTTAAAAGAATAGATCTCATTGCTAGTAACATCTATGAGGCAAAGGGTACACAACAAGTGGTACCATGATAAGGACATTAAGATCTGATGATGCCATCCAAGAGAAATCGATTCGAACCTTGAAGTCGGTTTTATTTTTGTTAAAATTCCTCTTGTATGTTGTTACCCGCGGTTATTGTCGTACCAAGAGTAACACCGCGGGGCAAAGCTAGTCTAAAAAAATAGCCTAAGTTACTCCCTATATCATCAGCTATCTATCATTGAAAGTCCTGTCAATATCGGTTTACCCGGTTCCAGTAATTACCCGAAACAAATAGACAGAGAGACAGAAAGACAAAAATTGTAAAAATACATTTTTGGTATATGAACCATGTATACATACATATGCATTTAGTAAAAATCTGTTATTTTAATATTACAAGCAGACACTGCAGTTTTATTAATTGGTATAGTTAAAAATAAATAATAATCACATTAATTAACAGATCATTATTATTGAACGCGTCGCTAACATTGTAACAGTTTGTAAATGACAAAGCTCCGAGGTAAAGAAAAACACAAAAATACAAGCAAGTGTAGAATCACTTTCATATTGTAAATCGATAGAATTTGAAATAACACGTGTCAAGATTATTGAAGATAAGGAAGAAGGTAAGGAGATATGTTATGACGCCTCTCGAGCCAATCCTCTACTCTAACGGGTCTCACCGCCCCAATAAAGGCGTGCCCAGCGCTCGGTTACACTAGTCGTTCCCTCCATTCCTCCACGAGGGCCTGGCGGAGTTGTCCAGTCCCAGCCAGGAGACTCGCCGTCTCAAAGGAGATCGTGCGGTAACCCCTTATGATCCTGATGGCCAGCACTCATTGCGGTCGTCGCATTGTCTGTTCAGCTAGTCCCTCGTAGGTAATGTTCTTGTGAAAGCCTTCTTATGAAATAGAAAGGTAGTCAAAAGATGTTAAGAGGTCCCACACTCCGGGCGGGTATAGACGCCTGGGATATGCAAATTAATAGAATTTGTATTAAAGACATGAAAATTTTATGAACCCTAAAAGGTTTAATTTATCAAATTAATTAAAAAGTTATTACTTAATCACCTAATTAACCGACTTCAAAAAAAAGAGGAGGTTTCTCAATTCGACCGTATATATATACTTTTTTTGTGTGTTCGCGGATAACTTCGTCGTTTATGAATCGATTTTGATGATTCTTTTTTAATGGAAAGTAGATATCCTAACGGTGGTACCATGATAAGAACATCAATATCTAATGATGGCATTCAAGAGAAATCGAGTCGAACCTTGAAGTCGGTTTCATTTTTGTTAAAATTGTACTTGTTTGTCTAAACATTACTAAAATCTTAATGTCAATTTCAGTTTTTAAATAGAATAGAATTGTTTACATTCTAGCACATGCAGATTATTGAAACACAAATGTTCACCAACATCTTATAAGCAATAGATATTTCTAAAAGATAACGGGTTCTAATGGTAAACTCTTTTCTACTTCCTCTAAAGGTAAAGTATTAGCACCAATTCTAAAACAATTTGGTAACAATTTGTAATTTTATTTCAATACCTATCTCTTGGAAAACATTTAAACAATGAACACAACATTGGTATGGTGTTAAAGTGTTTGAATGCTTACCATATTTCTTTAGAAACAAAAACTGTTTACCGACGTTAGGCACAAAATAAATTGTCTGTTTCTGAATATATTGTCATCATTGTTGGCTTGAAATTGTATTACATTATTTTAAGCAGATGGTGATGGGATAGAGCTTAAATAAATCTTGACACGTGTTATTTTAAATAGTTCAATCCTTTTACAAAGAGACAGTTGTTCTAAATTTGCTTGTATTTTTTGTCTTTTCACCTCAGAACCATGTTATGTATTAACTAAGGAAATATCACCACTGAAGTTGGAAAATTTATGTATTTTCGTAAATGTTGTGAACTGTGAATATAGTAGTCGACTACGTAATATGTAACCTCAGTGCTATTACCTTATAGGATTTCTACAGTACCCGAAGGTTGAATGGAAAAGAATGCCCTGGGCATTAGGTGCGCCTACGTACAAATTTAGCCCCATAAAGTATATCAATAAATGAAATGCAAGTATGCAGAATACAATTTATTATATTGTCCATCATGATAAGTTAAAGTTCATTTTAATAAACTTTGACGATGTCCGTTGTGATGAGAGAGAGGTTGGTCGTCTGCCTAGTCGGGCGGGACGGGCGCCAGCGCGGGCACAGGCGGCGCCGGGCCTGCCGCTATCCTGGGCTTCCGCACCTTGTTCCCCAACTGTAAATGTAGACAATGTTGAACACTCATCGGACTTTTGCACTAAGACCAAGCTCATCATGTTACATAAAATTGAATTTTAATTAACTTGTTGTCTTACCGTGATGATCGAGTGATAGTTTCAGAGCGTCGCCAGGAGCACATCGGACGAGATGGGCGCTACCACGGCCACATCACCAAATAGACTGTAAGAAAAAATAAATTGAGTACGTTTTTTGAATCTAAACATTGTTACAAATCATAAAAGGAATAGGAAAAAGATATTTAATTAAAAAGTACTTACACATCAAACTTTAGTTTTTTTCTCTTGCTCTCTCTCTCTTGCCTCATCTGGGCAACACTTTTGTCGGGCATCGTCACGTCGGGCGGGACGGGCGCTACCACGGCCACGGGCCGCGCCTGGCCTGCCGCGAGCCTGGGCTCCCGTACATTGTTCACCAGCTGTAAATATAGACAACGTTGAACACTCATCGAACTTGTGCACTAAGACCAAGCTCATCATCTAAATAAATAAATAAAATGGGAGTGTCTGTTTATAATATTAAAATAACCGCTTTTTACTAAATGCATATGTATGTTTATACGGTACCTACATGTACCAAAAATGAAGTTAAAAAAGAAATTGTCAGTCTGTTTGTTGGGGTTATCTCTGGAACGGCTAGACCGATTTTGACGGGACTTTCACTGGCAGGTAGCTTATAATCTATAAAATAACTAAGGCTACTTTTTTTAGACTTACTTTGTCCCGCGGCGTTACTCGCGGTACAACACTAACCGCGGGTAACACCGCGGGGTTCAGCCAGTGTTACATAAAATTGAATTTTAATTAACTTGTTGTCTTACCGTGATGATCGAGTGATAGTTTCAGAGCGTCGCCAGGAGCGCATCGGATGAGATGGGCGCTACCACGAATACGTCAGCGAATAGACTGTAAGAAAAATTAAATTGAGTACGTTTTTTTAATCTAAACATTGTCACAAATCATAAAAGGAATAGGAAAAAGATATTTAATTAAAAAGTACTTACACATCAAACTTTAGGTTTTTTTGCTTTCACTTGTTGTTCTTCATTACAACGCCTCTTCTGGGCAACACTCGAAATTTTGTCAGGCAGGACGGGCGCTACCACGGCCACGGGCGGCGCCTGGCCTGCCGCGAGCCTGGGCTCCCGCACCTTGTTCACCAGCTGTAAAAATAGACAAAGTTGAACATTCATCGAACTTTTGCACTAAGACCAAGCTCATATAAAGCTGCTTTGAAAATTTAATTAAATAAACTTAAACTTAGAAAACAAAGTCACCTTGGCTTGTATTGGCCACGCCGGGTCCACCAACTTGGTCTTTACGTCCAGTTGGTACAGTGTAGTGGCCGGAAAAATAGTGCGCCATGATTTTCGCAAATCGAACATCTGCGATCTGACCTTCTTATCCGCCTGTCAAAGGAAAAACATCGTTAGAATAGTCTTGCAACCTAATTATCAGTATTGACAAATGATCAATTATCTTTTTAATAATAGTTAATTACCTGTTGTAATGTCCCCGAAAACATTTCGACAATTTTCTGCTCAAACATCTGTATGTAGACGCCACCAACGTTCTTAACCAGTGAGTCTACAAGGTACAGTATTGGCAGCTTGCCGTCGGGGTGAGCCTGCAAAGAAATGAACTGCTAGTTCCAAGCTTCAAGTTCAAGACAATCAGAAAGAATAAGGTAAGTTGTCGAAAAGTTACCTTCTCTAAATGCTTCTCCACTGCTTCAACGATAGCTGCAGCGTGGTCGATGTTCTTTTCCGCCAGGTATGTGAGGTTGAAAATGCGAGATTGGCTGTAGGTTAGTACTGCAGTAGTAATTTTTGCGTGCCTGCAGAAGATAATTCACTATATTTATCTTTTGAAAGATTGAGTAGGGATTAGGAATTACAGAGTTGTGGTTAAAGGAATATTGGAAGCAAAGGTAAATATTATTAATTGCCTTACCATAGACGGTTAAGAGGATTGGTCTATCTGCCATCAGTACAAAACTTTTCTATTTCCTTATTTTGTTGTGTCGTTCGTACCTACAATATAAGTCAATCGGTCAGTAGGTATACTCATTGGTAAACGTTTAGAACATGTATGTACCTATGTAAATCTGACATCAAATTATTTTGCAATTAAGGGATTCTCTAGCTGCAACCGATTGTATTACTCAATCTGGGTGGTTTAGTGCAATACAATATCTTATGAATTAATCTAATACACATCTGATTCCGCGCCTTTAGGTCTAATATACGTTAACGTCTTACGTACATATAGGTACGTACCTAACAAAACCTTGGTAATGAAATTTTATTGAATTAAGCATGCCTTTGATGTATTCTAACATTGTAGAAATTAGGTACATTCGTAGTCTAAATAATTATTTTTTTCAATTCCAACGGTAGACACGTATTTAGGGATAGTTATATTTAAAACCTAAAACTTAATTTGCATATTAGTTGCGTTATTACGTTAAACACACATATAACTCAATAGTTTATAGGTTAGTTCCCATTTAGTAGCACCTTTAAGTAACCAAATAAACTAATTTATAGGTCTATGGTAATCTAATGTAATTATGTCTAAATGTTACGCCTTCACAGTTAAGCCATTGAACTGATTTGGATGAATGTTTGTATATATTTTAACTAGAACTTTGAAAACTTACCTACTTAACACGATGGACTGGTAGGATCAAGGTCTCCATCTCAGAAAAACCACAAGATTACCTACTTCAATATAAAATGATTTAATTTGGGAATTGTTCTGATTACTCGTCGGCGTCAAGAAATACCTACAATTTAATGCCCAATGTAGAGATGCCATCTCTGTTACAGTTTTTAATGTTGCCACCCTACCAAAATAGATGTATCGATGTTTATTAATATGGATGATGTTTAAATCAATATCAATACAGAGCATTCAAACTATCAATTTATATTAAATAAAAATAAGTTAGAAGTACGAGTATTTCATACAATCACATTAATTAACAGATCATTATTATTCAAGGTGTCGCTAACATTGTATCAGTTTGTAAATGACAAAGCTCTGAGGTAAAGAAAAATACAAGCTAATGTAGAATCACTTTCATATTGTAAATCGATAGACTTTAAAACACCACGTGTCAAGATTATTGAAGGTAAGGAGATAGGTTACCTGCTATCTACTCGAAAGAATGTAATACAATTTGATGATAAACAATGAAGACAATAGATTTAGAAAGAGATTATTTAGTTTGTGCCTAATTTCAGTAAAGCGCATTCGTTTAGATAGTGTCCGTACACCAATTGTGGTTATAGTTGTGAAATACGAAAACATTAATTCATACAACTTGGGTGCTTGCCTAGATAGTTATGTATCCCCCTGCACCTTCTGTCTTATATTAAGTAGCTACTCCGCTGGTTCAGCATTGCCAACAGATGTGTCTTAGAATTAGATAACGAATTGTTTTGACGATCGATAGACATGGAATATTGTAAGATGTTTTAAACATATTATAATGCTAGCCTCCAAATCGGCAGCTCACTAGTCAAGTTATTTTTTCTTTTATTTAAAAAACCCTTTGTCCAAACTATAAATTTAACTAGGTAGTAAAGACAAATAACATGAAAAATTAAAGCATTTTAGAAGAGTCAACAAACACATAACAAATCATATTTTGCTAGTGAGTGAGCGCAATAGAAAGGTCCTTTCATTTTGTATCTTATCAGTAATATCATAAACTGTTTTTTTAACAAAGAAATATTGAAAGTATTTAAACACTTTAACATCTTATCTGAACCAATTCTTCGTTCATTGTTGTTTTCCAAGAGCTAGATTCTGAAATAAAAAATCACTGTTTCCGCCGTTTTTTTAACAAATTGTTTCATAAATGGCACCTTAAGAATCCGTTATCTTTGAGAAATATCTATTATTTAAAGCATGTCGGTAAGAACTTGTGTTTCAATAATCTACACGTACAAAAATAAAAAATAATTGTTTTCTATTCTACGCACTGACATTATCGTTTTAGTAATTTTAGTAAAAGACAAGTTAGGTGATCAAGTAATATTGTTTAATTTTATCTGATAAATAGTTATTAAATGTTAGTCTTAACGGCGTTTGAGGCTTTGCGCAGAAGCAGCAGTAGCGCCGGCATAAGGACGAGCTGTGTCTGATGTGGTAACACTGCTGAGTATTGTTAATGGTAACGTCGATAGTTCGGTCCTTCTTGGTATTCCGGTTCGACATTATCAACCTATGGCATTACCTAGAACCTACACTACACTAACTATCGACAAAACTCATTCATTGTTCGCGCAAGTAGATTGGTGAATAATATATGTGGAGAAAATGACGAGTTTGAAGTATTCGGATCGAAGCCATCGCAGGTGATCAAAATATATACTTTAGATTTTTTGGCTCCAATTTAAATTTTCTTTAATATTGTATCATTTATCCTCTTTATATTTTCTCTTTTATGTATTTCTTCGTGTTTGAAATCTATTTGCGAATGCCTGTCAATAGCTCTGTAGATATTAATATTAGGATCTAAAAAGTGTGTTTATATGCTGTTGGAATTCCAAAAAATGTAAAATAAATAAAAATAAAAATAATAACGAGCAGTACTTGGAAGAAGAAATGGCGCTAGGATGTCGACGCAAGTTGCGTCCCACATAAATAAATAATAATATATAATAAATATTTCGGACATCTAACACACAACGCCATCTAGTTCCAAACTAAGCAGAGCTTGTATTATGGGTACTAGACAACTGATATAAATACTTATATACTTTTTTTTTTGTAAATAAATACATATTATACATAGAAAACACCCAAACTTCGAAACAAATATTTGCAGATCATACAAACATTTGGACCGACCCGGGAATCGAACCCGAGACCTCAAGCACAGCAGTCGCTTACGCTACCACTGCGCCACCGAGGCAGTTAAAACATCAAAGGCCCACCCTTCTTCCAGGGCAGTAACGACAGACAATCTTATCTCTTGGCATCGTTCCGTACCCGACCATTTGTTCATGAACAACTGGAACACCAGCTGTAACAAGAGCAAGACAGATAATGTCGTTAATATTGGCGATGCTGCTGCTTCTTCGGAAAGCTTCGCGGTTTCAAAACCAAAATCTAATAGTAAATGTATTTTGAACCGCTTGAGGTCCAGACATTACGTTCACGGGGTCCGAGTGCTTGCGCTACATTTAAACAATTAGCTAAGCAATTGTTTGACGCTTTTCGTGATCAAAGTGGCGGCCTCTATCTAGCACAGAGAATAGATGTACCTATGGATATTTATTAATATCGATGCTGATATTAATCCATTTTTATACAGATAGTCGAAATTACTAATTTATATTCAGTAAAAATATGTCATATGTATTTCATGCAATCATATTAATTAACGAATGATTATTATTAATTACCGTGATGCTAACATTATATACCTATATTATCTTTTCATCCTCTGTAGTGAAAATTTTTAGTTTGTAAATAATATAGCAAAAAATACAAATGTAGAACCACTTTCTTATTGTAAATCGGTTGAATTTAAAATAACACGTGTCCAGATTATTTGATCCCTAAGCTCAACTTGTTTTTAATGTTATAAACTTATGGATAAGTTTGTAAAGATAATGTAATAATGGGACATGTTTAAAACTCACTTACCTATGTGTGTCAAGAGGTTTATATATTACACGAAAGTTAAAATCTATTATAAAAAAAATATTTAAGAGAACTTATCAAACAGAAACTATTATTCATAGAGTAAAGAAGATATAGTTTTTTTTTGTCCCCGCTAGCCCTGTTAGCTACCACAATCGAAAATTTTTGTAAGACGAAAGGTGAGCCCCTCATCAAAATGAAGCCACTCACGAAAGATTAGCTTGATAGTAATAACTAAGATAAAATTTGTTCTGGTGATCCCGGACTAATATGGCAGAAGCTATAAATAAATACAATGATGAGGATTTGAAATTTAACGAATATGGCAACCATTAATGAAATACTCATTGGTCTTTAAAAATGTGTGAACTCATTATCAAATTACAAATAAAAACGATTAAGCACCTAATTAATTGTGACAATTATTTAATTAGGATTTTTAGAGAACATTTCTGTCACGGATTAGGTAATGATTGATAACAAGTAACGCTCGTTAGTTAACGCACAGATTGTAAATAAATAGTTTTAATTAGTACTTTAAGCTGCGTTATTAGTTAGATATTAATACTATGTTTTCAAATAGACACAATAAGTAGTAAATAGGAAGACATTCTAGTTTAAACATTTAAAAATGAATAATTACTAATACTAATGTTACGTTTACGTCCAGCAATAAAAGTAATCAATTCTGTATTAAGTGTGATTTTGAGACTTGAGTGAGATTGATTATTGTGATAATTGTTCATAACCAAGTTTGAAATAAAATTTTATCTTGAATCATTGTTTTATTCTGTTCATATATAGAACATTTCCATAAAATACTCCAAGGTTTCATCGCTAACACACCCCGGCCTTGTTTAGGGATTGAAACCCAGTATATTTGAATTAGCTTTGTATATTTTTAATAGTTTTAAATTAATGTATTAGCCCATGTTCAGCGCTCAACGCGCGTATTTCTAACACGCGACAACAACTACATGTACTTTCGTTCTAGGAGTACACATGCTACGCACGTTTTTACAAGTAGTACCTAACGCGCGTTAGCAAAAGAAATTGCTATTCTTTGTACTAATATTTATGGCAAGACTAATTACAGATGTTCTAAACAAACTTTAAGGTTTTACATATAAAATCAAATTAAGCCATTCTTAACTTTATTATTAATTAAAATGTTGAATTATTTTTAATACATTGACAATTCATAACTTTAATTTATCCTCATTGCTGCAGGTTACAAAACTCTTGTACATAACTTTATCATGTCTAATCAGATAACGATTTAAACCTCTAATAGAGTAGTTTAGCAGTTACTCTAACCTGCATGTTCATAAAAGGCATCATAATTATCGAAATTTCTAAAAGATAACGGGTTCTGACGGTAAACTCTTTCCTTCTTCCTCTAAATGTAAAATATTAATACTATTTATAAAACAATTTGTTAATAAAACGATGCGGTGAGAGATTTTGTTATTCATCTCTCAGATATTAATATTAATGTATTAGTAGATAGTAAAAATTCGCTTATTCTGAAAAATATTTTATATCTTTACAATTTCTGTACCAACACGAAAAAATTACTGATAAAATTATAAATTTAAAAGAATAGATCTCATTGCTAGTAACATCCTTGAGGCAAAGGGTACACAACAAGTGGTACCATGATAAGGACATTAAGATCTCATGATGGCATCCAAGAGAAATCGAGTCGAACCTTGAAGTCGGTTTTATTTTTGTTAAAATTGTACTTGTATACTGAACCCGTTGCGTTGTTACCCGCGTTTATTGTCGTACCAAGAGTAACGCCGCGGGACATAGCTAGTCTAAAAAAAATAGCCTAAGTTACTCCCTATATCATCAGCTATCTATCATTGAAAGTCCAGTCAATATCGGTTTACCCGGTTCCAGTAATTACCCGAAACAAATAGACAGACAGACAGAAAGACAAAAATTGTAAAAAATACATTTTTGGTATATGAACCATGTATACATATATATGCATTTAGTAAAAATCTGTTATTTTAATATTACAAGCAGACACTGCAGTGTTATTAATTGGTATAGATAAAAATAAATAATAATCACATTAATTAACAGATCATTATTATTGTAACAGTTTGTAAATGACAAAGCTCCGAGGTAAAGGAAAACACAAAAATACAAGCAAATGTAGAATCACTTTCATATTGTAAATCGATAGAATTTGAAATAACACGTGTCAAGATTATTGAAGATAAGGAAGAAGGTAAGGAGATAGGTTATGACGCCTCTCGAGCCAATCCTCTACTCTAACGGGTCTCACCGCCGCTATAAAGGCGTGTCCAGCGCTCGGTTACACTAGTCGTTCCCTCCATTCCTCCACGAGGGCCTGGCGGAGTTGGGCTCCAGTCCCAGCCAGGAGCCTCGGCGTCTCAAAGGAGATCGTGCGGTAACCCCTTATGATCCTGATGGCCAGCACTCATTGCGGTCGTCGCATTGTCTGTTCAGCTAGTCCCTCGTAGGTAATGTTCTTGTGAAAGCCTTCTTATGAAATAGAAAGGTAGTCAAAAGATGTTAAGAGGTCCCACACTCCGGGCGGGTATAGACACCTGGGATATGCAAATTAATAGAATTTGTATTAAAGACATGAAAATTGTATGAACCCTAAAAGGTTTAATTTATCAAATTAATTAAAAAGTTATTACTTAATCACCTAATTAACCGACTTCAAAAAAAAGGAGGAGGTTTCTCAATTCGACCGTATATATATACTTTTTTTGTGTGTTCGCGGATAACTTCGACGTTTATGAATCGATTTTGATGATTCTTTTTTTAATGGAAAGTAGATGTTCTAACGGTGGTACCATGATAAGAACATCAATATCTGATGATGGCATTCAAGAGTAATCGAGTCGAACCTTGAAGTCGGTTTCATTTTTGTTAAAATTGTACTTGTTTGTCTAAACATAACTAAAATCTTAATGTTATTTTCAGTTTTTAAATAGAATAGAATTGTTTACATTCTAGCACATGCAGATTATTGAAACACAAATGTCCACCAACATCTTATGAGCAATAGATATTATCTCCTGCTCAACCTCGTGGCCTAACCACCATCTTCATCTCTGAACCTCAAGGCTCCTAAAGCCACTACGTGACACGGGTTCTAATGGTAAACTCTTTTCTACTTCCTCTAAAGGTAAAGTATTAGCACCAATTCTAAAACAATTTGTTAACAAACCGATGCCAGTAGAAATTATTTTATTTCAATATCTATCTCTTGGAAAACATTTAAACAATGAACACAACATTGGTATGGTGTTAAAGTGTTTGAATGCTTACCATATTTCTTTAGAAACAAAAACTGTTTACCGACGTTAGGCACAAAATAAATTGTCTGTTATTGAATCTATTGTCATCATTGTTGGCTTGAAATTGTATTACATTATTTTAGGCAGATGGTGATGGGATAGAGCTTAAATAAATCTTGATACGTGTTATTTTAATGAGTTCAATCGTTTTACAAAGAGGCAGTGGTTCTAAATTTGCTTGTATTTTTAACCGACTTAAAAAAATTAAGATGTTTCTCTGGAGTATTTTTTCTTTTTTTTGTGTGTTCGCGGAATCCTTCGTCGTTTATTAACCGATTTTGATGGTTCTTTTTTTAATGGCAAGGAGATGTCCCAACGGTGGTACCATGATAAGGACCTTAATATTTGATGATAGCATCCAAGAGAAATCGAGTCGAAAGTTGAAGTCGGTTTCATTTTTGTTAAAATTATACTTGTTTGTTTTTTTACCTAAAAACCATGCTATGTATTAACTAAGGAAATATCACCACTGAAGTTTGAAAATTTATGTATTTTCGTAAATGTTGTGAACTGTGAATATAGTAGTCGACTACGTAATATGTAACCTCAGTGCTATTACCTTATAGGATTTCTACAGTACCCGAAGGTTGAATGGAAAAGAATGCCCTGGGCATTAGGTGCGTCTACGTACAAATTTAGCCCCATAAAGTATATTAATAAATAAAATGCAAGTATGCAGAATACAATTTATTATATTGTCCATCATGATAAGTTAAAGTTCATTTTAATAGACTTTGACGATGTCCGTTGTAATGAGAGAGGTTGGTCGTCTGCCTAGTCGGGCGGGACGGGCGCCGGGCCTGCCGCTATCCTGGGCTTCCGCACCTTGTTCCCCAACTGTAAATGTAGACAATGTTGAACACTCATCGGACTTTTGCACTAAGACCAAGCTCATCATGTTACATAAAATTGAATTTTAATTAACTTGTTGTCTTACCAACAACGACCAAGCTCATCATCTAAATAAATAAATAAAATGGGAGTGTCTGTTTGTAATATTAAAATAACCACTTTTTACTAAATGCATATGTTGTTGTATGTTTATACGGTACATATACCAAAAATGAAGTTAAAAAAGAAATTGTCAGTCTGTTTGTTGGGGGTTATCTCTGGAACGGCTGGACCGATTTTGACGGGACTTTCACTGGCAGGTAGCTTATAATCTATAAAATAACTAAGGCTACTTTTTTTAGACTAACTTTGTCCCGCGGCGTTACTCGCGGTACAACACTAACCGCGGGTAACACCGCGGGGTTCAGCCAGTGTTACATAAAATTGAATTTTAATTAACTTGTTGTCTTACCGTGATAATCGAGTGATAGTTTCAGAACGTCGCCAGGAGTACATCCGACGAGATGGGCGCTACCACGGCCACATCACCAAATAGACTGTAAGAAAATTAAATTGAGTACGTTTTTTGAATCTAAACATTGTTACAAATCATAAAAGGAATAGGAAAAAGATATTTAATTAAAAAGTACTTACACATCAAACTTTAAGTTTTTTTGCTTTCACTTGTTGTTCTTCATTACAACGCCTCTTCTGGGCAACACTCGAAATTTTGTCAGGCAGGACGGGCGCTACCACGGCCACGGGCGGCGCCTGGCCTGCCGCGAGCCTGGGCTCCCGCACCTTGTTCACCAGCTGTAAAAATAGACAAAGTTGAACATTCATCGAACTTTTGCACTAAGACCAAGCTCATATAAAGCTTTGAAAATTTAATTAAATAAACTTAAACTTAGAAAACAAAATCACCTTGGCTTGTATTGGCCACGCCGGGTCCACCAACTTGGTCTTTACGTCCAGTTGGTACAGTGTAGTGGCCGGAAAAATAGTGCGCCATGATTTTCGCAAATCGAACATCTGCGACCTGACCTTCTTATCCGCCTGTCAAAGGAAAAACATAGTTAGAATAGTCTTGCAACCTAATTATCAGTATTGAAAAATGATCAATTATCTTTTTAATAATGGTTAATTACCTGTTGTAATGTCCACGAAAACATTTCGACAATTTTCTGCTCAAACATCTGTATGTAGACGCCACCAACGTTCTTAACCAGTGAGTCTACAAGGTACAGTATTGGCAGCTTGCCGTCGGGGTGAGCCTGCAAAGAAATGAACTGCTAGTTCCAAGCTTCAAGTTCAAGATAATCGGAAAGAATAATAAGGTAAGTTGTCGAAAAGTTACCTTCTCTAAATGCTTCTCCACTGCTTCAACGATAGCTGCAGCGTGGTCGATGTTCTTTACCGCCAGGTATGTGAGGTTGAAAATGCGAGATTGGCTGTAGGTAAGTACTGCCAGAAATGACGCATACTGCTCTATTACTTGTTTCGACGAACACATTTTGGTGGTATACAAAACAGACTTACTGTCACTGTAATGGGTACCGTGCCGCTTAATGCTTCGATCGCAACTGTGCCCGTGTCAAAATTGTCTCGCAGAGCTCGGCTCAGCTCGCCCGCCAGGTCGCACCGCCCTCTCTCTCGCCCCGCCCCCTCGTGGCTCGTGGCGTCACAGCTAACTGCCCTCCTATTGGCGTTTTCATGGGCAGATGTAAATTTCACTTGAATTAAAGTTTAGTTTGGTGTTGTTTTTATTGCAAGAGATTTATATAATTTTGAAAATAGATCTAACATAAATTTTATAACCGGTGTAATTTGTAAGACATATAAACTTTTGGTTTCGAGTTTCGTATACTTTACCTAATTTAAAGCTTGTGGAAATGAATAATTTTTGCGTGCCTGCAGAAGATAATTCATTATATTTATCTTTTGAAAGATTGAGTAGGGATTAGGAATTACAGAGTTGTGGTTAAAGGAATATTGGAAGCAAAGGTAAATATTATTAATTGCCTTACCATAGACGGTTAAGAGGATTGGTCTATCTGCCATCAGTACAAAACTTTTCTATTTCCTTATTTTGTTGTGTCGTTCGTACCTACAATGTAACTCAATCGGTCAGTAGGTACTCATTGGTACACGTTTAGAAAATGTATGTACCTATGTAAATCTCACATCAAATTATTTTTCAATTAAGCGATGCTCTGGCTGCAACCGATTGTATTACTCAATCTGGGTGGTTTAGTGCAATACGATAGCTTATAAATTAATCTAATACACATCTGATTGCGCGCGTGTAGGTCTAATATACGTTAACGACTTACCTACATGTGGGTACGTACCTAATAAAACCTTGGTAATTAATTTAGTTTTGAATTAAGCTTGCTTTTGATGTATTTTAACATTGTAGAAATTAGGTACATTCGTTGTCTAAATACCTAAGTCTTTTTTTTGTAAATTCAATTCCAACGGTAGAAACGTATGTAGGCATAGTTATATTTAAAACCTAAAACTTAATATGCATGTTTGTTGCGTTGTTACGTTAAATACACAACAGCTCAATAGTTTATAGGTTAATTCGCATTTAGTAGCACCTTTATGTAATCAAATAAACTAATTTATATACCTATGGTATTCGAATGCAATTATGTCTGAATATTACGCCTTCACGGTTGAGCCATTGAACTGATTTAGATGAATTTTTGTATAGATATAAACTAGAACTTTTAAAACTTACCTACTTAACACGATGGACTGGTAGGATCAAAGTCTCCATCTCAAAAATACCACAAGTTTACATACTTCAATATAAAATTATTTATTTTTGTGAATTGTGCTGATTACTTGGTGGCGTCAAGAAATACCTACAATTTAATGCCCCACTGTAGAGATGCCATCTCAGTTACAGTTTATAATGTTGCCACCCTACCAAAATAGATGTATCGATATTTATTAATATCGATGATTTATTAATCAATATCAATACAGAGCATTCAAATTACTCATTTATGTTAAATAAAAATAAGTTATAAGTACGAGTATTTCATACAATCACATTAATTAATAGATCATTATTATTCAACGTGTAGCTAAAATTGTAACAGTTTGTAAATGACAAAGCTCTGAGGTAAAGAAAAACACAAAAAATACAAGCAAATGTCGAATCACTTTCATATTGTAAATCGATAGAATTTGAAATAACACGTGTCAAGATTGTTGAAGATAAGGAAGAAGGTAAGGAGATAGGTTACCTGCTATCTACTCGAAAGGGTGTAATACAACTTGATGACTAACAATGAAGACAATAGATTTAGAAAGAGATTATTTAGTTTGTGCCTAATGTCAGTAAAGCCCATTGGTTTAGATAGTGTCCGTACACCAATTGTGGTTATAGTTGTGAAATACGAAAATATTAATTCATGTAACTAAGGTGCTTGCCTAGGTAGTAAATACAAATAACATGAAAAATAAAAACATTTTATCTTCCTCACCTTTACTAAAACATTTTTAGTTTAGGTACACGTTAGAAGAGTCAACAAACAAACAACAAATCATATTTTACGACTGAGTTTACCTACACCACAGATGGATCCTTTAATTTTGTATCTTATCAGTCATATCATAATTTGTTTTTTTAACAAAGAAATATTGAAAGCATTCAAACACTTTAACATCTCATCTGTACCATTTTTTTGTTGATTGTTGTTTTCCAAGAGCTAGATACTGAAATAAAAAAAATACTGAAAAAAAAAACATATATAAAGATAAAACTTATACTATTTTTAAATATGTTTAATTTTAAGTTTTAATTGAGTATATAGTCTCGTTTGTTCCTTGTTTAATTCATAGCGTTTGATTTTGTATAATCTGGTTCGGCGCGAGGACCCTGGTGACACTGGCAATTTTATGCCTATCACGGGCACTAGTGATCCTCAACCAAAGTTATTCTACTACCTGGATTTCATGCAATTCAATTTGTAAATTAATGTATTTTGGTTTGGGCGAGAAATAAACATTTTTTATTTATTTAATTTTATTACTGTCTCCGTCGTTTTGTTAACAAATTGTTACATAATTGCCACCTTAAGAATCCATTATCTTTGAGAAATCTCTATCATGTAAAATATGTTGGTGAGAATTTGTGTTTCAATAATCTGCACGTACAATTCACAAGAATAAAGACGACTTCAAGGTTTGACTCGATTTCTCTTGGATGCCATCATCATATCTTAGTGTCCTTATCATGGTACTACCGTTGGGACATCTCCTTTTCATTAAAAAAAGTATCATAAAAATCTGTTCATAAACGACGAAGTTATCCGCAAACACAAATAAAAATATATATATATGTAAATACGGTCGAGTTGGGAACCTCCTCCTTTTTTGAAGTAGGTTTAAAATAAAAATTGATTATTTCAATTCAAAGAATTGACATTAACTTTTTAGTAATTTTTAGACAAGTAAGGTGATCAAGTAATAATGTTTAATTTTATCTGATAAATAGGTATTAAAGTTTAGTATTTACGCCGTTTGAGGCTTTGCGGTACTTGGAAAATGAGATGGCGTCAGGGTGTCGACGCAAGTTGCATCCCTCATCAAAGGCTTACCTTAATATTGGCGCTGCTAATGCTTCTGCTGAAAGCCTCAAGGCCTAAGTACCAGAATCTAATAGGTACATTTGGACCGCTTGAGATCGAGATCATAGGTTCATGGGGTCCAAGTGCTTGCGCTACATTTGAGGAACTAGCTAAGTAACTGATTTATCTAGCACGGAGAATAGATGTACCTATCAATATTTATTATGCTGATATAAATGAATATATTTACAGATAATTGAAATAACTAAATTGTGTTCAATAAAAATATGTCATGCGTATGTATTTCATACAATCAATATAATTAACGGATTATTAATTATTATGCAACGTGATGCTGACATTATATACCCACATACATTTTTCGTCCTCAGTGCTGATATTTTTTTCTGTTTGTGAATAAAACAGAGGTAACAGGGATAAAAAACTTTTAATAGGGCTAGCGGGGACAAAAACACTTTGAGCGTAGGGCCGGGCTTACTAGCTGATTTTTTAACAGTTCCTTAGGTAATATTTACATAATTTAACAACCACATTGTCCTACAAATTGCGCAGTACGTTATCCCGGTCCTACGCTCAAAGCTTTTCTGTCCCTGCTAGCCCTGTTAGCTACAACAATCGAAAATTTTTGTAAGACGAAAGGTGGGCCCCTCATCAAAATGAAGGCACTCACGAAAAATTAGCTTGATAGTAAGTACTTGTAAAATTTGTTCTGGTGATCCCGGACTAATATGGCAGAAGCTATAAAAAAATATAATGATGAGGATTTGAAATTTAATGAATATGACAACCACTAATGAAATACTCATTGATCATTAAAAATGTGTGAAACAAATAAAAACGATTAAGCACCTAATTAAGTGTGACAATTATTTAATTAGGATTTTTAGTGAACATTTCTGTCACGGATTAGGTAATGATTGATAACAAGTAACGCTCGTTAGTTAACGCACAGATTGTAAATAAATAGTTTTAATTAGTAGCTTAAGCTGCGTTATTAGTTAGATATTAATACTATATTTTCAAATAGACACTATAAGGAGTAAAGAGGAAGACATTCTAGTTTAAACATATAAAAATGAATAATTGCTAATACTAATGTTACTTTTCCGTCCAGCAATAAAAGTTATCAGTTCTGTATTAAGTGTGATTTTGAGACTTGAGTGAGATTGATTATTGTGATAATTGTTCATAAACAAGTTAGAAATAAATATTAACGTTGAATCATTATTTTATTTCATTCTTATTTAGAAAATTTTCATAAAATACATAAAGGTTAGATGTACACAAGTGCATGAAATTGTAAAATGAAAATAAAAAGATAAAATAAAAATATAATGACTTTATTAATTTCAGCATAACATTACCTGCTGATATTTCGTGTAACGCTAACGAACTACATTAAGAACCACCAGGTTATTAATCTACTGACATCCTTTAATATGGGTATAGTTACGTAAACGCATTCAGCTGAAACTTAATAGTAGAGTGCTGCAAAGATCGCTACAGGTTACATCAGACATAGTAAAGTCATTTTGGCGGGCCATTCATAAAAAAAACACTTCACGGCTAACCCCCCCCCCCCCCCCCACGTAGGACATTCTGCCAGTGGCAGCGTGTGAAGCGCCGAGTCCACGGTCTGGCTATCGCAATGGTAGCACTCAGGCGTTGACTCCTTGCGTCGTACCCTGAAGTCGGTTTTATTTTTGTTAAAATGGTACTTATTTGTCTAAACATTACTAAAATCTTAATGTCAATTTTAGTTTTTAAATAGAATACAATTGTACATTCTAGAACATGCAGATTATTGAAACACAAATGAATGCCCACCAACATCTTATGAGTAATAGATATTTCTAAAAGATAACGGGCTCAGGTAAACTTCCTAGTATTAACACCAATTATAAAACAATTTATAAACCGATGCCAGTAGAAATTATTTTATTTCAGTATTTATCTCTTGGAAAACATTCAAACAGTGAACACAGTAGTGGTGTAGTGTTAACCTGTTTGAATGCTTTAAATATTGCTTTAGGAACAAAAACTGTTTACCGACGTTAGGCACAAAATAAATTGTCTGTTTCTGAATCTATTGTCTTCATTGTTAGCCTTGAAAATGTATTACATGGTGAAGGAATAGGGCTTAAATAAATCTTGACACGTTATTTTAAATGGTTCAATCGTCTTACAAAGAGGCAGTGGTTCTAAATTTGCTTGTATTTTTGTTCTTTTTACCTCAGAACCATGCTATGTATTAACTAAGAAAATATCACCACTGAAGTTGGAAAATTTATGTATTTTCGTAAAATTTGTGAACTGTGAATATAGAAGCCGACTACGTAATGTGTAACCTCTATGCCATTACCTTATAGGATTTCTACAGTACCCGATGGTTGAATGGCAAAGAATGCCCTGGGCATCAGGTGCGCCTACGTACAAATTTAGCCCCATAAAGTATATTAATAAATAAAATGCAAGTATGCAGAATACAATTTATTATATTGTCCATCATGATAAGTTAAAGTTCATTTTAATAAACTTTGACGATGTCCAATCTGATGAGAGAGGTTGGTCGTCTGCCTAGTCGGGCGGGACGAACGCCAGCGCGGGCACAGGCGGCGCCGGGCCTGCCGCTATCCTGGGCTTCCGCACCTTGTTCCCCAACTGTAAATGTAGACAATGTTGAACACTCATCGGACTTTTGCACTAACACCAAGCTCATCATGTTACATAAAATTGAATTTTAATTAACTTGTTGTCTTACCGTAATAATCGAGTGATAGTTTCAGAACGTCGCCAGGAGTACATCGGACGAGATGGGCGCTACCACGGCCACATCACCAAATAGACTGTAAGAAAATTAAATTGAGTACGTTTTTTGAATCTAAACATTGTTACAAATCATAAAAGGAATAGGAAAAAGATATTTAATTAAAAAGTACTTACACATCAAACTTTAGGTTTTTTTGCTTTCACTTGTTGTTCTTCATTACAACGTCTTTTCTGGGCAACACTCGAAATTTTGTCAGGCAGGACGGGCGCTACCACGGCCACGGGCCGCGCCTGGCCTGCCGCGAGCCTGGGCTCCCGCACCTTGTTCACCAGCTGTAAAAATAGACAAAGTTGAACACTCATCGAACTTGTGCACTAAGACCAAGCTCATCATCTAAATAAATAATTAAAATGGGAGTGTCTGTTTGTAATATTAAAATAAGCGCTTTTTACTAAATGCATATGTATGTATGTTTATACGGTACATATACCAAAAATGAAGTTAAAAAAGAAATTGTCAGTCTGTTTGTTGGGGGCTATCTCTGGAACGGCTGGACCGATTTTGACGGGACTTTCACTGGCAGGAAGCTTATAATCTATAAAATAACTAAGGCTACTTTTTTTACATTAACTTTGTCCCGCGGCGTTACTCGCGGTACAACACTAACCGCGGGTAACACCGCGGGGTTCAGCCAGTGTTACATAAAATTGAATTTTAATTAACTTGTTGTCTTACCGTGATTATCGAGTGATAGTTTCAGAGCGTCGCCAGGAGCGCATCGGATGAGATGGGCGCTACCACGAATACGTCAGCGAATAGACTGTAAGAAAAATTAAATTGAGTACGTTTTTTGAATCTAAACATTGTCACAAATCATAAAAGGAATAGGAAAAAGATATTTAATTAAAAAGAACTTACACATCAAACTTTAGGTTTTTTTGCTTTCACTTGTTGTTCTTCATTACAACGTCTCTTCTGGGCAACACTCGAAATTTTGTCAGGCAGGACGGGCGCTACCACGGCCACGGGCGGCGCCTGGCCTGCCGCGAGCCTGGGCTCCCGCACCTTGTTCACCAGCTGTAAAAATAGACAAAGTTGAACATTCATCGAACTTTTGCACTAAGACCAAGCTCATATAAAGCTTTGAAAATTTAATTAAATAAACTTAAACTTAGAAAACAAAATCACCTTGGCTTGTATTGGCCACGCCGGGTCCACCAACTTGGTCTTTACGTCCAGTTGGTACAGTGTAGTGGCCGGAAAAATAGTGCGCCATGATTTTCGCAAATCGAACATCTGCGACCTGACCTTCTTATCCACCTGTCAAAGGAAAAACATCGTTAGAATAGTCTTGCAACCTAATTATCAGTATTGAAAAATGATCAATTATCTTTTTAATAATGGTTAATTACCTGTTGTAATGTCCCCGAAAACATTTCGACAATTTTCTGCTCAAACATCTGTATGTAGACGCCACCAACGTTCTTAACCAATGAGTCTACAAGGTACAGTATTGGCAGCTTGCCGTCGGAGTGAGCCTGAAAAGAAATGAATTGCTAGTTCCAAGCTTCAAGTTCAAGACAATCAGAAAGAATAAGGTAAGTTGTCGAAAAGTTACCTTCTCTAAATGCTTCTCCACTGCTTCAACGATAGCTGCAGCGTGGTCGATGTTCTTTACCGCCAGGTATGTGAGGTTGAAAATGCGAGATTGGCTGTAGGTAAGTACTGCCAGAAATGACGCATACTGCTCTATTACTTGTTTCGACGAACACATTTTGGTGGTATACAAAACAGACTTACTGTCACTGTAATGGGTACCGTGCCGCTTAATGCTTCGATCGCAACTGTGCCCGTGTCAAAATTGTCTCGCAGAGCTCGGCTCAGCTCGCCCGCCAGGTCGCACCGCCCTCTCTCTCGCCCCGCCCCCTCGTGGCTCGTGGCGTCACAGCTAACTGCCCCACTATTGGCGTTTTTATGGGCAGATGTAAATTTCACTTGAATTAAAGTTTAGTTTTGTTGTTGTTTTTATTGCAAGAGATTTATACAATTTTGAAAATAGATCTAACATAAATTTTATAACCGGTGTAATTTGTAAGACATATAAACTTTTGGTTTTGAGTTTCGTATACTTTACCTAATTTAAAGCTTGTGGAAATGAATGTTTTATGCGTGCCTGCAGAAGATAATTCATTATATTTATCTTTTGAAAGATTGAGTAGGGATTAGGAATTGCAGAGTTGTGGTTAAAGGAATATTGGAAGCAAAGGTAAATATTATTAATTGCCTTACCATAGACAGTTAAGAGGATTGGTCTATCTGCCATCAGTACAAAACTTTTCTATTTCCTTATTTTGTTGTGTCGTTCGTACCTACAATGTAAGTCAATCGGTCAGTAGGTACTCATTGGTGAACCTTTAGAAAATGTATGTACCTATGTAAATCTCACATCAAATTATTTTGCAATTAAGCGATGCTCTAGCTGCAACCGATTGTATTACTCAATCTGGGTGGTTTAGTGCAATACGATAGCTTATAAATTAATCTAATACACATCTGATTGCGCGCGTTTAGGTCTAATATACGTTAACGACTTACCTACATGTGGGTACGTACCTAATAAAACCTTGGTAATTAATTTAGTTTTGAATTAAGCTTGCTTTTGATGTATTTTAACATTGTAGAAATTAGGTACATTCGTTGTCTAAATAAGTCTTTTTATTGTAAATTCAATTCCAACGGTAGAAACGTATGTAGGCATAGTTATATTTAAAACCTAAAACTTAATATGCATGTTTGTTACGTTAAATACACAACAGCTCAATAGTTTATAGGTTAATTCGCATTTAGTAGCACCTTTATGTAATCAAATAAACTAATTTTTATACCTATGGTATTCGAATGCAATTATGTCTGAATGTTACGCCTTCACGGTTGAGCCATTGAACTGATTTAGATGAATGTTTGTATAGATATAAACTAGAACTTTCAAAAGTTACTTAACACGATGGACTGGTAGGATCAAGGTCTCCATCCCAAAAATACCACAAGTTTACCTACTTCAATATAAAATTATTTATTTTTGCGAATTGTGCTGATTACTTGTCGGCGTCAAGAAATACCTACAATTTAATGCCCCACTGTAGAGATGCCATCTCAGTTACAGTTCATAATGTTGCCACCCTACCAAAATAGATGTACCTATCGATATTTATTAATATCGATGATTTATTAATCAATATCAATATAGAGCATTCAAATTACTCATTTATTTTAAATAAAAATAAGTTATAAGTACGAGTATTTCATACAATCACATTAATTAATAGATCATTATTATTCAACGTGTAGCTAAAATTGTAACAGTTTGTAAATGACAAAGCTCTGAGGTAAAGAAAAATACAAGCTAATGTAGAATCACTTTCATATTGTAAATCGATAGAATTTAAAATACCACGTGTCAAGATTATTGAAGATAAGGAAGAAGGTAAGGAGATAGGTTACCTGCTATCTACTCGAAAGAACGCAATACAATTTGATGATAAACAACGAAGACAATAGATTTAGAAAGAGATTATTTACTTTGTGCCTAATTTCAGTAAAGCACATTGGTTTAGATAGTGTCCGTACACCAATTGTGGTTATAGTTGTGAAATACGAAAACATTAATTCATACAACTTAGGTGCTTGCCTAGGTAGTTATGTATCCCCCTGCACCTTCTGTCTTATATTAAGTAGCTACTCCGCTGGTTCAGCATTGCCAACGGATGTGTCTCTTAGAATTAGATGACGAATTGTTTTGACGATCGATAGACATGAAATATTGTAAGATGTTTTAAACATATTATAATGCTAGCCTCCGAATCGGCAGCTCACTAGTCGAGTTATTTTTTCTTTTATTTAAAAAACCCTTTGTCCAAACTATAAATTTAACTAGGTAGTAAAGACTAATAACATGAAAAATTAAAGCATTTTAGAAGAGTCAACAAACACATAACAAATCATATTTTGCTAGTGAGTGAGCGCAATAGAAGGGTCCTTTCATTTTGTATCTTATCAGTAATATCATAAACTGTTTTTTTAACAAAGAAATATTGAAAGCATTTAAACACTTTAACATCTTATCTGAACCAATTCTTCGTTCATTGTTGTTTTCCAAGAGCTAGATACTGAAATAAAGAAATCACTGTTTCCGCCGTTTTGTTAACAAATTGTTTCATAAATGGCACCTTAAGAATCCGTTATCTTTGAGAAATATCTATTATTTAAAGCATGTCGGTAAGAACTTGTGTTTCAATAATCAACACGTACAACAATAAAAATTAATTGTTTTCTATTCTACGTATTGACATTATCGTTTTAGTAATTTTAGTAAAAGACAAGTTAGGTGATCAAGTAATATTGTTTAATTTTATCTGATAAATAGTTATTAAATGTTAGTCTTAACGGCGTTTGAGGCTTTGCGCAGAAGCAGCAGTAGCGCCGGCATAACGACGAGCTGTGTCTGATGTGGTAACACTGCTGAGTATTGTTAATGGTAACGTCGATAGTTCGGTCCTTCTTGGTATTCCGGTTCGATATTATCAACCTATGGCATTACCTAGAACCTACACTACACTAACTATCGACAAAACTCATTCATTGTTCGCGCAAGTAGATTGGTGAATAATATATGTGGAGAAAATGACGAGTTTGAAGTATTCGGATCGAAGCCATCGCAGGTGATCAAAAATATATACTTTAGATTTTTTGGCTCCCATACGAATATGACAAACCAATAGAATAAGTTTAATGGTGTATGTATCTTTTAATTTAAATTTTCTTTTATATTGTATCATTTATCCTCTTCATATTTTCTCTTTTATGTATTTCTTCGTGTTTGAAATCTATTTGCGAATGCCTGTCAATAGCTCTGTAGATATTAATATTAGGATCTAAAAAGTGTGTTTATATGCTGTTGGAATTCCAAAAAATGTAAATTAAATAAAAATAATAACGAGCAGTACTTGGAAGATGAAATGGCGCTAGGATGTCGACGCAAGTTGCGTCCCACATCGAAGGCCCACCCTTCTTCCAGGGCAGTAACGACAGACAATCTTATCTCTTGGCATCGTTCCGTACCCGACCATTTGTTCATGAACAACTGGAACACCAGCTGTAACAAGACAGATAATGTCGTTAATATTGGCGATGCTGCTGCTTCTTCGGAAAGCTTCGCGGTTTCAAAACCAAAATCTAATAGTAAATGTATTTTGAACCGCTTGAGGTCCAGACATTACGTTCACGGGGTCCGAGTGCTTGCGCTACATTTAAACAATTAGCTAAGCAATTGTTTGACGCTTTTCGTGATCAAAGTGGCGGCCTCTATCTAGCACAGAGAATAGATGTACCTATGGATATTTATTAATATCGATGCTGATATTAATCCATTTTTATACAGATAGTTGAAATTACTAATTTACATTCAGTAAAAATATGTCATATGTATTTCATGCAATCATATTAATTAACGAATGATTATTATTATTCACCGTGATGCTAACATTATATACCTATATTATCTTTTCATCCTCTGTAGTGAAAATTTTTAGTTTGTAAATAATATAGCAAAAAATACAAATGTAGAACCATTTTCTTATTGTAAATCGGTTGAATTTAAAATAACACGTGTCCAGATTATTTGATCCCTAAGCTCAACTTGTTTTTAATGTTATAAACTTATGGATAAGTTTGTAAAGATAATGTAATAATGGGACATGTTTAAAACTCACTTACCTATGTGTGTGAAGAGGTTTATATATTACACGAAAGTTAAAATCTATTATAAAAAAAATATTTAAGAGAACTTATCAAACAGAAACTATTATTCATAGAGTAAAGAAGATATAGTTTTTTTTTGTCCCTGCTAGCCCTGTTAGCTACCACAATCGAAAATTTTTGTAAGACGAAAGGTGAGCCCCTCATCAAAATGAAGCCACTCACGAAAGATTAGCTTGATAGTAATAACTTGGAAAATTTGTTCTGGTGATCCCGGACTAATATGGCAGAAGCTATAAATAAATACAATGATGAGGATTTGAAATTTAACGAATGTGGCAACCATTAATGAAATACTCATTGGTCTTTAAAAATGTGTGAACTCATTATCAAATTACAAATAAAAACGATTAAGCACCTAATTAAGTGTGACAATTACTTAATTAGGATTTTTAGTGAACATTTCTGTTACGGATTAGGTAATGATTGATAACAAGTAACGCTCGTTAGTTAACGCACAGATTGTAAATAAATAGTTTTAATTAGTACTATAGGCTGCGTTATTAGTTAGATATTAATACTATGTTTTCAAATAGACACAATAAGTAGTAAATAGGAAGACATTCTAGTTCTAGTTTAAACATTTAAAAATGAATAATTACTAATACTAATGTTACTTTTCCGTCCAACAATAAAAGTAATCAATTCTGTATTAAGTGTGGATTTGAGACTTGAGTGAGATTGATTATTGTGATAATTGTTCATAAGCAGGTTTGAAATAAAATTTTATCTTGAATCATTGTTTTATTCTGTTCATATATAGAACATTTCCATAAAATACTCCAAGGTTTCATCGCTAACACACCCCGGCCGTGTTTAGGGATTGAAACCCAGTATATTTGAATTAGCTTTGTATATTTTTAATAGTTTTAAATTAATGTATTAGCCCATGTTCAGCGCTCAACGCGCGTCTTGCTAACGCGCGACAACAACTACATGTACTTTCGTTCTAGGAGTACACATGCTACGCACGTTTTTACAAGCAGTACCTAACGCGCGTTAGCAAAAGAAATTGCTATTCTTTGTAAAAATATTTATGGCAAGACTAATTACAGATGTTCTAAACAAACTTTAAGGTTTTACATATAAAATCATATTAAGCCATTCTTAACTTAATTATTAATTAAAATGTTGAATTACTTTTAATACATTGACAATTCATAACTTTAATTTATCCTCATTGCTGCAGGTTACAAAACTCTTGTACATAACTTTATCATGTCTTATCAGATAACGATTCAAACCTCTAATAGAGTAGTTTAGCAGTTACTCTAAGCTGCATGTTCATAAAAGGCATCATAATTATCGAAATTTCTAAAAGATAACGGGTTCTGACGGAAAACTCTTTCCTTCTTACTCTAAATGTAAAATATTAATACTATTTATAAAACAATTTGTTAATAAAACGATGCGGTGAGAGATTTTGTTATTCATCTCTCAGATATTCATAATAATGTATTAGTAGATAGTAAAAATTCGCTTATTCTGAAAAATATTTTATATCTTTACAATTTCTGTACCAACACGAAAAAAATACTGATAAAATTATAAATTTAAAAGAATAGATCTCATTGCTAGTAACATCTCTGAGGCAAAGGGTACACAACAAGTGGTACCATGATAAGGACATTAAGATCTGATGATGGCATCCAAGAGAAATCGATTCGAACCTTGAAGTCGGTTTTATTTTTGTTAAAATTGTACTTGTATGTTGTTACCAGTGGTTATTGTCGTACTACGAGTAACACCGCGGGGCAAAGCTAGTCTAAAAAAAATAGCCTAAGTTACTCCCTATATCATCAGCTATCTATCACTGAAAGTCCTGTCAATATCGGTTTACCCGGTTGCAGTAATTACCCGAAACAAATAGACAGAGAGACAGAAAGACAAAAATTGTAAAAATACATTTTTGGTATATGAACCATGTATACATACATATGCATTTAGTAAAAATCTGTTATTTTAATATTACAAGCAGACACTGCAGTTTTATTAATTGGTATAGTTGGAGATAGAGGGCCTGGCGGAGTTGGGCTCCAGTCCCAGCCAGGAGCCTCGCCGTCTCAAAGGAGATCGTGCGGTAACCCCTTATGATCCTGATGGCCAGCACTCATTGCGGTCGTCGCATTGTCTGTTCAGCTAGTCCCTCGTAGGTAATGTTCTTGTGAAAGCCTTCTTATGAAATAGAAAGGTAGTCAAAAGATGTTAAGAGGTCCCACACTCCGGGCGGGTATAGACACGTGGGATATGCAAATTAATAGAATTTGTATTAAAGACATGAAAATTGTATGAACCCTAAAAGGTTTAATTTATCAAATTAATTAAAAAGTTGTTACTTAATCACCTAATTAACCGACTTCAAAAAAAGGAGGAGGTTTCTCAATTCGACCGTATATATATATTTTTTTTGTGTGTTCGCGGATAACTTCGTCGTTTATGAATCGATTTTGATGATTCTTTTTTTAATGGAAAGTAGATGTCCTAACGGTGGTACCATGTTAAGAACATCAATATCTGATAATGGCATTCAAGAGTAATCGAGTCGAACCTTGAAGTCGGTTTTATTTTGGTTAAAATTGTACTTGTTTGTCTAAACATTACTAAAATCTTAATGTCAATTTCAGTTTTTAAATAGAATAGAATTGTTTACATTCTAGCACATGCAGATTATTGAAACACAAATGTCCACCAACATCTTATGAGCAATAGATATTTCTAAAAGATAACGGGTTCTAATGGTAAACTATTTTCTACTTCCTCTAAAGGTAAAGTATTAGCACCAATTCTAAAACAATTTGTTAACAAACCGATGCTAGTAGAAATTATTTTATTTCAATATCTATCTCTTGGAAAACATTTAAACAATGAACACAACATTGGTATGGTGTTAAAGTGTTTGAATGCTTACCATATTTCTTTAGAAACAAAAACTGTTTACCGACGTTAGGCACAAAATAAATTGTCTGTTTCTGAATCTATTGTCATCATTGTTGGCTTGAATTTGGCTTTGAATGTATTACATTATTTTAGACAGATGGTGATGGGACAGAGCTTAAATAAATCTTGATACGTGTTATCTTAATGAGTTCAATCGTTTTACAAAGAGGCAGTGGTTCTAAATTTGCTTGTATTTTTAACCGACTTCAAAAAAGGAGGAGGTTTCTCTGAAGTATTTTTTCTTTTTTTTGTGTGTTCGCGGATAACTTCGTCGTTTATTAACCGATTTTGATGATTCTTTTTTTTAATGGAAAGGAGATGTCCCAACGGTGGTGTTATGATAAGGACCTTAATATCTGATGACGGCATCCAAGAGAAATCGAGTCGAAACTTGAAGTCGTTTTTAATTTTTTTTTAAATTGTACTTGTTTGTTTTTTTACCTCAGAACCATGCTATGTATTAACTAAGGAAATATCACCACTGAAGTTGGAAAATTTATGTATTTTCGTAAATGTTGTGAACTGTGAATATAGTAGTCGACTACGTAATATGTAACCTCAGTGCTATTACCTTATAGGATTTCTACAGTACCCGAAGGTTGAATGGAAAAGAATGCCCTGGGCATTAGGTGCGCCTACGTACAAATTTAGCCCCATAAAGTATATTAATAAATAAAATGCAAGTATGCAGAATACAATTTATTATATTGTCCATCATGATAAGTAAAAGTTCATTTTAATAAACTGACGATGTCCATTTTGATGAGAGAGGTTGGTCGTCTGCCTAGTCGGGCGGGACGGGCGCCAGCGCGGGCACACGCGGCGCCGGGCCTGCCGCTATCCTGGGCTTCCCCGCACCTTTATCCCCAACTGTAAATGTAGACAATGTTGAACAATCATCGAACTTTTGCACTAAGACCAAGCTCATCATGTTACATAAAATTGAATTTAAATTAACTTGTTGTCTTACCGTGATGATCGAGTGATAGTCTCAGAGCGTCGCCAGGAGTACATCGGATGAAATGGGCGCTACCACGGCCACGTCACCGAATAGACTGTAAGAAAAATTAAATTTTTGAATCTAAACACTGTTACAAATCATAAAAGGAATAGGAAAAAGATATTTAATTAAAAAGTACTTACACATCAAACTTTAGTTTTTTTCTCTTGCTCTCTCTCTCTTGCCTCATCTGGGCAACACTTTTGTCGGGCATCGTCACGTCGGGCGGGACGGGCGCTACCACGGCCACGGGCCGCGCCTGGCCTGCCGCGAGCCTGGGCTCCCGCACATTGTTCACCAGCTGTAAATATAGACAACGTTGAACACTCGTCGAACTTGTGCACTAAGACCAAGCTCATCATCTAAATAAATAAATAAAATGGGAGTGTCTGTTTGTAATATTAAAATAACCGCTTTTTACTAAATGCATATGTATGTTTATACGGTACATATACCAAAAATGAAGTTAAAAAAGAAATTGTCAGTCTGTTTGTTGGGGTTATCTCTGGAACGGCTGGACCGATTTTGACGGGACTTTCACTGGCAGGTAGCTTATAATCTATAAAATAACTAAAGCTACTTTTTTTAGACTAACTTTGTCCCGCGGCGTTACTCGCGGTACAACACTAACCGCGGGTAACACCGCGGGGTTCAGCCAGTGTTACATAAAATTGAATTTTAATTAACTTGTTGTCTTACCGTGATGATCGAGTGATAGTTTCAGAGCGTCGCCAGGAGCGCATCGGATGAGATGGGCGCTACCACGAATACGTCAGCGAATAGACTGTAAGAAAAATTAAATTGAGTACGTTTTTTTATTCTAAACATTGTCACAAATCATAAAAGGAATAGGAAAAAGATATTTCATTAAAAAGTACTTACACATCAAACTTTAGGTTTTTTTGCTTTCACTTGTTGTTCTTCATTACAACGCCTCTTCTGGGCAACACTCGAAATTTTGTCAGGCAGGACGGGCGCTACCACGGCCACGGGCGGCGCCTGGCCTGCCGCGAGCCTGGGCTCCCGCACCTTGTTCACCAGCTGTAAAAATAGACAAAGTTGAACATTCATCGAACTTTTGCACTAAGACCAAGCTCATATAAAGCTTTGAAAATTTAATTAAATAAACTGAAACTTAGAAGACAAAATCACCTTGGCTTGTATTGGCCACGCCGGGTCCACCAACTTGGTCTTTACGTCCAGTTGGTACAGTGTAGTGGCCGAAAAAATAGTGCGCCATGATTTTCGCAAATCGAACATCTGCGATCTGACCTTCTTATCCGCCTGTCAAAGGAAAAACATCGTTAGAATAGTCTTGCAACCTAATTATCAGTATTGAAAAATGATCAATTATCTTTTTAATAATGGTTAATTACCTGTTGTAATGTCCCCGAAAACATTTCGACAATTTTCTGCTCAAACATCTGTATGTAGACGCCACCAACGTTCTTAACCAGTGAGTCTACAAGGTACAGTATTGGCAGCTTGCCGTCGGGGTGAGCCTGCAAAGAAATGAACTGCTAGTTCCAAGCTTCAAGTTCAAGACAATCAGAAAGAATAAGGTAAGTTGTCGAAAAGTTACCTTCTCTAAATGCTTCTCCACTGCTTCAACGATAGCTGCAGCGTGGTCGATGTTCTTTTCCGCCAGGTATGTGAGGTTGAAAATGCGAGATTGGCTGTAGGTTAGTACTGCCAGAAATGACGCATACTGCTCTATCACTTGTTTCGACGAACACATTTTGGTGGTATACAAAACAGACTTACTGTCACTGTAATGGGTACCGTGCCGCTTAATGCTTCGATCGCAACTGTGCCCGTGTCAAAATAGTCTCGCAGAGCTCGGCGCAGCTCGCCCGCCAGGTCGCACCGCCCTCTCTCTCGCCCCGCCCCCTCGTGGCTCGTGGCGTCACAGCTTACTGCCCTCCTATTGGCGTTTTCATGTACAGATGTAAATTTCACTTGAATTAAAGTTTAGTTTTGTTGTTGTTTTTATTGCAAGAGATTTATATAATTTTGAAAATAGATCTAACATAAATTTTATAATCGGTGTAATTTGTAAGAGATATAAACTTTTGGTTTTGAGTTTCGTATACTTTACCTAATTTAAAGCTTGTGGAAATGAATAATTTTTGCGTGCCTGCAGAAGATAATTCATTATATTTATCTTTTGAAAGATTGAGTAGGGATTAGGAATTACAGAGTTGTGGTTAAAGGAATATTGGAAGCAAAGGTAAATATTATTAATTGCCTTACCATAGACGGTTATCTATAGGATTGGTCTATCTGCCATCAGTACAAAACTTTTCTATTTCCTTATTTTGTTGTGTCGTTCGTACCTACAATGTAAGTCAATCGGTCAGTAGGTACTCATTGGTAAACGTTTAGAAAATGTATGTACCTATGTAAATCTCACATCAAATTATTTTGCAATTAAACGATGCTCTAGCTGCAACCGATTGTATTACTCAATCTGGGTGGTTTAGTGCAATACGATAGCTTATAAATTAATCTAATACACATCTGATTGCGCGCGTTTAGGTCTAATATACGTTAACGACTTACGTACATATAGGTACGTACCTAACAAAACCTTGGTAATGAAATTTTATTGAATTAAGCATGCCTTTGATGTATTCTAACATTGTAGAAATTAGGTACATTCGTAGTCTAAATAATTATTTTTTTCAATTCCAACGGTAGACACGTATTTAGGGATAGTTATATTTAAAACCTAAAACTTAATATGCATATTAGTTGCGTTATTACGTTAAACACACATATAACTCAATAGTTTATAGGTTAGTTCGCATTTAGTAGCACCTTTAAGTAATCAAATAAACTAATTTATATATGGTAATCTAATGTAATTATGTCTGAATGTTACGCCTTCACGGTTAAGCTATTGAACTGATGTGGATGAATGTTTGTATAGATTTTAACTAGAACTTTGAAAACTTACCTACTTAACACGATGGACTGGTAGGATCAAGGTCTCCATCTCAAAAAAACCACAAGTTTACCTACTTCAATATAAAATTATTTATTTTTGTGAATTGTGCTGATTACTTGTCGGCGTCAAGAAATACCTACAATTTATTGCCCCACTGTAGAGATGCCATCTCAGTTACAGTTTATAATGTTGCCACCCTACCAAAATAGATGTATCGATATTTATTAATATCGATGATTTATTAATCAACAACAACAACAATTACTCATTTATGTTAAATAAATATAAGTTATAAGTACGAGTATTTCATACAATCACATTAATTAATAGATCATAATTATTCAACGTGTAGCTAAAATTGTAACAGTTTGTAAATGACAAAGCTCTGAGGTAAAGAAAAATACAAGCTAATGTAGAATCACTTTCATATTGCAAATCGATAGAATTTAAAATACCACGTGTCAAGATTATTGAAGATAAGAAAGAAGGTAAGGAGATAGGTTACCTGCTATCTATTCGAAAGAATGTAATACAATTTGATGATAAACAACGAAGACAATAGATTTAGAAAGAGATTATTTAGTTTGTGCCTAATTTCAATAAAGCGCATTGGTTTAGATAGTGTCGGTACACCAATTGTGGTTAAGGTTGTGAAATACGAAAACATTAATTCATACAACTTAGGTGCTTGCCTAGGTAGTTATGTATCCCCCTGCATCTTCTGTCTTATATTAAGTAGCTACTCCGCTGGTTCAGCATTGCCAACGGATGTGTCTCTTAGAATTAGATGACGAATTGTTTTGACGATCGATAGACATGGAATATTGTAAGATGTTTTAAACATATTATAATGCTAGCCTCCAAATCGGCAGCTCACTAGTCAAGTTATTTTTTCTTTTATTTAAAAAACCCTTTGTCCAAACTATAAATTTAACTAGGTAGTAAAGACAAATATCATGAAAAATTAAAGCATTTTAGAAGAGTCAACAAACACATAACAAATCATATTTTGCTAGTGAGTGAGCGCAATAGAAGGGTCCTTTCATTTTGTATCTTATCAGTAATATCATAAACTGTTTTTTTAATAAAGAAATATTGAAAGCATTTAAACACTTTAACATCTTATCTGAACCAATTCTTCGTTCATTGTTGTTTTCCAAGAGCTAGATACTGAAATAAAGAAATCACTGTTTCCGCCGTTTTGTTAACAAATTGTTTGATAAATGGCACCTTAAGAATCGATTATCTTTGAGAAATATCTATTATTTAAAGCATGTCGGTAAGAACTTGTGTTTCAATAATCTACACGTACAAAAATAAAAATTAATTGTTTTCTATTCTACGTACTGACATTATCGTTTTAGTTATTTTAGTAAAAGACAAGTTAGGTGATCAAGTAATATTGTTTAATTTTATCTGATAAATAGTTATTAAACGTTAGTATTTCCGGCGTTTGAGGCTCTGCGCAGAAGCAGCAGTAGCGCCGGCATAACGACGAGCTGTGTCTGATGTGGTAACACTGCTGAGTATTGTTAATGGTAACGTCGATAGTTCGGTCCTTCTTGGTATTCCGGTTCGACATTATCAACCTATGGCATTACCTAGAACCTACACTACACTAACTATCGACAAAACTCATTCATTGTTCGCCCAAGTAGATTGGTGAATAATATATGTGGAGAAAATGACGAGTTTGAAGTATTCGGATCGAAGCCATCGCAGGTGATAAAAATATATACTTTAGATTTTTTGGCTCCAATTTAAATTTTCTTTTATATTGTATCATTTATCCTCTTTATATTTTCTCTTTTATGTATTTCTTCGTGTTTGAAATCTATTTGCGAATGCCTGTCAATAGCTCTGTAGATACTAATATTAGGATCTAAAAAGTGTGTTTATATGCTGTTGGAATTCCAAAAAATGTAAAATAAATAAAAATAAAAATAATACCGAGCAGTACTTGGAAGATGAAATGGCGCTAGGATGTCGACGCAAGTTGCGTCCCACATCAAAGGCCCACCCTTCTTCCAGGGCAGTAACGACAGACAACCTTATCTCTTGGCATCGTTCCGTACCCGACCATTTGTTCATGAACAACTGGAACACCAGCTGTAACAAGAGCAAGACAGATAATGTCGTTAATATTGGCGATGCTGCTGCTTCTTCGGAAAGCTTCGCGGTTTCAAAACCAAAATCTAATAGGTAAATGTATTTTGAACCGCTTGAGGTCCAGACATTACGTTCACGGGGTCCGAGTGCTTGCGCTACATTTAAACAATTAGCTAAGCAATTGTTTGACGCTTTTCGTGATCAAAGTGGCGGCTTTTATCTAGCACAGAGAATAGATGTACCTATGGATATTTATTAATATCGATGCTGATATTAATCCATTTTTATACAGATAGTTGAAATTACTAATTTATATTCAGTAAAAATATGTCATATGTATTTCATGCAATCATATTAATTAACGAATGATTATTATTATTCACCGTGATGCTAACATTATATACCTATATTATCTTTTTATCCTCTGTAGTGAAAATTTTTAGTTTGTAAATAATATAGCAAAAAATACATATGTAAATGTAGAACCACTTTCTTATTGTAAATCGGTTGAATTTAAAATAACACGTGTCCAGATTATTTGATCCCTAAGCTCAACTTGTTTTTAATGTTATAAACTTATGGATAAGTTTGTAAAGATAATGTAATAATGGGACATGTTTAAAACTCACTTACCTATGTGTGTGAAGAGGTTTATATATTACACGAAAGTTAAAATCTATTATAAAAAAAATATTTAAGAGAACTTATCAAACAGAAACTATTATTCATAGAGTAAAGAAGATATAGTTTTTTTTTGTCCCTGCTAGCCCTGTTAGCTACCACAATCGAAAATTTTTGTAAGACGAAAGGTGAGCCCCTCATCAAAATGAAGCCACTCACGAAAGATTAGCTTGATAGTAATAACTTGGAAAATTTGTTCTGGTGATCCCGGACTAATATGGCAGAAGCTATAAATAAATACAATGATGAGGATTTGAAATTTAACGAATGTGGCAACCATTAATGAAATACTCATTGGTCTTTAAAAATGTGTGAACTCATTATCAAATTACAAATAAAAACGATTAAGCACCTAATTAAGTGTGACAATTACTTAATTAGGATTTTTAGTGAACATTTCTGTTACGGATTAGGTAATGATTGATAACAAGTAACGCTCGTTAGTTAACGCACAGATTGTAAATAAATAGTTTTAATTAGTACTATAGGCTGCGTTATTAGTTAGATATTAATACTATGTTTTCAAATAGACACAATAAGTAGTAAATAGGAAGACATTCTAGTTCTAGTTTAAACATTTAAAAATGAATAATTACTAATACTAATGTTACTTTTCCGTCCAACAATAAAAGTAATCAATTCTGTATTAAGTGTGGATTTGAGACTTGAGTGAGATTGATTATTGTGATAATTGTTCATAAGCAGGTTTGAAATAAAATTTTATCTTGAATCATTGTTTTATTCTGTTCATATATAGAACATTTCCATAAAATACTCCAAGGTTTCATCGCTAACACACCCCGGCCGTGTTTAGGGATTGAAACCCAGTATATTTGAATTAGCTTTGTATATTTTTAATAGTTTTAAATTAATGTATTAGCCCATGTTCAGCGCTCAACGCGCGTCTTGCTAACGCGCGACAACAACTACATGTACTTTCGTTCTAGGAGTACACATGCTACGCACGTTTTTACAAGCAGTACCTAACGCGCGTTAGCAAAAGAAATTGCTATTCTTTGTAAAAATATTTATGGCAAGACTAATTACAGATGTTCTAAACAAACTTTAAGGTTTTACATATAAAATCATATTAAGCCATTCTTAACTTAATTATTAATTAAAATGTTGAATTACTTTTAATACATTGACAATTCATAACTTTAATTTATCCTCATTGCTGCAGGTTACAAAACTCTTGTACATAACTTTATCATGTCTTATCAGATAACGATTCAAACCTCTAATAGAGTAGTTTAGCAGTTACTCTAAGCTGCATGTTCATAAAAGGCATCATAATTATCGAAATTTCTAAAAGATAACGGGTTCTGACGGAAAACTCTTTCCTTCTTACTCTAAATGTAAAATATTAATACTATTTATAAAACAATTTGTTAATAAAACGATGCGGTGAGAGATTTTGTTATTCATCTCTCAGATATTCATAATAATGTATTAGTAGATAGTAAAAATTCGCTTATTCTGAAAAATATTTTATATCTTTACAATTTCTGTACCAACACGAAAAAAATACTGATAAAATTATAAATTTAAAAGAATAGATCTCATTGCTAGTAACATCTCTGAGGCAAAGGGTACACAACAAGTGGTACCATGATAAGGACATTAAGATCTGATGATGGCATCCAAGAGAAATCGATTCGAACCTTGAAGTCGGTTTTATTTTTGTTAAAATTGTACTTGTATGTTGTTACCCGTGGTTATTGTCGTACCACGAGTAACACCGCGGGGCAAAGCTAGTCTAAAAAAAATAGCCTAAGTTACTCCCTATATCATCAGCTATCTATCACTGAAAGTCCTGTCAATATCGGTTTACCCGGTTGCAGTAATTACCCGAAACAAATAGACAGAGAGACAGAAAGACAAAAATTGTAAAAATACATTTTTGGTATATGAACCATGTATACATACATATGCATTTAGTAAAAATCTGTTATTTTAATATTACAAGCAGACACTGCAGTTTTATTAATTGGTATAGTTGGAGATAGAGGGCCTGGCGGAGTTGGGCTCCAGTCCCAGCCAGGAGCCTCGCCGTCTCAAAGGAGATCGTGCGGTAACCCCTTATGATCCTGATGGCCAGCACTCATTGCGGTCGTCGCATTGTCTGTTCAGCTAGTCCCTCGTAGGTAATGTTCTTGTGAAAGCCTTCTTATGAAATAGAAAGGTAGTCAAAAGATGTTAAGAGGTCCCACACTCCGGGCGGGTATAGACACGTGGGATATGCAAATTAATAGAATTTGTATTAAAGACATGAAAATTGTATGAACCCTAAAAGGTTTAATTTATCAAATTAATTAAAAAGTTGTTACTTAATCACCTAATTAACCGACTTCAAAAAAAGGAGGAGGTTTCTCAATTCGACCGTATATATATACTTTTTTTGTGTGTTCAAAATTCAAAATTCACAATTCAAAAATTCAAAATTCATTTATTGGTGTGATTTTTGGTACATTTTACATGAGATCTTAATAATAAATAAATTAGTTCCTCGAAAAATCTACCTTGAAGGTGTACACTCTTTCTCATAATTTTGTAATTTATTATAAATAAGAGCAATCAACATAATTAAAATTAGATTAAGCATTATAACAAAAAATAAGATAATGATGCAATGGTAAAATTAAATAAATGTCAATGTCAAATAACTAACTATAATTAAAATAATAATAATAAAACGCCAAAATTAATAAATATCAATGTCAAATTATTTACTAAACTATGTCAAAATAAAATATCAATGTCAAATATCTTAGAATTTATCATTAAGGAATTCGTCAATGGTATAATAACATTTCTCCAATAATAGATGTCTTAATTTATTTTTGAATTCAATAATATTTAAGTCCTTAATTCCATTTGGTAATTTATTATAAATTTTTGGGGCCATACAAAGTATGCTTTTGTGCATGAAAGCGGTCTTTGATGGTCTAATGCATAGTTCATGTCTATATTCTTGTCTAATCATTTTATAGCGATGTTCAGATGCTTTTCTGAACAGATGCATGTTTTTTTTAACAAATAAAGCAGTCTCAAATATGTACAAGCAAGGTAAAGGCATTATTTTTAACAATACAAAATAAGGTTTGCAACTGTCAGTTATTTTTATACCGGTAATAGCTCTAATGCATCTTTTTTGCGCCTTGAACACCATGTCCTTATTGCAGGAGTTACCCCAAAACATGACTCCGTAGCGTAGTATAGAATCGACGTATCCATAGTATGCCGTGACTGTCGCTGCTTGATTGACTACTTTCTTTAGTTTATACAAAGCAAAAGCAAACTTACTAATCTTTTTAATTAATAATGAAGTATGTTGTTTCCAATTGAGTTGATTGTCGATTGTTAAACCTAGAAATTTTGTTTTTGCAACTTCTTCAATTTTTTCATTATTAAAGATTAAATTTAGATCCGGATTAGCTAATCTTTGGTGAAAGTTCATAATTTTTGTTTTCTTCAAATTTAGTATTAAGTAAGTTGTTATGCTCTAGCCAGATAACAGCTTGTTGTAATGCATCGATTATGTTAGCTTCAAAGTCTTTATTGTTTTTATCATGTTTAATAATGATAGTGCTGTCGTCAGCAAACAATGTCATAGGATAGGGTATATTCTGGGGGAAGTCATTTATGTATATAAGAAACAATAAAGGCCCTAGCACACTGCCTTGGGGCACTCCATAAGATATAATTCTTTCTTTAGATTTATAATTTATAACAGTTTTATTTCGCTTACAAATTCGTCTAATTTCTGTATATTGTGTTCTATTTTTTAAGTAAGAATTTATGAGTGATAAGACATTTCCTCTTATCCCATAAGCATTTAACTTGCTCAGCAGTATATCATGATTGACCAAATCGAATGCCTTGGTCATATCCATATATACCGCTGATATTGGGACTCTTTCATTCATGTTAGCTATGATATCATTGAGAAAGTCATATATGGCCATATTTATTGAGTGATCTTTCCTAAATCCTTTTTGTTCTTTCACAAGTATATTATGTTTGTTGAGGTATCCTTCTATGGACATATAGATCCATTTTTCGAATATCTTAGATATTACCGAAGTAAGAGCTATTGGCCTGTAATTTTTAATGTCTTTCTCATCGTCTTTTTTAAATAAAGGTTTTATAACAATAGGTTTAAGTTTATCAGGGTAGGTTCCAGACTCAATACATAAATTATATATGAAGCTGAGAGGATGTGACACTATTTCTGAAACATATTTTAGAACCTTTGTTGAAATATTGTCGTATCCTACACTATTTTTATTTTTTAATTCTTTTATAATTCTATTTACTTCGTCTGGTATAATAGGGGCCAAAAACATTGACTGGGCAGAGAAATCTATTTTATTGTCAGTGGTAAGTTGTATCGAAGTAGTGGAAAGCTTTTCTGCTTGACTTATGAAGTAGTCGTTGAAAGTATTTGCTATGTCTTTGGGAGTAGTGTATGTAACTCCGTCATAATTTATTTCTTTTATATACTCTGGCGGAGAGTTGCTTCTATTGCTATTTATTATATTCCATGTCATTTTCGATTTATTATATGCTGTCTTTATTTTATAATTATTCTTTGCTAATTGTGTAAGTTTTATAATTTTCTTAAGTCGATTTGAATAATTTCTAAGTCTTGTTACATTTATCTTAGATGGATTTAATCTATGTTGCCATAACAACTGTCTTTTTATGTGGCTACACCGTCTAATACCAGGTGTTAGCCAATTTGGATTCTTTGTTAACTTTCTTTTTTTGTAGATAATCGGAAAACATAAATCATAAAACAATTGGAATAGGTCCAAAAAGTTGTTATAAGCTACGTTAGAGTCTTTAGTAAGGTAGACCTCAGAAAAAGAAATTGATTTCAAACAGTCTTTGAATTTCACCAAGTTTTCATTACTATAGTCACGCACTTTTGTATTCCAACTTTTGATTAAACATGTCTTTTTTACTGGAAGCTTTAAAGTGTGTTCGCGGATAACTTCGTCGTTTATGAATCGATTTTGATGATTCTTCTTTTAATGGAAAGTAGATGTCCTAACGGTGGTACCATGATAAGAACATCAATATCTGATGATGGCATTTAAGAGTAATCGAGTCGAACCTTGAAGTCGGTTTCATTTTTGTTAAAATTGTACTTGTTTGTCTAAACATTACTAAAATCTTAATGTCAATTTCAGTTTTTAAATAGAATAGAATTGTTTACATTCTAGCACATGCAGATTATTGAAACACAAATGTTCACCAACATCTTATGAGCAATAGATATTTCTAAAAGATAACGGGTTCTAATGGTAAAATATTTTCTACTTCCTCTAAAGGTAAAGTATTAGCACCAATTCTAAAACAATTTGTTAACAAACCGATGCCAGTAGAAATTATTTTATTTCAGTATCTATCTCTTTGAAAACATTTAAACAATGAACACAACATTGGTATTTAGTTAAAGTGTTTGAATGCTTACAATATTTCTTTAGAAACAAGAACTGTTTACCGACGTTAGGCACAAAATAAATTGTCTGTTTCTGAATCTATTGTCTTCATTGTTGGCTTGAAATTGTATTACATTATCTTAGGCAGATGGTGATGGGATAGAGCTTAAATAAATCTTGATACGTGTTATTTTAATGAGTTCAATCGTTTTACAAAGAGGCAGTGGTTCTAAATTTGCTTGTATTTTTAACCGACTTCAAAAAAGGAGGAGGTTTCTCTGAAGTATTTTTTCTTTTTTTTGTGTGTTCGCGGATAACTTCGTCGTTTATTAACCGATTTTGATGATTCTTTTTTTAATGGAAAGGAGATGTCCCAACGGTGGTACCATGATAAGGACCTTAATATCTGATGATGGCATCCAAGAGAAATCGAGTCGAAACTTGAAGTCGGTTTCATTTTTGTTAAAATTGTACTTGTTTGTTTTTTTACCTAACAACCATGCTTTGTATTAACTAAGGAAATATCACCACTGAAGTTGGAAAATTTATGTATTTTCGTAAATGTTGTGAACTGTGAATATAGTAGTCGACTACGTAATATGTAACCTCAGTGCTATTACCTTATAGGATTTCTACAGTACCCGAAGGTTGAATGGAAAAGAATGCCCTGGGCATTAGGTGCGCCTACGTACAAATTTAGCCCCATAAAGTATATTAATAAATAAAATGCAAGTATGCAGAATACAATTTATTATATTGTCCATCATGATAAGTTAAAGTTCATTTTAATAAACTTTGACGATGTCCATTCTGATGAGAGAGGTTGGTCGTCTGCCTAGTCGGGCGGGACGGGTGCCAGCGCGGGCACAGGCGGCGCCGGGCCTGCCGCTATCCTGGGCTTCCGCACCTTGTTCCCCAACTGTAAATGTAGACAATGTTGAACACTCATCGGACTTTTGCACTAAGACCCAGCTCATCATCTATACAAATAAATAAAATGGGAGTGTCTGTTTGTAATATTAAAATAACCGCTATTTACTAAATGCATATGTATGTATACACGGTACATATACCAAAAATGAAGCTAAAAAAATTTTTGTCTGTCTGTCTGTCCGTCTGTCTGTCTGTCTGTCTGTCTGTTTGTTCCGGGTAATCTCTGGAACGGCTGGACGGATTTTGACGGGACTTTCACTGGCAGGTAGCTGATGATCCGGCGAGTAACTTAGGTTACTTTTTTTAGACTAACTTTGTCCCGCGGCGTTACTCGCGGTACAACAATGACCGCGGGTAACACCGCGGGGTTCAGCTAGTGTTACATAAAATTGAATTTTAATTAACTTGTTGTCTTACCGTGATAATCGAGTGATAGTTTCAGAACGTCGCCAGGAGTACATCGGACGAGATGGGCGCTACCACGGCCACATCACCAAATAGACTGTAAGAAAATTAAATTGAGTACGTTTTTTGAATCTAAACATTGTTACAAATCATAAAAGGAATAGGAAAAAGATATTTAATTAAAAAGTACTTACACATCAAACTTTAGGTTTTTTTGCTTTCACTTGTTGTTCTTCATTACAACGTCTCTTCTGGGCAACACTCGAAATTTTGTCAGGCAGGACGGGCGCTACCACGGCCACGGGCGGCGCCTGGCCTGCCGCGAGCCTGGGCTCCCGCACCTTGTTCACCAGCTGTAAAAATAGACAAAGTTGAACATTCATCGAACTTGTGCACTAAGACCAAGCTCATCATCTAAATAAATAAATAAAATGGGAGTGTCTGTTTGTAATATTAAAATAACCGCTTTTTACTAAATGCATATGTATGTATGTTTATACGGTACATATACCAAAAATGAAGTTAAAAAAGAAATTGTCAGTCTGTTTGTTGGGGGGTTATCTCTGGAACGGCTGGACCGATTTTGACGGGACTTTCACTGGCAGGTAGCTTATAATCTATAAAATAACTAAGGCTACTTTTTTTAGACTAACTTTGTCCCGCGGCGTTACTTGCGGTACAACACTAACCGCGGGTAACACCGCGGGGTTCAGCCAGTGTTACATAAAATTGAATTTTAATGAACTTGTTGTCTTACCGTGATGATCGAGTGATAGTTTCAGAGCGTCGCCAGGAGCGCATCGGATGAGATGGGCGCTACCACAAATACGTCAGCGAATAGACTGTAAGAAAAATTAAATTGAGTACGTTTTTTGAATGTAAACATTGTCACAAATCATAAAAGGAATAGGAAAAAGATATTTAATTAAAAAGTACTTACACATCAAACTTTAGGTTTTTTTGCTTTTACTTGTTGTTCTTCATTACAACGTCTCTTCTGGGCAACACTCGAAATTTTGTCAGGCAGGACGGGCGCTACCACGGCCACGGGCGGCGCCTGGCCTGCCGCGAGCCTGGGCTCCCGCACCTTGTTCACCAGCTGTAAAAATAGACAAAGTTGAACATTCATCGAACTTTTGCACTAAGACCAAGCTCATATAAAGCTTTGAAAATTTAATTAAATAAACTTAAACTTAGAAAACAAAATCACCTTGGCTTGTATTGGCCACGCCGGGTCCACCAACTTGGTCTTTACGTCCAGTTGGTACAGTGTAGTGGCCGGAAAAATAGTGCGCCATGATTTTCGCAAATCGAACATCTGCGACCTGACCTTCTTATCCGCCTGTCAAAGGAAAAACATCGTTAGAATAGTCTTGCAACCTAATTATCAGTATTGAAAAATGATCAATTATCTTTTTAATAATGGTTAATTACCTGTTGTAATGTCCCCGAAAACATTTCGACAATTTTCTGCTCAAACATCTGTATGTAGACGCCACCAACGTTCTTAACCAGTGAGTCTACAAGGTACAGTATTGGCAGCTTGCCGTCGGGGTGAGCCTGCAAAGAAATGAACTGCTAGTTCCAAGCTTCAAGTTCAAGACAATCAGAAAGAATAAGGTAAGTTGTCGAAAAGTTACCTTCTCTAAATGCTTCTCCACTGCTTCAACGATAGCTGCAGCGTGGTCGATGTTCTTTACCGCCAGGTATGTGAGGTTGAAAATGCGAGATTGGCTGTAGGTAAGTACTGCCAGAAATGACGCATACTGCTCTATTACTTGTTTCGACGAACACATTTTGGTGGTATACAAAACAGACTTACTGTCACTGTAATGGGTACCGTGCCGCTTAATGCTTCGATCGCAAATGTGCCCGTGTCAAAATTGTCTCGCAGAGCTCGGCTCAGCTCGCCCGCCAGGTCGCACCGCCCTCTCTCTCGCCCCGCCCCCTCTTGGCTCGTGGCGTCACAGCTAACTGCCCTCCTATTGGCGTTTTCATGGGCAGATGTAAATTTCACTTGAATTAAAGTTTAGTTTTGTTGTTGTTTTTATTGCAAGAGATTTATATAATTTTGAAAATAGATCTAACATAAATTTTATAACCGGTGTAATTTGTAAGACATATAAACTTTTGGTTTTGAGTTTCGTATACTTTACCTAATTTAAAGCTAGTGGAAATGAATAATTTTTGCGTGCCTGCAGAAGATAATTCATTATATTTATCTTTTGAAAGATTGAGTAGGGATTAGGAATTACAGAGTTGTGGTTAAAGGAATATTGGAAGCAAAGGTAAATATTATTAATTGCCTTACCATAGACGGTTTAGAGGATTGGTCTATGTGCCATCAGTACAAAACTTTTCTATTTCCTTATTTTGTTGTGTCGTTCGTACCTACAATGTAAGTCAATCGGTCAGTAGGTACTCATTGGTAAACGTTTAGAAAATGTATGTACCTGTGTAAATCTCACATCAAATTATTTTGCAATTAAGCGATGCTCTAGCTGCAACCGATTTTATTACTCAATCTGGGTGGTTTAGTGCAATACGATAGTTTATAAATTAATCTAACACACATCTGATTGCGCGCGTTTAGGTCTAATATACGTTAACGACTTACCTACATGTGGGTACGTACCTAATAAAACCTTGGTAATTAATTTAGTTTTGAATTAAGCTTGCTTTTGATGTATTTTAACATTGTAGAAATTAGGTACATTCGTTGTCTAAATAAGTCTTTTTTTTGTAAATTCAATTCCAACGGTAGAAACGTATGTAGGCATAGTTATATTTAAAACCTAAAACTTTATATGCATGTTTGTTGCGTTGTTACGTTAAATACACAACACAACAGCTCAATAGTTTATAGGTTAATTCGCATTTAGTAGCACCTTTATGTAATCAAATAAACTAATTTATATACCTATGGTATTCGAATGCAATTATGTCTGAATGTTACGCCTTCACGGTTGAGCCATTGAACTGATTTAGATGAATGTTTGTATAGATATAAACTAGAACTTTGAAAAGTTACTTAACACGATGGACTGGTAGGATCAAGGTCTCCATCTCAAAAATACCACAAGTTTACCTACTTCAATATAAAATTATTTATTTTTGTGAATTGTGCTGATTACTTGTCGGCGTCAAGAAATACCTACAATTTAATGTCCCACTGTAGAGATGCCATCTCAGTTACAGTTTATAATGTTGCCACCCTACCAAAATAGATGTATCGATATTTATTAATATCGATGATGTATTAATCAATATCAATACAGAGCATTCAAATTACTCATTTATGTTAAATAAAAATAGGTTATAAGTACGAGTATTTCATACAATCACATTAATTAATAGATCATTATTATTCAACGTGTAGCTAAAATTGTAACAGTTTGTAAATGACAAAGCTCTGAGGTAAAGAAAAACACAAAAAATACAAGCAAATGTCGAATCACTTTCATATTGTAAATCGATAGAATTTGAAATAACACGTGTCAAGATTGTTGAAGATAAGGAAGAAGGTAAGGAGATAGGTTACCTGCTATCTACTCGAAAGGGTGTAATACAACTTGATGACTAACAATGAAGACAATAGATTTAGAAAGAGATTATTTAGTTTGTGCCTAATGTCAGTAAAGCCCATTGGTTTAGATAGTGTCCGTACACCAATTGTGGTTATAGTTGTGAAATACGAAAATATTAATTCATGTAACTAAGGTGCTTGCCTAGGTAGTAAATACAAATAACATGAAAAATAAAAACATTTTATCTTCCTCACCTTTACTAAAACATTTTTAGTTTAGGTACACGTTAGAAGAGTCAACAAACAAACAACAAATCATATTTTACGACTGAGTTTACCTACACCACAGATGGGTCCTTTAATTTTGTGTCTTATCAGTCATATCATAATTTGTTTTTTTAACAAAGAAATATTGAAAGCATTCAAACACTTTAACATCTCATCTGTACCATTTTTTTGTTCATTGTTGTTTTCCAAGAGCTAGATACTGAAATAAAAAAAATACTGAAAAAAAAACATATATAAAGATAAAACTTATACTATTTTTAAATATGTTTAATTTTAAGTTTTAATTGAGTATATAGTCTCGTTTGTTCCTTGTTTAATTCATAGCGTTTGATTTTGTATAATCTGGTTCGGCGCGAGGACCCTGGTGACACTGGCAATTTTATGCCTATCACGGGCACTAGCGATCCTCAACCAAAGTTATTCTACTACCTGGATTTCATGCAATTCAATTTGTAAATTAATGTATTTTGGTGTGGGCGAGAAATAAACATTTTTTATTTATTTATTTATTTTATTTTATTACTGTCTCCGTCGTTTTGTTAACAAATTGTTACATAATTGCCACCTTAAGAATCCATTATCTTTGAGAAATCCCTATCATGTAAAATATGTTGGTAAGAATTTGTGTTTCAATAATCTGCACGTACAATTCACAAGAATAAAGACGACTTCTTTTTTTAATGAAAAGGAGATGTCCTAACGGTAGTACCATGATAAGGACACTAAGATATGATGATGGCATCCAAGAGAAATCGAGTAAAACCTTGAAGTCGTTTGAGGCTTTGCGGTACTTGGAAAATGAGATGGCGTTAGGGTGTCGACGCAAGTTGCATCCCTCATCAAAGGCTTACCCTTCTTCCATGGCAGTAACTACATCTACTCTTGCCATCGTTCCGCACCAGACCATTTGTTCATGAATAACTCGAACGCCGGCTGTAACAGAGCACGACGGATAATGTCGTTAATATTGGCGCTGCTAATGCTTATGCTGAAAGCCTCAAGGCCTAAGTACCAGAATCTAATAGGTACATTTGAACCGCTTGAGATCGAGATCATAGGTTCATGGGGTCCAAGTGCTTGCGCTACATTTGAGGAACTAGCTAAGTAACTGATTTATCTAGCACAGAGAATAGATGTACCTATCGATATTTATTATGCTGATATAAATGAATATATTTACAGATAATTGAAATAACTAAATTGTGTTCAATAAAAATATGTCATGCGTATGTATTTCATACAATCAATTTAATTAACGGATTATTAATTATTATGCAACGTGATGCTGACATTATATACCCACATACATTTTTCATCCTCAGTAAAACAGAGGTAACAGGGATAAAAAACTTTTAATAGGACTAGCAGGGACAAAAACACTTTGAGCGTAGGGCCGGGTTTACTAGCTGATTTTTTAACAGTTCCTTAGTTAATATTTACATAATTTAACAACCACATTGTCCTACAAATTGCGCAGTACGTTATCACGGTCCTACGCTCAAAGCTTTTCTGTCCCTGCTAGCCCTGTTAGCTACAACAATCGAAAATTTTTGTAAGACGAAAGGTGGGCCCCTCATCGAAATGAAGGCACTCACGAAAAATTAGCTTGATAGTAAGTACTTGTAAAATTTGTTCTGGTGATCCCGGACTAATATGGCAGAAGCTATAAAAAATAAATAATGATAAGGATTTGAAATTTAATGAATATGACAACCACTAATGAAATACTCATTGATCATTAAAAATGTGTGAAACAAACAAAAACGATTAAGCACCTAATTAAGTGTGACAATTACTTAATTATGATTTTTAGTGAACATTTCTGTCACGGATTAGGTCATGATTGATAACAAGTAACGCTCGTTAGTTAACGCACAGATTGTAAATAAATAGTTTTAATTAGTAGCTTAAGCTGCGTTATTAGTTAGATATTAATACTATATTTTCAAATAGACACTATAAGGAGTAAAGAGGAAGACATTCTAGTTTAAACATATAAAAATGAATAATTGCTAATACTAATGTTACTTTTCCGTCCAGCAATAAAAGTTATCAGTTCTATATTAAGTGTGATTTTGAGACTTGAGTGAGATTGATTATTGTGATAATTGTTCATAAGCAAGTTTGAAATAAATACTAACGTTGAATCATTATCTTATTTCATTCTTATTTAGAAAATTTTCATAAAATACATAAAGGTTAGATGTACACAAGTGCATGAAATTGTAAAATGAAAATAAAAAGATAAAATAAAAATATAATGACTTTATTAATTTCAGCATAACATTACCTGCTGATATTTCGTGTAACGCTAACGAACTACATTAAGAACCAACAGGTTATTAATCTACTGACATCCTTTAATATGGGTATAGTTACGTAAACGCATTCAGCTGAAACTTAATAGTAGAGTGCTGCAAAGATCGCTACAGGTTACATCAGACATAGTAAAGTCATTTTGGCAGGCCATTCATAAAAAAAACACTTCACGGCTCCCCCCCCCCCCCCCACGTAGGACATTCTGCCAGTGGCAGCGTGTGAAGCGCCGAGTCCACGGTCTGGCTATCGCAATGGTAGCACTCAGGCGTTGACTCCTTGCGTCGTACCCTGAAGTCGGTTTTATTTTTGTTAAAATGGTACTTGTTGGTCTAAACATTACTAAAATCTTAATGTCAATTTTAGTTTTTAAATAGAATACAATTGTACACTCTAGAACATGCAGATTATTGAAACACAAATGAATGCCCACCAACATCTTATGAGTAATAGATATTTCTAAAAGATAACGGGCTCAGGTAAACTTCCTAGTATTAACACCAATTATAAAACAATTTGTAAACCGATGCCAGTAGAAATTATTTTATTTCAGTATCTATCTCTTGGAAAACATTCAAACAGTGAACACAATAGTGGTGTGGTGTTAACCTGTTTGAATGCTTTAAATATTGTTTTAGGAACAAAAACTGTTTACCGACGTTAGGCACAAAATAAATTGTCTGTTTCTGAATCTATTGTCTTCATTGTTAGCCTTGAAATTGTATTACATGGTGATGGGATAGGGCTTAAATAAATCTTGACACGTTATTTTAAATGGTTCAATCGTTTTACAAAGAGGCAGTGGTTCTAAATTTGCTTGTATTTTTGTTCTTTTTACTGAGGTAAAAATTCATTATGGGAACCATGCTATGTATTAACTAAGGAAATATCACCACTGAAGTTGGAAAATTTATGTATTTTCGTAAAATTTGTGAACTGTGAATATAGTAGCCAACTACGTAATGTGTAACCTCTATGCCATTACCTTATAGGATTTCTACAGTACCCGAAGGTTGAATAGAAAAGAATGCCCTGGGCATTAGGTGCGCCTACGTACAAATTTAGCCCCATAAAGTATATTAATAAATAAAATGCAAGTATGCAGAATACAATTTATTATATTGTCCATCATGATAAGTTAAAGTTCATTTTAATAGACTTTGACGATGTCCGTTGTAATGAGAGAGGTTGGTCGTCTGCCTAGTCGGGCGGGACGGGCGCCGGGCCTGCCGCTATCCTGGGCTTCCGCACCTTGTTCCCCAACTGTAAATGTAGACAATGTTGAACACTCATCGGACTTTTGCACTAAGACCAAGCTCATCATGTTACATAAAATTGAATTTTAATTAACTTGTTGTCTTACCAACAACGACCAAGCTCATCATCTAAATAAATAAATAAAATGGGAGTGTCTGTTTGTAATATTAAAATAACCACTTTTTACTAAATGCATATGTTGTTGTATGTTTATACGGTACATATACCAAAAATGAAGTTAAAAAAGAAATTGTCAGTCTGTTTGTTGGGGGTTATCTCTGGAACGGCTGGACCGATTTTGACGGGACTTTCACTGGCAGGTAGCTTATAATCTATAAAATAACTAAGGCTACTTTTTTTAGACTAACTTTGTCCCGCGGCGTTACTCGCGGTACAACACTAACCGCGGGTAACACCGCGGGGTTCAGCCAGTGTTACATAAAATTGAATTTAAATTAACTTGTTGTCTTACCGTGATGATCGAGTGATAGTCTCAGAGCGTCGCCAGGAGTACATCGGACGAGATGGGCGCTACCACGGCCACATCACCAAATAGACTGTAAGAAAAATTAAATTGAGTACGTTTTTTGAACCTAACATTGTTACAAATCATAAAAGGAATAGGAAAAAGATATTTAATTAAAAAGTACTTACACATCAAACTTTAGGTTTTTTTGCTTTCACTTGTTGTTCTTCATTACAACGCCTCTTCTGGGCAACACTCGAAATTTTGTCAGGCAGGACGGGCGCTACCACGGCCACGGGCGGCGCCTGGCCTGCCGCGAGCCTGGGCTCCCGCACCTTGTTCACCAGCTGTAAAAATAGACCAAGTTGAACATTCATCGAACTTTTGCACTAAGACCAAGCTTTATACCAATATAAAGCTTTGAAAATTTAATTAAATAAACTTAAACTTAGAAAACAAAATCACCTTGGCTTGTATTGGCCACGCCGGGTCCACCAACTTGGTCTTTACGTCCAGTTGGTACAGTGTAGTGGCCGGAAAAATAGTGCGCCATGATTTTCGCAAATCGAACATCTGCGACCTGACCTTCTTATCCGCCTGTCAAAGGAAAAACATCGTTAGAATAGTCTTGCAACCTAATTATCAGTATTGAAAAATGATAAATTATCTTTTTAATAATGGTTAATTACCTGTTGTAATGTCCCCGAAAACATTTTGCATATTTTCTGCGCAAACATCTGTATGTAGACGCCACCAACGTTCTTAACCAGTGAGTCTACAAGGTACAGTATTGGCAGCTTGCCGTCGGGGTGAGCCTGCAAAGAAATGAAGTGCTAGTTCCAAGCTTCAAGTTCAAGATAATCGGAAAGAATAATAAGGTAAGTTGTCGAAAAGTTACCTCCTCTAAATGCTTCTCCACTGCTTCAACGATAGCTGCAGCGTGGGTGATGTTCTTTTCCGCCAGGTACGTAAGATTAAAAATGCGAGATTGGCTGTAGGTTAGTACTGCCAGAAATGACGCATACTGCTCTACTACTTGTTTCGATGAACTCATTTTGGTGGTATACAAAATACGCTTACCGTCACTGTAATGGGTACCGTGCCGCTTAATGCTTCGATCGCAACTGTGCCCGTGTCAAAATAGTCTCGCAGAGCTCGGCTCAGCTCGCCCGCCAGGTCGCACCGCCCTCTCTCTCGCCCCGCCCCCTCGTGGCGTCACAACTAACTGCCCTCCTATTGGTGTTTTTATGGGTAGATGTAAATTTCACTTGAATTAAAGTTTAGTTTTGTTGTTGTTTTTATTGCAAGAGATTTAAATAATTTTGAAAATAGATCTAACATCAATTTTATAATCGGTGTAATTTGTAAGACATTTAAACTTTTGGTTTTGAGTTTCGTATAATTTACCTAATTTAAAGTTTGTGGAAATGAATAATTTTTGCGTGCCTGCAGAAGATAATTCATTATATTTATCTTTTGAGCGATTTTGTAAGGATTAGGAATTACAGAGTTGTGGTTAAAGGAATATTGGAAGCAAAGGTAAATATTATTAATTGCCTTACCATAGACGGTTAAGAGGATTGGTCTATCTGCCATCAGTACAAAACTTTTCTATTTCCTTATTTTGTTGTGTCGTTCGTACCTACAATGTAAGTCAATCGGTCAGTAGGTACTCATTGGTGAACCTTTAGAAAATGTATGTACCTATGTAAATCTCACATGAAATTATTTTGCAATTAAGCGATGCTCTAGCTGCAATCGATTGTATTACTCAATCTGGATGGTTTAGTGCAATACGATAGCTTATAAATTAATCTAATACACATCTGATTGCGCGCGTTTAGGTCTAATATACGTTAACGACTTACCTACATGTGGGTACGTACCTAATAAAACCTTGGTAATTAATTTAGTTTTGAATTAAGCATGCCTTTGATGTATTCTAACATTGTAGAAATTAGGTACATTCGTAGTCTAAATAATAATTTTTTTCAATTCCAACGGTAGAAACGTATTTAGGGATAGTTATATTTAAAACCTAAAACTTAATATGCATATTTGTTGCGTTATTACGTTAAATACACATAATAGCTCAATAGTTTATAGGTTAGTTCGCATTTAGTAGCACCTTTAAGTAATCAAATAAACTAATTTATATATGGTTGAATGTTACGCCTTCACGGTTGAGCCATTGAATTGATTTAGATGAATATTTGTATAGATATAAACTAGAACTTTGAAAAGTTACTTAACAAGATGGACTGGTAGGATCAAGGTCTCCATCTCAAAAAAACCACAAGATTACCTACTTCAATATAAAATGATTTATGTCGGCGTCAAGAAATACCTACAATTTAATGCCTCACTGTAGAGATGCCATCTCAGTTACAGTTCATAACGTTGCCACCCTACCAAAAAAGATGTATCGATGTTTATTAATATGGATGATGTATAAATCAATATCAATACAGAGCATTCAAATTATCAATTTATATTAAATAAAAATAAGTTATAAGTACGAGTATTTCATGCAATCACATTAATTAACAGATCATTATTATTCAACGTGTCGCTAACATTGTAACAGTTTGTAAATGACAAAGCTCTGAGGTAAAGCTAGCTATTCTATTCTATTCTAAAGAAAAATACAAGCCAATGTAGAATCACTTTCATATTGTAAATCGATAGAATTAAAAATACCACGTGTCAAGATTATTGAAGATAAGGAAGAAGGTAAGGAGATAGGTTACCTGCTATCTACTCGAAAGAATGTAATACAATTTGATGATAAACAACGAAGACAATAGATTTAGAAAGAGATTATTTAGTTTGTGCCTAATTTCAGTAAAGCGCATTGGTTTAGATAGTGTCGGTACACCAATTGTGGTTATAGTTGTGAAATACGAAAACATTAATTCATACAACTTAGGTGCTTGCCTAGGTAGTTATGTATCCCCCTGCACCTTCTGTCTTATATTAAGTAGCTACTCCGCTGGTTCAGCATTGCCAACGGATGTGTCTCTTAGAATTAGATGACGAATTGTTTTGACGATCGATAGACATGGAATATTGTAAGATGTTTTAAACATATTATAATGCTAGCCTCCAAATCGGCAGCTCACTAGTCAAGTTATTTTTTCTTTTATTTAAAAAACCCTTCCAAACTATAAATTTAACTAGGTAGTAAAGACAAATAATAGGTAGAGTCAACAAACACATAACAAATCATATTTTGCTGGTGAGTGAGCGCAATAGAAGGGTCCTTTCATTTTGTATCTTATCAGTAATATCATAAACTGTTTTTTTAACAAAGAAATATTGAAAGCATTTAAACACTTTAACATCTTATCTGAACCAATTCTTCGTTCATTGTTGTTTTCCAAGAGCTAGATACTGAAATAAAGAAATCACTGTTTCCGCCGTTTTGTTAACAAATTGTTTCATAAATGGCACCTTAAGAATCCGTTATCTTTGAGAAATATCTATTATTTAAAGCATGTCGGTAAGAACTTGTGTTTCAATAATCTACACGTACAAAAATAAAAATTAATTGTTTTCTATTCTACGTATTGACATTATCGTTTTAGTAATTTTAGTAAAAGACAAGTTAGGTGATCAAGTAATATTGTTTAATTTTATCTGATAAATAGTTATTAAACGTTAGTATTTACGGCGTTTGAGGCTTTGCGCAGAAGCAGCAGTAGCGCCGGCATGACGACGAGCTGTGTCTGATGTGGTAACACTGCTGAGTATTGTTAATGGTAACGTCGATAGTTCGGTCCTTCTTGGTATTCCGGTTCGACATTATCAACCTATGGCATTACCTAGAACCTACACTACACTAACTACCGACAAAACTCATTCATTGTTCGCGCAAGTAGATTGGTGAATAATATATGTGGAGAAAATCACGAGTTTGAAGTATTCGGATCGAAGCCATCGCAGGTGATAAAAATATATACTTTAGATTTTTTGGCTCCCATACGAATATGACAAACCAATAGAATAAGTTTAATGGTGTATGTATCTTTTAATTTAAATTTTCTTTTATATTGTATCATTTATCCTCTTTATATTTTCTCTTTTATGTATTTCTTCGTGTTTGAAATCTATTTGCGAATGCCTGTCAATAGCTCTGTAGATATTAATATTAGGATCTAAAAAGTGTGTTTATATGCTGTTGGAATTCCAAAAAATTTAAAATAAATAAAAATAAAAATAATAACGAGCAGTACTTGGAAGATGAAATGGCGCTAGGATGTCGACGCAAGTTGCGTCCCACATCAAAGGCCCACCCTTCTTCCAGGGCAGTAACGACAGACAATCTTATCTCTTGGCATCGTTCCGTACCCGACCATTTGTTCAAGAACAACTGGAACACCAGCTGTAACAAGAGCAAGACAGATAATGTCGTTAATATTGGCGATGCTGCTGCTTCTTCGGAAAGCTTCGCGGTTTCAAAACCAAAATCTAATAGTAAATGTATTTTGAACAGCTTGAGGTCCAGACATTACGTTCACGGGGTCCGAGTGCTTGCGCTACATTTAAACAATTAGCTAAGCAATTGTTTGACGCTTTTCGTGACCAAAATGGCGCAAAATGGCGGCTTTTATCTAGCACAGAGAATAGATGTACCTATGGATATTTATTAATATCGATGCTGATATAAATCCATTTTTATACAGATAGTTGAAATTACTAATTTATATTTAGTAAAAATATGTCATATGTATTTCATGCAATGATATTAATTAACGAATAATTATTATTCACCGTGATGCTAACATTATATACCTATATTATCTTTTCATCCTCGGTAGTGAAATTTTTTAGTTTGTAAATAATATAGCAAAAAATACAAATGTAGAACCACTTTCTTATTGTAAATCGGTTGAATTTAAAATAACACGTGTCCAGATTATTTGATCCCTAAGCTCAACTTGTTTTTAATGTTATAAACTTATGGATAAGTTTGTAAAGATAATGTAATAATGTATATGCATAAAAATGCATAATAAATGTATATGTATATGTAATGTAGCAATCCTTGTCATGAATATTCCACAAACAGAGATGTTTTTTATGAAACTTACGAACAGAATGAATCCCTCACTAGAAAAATCTAGTGTTTTCGATAGAATTGCTGCCTTCGGGTCTCCGAATTTAAAATACGAATTGAGATCACTTACCCATGTGTGTGAAGAGGTTTATATATTACTCGAAAGTTAAAATCTATTATAAAAAAATATTTAAGAGAACTTCATCATCATCATCATCAGCCTATCGCAGTCCACTGCTGGACATAGGCCTCTCCAATTGAAAGAAATTATCCAAAGAGAACTTATCAAAAAGCAATTATTATTCATGGAGTAAAGAAGATATAGTTTTTTTGTCCCTGCTAGCCCTGTTAGCTACCACAATCGAAAATTTTTGTAAGACGAAAGGTGAGCCCCTCATCAAAATGAAGCCACTCACGAAAGATTAGCTTGATAGTAATAACTTGTAAAAGTTGTTCTGGTGATCCCGGACTAATATGGCAGAAGCTATAAATAAATACAATGATGAGGATTTGAAATTTAACGAATATGACAACCACTAATGAAATACTCATTGGTCATTAAAAATGTGTGAACTCATTATCAAATCACAAATAAAAACGATTAAGCACCTAATTAAGTGTGACAATTACTTAATTAGGATTTTTAGTGAACATTTCTGTCACGGATTAGGTAATGATTGATAACAAGTAACGCTCGTTAGTTAACGCACAGATTGTAAATAAATAGTTTTAATTAGTACTTTAAGCTGCGTTATTAGTTAGATATTAATACTATGTTTTCAAATAGACACAATAAGTAGTAAATAGGAAGACATTCTAGTTTAAACATTTAAAAATGAATAATTACTAATACTAATGTTACTTTTCCGTCCAGCAATAAAAGTAATCAATTCTGTATTAAGTGTGATTTTGAGACTTGAGTGAGATTGATTATTGTGATAATTGTTCATAAGCAAGTTTGAAATAAAATTTTATCTTGAATCATTGTTTTATTCTGTTCATATATAGAACATTTCCATAAAATACTCCAAGGTTTCATCGCTAACACACCCCGGCCGTGTTTAGGGATTGAAACCCAGTATATTTGAATAAGCTTTGTATATTTTTAATAGTTTTAAATGAATGTATTAGCCCATGTTCAGATGATGAGCGCTAAACGCGCGTCTTGCTAACGCGCGACAACAACTACATGTACTTTCGTTCTAGGAGTACACATGCTACGCACGTTTTTACAAGTAGTAGGAAGTTAACGCGCGTTAGCAAAAAAAATTGCTATTCTTTGTAATAATATTTATGGCTTAATTACTATTATTATAAAGTTTGTTTAGAGCATCTGTAATAAGTCATAATTACAGATGCTCTAAACAAACTTTAAGGTTTTACATACCTATAAAATCAATTTAAGCAATTCTTAACTTTATTATTAATTAAAATGTTGAATAATTTTTAATACATTGACAATTCATAACTTTAATTTATCCTCATTGCTGCAGGTTACAAAACTCTTGTACATAACTTTATCATGTCTTATCAGATAACGATTCAAACCTCTAATAGAGTAGTTTAGCAGTTACTCTAAGCTGCATGTTCATAAAAGGCATCATGATTATCGAAATTTCTAAAAGATAACGGGTTCTGATGGTAAACTGTCTCCTTCTTCCTCTAAATGTAAAATATTAATACTAATTATAAAACAATTTGTTAATAAAACGATGCGGTGAGAGATTTTGTTATTCATCTCTCAGATATTAATATTAATGTATTAGTAGATAGTAAAAATTCGCTTATTCTGAAAAATATTTTATATCTTTACAATTTCTGTACCTACACGAAAAAATTACTGATAAAATTATAAATTTAAAAGAATAGATCTCATTGCTAGTAACATCCTTGAGGCAAAGGGTACAAAACAAGTGGTACCATGATAAGGACATTAAGATCTCATGATGGCATCCAAGAGAAATCGAGTCGAACCTTGAAGTCGGTTTTATTATTGTTAAAATTGTACTTGTATGCTGAACCCCGCGTTGTTACCCGCGGTTATTGTCGTACCAAGAGTAACGACGCGGGACAAAGCTAGTCTAAAAAAAATAGCCTAAGTTACTCCCTATATCATCAGCTGTCTATCATTGAAAGTCCCGTCAATATCGGTTTACCCGGTTCCAGTAATTACTCGAAACAAATAGACAGTCAGACAGAAAGACAAAAATTGTAAAAAATACATTTTTGGTATATGAACCATGTATACATACATATGCATTTAGTAAAAATCTGTTATTTTAATATTACAAGCAGACACTGCAGTTTTATTAATTAGTATAGATAAAAATAAATAATAATCACATTAATTAACAGATCATTATTATTGAACGCGTCGCTAACATTGTAACAGTTTGTAAATGACAAAGCTCCGAGGTAAAGAAAAACACAAAAATACAAGCAAATGTAGAATCACTTTCATATTGTAAATCGATAGAATTTGAAATAACACGTGTCAAGATTATTGAAGATAAGGAAGAAGGTAAGGAGATAAGTTATGACGCCTCTCGAGCCAATCCTCTACTCTAACGGGTCTCACCGCCCCAATAAAGGCGTGCCCAGCGCTCGGTTACACTAGTCGTTCCCTCCATTCCTCCACGAGGGCCTGGCGGAGTTGGGCTCCAGTCCCAGCCAGGAGCCTCGCCGTCTCAAAGGAGATCGTGCGGTAACCCCTTATGATCCTGATGGCCAGCACTCATTGCGGTCGTCGCATTGTCTGTTCAGCTAGTCCCTCGTAGGTAATGTTCTTGTGAAAGCCTTCTTATGAAATAGAAAGGTAGTCAAAAGATGTTAAGAGGTCCCACACTCCGGGCGGGTATAGACACGTGGGATATGCAAATTAATAGAATTTGTATTAAAGACATGAAAATTGTATGAACCCTAAAAGGTTTAATTTATCAAATTAATTAAAAAGTTATTACTTAATCACCTAATTAACCGACTTCAAAAAAAGGAGGAGGTTTCTCAATTCGACCGTATATATATACTTTTTTTGTGTGTTCGCGGATAACTTCGTCGTTTATGAATCGATTTTGATGATTCTTTTTTTAATGGAAAGTAGATGTTCTAACGGTGGTACCATGATAAGAACATCAATATCTGATGATGGCATTCAAGAGTAATCGAGTCGAACCTTGAAGTCGGTTTCATTTTTGTTAAAATTGTACTTGTTTGTCTAAACATTACTAAAATCTTAATGTTAATTTCAGTTTTTAAATAGAATAGAATTGTTTACATTCTAGCACATGCAAATTATTGAAACACAAATGTCCACCAACATCTTATGAGCAATAGATATTATCTCCTGCTCAACCTCGTGGCCTAACCACCATCTTCATCTCTGAACCTCAAGGCTCCTAAAGCCACTACGTGACACGGGTTCTAATGGTAAACTCTTTTCTACTTCCTCTAAAGGTAAAGTATTAGCACCAATTCTAAAACAATTTGTTAACAAACCGATGCCAGTAGAAATTATTTTATTTCAATATCTATCTCTTGGAAAACATTTAAACAATGAACACAACATTGGTATGGTGTTAAAGTGTTTGAATGCTTACCATATTTCTTTAGAAACAAAAACTGTTTACCGACGTTAGGCACAAAATAAATTGTCTGTTTCTGAATCTATTGTCTTCATTGTTGGCTTGAAATTGTATTACATTATTTTAGGCAGATGGTGATGGGATAGAGCTTAAATAAATCTTGATACGTGTTATTTTAATGAGTTCAATCGTTTTACAAAGAGGCAGTGGTTCTAAATTTGCTTGTATTTTAACCGACTTCAAAAAAGGAGGAGGTTTCTCTGAGGTATTTTTCTTTTTTTTTTGTGTGTTCGCGGATAACTTCGTCGTTTATTAACCGATTTTGAAGATTCTTTTTTTAATGGAAAGGAGATGTCCCAACGGTGGTATTATGATAAGGACCTTAATATCTGATGATGGCATCCAAGAGAAATCGAGTCGAAACTTGAAGTCGGTTTCATTTTTGTTAAAATTGTACTTGTTTGTTTTTTTACCTAAAAACCATGCTATGTATTAACTAAGGAAATATCACCACTAAAGATGGAAAATTAATGTATTTTCGTGAATGTTGCGAACTGTGAATATAGTAGTAGACTACGTAATATGTAACCTCAGTGCTATTACCTTATAGGATTTCTACAGTACCCGAAGGTTGAATGGAAAAGAATGCCCTGGGCATTAGGTGCGCCTACGTACAAATTTATCGCATAAAGTATGTTAATAAATAAAATGCAAGTATGCAGAATACAATTTATTATATTGTCCATCATGATAAGTTAAAGTTCATTTTAATAAACTTTGACGATGTCCGTTGTGATGAGAGAGATGTTGGTCGTCTGCCTAGTCGGGCGGGACGGGTGCCAGCGCGGGCACAGGCGGCGCCGGGCCTGCCGCACCTTGTTCCCCAACTGTTCCCCAAATGTAGACAATGTTGAACACTCATCGGACTTTTGCACTAAGACCAAGCTCATCATGTTACATAAAATTGAATTTTAATTAACTTGTTGTCTTACCGTGATGATCGAGTGATAGTTTCAGAGCGTCGCCAGGAGTACATCGGACGAGATGTGTGCTACCACGGCCACGTCACTGAATAGACTGTAAGAAAAATTAAATTTTTGAATCTAAACATTGGTACAAATCATAAAAGGAATAGGAAAAAGATATTTAATTAAAAAGTACTTACACATCAAACTTTAGGTTTTTTTGCTTTCACTTGTTGTTCTTCATTACAACGTCTCTTCTGGGCAACACTCGAAATTTTGTCAGGCAGGACGGGCGCTACCACGGCCACGGGCGGCGCCTGGCCTGCCGCGAGCCTGGGCTCCCGCACCTTGTTCACCAGCTGTAAAAATAGACAAAGTTGAACATTCATCGAACTTTTGCACTAAGACCAAGCTCATCATCTAAATAAATAAATAAAATGGGAGTGTCTGTTTGTAATATTAAAATAAGCGCTTTTTACTAAATGCATATGTATGTTTATACGGTAAATATACCAAAAATGAAGTTAAAAAATAAATTGTCAGTGTTTGTTGGGGGTTATCTCTGGAACGGCTGGACTGATTTTGACGGGATTTTCACTAGCAGGTAGCTTATAATCTATAAAATAACTAAGGCTACTTTTTTTAGACTAACTTTGTCCCGCGGCGTTACTCGCGGTACAACACTAACCGCGGGTAACACCGCGGGGTTCAGCCAGTGTTACATAAAATTGAATTTTAATTAACTTGTTGTCTTACCGTGATGATCGAGTGATAGTTTCAGAGCGTCGGCAGGAGCGCATCGGATGAGATGGGCGCTACCACGATTACGTCAGCGAATAGACTGTAAGAAAAATTAAATTGAGTACGTTTTTTTAATCTAAACATTGTCACAAATCATAAAAGAAATGGGAAAAACATATTTAATTAAAAAGTACTTACACATCATACTTTAGTTTTCTTTGCTTTTACATGTGTTTGTTCTTTGCAATGCCTCTTCTGGGCACCGCTCAAAATTTTGTTGGGCAACGTCGTGTCGGGTCGGACGGGCGCTACCACGGCCACGGGCGGCGCCTGGCCTGCCGCGAGCCTGGGCTCCCGCACCTTATTCACCAGCTGTAAATAAACGAACGTTGAACACACCTCGAACTTATGCACTAAGACCAAGCTCCTAAATATACCTAATGCTTTGAATATTTAATTAACTAAACTTAAACTTAGAAAAAAACCTCACCTCGGCTTGTATTGGCCACGCCGGGTCCACCAACTTGGTCTTTACGTCCAGTTGGTACAGTGTAGTGGCCGGAAAAATAGTGCGCCATGATTTTCGCAAATCGAACATCTGCGACCTGACCTTCTTATCCGCCTGTCTAAGGAAAAACATCGTTAGAATAGTCTTGCAACCTAATTATCAGTATTGAAAAATGATCAATTATCTTTTTAATAATGGTTAATTACCCGTTGTAATGTTCCCGAAAACATTTCAACAATTTTCGACGCAAACATCTCCGTGTAGACGCCACCAACGTTCTTGACCACTGAGTCTACAAGGTAGAGTATTGGCAGCTTGCCGTCGGGGTGAGCCTGCAAAGAAATGAACTGCTAGTTCCAAGCTTCAAGTTCAAGATAATCGGAAAGAATAAGGTAAGTTGTCGAAAAGTTACCTTCTCTAAATGCTTCTCCACTGCTTCAACGATAGCTGCAGCGTGGGTGATGTTCTTCTCCGCCAGGTATGTCAGATTAAAAATGCGAGATTGGCTGTAGGTTAGTACTGCCAGAAATGACACATACTGCTCTACTACTTGTTTCGATGAACTCATTTTGGTGGTATACAAAATACGCTTACTGTCACTGTAATGGGTATCGTGCCGCTTAACGCTTTGAACGCGATCGCAACTGTGCCCGTGTCAAAATTTTCTCGCAGAGCTCGGCTCAGCTCGCCCGCCAGGTCGCACCGCCCTCTCTCTCGCCCCGCCCCCTCGTGGCGTCACAGCTAACTGCCCTCCTATTGGTGTTTTCATGGGTAGATGTAAATTTCACTTGAATTAAAAGTTTAGTTTTGTTGTTATTTTTATTGCAAGATATTTATATAATTTTGAAAAATAAATCTATCATAAATTTAAAAACCGGCGTAATTTGTGAGAAATAAAAACTTTTGCTTTTGAGGTTCGTATGCTTTATCTAATTTAAAGCTTGTAGAAATGAATTATTTTTGCGTGCCTGCCGAAGATAATTCATTATTTATCTTTTGAAAGATTGAGTAGGGATTAGGAATAACAGAGTTGTGGTTAAAGGAAAATTGGAAGCAAAGGTAAATATTATTAATTGCCTTACCATAGACGGTTAAGAGGATTGGTCTATCTGCCATCAGTACAAAACTTTTCTATTTCCTTATTTTGTTGTGTCGTTCGTACCTACAATGTAAGTCAATCGGTCAGTAGGTACTCATTGGTAAACGTTTAGAAAATGTATGTACCTATGTAAATCTCACATCAAATTATTTTGCAATTAAGCGATGCTCTAGCTGCAACCGATTGTATTACTCAATCTGGGTGGTTTAGTGCAATACGATAGCTTATAAATTAATCTAATACACATCTGATTGCGCGCGTTTAGGTCTAATATACGTTAAAGACTTACCTACATGTGGGTACGTACCTAATAAAACCTTGGTAATTAATTTAGTTTTGAATTAAGCTTACTTTTGATGTATTTTAACATTGTAGAAATTAGGTACATTCGTTGTCTAAATAATTCTTTTTTTTTTGTAAATTCAATTCCAACGGTAGAAACGTGTGTAGGCATAGTTATATTTAAAACCTAAAACTTAATATGCATGTTTGTTGCGTTGTTACGTTAAATACACAACAGCTCAATAGTTTATAGGTTAGTTCGCATTTAGTAGCACCTTTATGTAATCAAATAAACTAATTTATATACCTATGGTATTCGAATGCAATTATGTCTGAATGTTACGCCTTCACGGTTGAGCCATTGAATTGATTTAGATGAATGTTTGTATAGATTTTAACTAGAACTTTGAAAACTTACCTACTTAACACGATGGACTGGTAGGATTAAGGTCTCCATCTCAAAAAAACCACAAGTTTACCTACTTCAATATAAAATGATTTATTTTTGTGAATTGTGCTGATTACTTGTCGGCGTCAAGAAATACCTACAATTTAATGCCCCACTGTAGAGATGCCATCTCAGTTACAGTTCATAATGTTGCCACCCTACCAAAAAAGATGTATCGATGTTTATTAATATGGATGATGTCTAAATCAATATCAATACAGAACATTCAAATTATCAATTTATATTAAATAAAAATAAGTTATAAGTACGAGTATTTCATGCAATCACATTAATTAACAGATCATTATTATTCAACGTGTCGCTCACATTGTATCAGTTTGTAAATGACAAAGCTCTGAGGTAAAGAAAAATACAAGCTAATGTAGAATCACTTTCATATTGTAAATCGATAGAATTTAAAATACCACGTGTCAAGATTATTGAAGATAAGGAAGAAGGTAAGGAGATAGGTTACCTGCTATCTACTCGAAAGAATGTAATACAATTTGATGATAAACAACGAAGACAATAGATTTAGAAAGAGATTATTTAGTTTGTGCCTAATTTCAGTAAAGCGCATTGGTTTAGATAGTGTCCGTACACCAATTGTGGTTATAGTTGTGAAATACGAAAACATTAATTCATACAACTTAGGTGCTTGCCTAGGTAGTTATGTATCCCCCTGCACCTTCTGTCTTATATTAAGTAGCTACTCCACTGGTTCAGCATTGCCAACGGATGTGTCTCTTAACGAATTGTTTTGACGATCGATAGACATGGAATATTGTAAGATGTTTTAAACATATTATAATGCTAGCCTCCAAATCGGCAGCTCACTAGTCAAGTTATTTTTTCTTTTATTTAAAAAACCCTTTGTCCAAACTATAAATTTAACTAGGTAGTAAAGACAAATAACATGAAAAATTAAAGCATTTTAGAAGAGTCAACAAACACATAACAAATCATATTTTGCTAGTGAGTGAGCGCAATAGAAAGGTCCTTTCATTTTGTATCTTATCAGTAATATCATAAACTGTTTTTTTAACAAAGAAATATTGAAAGCATTTAAACACTTTAACATCTTATCTGAACCAATTCTTCGTTCATTGTTGTTTTCCAACAGCTAGATACTGAAATAAAGAAATCACTGTTTCCGCCGTTTTGTTAACAAATTGTTTCGTAAATGGCACCTTAAGAATCCGTTATCTTTGAGAAATATCTATTATTTAAAGCATGTCGGTAAGAACTTGTGTTTCAATAATCTACACGTACAACAATAAAAATTAATTGTTTTCTATTCTACGTATTGACATTATCGTTTTAGTAATTTTAGTAAAAGACAAGTTAGGTGATCAAGTAATATTGTTTAATTTTATCTGATAAATAGTTATTAAACGTTAGTATTTACGGCGTTTGAGGCTTTGCGCAGAAGCAGCAGTAGCGCCGGCATGACGACGAGCTGTGTCTGATGTGGTAACACTGCTGAGTATTGTTAATGGTAACGTCGATAGTTCGGTCCTTCTTGGTATTCCGGTTCGACATTATCAACCTATGGCATTACCTAGAACCTACACTACACTAACTACCGACAAAACTCATTCATTGTTCGCGCAAGTAGATTGGTGAATAATATATGTGGAGAAAATGACGAGTTTGAAGTATTCGGATCGAAGCCATCACAGGTGATCAAAAATATATACTTTAGATTTTTTGGCTCCCATACGAATATGAAAAACCAATAGAATAAGTTTAATGGTGTATGTATCTTTTAATTTAAATTTTCTTTTATATTGTATCATTTATCCTCTTCATATTTTCTCTTTTATGTATTTCTTCGTGTTTGAAATCTATTTGCGAATGCCTGTCAATAGCTCTGTAGATATTAATATTAGGATCTAAAAAGTGTGTTTATATGCTGTTGGAATTCCAAAAAATGTAAATTAAATAAAAATAATAACGAGCAGTACTTGGAAGATGAAATGGCGCTAGGATGTCGACGCAAGTTGCGTCCCACATCAAAGGCCCACCCTTCTTCCAGGGCAGTAACGACAGACAATCTTATCTCTTGGCATCGTTCCGTACCCGACCATTTGTTCATGAACAACTGGAACACCAGCTGTAACAAGAGCAAGACAGATAATGTCGTTAATATTGGCGATGCTGCTGCTTCTTCGGAAAGCTTCGCGGTTTCAAAACCAAAATCTAATAGTAAATGTATTTTGAACCGCTTGAGGTCCAGACATTACGTTCACGGGGTCCGAGTGCTTGCGCTACATTTAAACAATTAGCTAAGCAATTGTTTGATGCTTTTCGTGACCAAAATGGCGGCTTTTATCTAGCACAGAGAATAGATGTACCTATGGATATTTATTAATATCGATGCTGATATTAATCCATTTTATACAGATAGTTGAAATTACTAATTTATATTCAGTAAAAATATGTCATATGTATTTCATGCAATCATATTAATTAACGATTGATTATTATTAATTACCGTGATGCTAACATTATATACCTATATTATCTTTTCATCCTCTGTAGTGAAAATTTTTAGTTTGTAAATAATACCTATAGCAAAAAATACAAATGTAGAACCACTTTCTTATTGTAAATCGGTTGAATTTAAAATAACACGTGTCCAGATTATTTGATCCCTAAGCTCAACTTGTTTTTAATGTTATAAACTTATGGATAAGTTTGTAAAGATAATGTAATAATGGGACATGGTTTAAAACTGCGTACGTACATGATTTAAAGGGTTACTGTTTATACTTTGATAACGTCAGTATAGTAAAAGATAGTTTTTATGTATTTTTGATTAAATCGAAACGTCATAAATAATTAATTGTATCCTTGTCTTCCTTACCGACTTTTGTCCACGTGTCCCAATTCTGAATAACTTATTTAAAAACTTGCACCTACGCCAAATCTTCGACATGTCTGGTGTAGCAATCCTTGTCATGAATATTCCACAAACAGAGATGTTTTTTATGAAACTTACGAACAGAATGAATCCCTCACTAGAAAAATCTAGTGTTTTCGATAGAATTGCTGCCTTCGGGTCTCCGAATTCAAAATACGAATTGAGATCACTTACCCATGTGTGTGAAGAGCTTTATATACTACTCGAAAGTTAAAATCTATTATAAAAAAATATTTAAGAGAACTTCATCATCATCATCATCAGCCTATCGCAGTCCACTGCTGGACATAGGCCTCTCCAATTGAAAGAAATTATCCAAAGAGAACTTATCAAAAAGAAATTATTATTCATGGAGTAAAGAAGATATAGTTTTTTTGTCCCTACTAGCCCTGTTAGCTACCACAATCGAAATTTTTTGTAAGACGAAAGGTGAGCCCCTCATCAAAATGAAGCCACTCACGAAAGATTAGCTTGATAGTAATAACTTGTAAAAGTTGTTCTGGTGATCCCGGACTAATATGGCAGAAGCTATAAATAAATACAATGATGAGGATTTGAAATTTAACGAATATGACAACCACTAATGAAATACTCATTGGTCTTTAAAAATGTGTGAACTCATTATCAAATTACAAATAAAAACGATTAAGCACCTAATTAAGTGTGACAATTACTTAATTAGGATTTTTAGTGAACATTTCTGTCACGGATTAGGTAATGATTGATAACAAGTAACGCTCGTTAGTTAACGCACAGATTGTAAATAAATAGTTTTAATTAGTACTTTAAGCTGCGTTATTAGTTAATATTAATACTATGTTTTCAAATAGACACAATAAGTAGTAAATAATAATAGTCATAAGCAAGTTTCAAATTAAATTTTATCTTGAATCATTGTTGTATTCTGTTCATATATAGAACATTTCCATAAAATACTCCAAGGTTTCATCGCTAACACACCCCGGCCGTGTTTAGGGATTGAAACCCAGTATATTTGAATAAGCTTTGTATATTTTTATAATAATAGTTTTAAATGAATGTATTAGCCCATATTCAGATGATGAGCGCTCAACGCGCGTCTTGCTAACGCGCGATAACAACTACATGTACTTTCGTTCTAGGAGTACACATGCTACGCACGTTTTTACAAGTAGTAGTTAACGCGCGTTAGCAAAAAAAATTGCTATTCTTTGTAATAATATTTATGGCTAGACTAATTGCAGATGTTCTAAACAAACTTTAAGGTTTTACAAATCAAATTTACCGACGTTAGGCACAAAATAAATTGTCTGTTTCTGAATCTAGTGTCATCATTGTTGGCTTGAAATTGTATTACATTATTTTAGGCAGATGGTGATGGGATAGAGCTTAAATAAATCTTGATACGTGTTATTTTAATGAGTTCAATCGTTTTACATAGAGGCAGTGGTTCTAAATTTGCTTGTATTTTTAACCGACTTCAAAAAAGGAGGAGGTTTCTCTGAAGTATTTTTTCTTTTTTTTTGTGTGTTCGCGGATAACTTCGTCGTTTATTAACCGATTTTGATGATCCTTTTTTTAATGGAAAGGAGATGTCCCAACGGTAGTATTATGATAAGGACCTTAATATCTGATGATGGCATCCAAGAGAAATCGAGTCGAAACTTGAAGTCGGTTTCATTTTTGTTAAAATTGTACTTGTTTGTTTTTTTACCTTAAAAAAATGCTATGTATTAACTAAGGAAATATCACCACTGAAGTTGGAAAATTTATGTATTTCGTAAATGTTGTGAACTGTGAATATAGTAGTCGATCACGTAATATGTAACCTCAGTGCTATTACCTTATAGGATTTCTACAGTACCCGAAGGTTGAATGGAAAAGAATGCCCTGGGCATTAGGTGCGCCTACGTACAAATTTAGATCCATAACGTATATTAATAAATAAAATGCAAGTATGTAGAATACAATTTATTATATTGTCCATCATGATAAGTTAAAGTTCATTTTAATAGACTTTGACGATGTCCATTGTGATGAGAGAGGTTGGTCGTCTGCCTAGTCGGGCGGGACGGGCGCCAGCGCGGGCACAGGCGGCGCCGGGCCTGCCGCTATCCTGGGCATCCCCGCACCTTGGTCCCCAACTGTAAATGTAGACAATGTTGAACACTCATCGGACTTTTGCACTAAGACCAAGCTCATCATGTTACATAAAATTGAATTTTAATTAACTTGTTGTCTTACCGTGATGATCGAGCGATAGTTTCAGAACGTCGCCAGGAGCACATCGGATGAAATGGGCGCTACCACGGCCACGTCACCGAATAGACTGTAAGAAAAAATTAATTTTTGAATCTAAACATTGTTACAAATCATAAAAGGAATAGGAAAAAGATATTTAATTAAAAAGTACTTACACATCAAACTTTAGTTTTTTTCTCTTGCTCTCTCTCTCTCTTGCCTCTTCTGGGCAACACTTTTGTCGGGTATCGTCACGTCGGGCGGGACGGGCGCTACCACGGCCACGGGCGGCGCCTGGCCTGCCGCGAGCCTGGGCTCCCGCACATTGTTCACCAGCTGTAAATATAGACAACGTTGAACACTCATCGAACTTGTGCACTAAGACCAAGCTCATCATCTAAATAAATAAATAAAATGGGAGTGTCTGTTTGTAATATTAAATTAAGCGGTAATACGGTACATATACCAAAAATGAAGTTAAAAAAGAAATTGACAGTCTGTTTGTTGGGGGTTATCTCTGGAACGGCTGTACCGATTTTGACGGAATTTTCACTGGCAGGTAGCTTATAATCTATAAAATAACTAAGGCTACTTTTTTTAGACTAACTTTGTCCCGCGGCGTTACTCGCGGTACAACACTAACCGCGGGTAACACCGTGGGGTTCAGCCAGTGTTACATAAAATAGAATTTTAATTAACTTGTTGTCTTACCGTGATGATCGAGTGATAGTTTCAGAGCGTCGGCAGGAGCGCATCGGATGAGATGGGCGCTACCACGAATACGTCAGCGAATAGACTGTAAGAAAAATTAAATTGAGTACGTTTTTTTAATCTAAACATTGTCACAAATCATAAAAGAAATGTGAAAAACATATTTAATTAAAAAGTTCTTACACATCATACTTTAGTTTTCTTTGCTTTTACATGTGTTTGTTCTTTGCAATGCCTCTTCTGGGCACCGCTCAAAATTTTGTTGGGCAACGTCGTGTCGGGTCGGACGGGCGCTACCACGGCCACGGGCGGCGCCTGGCCTGCCGCGAGCCTGGGCACCCGCACCTTATTCACCAGCTGTAAATAAACGATCGTTGAACACACCTCGAACTTATGCACTAAGACCAAGCTCATATACCTAATGCTTTGAATATTTAATTATCTAAACTTAAACTTAGAAAAAAACCTTACCTCGGCTTGTATTGGCCACGCCGGGTCCACCAACTTGGTCTTTACGTCCAGTTGGTACAGTGTAGTGGCCGGAAAAATAGTGCGCCATGATTTTCGCAAATCGACCATCTGCGACCTGACCTTCTTATCAGCCTGTCAAAGGAAAAACATCGTTAGAATAGTCTTTCAATTTACCTTATTATCAGTATTGAAAAAAATGATCAATTAAAATTTTAATAATGGTTAATTACCCGTTGTAATGTTCCCGAAAACATTTCAACAATTTTCGACGCAAACATCTCCGTGTAGACGCCACCAACGTTCTTGACCACTGAGTCTACAAGGTAGAGTATTGGCAGCTTGCCGTCGGGGTGAGCCTGCAAAAAAATGAACAGCTAGCTAGTTCCAAGCTTCAAGTTCAAGATAATCGGTAAGAATAAGGTAAGTTGTCCAAAAGTTACCTTCTCTAAATGCTTCTCCACTGCTTCAACGATAGCTGCAGCGTGGGTGATGTTCTTCTCCGCCAGGTATGTCAGATTAAAAATGCGAGATTGGCTGTAGGTTAGTACTGCCAGAAATGACGCATACTGCTCTACTACTTGTTTCGATGAACTCATTTTGGTGGTATACAAAATACGCTTACTGTCACTGTAATGGGTATCGTGCCGCTTAACGCTTCGATCGCAACTGTGCCCGTGTCAAAATTTTCTCGCAGAGCTCGGCTCCGCTCGCCCGCCAGGTCGCACCGCCCTCTCTCTCGCCCCGCCCCCTCGTGGCGTCACAGCTAACTGCCCTCCTATTGGTGTTTTCATGGGTAGATGTAAATTTCACTTGAATTAAAAGTTTAGATTTGTTGTTATTTTTATTGCAAGATATTTATATAATTTTGAAAAATAAATCTAACATAAATTTAAAAACCGGCGTAATTTGTGAGAAATAAAAACTTTTGCTTTTGAGGTTCGTATGCGTTATCTAATTTAAAGCTTGTAGAAATGAATTATTTTTGCGTGCCTGCAGAAAATAATTCATTGTTTATCTTTTGAAAGATTGAGTAGGGATTAGGAATAACAGAGTTGTGGTTAAAGGAAAATTGAAAGCAAAGGTAAATATTATTAATTGCCTTACCATAGACGGTTAAGAGGATTGGTCTATCTGCCATCTGTACAAAACTTTTCTATTTCCTTATTTTGTTGTGTCCAACTCATCATATTTGTCTAAGTTCGTACGTACAATGTAAGTTAATCGCTTAGTAGGTACTTATTGGTCAACGTTTAGAAAATGTATGTATGTAAATCTCACATCAAATTATTTTGCAATTAAGCGATGCTCTAGCTGCAACTGATTGTATTACTCACGTATTACTCTGGGTGGTTTAGTGCAATACGATATCTTATAAATTAATCTAATACACATCTGATTGCGCACGTTTAGATCTAATATACGTTAACGACTTAGGTACCTACATGTGTTACCTACCTAATAAAACCTTGGTAATTATTTTTTATTGAATTAAGCTTGCCTTTGATGTATTCTAGTATTGTAGAAATTAGGTACATTTGTAGTCTAAATAATTCTTTTTTTTTTTCAAAATTCAATTCCAACGGTGGAAACGTATTTAGGCATAATTATATTTAAAACCTAAAACTTAATGCGCATATTTGTTGCGTTATTACGTTAAACACACACAACAGCTCAATAGTTTATAGGTTAGTTCGCATTTAGTAGCACCTTTAAGTAATCAAATAAACTAATTTATAAATGGTATTCGAATGTAATTATGTCTGAATAATACGCCTTCACGGTTAAGCCATTGAACTGATTGAGATGAATGTTTGTATAGATATAAACTAGAACTTTGAAACGTTACTTAACACGATGGACTGGTAGGATCAAGGCCTCCATCCCAAAAAAAAAACACAAGATTACCTACTTCAATATAAAATGATTTATGTCGGCGTCAAGAAATACCTACAACTTAATGCCTCACTGTAGAGATGCCATCTCAGTTACAGTTTATAATGTTGCCACCCTACCAAAAAAGATGTATCGATGTTTATTAATATCGATGATGTATTAATCAATATCAATACAGAGCATTCAAATTATTAATTTATATTAAATAAAAATAAGTTATAAGTACGAGTATTTCATACAATCACATTAATTAACAGATCATTATTATTCAACGTGTCGCTAACATTGTAACAGTTTGTAAATGACAAAGCTCTGAGGTAAAGAAAAATACAAGCTAATGTAGAATCACTTTCATATTGTAAATCGATAGAATTTAAAATAACACGTGTCAAGATTATTGAAGATAAAGCAGAAGGTAAGGAGATAGGTTACCTGCTATCTACTCGAAAGGATGTTATACAATTTGATGATAAACAATGTAGACAATAGAAAGAGATTATTTAGTTTGTGCCTAATTTCAGTAAATCGCATTGGCTTAGATAGTGTCCGTACACCAATTGTGGTTATAGTTGTGAAATACGAAAACATTAATTCATACAACTTAGGTGCTTGCCTAGGTAGTTATGTATCCCCCTGCACCTTCTGTCTTATATTAAGTAGCTACTCCACTGGTTCAGCATTGCCAACGGATGTGTCTCTTAGAATTAGATGACGAATTGTTTTGACGATCGATAGACATGGAATATTGTAAGATGTTTTAAACATATTATAATGCTAGCCTCCAAATCGGCAGCTCACTAGTCAAGTTATTTTTTCTTTTATTTAAAAAACCCTTCCAAACTATAAATTTAACTAGGTAGTAAAGACAAATAACATGAAAAATTAAAGCATTTTAGAAGAGTCAACAAACACATAACAAATCATATTTTGCTAGTGAGTGAGCGCAATAGAAGGGTCCTTTCATTTTGTATCTTATCAGTAATATCATAAACTGTTTTTTTAACAAAGAAATATTGAAAGCATTTAAACACTTTAACATCTTATCTGAACCAATTCTTCGTTCATTGTTGTTTTCCAAGAGCTAGATACTGAAATAAAGAAATCACTGTTTCCGCCGTTTTGTTAACAAATTGTTTTATAAATGGCACCTTAAGAATCCGTTATCTTTGAGAAATATCTATTACTTAAAGCATGTCGGTAAGAACTTGTGTTTCAATAATCTACACGTACAAAAATAAAAATTAATTGTTTTCTATTCTACGTATTGACATTATCGTTTTAGTAATTTTAGTAAAAGACAAGTTAGGTGATCAAGTAATATTGTTTAATTTTATCTGATAAATAGTTATTAAATGTTAGTATTTACGGCGTTTGAGGCTTTGCGCAGAAGCAGCAGTAGCGCCGGCATGACGACGAGCTGTGTCTGATGTGGTAACACTGCTGAGTATTGTTAATGGTAACGTCGATAGTTCGGTCCTTCTTGGTATTCCGGTTCGACATTATCAACCTATGGCATTACCTAGAACCTACACTACACTAACTACCGACAAAACTCATTCATTGTTCGCGCAAGTAGATTGGTGAATAATATATGTGGAGAAAATGACGAGTTTGAAGTATTCGGATCGAAGCCATCGCAGGTGATAAAAATATATACTTTAGAATTTTTGGCTCCCATACGAATATGACAAACCAATAGAATAAGTTTAATGGTGTATGTATCTTTTAATTTAAAATTTCTTTTATATTGTATCATTTATCCTCTTTATATTTTCTCTTTTATGTATTTCTTCGTGTTTGAAATCTATTTGCCAATGCCTGTCAATAGCTCTGTAGATATTAATATTAGGATCTAAAAAGTGTGTTTATATGCTGTTGGAATTCCAAAAAATGTAAAATAAATAAAAATAATAACGAGCAGTACTTGGAAGATGAAATGGCGCTAGGATGTCGACGCAAGTTGCGTCCCACATCGAAGGCCCACCCTTCTTCCAGGGCAGTAACGACAGACAATCTTATCTCTTGGCATCGTTCCGTACCCGACCATTTGTTCATGAACAACTGGAACACCAGCTGTAACAAGAGCAAGACAGATAATGTCGTTAATATTGGCGATGCTGCTGCTTCTTCGGAAAGCTTCGCGGTTTCAAAACCAAAATCTAATAGGTAAATGTATTTTGAACCGCTTGAGGTCCAGACATTACGTTCACGGGGTCCGAGTGCTTGCGCTACATTTAAACAATTAGCTAAGCAATTGTTGGACGCTTTTCGTGACCAAAATGGCGGCTTTTATCTAGCACAGAGAATAGATGTACCTATGGATATTTATTAATATCGATGCTGATATTAATCCATTTTATACAGATAGTTGAAATTACTAATTTATATTCAGTAAAAATATGTCATATGTATTTCATGCAATCATATCAATTAACGATTGATTATTATTAATTACCGTGATGCTAACATTATATACCTATATTATCTTTTCATCCTCTGTAGTGAAAATTTTTAGTTTGTAAATAATACCTATAGCAAAAAATACAAATGTAGAACCACTTTCTTATTGTAAATCGGTTGAATTTAAAATAACACGTGTCCAGATTATTTGATCCCTAAGCTCAACTTGTTTTTAATGTTATAAACTTATGGATAAGTTTGTAAAGATAATGTAATAATGGGACATGGTTTAAAACTGCGTACGTACATGATTTAAAGGGTTACTGTTTATACTTTGATAACGTCAGTATAGTAAAAGATAGTTTTTATGTATTTTTGATTAAATCGAAACGTCATAAATAATTAATTGTATCCTTGTCTTCCTTACCGACTTTTGTCCACGTGTCCCAATTCTGAATAACTTATTTAAAAACTTGCACCTACGCCAAATCTTCGACATGTCTGGTGTAGCAATCCTTGTCATGAATATTCCACAAACAGAGATGTTTTTTATGAAACTTACGAACAGAATGAATCCCTCACTAGAAAAATCTAGTGTTTTCGATAGAATTGCTGCCTTCGGGTCTCCGAATTCAAAATACGAATTGAGATCACTTACCCATGTGTGTGAAGAGCTTTATATACTACTCGAAAGTTAAAATCTATTATAAAAAAATATTTAAGAGAACTTCATCATCATCATCATCAGCCTATCGCAGTCCACTGCTGGACATAGGCCTCTCCAATTGAAAGAAATTATCCAAAGAGAACTTATCAAAAAGAAATTATTATTCATGGAGTAAAGAAGATATAGTTTTTTTGTCCCTGCTAGCCCTGTTAGCTACCACAATCGAAATTTTTTGTAAGACGAAAGGTGAACCCCTCATCAAAATGAAGCCACTCACGAAAGATTAGCTTGATAGTAATAACTTGTAAAAGTTGTTCTGGTGATCCCGGACTAATATGGCAGAAGCTATAAATAAATACAATGATGAGGATTTGAAATTTAACGAATATGACAACCACTAATGAAATACTCATTGGTCATTAAAAATGTGTGAACTCATTATCAAATTACAAATAAAACGATTAAGCACCTAATTAAGTGTGACAATTACTTAATTATGATTTTTAGTGAACATTTCTGTCACGGATTAGGTAATGATTGATAACAAGTAACGCTCGTTAGTTAACGCACAGATTGTAAATAAATAGTACTATGTTTTCAAATAGACACAATAAGTAGTAAATAGGAAGACATTCTAGTTTAAACATTTAAAAATGAATAATTACTAATACTAATGTTACGTTTACGTCCAGCAATAAAAGTAATCAATTCTGTATTAAGTGTGATTTTGAGACTTGAGTGAGATTGATTATTGTGATAATTGTTCATAAGCAAGTTTGAAATAAAATTTTATCTTGAATCATTGTTTTATTCTGTTCATATATAGAACATTTCCATAAAATACTCCAAGGTTTCATCGCTAACACACCCCGGCCTTGTTTAGGGATTGAAACCCAGTATATTTGAATAAGCTTTGTATATTTTTAATAGTTTTAAATGAATGTATTAGCCCATGTTCAGATGATGAGCGCTCAACGCGCGTCTTGCTAACGCGCGACAACAACTACATGTACTTTCGTTCTAGGAGTACACATGCTACGCACGTTTTTACAAGTAGTACAAAAAAAATTGCTATTCTTTGTAATAATATTTATGTCAAAACTAATTACAGATGTTCTAAACAAACTTTAAGGTTTTACATATAAAATCAAATTAAGCAATTCTTAACTTTATTATTAATTAAAATGTTGAATTATTTTTAATACATTGACAATTCATAACTTTAATTTATCCTCATTGCTGCAGGTTACAAAACTCTTGTACATAACTTTATCATGTCTAATCAGATAACGATTCAAACCTCTAATAGAGTAGTTTAGCAGTTACTCTAAAATGCATGTTCATAAAAGGCATCATAATTATCGAAATTTCTAAAAGATAACGGGTTCTTATGGTAAACTCTTTCCTTCTTCCTCTAAATGTAAAATATTAATACTAATTATAAAACAATTTGTTAATAAAACGATGCGGTGAGAGATTTTGTTATTCATCTCTCAGATATTAATATTAATGTATTAGTAGATAGTAAAAATTCGCTTATTCTGTAAAATATTTTATATCTTTACAATTTCTGTACCAACACGAAAAAATTACTGATAAAATTATAAATTTAAAAGAATAGATCTCATTGCTAGTAACATCCTTGAGGCAAAGGGTACAAAACAAGTGGTACCATGATAAGGACATTAAGATCTCATGATGGCATCCAAGAGAAATCGAGTCGAACCTTGAAGTCGGTTTTATTTTTGTTAAAATTGTACTTGTATACTGAACCCGTTGCGTTGTTACCCGCGTTTATTGTCGTACCAAGAGTAACGCCGCGGGACATAGCTAGTCTAAAAAAAATAGCCTAAGTTACTCCCTATATCATCAGCTATCTATCATTGAAAGTCCAGTCAATATCGGTTTACCCGGTTCCAGTAATTACCCGAAACAAATAGACAGACAGATAGAAAGACAAAAATTGTAAAAAATACATTTTTGGTATATGAACCATGTATACATATATATGCATTTAGTAAAAATCTGTTATTTTAATATTACAAGCAGACACTGCAGTGTTATTAATTGGTATAGATAAAAATAAATAATAATCACATTAATTAACAGATCATTATTATTGTAACAGTTTGTAAATGACAAAGCTCCGAGGTAAAGAAAAACACAAAAATACAAGCAAATGTAGAATCACTTTCATATTGTAAATCGATAGAATTTGAAATAACACGTGTCAAGATTATTGAAGATAAGGAAGAAGGTAAGGAGATAGGTTATGACGCCTCTCGAGCCAATCCTCAACTCTAACGGGTCTCACCGCCGCAATAAAGGCGTGCCCAGCGCTCGGTTACACTAGTCGTTCCCTCCGTTCCTCCACGAGGGCCTGGCGGAGTTGGGCTCCAGTCCCAGCCAGGAGCCTCGGCGTCTCAAAGGAGATCGTGCGGTAACCCCTTATGATCCTGATGGCCAGCACTCATTGCGGTCGTCGCATTGTCTGTTCAGCTAGTCCCTCGTAGGTAATGTTCTTGTGAAAGCCTTCTTATGAAATAGAAAGGTAGTCAAAAGATGTTAAGAGGTCCCACACTCCGGGCGGGTATAGACACCTGGGATATGCAAATTAATAGAATTTGTATTAAAGACATGAAAATTGTATGAACCCTAAAAGGTTTAATTTATCAAATTAATTAAAAAGTTATTACTTAATCACCTAATTAACCGACTTCAAAAAAAGGAGGAGGTTTCTCAATTCGACCGTATATATATACTTTTTTTGTGTGTTCGCGGATAACTTCGACGTTTATGAATCGATTTTGATGATTCTTTTTTTAATGGAAAGTAGATGTTCTAACGGTGGTACCATGATAAGAACATCAATATCTGATGATGGCATTCAAGAGTAATCGAGTCGAACCTTGAAGTCGGTTTCATTTTTGTTAAAATTGTACTTGTTTGTCTAAACATAACTAAAATCTTAATGTTATTTTCAGTTTTTAAATAGAATAGAATTGTTTACATTCTAGCACATGCAGATTATTGAAACACAAATGTCCACCAACATCTTATGAGCAATAGATATTATCTCCTGCTCAACCTCGTGGCCTAACCACCATCTTCATCTCTGAACCTCAAGGCTCCTAAAGCCACTACGTGACACGGGTTCTAATGGTAAACTCTTTTCTACTTCCTCTAAAGGTAAAGTATTAGCACCAATTCTAAAACAATTTGTTAACAAACCGATGCCAGTAGAAATTATTTTATTTCAATATCTATCTCTTGGAAAACATTTAAACAATGAACACAACATTGGTATGGTGTTAAAGTGTTTGAATGCTTACCATATTTCTTTAGAAACAAAAACTGTTTACCGACGTTAGGCACAAAATAAATTGTCTGTTATTGAATCTATTGTCATCATTGTTGGCTTGAAATTGTATTACATTATTTTAGGCAGATGGTGATGGGATAGAGCTTAAATAAATCTTGATACGTGTTATTTTAATGAGTTCAATCGTTTTACAAAGAGGCAGTGGTTCTAAATTTGCTTGTATTTTAACCGACTTCAAAAAAGGAGGAGGTTTCTCTGAGGTATTTTTCTTTTTTATTTGTGTGTTCGCGGATAACTTCGTCGTTTATTAACCGATTTTGAAGATTCTTTTTTTAATGGAAAGGAGATGTCCCAACGGTGGTATTATGATAAGGACCTTAATATCTGATGATAGCATCCAAGAGAAATCGAGTCGAAACTTGAAGTCGGTTTCATTTTTGTTAAAATTGTACTTGTTTGTTTTTTTACCTAAAAACCATGCTATGTATTAACTAAGGAAATATCGCCACTAAAGATGGAAAATTAATGTATTTTCGTGAATGTTGCGAACTGTGAATATAGTAGTAGACTACGTAATATGTAACCTCAGTGCTATTACCTTATAGGATTTCTACAGTACCCGAAGGTTGAATGGAAAAGAATGCCCTGGGCATTAGGTGCGCCTACGTACAAATTTATCGCATAAAGTATGTTAATAAATAAAATGCAAGTATGCAGAATACAATTTATTATATTGTCCATCATGATAAGTTACAGTTCATTTTAAAAAACTTTGACGATGTCCGTTGTGATGAGAGAGAGGTTGGTCGTCTGCCTAGTCGGGCGGGACGGGCGCCGGGCCTACCGCTATCCTGGACTTCCGCACCTTGTTTCCCAACTGTAAATGTAGACAATGTTGAACACTCATCGGACTTTTGCACTAAGACCAAGCTCATCATGTTACATAAAATTGAATTTTAATTAACTTGTTGTCTTACCGTGATAGTTTCAGAACGTCGCCAGGAGCACATCGGATCAAATGGGCGCTACCACGGCCACGTCACCGCATAGACTGTAAGAAAAATTAAATTTTTGAGTCTTAACATTCTTACAAACCATAAAAGGAATGGGAAAACGATATTTAATTAAAAAGTACTTACACATCAAACTTTAGTATTTTTCTCTTGCTCTCTCTCTCTTGCCTCTTCTGGGCAACACTTTAGTCGGGCATCGTCACGTCGGGCGGGACGGGCGCTACCACGGCCACGGGCGGCGCCTGGCCTGCCGCGAGCCTGGGCTCCGGCACATTGTTCACCAGCTGTAAATATAGACAACGTTGAACACTCATCGAACTTGTGCACTAAGACCAAGCTCATCATCTAAATAAATAAATAAAATGGGAGTGTCTGTTTGTAATATTAAAATAACCACTTTTTACTAAATGCATATGTATGTTTATACGGTACATATACCAAAAATGAAGTTAAAAAAGAAATTGTCAGTCTGTTTGTTGGGGGTTATCTCTGGAACGGCTGGACCGATTTTGACGGGACTTTCACTGGCAGGTAGCTTATAATCTATAAAATAACTAAGGCTACTTTTTTTAGACTAACTTTGTCCCGCGGCGTTACTCGCGGTACAACACTAACCGCGGGTAACACCGCGGGGTTCAGCCAGTGTTACATAAAATTGAATTTAAATGAACTTGTTGTCTTACCGTGATGATCGAGTGATAGTCACAGAGCGTCGCCAGGAGTACATCAGACGAGATGGGCGCTACCACGGCCACATCACCAAATAGACTGTAAGAAAAATTAAATTGAGTACGTTTTTTGAATCTAAACATTGTTACAAATCATAAAAGGAATAGGAAAAAGATATTTAATTAAAAAGTACTTACACATCAAACTTTAGGTTTTTTTGCTTTCACTTGTTGTTCTTCATTACAACGCCTCTTCTGGGCAACACTCGAAATTTTGTCAGGCAGGACGGGCGCTACCACGGCCACGGGCGGCGCCTGGCCTGCCGCGAGCCTAGGCTCCCGCACCTTGTTCACCAGCTGTAAAAATAGACAAAGTTGAACATTCATCGAACTTTTGCACTAAGACCAAGCTCATATAAAGCTTTGAAAATTTAATTAAATAAACTTAAACTTAGAAAACAAAATCACCTTGGCTTGTATTGGCCACGCCGGGTCCACCAACTTGGTCTTTACGTCCAGTTGGTACAGTGTAGTGGCCGGAAAAATAGTGCGCCATGATTTTCGCAAATCGAACATCTGCGACCTGACCTTCTTATCCGCCTGTCAAAGGAAAAACATCGTTAGAATAGTCTTGCAACCTAATTATCAGTATTGAAAAATGATCAATTATCTTTTTAATAATGGTTAATTACCTGTTGTAATGTCCCCGAAAACATTTTGCATATTTTCTGCGCAAACATCTGTATGTAGACACCACCAACGTTCTTAACCAGTGAGTCTACAAGGTACAGTATTGGCAGCTTGCCGTCGGGGTGAGCCTGCAAAGAAATGAAGTGCTAGTTCCAAGCTTCAAGTTCAAGATAATCGGAAAGAATAATAAGGTAAGTTGTCGAAAAGTTACCTCCTCTAAATGCTTCTCCACTGCTTCAACGATAGCTGCAGCGTGGGTGATGTTCTTTTCCGCCAGGTACGTAAGATTAAAAATGCGAGATTGGCTGTAGGTTAGTACTGCCAGAAATGACGCATACTGCTCTACTACTTGTTTCGATGAACTCATTTTGGTGGGGTATCGTGCCGCTTAACGCTTCGATCGCAACTGTGCCCGTGTCAAAATTTTCTCGCAGAGCTCGGCTCAGCTCGCCCGCCAGGTCGCACCGCCCTCTCTCTCGCCCCGCCCCCTCGTGGCGTCACAACTAACTGCCCTCCTATTGGTGTTTTTATGGGTAGATGTAAATTTCACTTGAATTAAAGTTTTGTTTTGTTGTTGTTTTTATTGCAAGAGATTTAAATAATTTTGAAAATAGATCTAACATCAATTTTATAATCGGTGTAATTTGTAAGACATTTAAACTTTTGGTTTTGAGTTTCGTATACTTTACCTAATTTAAAGCTTGTGGAAATGAATAATTTTTGCGTGCCTGCAGAAGATAATTCATTATATTTATCTTTGGAGCGATTTTGTAGGGATTAGGAATTACAGAGTTGTGGTTAAAGGACTATTGGAAGCAAAGGTAAATATTATTAATTGCCTTACCATAGACGGTTAAGAGGATTGGTCTATCTGCCATCAGTACAAAACTTTTCTATTTCCTTATTTTGTTGTGTCGTTCGTACCTACAATGTAAGTCAATCGGTCAGTAGGTACTCATTGGTGAACCTTTAGAAAATGTATGTACCTATGTAAATCTCACATGAAATTATTTTGCAATTAAGCGATGCTCTAGCTGCAATCGATTGTATTACACAATCTGGATGGTTTAGTGCAATACGATAGCTTATAAATTTATCTAATACACATCTGATTGCGCGCGTTTAGGTCTAATATACGTTAACGACTTACCTACATGTGGGTACGTACCTAATAAAACCTTGGTAATTAATTTAGTTTTGAATTAAGCATGCCTTTGATGTATTCTAACATTGTAGAAATTAGGTACATTCGTAGTCTAAATAATATTTTTTTTCAATTCCAACGGTAGAAACGTATTTAGGGATAGTTATATTTAAAACCTAAAACTTAATATGCATATTTGTTGCGTTATTACGTTAAATACACATAATAGCTCAATAGTTTATAGGTTAGTTCGCATTTAGTAGCACCTTTAAGTAATCAAATAAACTAATTTATATATGGTTGAATGTTACGCCTTCACGGTTGAGCCATTGAATTGATTTAGATGAATGTTTGTATAGATATAAACTAGAACTTTGAAAAGTTACTTAACACGATGGACTGGTAGGATCAAGGTCTCCATCTCAAAAAAACCACAAGATTACCTACTTCAATATAAAATGATTTATGTCGGCGTCAAGAAATACCTACAATTTAACGCCTCACTGTAGAGATGCCATCTCAGTTACAGTTCATAACGTTGCCACCCTACCAAAAAAGATGTATCGATGTTTATTAATATGGATGATGTATAAATCAATATCAATACAGAGCATTCAAATTATCAATTTATATTAAATAAAAATAAGTTATAAGTACGAGTATTTCATGCAATCACATTAATTAACAGATCATTATTATTCAACGTGTCGCTAACATTGTAACAGTTTGTAAATGACTAAGCTCTGAGGTAAAGAAAAATACAAGCTAATGTAGAATCACTTTCATATTGTAAATGGAAAGAATTTAAAATACCACGTGTCAAGATTATTGAAGATAAGGAAGAAGGTAAGGAGATAGGTTACCTGCTATCTACTCGAAAGAATGTAATACAATTTGATGATAAACAATGAAGACAATAGATTTAGAAAGAGATTATTTAGTTTGTGCCTAATTTCAGTAAAGCGCATTGGTTTAGATAGTGTCGGTACACCAATTGTGGTTATAGTTGTGAAATACGAAAACATTAATTCATACAACTTAGGTGCTTGCCTAGGTAGTTATGTATCCCCCTGCACCTTCTGTCTTATATTAAGTAGCTACTCCACTGGTTCAGCATTGCCAACGGATGTGTCTCTTAGAATTAGATAACGAATTGTTTTGACGATCGATAGACATGGAATATTGTAAGATGTTTTAAACATATTATAATGCTAGCCTCCAAATCGGCAGCTCACTAGTCAAGTTATTTTTTCTTTTATTTAAAAAACCCTTCCAAACTATAAATTTAACTAGGTAGTAAAGACTAATAACATGAAAAATTAAAGCATTTTAGAAGAGTCAACAAACACATAACAAATCATATTTTGCTAGAGAGTGAGCGCAATAGAAGGGTCCTTTCATTTTGTATCTTATCAGTAATATCATAAACTGTTTTTTTAACAAAGAAATATTGAAAGCATTTAAACACTTTAAAATCTTATCTGAACCAATTCTTCGTTCATTGTTGTTTTCCAAGAGCTAGATACTGAAATAAAGAAATCACTGTTTCCGCCGTTTTGTTAACAAATTGTTTCATAAATGGCACCTTAAGAATCCGTTATCTTTGAGAAATATCTATTATTTAAAGCATGTCGGTAAGAACTTGTGTTTCAATAATCTACACGTACAAAAATAAAAATTAATTGTTTTCTATTCTACGTATTGACATTATCGTTTTAGTAATTTTAGTAAAAGACAAGTTAGGTGATCAAGTAATATTGTTTAATTTTATCTGATAAATAGTTATTAAACGTTAGTATTTACGGCGTTTGAGGCTTTGCGCAGAAGCAGCAGTAGCGCCGGCATGACGACGAGCTGTGTCTGATGTGGTAACACTGCTGAGTATTGTTAATGGTAACGTCGATAGTTCGGTCCTTCTTGGTATTCCGGTTCGACATTATCAACCTATGGCATTACCTAGAACCTACACTACACTAACTATCGACAAAACTCATTCATTGTTCGCGCAAGTAGATTGGTGAATAATATATGTGGAGAAAATGACGAGTTTGAAGTATTCGGATCGAAGCCATCGCAGGTGATAAAAATATATACTTTAGATTTTTTGGCTCCCATACGAATATGACAAACCAATAGAATAAGTTTAATGGTGTATGTATCTTTTAATTTAAATTTTCTTTTATATTGTATCATTTATCCTCTTTATATTTTCTCTTTTATGTATTTCTTCGTGTTTGAAATCTATTTGCGAATGCCTGTCAATAGCTCTGTAGATATTAATATTAGGATCTAAAAAGTGTGTTTATATGCTGTTGGAATTCCAAAAAATTTAAAGTAAATAAAAATAAAAATAATAACGAGCAGTACTTGGAAGATGAAATGGCGCTAGGATGTCGACGCAAGTTGCGTCCCACATCAAAGGCCCACCCTTCTTCCAGGGCAGTAACGACAGACAATCTTATCTCTTGGCATCGTTCCGTACCCGACCATTTGTTCATGAACAACTGGAACACCAGCTGTAACAAGAGCAAGACAGATAATGTCGTTAATATTGGCGATGCTGCTGCTTCTTCGGAAAGCTTCGCGGTTTCAAAACCAAAATCTAATAGTAAATGTATTTTGAACCGCTTGAGGTCCAGACATTACGTTCACGGGGTCCGAGTGCTTGCGCTACATTTAAACAATTAGCTAAGCAATTGTTTGACGCTTTTCGTGACCAAAATGGCGCAAAATGGCGGCTTTTATCTAGCACAGAGAATAGATGTACCTATGGATATTTATTAATATCGATGCTGATATTAATCCATTTTTATACAGATAGTTGAAATTACTAATTTACATTCAGTAAAAATATGTCATATGTATTTCATGCAATCATATTAATTAACGAATGATTATTATTATTCACCGTGATGCTAACATTATATACCTATATTATCTTTTCATCCTCTGTAGTGAAAATTTTTAGTTTGTAAATAATATAGCAAAAAATACAAATGTAGAACCACTTTCTTATTGTAAATCGGTTGAATTTAAAATAACACGTGTCCAGATTATTTGATCCCTAAGCTCAACTTGTTTTTAATGTTATAAACTTATGGATAAGTTTGTAAAGATAATGTAATAATGGGACATGGTTTAAAACTGCGTACGTACATGATTTAAAGGGTTACTGTTTATACTTTGATAACGTCAGTATAGTAAAAGATAGTTTTTATGTATTTTTGATTAAATCGAAACGTCATAAATAATTAATTGTATCCTTGTCTTCCTTACCGACTTTTGTCCACGTGTCCCAATTCTGAATAACTTATTTAAAAACTTGCACCTACGCCAAATCTTCGACATGTCTGGTGTAGCAATCCTTGTCATGAATATTCCACAAACAGAGATGTTTTTTATGAAACTTACGAACAGAATGAATCCCTCACTAGAAAAATCTAGTGTTTTCGATAGAATTGCTGCCTTCGGGTCTCCGAATTCAAAATACGAATTGAGATCACTTACCCATGTGTGTGAAGAGCTTTATATACTACTCGAAAGTTAAAATCTATTATAAAAAAATATTTAAGAGAACTTCATCATCATCATCATCAGCCTATCGCAGTCCACTGCTGGACATAGGCCTCTCCAATTGAAAGAAATTATCCAAAGAGAACTTATCAAAAAGAAATTATTATTCATGGAGTAAAGAAGATATAGTTTTTTTGTCCCTGCTAGCCCTGTTAGCTACCACAATCGAAATTTTTTGTAAGACGAAAGGTGAACCCCTCATCAAAATGAAGCCACTCACGAAAGATTAGCTTGATAGTAATAACTTGTAAAAGTTGTTCTGGTGATCCCGGACTAATATGGCAGAAGCTATAAATAAATACAATGATGAGGATTTGAAATTTAACGAATATGACAACCACTAATGAAATACTCATTGGTCATTAAAAATGTGTGAACTCATTATCAAATTACAAATAAAACGATTAAGCACCTAATTAAGTGTGACAATTACTTAATTAGGATTTTTAGTGAACATTTCTGTCACGGATTAGGTAATGATTGATAACAAGTAACGCTCGTTAGTTAACGCACAGATTGTAAATAAATAGTACTATGTTTTCAAATAGACACAATAAGTAGTAAATAGGAAGACATTCTAGTTTAAACATTTAAAAATGAATAATTACTAATACTAATGTTACTTTTCCGTCCAGCAATAAACGTAATCAATTCTGTATTAAGTGTGATTTTGAGACTTGAGTGAGATTGATTATTGTGATAATTGTTCATAAGCAAGTTTCAAATAAAATTTTATCTTGAATCGTTGTTTTATTCTGTTCATATATAGAACATTTCCATAAAATACTCCAAGGTTTCATCGCTAACACACTCCGGCCGTGTTTAGGGATTGAAACCCAGTATATTTGAATAAGTTTTGTATATTTTTAATAGTTTTAAATGAATGTATTAGCCCATGTTCAGATGATGAGCACTCAACGCGCGTCTTGCTAACGCGCGACAACAACTACATGTACTTTCGTTCTAGGAGTACACATGCTACGCACGTTTTTACAAGTAGTAGGTAGTTAACGCGCGTTAGCAAAAAAAATTGCTATTCATTGTAATAATATTTATGGCTTAATTACTATTATTATAAAGTTTGTTTAGAGCATCTGTAATTAGTCATAATTACAGATGCTCTAAACAAACTTTAAGGTTTTACATATAAAATCAATTTAAGCAATTCTTAACTTTACAATGGGGTTGTCATATCCGAAAGGATAAAAACCCCCAAATAATAAAAGAATTAAAAAAAAAAAAAACTTTATTATTAATTAAAATGTTGAATAATTTTTAATACATTGACAATTCATAACTTTAATTTATCCTCATTGCTGCAGGTTACAAAACTCTTGTACATAACTTTATCATGTCTTATCAGATAACGATTCAAACCTCTAATAGAGTAGTTTAGAAGTTACTCTAAGCTGCATGTTCATAAAAGGCATCATAATTATCGAAATTTCTAAAAGATAACGGGTTCTGACGGAAAACTCTTTCCTTCTTACTCTAAATGTAAAATATTAATACTAATTATAAAACAATTTGTTAATAAAACGATGCGGTGAGAGATTTTGTTATTCATCTCTCGGATATTCATATTAATGTATTAGTAGATAGTAAAAATTCGCTTATTCTGAAAAATATTTTATATCTTTACAATTTCTGTACCAACACGAAAAAATTACTGATAAAATTATAAATTTAAAAGAATAGATCTCATTGCTAGTAACATCTTTGAGTCAAAGGGTACAAAACAAGTGGTACCATGATAAGGACATTAAGATCTCATGATGGCATCCAAGAGAAATCGAGTCGAACCTTGAAGTCGGTTTTATTATTGTTAAAATTGTACTTGTATGCTGAACCCCGCGTTGTTACCCGCGGTTATTGTCGTACCAAGAGTAACGCCGCGGGACAAAGCTAGTCTAAAAAAAATAGCCTAAGTTACTCCCTATATCATCAGCTATCTATCATTGAAAGTCCCGTCAATATCGGTTTACCCGGTTCCAGTAATTACTCGAAACAAATAGACAGACAGACAGAAAGACAAAAATTGTAAAAAATACATTTTTGGTATATGAACCATGTATACATACATATGCATTTAGTAAAAATCTGTTATTTTAATATTACAAGCAGACACTGCAGTGTTATTAATTGGTATAGATAAAAATAAATAATAATCACATTAATTAACAGATCATTATTATTGTAACAGTTTGTAAATGACAAAGCTCCGAGGTAAAGAAAAACACAAAAATACAAGCAAATGTAGAATCACTTTCATATTGTAAATCGATAGAATTTGAAATAACACGTGTCAAGATTATTGAAGATAAGGAAGAAGGTAAGGAGATAGGTTATGACGCCTCTCGAGCCAATCCTCAACTCTAACGGGTCTCACCGCCGCAATAAAGGCGTGCCCAGCGCTCGGTTACACTAGTCGTTCCCTCCGTTCCTCCACGAGGGCCTGGCGGAGTTGGGCTCCAGTCCCAGCCAGGAGCCTCGGCGTCTCAAAGGAGATCGTGCGGTAACCCCTTATGATCCTGATGGCCAGCACTCATTGCGGTCGTCGCATTGTCTGTTCAGCTAGTCCCTCGTAGGTAATGTTCTTGTGAAAGCCTTCTTATGAAATAGAAAGGTAGTCAAAAGATGTTAAGAGGTCCCACACTCCGGGCGGGTATAGACACCTGGGATATGCAAATTAATAGAATTTGTATTAAAGACATGAAAATTGTATGAACCCTAAAAGTTTTAATTTATCAAATTAATTAAAAAGTTATTACTTAATCACCTAATTAACCGACTTCAAAAAAAGGAGGAGGTTTCTCAATTCGACCGTATATATATACTTTTTTTGTGTGTTCGCGGATAACTTCGTCGTTTATGAATCGATTTTGATGATTCTTTTTTTAATGGAAAGTAGATGTCCTAACGGTGGTACCATGATAAGAACATCAATATCTGATGATGGCATTCAAGAGTAATCGAGTCGAACCTTGAAGTTGGTTTTATTTTTGTTAAAATTGTACTTGTTTGTCTAAACATTACTAAAATCTTAATGTCAATTTCTGTTTTTAAATAGAATAGAATTGTTTACATTCTAACACATGCAGATTCTTGAAACACAAATGTCCACCAACATCTTATGAGCAATAGATATTTCTAAAAGATAACGGGTTCTAATGGTAAACTATTTTCTACTTCCTCTAAAGGTGAAGTATTAGTACCAATTCTAAAACAATTTAATAACAAACCGATGCCAGTTTTTATTATTTTATTTCAGTATCTATCTCTTTGAAAACATTTAAACAATGAACACAACATTGGTATTTTGTTAAAGTGTTTGAATGCTTACAATATTTCTTTAGAAACAAAAACTGTTTACCGACGTTAGGCACAAAATAAATTGTCTGTTTCTGAATTTATTGTCATCATTGTTGGCTTGAAATTGTATTACATTATTTTAGGCAGATGGTGATGGGATAGAGCGTAAATAAATCTTGATACGTGTTATTTTAATGAGTTCAATCGTTTGACAAAGAGGCAGTGGTTCTAAATTTGCTTGTATTTTTAACCGACTTAAAAAAATTAGGATGTTTCTCTGGAGTATTTTTTCATTTTTTTGTGTGTTCGCGGAATCCTTCGTCGTTTATTAACCGATTTTGATGGTTCTTTTTTTAATGGCAAGGAGATGTCCCAACGGTGGTACCATGATAAGGACCTTAATATCTGATGATAGCATCCAAGAGAAATCGAGTCGAAAGATGAAGTCGGTTTCATTTTTGTTAAAATTATACTTGTTTGTTTTTTTACCTAAAAACCATGCTATGTATTAACTAAGGAAATATCACCACTGAAGTTTGAAAATTTATGTATTTTCGTAAATGTTGTGAACTGTGAATATAGTAGTCGACTACGTAATATGTAACCTCAGTGCTATTACCTTATAGGATTTCTACAGTACCCGAAGGTTGAATGGAAAAGAATGCCCTGGGCATTAGGTGCGTCTACGTACAAATTTAGCTCCATAAAGTATATTAATAAATAAAATGCAAGTATGCAGAATACAATTTATTATATTATCCATCATGATAAGTAAAAGATCATTTTAATAAACTTTGACGATGTCCATTGTGATGAGAGAGGTTGGTCGTCTGCCTAGTCGGGCGGGACGGGTGCCAGCGCGGGCACAGGCGGCGCCGGGCCTGCCGCTATCCTGGGCTTCCGCACCTTTATCCCCAACTGTAAATGTAGACAATGTTGAACACTCATCGGACTTTTGCACTAAGACCAAGCTCATCATGTTACATAAAATTGAATTTTAATTAACTTGTTGTCTTACCGTGATAATCGAGTGATAGTTTCAGAACGTCGCCAGGAGTACATCCGACGAGATGGGCGCTACCACGGCCACATCACCAAATAGACTGTAAGAAAATTAAATTGAGTACGTTTTTTGAATCTAAACATTGTTACAAATCATAAAAGGAATAGGAAAAAGATATTTAATTAAAAAGTACTTACACATCAAACTTTAGGTTTTTTTGCTTTCACTTGTTGTTCTTCATTACAACGTCTCTTCTGGGCAACACTCGAAATTTTGTCAGGCAGGACGGGCGCTACCACGGCCACGGGCGGCGCCTGGCCTGCCGCGAGCCTGGGCTCCCGCACCTTGTTCACCAGCTGTAAATATAGACAAAGTTGAACATTCATCGAACTTTTGCACTAAGACCAAGCTCATATAAAGCTTTGAAAATTTAATTAAATAAACTTAAACTTAGAAAACAAAATCACCTTGGCTTGTATTGGCCACGCCGGGTCCACCAACTTGGTCTTTACGTCCAGTTGGTACAGTGTAGTGGCCGGAAAAATAGTGCGCCATGATTTTCGCAAATCGAACATCTGCGACCTGACCTTCTTATCCGCCTGTCAAAGGAAAAACATAGTTAGAATAGTCTTGCAACCTAATTATCAGTATTGAAAAATGATCAATTATCTTTTTAATAATGGTTAATTACCTGTTGTAATGTCCCCGAAAACATTTCGACAATTTTCTGCTCAAACATCTGTATGTAGACGCCACCAACGTTCTTAACCAGTGAGTCTACAAGGTACAGTATTGGCAGCTTGCCGTCGGGGTGAGCCTGCAAAGAAATGAACTGCTAGTTCCAAGCTTCAAGTTCAAGACAATCAGAAAGAATAAGGTAAGTTGTCGAAAAGTTACCTTCTCTAAATGCTTCTCCACTGTTTCAACGATAGCTGCAGCGTGGTCGATGTTCTTTACCGCCAGGTATGTGAGGTTGAAAATGCGAGATTGGCTGTAGGTAAGTACTGCCAGAAATGACGCATACTGCTCTATTACTTGTTTCGACGAACACATTTTGGTGGTATACAAAACAGACTTACTGTCACTGTAATGGGTACCGTGCCGCTTAATGCTTCGATCGCAACTGTGCCCGTGTCAAAATTGTCTCGCAGAGCTCGGCTCAGCTCGCCCGCCAGGTCGCACCACCCTCTCTCTCGCCCCGCCCCCTCGTGGCTCGTGGCGTCACAGCTAACTGCCCTCCTATTGGCGTTTTCATGGGCAGATGTAAATTTCACTTGAATTAAAGTTTAGTTTGGTGTTGTTTTTATTGCAAGAGATTTATATAATTTTGAAAATAGATCTAACATAAATTTTATAACCGGTGTAATTTGTAAGACATATAAACTTTTGGTTTCGAGTTTCGTATACTTTACCTAATTTAAAGCTTGTGGAAATGAATAATTTTTGCGTGCCTGCAGAAGATAATTCATTATATTTATCTTTTGAAAGATTGAGTAGGGATTAGGAATTACAGAGTTGTGGTTAAAGGAATATTGGAAGCAAAGGTAAATATTATTAATTGCCTTACCATAGACGGTTAAGAGGATTGGTCTATCTGCCATCAGTACAAAACTTTTCTATTTCCTTATTTTGTTGTGTCGTTCGTACCTACAATGTAAGTCAATCGGTCAGTAGGTACTCATTGGTACACGTTTAGAAAATGTATGTACCTATGTAAATCTCACATCAAATTATTTTTCAATTAAGCGATGCTCTAGCTGCAACCGATTGTATTACACAATCTGGATGGTTTAGTGCAATACGATAGCTTATAAATTAATCTAATACACATCTGATTGCGCGCGTTTAGGTCTAATATACGTTAACGACTTACCTACATGTGGGTACGTACTTAATAAAACCTTGGTAATTAATTTAGTTTTGAATTAAGCTTGCTTTTGATGTATTTTAACATTGTAGAAATTAGGTACATTCGTTGTCTAAATAATTCTTTTTTTTTGTAAATTCAATTCCAACGATAGAAACGTGTGTAGGCATAGTTATATTTAAAACCTAAAACTTAATATGCATGTTTGTTGCGTTGTTACGTTAAATACACAACAGCTCAATAGTTTATAGGTTAATTCGCATTTAATAGCACCTTTATGTAATCAAATAAACTAATTTATATACCTATGGTGTTCGAATGCAATTATGTCTGAATATTACGCCTTCACGGTTGAGCCATTGAACTGATTTAGATGAATGTTTGTATAGATATAAACTAGAACTTTGAAAAGTAACACGATGGACTGGTAGGATCAAGGTCTCCATCTCAAAAATACCACAAGTTTACATACTTCAATATAAAATTATTTATTTTTGTGAATTGTGCTGATTACTTGTCGGCGTCAAGAAATACCTACAATTTAATGCCCCACTGTAGAGATACCATCTCAGTTACAGTTTATAATGTTGCCACCCTACCAAAATAGATGTATCGATATTTATTAATATCGATGATTTATTAATCAATATCAATACAGAGCATTCAAATTACTCATTTATGTTAAATAAAAATAAGTTATAAGTACGAGTATTTCATACAATCACATTAATTAATAGATCATTATTATTCAACGTGTAGCTAAAATTGTAACAGTTTGTAAATGACAAAGCTCTGAGGTAAAGAAAAACACAAAAAATACAAGCAAATGTCGAATCACTTTCATATTGTAAATCGATAGAATTTGAAATAACACGTGTCAAGATTGTTGAAGATAAGGAAGAAGGTAAGGAGATAGGTTACCTGCTATCTACTCGAAAGGGTGTAATACAACTTGATGACTAACAATGAAGACAATAGATTTAGAAAGAGATTATTTAGTTTGTGCCTAATGTCAGTAAAGCCCATTGGTTTAGATAGTGTCCGTACACCAATTGTGGTTATAGTTGTGAAATACGAAAACATTAATTCATGTAACTAAGGTGCTTGCCTAGGTAGTAAATACAAATAACATGAAAAATAAAAACATTTTATCTTCCTCACCTTTACTAAAACATTTTTAGTTTAGGTACACGTTAGAAGAGTCAACAAACAAACAACAAATCATATTTTACGACTGAGTTTACCTACACCACAGATGGGTCCTTTAATTTTGTATCTTATCAGTCATATCATAATTTGTTTTTTTAACAAAGAAATATTGAAAGCATTCAAACACTTTAACATCTCATCTGTACCATTTTTTTGTTCATTGTTGTTTTCCAAGAGCTAGATACTGAAATAAAAAAAAATACTGAAAAAAAAACATATATAAAGATAAAACTTATACTATTTTTAAATATGTTTAATTTTAAGTTTTAATTGAGTATATAGTCTCGTTTGTTCCTTGTTTAATTCATAGCGTTTGATTTTGTATAATCTGGTTCGGCGCGAGGACCCTGGTGACACTGGCAATTTTATGCCTATCACGGGCACTAGCGATCCTCAACCAAAGTTATTCTACTACCTGGATTTCATGCAATTCAATTTGTAAATTAATGTATTTTGGTTTGGGCGAGAAATAAACATTTTTTATTTATTTAATTTTACTGTCTCCGTCGTTTTGTTAACAAATTGTTACATAATTGCCACTTAAGAATCCATTATCTTTGAGAAATCTCTATCATGTAAAATATGTTGGTGAGAATTTGTGTTTCAATAATCTGCACGTACAATTCACAAGAATAAAGACGACTTCAAGGTTTGACTCGATTTCTCTTGGATGCCATCATCATATCTTAGTGTCCTTATCATGGTACTACCGTTGGGACATCTCCTTTTCATTAAAAAAAGTATCATCAAAATCTGTTCATAAACGACGAAGTTATCCGCAAACACAAATAAATATATATATATATGTATATACGGTCGAGTTGAGGAGTAAAGAGGAAGACATTCTAGTTTAAACATATAAAAATGAATAATTGCTAATACTAAAGTTACTTTTCCGTCCAGCAATAAAAGTTATCAGTTCTGTATTAAGTGTGATTTTGAGACTTGAGTGAGATTGATTATTGTGATAATTGTTCATAAACAAGTTAGAAATAAATATTAACGTTGAATCATTATCTTATTTCATTCTTATTTAGAAAATTTTCATAAAATACATAAAGGTTAGATGTACACAAGTGCATGAAATTGTAAAATGAAAATAAAAAGATAAAATAAAAATATAATGACTTTATGAATTTCAGCAGAACATTACCTGCTGATATTTCGTGTAACGCTAACGAACTACATTAAGAACCAACAGGTTATTAATCTACTGACATCCTTTAATATGGGTATAGTTACGTAAACGCATTCAGCTGAAACTTAATAGTAGAGTGCTGCAAAGATCGCTACAGGTTACATCAGACATAGTAAAGTCATTTTGGCAGGCCATTCATTACTAAAATCTTAATGTCAATTTTAGTTTTTAAATAGAATACAATTGTACATTCTAGAACATGCAGATTATTGAAACACAAATGAATGCCCACCAACATCCTATGAGTAATAGATATTTCTAAAAGATAACGGGCTCAGGTAAACTTCCTAGTATTAACACCAATTATAAAACAATTTGTAAACCGATGCCAGTAGAAATTATTTTATTTCAGTATCTATCTCTTGAAAAACATTCAAACAGTGAACACAATAGTGGTGTGGTGTTAACCTGTTTGAATGCTTTAAATATTGTTTTAGGAACAAAAACTGTTTACCGACGTTAGGCACAAAATAAATTGTCTGTTTCTGAATCTATTGTCTTCATTGTTAGCCTTGAAATTGTATTACATGGTGATGGGATAGGGCTTAAATAAATCTTGACACGTTATTTTAAATGGTTCAATCGTTTTACAAAGAGTCAGTGGTTCTAAATTTGCTTGTATTTTTGTCCTTTTTACCTCAGAACCATGCTATGTATTAACTAAGGAAATATCACCACTGAAGTTGGAAAACTTATGTATTTTCGTAAAATTTGTGAACTGTGAATATAGTAGCCGACTACGTAATGTGTAACCTCTATGCCATTACCTTATAGGATTTCTACAGTACCCGAAGGTTGAATAGAAAAGAATGCCCTGGGCATTAGGTGCGCCTACGTACAAATTTAGCCCCATAGTGTATATTAATAAATAAAATGCAAGTATGCAGAATACAATTTATTATATTGTCCATCATGATAAGTTAAAGTTCATTTTAATAGACTTTGACGATGTCCGTTGTGATGAGAGAGGTTGGTCGTCTGCCTAGTCGGGCGGGACGGGCGCCGGGCCTGCCGCTATCCTGGACTTCCGCACCTTGTTCCCCAACTGTAAATGTAGACAATGTTGAACACTCATCGGACTTTTGCACTAAGACCAAGCTCATCATGTTACATAAAATTGAATTTTAATTAACTTGTTGTCTTACCGTGATAATCGAGTGATAGTTTCAGAACGTCGCCAGGAGCACATCGGATCAAATGGGCGCTACCACGGCCACGTCACCGCATAGACTGTAAGAAAAATTAAATTTTTGAGTCTAAACATTCTTACAAACCATAAAAGGAATAGGAAAACGATATTTAATTAAAAAGTACTTACACATCAAACTTTAGTATTTTTCTCTTGCTCTCTCTCTCTTGCCTCTTCTGGGCAACACTTTTGTCGGGCATCGTCACGTCGGGCGGGACGGGCGCTACCACGGCCACGGGCGGCGCCTGGCCTGCCGCGAGCCTGGGCTCCGGCACATTGTTCACCAGCTGTAAATATAGACAACGTTGAACACTCATCGAACTTGTGCACTAAGACCAAGCTCATCATCTAAATAAATAAATAAAATGGGAGTGTCTGTTTGTAATATTAAAATAACCACTTTTTACTAAATGCATATGTATGTTTATACGGTACATATACCAAAAATTAAGTTAAAAAAGAAATTGTCAGTCTGTTTGTTGGGGGTTATCTCTGGAACGGCTGGACCGATTTTGACGGGACTTTCACTGGCAGGTAGCTTATAATCTATAAAATAACTAAGGCTACTTTTTTTAGACTAACTTTGTCCCGCGGCGTTACTCGCGGTACAACACTAACCGCGGGTAACACCGCGGGGTTCAGCCAGTGTTACATAAAATTGAATTTAAATGAACTTGTTGTCTTACCGTGATGATCGAGTGATAGTCACAGAGCGTCGCCAGGAGTACATCAGACGAGATGGGCGCTACCACGGCCACATCACCAAATAGACTGTAAGAAAAATTAAATTGAGTACGTTTTTTGAATCTAAACATTGTTACAAATCATAAAAGGAATAGGAAAAAGATATTTAATTAAAAAGTACTTACACATCAAACTTTAGGTTTTTTTGCTTTCACTTGTTGTTCTTCATTACAACGCCTCTTCTGGGCAACACTCGAAATTTTGTCAGGCAGGACGGGCGCTACCACGGCCACGGGCGGCGCCTGGCCTGCCGCGAGCCTAGGCTCCCGCACCTTGTTCACCAGCTGTAAAAATAGACAAAGTTGAACATTCATCGAACTTTTGCACTAAGACCAAGCTCATATAAAGCTTTGAAAATTTAATTAAATAAACTTAAACTTAGAAAACAAAATCACCTTGGCTTGTATTGGCCACGCCGGGTCCACCAACTTGGTCTTTACGTCCAGTTGGTACAGTGTAGTGGCCGGAAAAATAGTGCGCCATGATTTTCGCAAATCGAACATCTGCGACCTGACCTTCTTATCCGCCTGTCAAAGGAAAAACATCGTTAGAATAGTCTTGCAACCTAATTATCAGTATTGAAAAATGATCAATTATCTTTTTAATAATGGTTAATTACCTGTTGTAATGTCCCCGAAAACATTTTGCATATTTTCTGCGCAAACATCTGTATGTAGACACCACCAACGTTCTTAACCAGTGAGTCTACAAGGTACAGTATTGGCAGCTTGCCGTCGGGGTGAGCCTGCAAAGAAATGAAGTGCTAGTTCCAAGCTTCAAGTTCAAGATAATCGGAAAGAATAATAAGGTAAGTTGTCGAAAAGTTACCTCCTCTAAATGCTTCTCCACTGCTTCAACGATAGCTGCAGCGTGGGTGATGTTCTTTTCCGCCAGGTACGTAAGATTAAAAATGCGAGATTGGCTGTAGGTTAGTACTGCCAGAAATGACGCATACTGCTCTACTACTTGTTTCGATGAACTCATTTTGGTGGGGTATCGTGCCGCTTAACGCTTCGATCGCAACTGTGCCCGTGTCAAAATTTTCTCGCAGAGCTCGGCTCAGCTCGCCCGCCAGGTCGCACCGCCCTCTCTCTCGCCCCGCCCCCTCGTGGCGTCACAACTAACTGCCCTCCTATTGGTGTTTTTATGGGTAGATGTAAATTTCACTTGAATTAAAGTTTTGTTTTGTTGTTGTTTTTATTGCAAGAGATTTAAATAATTTTGAAAATAGATCTAACATCAATTTTATAATCGGTGTAATTTGTAAGACATTTAAACTTTTGGTTTTGAGTTTCGTATACTTTACCTAATTTAAAGCTTGTGGAAATGAATAATTTTTGCGTGCCTGCAGAAGATAATTCATTATATTTATCTTTGGAGCGATTTTGTAGGGATTAGGAATTACAGAGTTGTGGTTAAAGGACTATTGGAAGCAAAGGTAAATATTATTAATTGCCTTACCATAGACGGTTAAGAGGATTGGTCTATCTGCCATCAGTACAAAACTTTTCTATTTCCTTATTTTGTTGTGTCGTTCGTACCTACAATGTAAGTCAATCGGTCAGTAGGTACTCATTGGTGAACCTTTAGAAAATGTATGTACCTATGTAAATCTCACATGAAATTATTTTGCAATTAAGCGATGCTCTAGCTGCAATCGATTGTATTACACAATCTGGATGGTTTAGTGCAATACGATAGCTTATAAATTTATCTAATACACATCTGATTGCGCGCGTTTAGGTCTAATATACGTTAACGACTTACCTACATGTGGGTACGTACCTAATAAAACCTTGGTAATTAATTTAGTTTTGAATTAAGCATGCCTTTGATGTATTCTAACATTGTAGAAATTAGGTACATTCGTAGTCTAAATAATATTTTTTTTCAATTCCAACGGTAGAAACGTATTTAGGGATAGTTATATTTAAAACCTAAAACTTAATATGCATATTTGTTGCGTTATTACGTTAAATACACATAATAGCTCAATAGTTTATAGGTTAGTTCGCATTTAGTAGCACCTTTAAGTAATCAAATAAACTAATTTATATATGGTTGAATGTTACGCCTTCACGGTTGAGCCATTGAATTGATTTAGATGAATGTTTGTATAGATATAAACTAGAACTTTGAAAAGTTACTTAACACGATGGACTGGTAGGATCAAGGTCTCCATTTTAAAAAAACCACAAGATTACCTACTTCAATATAAAATGATTTATGTCGGCGTCAAGAAATACCTACAATTTAATGCCTCACTGTAGAGATGCCATCTCAGTTACAGTTCATAACGTTGCCACCCTACCAAAAAAGATGTATCGATGTTTATTAATATGGATGATGTATAAATCAATATCAATACAGAGCATTCAAATTATCAATTTATATTAAATAAAAATAAGTTATAAGTACGAGTATTTCATGCAATCATATTAATTAACAGATCATTATTATTCAACGTGTCGCTAACATTGTAACAGTTTGTAAATGACTAAGCTCTGAGGTAAAGAAAAATACAAGCTAATGTAGAATCACTTTCATATTGTAAATGGAAAGAATTTAAAATACCACGTGTCAAGATTATTGAAGATAAGGAAGAAGGTAAGGAGATAGGTTACCTGCTATCTACTCGAAAGAATGTAATACAATTTGATGATAAACAACGAAGACAATAGATTTAGAAAGAGATTATTTAGTTTGTGCCTATTTTCAGTAAAGCGCATTGGTTTAGATAGTGTCCGTACACCAATTGTGGTTATAGTTGTGAAATACGAAAACATTAATTCATAGAACTTAGGTGCTTGCCTAGGTAGTTATGTATCCCCCTGCACCTTCTGTCTTATATTAAGTAGCTACTCCACTGGTTCAGCATTGCCAACGGATGTGTCTCTTAGAATTAGATAACGAATTGTTTTGACGATCGATAGACATGGAATATTGTAAGATGTTTTAAACATATTATAATGCTAGCCTCCAAATCGGCAGCTCACTAGTCAAGTTATTTTTTCTTTTATTTAAAAAACCCTTCCAAACTATAAATTTAACTAGGTAGTGAAGACTAATAACATGAAAAATTAAAGCATTTTAGAAGAGTCAACAAACACATAACAAATCATGTTTTGCTAGAGAGTGAGCGCAATAGAAGGGTCCTTTCATTTTGTATCTTATCAGTAATATCATAAACTGTTTTTTTAACAAAGAAATATTGAAAGCATTTAAACACTTTAAAATCTTATCTGAACCAATTCTTCGTTCATTGTTGTTTTCCAAGAGCTAGATACTGAAATAAAGAAATCACTGTTTCCGCCGTTTTGTTAACAAATTGTTTCATAAATGGCACCTTAAGAATCCGTTATCTTTGAGAAATATCTATTATTTAAAGCATGTCGGTAAGAACTTGTGTTTCAATAATCTACACGTACAAAAATAAAAATTATTTGTTTTCTATTCTACGTATTGACATTATCGTTTTAGTAATTTTAGTAAAAGACAAGTTAGGTGATCAAGTAATATTGTTTAATTTTATCTGATAAATAGTTATTAAACGTTAGTATTTACGGCGTTTGAGGCTTTGCGCAGAAGCAGCAGTAGCGCCGGCATGACGACGAGCTGTGTCTGATGTGGTAACACTGCTGAGTATTGTTAATGGTAACGTCGATAGTTCGGTCCTTCTTGGTATTCCGGTTCGACATTATCAACCTATGGCATTACCTAGAACCTACACTACACTAACTATCGACAAAACTCATTCATTGTTCGCGCAAGTAGATTGGTGAATAATATATGTGGAGAAAATGACGAGTTTGAAGTATTCGGATCGAAGCCATCGCAGGTGATAAAAATATATACTTTAGATTTTTTGGCTCCCATACGAATATGACAAACCAATAGAATAAGTTTAATGGTGTATGTATCTTTTAATTTAAATTTTTACCCGACTACGGCAAAGCCAAAGGAGGGTTATTATTTTGACAGGCTATGTATGTATGTATGTATGTATGTATGTATGTTCATTTGTTCCCTCCTAGCTCCTTAACTACTCATTAGATTTGGACAAATGAGGTGTCTCTAGAAGCGTCGTGATCGTCTTCTGGTTATAGGCTATATGACGTGTCACTGAATCTAATGTGGCGCCCTCTAGCCGACATAAAGTACTGTATTAAAAAAAATATTTGAGATAAATATGCCGTGTTTGGTATCATTGGAAAGGGCGTTACTTGTACATTTCAAAAATACATATATTATTAGCATTTGTTCGTGACTTTGTCCGTATTTATTCGATAAGTGTGATATTTCTATGGTATACTTATTTGTTCCCTCATTTTTACTAAACTAGTCAGAATAAGACAAATAAGGTATCGTTAGAAGCGTCTTGATTGCCCGCTAATAATAGGCTATATGACGTGTCACTGAAACTAATGTGGCGCCCTCTAGCCGACGTAAAGTAGTGTTTTAAAAAATAAATATGAGAGAAATATGCCGTGTTTGGTATCATACGAAAAGGCGTTACTTGTAGATTTCAAAAATATATATATTATTAGCATTTTCTCGTGACTTTGTCCGTATTTATTCGATAATTGTTAAATTTCTGTGGTATCTATTTATTAAAATATGCTTTGCTAAGAAATTAGTATTATAGAGGCACCAAAACATTTTAAATAAAAAAAAGTAAAAACTAAAACCCAACTACGACAAAAAACGACGCTGAAAAAGTGTGAAACAAGTTTCAAAAGTCGTAGTCACGCGTTGTTAAATGTACCATATGGTACATTACACTACATGGACTACGGCTTTTGAAACTTATTAATGTACCATAGTCCACATCACTTTAACAACGCGTGACTACGACTTTTGAAACTTGTTTCACACTTTTTCAGCGTCGTTTTTTGTCGTAGTTGGGTTTTAGTTTTTATTCTTTTATATTGTATCATTTATCCTCTCTATATTTTCTCTTTTATGTATTTCTTCGTGTTTGAAATCTATTTGCGAATGCCTGTCAATAGCTCTGTAGATATTAATATTAGGATATAAAAAGTGTGTTTATATGCTGTTGGAATTCCAAAAAATGTAAAATAAATAAAAATAAAAATAATACCGAGCAGTACTTGGAAGATGAAATGGCGCTAGGATGTCGACGCAAGTTGCGTCCCACATCAAAGGCCCACCCTTCTTCCAGGGCAGTAACGACAGACAATCTTATCTCTTGGCATCGTTCCGTACCCGACCATTTGTTCATGAACAACTGGAACACCAGCTGTAACAAGAGCAAGACAGATAATGTCGTTAATATTGGCGATGCTGCTGCTTCTTCGGAAAGCTTCGCGGTTTCAAAACCAAAATCTAATAGTAAATGTATTTTGAACCGCTTGAGGTCCAGACATTACGTTCACGGGGTCCGAGTGCTTGCGCTACATTTAAACAATTAGCTAAGCAATTGTTTGACGCTTTTCGTGACCAAAATGGCGGCTTTTATCTAGCACAGAGAATAGATGTACCTATGGATATTTATTAATATCGATGGTGATATTAATCCATTTTTATACAGATAGTTGAAATTACTAATTTATATTCAGTAAAAATATGTCATATGTATTTCATGCAATCATATTAATTAACGAATGATTATTATTAATTACCGTGATGCTAACATTATATACCTATATTATCTTTTCATCCTCTGTAGTGAAAATTTTTAGTTTGTAAATAATATAGCAAAAAATACAAATGTAGAACCATTTTCTTATTGTAAATCGGTTGAATTTAAAATAACACGTGTCCAGATTATTTGATCCCTAAGCTCAACTTGTTTTTAATGTTATAAACTTATGGATAAGTTTGTAAAGATAATGTAATAATGGGACATGGTTTAAAACTCACTTACCTATGTGTGTGAAGAGGTTTATATATTACACGAAAGTTAAAATCTATTATAAAAAAAATATTTAAGAGAACTTATCAAACAGAAACTATTATTCATAGAGTAAAGAAGATATAGTTTTTTTGTCCCTGCTAGCCCTGTTAGCTACCACAATCGAAAATTCTTGTAAGACGAAAGGTGAGCCCCTCATCAAAATGAAGCCACTCACGAAAGATTAGCTTGATAGTAATAACTTGTAAAATTTGTTCTGGTGATCCCGGACTAATATGGCAGAAGCTATAAATAAATACAATGATGAGGATTTGAAATTTAACGAATATGACAACTATTAATGAAATACTCATTGGTCTTTAAAAATGTGTGAACTCTTTATCAATTTACTAATAAAAACGATTAAGCACCTAATTAAGTGTGACAATTATTTAATTAGGATTTTTAGTGAACATTTCTGTCACGGATTAGGTAATGATTGATAACAAGTAACGCTCGTTAGTTAACGCACAGATTGTAAATAAATAGTTTTAATTAGTACTTTAAGCTGCGTTATTAGTTAGATATTAATACTATGTTTTCAAATAGACACAATAAGTAGTAAATAGGAAGACATTCTAGTTTAAACATTTAAAAATGAATAATCACTAATACTAATGTTACTTTTCCGTCCAGCAATAAAAGTAATCAATTCTGTATTAAGTGTGATTTTGAGACTTGAGTGAGATTGATTATTGTGATAATTGTTCATAAGCAAGTTTGAAATAAAATTTTATCTTGAATCATTGTTTTATTCTGTTCATATATAGAACATTTCCATAAAATACTCCAAGGTTTCATCGCTAACACACCCCGGCCTTGTTTAGGGATTGAAACCCAGTATATTTGAATTAGCATTGTATATTTTTAATAGTTTTAAATTAATGTATTAGCCCATGTTCAGCGCTCAACGCGCGTATTGCTAACGCGCGACAACAACTACATGTACTTTCGTTCTAGGAGTACACATGCTACGCACGTTTTTACAAGTAGTACCTAACGCGCGTTAGCAAAAGAAATTGCTATTCTTTGTACTAACATTTATGGCAAGACTAATTACAGATGTTCTAAACAAACTTTAAGGTTTTACATATAAAATCAAATTAAGCCATTCTTAACTTAATTATTAATTAAAATGTTGAATTATTTTTAAAACATTGACAATTCATAACTTTAATTTATCCTCATTGCTGCAGGTTACAAAACTCTTGTACATAACTTTATCATGTCTTATCAGATAACGATTCAAACCTCTAATAGAGTAGTTTAGCAGTTACTCTAAGCTGCATGTTCATAAAAGGCATCATAATTATCGAAATTTTTAAAAGATAACGAGTTCTGATGGTAAACTCTTTCCTTCTTCCTCTAAATGTAAAATATTAATACTAATTATAAAACAATTTGTTAATAAAACGATGCGGTGAGAGATTTTGTTATTCATCTCTCAGATATTCATATTAATGTATTAGTAGATAGTAAAAATTCGCTTATTCTGAAAAATATTTTATATCTTTACAATTTGTGTACCAACACGAAAAAAATACTGATAAAATTATAAATTTAAAAGAATAGATCTCATTGCTAATAACATCTATGAGGCAAAGGGTACACAACAAGTGGTACCATGATAAGGACATTAAGATCTGATGATGGCATCCAAGAGAAATCGATTCGAACCTTGAAGTCGGTTTAATTTTTGTTAAAATTGTACTTGTATGTTGTTACCCGCGGTTATTGTCGTACCAAGAGTAACACCGCGGGGCAAAGCTAGTCTAAAAAAATAGCCTAAGTTACTCCCTATATCATCAGCTATCTATCATTGAAAGTCCTGTCAATATCGGTTTACCCGGTTCCAGTAATTACCCGAAACAAATAGACAGAGAGACAGAAAGACAAAAATTGTAAAAATACATTTTTGGTATATGAACCATGTATACATACATATGCATTTAGTAAAAATCTGTTATTTTAATATTACAAGCAGACACTGCAGTTTTATTAATTGGTATAGATAAAAATAAATAATAATCACATTAATTAACAGATCATTATTATTGAACGCGTCGCTAACATTGTAACAGTTTGTTAATGACAAAGCTCCGAGGTAAAGAAAAACACAAAAATACAAGCAAGTGTAGAATCACTTTCATATTGTAAATCGATAGAATTTGAAATAACACGTGTCAAGATTATTGAAGATAAGGAAGAAGGTAAGGAGATAGGTTATGACGCCTCTCGAGCCAATCCTCTACTCTAACGGGTCTCACCGCCCCAATAAAGGCGTGCCCAGCGCTCGGTTACACTAGTCGTTCCCTCCATTCCTCCACGAGGGCCTGGCGGAGTTGGGCTCCAGTGCCAGCCAGGAGCCTCGGCGTCTCAAAGGAGATCGTGCGGTAACCCCTTAGGATCCTGATGGCCAGCACTCATTGCGGTCGTCGCATTGTCTGTTCAGCTAGTCCCTCGTAGGTAATGTTCTTGTGAAAGCCTTCTTATGAAATAGAAAGGTAGTCAAAAGATGTTAAGAGGTCCCACACTCCGGGCGGGTATAGACACGTGGGATATGCAAATTAATAGAATTTGTATTAAAGACATGAAAATTGTATGAACCCTAAAAGGTTTAATTTATCCAATTAATTAAAAAGTTATTACTTAATCACCTAATTAACCGACTTCAAAAAAAGGAGGAGGTTTCTCAATTCGACCGTATATATATACTTTTTTTGTGTGTTCGCGGATAACTTCGTCGTTTATGAATAGATTTTGATGATTCTTTTTTTAATGGAAAGTAGATGTCCTAACGGTGGTACCATGATAAGAACATCAATATCTAATGATGGCATTCAAGAGTAATCGAGTCCAACCTTGAAGTCGGTTTCATTTTTGTTAAAATTGTACTTGTTTGTTTTTTTACCTCAGAACCATGCTATGTATTAACTAAGGAAATATCACCACTGAAGTTGGAAAATTTATGTATTTTCGTAAATGTTGTGAACTGTGAACATAGTAGTCGACTACGTAATATGTAAACTCTGTGCTTTTACCTTATAGGATTTCTACAGTACCCGAAGGTTGAATAGAAAAGAATGCCCTGGGCATTAGGTGCGCCTACGTACAAATTTAGCCCCATAAAGTATATTAATAAATAAAATGCAAGTATGCAGAATACAATTTATTATATTGTCCATCATGATAAGTTAAAGTTCATTTTAATAGACTTTGACGATGTCCATTGTGATGAGAGAGGTTGGTCGTCTGCCTAGTCGGGCGGGACGGGCGCCAGCGCGGGCACAGGCGGCGCCGGGCCTGCCGCTATCCTGGGCTTCCGCACCTTGTTCCCCAACTGTAAATGTAGACAATATTAAACACTCATCGAACTTTTGCACTAAGACCAAGCTCATCATGTTACATAAAATTGAATTTATATTAACTTGTTGTCTTACCGTGATGATCGAGTGATAGTCTCAGAGCGTCGCCAGGAGTACATCGGACGAGATGGGCGCTACCACGACCACGTCACCGAATAGCCTAAGAAAAATTAAATTTTTGAATCTTAACATTGGTACAAATCATAAAAGGAATAGGAAAAAGATATTTAATTAAAAAGTACTTACACATCAAACTTTAGTTTTTTTCTCTTGCTCTCTCTCTCTCTCTCCTGCCTCTTCTGGGCAACACTCGAAATTTTGTCGGGCATCGTCACGTCGGGCGGGACGGGCGTTAGCGCGGGCACAGGCGGCGCCGGGCCTGCCGCTATCCTGGGCTTGCGCACCTTTATCCCCAACTGTAAATGTAGACAATGTTGAACACTCATCGAACTTTTGCACTAACACCAAGCTCATCATGTTACATAAAATTGAATTTTAATTAACTTGTTGTCTTACCGTGATGATCGAGTGATAGTTTCAGAGCGTCGCCAGGAGCGCATCGGATGAGATGGGCGCTACCACGAATACGTCAGCGAATAGACTGTAAGAAAAATTAAATTGAGTACGTTTTTTGAATCTAAACATTGTTACAAATCATAAAAGGAATAGGAAAAAGATATTTAATTAAAAAGTACTTACACATCAAACTTTAGGTTTTTTTGCTTTCACTTGTTGTTCTTCATTACAACGTCTCTTCTGGGCAACACTCGAAATTTTGTCAGGCAGGACGGGCGCTACCACGGCCACGGGCGGCGCCTGGCCTGCCGCGAGCCTGGGCTCCCGCACCTTGTTCACCAGCTGTAAAAATAGACAAAGTTGAACATTCATCGAACTTTTGCACTAAGACCAAGCTCATATAAAGCTTTGAAAATTTAATTAAATAAACTTAAACTTAGAAAACAAAATCACCTTGGCTTGTATTGGCCACGCCGGGTCCACCAACTTGGTCTTTACGTCCAGTTTGTACAGTGTAGTGGCCGGAAAAATAGTGCGCCATGATTTTCGCAAATCGAACATCTGCGACCTGACCTTCTTATCCGCCTGTCAAAGGAAAAACATCGTTAGAATAGTCTTGCAACCTAATTATCAGTATTGACAAATGATCAATTATCTTTTTAATAATGGTTAATTACCTGTTGTAATGTCCCCGAAAACATTTCGACAATTTTCTGCTCAAACATCTGTATGTAGACGCCACCAACGTTCTTAACCAGTGAGTCTACAAGGTACAGTATTGGCAGCTTGCCGTCGGGGTGAGCCTGCAAAGAAATGAACTGCTAGTTCCAAGCTTCAAGTTCAAGACAATCAGAAAGAATAAGGTAAGTTGTCGAAAAGTTACCTTCTCTAAATGCTTCTCCACTGCTTCAACGATAGCTGCAGCGTGGTCGATGTTCTTTACCGCCAGGTATGTGAGGTTGAAAATGCGAGATTGGCTGTAGGTTAGTACTGCCAGAAATGACGCATACTGCTCTATTACTTGTTTCGACGAACACATTTTGGTGGTATACAAAACAGACTTACTGTCACTGTAATGGGTACCGTGCCGCTTAATGCTTCGATCGCAACTGTGCCCGTGTCAAAATTGTCTCGCAGAGCTCGGCTCAGCTCGCCCGCCAGGTCGCACCGCCCTCTCTCTCGCCCCGCCCCCTCGTGGCTCGTGGCGTCACAGCTAACTGCCCTCTTGTTGGCGTTTTCATGGGCAGATGTAAATTTCACTTGAATTAAAGTTTAGTTTTGTTGTTGTTTTTATTGCAAGAGATTTATATAATTTTGAAAATAGATCTAACATAAATTTTATAACCGGTGTAATTTGTAAGACATATAAACTTTTGGTTTTGAGTTTCGTATACTTTACCTAATTTAAAGCTTGTGGAAAAGAATAATTTTAGCGTGCCTGCAGAAGATAATTCATTATATTTATCTTTTGAAAGATTGAGTAGGGATTAGGAATTACAGAGTTGTGGTTAAAGGAATATTGAAAGCAAAGGTAAATATTATTAATTGCCTTACCATAGACGGTTAAGAGGATTGGTCTATCTGCCATCAGTACAAAACTTTTCTATTTCCTTATTTTGTTGTGTCGTTCGTACCTACAATGTAAGTCAATCGGTCAGTAGGTACTCATTGGTAAACGTTTAGAAAATGTATGTACCTATGTAAATCTCACATCAAATTATTTTGCAATTAAGCGATGCTCTAGCTGCAACCGATTATATTACTCAATCTGGGTGGTTTAGTGCAATACGATAGCTTATAAATTAATCTAATACACATCTGATTGCGCGCGTTTAGGTCTAATATATGTTAACGACTTACCTACATGTGGGTACGTACCTAATAAAACCTTGGTAATTAATTTAGTTTTGAATTAAGCTTACTTTTGATGTATTTTAACATTGTAGAAATTAGGTACATTCGTTGTCTAAATAATTCTTTTTTTTTTTGTAAATTCAATTCCAACGGTAGAAACGTGTGTAGGCATAGTTATATTTAAAACCTAAAACTTAATATGCATGTTTGTTGCGTTGTTACGTTAAATTCACAACAGCTCAATAGTTTATAGGTTGGTTCGCATTTAGTAGCACCTTTATGTAATCAAATAAACTAATTTATATGCCTATGGTATTCGAATGCAATTATGTCTGAATGTTAGGCCTTCACGGTTGAGCCATTGAATTGATTTAGATGAATGTTTGTATAGATTTTAACTAGAACTTTGAAAACTTACCTACTTAACACGATGGACTGGTAGGATCAAGGTCTCCATCTCAAAAAAACCACAAGTTTACCTACTTCAATATAAAATGATTTATTTTTGTGAATTGTGCTGATTACTTGTCGGCGTCAAGAAATACCTACAATTTAATGCCCCACTGTAGAGATGCCATCTCAGTTACAGTTCATAATGTTGCCACCCTACCAAAAAAGATGTATCGATGTTTATTAATATGGATGATGTATAAATCAATATCAATACAGAGCATTCAAATTATCAATTTATATTAAATAAAAATAAGTTATAAGTACGAGTATTTCATGCAATCACATTAATTAACAGATCATTATTATTCAACGTGTCGCTAACATTGTAACAGTTTGTAAATGACAAAGCTCTGAGGTAAAGAAAAATACAAGCTAATGTAGAATCACTTTCATAATGTAAATTGATAGAATTAAAAATACCACGTGTCAAGATTATTGAAGATAAGGAAGAAGGTAAGGAGATAGGTTACCTGCTATCTACTCGAAAGAATGTAATACAATTTGATGATAAACAACGATTTAGAAAGAGATTATTTAGTTTGTGCCTAATTTCAGTAAAGCGCATTGGTTTAGATAGTGTCCGTACACCAATTGTGGTTATAGTTGTGAAATACGAAAACATTAATTCATACAACTTAGGTGCTTGTCTAGATAGTTATGTATCCCCCTGCACCTTCTGTCTTATATTAAGTAGCTACTCCGCTGGTTCAGCATTGCCAACGGATGTGTCTCTTAGAATTAGATGACGAATTGTTTTGACGATCGATAGACATGGAATATTGTAAGATGTTTTAAACATATTATAATGCTAGCCTCCAAATCGGCAGCTCACTAGTCGAGTTATTTTTTCTTTTATTTAAAAAACCCTTTGTCCAAACTATAAATTTAACTAGGTAGTAAAGACAAATAACATGAAAAATTAAAGCATTTTAGAAGAGTCAACAAACACATAACAAATCATATTTTGCTAGTGAGTGAGCGTAATAGGAGGGTCCTTTCATTTTGTATCTTATCAGTAATATCATAAACTGTTTTTTTAACAAAGAAATATTGAAAGCATTTAAACACTTTAACATCTTATCTGAACCAATTCTTCGTTCATTGTTGTTTTCCAAGAGCTAGATACTGAAATAAAGAAATCACTGTTTCCGCCGTTTTGTTAACAAATTGTTTCATAAATGGCACCTTAAGAATCCGTTATCTTTGAGAAATATCTATTATTTAAAGCATGTCGGTAAGAACTTGTGTTTCAATAATCTACACGTACAAAAATAAAAATTATTTGTTTTCTATTCTACGTATTGACATTATCGTTTTAGTAATTTTAGTAAAAGACAAGTTAGGTGATCAAGTAATATTGTTTAATTTTATCTGATAAATAGTTATTAAACGTTAGTATTTACGGCGTTTGAGGCTTTGCGCAGAAGCAGCAGTAGCGCCGGCATGACGACGAGCTGTGTCTGATGTGGTAACACTGCTGAGTATTGTTAATGGTAACGTCGATAGTTCGGTCCTTCTTGGTATTCCGGTTCGACATTATCAACCTATGGCATTACCTAGAACCTACACTACACTAACTATCGACAAAACTCATTCATTGTTCGCGCAAGTAGATTGGTGAATAATATATGTGGAGAAAATGACGAGTTTGAAGTATTCGGATCGAAGCCATCGCAGGTGATCAAAAATATATACTTTAGATTTTTTGGCTCCCATACGAATATGACAAACCAATAGAATAAGTTTAATGGTGTATGTATCTTTTAATTTAAATTTTCTTTTATATTGTATCATTTATCCTCTTCATATTTTCTCTTTTATGTATTTCTTCGTGTTTGAAATCTATTTGCGAATGCCTGTCAATAGCTCTGTAGATATTAATATTAGGATCTAAAAAGTGTGTTTATATGCTGTTGGAATTCCAAAAAATGTAAATTAAATAAAAATAATAACGAGCAGTACTTGGAAGATGAAATGGCGCTAGGATGTCGACGCAAGTTGCGTCCCACATCGAAGGCCCACCCTTCTTCCAGGGCAGTAACGACAGACAATCTTATCTCTTGGCATCGTTCCGTACCCGACCATTTGTTCATGAACAACTGGAACACCAGCTGTAACAAGAGCAAGACAGATAATGTCGTTAATATTGGCGATGCTGCTGCTTCTTCGGAAAGCTTCGCGGTTTCAAAACCAAAATCTAATAGGTAAATGTATTTTGAACCGCTTGAGGTCCAGACATTACGTTCACGGGGTCCGAGTGCTTGCGCTACATTTAAACAATTAGCTAAGCAATTGTTTGACGCTTTTCGTGACCAAAATGGCGCAAAATGGCGGCTTTTATCTAGCACAGAGAATAGATGTACCTATGGATATTTATTAATATCGATGCTGATATTAATCCATTTTTATACAGATAGTTGAAATTACTAATTTACATTCAGTAAAAATATGTCATATGTATTTCATGCAATCATATTAATTAACGAATGATTATTATTATTCACCGTGATGCTAACATTATATACCTATATTATCTTTTCATCCTCTGTAGTGAAAATTTTTAGTTTGTAAATAATATAGCAAAAAATACAAATGTAGAACCATTTTCTTATTGTAAATCGGTTGAATTTAAAATAACACGTGTCCAGATTATTTGATCCCTAAGCTCAACTTGTTTTTAATGTTATAAACTTATGGATAAGTTTGTAAAGATAATGTAATAATGGGACATGGTTTAAAACTCACTTACCTATGTGTGTGAAGAGGTTTATATATTACACGAAAGTTAAAATCTATTATAAAAAAAAATTTAAGAGAACTTATCAAACAGAAACTATTATTCATAGAGTAAAGAAGATATAGTTTTTTTGTCCCTGCTAGCCCTGTTAGCTACCACAATCGAAAATTTTTGTAAGACGAAAGGTGAGCCCCTCATCAAAATGAAGCCACCCACGAAAGATTAGCTTGATAGTAATAACTTGTAAAATTTGTTCTGGTGATCCCGGACTAATATGGCAGAAGCTATAAATAAATACAATGATGAGGATTTGAAATTTAACGAATATGACAACCATTAATGAAATACTCATTGGTCTTTAAAAATGTGTGAACTCATTATCAAATTACAAATAAAAACGATTAAGCACCTAATTAAGTGTGACAATTATTTAATTAGGATTTTTAGTGAACATTTCTGTCACGGATTAGGTAATGATTGATAACAAGTAACGCTCGTTAGTTAACGCACAGATTGTAAATAAATAGTTTTAATTAGTAGCTTAAGCTGCGTTATTAGTTAGATATTAATACTATGTTTTCAAATAGACACAATAAGTAGTAAATAGGAAGACATTCTAGTTTAAACATTTAAAAATGAATAATTACTAATACTAATGTTACGTTTACGTCCAGCAATAAAAGTAATCAATTCTGTATTAAGTGTGATTTTGAGACTTGAGTGAGATTGATTATTGTGATAATTGTTCATAAGCAAGTTTGAAATAAAATTTTATCTTGAATCATTGTTTTATTCTGTTCATATATAGAACATTTCCATAAAATACTCCAAGGTTTCATCGCTAACACACCCCGGCCTTGTTTAGGGATTGAAACCCAGTATATTTGAATAAGCTTTGTATATTTTTAATAGTTTTAAATTAATGTATTAGCCCATATTCAGCGCTCAACGCGCGTATTGCTAACGCACGACAACAACTACATGTACTTTCGTTCTAGGAGTACACATGCTACGCACGTTTTTACAAGTAGTACCTAACGCGCGTTAGCAAAAGAAATTGCTATTCTTTGTACTAATATTTATGGCAAGACTAATTACAGATGTTCCAAACAAACTTTAAGGTTTTACATATAAAATCAAATTAAGCCATTCTAACTTAATCATTAATTAAAATGTTGAATTATTTTTAATACATTGACAATTCATAACTTTAATTTATCCTCATTGCTGCAGGTTACAAAACTCTTGTACATAACTTTATCATGTCTAATCAGATAACGATTCAAACCTCTAATAGAGTAGTTTAGCAGTTACTCTAACCTGCATGTTCATAAAAGGCATCATAATTATCGAAATTTTTAAAAGATAACGGGTTCTGACGGTAAACTCTTTCCTTCTTCCTCTAAATGTAAAATATTAATACTAATTATAAAACAATTTGTTAATAAAACGATGCGGTGAGAGATTTTGTTATTCATCTCTCAGATATTCATATTAATGTATTAGTAGATAGTAAAAATTCGCTTATTCTTAAAAATATTTTATATCTTTACAATTTCTGTACCAACACGAAAAAAATACTGATAAAATTATAAATTTAAAAGAATAGATCTCATTGCTATTAACATCTATGAGGCAAAGGGTACACAACAAGTGGTACCATGATAAGGACATTAAGATCTGATGATGGCATCCAAGAGAAATCGATTCGAACCTTGAAGTCGGTTTTATTTTTGTTAAAATTGTACTTGTATGTTGTTACCCGCGGTTATTGTCGTACCAAGAGTAACACCGCGGGGCAAAGCTAGTCTAAAAAAAATAGCCTAAGTTACTCCCTATATCATCAGCTATCTATCATTGAAAGTCCTGTCAATATCGGTTTACCTGGTTCCAGTAATTACCCGAAACAAATAGACAGAGAGACAGAAAGACAAAAATTGTAAAAATACATTTTTGGTATATGAACCATGTATACATACATATGCATTTAGTAAAAATCTGTTATTTTAATATTACAAGCAGACACTGCAGTTTTATTAATTGGTATAGATAAAAATAAACAATAATTACATTAATTAACAGATCATTATTATTGAACGCGTCGCTAACATTGTAACAGTTTGTAAATGACAAAGCTCCGAGGTAAAGAAAAACACAAAATACAAGCAAATGTAGAATCACTTTCATATTGTAAATCGATAGAATTTGAAATAACACGTGTCAAGATTATTGAAGATAAGGAAGAAGGTAAGGAGATATGTTATGACGCCTCTCGAGCCAATCCTCCACTCTAACGGGTCTCACCGCCCCAATAAAAAGGCGTGCCCAGCGCTCGGTTACACTAGTCGTTCCCTCCATTCCTCCACGAGGTCCTGGCGGAGTTGTCCAGTCCCAGCCAGGAGACTCGCCGTCTCAAAGGAGATCGTGCGGTAACCCCTTATGATCCTGATGGCCAGCACTCATTGCGGTCGTCGCATTGTCTGTTCAGCTAGTCCCTCGTAGGTAATGTTCTTGTGAAAGCCTTCTTATGAAATAGAAAGGTAGTCAAAAGATGTTAAGAGGTCCCACACTCCGGGCGGGTATAGACACCTGGGATATGCAAATTAATAGAATTTGTATTAAAGACATGAAAATTTTATGAACCCTAAAAGGTTTAATTTATCAAATTAATTAAAAAGTTATTACTTAATCACCTAATTAACCGACTTCAAAAAAAAGAGGAGGTTTCTCAATTCGACCGTATATATATACTTTTTTTGTGTGTTCGCGGATAACTTCGTCGTTTATGAATCGATTTTGATGATTCTTTTTTTAATGGAAAGTAGATGTCCTAACGGTGGTACCATGATAAGGACATCAATATCTAATGATGGCATTCAAGAGTAATCGAGTCGAACCTTGAAGTCGGTTTCATTTTTATTAAAATTGTACTTGTTTGTCTAAACATTACTAAAATCTTAATGTCAATTTCAGTTTTTAAATAGAATAGAATTGTTAACATTCTAGCACATGCAGATTATTGAAACACAAATGTCCACCAACATCTTATAAGCAATAGATATTTCTAAAAGATAACGGGTTCTAATGGTAAACTCTTATCTACTTCCTCTAAAGGTAAAGTATTAGCACCAATTCTAAAACAATTTGGTAACAATTTGTTATTTTATTTCAATACCTATCTCTTGGAAAACATTTAAACAATGAACACAACATTGGTATGGTGTTAAAGTGTTTGAATGCTTACCATATTTCTTTAGAAACAAAAACTGTTTACCGACGTTAGGCACAAAATAAATTGTCTGTTTCTGAATATATTGTCATCATTGTTGGCTTGAAATTGTATTACATTATTTTAGGCAGATGGTGATGGGACAGAGCTTAAATAAATCTTGATACGTGTTATCTTAATGAGTTCAATCGTTTTACAAAGAGGCAGTGGTTCTAAATTTGCTTGTATTTTTAACCGACTTCAAAAAAGGAGGAGGTTTCTCTGAAGTATTTTTTCTTTTTTTTGTGTGTTCGCGGATAACTTCGTCGTTTATTAACCGATTTTGATGATTCTTTTTTTTAATGGAAAGGAGATGTCCCAACGGTGGTATTATGATAAGGACCTTAATATCTGATGACGGCATCCAAAAGAAATCGAGTCGAAACTTGAAGTCGTTTTTAATTTTTTTTTAAATTGTACTTGTTTGTTTTTTTACCTCAGAACCATGCTATGTATTAACTAAGGAAATATCACCACTGAAGTTGGAAAATTTATGTATTTTCGTAAATGTTGTGAACTGTGAATATAGTAGTCGACTACGTAATATGTAACCTCAGTGCTATTACCTTATAGGATTTCTACAGTACCCGAAGGTTGAATAGAAAAGAATGCCCTGGGCATTAGGTGCGCCTACGTACAAATTTAGCCCCATAAAGTATATTAATAAATAAAATGCAAGTATGCAGAATACAATTTATTATATTGTACATCATGATAAGTTAAAGTTCATTTTAATAAACTTTGACGATGTCCGTTGTGATGAGAGAGGTTGGTCGTCAGCCTAGTCGGGCGGGACCGGCGCCGGGCCTGCCGCTATCCTGGGCTTCCGCACCTTGGTCCCCAACTGTAAATGTAGACAATGTTGAACACTCATTGAACTTTTGCACTAAGACCAAGCTCATCATGGTACATAAAATTGAATTTAAATTAACTTGTTGTCTTACCGTGATGATCGAGTGATAGTTTCAGAGCGTCGCCAGGAGCACATAGGACGAGATGGGCGCTACCACGGCCACATCACCAAATAGACTGTAAGAAAAATTAAATTGAGTACGTTTTTTGAATCTAAACATTGTTACAAATCATAAAAGGAATAGGAAAAAGATATTTAATTAAAAAGTACTTACCCATCAAATTTTAGTTTTTATGCTTTCACTTGTTGTTCATTACAACGTCTCTTCTGGGCAACACTCGAAATTTTGTCAGGCAGGACGGGCGCTACCACGGCCACGGGCGGCGCCTGGCCTGCCGCGAGCCTGGGCTCCCGCACCTTGTTCACCAGCTGTAAATATAGACAAAGTTGAACATTCATCGAACTTGTGCACTAAGACCAAGCTCATCATCTAAATAAATAAATAAAATGGGAGTGTCTGTTTGTAATATTAAAATAACCGCTTTTTACTAAATGCATGTGTATGTATGTTTATACGGTACATATACCAAAAATTAAGTTAAAAAAGAAATTGTCAGTCTGTTTGTTGGGGGTTATCTCTGGAACGGCTGGACCGATTTTGACGGGACTTTCACTGGCAGGTAGCTTATAATCTATAAAATAACTAAGGCTACTTTTTTTAGACTAACTTTGTCCCGCGGCGTTACTTGCGGTACAACACTAACCGCGGGTAACACCGCGGGATTCAGCCAGTGTTATATAAAATTGAATTTTAATTAACTTGTTGTCTTACCGTGATGATCGAGTGATAGTTTCAGAGCGTCGCCAGGAGCGCATCGGATGAGATGGGCGCTACCACGAATACGTCAGCGAATAGACTGTAAGAAAAATTAAATTGAGTACGTTTTTTGAATCTAAACATTGTCACAAATCATAAAAGGAATAGGAAAAAGATATTTAATTAAAAAGTACTTACCCATCAAATTTTAGTTTTTATGCTTTCACTTGTTGTTCTTCATTACAACGTCTCTTCTGGGCAACACTCGAAATTTTGTCAGGCAGGACGGGCGCTACCACGGCCACGGGCGGCGCCTGGCCTGCCGCGAGCCTGGGCTCCCGCACCTTGTTCACCAGCTGTAAATATAGACAAAGTTGAACATTCATCGAACTTGTGCACTAAGACCAAGCTCATCATCTAAATAAATAAATAAAATGGGAGTGTCTGTTTGTAATATTAAAATAACCGCTTTTTACTAAATGCATGTGTATGTATGTTTATACGGTACATATACCAAAAATTAAGTTAAAAAAGAAATTGTCAGTCTGTTTGTTGGGGGTTATCTCTGGAACGGCTGGACCGATTTTGACGGGACTTTCACTGGCAGGTAGCTTATAATCTATAAAATAACTAAGGCTACTTTTTTTAGACTAACTTTGTCCCGCGGCGTTACTTGCGGTACAACACTAACCGCGGGTAACACCGCGGGATTCAGCCAGTGTTATATAAAATTGAATTTTAATTAACTTGTTGTCTTACCGTGATGATCGAGTGATAGTTTCAGAGCGTCGCCAGGAGCGCATCGGATGAGATGGGCGCTACCACGAATACGTCAGCGAATAGACTGTAAGAAAAATTAAATTGAGTACGTTTTTTGAATCTAAACATTGTCACAAATCATAAAAGGAATAGGAAAAAGATATTTAATTAAAAAGTACTTACACATCAAACTTTAGGTTTTTTTGCTTTTACTTGTTGTTCTTCATTACAACGTCTCTTCTGGGCAACACCCGAAATTTTGTCAGGCAGGACGGGCGCTACCACGGCCACGGGCGGCGCCTGGCCTGCCGCGAGCCTGGGCTCCCGCACCTTGTTCACCAGCTGTAAAAATAGAAAAAGTTGAACATTCATCGAACTTTTGCACTAAGACCAAGCTCGTATAAAGCTTTGAAAATTTAATTAAATAAACTTAAACTTAGAAAACAAAATCACCTTGGCTTGTATTGGCCACGCCGGGTCCACCAACTTGGTCTTTACGTCCAGTTGGTACAGTGTAGTGGCCGGAAAAATAGTGCGCCATGATTTTCGCAAATCGAACATCTGCGACCTGACCTTCTTATCCGCCTGTCAAAGGAAAAACATCGTTAGAATAGTCTTGCAACCTAATTATCAGTATTGACAAATGATCAATTATCTTTTTAATAATGGTTAATTACCTGTTGTAATGTCCCCGAAAACATTTCGACAATTTTCTGCTCAAACATCTGTATGTAGACGCCGCCAACGTTCTTAACCAGTGAGTCTACAAGGTACAGTATTGGCAGCTTGCCGTCGGGGTGAGCCTGCAAAGAAATGAACTGCTAGTTCCAAGCTTCAAGTTCAAGACAATCAGAAAGAATAAGGTAAGTTGTCGAAAAGTTACCTTCTCTAAATGCTTCTCCACTGCTTCAACGATAGCTGCAGCGTGGTCGATGTTCTTTTCCGCCAGGTATGTGAGGTTGAAAATGCGAGATTGGCTGTAGGTTAGTACTGCCAGAAATGACGCATACTGCTCTATTACTTGTTTCGACGAACACATTTTGGTGGTATACAAAACAGACTTACTGTCACTGTAATGGGTACCGTGCCGCTTAATGCTTCGATCGCAACTGTGCCCGTGTCAAAATTGTCTCGCAGAGCTCGGCTCAGCTCGCCCGCCAGGTCGCACCGCCCTCTCTCTCGCCCCGCCCCCTCTCTCGCCCCGCCCCCTCGTGGCTCGTGGCGTCACAGCTAACTGCCCTCTTATTGGCGTTTTCATGGGCAGATGTAAATTTCACTTGAATTAAAGTTTAGTTTCGTTGTTGTTTTTATTGCAAGAGATTTATATAATTTTGAAAATAGATCTAACATAAATTTTATAACCGGTGTAATTTGTAAGACATATAAACTTTTGGTTTTGAGTTTCGTATACTTTACCTAATTTAAAGCCTGTGGAAATGAATAATTTTAGCGTGCCTGCAGAAGATAATTCATTATATTTATCTTTTGAAAGATTGAGTAGGGATTAGGAATTACAGAGTTGTGGTTAAAGGAATATTGAAAGCAAAGGTAAATATTATTAATTGCCTTACCATAGACGGTTAAGAGGATTGGTCTATCTGCCATCAGTACAAAACTTTTCTATTTCCTTATTTTGTTGTGTCGTTCGTACCTACAATGTAAGTCAATCGGTCAGTAGGTACTCATTGGTAAACGTTTAGAAAATGTATGTACCTATGTAAATCTCACATCAAATTATTTTGCAATTAAGCGATGCTCTAGCTGCAACCGATTGTATTACTCAATCTGGGTGGTTTAGTGCAATACGATAGCTTATAAATTAATCTAATACACATCTGATTGCGCGCGTTTAGGTCTAATATACGTTAACGACTTACCTACATGTGGGTACGTACCTAATACAACCTTGGTAATTAATTTAGTTTTGAATTAAGCTTACTTTTGATGTATTTTAACATTGTAGAAATTATGTACATTCGTTGTCTAAATAATTCTTTTTTTTTTTAAATTCAATTCCAACGGTAGAAACGTGTGTAGGCATAGTTATATTTAAAACCTAAAACTTAATATGCATGTTTGTTGCGTTGTTACGTTAAATACACAACAGCTCAATAGTTTATAGGTTAGTTCGCATTTAGTAGCACCTTTATGTAATCAAATAAACTAATTTATATACCTATGGTATTCGAATGCAATTATGTCTGAATGTTACGCCTTCACGGTTGAGCCATTGAATTGATTTAGATGAATGTTTGTATAGATTTTAACTAGAACTTTGAAAACTTACCTACTTAACACGATGGACTGGTAGGATCAAGGTCTCCATCTCAAAAAAACCACAAGTTTACCTACTTCAATATAAAATGATTTATTTTTGTGAATTGTGCTGATTACTTGTCGGCGTCAAGAAATACCTACAATTTAATGCCCCACTGTAGAGATGCCATCTCAGTTACAGTTCATAATGTTGCCACCCTACCAAAAAAGATGTATCGATGTTTATTAATATGGATGATGTATTAATCAATATCAATACAGAGCATTCAAATTATCAATTTATATTAAATAAAAATAAGTTATAAGTACGAGTATTTCATGCAATCACATTAATTAACAGATCATTATTATTCAACGTGTCGCTAACATTGTAACAGTTTGTAAATGACAAAGCTCTGAGGTAAAGAAAAATACAAGCTAATGTAGAATCACTTTCATATTGTAAATCGATAGAATTTAAAATACCACGTGTCAAGATTATTGAAGATAAGGAAGAAGGTAAGGAGATAGGTTACCTGCTATCTACTCGAAAGAACGTAATACAATTTGATAATAAACAACGAAGACAATAGATTTAGAAAGAGATTATTTACTTTGTGCCTAATTTCAGTAAAGCGCATTGGTTTAGATAGTGTCCGTACACCAATTGTGGTTATAGTTGTGAAATACGAAAACATTAATTCATACAACTTAGGTGCTTGCCTAGGTAGTTATGTATCCCCCTGCACCTTCTGTCTTATATTAAGTAGCTACTCCACTGGTTCAGCATTGCCAACGGATGTGTCTCTTAGAATTAGATGACGAATTGTTTTGACGATCGATAGACATGGAATATTGTAAGATGTTTTAAACATATTATAATGCTAGCCTCCGAATCGGCAGCTCACTAGTCGAGTTATTTTTTCTTTTATTTAAAAAACCCTTTGTCCAAACTATAAATTTAACTAGGTAGTAAAGACAAATAACATGAAAAATTAAAGCATTTTAGAAGAGTCAACAAACACATAACAAATCTTATTTTGCTAGTGAGTGAGCGCAATAGGAGGGTCCTTTCATTTTGTATCTTATCAGTAATATCATAAACTGTTTTTTTAACAAAGAAATATTGAAAGCATTTAAACACTTTAACATCTTATCTGAACCAATTCTTCGTTCATTGTTGTTTTCCAACAGCTAGATACTGAAATAAAGAAATCACTGTTTCCGCCGTTTTGTTAACAAATTGTTTCATAAATGGCACCTTAAGAATCCGTTATCTTTGAGAAATATCTATTATTTAAAGCATGTCGGTAAGAACTTGTGTTTCAATAATCTACACGTACAACAATAAAAATTAATTGTTTTCTATTCTACGTACTGACATTATCGTTTTAGTAATTTTAGTAAAAGACAAGTTAGGTGATCAAGTAATATTGTTTAATTTTATCTGATAAATAGTTATTAAACGTTAGTATTTACGGCGTTTGAGGCTTTGCGCAGAAGCAGCAGTAGCGCCGGCATGACGACGAGCTGTGTCTGATGTGGTAACACTGCTGAGTATTGTTAATGGTAACGTCGATAGTTCGGTCCTTCTTGGTATTCCGGTTCGACATTATCAACCTATGGCATTACCTAGAACCTACACTACACTAACTATCGACAAAACTCATTCATTGTTCGCGCAAGTAGATTGGTGAATAATATATGTGGAGAAAATGACGAGTTTGAAGTATTCGGATCGAAGCCATCGCAGGTGATCAAAAATATATACTTTAGATTTTTTGGCTCCCATACGAATATGACAAACCAATAGAATAAGTTTAATGGTGTATGTATCTTTTAATTTAAATTTTCTTTTATATTGTATCATTTATCCTCTTTATATTTTCTCTTTTATGTATTTCTTCGTGTTTGAAATCTATTTGCGAATGCCTGTCAATAGCTCTGTAGATATTAATATTAGGATCTAAAAAGTGTGTTTATATGCTGTTGGAATTCCAAAAAATGTAAAATAAATAAAAATAAAAATAATAACGAGCAGTACTTGGAAGATGAAATGGCGCTAGGATGTCGACGCAAGTTGTGTCCCACATCAAAGGCCCACCCTTCTTCCAGGGCAGTAACGACAGACAATCTTATCTCTTGGCATCGTTCCGTACCCGACCATTTGTTCATGAACAACTGGAACACCAGCTGTAACAAGAGCAAGACAGATAATGTCGTTAATATTGGCGATGCTGCTGCTTCTTCGCAAAGCTTCGCGGTTTCAAAACCAAAATCTAATAGGTAAATGTATTTTGAACCGCTTGAGGTCCAGACATTACGTTCACGGGGTCCGAGTGCTTGCGCTACATTTAAACAATTAGCTAAGCAATTGTTTGACGCTTTTCGTGAACAAAATGGCGGCTTTTATCTAGCACAGAGAATAGATGTACCTATGGATATTTATTAATATCGATGGTGATATTAATCCATTTTTATACAGATAGTTGAAATTACTAATTTATATTCAGTAAAAATATGTCATATGTATTTCATGCAATCATATTAATTAACGAATGATTATTATTCACCGTGATGCTAACGTTATATACCTATATTATCTTTTCATCCTCTGTAGTGAAAATGTTTAGTTTGTAAATAATATAGCAAAAAATACAAATGTAGAACCACTTTCTTATTGTAAATCGGTTGAATTTAAAATAACACGTGTCCAGATTATTTGATCCCTAAGCTCAACTTGCTTTTAATGTTATAAACTTATGGATAAGTTTGTAAAGATGTGTGTGAAAAGGGTTTACATATTACACGAAAGTTAAAACCTATTATTTATTTAAGTGAATATATTTATTTATTTATTTATTTATTTATTGACACACAAAAAATATCATTCCTACACTAAATGTGAATTCTCTGGCCCCTGAACTAGTGCAAACTGTATTTCAGGGACCAGTGTCTTCGCTCCAGACATTAAAGGATTTTGTATGTCAAATACAAAAAAAAAAGAAAGACAATCAACATTATTAACATTAAAAACAACAAAACAAAAGTAGTTCAGAAACCACACAGCTGACCTGTGTAGACAATTGTGTGTACGTGTGTGCGTCTGTGCGAGCATGTGCAGTGTTTCTATATGTGTGTGCTTGTGTAGACCAATTACCCGACCACTGAGCTAGTTATTGCTTTTTTAACATCATATCACTCAGCCATTTTACTAAAAGTAATTTAAATTTGAAGCTATTGTACTTCTTACATTATTTATACATTATATACATTATAAAAAATATATTTAAGAGAACTTATCAAACAGAAACTATTATTCATGGAGTAAAGAAGATATACTTTTTTTTATCCCTGCTAGCCCTGTTAGCTACCACAATCGAAAATTTTTGTAAGACGAAAGGTGAGCCCCTCATCAAAATGAAGCCACTCACGAAAGATTAGCTTGATAGTAATAACTTGGAAAATTTGTTCTGGTGATCCCGGACTAATATGGCAGAAGCTATAAATAAATACATTGATGAGGATTTGAAATTTAACGAATATGACAACCACTAATGAAATACTCATTGGTCTTTAAAAATGTGTGAACTCATTATCAAATTACAAATAAAACGATTAAGCACCTAATTAAGTGTGACAATTACTTAATTATGATTTTTAGTGAACATTTCTGTCACGGATTAGGTAATGATTGATAACAAGTAACGCTCGTTAGTTAACGCACAGATTGTAAATAAATAGTTTTAATTAGTAGCTTAAGCTGCGTTATTAGTTAGATATTAATACTATGTTTTCAAATAGACACAATAAGTAGTAAATAGGAAGACATTCTAGTTTAAACATTTAAAAATGAATAATTACTAATACTAATGTTACTTTTCCGTCCAGCAATAAACGTAATCAATTCTGTATTAAGTGTGATTTTGAGACTTGAGTGAGATTGATTATTGTGATAATTGTTCATAAGCAAATTTGAAATAAAATTTTATCTTGAATCATTGTTTTATTCTGTTCATATATAGAACATTTCCATAAAATACTTCAAGGTTTCATCGCTAACACACCCCGGCCTTGTTTAGGGATTGAAACCCAGTATATTTGAATAAGCTTTGTATATTTTTAATAGTTTTAAATGAATGTATTAGCCCATGTTCAGATGATGAGCGCTCAACGCGCGTCTTGCTAACGCGCGACAACAACTACATGTACTTTCGTTCTAGGAGTACACATGCTACGCACGTTTTTACAAGTAGTACAAAAAAACTTGCTATTCTTTGTAATAATATTTATGGCAAAACTAATTACAGATGTTCTAAACAAACTTTAAGGTTTTACATATAAAATCAAATTAAGCAATTCTTAACTTTATTATTAATTAAAATGTTGAATTATTTTTAATACATTGACAATTCATAACTTTAATTTATCCTCATTGCTGCAGGTTACAAAACTCTTGTACATAACTTTATCATGTCTAATCAGATAACGATTCAAACCTCTAATAGAGTAGTTTAGCAGTTACTCTAAAATGCATGTTCATAAAAGGCATCATAATTATCGAAATTTCTAAAAGATAACGGGTTCTTATGGTAAACTCTTTCCTTCTTCCTCTAAATATAAAATATTAATACTAATTATAAAACAATTTGTTAATAAAACGATGCGGTGAGAGATTTTGTTATTCATCTCTCAGATATTCATATTAATGTATTAGTAGATAGTAAAAATTCGCTTATTCTGAAAAATATTTTATATCTTTACAATTTCTGTACCAACACGAAAAAATTACTGATAAAATTATAAATTTAAAAGAATAGATCTCATTGCTAGTAACATCCTTGAGGCAAAGGGTACACAACAAGTGGTACCATGATAAGGACATTAAGATCTCATGATGGCATCCAAGAGAAATCGAGTCGAACCTTGAAGTCGGTTTTATTTTTGTTAAAATTGTACTTGTATACTGAACCCGTTGCGTTGTTACCCGCGTTTATTGTGTACCAAGAGTAACGCCGCGGGACATAGCTAGTCTAAAAAAAATAGCCTAAGTTACTCCCTATATCATCAGCTATCTATCATTGAAAGTCCAGTCAATATCGGTTTACCCGGTTCCAGTAATTACCCGAAACAAATAGACAGACAGACAGAAAGACAAAAATTGTAAAGAATACATTTTTGGTATATGAACCATGTATACATATATATGCATTTAGTAAAAATCTGTTATTTTAATATTACAAGCAGACACTGCAGTGTTATTAATTGGTATAGATAAAAATAAATAATAATCACATTAATTAACAGATCATTATTATTGTAACAGTTTGTAAATGACAAAGCTCCGAGGTAAAGAAAAACACAAAAATACAAGCAAATGTAGAATCACTTTCATATTGTAAATCGATAGAATTTGAAATAACACGTGTCAAGATTATTGAAGATAAGGAAGAAGGTAAGGAGATAGGTTATGACGCCTCTCGAGCCAATCCTCTACTCTAACGGGTCTCACCGCCGCAATAAAGGCGTGCCCAGCGCTCGGTTACACTAGTCGTTCCCTCCGTTCCTCCACGAGGGCCTGGCGGAGTTGGGCTCCAGTCCCAGCCAGGAGCCTCGGCGTCTCAAAGGAGATCGTGCGGTAACCCCTTATGATCCTGATGGCCAGCACTCATTGCGGTCGTCGCATTGTCTGTTCAGCTAGTCCCTCGTAGGTAATGTTCTTGTGAAAGCCTTCTTATGAAATAGAAAGGTAGTCAAAAGATGTTAAGAGGTCCCACACTCCGGGCGGGTATAGACACCTGGGATATGCAAATTAATAGAATTTGTATTAAAGACATGAAAATTGTATGAACCCTAAAAGGTTTAATTTATCAAATTAATTAAAAAGTTATTACTTAATCACCTAATTAACCGACTTCAAAAAAAGGAGGAGGTTTCTCAATTCGACCGTATATATATACTTTTTTTGTGTGTTCGCGGATAACTTCGTCGTTTATGAATCGATTTTGATGATTCTTTTTTTAATGGAAAGTAGATGTTCTAACGGTGGTACCATGATAAGAACATCAATATCTGATGATGGCATTCAAGAGTAATCGAGTCGAACCTTGAAGTCGGTTTCATTTTTGTTAAAATTGTACTTGTTTGTCTAAACATTACTAAAATCTTAATGTTAATTTCAGTTTTTAAATAGAATAGAATTGTTTACATTCTAGCACATGCAAATTATTGAAACACAAATGTCCACCAACATCTTATGAGCAATAGATATTATCTCCTGCTCAACCTCGTGGCCTAACCACCATCTTCATCTCTGAACCTCAAGGCTCCTAAAGCCACTACGTGACACGGGTTCTAATGGTAAACTCTTTTCTACTTCCTCTAAAGGTAAAGTATTAGCACCAATTCTAAAACAATTTGTTAACAAACCGATGCCAGTAGAAATTATTTTATTTCAATATCTATCTCTTGGAAAACATTTAAACAATGAACACAACATTGGTATGGTGTTAAAGTGTTTGAATGCTTACCATATTTCTTTAGAAACAAAAACTGTTTACCGACGTTAGGCACAAAATAAATTGTCTGTTTCTGAATCTATTGTCATCATTGTTGGCTTGAAATTGTATTACATTATTTTAGGCAGATGGTGATGGGATAGAGCTTAAATAAATCTTGATACGTGTTATTTTAATGAGTTCAATCGTTTTACAAAGAGGCAGTGGTTCTAAATTTGCTTGTATTTTAACCGACTTCAAAAAAGGAGGAGGTTTCTCTGAGGTATTTTTCTTTTTTTTTTGTGTGTTCGCGGATAACTTCGTCGTTTATTAACCGATTTTGAAGATTCTTTTTTTAATGGAAAGGAGATGTCCCAACGGTGGTATTATGATAAGGACCTTAATATCTGATGATGGCATCCAAGAGAAATCGAGTCGAAACTTGAAGTCGGTTTCATTTTTGTTAAAATTGTACTTGTTTGTTTTTTTACCTAAAAACCATGCTATGTATTAACTAAGGAAATATCACCACTAAAGATGGAAAATTAATGTATTTTCGTGAATGTTGCGAACTGTGAATATAGTAGTAGACTACGTAATATGTAACCTCAGTGCTATTACCTTATAGGATTTCTACAGTACCCGAAGGTTGAATGGAAAAGAATGCCCTGGGCATTAGGTGCGCCTACGTACAAATTTATCGCATAAAGTATGTTAATAAATAAAATGCAAGTATGCAGAATACAATTTATTATATTGTCCATCATGATAAGTTAAAGTTCATTTTAATAAACTTTGACGATGTCCGTTGTGATGAGAGAGAGGTTGGTCGTCTGCCTAGTCGGGCGGGACCACGAAGCAAATACAAAGAGGAGATGGCATAAGCGCATCACCCCCGTGACAAAATACCGACCCCGACGTCATCGCAGTTGACGCAACTTGCAAATTATACTATTAACGTCAATGTTCTAGAACTGCATCGAAAAATCGTAATACTTGAATGTTCTCGGTACAATCAAGTAAAAAGATAAAGTGCTGTGTTATATCTTGTACAAATATCTCGGATAGACGTTCTGGTACCATAAGTGGCATCATATTTCTTTTATAAGTAATTTTATAGCTAATTTTTTTTAAAGTTCTAGAAAAATCTCTTAGTGTTTTATTGAAATGTTATTATATTTACTCGCCACTAGATGGCAAAACTTTGTGTTACTGGAAATAAAAATACAATGGTACGTTGACCTGAATATTAATAAAACATACCATAAGAAGATACGGAAATGAGTTCTACATTCTTACCTAATGATTTTTTATACATCATGGTATTCTTTTTTGTATTTTTCTTAATTATATTGTGAACAGACTGACATCTATCGACATCTATTCTAAAATAAAAAGACAGGGTCGTATTTAGAATCCAAATATTTTATCAAGTTACGACTATATTAATCTTGCATTGAAAGTTGTTACTTCAAATATTGAAAAAAAAGAAATTTTACTTATGCTGATGATTAGACGGGGTTTTTTTAAATTCATTAAAATAATACAATGTACCAGTATACAGGTAATGTTCTAAATTTTCATCTAAAGTTAGTATTGAAGAGCAATGTATCAAAAAAATAATAGGCAAAACTGGACTCCTACAAAATACACCAATATTTGTTCTTCCCGTTGTGATTCGAAACGATAGTGATTCATTTCAAGGAAAAATCATAAAAAAACGAAAAAGTAACTTATTATCTAAACCCAAATTAGGCAAGATTAAAAGTGATTAGATGTGGATATTAGAGACAACATTGGTATGACCATTCAATTCAGATTTAGATTAGTTGATTTTCTAAGATTGGCGTTATTTAAGCATTCCAATTCCGAAGTGAAATCTAAAATATAAAATTCTCGTGTCACAGTTTTCGTTGCCATATTCCTGCGAAACGGCTTAACCGATTCTCAGTGAGCATATTGAGTAGGTCTAAGAATAGGCCAACATCTATTTTTCATCCCCCTAAATGGTAAGAGTCACCCATCCTTAAAAATTTTTTATGGCAAAACGACGTTTGCCGGGGCAGCTAGTAAAATATAAATTTATTTATTTTTTAAATAAAATGATTTGCACTACATATATTAATTTTTGTTTTACATAATCCACGTGTAAACCAAACATATTGAACAATATTTTATTTCGGGTTATTTATTAGAAAAAGAAGTTCACTTTTGTAAAATTATTTACGTTATTAATGATGTTTTTTGTTCAAGATGCTTACAAAATTGACCTTGAAAAAACTACTCCTTGAAATTCTGAGTACGTCCACACTAGTGTCAGCTAGCTAAACTACATAGCAATATACTCGTACAACGATGCAAGTAGTTTTACTATTGTCTGGTAGATGGAAAAGTGTAAACTAACACCCCCTCACCCCCGCAAATTGTCACGCATTGCTTCATACAAAAATCTCATTAGGGCATCTCCTCTTTGTATTTGCTCCGTGGGCGGGACGGGCGCCAGCGCGGGCACAGGCGGCGCCGGGCCTGCCGCTATCCTGGGCTTCCGCACCTTGTTCCCCAACTGTAAATGTAGACAATGTTGAACACTCATCGGACTTTTGCACTAAGACCAAGCCCATCATGTTACATAAAATTGAATTTTAACTAACTTGTTGTCTTACCGTGATAATCGAGTGATAGTTTCAGAACGTCGCCAGGAGTACATCGGACGAGATGGGTGCTACCACGGCCACGTCACTGAATAGACTGTAAGAAAAATTAAATTTTTGAATCTAAACATTGGTACAAATCATAAAAGGAATAGGAAAAAGATATTTAATTAAAAAGTACTTACACATCAAACTTTAGGTTTTTTTGCTTTCACTTGTTGTTCTTCATTACAACGTCTCTTCTGGGCAACACTCGAAATTTTGTCAGGCAGGACGGGCGCTACCACGGCCACGGGCGGCGCCTGGCCTGCCGCGAGCCTGGGCTCCCGCACCTTGTTCACCAACTGTAAAAATAGACAAAGTTGAACATTCATCGAACTTGTGCACTAAGACCAAGCTCATCATCTAAATAAATATTTAAAATGGGAGTGTCTGTTTGTAATATTAAAATAAGCGCTTTTTACTAAATGCATATGTATGTTTATACGGTAAATATACCAAAAATGAAGTTAAAAAAGAAATTGTCAGTCTGTTTGTTGGGGGTTATCTCTGGAACGGCTGAACTGATTTTGACGGGATTTTCACTAGCAGGTAGCTTATAATCTATAAAATAACTAAGGCTACTTTTTTTAGACTAACTTTGTCCCGCGGCGTTGCTTGCGGTACAACACTAACCGCGGGTAACACCGCGGGGTTCAGCCAGTGTTACATAAAATTGAATTTTAATTAACTTGTTGTCTTACCGTGATGATCGAGTGATAGTTTCAGAGCGTCGCCATGAGCACATCGGACGAGATGGGCGCTACCACGATTACGTCAGCGAATAGACTGTAAGAAAAATTAAATTGAGTACGTTTTTTTAATCTAAACATTGTCACAAATCATAAAAGAAATGGGAAAAACATATTTAATTAAAAAGTACTTACACATCATACTTTAGTTTTCTTTGCTTTTACATGTGTTTGTTCTTTGCAATGCCTCTTCTGGGCACCGCTCAAAATTTTGTTGGGCAACGTCGTGTCGGGTCGGACGGGCGCTACCACGGCGACGGGCGGCGCCTGGCCTGCCGCGAGCCTGGGCACCCGCACCTTATTCACCAGCTGTAAAAATAGACAAAGTTGAACATTCATCGAACTTCTGCACTAAGACCAAGCTCATATAAAGCTTTGAAAATTTAATTAAATAAACTTAAACTTAGAAAACAAAATCACCTCGGCTTGTATTGGCCACGCCGGGTCCACCAACTTGGTCTTTACGTCCAGTTGGTACAGTGTAGTGGCCGGAAAAATAGTGCGCCATGATTTTCGCAAATCGAACATCTGCGACCTGACCTTCTTATCCGCCTGTCAAAGGAAAAACATCGTTAGAATAGTCTTGCAATTTACCTTATTATCGGTATTGAAAAAAATGATCAATTAAAATTTTAATAATGGTTAATTACCCGTTGTAATGTTCCCGAAAACATTTCAACAATTTTCGACGCAAACATCTCCGTGTAGACGCCACCAACGTTCTTGACCACTGAGTCTACAAGGTAGAGTATTGGCAGCTTGCCGTCGGGGTGAGCCTGCAAAGAAATGAACTGCTAGTTCCAAGCTTCAAGTTCAAGATAATCGGAAAGAATAAGGTAAGTTGTCGAAAAGTTACCTTCTCTAAATGCTTCTCCACTGCTTCAACGATAGCTGCAGCGTGGGTGATGTTCTTCTCCGCCAGGTATGTCAGATTAAAAATGCGAGATTGGCTGTAGGTTAGTACTGCCAGAAATGACGCATACTGCTCTACTACTTGTTTCGATGAACTCATTTTGGTGGTATACAAAATACGCTTACTGTCACTGTAATGGGTATCGTGCCGCTTAACGCTTCGATCGCAACTGTGCCCGTGTCAAAATTTTCTCGCAGAGCTCGGCTCAGCTCGCCCGCCAGGTCGCACCGCCCTCTCTCTCGCCCCGCCCCCTCGTGGCGTCACAGCTAACTGCCCTCCTATTGGTGTTTTCATGGGTAGATGTAAATTTCACTTGAATTAAAAGTTTAGTTTTGTTGTTATTTTTATTGCAAGATATTTATATAATTTTGAAAAATAAATCTAACATAAATTTAAAACCGGCGTAATTTGTGAGAAATAAAAACTTTTGCTTTTGAGGTTCGTATGCTTTATCTAATTTAAAGCTTGTAGAAATGAATTATTATAATTCATTATTTATCTTTTGAAAGATTGAGTAGGGATTAGGAATAACAGAGTTGTGGTTAAAGGAAAATTGAAAGCAAAGGTAAATATTATTAATTGCCTTACCATAGACGGTTAAGAGGATTGGTCTATCTGCCATCTGTACAAAACTTTTCTATTTCCTTATTTTGTTGTGTCCAACTCATCATATTTGTCTAAGTTCGTACGTACAATGTAAGTTAATCGCTTAGTAGGTACTTATTGGTAAACGTTTAGAAAATGTATGTATGTAAATCTCACATCAAATTATTTTGCTATTAAGCGATGCTCTAGCTGCAACTGATCGTATTACTCACGTATTTCTCTGGGTGGTTTAGTGCAATACGATATCTTATAAATTAATCTAATACACATCTGATTGCGCACGTTTAGGTCTAATATACGTTATCGACTTACCTACATGTGTTACCTACCTAATAAAACCTTGGTAATTATTTTTTATTGAATTAAGCTTGCCTTTGATGTATTGTATATTGTATATTGTAGAAATTAGGTACATTCGTAGTCTAAATAATTCTTTTTTTTTTTCAAAATTCAATTCCAACGGTGGAAACGTATTTAGGCATAATTATATTTAAAACCTAAAACTTAATGTGCATATTTGTTGCGTTATTACGTTAAACACACACAACAGCTCAATAGTTTATAGGTTAGTTCGCATTTAGTAGCACCTTTAAGTAATCAAATAAACTAATTTTTATATGGTATTCGAATGTAATTATGTCTGAATGTTACGCCTTCACGGTTAAGCCATTGAACTGCTTTAGATGAATGTTTGTATAGATATAAACTAGAACTTTGAAAAGTTACTTAACACGATGGACTGGTAGGATCAAGGTCTCCATCTCAAAAAAACCACAGGATTACCTACTTCAATATAAAATGATTCATGTCGGCGTCAAGAAATACCTACAATTTAATGCCTCACTGTAGAGATGCCATCTCAGTTACAGTTCATAATGTTGCCACCCTACCAAAAAAGATGTATCGGTGTTTATTAATATCGATGATGTATTAATCAATATCAATACAGAGCATTCAAATTATCAATTTATATTAAATAAAAATAAGTTATAAGTACGAGTATTTCATACAATCACATTAATTAACAGATCATTATTATTCAACATGTCGCTAACATTGTAACAGTTTGTAAATTACAAAGCTCTGAGGTAAAGAAAAATACAAGCTAATCTAGAATCACTTTCATATTGTAAATCGATAGAATTTAAAATAACACGTGTCAAGATTATTGAAGATAAAGCAGAAGGTAAGGAGATAGGTTACCTGCTATCTACTCGAAAGGATGTTATACAATTTGATGATAAACAATGTAGACAATAGATTTAGAAAGAGATTATTTAGTTTGTGCCTAATTTCAGTAAATCGCATTGGTTTAGATAGTGTCCGTACACCAATTGTGGTTATAGTTGTGAAATACGAAAACATTAATTCATACAACTTAGGTGCTTGCCTAGGTAGTTATGTATCCCCCTGCACCTTCTGTCTTATATTAAGTAGCTACTCCGCTGGTTCAGCATTGCCAACGGATGTGTCTCTTAGAATTAGATAACGAATTGTTTTGACGATCGATAGACATGGAATATTGTAAGATGTTTTAAACATATTATAATGCTAGTCAAGTTATTTTTTCTTTTATTTAAAAAACCCTTTGTCCAAACTATAAATTTAACTAGGTAGTAAAGACAAATAACATGAAAAATTAAAGCATTTTAGAAGAGTGAACAAACACATAACAAATCATATTTTGCTAGTGAGTGAGCGCAATAGAAGGGTCCTTTCATTTTGTATCTTATCAGTAATATCATAAACTGTTTTTTTAACAAAGAAATATTGAAAGCATTTAAACACTTTAACATCTTATCTGAACCAATTCTTCTTCTACTGAAATAAAAAATCACTGTTTCCGCCGTTTTGTTAACAAATTGTTTTATAAATGGCACCTTAAGAATCCGTTATCTTTGAGAAATATCTATTATTTAAAGCATGTCGGTAAGAACTTGTGTTTCAATAATTTACACGTACAAAAATAAAAATTAATTGTTTTCTATTCTACGTATTGACATTATCGTTTTAGTAATTTTAGTAAAAGACAAGTTAGGTGATCAAGTAATATTGTTTAATTTTATCTGATAAATAGTTATTAAATTTTAGTATTTACGGCGTTTGAGGCTTTATAAATGCGAAAGTTTGTAAGGATGGATGGATGTTTGGATGGATGTTTGTAACTCTTTCACGCAAAAACTACTTAACGGATTTGGATGAAACTTTACAGTAATATAGCTTATACATCAGAATAACACATAGGCTACTATTTGCCGCGATAACCGACATACTTATAGCTAGTTGTTCATAAGCAAGTTTGAAATAAATATTAACGTTGAATCATTGTCTTATTTCATTCATATATAATATACAATTTTACATAAAATACTTGAAGCTTTCATCGCTAACCCATCCCGGCCGTGTTTCGGAACATACCGGGTTGCAATCTGTTACTGTATTGCAGCCAATGGAGACCACTTTGAATAAGCTTTGTATATTTTGAATAGTTATAAATTAATGTATTAAACTAACACACTGTAAAAGTAATAAATATACACACACACACACTCATTTAGGGTGCGATTATCAGTTCTATGTATTTTTGTGTGCTTATATATATATATATTATATTTTTGCGTATGGGTGTGTGTTCTAGATCTCTAAACCCTCTAAAGGTTGGCTGGTAGAGAATGCCTTGGACATTAAGTCCGCAGATGTACACAAGTGCATGAAATTGTAAAATAAAAAGATAAAAAAAAAACATAATGACTTTATTAATTTCACTAAAGCATTACCTGCCGATATTTCGTGTAACGCTAACCAACTACATTAAGAACCAAAAGATTATTAATCTACTGAAATCCTTTAATATGGGTATAGTTACGTAAACGCATTCAGCTGAAACTTAATAGTAGAGGGCTGTAAAGATCGCTAGAGGTTACATCAGACATAGTAGAGTCATTTTGGCCGTCCATTCATAAAAAAAAAACACTCCACGGCTCCCCCCACGCAATACATTCTGCCAGTGGCAGCGTGTGAAGCGCCGAGTCCACGGTCTGGCTATCGCAATGGTAGCACTCAGGCGTAGGCTCCTTGCGGATCACACACAGGTGATCTCCGAAACATCATTATCCAGTGATCACCTGCGTCAGCCGGTATGAGAGGGTTCCATAAGGGGTCCTCTCCCGCCAATCCTCCACTCTAACGGGTCTTACCACCACAATAAAGGCGTGCCCAGCGCTTGGTTGCCCTAGTCGTTCCCTCCATTCCTCCACGAGGACCTGGCGGAGTTGGGCTCCAGTTCTAGCTAGGAGACTCGCCGTCTCAAAGGAGATCGTACGGTATGAAATAGAAAGGTAGTCCAAAGATGTTACGAGGTCCCACACTCCGGGCGGGTGTAGACACCTGGGATATGCAAATAAATAGAATTTGTATTAAAGACATAAAAATTGTATTAACAATAAAGGGTTTAATTTATCAAATTAAATAAAAAGTTATTACTTAATTACCTAATAAAGCGACTTCAAAAAAAGGAGGAGGTTTCTCAATTCGACCGTATGTAATGTCTCTATATATTTTTATTATATACTATTTTTGTGTGTTCGCGGATAACTTCGTTGATGATGATGATGATGATGAACCGATTTTGATGATTCTTTTTTTAATGGAAAGGAGATGTCCACACGATGGTACCATGATAAGGACATTAATATCTGATGATGGCATCTAAGAATAATCGAGTCGAAACTTGAAGTTGGTTTTATTTTTGTAAAAATTGTACTTGTTTGTCTAAACATTTCTAAAATATTAATGTCAATTTCCATTTTTAAATAGAATGCAATTGTTTACATTCTAGCACATGCAGATTATTGAAACACAAGTGAATGCCCACCAACATCTTGTGAGTAATAGATATTTCTAAAAGATAACGGGTTCTAATGGTAAACTCTTTTCTACTTCCTCTAAAGGTAAAGTATTAGCACCAATTCTAAAACAATTTGTTAACAAACCGATGCCAGTAGAAATAGTTTTATTTAAGTACCTATTTAGCTCTTGGAAAACATTCAAATAATGAACACAACATTAGTGTGGTGTTAAGGTGTTTGAATGCTTTCAATATTTATTTAGGAACAAAAACTGTTTACCGACGTTAGGCTTAAACTAAATTGTCTGTTTCTGAATCTATTGTCTTCATTGTTAGCCTTGAAATTGTATTACATTATTTTGATGGGATAGGGCTTAAATTAATCATGACACGTGTTATTTTAAATAGTTCAATCCTTTTACAAAGAGACAGTGGTTCTAAATTTGCTTGTATTTTTTGTCTTTTTACCTCAGAACCATGTTATGTATAAACCAAAGATGGAAAATTAATGTATTTTCCTGAATGTTGTGAACCGTGAATATAGTGGTCGACTGCGTAATATGTAACCTCTGTGCTATTACCTTATAGGATTTCTACAGTACCCGAAGGTTGAATGGAAAAGAATGCCCTGGGTATTAGGTGCTCCTACGTATAAATTTGGCGCATAAAGTATATTAATAAATAAAATACAAGTATGCAGAATACTATTTATTATATTGTCCATCATGATAAGTAAAAGTTCATTTTAATAAACTTACGATGTCCATTTTGATGAGAGAGGTTGGTCGTCTGCCTAGTCGGGCGGGACGGGCGCCAGCGCGGGCACAGGCGGCGCCGGGCCTGCCGCTATCCTGGGCATCCCCGCACCTTGGTCCCCAACTGTAAATGTAGACAATGTTGAACACTCATTGAACTTTTGCACTAAGACCAAGCTCATCATGGTACATAAAATTGAATTTAAATTAACTTGTTGTCTTACCGTGATGATCGAGTGATAGTTTCAGAGCGTCGCCAGGAGCACATAGGACGAGATGGGCGCTACCACGGCCACATCACCAAATAGACTGTAAGAAAAATTAAATTGAGTACGTTTTTTGAATCTAAACATTGTTACAAATCATAAAAGGAATAGGAAAAAGATATTTAATTAAAAAGTACTTACCCATCAAATTTTAGTTTTTATGCTTTCACTTGTTGTTCTTCATTACAACGTCTCTTCTGGGCAACACTCGAAATTTTGTCAGGCAGGACGGGCGCTACCACGGCCACGGGCGGCGCCTGGCCTGCCGCGAGCCTGGGCTCCCGCACCTTGTTCACCAGCTGTAAGAATAGACAATGTTGAACACTCATCGAACTTGTGCACTAAGACCAAGCTCATCATCTAAATAAATAAATAAAATGGGAGTGTCTGTTTGTAATATTAAAATAACCGCTTTTTACTAAATGCATATGTATGTATGTTTATACGGTACATATACCAAAAATTAAGTTAAAAAAGAAATTGTCAGTCTGTTTGTTGGGGGTTATCTCTGGAACGGCTGGACCGATTTTGACGGGACTTTCACTGGCAGGTAGCTTATAATCTATAAAATAACTAAGGCTACTTTTTTTAGACTAACTTTGTCCCGCGGCGTTACTTGCGGTACAACACTAACCGCGGGTAACACCGCGGGATTCAGCCAGTGTTATATAAAATTGAATTTTAATTAACTTGTTGTCTTACCGTGATGATCGAGTGATAGTTTCAGAGCGTCGCCAGGAGCGCATCGGATGAGATGGGCGCTACCACGAATACGTCAGCGAATAGACTGTAAGAAAAATTAAATTGAGTACGTTTTTTGAATCTAAACATTGTCACAAATCATAAAAGGAATAGGAAAAAGATATTTAATTAAAAAGTACTTACCCATCAAATTTTAGTTTTTATGCTTTCACTTGTTGTTCTTCATTACAACGTCTCTTCTGGGCAACACTCGAAATTTTGTCAGGCAGGACGGGCGCTACCACGGCCACGGGCGGCGCCTGGCCTGCCGCGAGCCTGGGCTCCCGCACCTTGTTCACCAACTGTAAATATAGACAAAGTTGAACATTCATCGAACTTGTGCACTAAGACCAAGCTCATCATCTAAATAAATAAATAAAATGGGAGTGTCTGTTTGTAATATTAAAATAACCGCTTTTTACTAAATGCATATGTATGTATGTTTATACGGTACATATACCAAAAATTAAGTTAAAAAAGAAATTGTCAGTCTGTTTGTTGGGGGTTATCTCTGGAACGGCTGGACCGATTTTGACGGGACTTTCACTGGCAGGTAGCTTATAATCTATAAAATAACTAAGGCTACTTTTTTTAGACTAACTTTGTCCCGCGGCGTTACTTGCGGTACAACACTAACCGCGGGTAACACCGCGGGATTCAGCCAGTGTTATATAAAATTGAATTTTAATTAACTTGTTGTCTTACCGTGATGATCGAGTGATAGTTTCAGAGCGTCGCCAGGAGCGCATCGGATGAGATGGGCGCTACCACGAATACGTCAGCGAATAGACTGTAAGAAAAATTAAATTGAGTACGTTTTTTGAATCTAAACATTGTCACAAATCATAAAAGGAATAGGAAAAAGATATTTAATTAAAAAGTACTTACCCATCAAACTTTAGGTTTTTTTGCTTTTACTTGTTGTTCTTCATTACAACGTCTCTTCTGGGCAACACTCGAAATTTTGTCAGGCAGGACGGGCGCTACCACGGCCACGGGCGGCGCCTGGCCTGCCGCGAGCCTGGGCACCCGCACCTTATTCACCAGCTGTAAAAATAGACAAAGTTGAACATTCATCGAACTTTTGCACTAAGACCAAGCTTTATACCAATATAAAGCTTTGAAAATTTAATTAAATAAACTTAAACTTAGAAAACAAAATCACCTCGGCTTGTATTGGCCACGCCGGGTCCACCAACTTGGTCTTTACGTCCAGTTTGTACAGTGTAGTGGCCGGAAAAATAGTGCGCCATGATTTTCGCAAATCGAACATCTGCGACCTGACCTTCTTATCCGCCTGTCAAAGGAAAAACATCGTTAGAATAGTCTTGCAACCTAATTATCAGTATTGAAAAATGATCAATTATCTTTTTAATAATGGTTAATTACCTGTTGTAATGTCCTCGAAAACATATCGACAATTTTCTGCTCAAACATCTGTATGTAGACGCCACCAACGTTCTTAACCAGTGAGTCTACAAGGTACAGTATTGGCAGCTTGCCGTCGGGGTGAGCCTGCAAAGAAATGAACTGCTAGTTCCAAGCTTCAAGTTCAAGACAATCAGAAAGAATAAGGTAAGTTGTCGAAAAGTTACCTTCTCTAAATGCTTCTCCACTGCTTCAACGATAGCTGCAGCGTGGTCGATGTTCTTTACCGCCAGGTATGTGAGGTTGAAAATGATAGATTGGCTGTAGGTAAGTACTGCCAGAAATGACGCATACTGCTCTATTACTTGTTTCGACGAACACATTTTGGTGGTATACAAAACAGACTTACTGTCACTGTAATGGGTAACGTGCCGCTTAATGCTTCGATCGCAACTGTGCCCGTGTCAAAATTGTCTCGCAGAGCTCGGCTCAGCTCGCCCGCCAGGTCGCACCGCCCTCTCTCTCGCCCCGCCCCCTCGTGGCGTCACAGCTAACTGCCCTCCTATTGGCGTTTTCATGGGCAGATGTAAATTTCACTTGAATTAAAGTTTAATTTTGTTGTTGTTTTTATTGCAAGAGATTTATATAATTTTGAAAATAGATCTAACATAAATTTTATAACCGGTGTAATTTGTAAGACATATAAACTTTTTGTTTTGAGTTTCGTATACTTTACCTAATTTAAAGCTTGTGGAAATGAATAATTTTTGCGTACCTGCAGAAGATAATTCATTATATTTATCTTTTGAAAGATTGAGTAGGGATTAGGAATTGCAGAGTTGTGGTTAAAGGAATATTGGAAGCAAAGGTAAATATTATTAATTGCCTTACCATAGACGGTTAAGAGGATTGGTCTATCTGCCATCAGTACAAAACTTTTCTATTTCTTTATTTTGTTGTGTCGTTCGTACCTACAATGTAAGTCAATCGGTCAGTAGGTACTCATTGGTACACGTTTAGAAAATGTATGTACCTATGTAAATCTCACATCAAATTATTTTGCAATTAAGCGATGCTCTAGCTGCAACCGATTGTATTACTCAATCTGGGTGGTTTAGTGCAATACGATAGTTTATAAATTAATCTAATACACATCTGATTGCGCGCGTTTAGGTCTAATATACGTTAACGACTTACCTACATGTGGATACGTACCTAATAAAACCTTCGTAATTAATTTAGTTTTGAATTAAGCTTGCTTTTGATGTATTTTAACATTGTAGAAATTAGGTACATTCGTTGTCTAAATAAGTCTTTTTTTTGTAAATTCAATTCCAACGGTAGAAACGTATGTAGGCATAGTTATATTTAAAACCTAAAACTTAATATGCATGTTTGTTACGTTAAATACACAACAGCTCAATAGTTTATAGGTTAGTTCGCATTTAGTAGCACCTTTATGTAATCAAATAAACTAATTTATATACCTATGGTATTCGAATGCAATTATGTCTGAATGTTACGCCTTCACGGTTGAGCCATTGAACTGATTTAGATGAATGTTTGTATAGATATAAACTAGAACTTTATTTATTTTTGTGAATTTTGCTGATTACTTGTCGGCGTCAAGAAATACCTACAATTTAATGCCCCACTGTAGAGATGCCATTTCAGTTACAGTTTATAATGTTGCCACCCTACCAAAATAGATGTATCGATATTTATTAATATCGATGATTTATTAATCAATATTAATACAGAGCATTCAAATTACTCATTTATGTTAAATAAAAATAAGTTATAAGTACGAGTATTTCATACAATCACATTAATTAATAGATCATTATTATTCAACGTGTAGCTAAAATTGTAACAGTTTGTAAATGACAAAGCTCTGAGGTAAAGAAAAACACAAAAAATACAAGCAAATGTCGAATCACTTTCATATTGTAAATCGATAGAATTTGAAATAACACGTGTCAAGATTGTTGAAGATAAGGAAGAAGGTAAGGAGATAGGTTACCTGCTATCTACTCGAAAGGGTGTAATACAACTTGATGACTAACAATGAAGACAATAGATTTAGAAAGAGATTATTTAGTTTGTGCCTAATGTCAGTAAAGCCCATTGGTTTAGATAGTGTCCGTACACCAATTGTGGTTATAGTTGTGAAATACGAAAATATTAATTCATGTAACTAAGGTGCTTGCCTAGGTAGTAAATACAAATAACATGAAAAATAAAAACATTTTATCTTCCTCACCTTTACTAAAACATTTTTAGTTTAGGTACACGTTAGAAGAGTCAACAAACAAACAACAAATCATATTTTACGACTGAGTTTACCTACACCACAGATGGGTCCTTTAATTTTGTATCTTATCAGTCATATCATAAACCGTTTTTTTAACAAAGAAATATTGAAAGCATTCAAACACTTCAACATCTCATCTGTACCATTTTTTTGTTCATTGTTGTTTTCCAAGAGCTAGATACTGAAATAAAAAAAATACTGAAAAAAAAAACATATATAAAGATAAAACTTATACTATTTTTAAATATGTTTAATTTTAAGTTTTAATTGAGTATATTGTCTCGTTTGTTCCTTGTTTCATTCATAACGTTTGATTTTGTATAATCTAGTTCGGAGCGAGGACCCTGGTGACACTGGCAATTTTATGCCTATCACGGGCACTAGTGATCCTCAACCAAAGTTATTCTACTACCTGGATTTCATGCAATTCAATTTGTATATTAATGTATTTTGGTTTGGGCGAGAAATAAACCTTTTTTATTTATTTATTTATTTTATTTTATTACTGTCTCCGTCGTTTTGTTAACAAATTGTTACATAATTGCCACCTTAAGAATCCATTATCTTTGAGAAATCTCTATCATTTAAAAGATGTTGGTAAGAATTTGTGTTTCAATAATCTGCACGTACAATTCACAAGAATAAAGACGACTTCTTTTTTTAATGAAAAGGAGATGTCCCAACGGTAGTACCATGATAAGGACACTAAGATATGATGATGGCATCCAAGAGAAATCGAGTAAAACCTTGTCGTCGTTTGAGGCTTTGCGGTACTTGGAAAATGAGATGGCGTTAGGGTGTCGACGCAAGTTGCATCCCTCATCAAAGGCTTACCCTTCTTCCATGGCAGTAACTACATCTGGTCTCTTGCCATCGTTCCGCACCAGACCATTTGTTCATGAATAACTGGAACGCCGGCTGTAACAGAGCACGACGGATAATGTCGTTAATATTGGCGATGCTAATGTTATGCTGAAAGCCTCAAGGCCTAAGTACCAGAATCTGATAGGTACATTTGAACCGCTTGAGATCGAGATCATAGGTTCATGGGGTCCAAGTGCTTGCGCTACATTTGAGAAACTAACTAAGTAACTGATTTATCTAGCACAGAGAATAGATGTACCTATCGATATTTATTATGCTGATATAAATGAATATATTTACAGATAATTGAAATAACTAAATTGTGTTCAATAAAAATATGTCATGCGTATGTATTTCATACAATCAATTTAATTAACGGATTATTAATTATTATTCAACGTGATGCTGACATTATATACCCACATACATTTTTCATCCTCAGTGCTGATACTTTTTTCTGTTTGTGAATAAAACAGAGGTAACAGGGATAAAAAACTTTTAATAGGGCTAGCAGGGACAAAAACACTTTGAGCGTAGGGCCGGGCTTACTAGCTGATTTTTTAACAGTTCCTTAGTTAATATTTACATAATTTAACAACCACATTGTCCTACAAATTGCGCAGTACTTTATCCCGGTCCTACGCTCAAAGCTTTTCTGTCCCTGCTAGCCCTGTTAGCTACAACAATCGAAAATTTTTGTAAGGCGAAAGGTGGGCCCCTCATCAAAATGAAGGCACTCACGAAAAATTAGCTTGATAGTAAGTACTTGTAAAATTTGTTCTGGTGATCCCGGACTAATATGGCAGAAGCTATAAAAAAATATAATGATGAGGATTTGAAATTTAATGAATATGACAACCACTAATGAAATACTCATTGATCATTAAAAATGTGTGAAACAAACAAAAACGATTAAGCACCTAATTAAGTGTGACAATTACTTAATTATGATTTTTAGTGAACATTTCTGTCACGGATTAGATAATGATTGATAACAAGTAACGCTCGTTAGTTAACGCACAGATTGTAAATAAATAGTTTTAATTAGTAGCTTAAGCTGCGTTATTAGTTAGATATTAATACTATATTTTCAAATAGACACTATAAGGAGTAAAGAGGAAGACATTCTAGTTTAAACATATAAAAATGAATAATTGCTAATACTAATGTCACTTTTCCGTCCAGCAATAAAAGTTATCAGTTCTGTATTAAGTGTGACTTTGAGACTTGAGTGAGATTGATTATTGTGATAATTGTTCATAAACAAGTTAGAAATAAATATTAACGTTGAATCATTATCTTATTTCATTCTTATTTAGAAAATTTTCATAAAATACATAAAGGTTAGATGTACACAAGTGCATGAAATTGTAAAATCAAAATAAAAAGATAAAATAAAAATATAATGACTTTATTAATTTCAGCATAACATTACCTGCTGATATTTCGTGTAACGCTAACGAACTACATTAAGAACCAACAGGTTATTAATCTACTGACATCCTTTAATATAGGTATAGTTACGTAAACGCATTCAGCTGAAACTTAATAGTAGAGTGCTGCAAAGATCGCTACAGGTTACATCAGACATAGTAAAGTCATTTTGGCAGGCCATTCATAAAAAAAACACTTCACGGCTCCCCCCCCACGTAGGACATTCTGCCAGTGGCAGCGTGTGAAGCGCCGAGTCCACGGTCTGGCTATCGCAATGGTAGCACTCAGGCGTTGACTCCTTGCGTCGTACCCTGAAGTCGGTTTTATTTTTGTTAAAATGGTACTTGTTTGTCTAAACATTACTAAAATCTTAATGTCAATTTTAGTTTTTAAATAGAATACAATTGTACATTCTAGAACATGCAGATTATTGAAACACAAATGAATGCCCACCAACATCTTATGAGTAATAGATATTTCTAAAAGATAACGGGCTCAGGTAAACTTCCTAGTATTAACACCAATTATAAAACAATTTGTAAACCGATGCCAGTAGAAATTATTTTATTTCAGTATCTATCTCTTGGAAAACATTCAAACAGTGAACATAATAGTGGTGTAGTGTTAACCTGTTTGAATGCTTTAAATATTGCTTTAGGAACAAAAACTGTTTACCGACGTTAGGCACAAAATAAATTGTCTGTTTCTGAATCTATTGTCTTAATTGTTAGCCTTGAAAATGTATTACATGGTGATGGGATAGGGCTTAAATAAATCTTGACACGTTATTTTAAATAGTTCAATCGTCTTACAAAGAGGCAGTGGTTCTAAATTTGCTTGTATTTTTGTTCTTTTTACCTCAGAACCATGCTATGTATTAACTAAGAAAATATCACCACTGAAATTGGAAAATTTATGTATTTTCGTAAAATTTGTGAACTGTGAATATAGAAGCCGACTACGTAATGTGTAACCTCTATGCCATTACCTTATAGGATTTCTACAGTACCCGATGGTTGAATGGCAAAGAATGCCCTGGGCATCAGGTGCGCCTACGTACAAATTTAGCCCCATAAAGTATATTAATAAATAAAATACAAGTGAGCTGAATACTGTTTATTATATTGTCCATCATGATAAGTAAAAGTTCATTTTAATAAACTTTGACGATGTCCATTTTGATGAGAGAGGTTGGTCGTCTGCCTAGTCGGGCGGGACGGGCGCCAGCGCGGGCACAGGCGGCGCCGGGCCTGCCGCTATCCTGGGCATCCCCGCACCTTGGTCCCCAACTGTAAATGTAGACAATGTTGAACACTCATTGAACTTTTGCACTAAGACCAAGCTCATCATGGTACATAAAATTGAATTTAAATTAACTTGTTGTCTGACCGTGATGATCGAGTGATAGTTTCAGAGCGTCGCCAGGAGCACATCGGACGAGATGGGCGCTACCACGGCCACATCACCAAATAGACTGTAAGAAAAATTAAATTAAGTACGTTTTTTGAATCTAAACATTGTTACAAATCATAAAAGGAATAGGAAAAAGATATTTAATTAAAAAGTACTTACACATCAAACTTTAGGTTTTTTTGCTTTCACTTGTTGTTCTTCATTACAACGTCTCTTCTGGGCAACACTCGAAATTTTGTCAGGCAGGACGGGCGCTACCACGGCCACGGGCGGCGCCTGGCCTGCCGCGAGCCTGGGCTCCCGCAACTTGTTCACCAGCTGTAAAAATAGACAAAGTTGAACATTCATCGAACTGCTGCACTAAGACCAAGCTCATCATCTAAATAAATAAATAAAATGGGAGTGTCTGTTTGTAATATTAAAATAACCGCTTTTTACTAAATGCATATGTATGTATGTTTATACGGTACATATAGCAAAAATGAAGTTAAAAAAGAAATTGTCAGTCTGTTTGTTGGGGGTTATCTCTGGAACGGCTGGACCGATTTTGACGGGACTTTCACTGGCAGGTAGCTTATAATCTATAAAATAACTAAGGCTACTTTTTTTAGACTAACTTTGTCCCGCGGCGTTACTTGCGGTACAGCACTAACCGCGGGTAACACCGCGGGATTCAGCCAGTGTTACATAAAATTGAATTTTAATTAACTTGTTGTCTTACCGTGATGATCGAGTGATAGTTTCAGAGCGTCGCCAGGAGCGCATCGGATGAGATGGGCGCTACCACGAATACGTCAGCGAATAGACTGTAAGAAAAATTAAATTGAGTACGTTTTTTGAATCTAAACATTGTTACAAATCATAAAAGGAATAGGAAAAAGATATTTAATTAAAAAGTACTTACACATCAAACTTTAGGTTTTTTTGCTTTCACTTGTTGTTCTTCATTACAACGTCTCTTCTGGGCAACACTCGAAATTTTGTCAGGCAGGACGGGCGCTACCACGGCCACGGGCGGCGCCTGGCCTGCCGCGAGCCTGGGCTCCCGCACCTTGTTCACCAGCTGTAAAAATAGACAAAGTTGAACATTCATCGAACTTTTGCACTAAGACCAAGCTCATATAAAGCTTTGAAAATTTAATTAAATAAACTTAAACTTAGAAAACAAAATCACCTTGGCTTGTATTGGCCACGCCGGGTCCACCAACTTGGTCTTTACGTCCAGTTTGTACAGTGTAGTGGCCGGAAAAATAGTGCGCCATGATTTTCGCAAATCGAACATCTGCGACCTGACCTTCTTATCCGCCTGTCAAAGGAAAAACATCGTTAGAATAGTCTTGCAACCTAATTATCAGTATTGACAAATGATCAATTATCTTTTTAATAATGGTTAATTACCTGTTGTAATGTCCCCGAAAACATTTCGACAATTTTCTGCTCAAACATCTGTATGTAGACGCCACCAACGTTTTTAACCAGTGAGTCTACAAGGTACAGTATTGGCAGCTTGCCGTCGGGGTGAGCCTGCAAAGAAATGAACTGCTAGTTCCAAGCTTCAAGTTCAAGACAATCAGAAAGAATAAGGTAAGTTGTCGAAAAGTTACCTTCTCTAAATGCTTCTCCACTGCTTCAACGATAGCTGCAGCGTGGTCGATGTTCTTTACCGCCAGGTATGTGAGGTTGAAAATGCGAGATTGGCTGTAGGTAAGTACTGCCAGATATGACGCATACTGCTCTATTACTTGTTTCGACGAACACATTTTGGTGGTATACAAAACAGACTTACTGTCACTGTAATGGGTAACGTGCCGCTTAATGCTTCGATCGCAACTGTGCCCGTGTCAAAATTGTCTCGCAGAGCTCGGCTCAGCTCGCCCGCCAGGTCGCACCGCCCTCTCTCTCGCCCCGCCCCCTCGTGGCGTCACAGCTAACTGCCCTCCTATTGGCGTTTTCATGGGCAGATGTAAATTTCACTTGAATTAAAGTTTAGTTTTGTTGTTGTTTTTATTGCAAGAGATTTATATAATTTTGAAAATAGATCTAACATAAATTTTATAACCGGTGTAATTTGTAAGACATATAAACTTTTGGTTTTGAGTTTCGTATACTTTACCTAATTTAAAGCTTGTGGAAATGAATAATTTTTGCGTGCCTGCAGAAGATAATTTATTATATTTATCTTTTGAAAGATTGAGTAGGGATTAGGAATTACAGAGTTGTGGTTAAAGGAATATTGGAAGCAAAGGTAAATATTATTAATTGCCTTACCATAGACAGTTAAGAGGATTGGTCTATCTGCCATCAGCACAAAACTTTTCTATTTCCTTATTTTGTTGTGTCGTTCGTACCTACAATGTAAGTCAATCGGTCAGTAGGTACTCATTGGTGAACCTTTAGAAAATGTATGTACCTATGTAAATCTCACATCAAATTATTTTGATGTATATTTGATTGTATTACTCAATCTGGGTGGTTTAGTGCAATACGATAGCTTATAAATTAATCTAATACACATCTGATTGCGCGCGTTTAGGTCTAATATACGTTAACGACTTACCTACATGTGGGTACGTACCTAATAAAACCTTGGTAATTAATTTAGTTTTGAATTAAGCTTGCTTTTGATGTATTTTAACATTGTAGAAATTAGGTACATTCGTTGTCTAAATAAGTCTTTTTATTGTAAATTCAATTCCAACGGTAGAAACGTATGTAGGCATAGTTATATTTAAAACCTAAAACTTAATATGCATGTTTGTTGCGTTGTTACGTTAAATACACAACAGCTCAATAGTTTATAGGTTAATTCGCATTTAGTAGCACCTTTATGTAATCAAATAAACTAATTTTTATACCTATGGTATTCGAATGCAATTATGTCTGAATGTTACGCCTTCACGGTTGAGCCATTGAACTGATTTAGATGAATGTTTGTATAGATATAAACTAGAACTTTCAAAAGTTACTTAACACGATGGACTGGTAGGATCAAGGTCTCCATCTCAAAAATACCACAAGTTTACCTACTTCAATATAAAATTATTTATTTTTGTGAATTGTGCTGATTACTTGTCGGCGTCAAGAAATACCTACAATTTAATGCCCCACTGTAGAGATGCCATCTCAGTTACAGTTCATAATGTTGCCACCCTACCAAAATAGATGTATCGATATTTATTAATATCGATGATTTATTAATCAATATCAATATAGAGCATTCAAATTACTCATTTATTTTAAATCAAAATAAGTTATAAGTACGAGTATTTCATACAATCACATTAATTAATAGATCATTATTATTCAACGTGTAGCTAAAATTGTAAGAGTTTGTAAATGACAAAGCTCTGAGGTAAAGAAAAACACAAAAAATACAAGCAAATGTCGAATCACTTTCATATTGTAAATCGATAGAATTTGAAATAACACGTGTCAAGATTGTTGAAGATAAGGAAGAAGGTAAGGAGATAGGTTACCTGCTATCTACTCGAAAGGGTGTAATACAACTTGATGACTAACAATGAAGACAATAGATTTAGAAAGAGATTATTTAGTTTGTGCCTAATGTCAGTAAAGCCCATTGGTTTAGATAGTGTCCGTACACCAATTGTGGTTATAGTTGTGAAATACGAAAATATTAATTCATGTAACTAAGGTGCTTGCCTAGGTAGTAAATACAAATAACATGAAAAATAAAAACATTTTATCTTCCTCACCTTTACTAAAACATTTTTAGTTTAGGTACACGTTAGAAGAGTCAACAAACAAACAACAAATCATATTTTACGACTGAGTTTACCTACACCACAGATGGGTCCTTTAATTTTGTATCTTATCAGTCATATCATAAACCGTTTTTTTAACAAAGAAATATTGAAAGCATTCAAACACTTCAACATCTCATCTGTACCATTTTTTTGTTCATTGTTGTTTTCCAAGAGCTAGATACTGAAATAAAAAAAATACTGAAAAAAAAAACATATATAAAGATAAAACTTATACTATTTTTAAATATGTTTAATTTTAAGTTTTAATCGAGTATATAGTCTCGTTTGTTCCTTGTTTAATTCATAGCGTTTGATTTTGTATAATCTGGTTCGGAGCGAGGACCCTGGTGACACTGGCAATTTTATGCCTATCACGGGCACTAGTGATCCTCAACCAAAGTTATTCTACTACCTGGATTTCATGCAATTCAATTTGTAAATTAATGTATTTTGGTTTGGGCGAGAAATAAACATTTTTTAATTATTTATTTATTTTATTTTATTACTGTCTCCGTCGTTTTGTTAACAAATTGTTACATAATTGCCACCTTAAGAATCCATTATCTTTGAGAAATCTCTATCATTTAAAAGATGTTGGTAAGAATTTGTGTTTCAATAATCTGCACGTACAATTCACAAGAATAAAGACGACTTCAAGGTTTGACTCGATTTCTCTTGGATGCCATCATCATATCTTAGTGTCCTTATCATGGTACTACCGTTGGGACATCTCCTTTTCATTAAAAAAAGTATCATAAAAATCTGTTCATAAACGACGAAGTTATCCGCAAACACAAATAAAAATATATATATGTACCTATATACGGTCGAGTTGGGAACCTCCTCCTTTTTTGAAGTAGGTTTAAAATAAAAATTGATTATTTCAATTCAAAGAATTGACATTTACTTTTTAGTAATTTTTAGACAAGTAAGGTGATCAAGTAATAATGTTTAATTTTATCTGATAAATAGGTATTAAAGTTTAGTATTTACGCCGTTTGAGGCTTTGCGGTACTTGGAAAATGAGATGGCGTTAGGGTGTCGACGCAAGTTGCATCCCTCATCAAAGGCTTACCTTAATATTGGCGCTGCTACCAGAATCTGATAGGTACATTTGAACCGCTTGAGATCGAGATCATAGGTTCATGGGGTCCAAGTGCTTGCGCTACATTTGAGGAACTAGCTAAGTAACTGATTTATCTAGCACAGAGAATAGATGTACCTATCGATATTTAGTATGCTGATATAAATGAATATATTTACAGATAATTGAAATAACTAAATTGTGTTCAATAAAAATATGTCATGCGTATGTATTTCATACAATCAATTTAATTAACGGATTATTAATTATTATTCAACGTGATGCTGACATTATATACCCACATACATTTTTCATCCTCAGTGCTGATATTTTTTTCTGTTTGTGAATAAAACAGAGGTAACAGGGATAAAAAACTTTTAATAGGGCTAGCGGGGACAAAAACACTTTGAGCGTAGGGCCGGGCTTACTAGCTGATTTTTTAACAGTTCCTTAGGTAATATTTACATAATTTAACAACCACATTGTCCTACAAATTGCGCAGTACGTTATCCCGGTCCTACGCTCAAAGCTTTTCTGTCCCTGCTAGCCCTGTTAGCTACAACAATCGAAAATTTTTGTAAGACGAAAGGTGGGCCCCTCATCAAAATGAAGCCACTCACGAAAAATTAGCTTGATAGTAATAACTTGTAAAATTTGTTCTGGTGATCCCGGACTAATACGGCAGAAGCTATAAAAAAATATAATGACGAGGATTTGAAATTTAATGAATATGACAACCACTAATGAAATACTCATTGATCATTAAAAATGTGTGAAACAAACAAAAACGATTAAGCACCTAATTAAGTGTGACAATTACTTAATTATGATTTTTAGTGATCATTTCTGGCACGGATTAGATAATGATTGATAACAAGTAACGCTCGTTAGTTAACGCACAGATTGTAAATAAATAGTTTTAATTAGTAGCTTAAGCTGCGTTATTAGTTAGATATTAATACTATATTTTCAAATAGACACTATAAGGATTAAAGAGGAAGACATTCTAGTTTAAACATATAAAAATGAATAATTGCTAATACTAAAGTTACTTTTCCGTCCAGCAATAAAAGTTATCAGTTCTGTATTAAGTGTGATTTTGAGACTTGAGTGAGATTGATTATTGTGATAATTGTTCATAAACAAGTTAGAAATAAATATTAACGTTGAATCATTATCTTATTTCATTCTTATTTAGAAAATTTTCATAAAATACATAAAGGTTAGATGTACACAAGTGCATGAAATTGTAAAATGAAAATAAAAAGATAAAATAAAAATATAATGACTTTATTAATTTCAGCATAACATTACCTGCTGATATTTCGTGTAACGCTAACGAACTACATTAAGAACCAACAGGTTATTAATCTACTGACATCCTTTAATATGGGTATAGTTACGTAAACGCATTCAGCTGAAACTTAATAGTAGAGTGCTGCAAAGATCGCTACAGGTTACATCAGACATAGTAAAGTCATTTTGGCAGGCCATTCATTACTAAAATCTTAATGTCAATTTTAGTTTTTAAATAGAATACAATTGTACATTCTAGAACATGCAGATTATTGAAACACAAATGAATGCCCACCAACATCTTATGAGTAATAGATATTTCTAAAAGATAACGGGCTCAGGTAAACTTCCTAGTATGAACACCAATTATAAAACAATTTGTAAACCGATGCCAGTAGAAATTATTTTATTTCAGTATCTATCTCTTGGAAAACATTCAAACAGTGAACACAATAGTGGTGTGGTGTTAACCTGTTTGAATGCTTTAAATATTGCTTTAGAAACAAAAACTGTTTACCGACGTTAGGCACAAAATAAATTGTCTGTTTCTGAATCTATTGTCTTCATTGTTAGCCTTGAAATTGTATTACATGGTGATGGGATAGGGCTTAAATAAATCTTGACACGTTATTTTAAATGGTTCAATCGTTTTACAAAGAGGCAGTGGTTCTAAATTTGCTTGTATTTTTGTTCTTTTTACCTCAGAACCATGCTATGTATTAACTAAGGAAATATCACCACTGAAGTTGGAAAATTTATGTATTTTCGTAAATGTTGTGAACTGTGAATATAGTAGACGACTACTTAATATGTAACCTCAGTGCTATTACCTTATAGGATTTCTATAGTACCCGAAGGTTGAATGGAAAAGAATGCCCTGGGCATTAGGTGCGCCTACGTACAAATTTAGCCCCATAAAGTATATTAATAAATAAAATGCAAGTATGCAGAATACAATTTATTATATTGTCCATCATGATAAGTTAAAGTTCATTTTAATAAACTTTGACGATGTCCGTTGTGATGAGAGAGAGGTTGGTCGTCTGCCTAGTCGGGCGGGACGGGCGCCAGCGCGGGCACAGGCGGCGCCGGGCCTGCCGCTATCCTGGGCATCCGCACCTTGTTCCCCAACTGTAAATATAGACAAAGTTGAACATTCATCGAACTTTTGCACTAAGACCAAGCTCATCATCTAAATAAATAAATAAAATGGGAGTGTCTGTTTGTAATATTAAAATAAGCGCTTTTTACTAAATGCATATGTATGTTTATACGGTACATACCTATACCAAAAATGAAGTTAAAAAAGAAATTGTCAGTCTGTTTGTTGGGGGTTATCTCTGGAACGGCTGGACCGATTTTGACGGGACTTTCACTGGCAGGTAGCTTATAGAATAGAATAGAATAAACTTTATTGTACACCAAATAAACAGTTTACATTTAGGAGTATATTAATTTTACAACCATGTACAAATGGCGGCCTTATCGCTAAAAAGCAATTTCTTACAGGCAACCTTTGGATGGACAAATAGAATGTATCAAAACAGATTCATGGGTAGCTTTGGTGTTCGAAGAAATGAGACTTAAATTCACATAAATACAAACAAATAATTAAATAGGAAGTAATGCATAACATGAATAATATCATAAAACATTTTTAAGCACTATAAATTAAGATGATAAATAGTGTTCTTTTACTAATTTTTTAAATATAGGCAAGGATTTGGCTCGCTTTATAGCCAATGGCAAAGCATTCCATAGTCGGACAGCTTGTACAGTAAACGACTTATCGAAGAACCTGGTGCAATGAGTCGGTACTGCTAGTTCCAGAGATTCGGATGACCTCAGGGATCTTGAATGTGTGTCACTGAGGAAAACAAAGCGTTCCTTTAAATAAGGTGGAGTGCACGGATGAAATAGAATACCATAAAGTATGGAAAGAATGTGAGCATTCCGTCGAAGGCGAATTGGGAGCCACTTGAGCTGGTTGCGAAACTCAGATACATGATCATATTTGCGTAGTCCAAATATGAATCTAATGCAAAAGTTTTGAAGGCGCTCAAGTTTGTCAAGTTGCTCCTCCGTGATATCGAGATAGCTGACATCAGCATAGTCGAGTATAGGAAGAAGAAGGGATTGTGCAAGTGCAATTTTTGTTGTCGTTGGGAGAAAATTGCGCAGTCTACGTAAGGATCCCGCTGACGCAAACAGTTTTCGACTAACCTCACGCAGTTGGGGTCCCCCAGTTTAAGTTTTATCAATATAGATCCCTAAATTTTTTACACAGGAACTCGTAGGTAATGGAGTACCGTTAAAAGTAATGTTCGGAAGTTGTGTCCAATCTATTCTTGATACCAATCTAGAACTGCCCACAACAATAAGTTGCGTCTTAGAGGGATTAACAACAATTCCATAGTTATTACTCCAACCACACACGCGTGCAAGATCGAGAGTAATAGCTGAGAAGGCCTCTGGTAATTTATGCAACGGTGCTTGTGTGTAAATTTGAAAGTCATCTGCATAAAGGTGGTAGGATGAAGTTAATGACTTAGAGATAGAATTTATAAATATAGTGAAAAGTAAAGGAGATAAAACGCCACCCTGCGGAACTCCAGCAGACGTATTACACCAGGAAGATAAAGATTCTCCCAGGCGCACACGCTGCCTTCGTCCAAACAGGTAACTCTGAAACCAATCAACAACCGTCGGAGATATGCCGATAGAGCGCAATATGCCCAGCATGATGTGGAAATCTACACTATTAAAGGCATTGCTAAAGTCTAGTAAAGAAAGAACTGTGAGATTTCCATTCTCCATGCCTCGCCTGATGTCGTCTGTAACATTGATCAACGCACTTACAGTACTATGACCCGCACGAAAACCGGATTGGAAAGGATTTAGGAGTTGGTTTTTATTGAGAAATGAATTCAATTGGGTGTGCACAAGACGTTCTAGGACTTTCGATAGGAAGGGTAATATGGAAATTGGACGATACTCGGAGAAGGAAGTAGGATTGTTTTTTTTGGGTAGTGGGATAATTAGTGCTTCTTTCCAAGTCTCTGGGACAGTGTTGGAAGAAAGGGAGTAATTTAGAATATGGCATATGGCAGGTAATAATTCCTCAAGAACTGGTTGGATCATGTTACGGCTTATACAATCACTTCCAACAGCGTTGGAAGATATGGACATAATGCACTTCTCAACATCACAAGCAGTTAGTTGATTAAAACAGAACGGGGGGTAATGAGGAGCTGGAAGTGTAGAAAGATATTGTAAAGTATTTGCCTTACTGGTCTGGCTAAATGAAGAGGAAGTAGAGAAGTGTTGGTTTAGTAACTCGAGATCAATTTGTTTAGAATCTGAGCATAACTGTGACTTACCAACTCCTAATGTTTTGAGAAACTTCCAAATTGTAGCAGGGTCTCCGTTCTCGACCGAATTGTGAATATGTTGGCGTTGTGCTTTCCTACAAACCTTGCTGCAAATGTTTCGGATGGATATATATTTTTCACGGTTGCTAGGTGTTGGTCGTGATTTGAACTTACTTTTAGCTACAGCCTTTTTGGAGATTAATTTTTTTATATCATCTGTCAGCCATGGTGCAGGCAAATATTTCAGTCTCACAGCTCGAACCGGCGCATGCATGTCATAGAGAGCAGTCAAATTAACATTAAAATAGTTGATTTTTTCCTCAATCGAGTTCATTTCTGACAGCAAATTCCAGTCAATCCCAAGGGCATCCCGACGGAGCGCTTCCAGATTCATGTCCCTAAAATTGCGTTGCATAAGGATTTTGGCTTTGGGCTTAGGAGGGCGTAATTTATAAGAAAGGAATATTAGGTCGTGGTAGGAAAATTCAGCTGCTGAGCACTGTCCATGCTTAGCAACTGAACTTGGAGAAGAAACAAGTATAAGGTCTAGAAGGGACGGAGTAGAATTGGGAAAGTGGTGAGTAGCATTCAAAGGGAGAACGGACATATTACATGACTCGACTACACTGGAGAAGGAGGAAGAACGACAATCACTTTTTAACAAACAAGTGTTAAAATCCCCCATAATGATGCAATGACTATAAGAGGGTGTTTTCTATGTATAATATGTATGTATTTACAAAAAAAAAAAAGTATATAAGTATTCATATCAGTTGTCTAGTACCCATAATACAAGCTCTGCTTAGTTTGGGACTAGATGGCGTTGTGTGTTAGATGTCCGAAATATTTATTATTATTATTATTATTATTATTCTAATAATTTTTCGAAGGATGAAAAAAAGTTAATGCGTGAGGAAGGACAATAGTACACTCCCAGTAGTATTTTAGTATGAAAGAGCTCAACTTCCAAAAATAAATGCTCACCTGCGTTTGGTGGTGGTGGTTGTGGTGACATGTCTATGATTTGAAAAGGAATGTTGTTACGCAGATATATGGCAACACCTCCCCCAACACCATTCGCCCGATCATTTCTTATTAGTTGAAATTCAGGAAGGGAATAAGTGGTAGACGGAAGACATGGTTTAAGCCATGACTCTGAAATAAGAATTGCATCGATTCTCTTACAGTTAAAGGAACTCAGCATCTCTGGGAAATGGGCCGGAACACTCTGTGCATTTATGTGGACTACATTAAAGTTCCTGATTTCATCCGAAAACTGGGTCTGTATTGTGTCGGAGAGTGTAGGTATACTCACGAAGCTGTCGTTATGACTACTGACCGACCGGAAACTGTCATCATCACTGCTGTGGCCTAAATTTAACATTATGATGGCGAACAATTTTAAAAATATCGTTTAAATATATGTATGCAAATATAAATGTAAAGTAGTTACCTATATTATATTTGTCTGTGTTTTCCTCAGTTTTGTCCACCCGCCAGTTGTGTTATTATTAACAATAATAAAAAAAGTAAAACTTAATTCGTAAAATCAGAAACACACTAAAAACTCTAAGAGAGAAAATAATAACAATTGTAAACAACAAATAGAAAAAATAAATAAAAAAATAAAACAAAACCACTAAAATAAAGTAACAACAACAAAAGCATACGCATCTCCTCCATGATCGATTCATCACAAAATAATCGATTTTCCAAAATATTAAATTTTTAAAGAAACGAGAATATCAGTTATAAAAATTCATTACTAAACGGGTCGATGTTAATATTGACAACCTCAATCTGACATACGTGTCACGTCAAACTGAAACTTCATTCAAATCTCAAAATCAAATAGTAGAAAAGTTGAGGTATTTTGAATCTATAAAAGTTCAAGGTATTTTGAAAATGTAACAGTATATGACACAAGAAATAGAATACGTAAGTTCAGGTATAAATAAAAATTGATAACACACTAAAAAACAAAAAACAAGAATACCTGTACGCACGTTTGTGATGAACTATCAACACGGAAACAATATACAAAGATCTACTTCTTATTCACGGCTCGCCTGGATTTTGTCGTGGCTTTCTCGACCGTAACTGTTTTTTTTATGGAGTCAATCCGATTAAGCTCACTCAGAGAGACTATTCGGTGCCGTGTCCCATTAGGGTCTAGTACGTAAATTTGACCCTCTCGTGTCCAGCACTTAGAGACACCAAAGCGCTCACGGGCGGCCATGAAGACTTCATGTCTAGTCTTTGTAATGAACTCGGAGAGAGTGATGCCAGACCCCTTGAGCTTGACTTTAGCAAACCATAGTCTGTCCCGAACAGCTACATGTTGCAGTTTGATGAGAACAGGCCTCGGCTTGCCAGCACCCGGGTGACTTCCCAGTCTATGGCATCGACGTATGTCTGTCGCTGTGAAGTTGTCCATCTTAAGATGGCCCATTGCAACATTCACAACCAATTGTGCAGTGTCTTCATCTTTCTGCTCAGGAACTCCATGCAGTAACAACATTTTTCGACGAGCACGCATCTCCATGCTGTCCACTTGTTGAGCCAATATAATCTATAAAATAACTAAGGCTACTTTTTTTAGACTAACTTTTTCCCGCGGCGTTACTCGCGGTACAACACTAACCGCGGGTAACACCGCGGGGTTCAGCCAGTGTTACATAAAATAGAATTTTAATTAACTTGTTGTCTTACCGTGATGATCGAGTGATAGTTTCAGAGCGTCGGCAGGAGAGCATCGGATGAGATGGGCGCTACCACGAATACGTCAGCGAATAGACTGTAAGAAAAATTAAAATGAGTACGTTTTTTTAATCTAAACATTGTCACAAATCATAAAAGAAATAGGAAAAAAAAAGTACTTACAGATCAAACTTTAGTTTTCTTTGCATTCACGTGTCTTTTTTCATTGCAATGCCTCTTCTGGGCACCGCTCAAAATTTTGTTGGGCAACGTCGTGTCGGGTCGGACGGGCGCTACCACGGCCACGGGCGGCGCCTGGCCTGCCGCGAGCCTGGGCACCCGCACCTTATTCACCAGCTGTAAATAAACGAACGTTGAACACACCTCGAACTTATGCACTAAGACCAAGCTCATATACCTAATGCTTTGAATATTTAATTATCTAAACTTAAACTTAGAAAAAAACCTCACCTCGGCTTGTATTGGCCACGCCGGGTCCACCAACTTGGTCTTTACATCCAGTTGGTACAGTGTAGTGGCCGGAAAAATAGTGCGCCATGATTTTCGCAAGTCGAACATCTGCGACCTGACCTTCTTATCCGCCTGTCAAAGGAAAAACATCGTTAGAATAGTCTTGCAATTTACCTTATTATCAGTATTGAAAAAAATGATCAATTAAAATTTTAATAATGGTTAATTACCCGTTGTAATGTTCCCGAAAACATTTCAACAATTTTCGACGCAAACATCTCCGTGTAGACGCCACCAACGTTCTTGACCACTGAGTCTACAAGGTAGAGTATTGGCAGCTTGCCGTCGGGGTGAGCCTGCAAAGAAATGAACTGCTAGTTCCAAGTTTCAAGTTCAAGATAATAAGAAAGAATAAGGTAAGTTGTCGAAAAGTTACCTTCTCTAAATGCTTCTCCACTGCTTCAACAATAGCTCCAGCGTGGTCGATGTTCTTTTCCGCCAGGTAAGTTAAATTAAAAATGCGAGATTGGCTGTAGGTTAGATCCGCCAGATATGACGCATATTGCTCTACTACTTGCTTGGACGAACACATTTTGGTGGTATACAAAATACACTTGCTGTCACTGTAATAAGTATCGTGCCGCTTAACGCTTCGATCGCAACTGTGCCCGTGTCAAAATTTTCTCGCAGAGATCGGCTCGGCTCACCCGCCAGGTCGCACCGCCCTCTCTCTCGCCCCGCCCCCTCGTGGCGTCACAACTTACTGCCCTCCTATTGGTGTTTTCATGGGTAGATGTAAATTTCACTTGAATTAAAAGTTTAGTTTTGTTGTTGTCTTTATTGCAAGATATTTATATAATTTTGAAATAGATGTAACATAAATTCAAAAACTGGCGTAATTTGTAAGAAATATAAACTTTTGTTTTTGAGTTTCGTATGCTTTACCTAATTTAAAGCTTGTGGAAATGAATTATTTTTGCGTGCCTGCAGAAGATAATTCATTATCTTTATTCAATTATACCACCGCTGGAATATCTTCTTTCCATTAAAAAAATAAACATCATAATCGGTTTATACACGACGAAGTTATTCGCGAACAAACTCCACACGCTGGCAGAATGTCCGGCGTGTGGGGAGTCGAGGCGTGTTCTTGTGACGGCCATCGGGGTGCTCTCTCTCGGTATCATGATTGCAGCCAAGTTATGTTTGCGAAGGTGACGGCGAAGCGGGGCTGGGAGAGGTTTTGAACTTTCTCGGTTCGCCAGGCCCGGGCCAGGTACCGCAGACAACTCAGGCGCTGGAGATCGTAAAACGATCTCCGTCCTCCATAAGCGCAAGCCTGGGAGTGACAGGTGAGGCCACACACTAGCAGAAGCAGGCCGGGTTGAGTGCCTTTTGGGGACAGCAACGGTAACATCGGAGTTCCCACACAGGAGGGGGCCATCTACATACCGTAGGTGGCCCGAGGTACATCGGGGTTCCAGGGTTTTTCTTTCTAGAGTGCACCTGGTTTCCCAGGTCCCAGTAGCCGAGACAGCGTGCGGTTTTAGCAGGTTCGAGTCCGACATGCCACCAGCAAGTCGGTATCCAGAGGGATTTCCGCAAAGGAAAAATATACAAGGATGACTCCATTGATGATGTAAAACAAATACAATGTTCAGCCATGGAAAATTCTAACTGATCACTTGGCGCTATAAACTATAAAAAAATTCAGTGACCACGTTGGGAAGCAAGAATAAGCAGTGTTAAAGCAGTCCGTTACCAAATTACTGCCATCCATGATGCTTACATAACTTTACTATTGAAATCCAGAGAACTGATGTTCAAGTGTCTCATGAGACTATTACTCCAGCTGACGACGCCGAAAAAGTATGAAACAAGTTTCAAAAGCCGTAGTCACGCGTTGTTAAATGATATGGACTATGGTACATTGATAAGTTTCAATAGACGTAGTCGATGTAGTGTAATGTACCATAGTCTATAACACTTTATTTTTATTTAAAATGTTTTGGTGCCTCTATAATACTAATTTCTTTGCAAAGTATATTTTAAATAGATACCACAGAAATATCACAATTATCCAAAAAATACGGACTAAGTCACGAGAAAATGCCAAAAATATATATATTTTTGAAATGTTCAAGTAACGCTCTTTCGTATGATACCAAACACGGCATATTTCTCTCATATTTATTCTTTAAAACTACTTTGCGTCGGCTTGAGGGAGCCACATTAGATTCAGTGACACGTCATATCTATACTTAATATATAAAGCTGAAGAGTTTGTTTGTTTGTTTGTTTGTGTGAACACGCTAGATTAGATTTAGATTTAGTGACACGTCATATAGCCTATTATCAGCGGGCAATCAAGACGCTTCTAACGATTCCTCATTTGTCTTTTTCTGACTAGTATTTTCCGAAATAAGGATGGAACAAACAGGCATACCATAGAAATACCACATTTATCGAATAAATACGGACAAAGTCACAAGAAAATGCTAATAATATATGTATTTTTGAAATGTACAAGTAACGCCCTTTCCAATGATACCAAACACGACATATTTATCTAAAATTTATTTTTTTATACAGTACTTTATGTCGGCTAGAGGGCGCCACATTAGATTCAGTGACACGTCATATCTATACTTAATATATAAAGCTGAAGAGTTTGTTTGTTTGTTTGTTTGAACACGCTAATCTCAGGAACCGCTGGTCCGATTTGAAAAATTCTTTAAGTGTTAGATAGCCCATTTATCGAGGAAGGCTATAGGCTATATATCATTCATTCATCACATGGAAAATTATCACGCTACGGACAATAGGAGACGAAAACGGGGTTGCGTGGGTCGGCTAGTAGCCTATAACCAGAAGACGATCATGACGCTTCTAGCGACACCTCATTTGTCCAGTTCTAATGAGTAGTTAAGGAGCTAAGAGGGAACAAATGAACATACATACATACATTCATACAATGCCTGTCAAAATCATAACCCTCCTTTGGCTTTGCCGTAGTCGGGTAAAAATCCGACTTTGTCAAAGTCTGTGGGGATCTCCAATTAAAATTGACTCTAAATCAAACATAGATGGTTATATGTTATGTACTAAACTCATAAGTCTGAAATATTTTTTGCCTGATCAGAACGTTTCCTATTCTTGTTTTAAATTTTATCAAAAATCACAACCTACAAGAAAAGTATCCAAATGTGTGGATAGCATTTCGCATATTTTTGACTATACCTTAGGTAATAGTTGCTAGTGGGGAGAGGAGTTTTTCATACAAAACCTATTTTCGATCAATAATATCTCAACCTAGATTGACAAACTTAGCAACTTAGTATTGTTTTTTTTTTGATAAATGCATATTGAATTATATCATTTTCCTTTTTTCGTATGGGTTTAATTGCAGTTGGGGGGCGCCGTAGAAATCTCGCCCAGGGCGCTGGTAGTGTTAAAACCGGCACTGATCGTATAAAGCCATAGGTATATTTAAAACCTAAAACTTAATATGCATATTTGTTGCGTTATTACGTTAAACACACAACACCTCAATAGTTTATAGGTTAGTTCGCATTTAGTAGCACCTTTAAGTAATCAAATAAACTGATTTATATACGGTATTCGAATGTAATTATGTCTGAATGTTACGCCTTCAGGGTAAAACCATTGAACTGATTTGGATGAATGTCGGTGTAAACTATAACTTTGAAAATTTACTTAACACGATGGACTGGTAGGATCAAGGTCTGCATTTCAAAAAAACCACAAGATTACCTACTTCAATATAAAATTATTTATTTTTGTGAATTGTGCTGATTACTTGTCGGCGTTAAGAAATACCTAGAATTTAATGCCCCACTGTAGAGATGCCATCTCAGTTACAGTTCATAATGTTGCCACCCTACCAAAATAGATGTATCGATATTCATTAATATCGATGATTTATTAATCAATATTAATACAGATCATTCAAATTACTAATTTATGTTAAATAAAAATAAGTTATAAGTACGAGTATTTCATACAATCACATTAATTATCAGATCATTATTATTCACCGTGTCGTTAACATTGTAACAGTTTGTAAATGACAAAGCTCTGAGGTAAAGAAAAACACAAAAAATACAAGCAAATGTCGAATCACTTTCATATTGTAAATCGATAGAATTTAAAATAACACGTGTCAAGATTATTTAAGATAAGGAAGAAGGTAAGGAGATAGGTTACCTGCTATATACTCGAAAGGATGTAATTCAATTTTATGACTAACAATGAAGACAATAGATTTACTTAGAAACAGATTATTTAGTTTGTGCCTAATGTCAGTAAAGCCCATTGGTTTAGATAGTGTCCGTACACCAATTGTGGTTATAGTTATGAAATACAAATTTAATATTAGTTTATACAACTTAGGTGCTTGCCTCGGTACTCAAGTCAAATAACAAAAATTTTATCTTCCTAACCTTTACTAAAACATTTTCAGTTTACACGTTAGAAGAGTCAACAAACACACAACAAATCATATTTTACGACTGAGTATACCTACGCCACAGATGGGTCCTTTCATTTTGTATCATATCAGTCTTATCATAAACAGTTTATTTGACAAAGAAATATTGAAAGCATTTAAACACTTTACCATCTTATCTCTACCAATTTTTTCTTCATTGTTGTTTTCCAAGAGCTAGATACTAAAATAAAAATCACTGTTTCCTTCGTTTTGTTAACAAATTGTTTAGTAATTGCCACCTTTAGAATCCATTATCTTTGAGAAATATCTATAATTTAAAAGATGTTGTTAAGAATTTGTGTTTCAATAATCTACACGTAGGTACAATTAACAAGAATAAAACCGAGTTCAAGGTTCGACTCGATTTGTATTGGATGCCATCATCAAATCTTAGTGTCCTTATCACGGTACTACCGTTGGGGTATCTCCTTTTCATTAAAAAAAGAATCATCAAAATCGGTTCATAAACGACCAAGTTATCCGCGAACACAAATATATATACTCCTCCTTCTTTGAAGTACGTTAAAAATAAAAACTAATTGATTTCTATTCAAAGTATTGACATTAACGTTAAATATTTTTTAGACAAGTTAGGTGATCAAGTAATAATGTTTAATTTTATCTGATAAATAGCTATTAAATTATAGTATTTACGCCGTCAGAAGCTTTGCGCAGAAGCAGCAGTACTTGGAATATGAGACGGCGCTAGGATGTCGACGCAAGTTGCGTCCCCCAAAGGCTTACCCTTCTTCCGTGGCAGTAACGACAAACCATCTGGTCTCTTGCCATGGTCCCGCACCATTTGTTCCTGAACAAGTGGACTGCCGGCTGCACCGAGAGCACGACGGATAATGTCGTTAATATTGGCGCTGCTGCTGTTTCTTCTGAAAGCCTTACGGCGTAAATACAAGAATCTTAAATGTACATTTTGAACCGCTTGAGATCGAGACTTTAGGTTCATGGGGTCCAAGTGCTTGCGCTACATTTAAAGAACCAGCTACGCAACTGATTTATCTAGCACAGAGATCATATTAACTAACGGATTATTAAGTATTATTCAACGTGATGCTGACATTATATACCTACATAATTTTTTCATCCTCAGTGCTGATTTTTTCTTCAGTTTGTGAATAAAACAGAGGTAACAGGGATAAAAAACTTTAAACAGCTTTTTGAGCGTAGGTCCGGGCTTACTAGCTGATTTTTAAACAGTTCTTTAGTTAATATTTCTATAACTTAACTGCCACATTGTCCTACAAATTGCGTGGTACGTTATCCCGGTTCTACGCTCAAAGTTTTTTGTTCCTGTTAGCCTTTGAGCTACCACAATGGAAAATTTTTGTAAGGTGAAAGGTGGGCCCCTCATCAAAATGAAGCCACTCATGAAAAATTTGCTTGATAGTAATTACTTGTAAAATTTGTTCTGGGGATCCCGGACTAATATGGCAGAAGCTATAAATAAATACAATGATGAGGATTTGAAATTTAACGAATATGACAACCACTAATGAAATACTCATTGGTCATTAAAAATGTGTAAACTCATTGTCAAATCTCAAATACAAACGATTATGCACTTAACTATGTGTGACAATTACTTAATTAGGATTTTTTCTGAAAATTTTTCTCACGGATTAGGTAATGATTGAAAACAAGTAACGCTCGTTAGTTAACGCACAGATTGTAAAGAATTTTGTAAATGTAAATTATAATAAAACAGTTAAATGTTTCATCAAAATTATATTATCAAAAATTATAAATTGTCAATATATTAAAAATAATTCAACATTTTAATTAATAATAAAGTCAAGAATGGCTTAATTTGATTTTATATGTAAAACCTTAAAGGTTGTTTAGAACATATGTACTTAGTCTTGCCATAAATATTATTACAAAGAATAGCAACACTTTTTTTGTACGTACTTTACATTTGTTACTATTACAGCGTGTTAGTTTAATACAAGAATTTAAAACTATCAAAAATATACAAAGTGTTAGAATACCTTTAATACATTAATCTAAAATCTTTTTACAAAAGCTTATTCAAAGTGGTCTCCGTTGGCTGCAGTACAGGAACAGATTGTAACCCGGTATGTTCCTAAACACGGCCGGGGTGTCTTAGCGATGAAACCTTTAAGTATTTTAGTAAAATTTTCTAAATATGAATGAAATAAAACAATGATTCAATATTAATATTTATTTCAAACTTGCTTATGAACAATTATCACAATAATCAATCTCACTCAAGTCTCAAAATCACACTTAATACAGAACTGATTACTTTTATTGCTGGACGTAAACGTAACATTAGTATTAGTAATTATTCATTTTATATGTTTAAACTAGAAGGTCTTCCTCTTTACTCCTTATAGTGTGTATTTGAAAACATAGTATTAATATGTAACTATTAACGCAGCTTAAAGTACTAAGTAAAACTATTTCTTTACAATATGTGCGTTAACTAACGAGCGTTACTTGTTGTCAATCATTAATTACCTAATCCGTGAGAGAAATTTTCAGAAAAAATCCTAATTAAGTACTTGTCACACTTAGTTAAGTGCTTAATCGTTTGTATTTGTGATTTGATAATGAGTTTACACATTTTTAATGACCAATGAGTCTTTCATTAGTGGTTGTCATATTCGTTAAATTTCAAATCCTCATCATTGTATTTATTTATAGCTTCTGCCGAACAAATTTGGGAAAGCACTCGCCACTTGTTAGAATTGCTCATCAGTACAACACCTTATCATGTCCTACTGAGGACATGGACGTTTTCGCAAATACACTTGGACGGTTTAAGAATCTAATCCGCTCAAAGCTCACTGGCATGTAGGTGCTAATAATATGTCAATTGGTTTTAATGAGATTAGTTTTGTTTTTTTTTTTTTAATTGCTTTTTGGTTTTTAACTATAGTTGTATTACAACAAAAGAAAAAATTGTAACTACAGATCTCATTTGTCACTTACATGCTTTTTAGTTTGTAAAATTGTATGAAAGAGTGACAATTTAATTAAATTTAAAGTTTATATTCCTATTTTTAAATTTGTGTGAACTTTCTTGTGCATGATGTGGTCTCCTATAAGTGAGGAAGCACATAACTCGTTATTCTACCAATTATATTTGTTTTGTTTTTGTGTATTCCTTGTTGTGAGATCCTTAAATAAATAAATAAATAAATAAATAGATATTTCTAAAAGATAACGGATTCTAAAGGTAAACTCTTTCCTACTTCCCCTAACGTGTTAATACTTTACCTTTAGTTCCCCTAAAGGTAAAGTATTAACACCAATTATAAAACAATTTGTTAACAAACCGATACCAGTAGAAATAGTTTTATTTTAGTATGTAGCTAGCTCTTGGACAGACCACCTAGTCTCTTACCATACCATTTGTTCATGAACAACTGGAACGCCGGCTGTAACAAGAATACGACGGATAATGTCGTTAATATTGGCGATGCTGCTGCTTCTTCGGAAAACCAAAATCTAATAGTTAAATTCATTTTGAACCGCTTGAGGTCGAGACATTAGGATCACGGGGTCGAGTGCTTACGCTACATTTAAACTAAACAATTAACTAGGCAACTGATTGACCTTTCTCCTAACCAAAATGACGGCTTTTATCTCGAACAGAGAATAGATATTTATTAATATCGATAATGTTAGGTATTATAATCAATATTTATACAGATTGTTGAAATTACTCAATACTAAAATATGTCAAATGTATTTCATGCAATCATATTAATTAACGGATATTTAATATTATTCAACGTGATCCTGACATTATATACTAGGTATACTATACTAATCAGTAGTGAAATGTCTTCACTCTGTAAATAACATAGCTCTGAGATAAAAAAATACAAATGTGGAACCACTTTCTTATTGTAAATCGGTTGAATTTAAAATAACACGTGTCAAGGTTATTTAATCCTGAAAGCTCAACTTGTTTTTAATGTTATAAACATAAAGATAAGTTTGTAAAAATAAAATGCGCACGTACATGATTTAGCGGGTTACTGCTTATAGTTTGATAACGTCAGTATAGTAAAAGGTAGTGTTTAGGTATTTTTGATTAAAAACGAAACATCATAAATAATAAATGGTACCCCTGTCTTCCTTACCGACTTTTGTCCACGTGTTCCAATTCTTAATAACTTATTTAAAAACTTGCACCTACGCGAAATCTCCGACATCTCTGGTGTAGCAATCCTTGTCATGAATATTCCACAAGCAGAGATGTTTTTTATGAAACGTACGAACGGAATAAATCCCTCACTAGAAAAATCTAGTGATACCATTCGTTTTTTGAATTCGAGTCTCCGAATTCAAAAAACGAATTGAGATCTCTTACCTATGTGTGTGAAGAGGTTTAAATATTAAACAACAGTTAAAATCTATTTAAAGAAAAAATATTTTAGAGAACATGTCAAAAAGAAACTATTATTCATGGAGTCTAGAAGATATAGTTTTTTTTTGTCTCTACTAGCCCTTTTAGCTACCAAAATCGAAAATTTTTGTAAGACGAAAGGTGGGCCCACGAAAAATTAGCTTAATAGTAATAACTTGTAAATTTTTCTCTAGGGATCCCGGACTAATATGACAGATGCTATAAATAAATACAATGATGAGGATTTGAAATTTAACGAATATGACAACCACTAATGAAATACTCATTGGTCACTAAAAATGTGTAAACTCATTATCAAATTACAATTACAAACGATTAAGCACCTAACTATGTGTGACAATTACTTAATTAAGATTTTTAGTCAAAATTTCTCTAACGGATTTGGTAATGATTGACAACAAGTAACGCTCGTTAGTTAACGCACATATTGTATAGAAATGGTTTTACTTAGTACTTTAAGCTGCGTTATTAGTTAGATATTAATACTATGTTTTCAAATAGACACTATAAGGTGTAAAGAGGAAGACATTCTAGTTTAAACTGAATAATTACTAATACTAATGTGACTTTTTCGTCCCGCAGTAAAAGTAATGAGTTCTGTATTAAGTGTGATTTTGAGACTTGAGTGAGATTGATTAGTGTGATAATTGTTCATAAGCAAGTTTGAAATAAATATTAACATGGAATCATTATCTTATTTCATTCATATTTAGTTTTTTTTTATCAAATACTAAAGGTTTCATCGCTAACATACCCCGGCCGTGTTTAGGAACATACCGGGTTGCAATCTGTTACTGTACTACAGCCAATCGAGATCACTTTGAATAAGCTTTGTATATTTTTAATTGTATCAAATTAATGTATTAATCTAACACACTGTAATAGTAATAAATGTGAAGTATGAAAGAAAAAAAAATGTTGCTTTTCTTTGTAAAAATATTTATGGCAAGACAAAGTACATATGTTCTAAACAACCTTTAAGGTTTTACACATAAAATCAAATTAAGCCATTCTTGACTTTATTATTGATTAAAATGTTAATTTTTTTTATTTTATTGACAATTAATAATTTTACTTTATCCTCATTGCTACAGGTTACAAAACTCTTGTACATAACTTTATGATGTCTTATCAGATAACGATTCAAACCTCTAATAAAGTAATTTAGCATTAACTCTAAGCTGCTCATAAAAGGCAAACATTACACTCGGCAAAATCGTGATCAAGAAACAAAAACTGTTTACCGACGTTGGGCACAAAATCTTTTGTCTTCATTGTTAGCCTTGATATTGTATTACATAATTTTAGGCAGGTAATGGGATAGGGATTAAATAAATCTTGACACGTGTTATTTTAATGGCGCTACCACGGCCACGTCACCTAATGGACTAGACTTTAAGAAAAATGAAAATGAGTACGTTCTTTTAATCTAAACATTGTTACAAATCATAAAAAAAAAATTGTTGGGCAACTTCGTGTCGGGCGGGACGGGCGCTACCACGGCCACGGGCGGCGCCGGGCCTGCCGTGAGCCTGGGTTCGCACACCTTGTTCACCAGCTGTAAATATAGACAACGTTGTATACTCATCGATCTTGTCCATTAAGACCAAGCTCATATAATGCTTTGAATATTTAATTAAATAAACTAAAGCTTAGAAAAAAAATCACCTTTGCTTGTATTGGCCACGCCGGGTCGACCAACTTGATCTTTACGTCCAATCGGTACAGGGCAGTGGCAGGAAATATATTACGCCACGATTTTCGCAAATCAAACATCTGTGACCTGACCTTCTTATCCGCCTGTCAAAGGAAAAACATCGTTAGAATAGTCTTGCAATTTACCTAATTATCAGAATTGAAAAATGATCAATTATCTTTTTAATAATGGTTAATTACCTGTTGTAATGTCCTCGAAAACATTTTGCATATTTTCTGCGCAAACATCTGCGTGTAGACGCCACCAACGTTCTTAATCAGTGAGTCTACAAGATACAGTATTGGCAGTTTGCCGTCGGGGTGAACCTGCAAAAAACAGAACTGCTAGTTCCAAGCTTCAAGTTCAAGATAATCAGAAAGATTAATGTAAGTTGTCGAAAAGTTACCTTCTCTAAATGCTTCTCCACTGCTTCAACAATAGCTCCAGCGTGGTCGATGTTCTTTTTCGCCAGGTAAGTTCAATTAAAAATGCGAGATCGGCTGTAGGTTAGAACTGCCAGATATGACGCATATTGCTCTACTACTTGTTTGGACGAACACATGTCGGTGGTTTGCAAAATACACTTACTGTTACTGTAATGAGTACCGTGCCGCTTAACGCTTCGATCGCAACTGTGCCCGTGTCGCTCGCAAGCTCGTTAGTTAGTTAACGCTTACTTCGTAAACACCTATGTGTTTACGAAGTGAGCTTTAACTAACGAGCTTGCTCGTTAGTTAACGGGCAAGCTGGCGGGCGAGCTGAGCCGAGCTCAGGGAGAAAATTTTGACACGGGCACAGTTGCGATCGAAGCGTTAAGCGGCACGGTACTCCTTACAGTAACAGTAAGTGTATTTTGCATACCACCGAAATGTGTTCGTCCAAACAAGTAGTAGAGCAATATGCGTCATATCTGGCAGTTCTAACCTACAGCCGATCTCGCATTTTTAATTTAACTTACCTGGCGAAAAAGAACATCGACCACGCTGGAGCTATTGTTGAAGCAGTGGAGAAGCATTTAGAGAAGGTAACTTTTCGACAACTTACCTTAATCTTTCTGATTATCTTGAACTTGAAGCTTGGAACTAGCAGTTCTGTTTTTTGCAGGTTCACCCCGACGGCAAACTGCCAGTACTGTACCTTGTAGACTCACTGATTAAGAACATTGGTGGCGTCTACACGCAGATGTTTGCGCAGAAAATATGCAAAATGTTTTCGAGGACATTACAACAGGTAATTAACCATTATTAAAAAGATAATTGATCATTTTTCAATTCTGATAATTAGGTAAATTGCAAGACTATTCTAACGATGTTTTTCCTTTGACAGGCGGATAAGAAGGTCAGGTCACAGATGTTTGATTTGCGAAAATCGTGGCGTAATGTATTTCCTGCCACTGCCCTGTACCGATTTGACGTAAAGACCAAGTTGGTCGACCCGGCGTGGCCAATACAAGCCAAGGTGATTTTTTCTTCTAAGTTTTAGTTTATTTAATTAAATATTCAAAGCATTATATGAGCTTGGTCTTAATGCACAAGATCGATGAGTGTACAACGTTGTCTATATTTACAGCTGGTGAACAAGGTGCGCGAACCCAGGCTCACGACAGGCCAGGCGCCGCCCGTGGTCGTGGTAGCGCCCGTCCCGCCCGACACGACGTTGCCCAACAAAATTTTGAGCAGTGCCCAGAAGAGGCATTGCAGGATAAAACACATGTGAAAGCAAAGGAAACTAAAGGTTGATGTGTAAATACTTTTTAATTAAATATCTTTTTCCTATTTTTTTATGATTTGTAACAATATTTAGATTAAAAAAACGTACTCATTTTTATTTTTCTTACAGTCTAGTCCATTCGGTGACGTGGCCGTGGTAGCGCTTTAAAATAACACGTGTCAAGATTTATTTAATCCCTATCCCATTACCTGCCTAAAATTATGTAATACAATATCAAGGCTAACAATGAAGACAAAAGATTTTGTGCCCAACGTCGGTAAACAGTTTTTGTTTCTTGATCACGATTTTGCCGAGTGTAATGTTTGCCTTTTATGAGCAGCTTAGAGTTAATGCTAAATTACTTTATTAGAGGTTTGAATCGTTATCTGATAAGACATCATAAAGTTATGTACAAGAATTTTGTAACCTGTAGCAATGAGGATAAAGTAAAATTATAAATTGACAATAAAATAAAAAAAAATCAACATTTTAATCTATATATATAAAAGAAAGTCGTGTTAGTTACACCACTTATAACTCAAGAACGGCAGAACAGATTTGGGTGAAAATTGGTAGGTAGGTAGCTTAGAGCCAGGAGACGGACATAAGATACTTTTTATCCCGTTCGACAGCGTTCCCGTGTGACTTGACATGAAACGTCATTCACTATAAAACAAAAAAGAATCAGACATGGAATAACAAAATGACAGCTATGTAATTGACGTATAATGACAGGTATGTAATGACGTATAGATGACAATTTGATATTTGTAAGAAATCAATATTGAAACTATTTCTATTAAATAAATAATTAACAATTATAATGTAATGATAGTGCCATTGCCAATTCGTATAAACAGTGAAGTGAACTTTAAAACTCGGTATGGTTGAAAATTTGAGTTTTGAAATAAATTTTTAGTTGAATTGAAGTGAAGTGAAGTTTAATTAATAATGCCGCGAGTAAGACGGTCGAATATTTCCCGACAAAGCCGTAATGCAAGAAGAATACGAAATACTGCAAATGAAAGGACTGAAGAAGAACAAGAAATTGCACGTGAACAGCGCCGCGATAGTATGGCTCGACTTCGTGCTTCCCAATCACGAGAGCAAAGTGAAGCAGCCCGTGAAACAGCTCGGTTGGCAATGCGGAATCATCGAGCGAACAACAGAGGTCAACAAATAGATAATTTGCGACGCAGAACAAGATATTTATCAAGTGCTGATTTGAATCGAGCTGCGTTTCGATACGATTGCAGCAATGATTACAGCTTGCATCAAAGCGTTTACATTGGGCAAATGGACGTTGTTTGTGAGTATTGTGGTGCATTAAAGTTTTCCGGAGAAACGGCTGGATTATGCTGCCTTAATGGCAAAGTGAAATTGCCGTTGTTGACTCCGCCACATGAGCCATTGTATTCATTGCTTTGTGGCGAAACACAAGAATCACGCCAGTTTCTTGCAAACATTCAAAAATACAATGGTTGTTTCCAAATGACATCATTTGGAGCAGATATTATCGAAGAACGAGGATTTAATCCGACATTTAAGGTATTTATTTTTGTACTTACATAGAATGTAGTTAAAGAATAACTTACTTTATCTATTGGTTTGTATTATATTTGCTAATTCTGAACTCTACTCTCCCACCCAAAAATGTTTTCTAATTCTGAACTCTACTCTCCCACCGAAAAAAGTGTTTATAACCCAGTTAATACGGTCTGGTTTTTATTTTGTAGATTCAAGGACAGATTCACCATCGAATTGGATCATTACTACCTTTCGAAGATACACAGAATAAATTTTTACAAATATATTTCATGGGCAACATGGAAGAACAACTTGATCGACGCCAAGGGATCAATGCAGGAATGAAGCGAGCAATTCTTCAAGACTTGCAGTGTCTGCTTCATGAACATCATGCGTTGGTCAGGTTGTTTAAGAGTGCTTTAGAGCGCATGCCAAATGATGACTATAAAGTTGTCATCAAAGCAGATAAACGACCATCTGGAACACACGAACGCACATTTAATGCTCCAACATTGGACGAAGTTGCCATCCTGATTGTTGGTGAACAATTGGAAAAACGCGATATTGTGCTTACACGTCGCGATTCTGGGCAACTGCAACAAATATCTGAAACTCATCGATCATATGACGCATTGCAATACCCGCTGATGTTTTGGCAAGGAGAAGATGGATATTATTTTAATATTAAAATGATAAATCCATTGAATGGTGAGTATCAGTATCATAATTTATTTCATTTATTTGTGAAAGACACTGATTTAAAATAATGCTTATTAAAAAAATAGTTAATGTCAGTATTGTTTGACTTTGAAATGGTTAATTATCAAATTTTTAATTTCAGGTGAAGAAACTACAAAGAAAGTTAGCTCAATGAATTATTACGCATATCGTTTGATGATTCGTCAAAATGCTGACAACTATTTGCTTCGGTTTCGTCGATTGTTTCAGCAGTATTGCGTTGACATGTATGTAAAAATAGAAACGGAACGTTTAACATTCATTAGGTTGAACCAAGCCAAACTGCGTTCTGAGGAGTACATCCATTTACGTGATGCAGTTAGTACTGAAGGAAATGCAGCTAATATTGGTCGATTAACTATTCTGCCGGCGACGTACATTGGTAGTCCACGTCATATGCATGAATATGCACAAGATGCAATGACATATGTTCGTCATTACGGTCGGCCAGATCTCTTTATTACTTTTACCTGTAATCCAAAATGGATAGAAATTACTCAATTGCTGCTTCCCGGACAAACATCAAGTGATAGAAACGACATCACAGCACGTATATTCAGGCAAAAAATTCGGTCCCTGATGAACTTTATTGTTAAGCAACGCGTCTTTGGAGATACTCGATGCTGGATGTATTCAATCGAATGGCAAAAGCGAGGCCTGCCGCACGCACACATTCTTATTTGGTTAGTGGAAAGAATTCAGCCTGACCAAATAGATGATATCATATGTGCTGAGATTCCTGATCACGAAGTCGATCCAGACCTACATGATGTTGTTACTACTAATATGATTCATGGACCGTGTGGTGCCATCAATCCCCAATCACCTTGCATGGTCGATGGAAAGTGCTCTAAACGATATCCACGGAAATTAACGGCGGAGACTGTCACTGGCAACGATGGTTATCCGCTGTATCGGCGTCGATCACCAGATGACAACGGTCGAACTGTCACAACGAAAGTGAAAAGAATGGATTTCGTTGTCGACAACAGTTGGATTGTTCCATATTCGCAACTTATTTCTAAAACGTTCAAGACACATTGCAACGTTGAATACTGCAATTCAGTTAAGTCCATAAAATATATTTGCAAATATGTCACGAAAGGCAGTGATATGGCGGTTTTTGGATTGCAATCCTCGAATACCAACGATGAAATTTCACGCTATCAAGTTGGTCGTTATGTGAACTGTAATGAAGCGATTTGGCGTATATTCGCATTTCCTATTCACGAACGTCATCCTACTGTTATGCATTTGGCGGTGCATCTGGAGAATGGTCAACGAGTATATTTCACGGCTTCGAATGCTACGCAACGTGCTGAAACACCTCCAGCAACTACATTAACCAGTGTTTTTGCAATCTGCCAAAGCGATCAGTTTGCACGAACTTTGCTTTACTCGGAGATGCCACGTTATTATACTTGGAATGCTTCATCGAAGAATTTTCAAAGACGGAAGCAAGGCGATGCGGTTCCTGGGTATCCAGGTGTGCGTTCTACTGATGCTCTTGGCCGTATGTATACAGTTCATCCAAAGAATGATGAATGTTTCTATTTGCGGTTGTTGCTGGTAAATGTGCGTGGGCCAACGTCATTTGAGACACTACGAACTGTTAATGGTGTAATATTCCCAACATATCGTGCTGCATGTGAAGAATTGAACTTATTAGAAAACGATACCCATTGGGATACGACAATCGCTGAAGCCATTATCTCTGCATCTCCAAGTCAGATACGCACATTATTCGCTATCATAATTTCGACATGTTTTCCATCAAACCCATGTAACCTGTGGCACAAATACAAGGATAATATGTCAGAAGATATTTTACATCAAATTCGTGTCAGTTACAGAAATCACGATATTGAGATGAATGAGGAGATACATAATCGTGCTTTACTCTTGATCGAAGATATGTGTTACCTCATGTGCGGTAATTTATTAATCAGGTTAGGAATGCCAGCGCCATATCGTGAAATGAATGACGCATTGAATCGAGAATTGGAACGGGAACGTGAATATGATCACCAGGAATTAGATTTAGTAGTTCAAACGAATGTACCCCTGTTGAATTACCAACAAAAGGAAGTTTATGATACTTTAATGAAGGCAATCGATGATGAAAATGGTGGTTTATATTTCCTAGATGCCCCTGGTGGAACTGGCAAGACATTCCTCATGTCATTAGTTTTAGCAACTGTTCGGGCGAGATCCAACATAGCGGTTGCAGTTGCTTCTTCTGGAATAGCAGCCACATTGTTAGAAGGATGCCGTACGGCTCATTCAGCATTAAAATTACCGTTAAATCTTCAAACCATTGAAGAACCAACGTGTAATATTGCAAAACACTCAGCAATGGCCAAAGTTTTAGCGGCATCGAAAATCATCATCTGGGACGAATGCACAATGGCGCATAAACGTGCATTAGAAGCACTTAACCGAACATTAAAAGATTTACGCAATGACTCGAGATGTTTTGGAGGAGCAATGATTTTACTGTCTGGCGATTTCCGCCAAATACTGCCAGTAATTCCAAGATCTACGGCTGCCGACGAAATAAACGCTTGCCTCAAATCGTCAAATCTATGGCGCTATGTGAAGAAACTGCAGCTGACAACAAACATGAGAGTTACATTGCTTAATGATACATCTGCTGAAGATTTCTCGGAGCAATTGCTGACTATCGGTAATGGTCAAGTACCTGTCGATGAATCGAGCGGATTAATATCATTTCCAAATAATTTCTGTAATTTTGTCTCATCAAAAGACGAACTTATCAACAATGTATTTCCAAACATTATTTCTAACTACAAAAATAATGAATGGTTGAGTGAGCGAGCAATTTTAGCGGCTAAGAATAAAGATGTAGATGACCTGAACTACATAATTCAAAATAAGATCATTGGAACAATGCATTCATTCAAATCTGTTGACTGCGTCACAAATGAAGATGAAGCCACTAACTATCCAATTGAATTTTTAAACTCTTTGGACGTGCCTGGCTTACCACCGCACAATTTACGCCTAAAGGTTGGCTCCGTAGTAATCATGCTTCGAAACATAAACCAACCAAAACTGTGCAACGGTACGCGTTTGGTGGTTAGAAAATTGATGAACAATGTAATTTACGCTACGATAATGATCGGAAAATTCAAAGGTGAGGAAGTTCTTATTCCGAGGATCCCGATGATCCCAACCGATATGCCGTTTGAATTTAAAAGACTTCAATTTCCGATACGTCTTGCATTTGCCATGACCATCAACAAATCACAAGGCCAATCCTTAAAAGTTTGTGGTTTAAATCTAAAACATTCATGTTTTTCCCATGGTCAATTATACGTGGCATGTTCACGGGTCGGAAGACCATCTGCGTTGTTTGTTTTTGCGCCTGATAATAAAACAAAAAATGTCGTGTATCACAAGGTACTTAAGTGAAGAGCAACCTACCTATTAAGTGAACCTAACCTAAAATACAGAAATAATAATGAATGACTAATTTAGGTATTTAATTTTTTTGTATTTTTTACAATAAAAAAAAACACAATCTGCTTATTTATTGCCATTAACGCGGAACAAAGTTCGCCGGGTCAGCTAGTTATTTATAATGACAGATAGTAATTTTTATGAGGTTTTTAAAAACAGACGATGAATGTTAGATCATACTAACCTATGCAAATTCTGGGTCCTTCGACAAAAGGAAAGAAAGTAAAAGGTTTTATATTCTTCTCATTCTCTGGTAGAAATCTGTCTGGGTTAAAAACCATAGGGTCAGGAAAGTATTTAGGGTCCACTTGTATGGCCACGGCATTCAAGTAGACTGGTGTACCAGCAGGAATAGTCAGATTCTCATCTATCTTGTAATCTTTTGCAGATTCACGATCCAACCAGCCCATTGGTGGAAAGATCCTTAGGGTCTCTATAGAAAGAACGGTTATATCAAAATGCATGCAAAAAAACAAGTAGTCAAATGAAATAGCTAATATTTATTTTCACGAAATCAACTTCATTAGATCGTAACAAAGCCAAATGAAATAAGTTACACACCCAAAGTAATATTGATAGAAAATAATGCAACAATATTAATTTATATTCTGTAATAAATATATCATACTTTTTAAATAACTAGAATCAAGAAAAAAACATACCTTTCATGACACAGTTAAAATAAATGAGCTCATTTAGAATGCTTGCATTTAGTTCTTGAACATTGTGAGATTTTTTTGAAGCTACAATTTCTTCGTACAATTTCTCCTTAAAAGTGCAAGTAACCGATTATTTCAAATTATCGCAGTTATAACAGATCGTAGTTAAATAAGATATTGAAAATATGTCAAATTGATAGGTTATCAAGAAACTTTTAGGACCAGTTTGAATAGTTTCTGAAAAAGTTTTAGATAGTTATCTGTTAAATAGCACTATTTGTAGCAGATAATGGTTGCTGATAAATATATATGTGTATCTGATATATGTGTGGTAGAACAGATAAAATATGTATCTTCTATATGAGTCTGAATGTAATTGGTCACAAATTTATGCTAAAAATTTAATTCAAAATGATATTCCTGGAGTCTGAGTTATTTGATCTATTAGTTGACATTAGTCTTTTAGAGACGTCTCTCATCCAACTACTTTATTAACAAGTAGTACAACTGGCCCTTAATGATCTTGAAATTACTTGCACTTTGATCGCTAGTAAATGCTCAAAAATACCAGTGTATAAAAGATTCAAACTGCCTACCTGGCATTCCGGATTCCAAGCAAGAGCGTAAAGAATCCAGCTCATAACAGAAGCGGATGTATCGAATCCTCCAAGAAGAAATACAGATGCTTGAGCAAGTAGAAAATCTTCACTTATTTCTATAACATAAAAGTAATATGAAATAATAAAAACAAGAATAACAGCCTAAATCTGAATCATTTATGCCGTTAGAACCAGACGGTTAGCAAACGGGTTCATGGAAGGTATTTCGCGAGGAAATTTTTAGAGACACTAAAATGGACTATAATGTTTTGAAGATTTTGATCCTAACGGATGTGGGAACAAATCGATAGAAACTACATTCACCTGTTAAGCAGTCTACTACTTATCAAAATACTTTCTGAGTACACGTAGCTGTTACACTATACGTTATATTTAAATGCTTAAATGTTTGTAAAACAAAGATAGGACCGTTTTACCCTCTTCGTCCTCAGCCGCTTCTTGTTTCATTTTCAATAAAGCATCCAAGAGATCCTGTGGCTCTTTAATCTTTTTATCGAATCCTCCTCTCTTCTCAACGATGGAGCCGAAAATAATTCGCAACCGCTGTACCGTATCTTTAGGAAATAATGAGAATCTGTTGAAAGAGACATGTTTTAGATACAGTGAAATTAGAAAATTAAAGTAAACTTAATTTATTTTTTTAATTGGAATAGTAGATATCAAGTTAAACCCTAATAAGTGGGCTTGTGATAGGTATGAAGGTTTTTATTTAGTTACTAGCTACCACGACAATCTTTGTTCTGTTAAAATGATTGGCCTGCCACAGTTTAATAGAAAAAAAAAATGTTGTTTTTAACATTTTGCTCGCAATTTTTAAGTTTTTTCTCTTCATAAGACCTTTCTTGTACCTCAACAAAAATATTTAAATAAAAATCAACTGAATTGGTCAAGCGGTTCTCGAGTTTTGCGCCTAGCAACACATTTTGTGGTTCATTTTTATTTTTATAGATTTATTCATATCAATTTTATTATTAAACTAGCTGTCCCCACTACTTTGTACACGTGAAATTCTATTTTTTTTACCGTTTAAACCTTTCCTGGACGTCAAACATTTCAAAACCAAAATTAGCTAAATCAGCTTAGCCGTTCTCCAGTTTTAGCGGACAAACGAACAGCAATTGATTTTTATATACAGGATTATCTCGTTACAGTCTATGTAGAAGATTTAGATTTACGTTAGTAATTAAATCAACAAAGCTATATAAGTTGCTACCTATTGGTACATACCGACTGTTGTTGCATTTTTGAATAATTTAAACCTACCTGAATATGTCAACAAGCTCAGGAAAAAAGAAAATACTCGACCAGCTCAACCCCCTGTGGATGTTAAAAGCCATGAATTCCCTTGCAATTTCTCTCATAAGGCTATCACCAGTCTTAGCTGACTGGCTGATGATACCAAATGCAGACTCTCCGATCACATCCGTAGTATAATCTGCACAAAGTGTCTGTAGGAAAAATTTGAAAATAGTTAATGTCAGTGGTCTAGTATTTTGATCGTTAGCCTTTCAATTATAATTTATGTATCAGTATAAACTACTGAAAAAGTGGGAGAAAGAGAACATAATTAATTTACGGTTTTTATGAAATTCAGGTTTCAGGAGTCAAATTTGACCTGAATCATTTTAGTCGACAGTCCTGTTAAAGATTTGATTATGGCTACATATTTATTCTATGTATATTTTTAGTTTTATTATTTTTATATTTGTTTTACTGCTACGTGCTTTTTGTATTTTTATTTTTACTTATAAGTGCTATATGTTTTGTACGCATTGTATCAACTAGGTACATCTAGTACAGAGTAGAGTAAATGTATAGATTTCTTTTATTTATTCCTTTTCTCCACATTGTTTTTTTTTTTTTTGTTAAATTTGTTACTAATTTGCTTTCTCACGTTGATATTGCATACATAAATAATAATGTATTCCGAAAAGGCGTTTATGAAGTCGGAGTTATGGGAAGGGCAGAGGAGAAGCATATTATTCGTAGAACAAAGATTTCTGTCATAATTAGAGCAGAGGAAACGTAAATCGGGATCAAAGTAAGTGGGTGAGAATCGGGAATTGAGAAATGAAAATAGAGAGGTCAGCGCTCGCTGATTACGACGTAGACGAATGGGTAGCCATTTTAATACGGAACGTAAAGCAGATACGTGATCATATCATAGAGGAGGTCTGCATTCAGGTCGAAGTAACACACATCACCATAGTCAATTATTGGAATGATTAGGGATTGGATGAGAGAGGTTTTCGTTTTGGGAGGCAGGAAATTCTTTAGGCGGTATAGTGTTCGCAGGTTTACAGTCTTTTTTGACTCACATGAGTGACCTGAGCTCGCTGCAGCTATGCCCTCCACCCTGGCCTGTGAATAAAGCTGCAGATCATCGGCATACAGGTGATACAATGAAATGCATTCAAATTGGTTCAGCCGTGAAAGCGTAACAAACAGAATTTACTTTTGAATCTATAAACTGGTTTGGATTGTTTACAGTACTACTAAGCACTTGGTCGGTAAAATACATAGCGGTTGAATATAGATACGAGTTTGAGTAAATTTGTTTACTGAGTTAGTGGCTGTTATAAACAACTCTAAACAAAGCGCATGAGAATTAATAAATTATGTGCACCCGTTGTGTTTAACTACGTTCGGGAACTGTGTATAACATCATTTTGGTATATATTTCTAATTTATTTAATTTACGATGTACACACCAGGGGTATAAATATAAAGTGATTTCTCATTTCCTGATTTATCGTAAAGATTAAGTTTGAAGAATTTTGTTGTTGAGTTTGCAATATTAATGCTACCACCGTTACGTTACGTTCAAAATCAAAAACCTTTTATTTTAAGTAGACCTTATTAGAAACGTTATATTAATAATTCTAAATGTGCGGTTCCAAAATATAATTCCAATGGAAAAGAACCGGCAAGAAACTCCAATATACGGTACATATAATGTAAAAATAACTATCATAAATATACTCATGGATATGCTCTTATGTGCCTAAATTTTAGGCGTGAGATTTCTAACATGTTTAAATCACATGCTTTCAATTTTATGGAGTTTCTGTTTTTGAATTCGGCCATGTATGCAATTTCTTTTTTTCCTTATTTTGTCCTCTCTATTTATTTATTTTATTACTTTATGCACAAATACATGCATTGGTGGACTTTATGCCTAAGGCATTCCCTGCCAGTCGAATGATTGAGCGATGTAGAGAAAACATGAGGTAGGTGCACTTAGAAATGATAGCTATATATCGTTTTTATAGTTACTACAATTAGTTTAAATAAGCCAGTAATATATTGGAAGAGACAAATATATACAGTAATACATACATATTCTATTCGCCATTCCATTGCATGCATAATAAATATTGCTTCTGACTGCATAATTCTTTTGACATTGACTGATTCTATTTCAACAAATTCTACTATTAATAACAAAAACTTGAAGATGTTACTACTTTTATATATTTATATAAGAGCCTGCCAAATTGACTTTATTCTGCCTGATCTGATGTTCAGTATAATCAGAATCCAAGGGTAATAGTCACCATACTCATTGCAAAGCAGATCATATAACAATGCTACATACTCGTAGTACATGGTCATCCATACTATGGTGGCCTATTGAGATTCTTGTGCATCATTAGAGTTCCAGTCTATCTATAAGCATATTAACCATTGTGGTGACAGTCAGCCTGTGAGCACGGCCACTGCAACCTGGTCGACACGTCAGGCAAAGCGTCAGGAGGTATTTAATACATTTTAATAAGTGATTGCGTTAATTTCCGTAAAAATAATTATTAATATATCATGGAACGCGAAAGTTTAAAAGTTAGTATATCTATAGGCATTTCTTTGAGTATTTTTTTGTTAAAAGGTATTATTAATATTAATGTTTTTCATTTTAACTCTCCATTAAGAACTGAAATACGACGCTCCCTCTTAAAATGTCCACATAATTTCATTATACTATTTCGTCAATAATTTTTGTATTTACTTTGAAAACTTTACGAAAAAATCCAAAACAAACGTAATGTAACACAATTAACTTTTTTTATTTAAAATACTGCGTTATTTTTGTGAAGAGAGGTTATTAGTAAATTAATATTTTCAAAGAACACGAGTTTTGTACAAAAATGTTAATTATTTAATTAAGAGGGTCGATCAAACATTCTTTTGCTGAAAGCGAAACATTTTAAGTTATCTTTGAGTTTTTAGATTTAAGATATTTTTAAAATATGATCGAAAAGTAAATGTCTGACTCCTACAGTTTTGAGCGCATATAAATGCTGGAAGCCTGGTCAGGGTTTGTCTCAAGTAGCTTTTCTATTATTATTATTGATTAAATTTATTAACACTTTATAACAATTGTGTCTGAATAATAATATTTATAGTTAACACTAACAATTATTTATGATCTTTAAAAAAAACATCAATAAACATTATTGTAATACAAGATTTGGTAAGAAAAGATTCAACAATAAAAAAAAAAACATTTCACTTCCATAACATTCAATTGCAACCAACAGTTTAAATAATTTAGTAAATGTAATTTAAAAATTAGGTACTTGTACTGTAATGTCTAAAGAAAAAAAAAACTTAATTGTTATGCCCACATGCTATATTCATTCGTTCATCGTTATAAGATAAGCTAGTTAATTAATGTGTGTAGTTTTTCGGATCAATACAAGATCCCGTTTTGTATATCGACACCTGTTTAGCGATTTGAAACTGTTCAGGAAATATATTTAGTTTGCAACATTTATTAAAGAGATTTGAAAGTGTGGTAGCCAATACTGTTGTGTGGGTCTTTATTAAAGTTATTTGTATTTTGTCGACGTTGTTCAGCATTGTGCCTAAGTCCTCGAAATTTCTGGCACACAATAATGACGTGTACGTCTTCGTCCGTCGCGTTATGTTGTGAATACATGACGGACTCTCCGGACACTTGAAACAATGAAACTGTGTATGAAGATATTTGTTTAGAAAGTACGAAGTCTTGTAAATTGATGTATTGTTAAATAATCAAATATAGTTAACTACTAGTTGTTGCTCGCGGCTCCGCCCGCGTATATGTCGGCTATCGCGGCAAATAGTAGCCTATGTGTTATTCTGATGCATAAGCTATATTACTGTGAAGTTTCATCCAAATCCGTTCAGTAGTTTTTGCGTGAAAGAGTAACAAACATCCAAACATCCATCCATCCTTACAAACTTTCGCATTTATAATATTAGTAGGATATAACACATACACGCAATACAATAACGGTTAAAATTCACACATCACAAAACAGTCGAAAGACGGCCACTGTTCGACATAGACCTCGTTCAAGGCTTTCCGCAACAACCGGTCCTGACAATTTAGAAGTCGTTGGATAAGGGTAGCACCCTTATCCAACGACTTCTAAATTGTCAAGTGGAATTTGTTTCTTCAAAATTCAGTAGTCATAAATTTATATCTATTTACTCTTAGTCGTTGGATAAGGGTGCTACCGTTATCCAACGAATAAGAGTAAATAGCACCCTTATCCAACGTCTTCTAAATTGTCAAGTGGATTTTGTTGCTTCAAAATTCAGTTGTCATAAATTTATGTTTTATGTTTTTCCTAACTTAATTTACTGCAGTTACAAAATATTTTAACTTAATTGCGCTGAGTATGTTTGGTGGTAGGCAGTGCTCTATAAGTACCTAAGTGAACTGTTTATCGTTATCACTTAACGCTGTGTTTTGGGCACCGACTAGCTATTCATTAGCAAATTATTCCAACACTAGCAGAGCTCTCAAAGTTATTTAATTCCGTCATACATACTGGGTACGACACCGGAGGCATAGAGCAGGAGCGTGGTCGTATCGGACGGGGAATCAACATTAAACAACCCGGGAGTGCTCCAGTGCTCCGTAGGGCATTCCGTGTCAAATGCGACAATTTTACAAATCGTTGTCTCATAAAAAAACGTTATTAGTAGTTTAATCAGTGGCAGGATAGCAAAGCTATCATTTGTTTCTTTTGATGATTTACCATTGAGGCCAAGAATATATCTATTCGTGTGCCTAAGTTGTGAGTACTATATTTGCGTTGCCACTGTATTTGAAGTTATCGTAAGGGAAATCCACCCCAAACAATCATCCCTACTGTATGAGTGATTAGGCAAGAACCTCGCCCTGTGTGTGACATCAACTGAACGTGCCGGACAGGGATAACTGTATGGAGGGAAGCAACCCCCTTTCTCGGAAACCGACTTATGTATCTAGGACAGTCTTAGATTGATAACTTTATAATGTTTGTGCTGTATATTTAACATATATATATATATGTTGGATAAATAACCCTATTAGTACGTGTTTGTAATTAAATGCATATTACATGTTTTGTGGTAGTGAGTAGTATTATTTAAAATCTTCTCTCTACTCTCAGATCAACTTTTTGTGACGGGTGCTCATATAAATCTGTCACAAAATAATTGTATAGACACATCACTAAGAAGCCCCGTTACATCTTCCTCCATTCTCCTCTATCACTCACTCGTCTGTTCACTGCTTACTTCCTTCTTGACCATATTCTCTTTTACGCAGTCCTTCCCTTTTTTTCTTTGGTCATCCTCTACTCTTATATCAGTCGACTTCCATACTTAAAAATTTCATGCCTTAGACTTAATTTGTCATGAATTATTATGTTTCACTTTGTTTCCTGTATCTCTATTGAGATTTTTTACGTTAAAAATCTAGGTTGTTGTTTTACCCACGTAAATCCGAGCAAAACTTGGTCGCCTAGGTACTACATATTTATACGTTCCCATTTTGCCAAAGTATGTATATTATAAACAAGGTTCTGTAGGGCATTATGTGCCATAACTGATTTCATTAATTTTTTTTTAAATCGGACCAGTAGTTCATGAGATTAGCGTTCAAGCAAACAAACTCTTCAGCTTTATATATTAGATACAGATATTTGTGATGGTATAGAAGTCCAAAGAAAGTTTAAACGGTGCAAGGTTTTTTTCTACTGAGGAATGCAGAAGAATTTGCGTGGCTAGTGAGTTATATTTTTAACTGCGCAAAAAATCTTTTTATTAATTTAAATATCACCAAAAACTCCGTGTTGGTAATATAATAATAATAATCAATATTTGATTCTTATAATGGCCGCTGTTTAGATCAAACCAAAGTGCTGGCCAATTATTGGCTGAACCAACCAATATTGTCGAAACATATAATGTTACCAATATGCACTGCAGTCCAGTGAGTGTTAAACGTTGCTTACTCGCTCGTAACAAGGGGATTTGATCAGCTTTGGTCAGCGGTGTTTCCAGTCCAGCCGTAACCGCAAAGTACAGCGTATGTGCATAGTTAAATTAATTTTAACGTTCAAATACAATTCCGATAGGTCGGTAATCCGATAACAGAGATCCAACGATAAACTACTGTGTTCCAATTAAAGCAACCCTGTTAGGGTGAGCAAAGTAAACGGACGGCTCAAACGCTAGAAAATAATTGGTTAACTAAAAAAAAACTAAAAAATAATAAGAGTAATTAGGGACACACCTATTATCACATCAATAAAAAAAGATCCAAAGTCAAGTTAGAAGTTGTGATGATAATATAATGTGTAATTGTTATAACGATATATGTTCACAAGTGGATGTTTTTAATGATAGTATAAATGTATTTAAGCACTTTTTGTGTAAAACTGAAATTCATAAACCTATTAATGTAAAATTGTTATAATAACACCTTGTAGACATAACTAATTAGTCCAGTTGCTGTATCTCGGTGCAGTATCCACTTACTGTTCTTTTGAATTTTTGTTCTCTTTTTTCTTTATATTTGTTAACACCTAGACAAAGACTTAATACTGTGATTGGGAATGATGTGTATAGTTTTAATTGGACTTCAGATTTGAAATTGTATGTTGCTACCTGTTATTGTGTGATGAATGATCTGTTATCTGTAACTATATCTATTGAGCAAAAATAAAAATAAATAATAAAGACCATGTAAGTCGCACACGGCACTCTGATCCAAAATTTAGAAGAGCTTATGCAATAGTAACTATGATATATAATTTATTTAATTATTTTAAAATGAATAAATACAATATAGTAGAATTACACCCAGATAAAATGGGATTTGAAGCAACGATGCATAAAGAAGATACGATTTAAATTAATTCAAAGATGGCTAAGTTGGCAAAACTATTTGTCACAACTATTTTCACAATATCTTTCTCAGAGATATAGTTACCCAACCTACTTGGTAAAACTCATTAGAAGAACTACTTAGCATCGGTTGTCTAGTAATGTTCTTATTTTTTCTTCTGCGGAAGCAGCCAAGGGACTTCCTTACTCTCTTCTTCTACCCGCCCGTCTACAACTAATCCCAACGGAGGAAATTTTCATATCCCGCAGTCATAGGTACAGTATGAATATAAATTAACGTTCTTACGCGGCAACGCTCCCGCTGCCGTCACATGCCCACTCGGCCAATACTGTGTAATGTGATTTATTATTTCATTTTCATATACATTTTTTGTTAAAACCCCAATATTAAAATGCTCTTGTTTTGTTATATTTGCTAACAAACTTCAAACTGTTTGATTGCAGTTTTGAAGGTTTATGTTGTATGTTTGTAGATAAAATTTTGGGTTTTGGATAAAATAGATAAGAATCTCTAATACTAATATTTACTGCGTGTGTTTTTGCTGTGATGGTTTATTTATAACTTAAGTTATACGATTAGTGGAAACTGAAGTTTAATGTTATTTAATTTATGCGTCCTTATTCTATTGCGATTAATTTTACCGTTCGCTTAAAAAAATAGGATATTGAATATTAATAACATGTTGCTGATATAACTTGGACCAATATTAATATGATTTAAGATATTTTTGAAAGTAGACTAGTTTAAAACTTCTTTATTATTGAATACTGCAAATGACAAGCCTAGTGGGATACTGTTCTTTGCCAGTCAGATATAAACGCATCCAATTCAATATACACTTCTTGTATTTGTCCAAAACACTCAAAGTCAAAGTCAAAAGATTTTATTCAAATAAGCACTTTTTTACAGGCACTTATGAATGGTTAATATTAAGAAATCGAGTTATTCTAGTCGCCAGTTCTAAATGCAGCCTACCCTTCATGGAGAAGAATCTGGCAAGAAACTCCACTGATGCTCCTTTTAAAAAATAAATAGTGTCTACAATTTTCTTTCGAAGAAAACAAAATAAAAAGTTTGGAATCATTGCTGCACCGCCATGAGTAGCTAACCAGTCATGCACTGTTATTACTCAAAACTGAAAGATTTTTATATTGTGAGGTCCAATTTTCGCAAATAAAATCCAAATAGCACTTTCACTCATAGTCAAATTTCCAAAGATCTAATATGTCCAAACCATAGTTTATAGAAATATAGTTTATAGTTTATAGAAATAATTGTGATGGAAAAGGTGCTCACACAATAACAAATGCGTATTCAATAACTGGGGAATATAAACAGTTTAATATATAAGTACCATAGTGTTAGTAGTAATTAAAAATGCCAAGTGTTTTACATTTGGCATGGTAAATCTTTCTTCCTCAGTCATGTACTAAGTAACGCTTACATAGCCAATTCAAACACAATAACTCGTATTTTCTAAATTTAATCCAAAAAAAATATTACTACACGACACCAACAAACAAAATTCAGTAAAACTAACCGCTAAACAAACCTAACTTAACATTGCACTTCTAAATATGGGACTCGCATTGTGAGGTATATTCGCCTGGAGCGACATATTGGTGGTTTGGACTTGTGAACATACAAACAGTCTCTATTGCTGGCAAAATTTTGCACTAACCTAAATAGTTCACCAACATTGGTTCCATAATATTTAGAACTTGAGTTTAAAATGTCTAAATTTACTTGGAAACAGGAACAAGCATCTATAACTTTATATACTAACGTAGGTTGTGCAACAAAGACAATTAAATATTTCATTCATTCGCGATTCATTAAAGTTGCGACTGTGAAGTGATCTGTCTAGGATAGAGATAAGAGCATATGTGTATAATGTACATTCACTCCATTTACTTCATCTCTTTTGAAAACTTGAATATTAAATTTTACACTATCCTCATGTTCATGAAACTCTTTCATATATACTTTCAGATTTATCCAATTGATACAAAAACACCGAAGAAAACAAGCTCTTACTGCCGTGATAAATAAGTATTCAGCAAGAACAAGTCAGCCTCAAAGTATAGAATTTCGGAGAAGCGCTACTATAGTTCTGTTCGAACAAAAATCCTTAAAGTAAACGTGAGCAAAGTCGGTTGCTAAATTCGCATCCAAAAATGTTCCCGCACACTATGCGAGCAGGAATTTTCCTGCACCTGTTTTGTATCTGTTAGATATTTCATTTTTGACGGTTCCGTGTGCCAAAGGCAAAAAACGGATATTAAGGTTACTGATATTTTTTTTTTTAAACTTAATAGTTTGCACGAGAGGCACTTTCAAAGTAGAAAATGTGTCCCTCTCTCCCCCTGTAACTTCTAAAATAAGAGAATGATAAAACTAAAAAAATATATGATGTGCATTAACTACCATGCATACTTCCCCTGAAAATTTGTTTGAACGAGATCTATCCGAGATGGCCCAAAGGCCGGTGACGCACGGTGTTGGGGGTGTCCATGGGCGGCGGTAATCGTTTACCATTACGTGGTACGTACTCTCGCTTGAAAAAAAAAAATACCATAAAAAAAAAGGAAAAAAAAAACCTCAGATCAATAATATGTGAAAGCGTAACTCTAAGCAAATTTGCAGCGACGAAATGACCTTTCAGTATAATTTACAAGTACAATTTCAACAAAAATAAAACTGACTTCAAGGTTCGACTCTCTTCGTTCGATTTCTCTTAGATGCCATCGTCAGATTATTAATGTCCTTATCATGGTATTACCGTTGGGACATCTCCTTTCCATTAAAAAAAGAATCATCAAAATCGGTGCATAAACGACGAAGTTATCCGCGAACATACATAAAAAAAAAGCAAAAGAAAAATATATACGGTCGAATTGAGAAACCTCCTCTTTTCTTTGAAGTCGGTTAAAAATAAATGAGCAATAGATAGTGTGAATTAACAGGAAGGTTTATAGGTGTAACACTCTCATATCATAGTCGCTAAAAATATAAACGAAAGATCATTTTTGTTTCCTCTCACGTTGTTTTGACATACATAACATTTACTTCAACATAATATATATTATACAAATACAAATGTCGAGATTGTTTCAAACTCAGAATTATTCGGCTTAAGACTGAAGAGGCGAAATTATACTTAAGAAAGTTAAATGAAACCTAATTAGACCCTTTGATAAATTCGCAATAGCGACTTCGACTAACATTCACTGTATACAAAAAACTACTACAAATATTAATAATATTTTAATTGGCTGATGTCTAGATGAATTTTACCAGTTGGTTTTCACCATATGACTCTTGGAAGCGTTAGATACACTCGGGCTAAATAATTCTAACTACTCATGCCAATTAAAATACGGGAACTTATTTATTGATACTTATTTCTCTGGTTACTCACAAGGTATTTGATCTTTTTATGATAATTCATTGCCATGAAATTAGATAATAAGCGTGAATAGTAAAAAAGAAACAAGTTAACAATTTTTATTTATTCAACCAAAAATGGACATACTTAATATGTCCATTCGTGGTGATATTTATTGCCAGAGGTTATATTTTATTATATATGAGTTTATATATCGGTTATATATTTAAATAGAAAGTTACACACTTGAAGCATAAAACTTTGAAAGACCAAAAATAAACCACATTACTTTGAGATATTTCACTAACTGTCTTTAAAGAAAGTCAACTTTTTATCTAAAGACAAATATATTTTTCTTCATAAATTTTGAATCCTGCCCTGTGTTTTAAGCATAAATTGGTACAGCAGTTTTTGTTAGGGTCGGCTCAATAATTGTACGAGTGCTGACTATGATGGGATTGCTACATTGTATTAAGTAATACTAATGAAACAATCCGATGTTGTCTGGAATATTTATTAATAATTATTGGTGTTTTTGAAATGTAAGAGTTATGTTATTTGTATTAGTATAATTTCAATCGTTTACATATATATATTATAATTACGAACTTTATTAATAAAAAACAAAACATTAAATCGTTTATTTATAATATTTTTTACACACACAAATTTGTCTTGGCTGGGAATCGAAACATAATAAAGACATATAAATGATCACAAAATAATATTAAGAGTTATGAAATGTACCATAAAATATTAAAATAAAATATATATAACACAAAATAAAAATATTTCGAATCTGACACACCACGCTATTTAATTCCAAATAAAGCAGAGCTTGTACTATGGGTACTAGACAAATTTATTTCACCCATTCATGGCAATTATCTCTTTGAACCAAATTAAAATTTATTCCGAAGTTCTGAGAGCAGACACAATTCGCCAGCAAATGGAGTAAGCCCCTGACTCGATTGAATTTCATAAGACACGCACTCAACGCTATGTAAAAATTCTGGTAAGACCTGAGAACCTGCAACTTGTGGAGTGTGGAATAATTTTTGCAGTGCAACTTTGTACGCAAGAACTTTGCCATTTATACGCCGATTTGAATTTAAATATTTTCTGTCCTGTTACCAAGATATGCTGCCCGTTTTATGAGACTAATTTGAATATACTTCATTACGATTCATCATAGTATAGGCACACCAAAGAAGGTGATATCTATACATCTATACAAATAAATAAAATTGGAGTGTCTGTTTGTAATATTAAAATAACCGCTTTTTACTAAATGGATATGTATGTATACACGGTACATATGCCAAAACTGTAGTTAAATTTTTTTTGTCTGTCTGTCTGTCTGTCTGTCGGTCTGTCTGTCTGTCTGTCTGTTTGTTCCGGGTAATCTCTGGAACGGCTGGACCGATTTTGACGGGACTTTCACTGGCAGGTAGCTGATGATCCGGGGAGTAACTTAGGCTACTTTTTTAAGACTAACTTTGTCCATACCTTGGTATTATCGTTGGGACATCTCCTTTCCATTAAAAAAAGAATCATCAAAATCGGTGCATAAACGACGAAGTTATCCGCGAACATACATAAAAAAAAAGCAAAAGAAAAATATATACGGTCGAATTGAGAAACCTCCTCTTTTCTTTGAAGTCGGTTAAAAATAAATGAGCAATAGATAGTGTGAATTAACAGGAAGGTTTATAGGTGTAACACTCTCATATCATAGTCGCTAAAAATATAAACGAAAGATCATTTTTGTTTCCTCTCACGTTGTTTTGACATACATAACATTTACTTCAACATAATATATATTATACAAATACAAATGTCGAGATTGTTTCAAACTCAGAATTATTCGGCTTAAGACTGAAGAGGCGAAATTATACTTAAGAAAGTTAAATGAAACCTAATTAGACCCTTTGATAAATTCGCAATAGCGACTTCGACTAACATTCACTGTATACAAAAAACTACTACAAATATTAATAATATTTTAATTGGCTGATGTCTAGATGAATTTTACCAGTTGGTTTTCACCATATGACTCTTGGAAGCGTTAGATACACTCGGGCTAAATAATTCTAACTACTCATGCCAATTAAAATACGGGAACTTATTTATTGATACTTATTTCTCTGGTTACTCACAAGGTATTTGATCTTTTTATGATAATTCATTGCCATGAAATTAGATAATAAGCGTGAATAGTAAAAAAGAAACAAGTTAACAATTTTTATTTATTCAACCAAAAATGGACATACTTAATATGTCCATTCGTGGTGATATTTATTGCCAGAGGTTATATTTTATTATATATGAGTTTATATATCGGTTATATATTTAAATAGAAAGTTACACACTTGAAGCATAAAACTTTGAAAGACCAAAAATAAACCACATTACTTTGAGATATTTCACTAACTGTCTTTAAAGAAAGTCAACTTTTTATCTAAAGACAAATATATTTTTCTTCATAAATTTTGAATCCTGCCCTGTGTTTTAAGCATAAATTGGTACAGCAGTTTTTGTTAGGGTCGGCTCAATAATTGTACGAGTGCTGACTATGATGGGATTGCTACATTGTATTAAGTAATACTAATGAAACAATCCGATGTTGTCTGGAATATTTATTAATAATTATTGGTGTTTTTGAAATGTAAGAGTTATGTTATTTGTATTAGTATAATTTCAATCGTTTACATATATATATTATAATTACGAACTTTATTAATAAAAAACAAAACATTAAATCGTTTATTTATAATATTTTTTACACACACAAATTTGTCTTGGCTGGGAATCGAAACATAATAAAGACATATAAATGATCACAAAATAATATTAAGAGTTATGAAATGTACCATAAAATATTAAAATAAAATATATATAACACAAAATAAAAATATTTCGAATCTGACACACCACGCTATTTAATTCCAAATAAAGCAGAGCTTGTACTATGGGTACTAGACAAATTTATTTCACCCATTCATGGCAATTATCTCTTTGAACCAAATTAAAATTTATTCCGAAGTTCTGAGAGCAGACACAATTCGCCAGCAAATGGAGTAAGCCCCTGACTCGATTGAATTTCATAAGACACGCACTCAACGCTATGTAAAAATTCTGGTAAGACCTGAGAACCTGCAACTTGTGGAGTGTGGAATAATTTTTGCAGTGCAACTTTGTACGCAAGAACTTTGCCATTTATACGCCGATTTGAATTTAAATATTTTCTGTCCTGTTACCAAGATATGCTGCCCGTTTTATGAGACTAATTTGAATATACTTCATTACGATTCATCATAGTATAGGCACACCAAAGAAGGTGATATCTATACATCTATACAAATAAATAAAATTGGAGTGTCTGTTTGTAATATTAAAATAACCGCTTTTTACTAAATGGATATGTATGTATACACGGTACATATGCCAAAACTGTAGTTAAATTTTTTTTGTCTGTCTGTCTGTCTGTCTGTCGGTCTGTCTGTCTGTCTGTCTGTTTGTTCCGGGTAATCTCTGGAACGGCTGGACCGATTTTGACGGGACTTTCACTGGCAGGTAGCTGATGATCCGGGGAGTAACTTAGGCTACTTTTTTAAGACTAACTTTGTCCCGCGGCGTTACTCGCGGTACAACAATAACCGCGGGTAACACTGCGGGGTTCAGCTAGTTTAAAATAAAAATTGTGAACTTTTTAAGCTAATAACTCTTGCTCCATAAGGTCTCTGTAGATAATTATGATTTTAGAAGAGAATTCAAGTTTATTATCGCGGTAAAACGTAGGCCATGTTATTCCTCAAGAATCAAAGTATCTCCATGAATTCTCCCTCTCAAATTTCGTTGAAGTTGGGGCAGCGGTATAGCCGTGAAAGCATAACAGACAGACCGACAGAGTTACTTTTGAGTTTATAATATTAGTTCGTATATGAATTGGAAAACCTGCTTTTTTGAAATAAGTCTAAATTAGAGATGCATTTGTCATACTCACTTTATGAACCTATCTATACATACTTACATACAATGAAATAAAATTGGATTGTCTGTTTGTAAAATTAAAATAACCGCTTTTTACTAAAACCACATGTATACACGGTACACATACCAAAATAACATTTACTTCAATTTTTGTCTGTCTGTTTGTTAAGGCTGTTGCTAATCTCTGGAACGGCCGTACCGATTTTGACGGGTGTACAAGCGCCTACGTCACGCTATTGAGTACCAGCCTACCGTCAAGTAATTTTATATTCTGTCGACAATTAACAGAGTGTCGGTAGATTTCTTTTCATTTGACGTTACTAATTATTATCTGCTCTCGGCTGCACCGAACATGTATTATTAAGCAATTACACTACTATCAACATATTAACCGAGTTTTACTTAAAAAAGCTCCAATCTTGTGCCAAAACAAGAAAATTGGTGACCGTGACAGGACAAATAAACAAAAATTTACGGATATCGATGTTTACAAGAAGCGGCAAACTCCGTTCAAGGATACGAGGACACTCGAATAGATTTCGACACTAGAAGCCAGTTTTGTACTCCTGGCCAGCGATTCAGCTAAAGAGCGCACCAGAAAACAGCCAGCCTCGTCGTGATTACCAAGATAAGTGCCATCCTTTGTACCTACAATACTTCCTTTCCAGTTCTAATTCCTTAATTATACAAAATACATAAGTATTCCTATATATTCCTAGCATTTCATTATTTTCTAATATAGTACGGCCTTTATTTGTGTAAATTTCATATCTTTTAGCATTTAAAAAGTGTTGTAAGTACCTACATACTACATACAACAAATAAAATGACTGCCTCGATGGCGCAGTGGTAGCGTACGCGACTGCTGTTCTTGAGGTCTCGGGTTCGATTCCCGGGTCCGATCAAATGTTTGTATGATCTGCAAATATTTGTTTCGGAGTTTGGGTGTTTTCTATCTATAATATGTATGTTTTTACAAAAAAAAAAGTATATATGTATTTGTATCAGTTGTCTAGTACCCCATAACACAAGCTCTGCTTATCTTGGGACTAGATGGCGTTGTGTGTTTAGATGTCCGAAATATTTATTTATTTATTTAAAATTTTCTGTTTAAAATAGGAATCGTTGTTTTCAAAGTGTAAGTGTTGGTGCGCCTCTGTCCACCCCCTCGGGGATGCAAGCGTTATAATATTTACAAGTATATTTAAGCGAATTTGCCGAACTTTTCAGCCATTGCTGTATGAAGTACAGTGCTACTCCGCTGAGTCAGCGTGAACGAGTGTCACCAGCCAGTTCAGCTGAACGTGACCGGCTTTCTGCAGATTTCACCGAGAAGGTGAGCGTGAGCAAAAATCATTTTTTATTCCTTTTCTAAATCATTAAAACATTGTCGATGCCTTTATGTTTGTATTGAAACAAATTATTTTAGAAACATTTACTTGGAACTAAAAGTATTAACGAATTAAGTGTATTTACAATTACTTTTAGACAAGTTATTAATTAATCATGACAACGGAAGGTAGCGATAAATCTTTTTTAAAGGCTTTAGTTGCAAAACGTAGTTCCATCAAAGGACAAATTACGAAATTTAAAAACTATTTACACCAAATAAGCGAATTATTTGAACTTTCAACTGTTCAAATAGCTGAGTTAAATTTAAAATTAAGTAAGTTTAAAGGTTTATCGACAAAATTTGATGACTTGCAGACTGAGATTGAGGTTTTAAATTTTACTAATATTCAAGAGGAGCTTGATGAGCGAGAACGCTTTGAACAAGATATTATACAGAGTATTGCTAAGGCTAGAACTGAGTTACAGAAATTCAATATTGATGATGATAGTAAGCGGCGTGATTCTGTCATTGTCTGTTCAGATTTTGATTACCGGAGCGTTGGATTCAAGTTACCTCAAATACAAATTTCGAAATTTGACGGTTCACATTTCCGCTGGTTGGAGTTTCGGGACACATATGTTAGCTTGGCGTTGTGTGTTTAGATGTCCGAAATATTTATTTATTTATTTATTTAAAATTTTCTGTTTAAAATAGGAATCGTTGTTTTCAAAGTGTAAGTGTTGGTGCGCCTCTGTCCACCCCCTCGGGGATGCAAGCGTTATAATATTTACAAGTATATTTAAGCGAATTTGCCGAACTTTTCAGCCATTGCTGTATGAAGTACAGTGCTACTCCGCTGAGTCAGCGTGAACGAGTGTCACCAGCCAGTTCAGCTGAACGTGACCGGCTTTCTGCAGATTTCACCGAGAAGGTGAGCGTGAGCAAAAATCATTTTTTATTCCTTTTCTAAATCATTAAAACATTGTCGATGCCTTTATGTTTGTATTGAAACAAATTATTTTAGAAACATTTACTTGGAACTAAAAGTATTAACGAATTAAGTGTATTTACAATTACTTTTAGACAAGTTATTAATTAATCATGACAACGGAAGGTAGCGATAAATCTTTTTTAAAGGCTTTAGTTGCAAAACGTAGTTCCATCAAAGGACAAATTACGAAATTTAAAACTATTTACACCAAATAAGCGAATTACTTGAACTTTCAACTGTTCAAATAGCTGAGTTAAATTTAAAATTAAGTAAGTTTGAAGGTTTATCGACAAAATTTGATGACTTGCAGACTGAGATTGAGGTTTTAAATTTTACTAATATTCAAGAGGAGCTTGATGAGCGAGAACGCTTTGAACAAGATATTATACAGAGTATTGCTAAGGCTAGAACTGAGTTACAGAAATTCAATATTGATGATGATAGTAAGCGGCGTGATTCTGTCATTGTCTGTTCAGATTTTGATTACCGGAGCGTTGGATTCAAGTTACCTCAAATACAAATTTCGAAATTTGACGGTTCACATTTCCGCTGGTTGGAGTTTCGGGACACATATGTTAGCTTGGCGTTGTGTGTTTAGATGTCCGAAATATTTATTTATTTATTTAAAATTTTCTGTTTAAAATAGGAATCGTTGTTTTCAAAGTGTAAGTGTTGGTGCGCCTCTGTCCACCCCCTCGGGGATGCAAGCGTTATAATATTTACAAGTATATTTAAGCGAATTTGCCGAACTTTTCAGCCATTGCTGTAAGAAGTACAGTGCTACTCCGCTGAGTCAGCGTGAACGAGTGTCACCAGCCAGTTCAGCTGAACGTGACCGGCTTTCTGCAGATTTCACCGAGAAGGTGAGCGTGAGCAAAAATCATTTTTTATTCCTTTTCTAAATCATTAAAACATTGTCGATGCCTTTATGTTTGTATTGAAACAAATTATTTTAGAAACATTTACTTGGAACTAAAAGTATTAACGAATTAAGTGTATTTACAATTACTTTTAGACAAGTTATTAATTAATCATGACAACGGAAGGTAGCGATAAATCTTTTTTAAAGGCTTTAGTTGCAAAACGTAGTTCCATCAAAGGACAAAATACGAAATTTAAAAACTATTTACACCAAATAAGCGAATTATTTGAACTTTCAACTGTTCAAATAGCTGAGTTAAATTTAAAATTAAGTAAGTTTGAAGGTTTATCGACAAAATTTGATGACTTGCAGACTGAGATTGAGGTTTTAAATTTTACTAATATTCAAGAGGAGCTTGATGAGCGAGAACGCTTTGAACAAGATATTATACAGAGTATTGCTAAGGCTAGAACTGAGTTACAGAAATTCTATATTGATGATGATAGTAAGCGGCGTGATTCTGTCATTGTCTGTTCAGATTTTGATTACCGGAGCGTTGGATTCAAGTTACCTCAAATACAAATTTCGAAATTTGACGGTTCACATTTCCGCTGGTTGGAGTTTCGGGACACATATGTTAGCTTGGCGTTGTGTGTTTAGATGTCCGAAATATTTATTTATTTATTTAAAATTTTCTGTTTAAAATAGGAATTGTTTTCAAAGTGTAAGTGTTGGTGCGCCTCTGTCCACCCCCTCGGGGATGCAAGCGTTATAATATTTACAAGTATATTTAAGCGAATTTGCCGAACTTTTCAGCCATTGCTGTATGAAGTACAGTGCTACTCCGCTGAGTCAGCGTGAACGAGTGTCACCAGCCAGTTCAGCTGAACGTGACCGGCTTTCTGCAGATTTCACCGAGAAGGTGAGCGTGAGCAAAAATCATTTTTTATTCCTTTTCTAAATCATTAAAACATTGTCGATGCCTTTATGTTTGTATTGAAACAAATTATTTTAGAAACATTTACTTGGAACTAAAAGTATTAACGAATTAAGTGTATTAAAATGGGAATCTGCGGGATTGCTACCATGTAATTAAGTGTATTTACAATTACTTTTAGACAAGTTATTAATTAATCATGACAACGGAAGGTAGCGATAAATCTTTTTTAAAGGCTTTAGTTGCAAAACGTAGTTCCATCAAAGGACAAATTACGAAATTTAAAAACTATTTACACCAAATAAGCGAATTATTTGAACTTTCAACTGTTCAAATAGCTGAGTTAAATTTAAAATTAAGTAAGTTTGAAGGTTTATCGACAAAATTTGATGACTTGCAGACTGAGATTGAGGTTTTAAATTTTACTAATATTCAAGAGGAGCTTGATGAGCGAGAACGCTTTGAACAAGATATTATACAGAGTATTGCTAAGGCTAGAACTGAGTTACAGAAATTCAATATTGATGATGATAGTAAGCGGCGTGATTCTGTCATTGTCTGTTCACATTTTGATTACCGGAGCGTTGGATTCAAGTTACCTCAAATACAAATTTCGAAATTTGACGGTTCACATTTCCGCTGGTTGGAGTTTCGGGACACATATGTTAGCTTGGCGTTGTGTGTTTAGATGTCCGAAATATTTATTTATTTATTTAAAATTTTCTGTTTAAAATAGGAATCGTTGTTTTCAAAGTGTAAGTGTTGGTGCGCCTCTGTTCACCCCCTTGGGGATGCAAGCGTTATAATATTTACAATAATAATAATAATAATATATCGCTTTATTGTACACCAGATGCATTACAAAGTAAGCTTAAAATTAGAGAAGTACAATTGGCGGCCTTATCGCCCGGAGGCAATCTCTTACAGGCAACCGTACAAGTATATTTAAGCGAATTTGCCGAACTTTTCAGCCATTGCTGTATGAAGTACAGTGCTACTCCGCTGAGTCAGCGTGAACGAGTGTCACCAGCCAGTTCAGCTGAACGTGACCGGCTTTCTGCAGATTTCACCGAGAAGGTGAGCGTGAGCAAAAATCATTTTTTATTCCTTTTCTAAATCATTAAAACATTGTCGATGCCTTTATGTTTGTATTGAAACAAATTATTTTAGAAACATTTACTTGGAACTAAAAGTATTAACGAATTAAGTGTATTTACAATTACTTTTAGACAAGTTATTAATTAATCATGACAACGGAAGGTAGCGATAAATCTTTTTTAAAGGCTTTAGTTGCAAAACGTAGTTCCATCAAAGGACAAATTACGAAATTTAAAAACTATTTACACCAAATAAGCGAATTATTTGAACTTTCAACTGTTCAAATAGCTGAGTTAAATTTAAAATTAAGTAAGTTTGAAGGTTTATCGACAAAATTTGATGACTTGCAGACTGAGATTGAGGTTTTAAATTTTACTAATATTCAAGAGGAGCTTGATGAGCGAGAACGCTTTGAACAAGATATTATACAGAGTATTGCTAAGGCTAGAACTGAGTTACAGAAATTCAATATTGATGATGAAAGTAAGCGGCGTGATTCTGTCATTGTCTGTTCAGATTTTGATTACCGGAGCGTTGGATTCAAGTTACCTCAAATACAAATTTCGAAATTTGACGGTTCACATTTCCGCTGGTTGGAGTTTCGGGACACATATGTTAGCTTGGCGTTGTGTGTTTAGATGTCCGAAATATTTATTTATTTATTTAAAATTTTCTGTTTAAAATAGGAATCGTTGTTTTCAAAGTGTAAGTGTTGGTGCGCCTCTGTCCACCCCCTCGGGGATGCAAGCGTTATAATATTTACAAGTATATTTAAGCGAATTTGCCGAACTTTTCAGCCATTGCTGTATGAAGTACAGTGCTACTCCGCTGAGTCAGCGTGAACGAGTGTCACCAGCCAGTTCAGCTGAACGTGACCGGCTTTCTGCAGATTTCACCGAGAACGTGAGCGTGAGCAAAAATCATTTTTTATTCCTTTTCTAAATCATTAAAACATTGTCGATGCCTTTATGTTTGTATTGAAACAAATTATTTTAGAAACGTTTACTTGGAACTAAAAGTATTAACGAATTAAGTGTATTTACAATTACTTTTAGACAAGTTATTAATTAATCATGACAACGGAAGGTAGCGATAAATCTTTTTTAAAGGCTTTAGTTGCAAAACGTAGTTCCATCAAAGGACAAATTACGAAATTTAAAAACTATTTACACCAAATAAGCGAATTATTTGAACTTTCAACTGTTCAAATAGCTGAGTTAAATTTAAAATTAAGTAAGTTTGAAGGTTTATCGACAAAATTTGATGACTTGCAGACTGAGATTGAGGTTTTAAATTTTACTAATATTCAAGAGGAGCTTGATGAGCGAGAACGCTTTGAACAAGATATTATACAGAGTATTGCTAAGGCTAGAACTGAGTTACAGAAATTCAATATTGATGATGATAGTAAGCGGCGTGATTCTGTCATTGTCTGTTCAGATTTTGATTACCGGAGCGTTGGATTCAAGTTACCTCAAATACAAATTTCGAAATTTGACGGTTCACATTTCCGCTGGTTGGAGTTTCGGGACACATATGTTAGCTTGGCGTTGTGTGTTTAGATGTCCGAAATATTTATTTATTTATTTAAAATTTTCTGTTTAAAATAGGAATCGTTGTTTTCAAAGTGTAAGTGTTGGTGCGCCTCTGTCCACCCCCTCGGGGATGCAAGCGTTATAATATTTACAAGTATATTTAAGCGAATTTGCCGAACTTTTCAGCCATTGCTGTATGAAGTACAGTGCTACTCCGCTGAGTCAGCGTGAACGAGTGTCACCAGCCAGTTCAGCTGAACGTGACCGGCTTTCTGCAGATTTCACCGAGAAGGTGAGCGTGAGCAAAAATCATTTTTTATTCCTTTTCTAAATCATTAAAACATTGTCGATGCCTTTATGTTTGTATTGAAACAAATTATTTTAGAAACATTTACTTGGAACTAAAAGTATTAACGAATTAAGTGTATTTACAATTACTTTTAGACAAGTTATTAATTAATCATGACAACGGAAGGTAGCGATAAATCTTTTTTAAAGGCTTTAGTTGCAAAACGTATTCCATCAAAGGACAAATTACGAAATTTAAAAACTATTTACACCAAATAAGCGAATTATTTGAACTTTCAACTGTTCAAATAGCTGAGTTAAATTTAAAATTAAGTAAGTTTGAAGGTTTATCGACAAAATTTGATGACTTGCAGACTGAGATTGAGGTTTTAAATTTTACTAATATTCAAGAGGAGCTTGATGAGCGAGAACGCTTTGAACAAGATATTATACAGAGTATTGCTAAGGCTAGAACTGAGTTACAGAAATTCTATATTGATGATGATAGTAAGCGGCGTGATTCTGTCATTGTCTGTTCAGATTTTGATTACCGGAGCGTTGGATTCAAGTTACCTCAAATACAAATTTCGAAATTTGACGGTTCACATTTCCGCTGGTTGGAGTTTCGGGACACATATGTTAGCTTGGCGTTGTGTGTTTAGATGTCCGAAATATTTATTTATTTATTTAAAATTTTCTGTTTAAAATAGGAATCGTTGTTTTCAAAGTGTAAGTGTTGGTGCGCCTCTGTCCACCCTCTCGGGGATGCAAGCGTTATAATATTTACAAGTATATTTAAGCGAATTTGCCGAACTTTTCAGCCATTGCTGTATGAAGTACAGTGCTACTCCGCTGAGTCAGCGTGAACGAGTGTCACCAGCCAGTTCAGCTGAACGTGACCGGCTTTCTGCAGATTTCACCGAGAAGGTGAGCGTGAGCAAAAATCATTTTTTATTCCTTTTCTAAATCATTAAAACATTGTCGATGCCTTTATGTTTGTATTGAAACAAATTATTTTAGAAACATTTACTTGGAACTAAAAGTATTAACGAATTAAGTGTATTTAAAATTACTTTTAGACAAGTTATTAATTAATCATGACAACGGAAGGTAGCGATAAATCTTTTTTAAAGGCTTTAGTTGCAAAACGTAGTTCCATCAAAGGACAAATTACGAAATTTAAAAACTATTTACACCAAATAAGCGAATTATTTGAACTTTCAACTGTTCAAATAGCTGAGTTAAATTTAAAATTAAGTAAGTTTGAAGGTTTATCGACAAAATTTGATGACTTGCAGACTGAGATTGAGGTTTTAAATTTTACTAATATTCAAGAGGAGCTTGATGAGCGAGAACGCTTTGAACAAGATATTATACAGAGTATTGCTAAGGCTAGAACTGAGTTACAGAAATTCAATATTGATGATGATAGTAAGCGGCGTGATTCTGTCATTGTCTGTTCACATTTTGATTACCGGAGCGTTGGATTCAAGTTACCTCAAATACAAATTTCGAAATTTGACGGTTCACATTTCCGCTGGTTGGAGTTTCGGGACACATATGTTAGCTTGGCGTTGTGTGTTTAGATGTCCGAAATATTTATTTATTTAAAATTTTCTGTTTAAAATAGGAATCGTTGTTTTCAAAGTGTAAGTGTTGGTGCGCCTCTGTCCACCCCCTCGGGGATGCAAGCGTTATAATATTTACAAGTATATTTAAGCGAATTTGCCGAACTTTTCAGCCATTGCTGTATGAAGTACAGTGCTACTCCGCTGAGTCAGCGTGAACGAGTGTCACCAGCCAGTTCAGCTGAACGTGACCGGCTTTCTGCAGATTTCACCGAGAAGGTGAGCGTGAGCAAAAATCATTTTTTATTCCTTTTCTAAATCATTAAAACATTGTCGATGCCTTTATGTTTGTATTGAAACAAATTATTTTAGAAACATTTACTTGGAACTAAAAGTATTAACGAATTAAGTGTATTTACAATTACTTTTAGACAAGTTATTAATTAATCATGACAACGGAAGGTAGCGATAAATCTTTTTTAAAGGCTTTAGTTGCAAAACGTAGTTCCATCAAAGGACAAATTACGAAATTTAAAAACTATTTACACCAAATAAGCGAATTATTTGAACTTTCAACTGTTCAAATAGCTGAGTTAAATTTAAAATTAAGTAAGTTTGAAGGTTTATCGACAAAATTTGATGACTTGCAGACTGAGATTGAGGTTTTAAATTTTACTAATATTCAAGAGGAGCTTGATGAGCGAGAACGCTTTGAACAAGATATTATACAGAGTATTGCTAAGGCTAGAACTGAGTTACAGAAATTCAATATTGATGATGAAAGTAAGCGGCGTGATTCTGTCATTGTCTGTTCAGATTTTGATTACCGGAGCGTTGGATTCAAGTTACCTCAAATACAAATTTCGAAATTTGACGGTTCACATTTCCGCTGGTTGGAGTTTCGGGACACATATGTTAGCTTGGCGTTGTGTGTTTAGATGTCCGAAATATTTATTTATTTATTTAAAATTTTCTGTTTAAAATAGGAATCGTTGTTTTCAAAGTGTAAGTGTTGGTGCGCCTCTGTCCACCCCCTCGGGGATGCAAGCGTTATAATATTTACAAGTATATTTAAGCGAATTTGCCGAACTTTTCAGCCATTGCTGTATGAAGTACAGTGCTACTCCGCTGAGTCAGCGTGAACGAGTGTCACCAGCCAGTTCAGCTGAACGTGACCGGCTTTCTGCAGATTTCACCGAGAACGTGAGCGTGAGCAAAAATCATTTTTTATTCCTTTTCTAAATCATTAAAACATTGTCGATGCCTTTATGTTTGTATTGAAACAAATTATTTTAGAAACGTTTACTTGGAACTAAAAGTATTAACGAATTAAGTGTATTTACAATTACTTTTAGACAAGTTATTAATTAATCATGACAACGGAAGGTAGCGATAAATCTTTTTTAAAGGCTTTAGTTGCAAAACGTAGTTCCATCAAAGGACAAATTACGAAATTTAAAAACTATTTACACCAAATAAGCGAATTATTTGAACTTTCAACTGTTCAAATAGCTGAGTTAAATTTAAAATTAAGTAAGTTTGAAGGTTTATCGACAAAATTTGATGACTTGCAGACTGAGATTGAGGTTTGAAATTTTACTAATATTCAAGAGGAGCTTGATGAGCGAGAACGCTTTGAACAAGATATTATACAGAGTATTGCTAAGGCTAGAACTGAGTTACAGAAATTCAATATTGATGATGATAGTAAGCGGCGTGATTCTGTCATTGTCTGTTCAGATTTTGATTACCGGAGCGTTGGATTCAAGTTACCTCAAATACAAATTTCGAAATTTGACGGTTCACATTTCCGCTGGTTGGAGTTTCGGGACACATATGTTAGCTTGGCGTTGTGTGTTTAGATGTCCGAAATATTTATTTATTTATTTAAAATTTTCTGTTTAAAATAGGAATCGTTGTTTTCAAAGTGTAAGTGTTGGTGCGCCTCTGTCCACCCCCTCGGGGATGCAAGCGTTATAATATTTACAAGTATATTTAAGCGAATTTGCCGAACTTTTCAGCCATTGCTGTATGAAGTACAGTGCTACTCCGCTGAGTCAGCGTGAACGAGTGTCACCAGCCAGTTCAGCTGAACGTGACCGGCTTTCTGCAGATTTCACCGAGAAGGTGAGCGTGAGCAAAAATCATTTTTTATTCCTTTTCTAAATCATTAAAACATTGTCGATGCCTTTATGTTTGTATTGAAACAAATTATTTTAGAAACATTTACTTGGAACTAAAAGTATTAACGAATTAAGTGTATTTACAATTACTTTTAGACAAGTTATTAATTAATCATGACAACGGAAGGTAGCGATAAATCTTTTTTAAAGGCTTTAGTTGCAAAACGTAGTTCCATCAAAGGACAAATTACGAAATTTAAAAACTATTTACACCAAATAAGCGAATTATTTGAACTTTCAACTGTTCAAATAGCTGAGTTAAATTTAAAATTAAGTAAGTTTGAAGGTTTATCGACAAAATTTGATGACTTGCAGACTGAGATTGAGGTTTTAAATTTTACTAATATTCAAGAGGAGCTTGATGAGCGAGAACGCTTTGAACAAGATATTATACAGAGTATTGCTAAGGCTAGAACTGAGTTACAGAAATTCTATATTGATGATGATAGTAAGCGGCGTGATTCTGTCATTGTCTGTTCAGATTTTGATTACCGGAGCGTTGGATTCAAGTTACCTCAAATACAAATTTCGAAATTTGACGGTTCACATTTCCGCTGGTTGGAGTTTCGGGACACATATGTTAGCTTGGCGTTGTGTGTTTAGATGTCCGAAATATTTATTTATTTATTTAAAATTTTCTGTTTAAAATAGGAATCGTTGTTTTCAAAGTGTAAGTGTTGGTGCGCCTCTGTCCACCCTCTCGGGGATGCAAGCGTTATAATATTTACAAGTATATTTAAGCGAATTTGCCGAACTTTTCAGCCATTGCTGTATGAAGTACAGTGCTACTCCGCTGAGTCAGCGTGAACGAGTGTCACCAGCCAGTTCAGCTGAACGTGACCGGCTTTCTGCAGATTTCACCGAGAAGGTGAGCGTGAGCAAAAATCATTTTTTATTCCTTTTCTAAATCATTAAAACATTGTCGATGCCTTTATGTTTGTATTGAAACAAATTATTTTAGAAACATTTACTTGGAACTAAAAGTATTAACGAATTAAGTGTATTTACAATTACTTTTAGACAAGTTATTAATTAATCATGACAACGGAAGGTAGCGATAAATCTTTTTTAAAGGCTTTAGTTGCAAAACGTAGTTCCATCAAAGGACAAATTACGAAATTTAAAAACTATTTACACCAAATAAGCGAATTATTTGAACTTTCAACTGTTCAAATAGCTGAGTTAAATTTAAAATTAAGTAAGTTTGAAGGTTTATCGACAAAATTTGATGACTTGCAGACTGAGATTGAGGTTTTAAATTTTACTAATATTCAAGAGGAGCTTGATGAGCGAGAACGCTTTGAACAAGATATTATACAGAGTATTGCTAAGGCTAGAACTGAGTTACAGAAATTCAATATTGATGATGATAGTAAGCGGCGTGATTCTGTCATTGTCTGTTCACATTTTGATTACCGGAGCGTTGGATTCAAGTTACCTCAAATACAAATTTCGAAATTTGACGGTTCACATTTCCGCTGGTTGGAGTTTCGGGACACATATGTTAGCTTGGCGTTGTGTGTTTAGATGTCCGAAATATTTATTTATTTAAAATTTTCTGTTTAAAATAGGAATCGTTGTTTTCAAAGTGTAAGTGTTGGTGCGCCTCTGTCCACCCCCTCGGGGATGCAAGCGTTATAATATTTACAAGTATATTTAAGCGAATTTGCCGAACTTTTCAGCCATTGCTGTATGAAGTACAGTGCTACTCCGCTGAGTCAGCGTGAACGAGTGTCACCAGCCAGTTCAGCTGAACGTGACCGGCTTTCTGCAGATTTCACCGAGAAGGTGAGCGTGAGCAAAAATCATTTTTTATTCCTTTTCTAAATCATTAAAACATTGTCGATGCCTTTATGTTTGTATTGAAACAAATTATTTTAGAAACATTTACTTGGAACTAAAAGTATTAACGAATTAAGTGTATTTACAATTACTTTTAGACAAGTTATTAATTAATCATGACAACGGAAGGTAGCGATAAATCTTTTTTAAAGGCTTTAGTTGAAAAACGTAGTTCCATCAAAGGACAAAATACGAAATTTAAAAACTATTTACACCAAATAAGCGAATTATTTGAACTTTCAACTGTTCAAATAGCTGAGTTAAATTTAAAATTAAGTAAGTTTGAAGGTTTATCGACAAAATTTGATGACTTGCAGACTGAGATTGAGGTTTTAAATTTTACTAATATTCAAGAGGAGCTTGATGAGCGAGAACGCTTTGAACAAGATATTATACAGAGTATTGCTAAGGCTAGAACTGAGTTACAGAAATTCAATATTGATGATGATAGTAAGCGGCGTGATTCTGTCATTGTCTGTTCAGATTTTGATTACCGGAGCGTTGGATTCAAGTTACCTCAAATACAAATTTCGAAATTTGACGGTTCACATTTCCGCTGGTTGGAGTTTCGGGACACATATGTTAGCTTGGCGTTGTGTGTTTAGATGTCCGAAATATTTATTTATTTATTTAAAATTTTCTGTTTAAAATAGGAATCGTTGTTTTCAAAGTGTAAGTGTTGGTGCGCCTCTGTCCACCCCCTCGGGGATGCAAGCGTTATAATATTTACAAGTATATTTAAGCGAATTTGCCGAACTTTTCAGCCATTGCTGTATGAAGTACAGTGCTACTCCGCTGAGTCAGCGTGAACGAGTGTCACCAGCCAGTTCAGCTGAACGTGACCGGCTTTCTGCAGATTTCACCGAGAAGGTGAGCGTGAGCAAAAATCATTTTTTATTCCTTTTCTAAATCATTAAAACATTGTCGATGCCTTTATGTTTGTATTGAAACAAATTATTTTAGAAACGTTTACTTGGAACTAAAAGTATTAACGAATTAAGTGTATTTACAATTACTTTTAGACAAGTTATTAATTAATCATGACAACGGAAGGTAGCGATAAATCTTTTTTAAAGGCTTTAGTTGCAAAACGTAGTTCCATCAAAGGACAAATTACGAAATTTAAAAACTATTTACACCAAATAAGCGAATTATTTGAAATTTCAACTGTTCAAATAGCTGAGTTAAATTTAAAATTAAGTAAGTTTGAAGGTTTATCGACAAAATTTGATGACTTGCAGACTGAGATTGAGGTTTTAAATTTTACTAATATTCAAGAGGAGCTTGATGAGCGAGAACGCTTTGAACAAGATATTATACAGAGTATTGCTAAGGCTAGAACTGAGTTACAGAAATTCAATATTGATGATGATAGTAAGCGGCGTGATTCTGTCATTGTCTGTTCAGATTTTGATTACCGGAGCGTTGGATTCAAGTTACCTCAAATACAAATTTCGAAATTTGACGGTTCACATTTCCGCTGGTTGGAGTTTCGGGACACATATGTTAGCTTGGCGTTGTGTGTTTAGATGTCCGAAATATTTATTTATTTATTTAAAATTTTCTGTTTAAAATAGGAATCGTTGTTTTCAAAGTGTAAGTGTTGGTGCGCCTCTGTCCACCCTCTCGGGGATGCAAGCGTTATAATATTTACAAGTATATTTAAGCGAATTTGCCGAACTTTTCAGCCATTGCTGTATGAAGTACAGTGCTACTCCGCTGAGTCAGCGTGAACGAGTGTCACCAGCCAGTTCAGCTGAACGTGACCGGCTTTCTGCAGATTTCACCGAGAAGGTGAGCGTGAGCAAAAATCATTTTTTATTCCTTTTCTAAATCATTAAAACATTGTCGATGCCTTTATGTTTGTATTGAAACAAATTATTTTAGAAACATTTACTTGGAACTAAAAGTATTAACGAATTAAGTGTATTTACAATTACTTTTAGACAAGTTATTAATTAATCATGACAACGGAAGGTAGCGATAAATCTTTTTTAAAGGCTTTAGTTGCAAAACGTAGTTCCATCAAAGGACAAATTACGAAATTTAAAAACTATTTACACCAAATAAGCGAATTATTTGAACTTTCAACTGTTCAAATAGCTGAGTTAAATTTAAAATTAAGTAAGTTTGAAGGTTTATCGACAAAATTTGATGACTTGCAGACTGAGATTGAGGTTTTAAATTTTACTAATATTCAAGAGGAGCTTGATGAGCGAGAACGCTTTGAACAAGATATTATACAGAGTATTGCTAAGGCTAGAACTGAGTTACAGAAATTCAATATTGATGATGATAGTAAGCGGCGTGATTCTGTCATTGTCTGTTCAGATTTTGATTACCGGAGCGTTGGATTCAAGTTACCTCAAATACAAATTTCGAAATTTGACGGTTCACATTTCCGCTGGTTGGAGTTTCGGGACACATATGTTAGCTTGGCGTTGTGTGTTTAGATGTCCGAAATATTTATTTATTTATTTAAAATTTTCTGTTTAAAATAGGAATCGTTGTTTTCAAAGTGTAAGTGTTGGAGCGCCTCTGTCCACCCCCTCGGGGATGCAAGCGTTATAATATTTACAAGTATATTTAAGCGAATTTGCCGAACTTTTCAGCCATTGCTGTATGAAGTACAGTGCTACTCCGCTGAGTCAGCGTGAACGAGTGTCACCAGCAAGTTCAGCTGAACGTGACCGGCTTTCTGCAGATTTCACCGAGAAGGTGAGCGTGAGCAAAAATCATTTTTTATTCCTTTTCTAAATCATTAAAACATTGTCGATGCCTTTATGTTTGTATTGAAACAAATTATTTTAGAAACATTTACTTGGAACTAAAAGTATTAACGAATTAAGTGTATTTACAATTACTTTTAGACAAGTTATTAATTAATCATGACAACGGAAGGTAGCGATAAATCTTTTTTAAAGGCTTTAGTTGCAAAACGTAGTTCAATCAAAGGACAAATTACGAAATTTAAAACTATTTACACCAAATAAGCGAATTATTTGAACTTTCAACTGTTCAAATAGCTGAGTTAAATTTAAAATTAAGTAAATTTGAAGGTTTATCGACAAAATTTGATGACTTGCAGACTGAGATTGAGGTTTTAAATTTTACTAATATTCAAGAGGAGCTTGATGAGCGAGAACGCTTTGAACAAGATATTATACAGAGTATTGCTAAGGCTAGAACTGAGTTACAGAAATTCAATATTGATGATGATAGTAAGCGGCGTGATTCTGTCATTGTCTGTTCACATTTTGATTACCGGAGCGTTGGATTCAAGTTACCTCAAATACAAATTTCGAAATTTGACGGTTCACATTTCCGCTGGTTGGAGTTTCGGGACACATATGTTAGCTTGGCGTTGTGTGTTTAGATGTCCGAAATATTTATTTATTTATTTAAAATTTTCTGTTTAAAATAGGAATCGTTGTTTTCAAAGTGTAAGTGTTGGTGCGCCTCTGTCCACCCCCTCGGGGATGCAAGCGTTATAATATTTACAAGTATATTTAAGCGAATTTGCCGAACTTTTCAGCCATTGCTGTATGAAGTACAGTGCTACTCCGCTGAGTCAGCGTGAACGAGTGTCACCAGCCAGTTCAGCTGAACGTGACCGGCTTTCTGCAGATTTCACCGAGAAGGTGAGCGTGAGCAAAAATCATTTTTTATTCCTTTTCTAAATCATTAAAACATTGTCGATGCCTTTATGTTTGTATTGAAACAAATTATTTTAGAAACATTTACTTGGAACTAAAAGTATTAACGAATTAAGTGTATTTACAATTACTTTTAGACAAGTTATTAATTAATCATGACAACGGAAGGTAGCGATAAATCTTTTTTAAAGGCTTTAGTTGCAAAACGTAGTTCCATCAAAGGACAAATTACGAAATTTAAAAACTATTTACACCAAATAAGCGAATTATTTGAACTTTCAACTGTTCAAATAGCTGAGTTAAATTTAAAATTAAGTAAGTTTGAAGGTTTATCGACAAAATTTGATGACTTGCAGACTGAGATTGAGGTTTTAAATTTTACTAATATTCAAGAGGAGCTTGATGAGCGAGAACGCTTTGAACAAGATATTATACAGAGTATTGCTAAGGCTAGAACTGAGTTACAGAAATTCAATATTGATGATGATAGTAAGCGGCGTGATTCTGTCATTGTCTGTTCACATTTTGATTACCGGAGCGTTGGATTCAAGTTACCTCAAATACAAATTTCGAAATTTGACGGTTCACATTTCCGCTGGTTGGAGTTTCGGGACACATATGTTAGCTTGGCGTTGTGTGTTTAGATGTCCGAAATATTTATTTATTTATTTAAAATTTTCTGTTTAAAATAGGAATCGTTGTTTTCAAAGTGTAAGTGTTGGTGCGCCTCTGTCCACCCCCTCGGGGATGCAAGCGTTATAATATTTACAAGTATATTTAAGCGAATTTGCCGAACTTTTCAGCCATTGCTGTATGAAGTACAGTGCTACTCCGCTGAGTCAGCGTGAACGAGTGTCACCAGCCAGTTCAGCTGAACGTGACCGGCTTTCTGCAGATTTCACCGAGAAGGTGAGCGTGAGCAAAAATCATTTTTTATTCCTTTTCTAAATCATTAAAACATTGTCGATGCCTTTATGTTTGTATTGAAACAAATTATTTTAGAAACATTTACTTGGAACTAAAAGTATTAACGAATTAAGTGTATTTACAATTACTTTTAGACAAGTTATTAATTAATCATGACAACGGAAGGTAGCGATAAATCTTTTTTAAAGGCTTTAGTTGCAAAACGTAGTTCCATCAAAGGACAAATTACGAAATTTAAAAACTATTTACACCAAATAAGCGAATTATTTGAACTTTCAACTGTTCAAATAGCTGAGTTAAATTTAAAATTAAGTAAGTTTGAAGGTTTATCGACAAAATTTGATGACTTGCAGACTGAGATTGAGGTTTTAAATTTTACTAATATTCAAGAGGAGCTTGATGAGCGAGAACGCTTTGAACAAGATATTATACAGAGTATTGCTAAGGCTAGAACTGAGTTACAGAAATTCAATATTGATGATGATAGTAAGCGGCGTGATTCTGTCATTGTCTGTTCACATTTTGATTACCGGAGCGTTGGATTCAAGTTACCTCAAATACAAATTTCGAAATTTGACGGTTCACATTTCCGCTGGTTGGAGTTTCGGGACACATATGTTAGCTTGGCGTTGTGTGTTTAGATGTCCGAAATATTTATTTATTTATTTAAAATTTTCTGTTTAAAATAGGAATCGTTGTTTTCAAAGTGTAAGTGTTGGTGCGCCTCTGTCCACCCCCTCGGGGATGCAAGCGTTATAATATTTACAAGTATATTTAAGCGAATTTGCCGAACTTTTCAGCCATTGCTGTATGAAGTACAGTGCTACTCCGCTGAGTCAGCGTGAACGAGTGTCACCAGCCAGTTCAGCTGAACGTGACCGGCTTTCTGCAGATTTCACCGAGAAGGTGAGCGTGAGCAAAAATCATTTTTTATTCCTTTTCTAAATCATTAAAACATTGTCGATGCCTTTATGTTTGTATTGAAACAAATTATTTTAGAAACATTTACTTGGAACTAAAAGTATTAACGAATTAAGTGTATTTACAATTACTTTTAGACAAGTTATTAATTAATCATGACAACGGAAGGTAGCGATAAATCTTTTTTAAAGGCTTTAGTTGCAAAACGTAGTTCCATCAAAGGACAAATTACGAAATTTAAAAACTATTTACACCAAATAAGCGAATTATTTGAACTTTCAACTGTTCAAATAGCTGAGTTAAATTTAAAATTAAGTAAGTTTGAAGGTTTATCGACAAAATTTGATGACTTGCAGACTGAGATTGAGGTTTTAAATTTTACTAATATTCAAGAGGAGCTTGATGAGCGAGAACGCTTTGAACAAGATATTATACAGAGTATTGCTAAGGCTAGAACTGAGTTACAGAAATTCAATATTGATGATGATAGTAAGCGGCGTGATTCTGTCATTGTCTGTTCACATTTTGATTACCGGAGCGTTGGATTCAAGTTACCTCAAATACAAATTTCGAAATTTGACGGTTCACATTTCCGCTGGTTGGAGTTTCGGGACACATATGTTAGCTTGGCGTTGTGTGTTTAGATGTCCGAAATATTTATTTATTTATTTAAAATTTTCTGTTTAAAATAGGAATCGTTGTTTTCAAAGTGTAAGTGTTGGTGCGCCTCTGTCCACCCCCTCGGGGATGCAAGCGTTATAATATTTACAAGTATATTTAAGCGAATTTGCCGAACTTTTCAGCCATTGCTGTATGAAGTACAGTGCTACTCCGCTGAGTCAGCGTGAACGAGTGTCACCAGCCAGTTCAGCTGAACGTGACCGGCTTTCTGCAGATTTCACCGAGAAGGTGAGCGTGAGCAAAAATCATTTTTTATTCCTTTTCTAAATCATTAAAACATTGTCGATGCCTTTATGTTTGTATTGAAACAAATTATTTTAGAAACATTTACTTGGAACTAAAAGTATTAACGAATTAAGTGTATTTACAATTACTTTTAGACAAGTTATTAATTAATCATGACAACGGAAGGTAGCGATAAATCTTTTTTAAAGGCTTTAGTTGCAAAACGTAGTTCCATCAAAGGACAAATTACGAAATTTAAAAACTATTTACACCAAATAAGCGAATTATTTGAACTTTCAACTGTTCAAATAGCTGAGTTAAATTTAAAATTAAGTAAGTTTGAAGGTTTATCGACAAAATTTGATGACTTGCAGACTGAGATTGAGGTTTTAAATTTTACTAATATTCAAGAGGAGCTTGATGAGCGAGAACGCTTTGAACAAGATATTATACAGAGTATTGCTAAGGCTAGAACTGAGTTACAGAAATTCAATATTGATGATGATAGTAAGCGGCGTGATTCTGTCATTGTCTGTTCAGATTTTGATTACCGGAGCGTTGGATTCAAGTTACCTCAAATACAAATTTCGAAATTTGACGGTTCACATTTCCGCTGGTTGGAGTTTCGGGACACATATGTTACCTTGGCGTTGTGTGTTTAGATGTCCGAAATATTTATTTATTTATTTAAAATTTTCTGTTTAAAATAGGAATCGTTGTTTTCAAAGTGTAAGTGTTGGTGCGCCTCTGGCCACCCCCTCGGGGATGCAAGCGTTATAATATTTACAAGTATATTTAAGCGAATTTGCCGAACTTTTCAGCCATTGCTGTATGAAGTACAGTGCTACTCCGCTGAGTCAGCGTGAACGAGTGTCACCAGCCAGTTCAGCTGAACGTGACCGGCTTTCTGCAGATTTCACCGAGAAGGTGAGCGTGAGCAAAAATCATTTTTTATTCCTTTTCTAAATCATTAAAACATTGTCGATGCCTTTATGTTTGTATTGAAACAAATTATTTTAGAAACATTTACTTGGAACTAAAAGTATTAACGAATTAAGTGTATTTACAATTACTTTTAGACAAGTTATTAATTAATCATGACAACGGAAGGTAGCGATAAATCTTTTTTAAAGGCTTTAGTTGAAAAACGTAGTTCCATCAAAGGACAAAATACGAAATTTAAAAACTATTTACACCAAATAAGCGAATTATTTGAACTTTCAACTGTTCAAATAGCTGAGTTAAATTTAAAATTAAGTAAGTTTGAAGGTTTATCGACAAAATTTGATGACTTGCAGACTGAGATTGAGGTTTTAAATTTTACTAATATTCAAGAGGAGCTTGATGAGCGAGAACGCTTTGAACAAGATATTATACAGAGTATTGCTAAGGCTAGAACTGAGTTACAGAAATTCAATATTGATGATGATAGTAAGCGGCGTGATTCTGTCATTGTCTGTTCAGATTTTGATTACCGGAGCGTTGGATTCAAGTTACCTCAAATACAAATTTCGAAATTTGACGGTTCACATTTCCGCTGGTTGGAGTTTCGGGACACATATGTTAGCTTGGCGTTGTGTGTTTAGATGTCCGAAATATTTATTTATTTATTTAAAATTTTCTGTTTAAAATAGGAATCGTTGTTTTCAAAGTGTAAGTGTTGGTGCGCCTCTGTCCACCCCCTCGGGGATGCAAGCGTTATAATATTTACAAGTATATTTAAGCGAATTTGCCGAACTTTTCAGCCATTGCTGTATGAAGTACAGTGCTACTCCGCTGAGTCAGCGTGAACGAGTGTCACCAGCCAGTTCAGCTGAACGTGACCGGCTTTCTGCAGATTTCACCGAGAAGGTGAGCGTGAGCAAAAATCATTTTTTATTCCTTTTCTAAATCATTAAAACATTGTCGATGCCTTTATGTTTGTATTGAAACAAATTATTTTAGAAACATTTACTTGGAACTAAAAGTATTAACGAATTAAGTGTATTTACAATTACTTTTAGACAAGTTATTAATTAATCATGACAACGGAAGGTAGCGATAAATCTTTTTTAAAGGCTTTAGTTGCAAAACGTAGTTCCATCAAAGGACAAATTACGAAATTTAAAAACTATTTACACCAAATAAGCGAATTATTTGAACTTTCAACTGTTCAAATAGCTGAGTTAAATTTAAAATTAAGTAAGTTTGAAGGTTTATCGACAAAATTTGATGACTTGCAGACTGAGATTGAGGTTTTAAATTTTACTAATATTCAAGAGGAGCTTGATGAGCGAGAACGCTTTGAACAAGATATTATACAGAGTATTGCTAAGGCTAGAACTGAGTTACAGAAATTCAATATTGATGATGATAGTAAGCGGCGTGATTCTGTCATTGTCTGTTCAGATTTTGATTACCGGAGCGTTGGATTCAAGTTACCTCAAATACAAATTTCGAAATTTGACGGTTCACATTTCCGCTGGTTGGAGTTTCGGGACACATATGTTAGCTTGGCGTTGTGTGTTTAGATGTCCGAAATATTTATTTATTTATTTAAAATTTTCTGTTTAAAATAGGAATCGTTGTTTTCAAAGTGTAAGTGTTGGTGCGCCTCTGTCCACCCTCTCGGGGATGCAAGCGTTATAATATTTACAAGTATATTTAAGCGAATTTGCCGAACTTTTCAGCCATTGCTGTATGAAGTACAGTGCTACTCCGCTGAGTCAGCGTGAACGAGTGTCACCAGCCAGTTCAGCTGAACGTGACCGGCTTTCTGCAGATTTCACCGAGAAGGTGAGCGTGAGCAAAAATCATTTTTTATTCCTTTTCTAAATCATTAAAACATTGTCGATGCCTTTATGTTTGTATTGAAACAAATTATTTTAGAAACATTTACTTGGAACTAAAAGTATTAACGAATTAAGTGTATTTACAATTACTTTTAGACAAGTTATTAATTAATCATGACAACGGAAGGTAGCGATAAATCTTTTTTAAAGGCTTTAGTTGCAAAACGTAGTTCCATCAAAGGACAAATTACGAAATTTAAAAACTATTTACACCAAATAAGCGAATTATTTGAACTTTCAACTGTTCAAATAGCTGAGTTAAATTTAAAATTAAGTAAGTTTGAAGGTTTATCGACAAAATTTGATGACTTGCAGACTGAGATTGAGGTTTTAAATTTTACTAATATTCAAGAGGAGCTTGATGAGCGAGAACGCTTTGAACAAGATATTATACAGAGTATTGCTAAGGCTAGAACTGAGTTACAGAAATTCAATATTGATGATGATAGTAAGCGGCGTGATTCTGTCATTGTCTGTTCAGATTTTGATTACCGGAGCGTTGGATTCAAGTTACCTCAAATACAAATTTCGAAATTTGACGGTTCACATTTCCGCTGGTTGGAGTTTCGGGACACATATGTTAGCTTGGCGTTGTGTGTTTAGATGTCCGAAATATTTATTTATTTATTTATTTAAAATTTTCTGTTTAAAATAGGAATCGTTGTTTTCAAAGTGTAAGTGTTGGTGCGCCTCTGTCCACCCCCTCGGGGATGCAAGCGTTATAATATTTACAAGTATATTTAAGCGAATTTGCCGAACTTTTCAGCCATTGCTGTATGAAGTACAGTGCTACTCCGCTGAGTCAGCGTGAACGAGTGTCACCAGCCAGTTCAGCTGAACGTGACCGGCTTTCTGCAGATTTCACCGAGAAGGTGAGCGTGAGCAAAAATCATTTTTTATTCCTTTTCTAAATCATTAAAACATTGTCGATGCCTTTATGTTTGTATTGAAACAAATTATTTTAGAAACATTTACTTGGAACTAAAAGTATTAACGAATTAAGTGTATTTACAATTACTTTTAGACAAGTTATTAATTAATCATGACAACGGAAGGTAGCGATAAATCTTTTTTAAAGGCTTTAGTTGCAAAACGTAGTTCCATCAAAGGACAAATTACGAAATTTAAAAACTATTTACACCAAATAAGCGAATTATTTGAACTTTCAACTGTTCAAATAGCTGAGTTAAATTTAAAATTAAGTAAGTTTGAAGGTTTATCGACAAAATTTGATGACTTGCAGACTGAGATTGAGGTTTTAAATTTTACTAATATTCAAGAGGAGCTTGATGAGCGAGAACGCTTTGAACAAGATATTATACAGAGTATTGCTAAGGCTAGAACTGAGTTACAGAAATTCAATATTGATGATGATAGTAAGCGGCGTGATTCTGTCATTGTCTGTTCAGATTTTGATTACCGGAGCGTTGGATTCAAGTTACCTCAAATACAAATTTCGAAATTTGACGGTTCACATTTCCGCTGGTTGGAGTTTCGGGACACATATGTTACCTTGGCGTTGTGTGTTTAGATGTCCGAAATATTTATTTATTTATTTAAAATTTTCTGTTTAAAATAGGAATCGTTGTTTTCAAAGTGTAAGTGTTGGTGCGCCTCTGTCCACCCCCTCGGGGATGCAAGCGTTATAATATTTACAAGTATATTTAAGCGAATTTGCCGAACTTTTCAGCCATTGCTGTATGAAGTACAGTGCTACTCCGCTGAGTCAGCGTGAACGAGTGTCACCAGCTAGTTCAGCTGAACGTGACCGGCTTTCTGCAGATTTCACCGAGAAGGTGAGCGTGAGCAAAAATCATTTTTTATTCCTTTTCTAAATCATTAAAACATTGTCGATGCCTTTATGTTTGTATTGAAACAAATTATTTTAGAAACATTTACTTGGAACTAAAAGTATTAACGAATTAAGTGTATTTACAATTACTTTTAGACAAGTTATTAATTAATCATGACAACGGAAGGTAGCGATAAATCTTTTTTAAAGGCTTTAGTTGCAAAACGTAGTTCCATCAAAGGACAAATTACGAAATTTAAAAACTATTTACACCAAATAAGCGAATTATTTGAACTTTCAACTGTTCAAATAGCTGAGTTAAATTTAAAATTAAGTAAGTTTGAAGGTTTATCGACAAAATTTGATGACTTGCAGACTGAGATTGAGGTTTTAAATTTTACTAATATTCAAGAGGAGCTTGATGAGCGAGAACGCTTTGAACAAGATATTATACAGAGTATTGCTAAGGCTAGAACTGAGTTACAGAAATTCAATATTGATGATGATAGTAAGCGGCGTGATTCTGTCATTGTTTGTTCAGATTTTGATTACCGGAGCGTTGGATTCAAGTTACCTCAAATACAAATTTCGAAATTTGACGGTTCACATTTCCGCTGGTTGGAGTTTCGGGACACATATGTTACCTTGGCGTTGTGTGTTTAGATGTCCGAAATATTTATTTATTTATTTAAAATTTTCTGTTTAAAATAGGAATCGTTGTTTTCAAAGTGTAAGTGTTGGTGCGCCTCTGTCCACCCCCTCGGGGATGCAAGCGTTATAATATTTACAAGTATATTTAAGCGAATTTGCCGAACTTTTCAGCCATTGCTGTATGAAGTACAGTGCTACTCCGCTGAGTCAGCGTGAACGAGTGTCACCAGCCAGTTCAGCTGAACGTGACCGGCTTTCTGCAGATTTCACCGAGAAGGTGAGCGTGAGCAAAAATCATTTTTTATTCCTTTTCTAAATCATTAAAACATTGTCGATGCCTTTATGTTTGTATTGAAACAAATTATTTTAGAAACATTTACTTGGAACTAAAAGTATTAACGAATTAAGTGTATTTACAATTACTTTTAGACAAGTTATTAATTAATCATGACAACGGAAGGTAGCGATAAATCTTTTTTAAAGGCTTTAGTTGCAAAACGTAGTTCCATCAAAGGACAAATTACGAAATTTAAAAACTATTTACACCAAATAAGCGAATTATTTGAACTTTCAACTGTTCAAATAGCTGAGTTAAATTTAAAATTAAGTAAGTTTGAAGGTTTATCGACAAAATTTGATGACTTGCAGACTGAGATTGAGGTTTTAAATTTTACTAATATTCAAGAGGAGCTTGATGAGCGAGAACGCTTTGAACAAGATATTATACAGAGTATTGCTAAGGCTAGAACTGAGTTACAGAAATTCAATATTGATGATGATAGTAAGCGGCGTGATTCTGTCATTGTCTGTTCAGATTTTGATTACCGGAGCGTTGGATTCAAGTTACCTCAAATACAAATTTCGAAATTTGACGGTTCACATTTCCACTGGTTGGAGTTTCGGGACACATATGTTAGCTTGGCGTTGTGTGTTTAGATGTCCGAAATATTTATTTATTTATTTAAAATTTTCTGTTTAAAATAGGAATCGTTGTTTTCAAAGTGTAAGTGTTGGTGCGCCTCTGTCCACCCCCTCGGGGATGCAAGCGTTATAATATTTACAAGTATATTTAAGCGAATTTGCCGAACTTTTCAGCCATTGCTGTATGAAGTACAGTGCTACTCCGCTGAGTCAGCGTGAACGAGTGTCACCAGCCAGTTCAGCTGAACGTGACCGGCTTTCTGCAGATTTCACCGAGAAGGTGAGCGTGAGCAAAAATCATTTTTTATTCCTTTTCTAAATCATTAAAACATTGTCGATGCCTTTATGTTTGTATTGAAACAAATTATTTTAGAAACATTTACTTGGAACTAAAAGTATTAACGAATTAAGTGTATTTACAATTACTTTTAGACAAGTTATTAATTAATCATGACAACGGAAGGTAGCGATAAATCTTTTTTAAAGGCTTTAGTTGCAAAACGTAGTTCCATCAAAGGACAAATTACGAAATTTAAAAACTATTTACACCAAATAAGCGAATTATTTGAACTTTCAACTGTTCAAATAGCTGAGTTAAATTTAAAATTAAGTAAGTTTGAAGGTTTATCGACAAAATTTGATGACTTGCAGACTGAGATTGAGGTTTTAAATTTTACTAATATTCAAGAGGAGCTTGATGAGCGAGAACGCTTTGAACAAGATATTATACAGAGTATTGCTAAGGCTAGAACTGAGTTACAGAAATTCAATATTGATGATGATAGTAAGCGGCGTGATTCTGTCATTGTCTGTTCAGATTTTGATTACCGGAGCGTTGGATTCAAGTTACCTCAAATACAAATTTCGAAATTTGACGATTCACATTTCCGCTGGTTGGAGTTTCGGGACACATATGTTAGCTTGGCGTTGTGTGTTTAGATGTCCGAAATATTTATTTATTTATTTAAAATTTTCTGTTTAAAATAGGAATCGTTGTTTTCAAAGTGTAAGTGTTGGTGCGCCTCTGTCCACCCCCTCGGGGATGCAAGCGTTATAATATTTACAAGTATATTTAAGCGAATTTGCCGAACTTTTCAGCCATTGCTGTATGAAGTACAGTGCTACTCCGCTGAGTCAGCGTGAACGAGTGTCACCAGCCAGTTCAGCTGAACGTGACCGGCTTTCTGCAGATTTCACCGAGAAGGTGAGCGTGAGCAAAAATCATTTTTTATTCCTTTTCTAAATCATTAAAACATTGTCGATGCCTTTATGTTTGTATTGAAACAAATTATTTTAGAAACATTTACTTGGAACTAAAAGTATTAACGAATTAAGTGTATTTACAATTACTTTTAGACAAGTTATTAATTAATCATGACAACGGAAGGTAGCGATAAATCTTTTTTAAAGGCTTTAGTTGCAAAACGTAGTTCCATCAAAGGACAAATTACGAAATTTAAAAACTATTTACACCAAATAAGCGAATTATTTGAACTTTCAACTGTTCAAATAGCTGAGTTAAATTTAAAATTAAGTAAGTTTGAAGGTTTATCGACAAAATTTGATGACTTGCAGACTGAGATTGAGGTTTTAAATTTTACTAATATTCAAGAGGAGCTTGATGAGCGAGAACGCTTTGAACAAGATATTATACAGAGTATTGCTAAGGCTAGAACTGAGTTACAGAAATTCAATATTGATGATGATAGTAAGCGGCGTGATTCTGTCATTGTCTGTTCAGATTTTGATTACCGGAGCGTTGGATTCAAGTTACCTCAAATACAAATTTCGAAATTTGACGATTCACATTTCCGCTGGTTGGAGTTTCGGGACACATATGTTAGCTTGGCGTTGTGTGTTTAGATGTCCGAAATATTTATTTATTTATTTAAAATTTTCTGTTTAAAATAGGAATCGTTGTTTTCAAAGTGTAAGTGTTGGTGCGCCTCTGTCCACCCCCTCGGGGATGCAAGCGTTATAATATTTACAAGTATATTTAAGCGAATTTGCCGAACTTTTCAGCCATTGCTGTATGAAGTACAGTGCTACTCCGCTGAGTCAGCGTGAACGAGTGTCACCAGCCAGTTCAGCTGAACGTGACCGGCTTTCTGCAGATTTCACCGAGAAGGTGAGCGTGAGCAAAAATCATTTTTTATTCCTTTTCTAAATCATTAAAACATTGTCGATGCCTTTATGTTTGTATTGAAACAAATTATTTTAGAAACATTTACTTGGAACTAAAAGTATTAACGAATTAAGTGTATTTACAATTACTTTTAGACAAGTTATTAATTAATCATGACAACGGAAGGTAGCGATAAATCTTTTTTAAAGGCTTTAGTTGCAAAACGTAGTTCCATCAAAGGACAAATTACGAAATTTAAAAACTATTTACACCAAATAAGCGAATTATTTGAACTTTCAACTGTTCAAATAGCTGAGTTAAATTTAAAATAAAGTAAGTTTGAAGGTTTATCGACAAAATTTGATGACTTGCAGACTGAGATTGAGGTTTTAAATTTTACTAATATTCAAGAGGAGCTTGATGAGCGAGAACGCTTTGAACAAGATATTATACAGAGTATTGCTAAGGCTAGAACTGAGTTACAGAAATTCAATATTGATGATGATAGTAAGCGGCGTGATTCTGTCATTGTCTGTTCAGATTTTGATTACCGGAGCGTTGGATTCAAGTTACCTCAAATACAAATTTCGAAATTTGACGGTTCACATTTCCGCTGGTTGGAGTTTCGGGACACATATGTTAGCTTGGCGTTGTGTGTTTAGATGTCCGAAATATTTATTTATTTATTTAAAATTTTCTGTTTAAAATGGGAATCGTTGTTTTCAAAGTGTAAGTGTTGGTGCGCCTCTGTCCACCCCCTCGGGGATGCAAGCGTTATAATATTTACAAGTATATTTAAGCGAATTTGCCGAACTTTTCAGCCATTGCTGTATGAAGTACAGTGCTACTCCGCTGAGTCAGCGTGAACGAGTGTCACCAGCCAGTTCAGCTGAACGTGACCGGCTTTCTGCAGATTTCACCGAGAAGGTGAGCGTGAGCAAAAATCATTTTTTATTCCTTTTCTAAATCATTAAAACATTGTCGATGCCTTTATGTTTGTATTGAAACAAATTATTTTAGAAACATTTACTTGGAACTAAAAGTATTAACGAATTAAGTGTATTTACAATTACTTTTAGACAAGTTATTAATTAATCATGACAACGGAAGGTAGCGATAAATCTTTTTTAAAGGCTTTAGTTGCAAAACGTAGTTCCATCAAAGGACAAATTACGAAATTTAAAAACTATTTACACCAAATAAGCGAATTATTTGAACTTTCAACTGTTCAAATAGCTGAGTTAAATTTAAAATTAAGTAAGTTTGAAGGTTTATCGACAAAATTTGATGACTTGCAGACTGAGATTGAGGTTTTAAATTTTACTAATATTCAAGAGGAGCTTGATGAGCGAGAACGCTTTGAACAAGATATTATACAGAGTATTGCTAAGGCTAGAACTGAGTTACAGAAATTCAATATTGATGATGATAGTAAGCGGCGTGATTCTGTCATTGTCTGTTCAGATTTTGATTACCGGAGCGTTGGATTCAAGTTACCTCAAATACAAATTTCGAAATTTGACGATTCACATTTCCGCTGGTTGGAGTTTCGGGACACATATGTTAGCTTGGCGTTGTGTGTTTAGATGTCCGAAATATTTATTTATTTATTTAAAATTTTCTGTTTAAAATGGGAATCGTTGTTTTCAAAGTGTAAGTGTTGGTGCGCCTCTGTCCACCCCCTCGGGGATGCAAGCGTTATAATATTTACAAGTATATTTAAGCGAATTTGCCGAACTTTTCAGCCATTGCTGTATGAAGTACAGTGCTACTCCGCTGAGTCAGCGTGAACGAGTGTCACCAGCCAGTTCAGCTGAACGTGACCGGCTTTCTGCAGATTTCACCGAGAAGGTGAGCGTGAGCAAAAATCATTTTTTATTCCTTTTCTAAATCATTAAAACATTGTCGATGCCTTTATGTTTGTATTGAAACAAATTATTTTAGAAACATTTACTTGGAACTAAAAGTATTAACGAATTAAGTGTATTTACAATTACTTTTAGACAAGTTATTAATTAATCATGACAACGGAAGGTAGCGATAAATCTTTTTTAAAGGCTTTAGTTGCAAAACGTAGTTCCATCAAAGGACAAATTACGAAATTTAAAAACTATTTACACCAAATAAGCGAATTATTTGAACTTTCAACTGTTCAAATAGCTGAGTTAAATTTAAAATTAAGTAAGTTTGAAGGTTTATCGACAAAATTTGATGACTTGCAGACTGAGATTGAGGTTTTAAATTTTACTAATATTCAAGAGGAGCTTGATGAGCGAGAACGCTTTGAACAAGATATTATACAGAGTATTGCTAAGGCTAGAACTGAGTTACAGAAATTCAATATTGATGATGATAGTAAGCGGCGTGATTCTGTCATTGTCTGTTCAGATTTTGATTACCGGAGCGTTGGATTCAAGTTACCTCAAATACAAATTTCGAAATTTGACGGTTCACATTTCCGCTGGTTGGAGTTTCGGGACACATATGTTAGCTTGGCGTTGTGTGTTTAGATGTCCGAAATATTTATTTATTTATTTAAAATTTTCTGTTTAAAATAGGAATCGTTGTTTTCAAAGTGTAAGTGTTGGTGCGCCTCTGTCCACCCCCTCGGGGATGCAAGCGTTATAATATTTACAAGTATATTTAAGCGAATTTGCCGAACTTTTCAGCCATTGCTGTATGAAGTACAGTGCTACTCCGCTGAGTCAGCGTGAACGAGTGTCACCAGCCAGTTCAGCTGAACGTGACCGGCTTTCTGCAGATTTCACCGAGAAGGTGAGCGTGAGCAAAAATCATTTTTTATTCCTTTTCTAAATCATTAAAACATTGTCGATGCCTTTATGTTTGTATTGAAACAAATTATTTTAGAAACATTTACTTGGAACTAAAAGTATTAACGAATTAAGTGTATTTACAATTACTTTTAGACAAGTTATTAATTAATCATGACAACGGAAGGTAGCGATAAATCTTTTTTAAAGGCTTTAGTTGCAAAACGTAGTTCCATCAAAGGACAAATTACGAAATTTAAAAACTATTTACACCAAATAAGCGAATTATTTGAACTTTCAACTGTTCAAATAGCTGAGTTAAATTTAAAATTAAGTAAGTTTGAAGGTTTATCGACAAAATTTGATGACTTGCAGACTGAGATTGAGGTTTTAAATTTTACTAATATTCAAGAGGAGCTTGATGAGCGAGAACGCTTTGAACAAGATATTATACAGAGTATTGCTAAGGCTAGAACTGAGTTACAGAAATTCAATATTGATGATGATAGTAAGCGGCGTGATTCTGTCATTGTCTGTTCAGATTTTGATTACCGGAGCGTTGGATTCAAGTTACCTCAAATACAAATTTCGAAATTTGACGATTCACATTTCCGCTGGTTGGAGTTTCGGGACACATATGTTAGCTTGGCGTTGTGTGTTTAGATGTCCGAAATATTTATTTATTTATTTAAAATTTTCTGTTTAAAATAGGAATCGTTGTTTTCAAAGTGTAAGTGTTGGTGCGCCTCTGTCCACCCCCTCGGGGATGCAAGCGTTATAATATTTACAAGTATATTTAAGCGAATTTGCCGAACTTTTCAGCCATTGCTGTATGAAGTACAGTGCTACTCCGCTGAGTCAGCGTGAACGAGTGTCACCAGCCAGTTCAGCTGAACGTGACCGGCTTTCTGCAGATTTCACCGAGAAGGTGAGCGTGAGCAAAAATCATTTTTTATTCCTTTTCTAAATCATTAAAACATTGTCGATGCCTTTATGTTTGTATTGAAACAAATTATTTTAGAAACATTTACTTGGAACTAAAAGTATTAACGAATTAAGTGTATTTACAATTACTTTTAGACAAGTTATTAATTAATCATGACAACGGAAGGTAGCGATAAATCTTTTTTAAAGGCTTTAGTTGCAAAACGTAGTTCCATCAAAGGACAAATTACGAAATTTAAAAACTATTTACACCAAATAAGCGAATTATTTGAACTTTCAACTGTTCAAATAGCTGAGTTAAATTTAAAATTAAGTAAGTTTGAAGGTTTATCGACAAAATTTGATGACTTGCAGACTGAGATTGAGGTTTTAAATTTTACTAATATTCAAGAGGAGCTTGATGAGCGAGAACGCTTTGAACAAGATATTATACAGAGTATTGCTAAGGCTAGAACTGAGTTACAGAAATTCAATATTGATGATGATAGTAAGCGGCGTGATTCTGTCATTGTCTGTTCAGATTTTGATTACCGGAGCGTTGGATTCAAGTTACCTCAAATACAAATTTCGAAATTTGACGGTTCACATTTCCGCTGGTTGGAGTTTCGGGACACATATGTTAGCTTGGCGTTGTGTGTTTAGATGTCCGAAATATTTATTTATTTATTTAAAATTTTCTGTTTAAAATAGGAATCGTTGTTTTCAAAGTGTAAGTGTTGGTGCGCCTCTGTCCACCCCCTCGGGGATGCAAGCGTTATAATATTTACAAGTATATTTAAGCGAATTTGCCGAACTTTTCAGCCATTGCTGTATGAAGTACAGTGCTACTCCGCTGAGTCAGCGTGAACGAGTGTCACCAGCCAGTTCAGCTGAACGTGACCGGCTTTCTGCAGATTTCACCGAGAAGGTGAGCGTGAGCAAAAATCATTTTTTATTCCTTTTCTAAATCATTAAAACATTGTCGATGCCTTTATGTTTGTATTGAAACAAATTATTTTAGAAACATTTACTTGGAACTAAAAGTATTAACGAATTAAGTGTATTTACAATTACTTTTAGACAAGTTATTAATTAATCATGACAACGGAAGGTAGCGATAAATCTTTTTTAAAGGCTTTAGTTGCAAAACGTAGTTCCATCAAAGGACAAATTACGAAATTTAAAAACTATTTACACCAAATAAGCGAATTATTTGAACTTTCAACTGTTCAAATAGCTGAGTTAAATTTAAAATTAAGTAAGTTTGAAGGTTTATCGACAAAATTTGATGACTTGCAGACTGAGATTGAGGTTTTAAATTTTACTAATATTCAAGAGGAGCTTGATGAGCGAGAACGCTTTGAACAAGATATTATACAGAGTATTGCTAAGGCTAGAACTGAGTTACAGAAATTCAATATTGATGATGATAGTAAGCGGCGTGATTCTGTCATTGTCTGTTCAGATTTTGATTACCGGAGCGTTGGATTCAAGTTACCTCAAATACAAATTTCGAAATTTGACGGTTCACATTTCCGCTGGTTGGAGTTTCGGGACACATATGTTAGCTTGGCGTTGTGTGTTTAGATGTCCGAAATATTTATTTATTTATTTAAAATTTTCTGTTTAAAATAGGAATCGTTGTTTTCAAAGTGTAAGTGTTGGTGCGCCTCTGTCCACCCCCTCGGGGATGCAAGCGTTATAATATTTACAAGTATATTTAAGCGAATTTGCCGAACTTTTCAGCCATTGCTGTATGAAGTACAGTGCTACTCCGCTGAGTCAGCGTGAACGAGTGTCACCAGCCAGTTCAGCTGAACGTGACCGGCTTTCTGCAGATTTCACCGAGAAGGTGAGCGTGAGCAAAAATCATTTTTTATTCCTTTTCTAAATCATTAAAACATTGTCGATGCCTTTATGTTTGTATTGAAACAAATTATTTTAGAAACATTTACTTGGAACTAAAAGTATTAACGAATTAAGTGTATTTACAATTACTTTTAGACAAGTTATTAATTAATCATGACAACGGAAGGTAGCGATAAATCTTTTTTAAAGGCTTTAGTTGCAAAACGTAGTTCCATCAAAGGACAAATTACGAAATTTAAAAACTATTTACACCAAATAAGCGAATTATTTGAACTTTCAACTGTTCAAATAGCTGAGTTAAATTTAAAATTAAGTAAGTTTGAAGGTTTATCGACAAAATTTGATGACTTGCAGACTGAGATTGAGGTTTTAAATTTTACTAATATTCAAGAGGAGCTTGATGAGCGAGAACGCTTTGAACAAGATATTATACAGAGTATTGCTAAGGCTAGAACTGAGTTACAGAAATTCAATATTGATGATGATAGTAAGCGGCGTGATTCTGTCATTGTCTGTTCAGATTTTGATTACCGGAGCGTTGGATTCAAGTTACCTCAAATACAAATTTCGAAATTTGACGATTCACATTTCCGCTGGTTGGAGTTTCGGGACACATATGTTAGCTTGGCGTTGTGTGTTTAGATGTCCGAAATATTTATTTATTTATTTAAAATTTTCTGTTTAAAATAGGAATCGTTGTTTTCTAAGTGTAAGTGTTGGTGCGCCTCTGTCCACCCCCTCGGGGATGCAAGCGTTATAATATTTACAAGTATATTTAAGCGAATTTGCCGAACTTTTCAGCCATTGCTGTATGAAGTACAGTGCTACTCCGCTGAGTCAGCGTGAACGAGTGTCACCAGCCAGTTCAGCTGAACGTGACCGGCTTTCTGCAGATTTCACCGAGAAGGTGAGCGTGAGCAAAAATCATTTTTTATTCCTTTTCTAAATCATTAAAACATTGTCGATGCCTTTATGTTTGTATTGAAACAAATTATTTTAGAAACATTTACTTGGAACTAAAAGTATTAACGAATTAAGTGTATTTACAATTACTTTTAGACAAGTTATTAATTAATCATGACAACGGAAGGTAGCGATAAATCTTTTTTAAAGGCTTTAGTTGCAAAACGTAGTTCCATCAAAGGACAAATTACGAAATTTAAAAACTATTTACACCAAATAAGCGAATTATTTGAACTTTCAACTGTTCAAATAGCTGAGTTAAATTTAAAATTAAGTAAGTTTGAAGGTTTATCGACAAAATTTGATGACTTGCAGACTGAGATTGAGGTTTTAAATTTTACTAATATTCAAGAGGAGCTTGATGAGCGAGAACGCTTTGAACAAGATATTATACAGAGTATTGCTAAGGCTAGAACTGAGTTACAGAAATTCAATATTGATGATGATAGTAAGCGGCGTGATTCTGTCATTGTCTGTTCAGATTTTGATTACCGGAGCGTTGGATTCAAGTTACCTCAAATACAAATTTCGAAATTTGACGGTTCACATCTCCGCTGGTTGGAGTTTCGGGACACATATGTTAGCTTGGCGTTGTGTGTTTAGATGTCCGAAATATTTATTTATTTATTTAAAATTTTCTGTTTAAAATAGGAATCGTTGTTTTCAAAGTGTAAGTGTTGGTGCGCCTCTGTCCACCCCCTCGGGGATGCAAGCGTTATAATATTTACAAGTATATTTAAGCGAATTTGCCGAACTTTTCAGCCATTGCTGTATGAAGTACAGTGCTACTCCGCTGAGTCAGCGTGAACGAGTGTCACCAGCCAGTTCAGCTGAACGTGACCGGCTTTCTGCAGATTTCACCGAGAAGGTGAGCGTGAGCAAAAATCATTTTTTATTCCTTTTCTAAATCATTAAAACATTGTCGATGCCTTTATGTTTGTATTGAAACAAATTATTTTAGAAACATTTACTTGGAACTAAAAGTATTAACGAATTAAGTGTATTTACAATTACTTTTAGACAAGTTATTAATTAATCATGACAACGGAAGGTAGCGATAAATCTTTTTTAAAGGCTTTAGTTGCAAAACGTAGTTCCATCAAAGGACAAATTACGAAATTTAAAAACTATTTACACCAAATAAGCGAATTATTTGAACTTTCAACTGTTCAAATAGCTGAGTTAAATTTAAAATTAAGTAAGTTTGAAGGTTTATCGACAAAATTTGATGACTTGCAGACTGAGATTGAGGTTTTAAATTTTACTAATATTCAAGAGGAGCTTGATGAGCGAGAACGCTTTGAACAAGATATTATACAGAGTATTGCTAAGGCTAGAACTGAGTTACAGAAATTCAATATTGATGATGATAGTAAGCGGCGTGATTCTGTCATTGTCTGTTCAGATTTTGATTACCGGAGCGTTGGATTCAAGTTACCTCAAATACAAATTTCGAAATTTGACGGTTCACATTTCCGCTGGTTGGAGTTTCGGGACACATATGTTAGCTTGGCGTTGTGTGTTTAGATGTCCGAAATATTTATTTATTTATTTATTTATTTATTTAAAATTTTCTGTTTAAAATAGGAATCGTTGTTTTCAAAGTGTAAGTGTTGGTGCGCCTCTGTCCACCCCCTCGGGGATGCAAGCGTTATAATATTTACAAGTATATTTAAGCGAATTTGCCGAACTTTTCAGCCATTGCTGTATGAAGTACAGTGCTACTCCGCTGAGTCAGCGTGAACGAGTGTCACCAGCCAGTTCAGCTGAACGTGACCGGCTTTCTGCAGATTTCACCGAGAAGGTGAGCGTGAGCAAAAATCATTTTTTATTCCTTTTCTAAATCATTAAAACATTGTCGATGCCTTTATGTTTGTATTGAAACAAATTATTTTAGAAACATTTACTTGGAACTAAAAGTATTAACGAATTAAGTGTATTTACAATTACTTTTAGACAAGTTATTAATTAATCATGACAACGGAAGGTAGCGATAAATCTTTTTTAAAGGCTTTAGTTGCAAAACGTAGTTCCATCAAAGGACAAATTACGAAATTTAAAAACTATTTACACCAAATAAGCGAATTATTTGAACTTTCAACTGTTCAAATAGCTGAGTTAAATTTAAAATTAAGTAAGTTTGAAGGTTTATCGACAAAATTTGATGACTTGCAGACTGAGATTGAGGTTTTAAATTTTACTAATATTCAAGAGGAGCTTTATGAGCGAGAACGCTTTGAACAAGATATTATACAGAGTATTGCTAAGGCTAGAACTGAGTTACAGAAATTCAATATTGATGATGATAGTAAGCGGCGTGATTCTGTCATTGTCTGTTCAGATTTTGATTACCGGAGCGTTGGATTCAAGTTACCTCAAATACAAATTTCGAAATTTGACGGTTCACATTTCCGCTGGTTGGAGTTTCGGGACACATATGTTAGCTTGGCGTTGTGTGTTTAGATGTCCGAAATATTTATTTATTTATTTAAAATTTTCTGTTTAAAATAGGAATCGTTGTTTTCAAAGTGTAAGTGTTGGTGCGCCTCTGTCCACCCCCTCGGGGATGCAAGCGTTATAATATTTACAAGTATATTTAAGCGAATTTGCCGAACTTTTCAGCCATTGCTGTATGAAGTACAGTGCTACTCCGCTGAGTCAGCGTGAACGAGTGTCACCAGCCAGTTCAGCTGAACGTGACCGGCTTTCTGCAGATTTCAGCGAGAAGGTGAGCGTGAGCAAAAATCATTTTTTATTCCTTTTCTAAATCATTAAAACATTGTCGATGCCTTTATGTTTGTATTGAAACAAATTATTTTAGAAACATTTACTTGGAACTAAAAGTATTAACGAATTAAGTGTATTTACAATTACTTTTAGACAAGTTATTAATTAATCATGACAACGGAAGGTAGCGATAAATCTTTTTTAAAGGCTTTAGTTGCAAAACGTAGTTCCATCAAAGGACAAATTACGAAATTTAAAAACTATTTACACCAAATAAGCGAATTATTTGAACTTTCAACTGTTCAAATAGCTGAGTTAAATTTAAAATTAAGTAAGTTTGAAGGTTTATCGACAAAATTTGATGACTTGCAGACTGAGATTGAGGTTTTAAATTTTACTAATATTCAAGAGGAGCTTGATGAGCGAGAACGCTTTGAACAAGATATTATACAGAGTATTGCTAAGGCTAGAACTGAGTTACAGAAATTCAATATTGATGATGATAGTAAGCGGCGTGATTCTGTCATTGTCTGTTCAGATTTTGATTACCGGAGCGTTGGATTCAAGTTACCTCAAATACAAATTTCGAAATTTGACGGTTCACATTTCCGCTGGTTGGAGTTTCGGGACACATATGTTACCTTGGCGTTGTGTGTTTAGATGTCCGAAATATTTATTTATTTATTTATTTAAAATTTTCTGTTTAAAATAGGAATCGTTGTTTTCAAAGTGTAAGTGTTGGTGCGCCTCTGTCCACCCCCTCGGGGATGCAAGCGTTATAATATTTACAAGTATATTTAAGCGAATTTGCCGAACTTTTCAGCCATTGCTGTATGAAGTACAGTGCTACTCCGCTGAGTCAGCGTGAACGAGTGTCACCAGCCAGTTCAGCTGAACGTGACCGGCTTTCTGCAGATTTCACCGAGAAGGTGAGCGTGAGCAAAAATCATTTTTTATTCCTTTTCTAAATCATTAAAACATTGTCGATGCCTTTATGTTTGTATTGAAACAAATTATTTTAGAAACATTTACTTGGAACTAAAAGTATTAACGAATTAAGTGTATTTACAATTACTTTTAGACAAGTTATTAATTAATCATGACAACGGAAGGTAGCGATAAATCTTTTTTAAAGGCTTTAGTTGCAAAACGTAGTTCCATCAAAGGACAAATTACGAAATTTAAAAACTATTTACACCAAATAAGCGAATTATTTGAACTTTCAACTGTTCAAATAGCTGAGTTAAATTTAAAATTAAGTAAGTTTGAAGGTTTATCGACAAAATTTGATGACTTGCAGACTGAGATTGAGGTTTTAAATTTTACTAATATTCAAGAGGAGCTTGATGAGCGAGAACGCTTTGAACAAGATATTATACAGAGTATTGCTAAGGCTAGAACTGAGTTACAGAAATTCAATATTGATGATGATAGTAAGCGGCGTGATTCTGTCATTGTCTGTTCAGATTTTGATTACCGGAGCGTTGGATTCAAGTTACCTCAAATACAAATTTCGAAATTTGACGGTTCACATTTCCGCTGGTTGGAGTTTCGGGACACATATGTTACCTTGGCGTTGTGTGTTTAGATGTCCGAAATATTTATTTATTTATTTATTTAAAATTTTCTGTTTAAAATAGGAATCGTTGTTTTCAAAGTGTAAGTGTTGGTGCGCCTCTGTCCACCCCCTCGGGGATGCAAGCGTTATAATATTTACAAGTATATTTAAGCGAATTTGCCGAACTTTTCAGCCATTGCTGTATGAAGTACAGTGCTACTCCGCTGAGTCAGCGTGAACGAGTGTCACCAGCCAGTTCAGCTGAACGTGACCGGCTTTCTGCAGATTTCACCGAGAAGGTGAGCGTGAGCAAAAGTCATTTTTTATTCCTTTTCTAAATCATTAAAACATTGTCGATGCCTTTATGTTTGTATTGAAACAAATTATTTTAGAAACATTTACTTGGAACTAAAAGTATTAACGAATTAAGTGTATTTACAATTACTTTTAGACAAGTTATTAATTAATCATGACAACGGAAGGTAGCGATAAATCTTTTTTAAAGGCTTTAGTTGCAAAACGTAGTTCCATCAAAGGACAAATTACGAAATTTAAAAACTATTTACACCAAATAAGCGAATTATTTGAACTTTCAACTGTTCAAATAGCTGAGTTAAATTTAAAATTAAGTAAGTTTGAAGGTTTATCGACAAAATTTGATGACTTGCAGACTGAGATTGTGGTTTTAAATTTTACTAATATTCAAGAGGAGCTTGATGAGCGAGAACGCTTTGAACAAGATATTATACAGAGTATTGCTAAGGCTAGAACTGAGTTACAGAAATTCAATATTGATGATGATAGTAAGCGGCGTGATTCTGTCATTGTCTGTTCAGATTTTGATTACCGGAGCGTTGGATTCAAGTTACCTCAAATACAAATTTCGAAATTTGACGGTTCACATTTCCGCTGGTTGGAGTTTCGGGACACATATGTTACCTTGGCGTTGTGTGTTTAGATGTCCGAAATATTTATTTATTTATTTAAAATTTTCTGTTTAAAATAGGAATCGTTGTTTTCAAAGTGTAAGTGTTGGTGCGCCTCTGTCCACCCCCTCGGGGATGCAAGCGTTATAATATTTACAAGTATATTTAAGCGAATTTGCCGAACTTTTCAGCCATTGCTGTATGAAGTACAGTGCTACTCCGCTGAGTCAGCGTGTACGAGTGTCACCAGCCAGTTCAGCTGAACGTGACCGGCTTTCTGCAGATTTCACCGAGAAGGTGAGCGTGAGCAAAAATCATTTTTTATTCCTTTTCTAAATCATTAAAACATTGTCGATGCCTTTATGTTTGTATTGAAACAAATTATTTTAGAAACATTTACTTGGAACTAAAAGTATTAACGAATTAAGTGTATTTACAATTACTTTTAGACAAGTTATTAATTAATCATGACAACGGAATTTAGCGATAAATCTTTTTTAAAGGCTTTAGTTGCAAAACGTAGTTCCATCAAAGGACAAATTACGAAATTTAAAAACTATTTACACCAAATAAGCGAATTATTTGAACTTTCAACTGTTCAAATAGCTGAGTTAAATTTAAAATTAAGTAAGTTTGAAGGTTTATCGACAAAATTTGATGACTTGCAGACTGAGATTGAGGTTTTAAATTTTACTAATATTCAAGAGGAGCTTGATGAGCGAGAACGCTTTGAACAAGATATTATACAGAGTATTGCTAAGGCTAGAACTGAGTTACAGAAATTCAATATTGATGATGATAGTAAGCGGCGTGATTCTGTCATTGTCTGTTCAGATTTTGATTACCGGAGCGTTGGATTCAAGTTACCTCAAATACAAATTTCGAAATTTGACGGTTCACATTTCCGCTGGTTGGAGTTTCGGGACACATATGTTAGCTTGGCGTTGTGTGTTTAGATGTCCGAAATATTTATTTATTTATTTAAAATTTTCTGTTTAAAATAGGAATCGTTGTTTTCAAAGTGTAAGTGTTGGTGCGCCTCTGTTCACCCCCTCGGGGATGCAAGCGTTATAATATTTACAAGTATATTTAAGCGAATTTGCCGAACTTTTCAGCCATTGCTGTATGAAGTACAGTGCTACTCCGCTGAGTCAGCGTGAACGAGTGTCACCAGCCAGTTCAGCTGAACGTGACCGGCTTTCTGCAGATTTCACCGAGAAGGTGAGCGTGAGCAAAAATCATTTTTTATTCCTTTTCTAAATCATTAAAACATTGTCGATGCCTTTATGTTTGTATTGAAACAAATTATTTTAGAAACATTTACTTGGAACTAAAAGTATTAACGAATTAAGTGTATTTACAATTACTTTTAGACAAGTTATTAATTAATCATGACAACGGAAGGTAGCGATAAATCTTTTTTAAAGGCTTTAGTTGCAAAACGTAGTTCCATCAAAGGACAAATTACGAAATTTAAAAACTATTTACACCAAATAAGCGAATTATTTGAACTTTCAACTGTTCAAATAGCTGAGTTAAATTTAAAATTAAGTAAGTGTGAAGGTTTATCGACAAAATTTGATGACTTGCAGACTGAGATTGAGGTTTTAAATTTTACTAATATTCAAGAGGAGCTTGATGAGCGAGAACGCTTTGAACAAGATATTATACAGAGTATTGCTAAGGCTAGAACTGAGTTACAGAAATTCAATATTGATGATGATAGTAAGCGGCGTGATTCTGTCATTGTCTGTTCAGATTTTGATTACCGGAGCGTTGGATTCAAGTTACCTCAAATACAAATTTCGAAATTTGACGGCTCACATTTCCGCTGGTTGGAGTTTCGGGACACATATGTTAGCTTGGCGTTGTGTGTTTAGATGTCCGAAATATTTATTTATTTATTTAAAATTTTCTGTTTAAAATAGGAATCGTTGTTTTCAAAGTGTAAGTGTTGGTGCGCCTCTGTCCACCCCCTCGGGGATGCAAGCGTTATAATATTTACAAGTATATTTAAGCGAATTTGCCGAACTTTTCAGCCATTGCTGTATGAAGTACAGTGCTACTCCGCTGAGTCAGCGTGAACGAGTGTCACCAGCCAGTTCAGCTGAACGTGACCGGCTTTCTGCAGATTTCACCGAGAAGGTGAGCGTGAGCAAAAATCATTTTTTATTCCTTTTCTAAATCATTAAAACATTGTCGATGCCTTTATGTTTGTATTGAAACAAATTATTTTAGAAACATTTACTTGGAACTAAAAGTATTAACGAATTAAGTGTATTTACAATTACTTTTAGACAAGTTATTAATTAATCATGACAACGGAAGGTAGCGATAAATCTTTTTTAAAGGCTTTAGTTGCAAAACGTAGTTCCATCAAAGGACAAATTACGAAATTTAAAAACTATTTACACCAAATAAGCGAATTATTTGAACTTTCAACTGTTCAAATAGCTGAGTTAAATTTAAAATTAAGTAAGTTTGAAGGTTTATCGACAAAATTTGATGACTTGCAGACTGAGATTGAGGTTTTAAATTTTACTAATATTCAAGAGGAGCTTGATGAGCGAGAACGCTTTGAACAAGATATTATACAGAGTATTGCTAAGGCTAGAACTGAGTTACAGAAATTCAATATTGATGATGATAGTAAGCGGCGTGATTCTGTCATTGTCTGTTCAGATTTTGATTACCGGAGCGTTGGATTCAAGTTACCTCAAATACAAATTTCGAAATTTGACGATTCACATTTCCGCTGGTTGGAGTTTCGGGACACATATGTTAGCTTGGCGTTGTGTGTTTAGATGTCCGAAATATTTATTTATTTATTTAAAATTTTCTGTTTAAAATAGGAATCGTTGTTTTCAAAGTGTAAGTGTTGGTGCGCCTCTGTCCACCCCCTCGGGGATGCAAGCGTTATAATATTTACAAGTATATTTAAGCGAATTTGCCGAACTTTTCAGCCATTGCTGTATGAAGTACAGTGCTACTCCGCTGAGTCAGCGTGAACGAGTGTCACCAGCCAGTTCAGCTGAACGTGACCGGCTTTCTGCAGATTTCACCGAGAAGGTGAGCGTGAGCAAAAATCATTTTTTATTCCTTTTCTAAATTATTAAAACATTGTCGATGCCTTTATGTTTGTATTGAAACAAATTATTTTAGAAACATTTACTTGGAACTAAAAGTATTAACGAATTAAGTGTATTTACAATTACTTTTAGACAAGTTATTAATTAATCATGACAACGGAAGGTAGCGATAAATCTTTTTTAAAGGCTTTAGTTGCAAAACGTAGTTCCATCAAAGGACAAATTACGAAATTTAAAAACTATTTACACCAAATAAGCGAATTATTTGAACTTTCAACTGTTCAAATAGCTGAGTTAAATTTAAAATTAAGTAAGTGTGAAGGTTTATCGACAAAATTTGATGACTTGCAGACTGAGATTGAGGTTTTAAATTTTACTAATATTCAAGAGGAGCTTGATGAGCGAGAACGCTTTGAACAAGATATTATACAGAGTATTGCTAAGGCTAGAACTGAGTTACAGAAATTCAATATTGATGATGATAGTAAGCGGCGTGATTCTGTCATTGTCTGTTCAGATTTTGATTACCGGAGCGTTGGATTCAAGTTACCTCAAATACAAATTTCGAAATTTGACGGTTCACATTTCCGCTGGTTGGAGTTTCGGGACACATATGTTAGCTTGGCGTTGTGTGTTTAGATGTCCGAAATATTTATTTATTTAAAATTTTCTGTTTAAAATAGGAATCGTTGTTTTCAAAGTGTAAGTGTTGGTGCGCCTCTGTCCACCCCCTCGGGGATGCAAGCGTTATAATATTTACAAGTATATTTAAGCGAATTTGCCGAACTTTTCAGCCATTGCTGTATGAAGTACAGTGCTACTCCGCTGAGTCAGCGTGAACGAGTGTCACCAGCCAGTTCAGCTGAACGTGACCGGCTTTCTGCAGATTTCACCGAGAAGGTGAGCGTGAGCAAAAATCATTTTTTATTCCTTTTCTAAATCATTAAAACATTGTCGATGCCTTTATGTTTGTATTGAAACAAATTATTTTAGAAACATTTACTTGGAACTAAAAGTATTAACGAATTAAGTGTATTTACAATTACTTTTAGACAAGTTATTAATTAATCATGACAACGGAAGGTAGCGATAAATCTTTTTTAAAGGCTTTAGTTGCAAAACGTAGTTCCATCAAAGGACAAATTACGAAATTTAAAAACTATTTACACCAAATAAGCGAATTATTTGAACTTTCAACTGTTCAAATAGCTGAGTTAAATTTAAAATTAAGTAAGTGTGAAGGTTTATCGACAAAATTTGATGACTTGCAGACTGAGATTGAGGTTTTAAATTTTACTAATATTCAAGAGGAGCTTGATGAGCGAGAACGCTTTGAACAAGATATTATACAGAGTATTGCTAAGGCTAGAACTGAGTTACAGAAATTCAATATTGATGATGATAGTAAGCGGCGTGATTCTGTCATTGTCTGTTCAGATTTTGATTACCGGAGCGTTGGATTCAAGTTACCTCAAATACAAATTTCGAAATTTGACGGTTCACATTTCCGCTGGTTGGAGTTTCGGGACACATATGTTACCTTGGCGTTGTGTGTTTAGATGTCCGAAATATTTATTTATTTAAAATTTTCTGTTTAAAATAGGAATCGTTGTTTTCAAAGTGTAAGTGTTGGTGCGCCTCTGTCCACCCCCTCGGGGATGCAAGCGTTATAATATTTACAAGTATATTTAAGCGAATTTGCCGAACTTTTCAGCCATTGCTGTATGAAGTACAGTGCTACTCCGCTGAGTCAGCGTGAACGAGTGTCACCAGCCAGTTCAGCTGAACGTGACCGGCTTTCTGCAGATTTCACCGAGAAGGTGAGCGTGAGCAAAAATCATTTTTTATTCCTTTTCTAAATCATTAAAACATTGTCGATGCCTTTATGTTTGTATTGAAACAAATTATTTTAGAAACATTTACTTGGAACTAAAAGTATTAACGAATTAAGTGTATTTACAATTACTTTTAGACAAGTTATTAATTAATCATGACAACGGAAGGTAGCGATAAATCTTTTTTAAAGGCTTTAGTTGCAAAACGTAGTTCCATCAAAGGACAAATTACGAAATTTAAAAACTATTTACACCAAATAAGCGAATTATTTGAACTTTCAACTGTTCAAATAGCTGAGTTAAATTTAAAATTAAGTAAGTTTGAAGGTTTATCGACAAAATTTGATGACTTGCAGACTGAGATTGAGGTTTTAAATTTTACTAATATTCAAGAGGAGCTTGATGAGCGAGAACGCTTTGAACAAGATATTATACAGAGTATTGCTAAGGCTAGAACTGAGTTACAGAAATTCAATATTGATGATGATAGTAAGCGGCGTGATTCTGTCATTGTCTGTTCACATTTTGATTACCGGAGCGTTGGATTCAAGTTACCTCAAATACAAATTTCGAAATTTGACGGTTCACATTTCCGCTGGTTGGAGTTTCGGGACACATATGTTAGCTTGGCGTTGTGTGTTTAGATGTCCGAAATATTTATTTATTTATTTAAAATTTTCTGTTTAAAATAGGAATCGTTGTTTTCAAAGTGTAAGTGTTGGTGCGCCTCTGTCCACCCCCTCGGGGATGCAAGCGTTATAATATTTACAAGTATATTTAAGCGAATTTGCCGAACTTTTCAGCCATTGCTGTATGAAGTACAGTGCTACTCCGCTGAGTCAGCGTGAACGAGTGTCACCAGCCAGTTCAGCTGAACGTGACCGGCTTTCTGCAGATTTCACCGAGAAGGTGAGCGTGAGCAAAAATCATTTTTTATTCCTTTTCTAAATCATTAAAACATTGTCGATGCCTTTATGTTTGTATTGAAACAAATTATTTTAGAAACATTTACTTGGAACTAAAAGTATTAACGAATTAAGTGTATTTACAATTACTTTTAGACAAGTTATTAATTAATCATGACAACGGAAGGTAGCGATAAATCTTTTTTAAAGGCTTTAGTTGCAAAACGTAGTTCCATCAAAGGACAAATTACGAAATTTAAAAACTATTTACACCAAATAAGCGAATTATTTGAACTTTCAACTGTTCAAATAGCTGAGTTAAATTTAAAATTAAGTAAGTTTGAAGGTTTATCGACAAAATTTGATGACTTGCAGACTGAGATTGAGGTTTTAAATTTTACTAATATTCAAGAGGAGCTTGATGAGCGAGAACGCTTTGAACAAGATATTATACAGAGTATTGCTAAGGCTAGAACTGAGTTACAGAAATTCAATATTGATGATGATAGTAAGCGGCGTGATTCTGTCATTGTCTGTTCAGATTTTGATTACCGGAGCGTTGGATTCAAGTTACCTCAAATACAAATTTCGAAATTTGACGGTTCACATTTCCGCTGGTTGGAGTTTCGGGACACATATGTTAGCTTGGCGTTGTGTGTTTAGATGTCCGAAATATTTATTTATTTATTTAAAATTTTCTGTTTAAAATAGGAATCGTTGTTTTCAAAGTGTAAGTGTTGGTGCGCCTCTGTCCACCCCCTCGGGGATGCAAGCGTTATAATATTTACAAGTATATTTAAGCGAATTTGCCGAACTTTTCAGCCATTGCTGTATGAAGTACAGTGCTACTCCGCTGAGTCAGCGTGAACGAGTGTCACCAGCCAGTTCAGCTGAACGTGACCGGCTTTCTGCAGATTTCACCGAGAAGGTGAGCGTGAGCAAAAATCATTTTTTATTCCTTTTCTAAATCATTAAAACATTGTCGATGCCTTTATGTTTGTATTGAAACAAATTATTTTAGAAACATTTACTTGGAACTAAAAGTATTAACGAATTAAGTGTATTTACAATTACTTTTAGACAAGTTATTAATTAATCATGACAACGGAAGGTAGCGATAAATCTTTTTTAAAGGCTTTAGTTGCAAAACGTAGTTCCATCAAAGGACAAATTACGAAATTTAAAAACTATTTACACCAAATAAGCGAATTATTTGAACTTCCAACTGTTCAAATAGCTGAGTTAAATTTAAAATTAAGTAAGTTTGAAGGTTTATCGACAAAATTTGATGACTTGCAGACTGAGATTGAGGTTTTAAATTTTACTAATATTCAAGAGGAGCTTGATGAGCGAGAACGCTTTGAACAAGATATTATACAGAGTATTGCTAAGGCTAGAACTGAGTTACAGAAATTCAATATTGATGATGATAGTAAGCGGCGTGATTCTGTCATTGTCTGTTCAGATTTTGATTACCGGAGCGTTGGATTCAAGTTACCTCAAATACAAATTTCGAAATTTGACGGTTCACATTTCCGCTGGTTGGAGTTTCGGGACACATATGTTAGATTGGCGTTGTGTGTTTAGATGTCCGAAATATTTATTTATTTATTTAAAATTTTCTACTTAGTGTCACCAGCCAGTTCAGCTGAACGTGACCGGCTTTCTGCAGATTTCACCGAGAAGGTGAGCGTGAGCAAAAATCATTTTTTATTCCTTTTCTAAATCATTAAAACATTGTCGATGCCTTTATGTTTGTATTGAAACAAATTATTTTAGAAACATTTACTTGGAACTAAAAGTATTAACGAATTAAGTGTATTTACAATTACTTTTAGACAAGTTATTAATTAATCATGACAACGGAAGGTAGCGATAAATCTTTTTTAAAGGCTTTAGTTGCAAAACGTAGTTCCATCAAAGGACAAATTACGAAATTTAAAAACTATTTACACCAAATAAGCGAATTATTTGAACTTCCAACTGTTCAAATAGCTGAGTTAAATTTAAAATTAAGTAAGTTTGAAGGTTTATCGACAAAATTTGATGACTTGCAGACTGAGATTGAGGTTTTAAATTTTACTAATATTCAAGAGGAGCTTGATGAGCGAGAACGCTTTGAACAAGATATTATACAGAGTATTGCTAAGGCTAGAACTGAGTTACAGAAATTCAATATTGATGATGATAGTAAGCGTAACGTACAAATTTAGCCCCATAAAGTATATTAATAAATAAAATGCAAGTATGCAGAATACAATTTATTATATTGTCCATCATGATAAGTTAAAGTTCATTTTATTAACTTTGACGATGTCCGTTGTGATGAGAGAGAGGTTGGTCGTCTGCCTAGTCGGGCGGGACGGGCGCCAGCGCGGGCACAGGCGGCGCCGGGCCTGCCGCTATCCTGGGCTTCCGCACCTTGTTCCCCAACTGTAAATGTAGACAATGTTGAACACTCATCGGACTTTTGCACTAAGACCAAGCTCATCATGTTACATAAAATTGAATTTTAATTAACTTGTTGTCTTACCGTGATAATCGGGTGATAGTGTCAGAGCGTCGCCAGGAGCATATCGGACGAGATGGGCGATACCACGGGCACGTCACCGAATAGACTATAAGAAAAATTAAAATGAGTACGTTTTTTTAATCTAAACATTGTTACAAATTAAAAAATACTTACACATCAAACTTTAGTTTTCTTTGTTTTCACATGTGTTTTATTATTGCAATGCCTCTTCTGGGCACTGCTCAAAATTTTGTTCGGCAACGTCGTGTCGGGCGGGATGGGCGCTACCACGGCCATGGAGGGTGCCTGGCCTGCCGTGAGCCTGGGTTCCCGCACCTTGTTCACCAGCTGTAAATATAGACAACGTTGAACACTCATCCAACTTGTGAACTAAGACCAAGCTCATATAATGCTTTGGATATTTAATTAACCAAACTAAAACTTAGAAAAAAAAATCACCTCGGCTTGTATTGGCCACGCCGGCTCGACCAACTTTGTCTTTACGTCCAATCGGTACAGGGCAGTGGCAGGAAATACATTACGCCACGATTTTCGCAAATCGAACATATGTGACCTGACCTTCTTATCCGCCTGTCAAAGGAAAAACATCGTTAGAATACTCTTGCAATTTACCTAATTATCAGTGTTCAATAGAACATGTTTGCATCACCGGCAACGTCTAAACTATGTCGCACGCAGTGCTTGCACCGCACTCGGTACAGGCCCTGTCAACAGTTAGGCATGACCGAGATTAAGGCAGCTGCATCGACATAACACACGGATGGCACACATGTAATTAGCCATCCATGTGTACTTAGAGTAAGATTAGTATATAAGCTAGAATTAGTGATTAAACGAACTTACCTTAAGTGAAGTTCTATCATAATTATGCGAGGGTTTTGTACGAATTAGATTAGTTATATAAACACTTGTAGTACACACGTCGGTGTCGCCATCTTCACTGATTTTTGAGAAATTTCATCTTTCTCTACCTCCTTTTTTTTTTTTTTTTTTTTGTATTTGTCACTCCTGCCAGCCGCCCGTTCTCGCCTCTTCAGTTGGCCATCATTTAGTTTAGATAGAGAAGAGTTGATATTTTCACTACATGGGTAAGGCTATTTTGGGGAAGGGTGGGTTACTAATCTAATTCGTACAAAACCCTCGCATAATTATGATAGAACTTCACTTAAGGTAAGTTCGTCTAATCACTAATTATGCTCGTGTTTTGTACTCTTAGATTAGTTATATAAACACTTGTAGATGTTGAGAATACCTTGTGAAAATATCCTACTTGATAATTAAAAATAAGCAAGTTAACCGTTTTATTACTTAAGGAATACATAATTACATGAGAAAATTAACACTTCTTAATCATGTCTTAGAATTGCTTCCTGCATAGGAATCATCTTGATTATCAGATATATTTCGGTTGTTAAATTTACTAAGGTCCAAGTTTACTCCGAGGCTATGCGCCTTAGAAGTAGACGCGTGCCGACTATGTGCAGCAAAAATAGACACATCAATACTACAAGCACCTGAGGTAACATACGAGGTTTTTTAAGGCTTATAAAAAGATAATCATTGGAACGTAGTGCCTTTGTTATTTCTAGATAACAAATCAGGGTTCTAACAGGGCCTTTTCATGATTTTCATGAAAAAGTGGTAACACCAATTGTGGTTGTGTCGTCCCAAGACAAGACGTCCGCATCATTTCTGGAATTCATTTTTTTTTTTTTTTTTTGTGAATAATTCTATGTTACTAGCATTTATCTTAGTAAAAGTTTGAACTCTGAACAGCTGTGAAGGCTAGTAGGGTAACTAATTTCATAATTTGGGTAATAGAGGCATTAGTCTAAAGATGCCTTTTGAAAAAGCGCTTTACACAATTATCATTACCTATGTCCTTGAATAGAATGAATGACAACGCCGACCTACAACCATTTAAGGCGCCGTACTGAGCATCTGCCTCGTACAATTGAATCCGGAAAGTAATGATATAGGCACAGAGGCTTCATATAATGAGGGAAGTGTCGTATTGCTTCAATGAACTGTCGGAAACCGAGGCTAACAACGGAGTATTTCTTCTTAAGAAGGCCGTCCTGATAAATCAACGACAATCTTCTGGTGTATATCTCGATTGCATGGTTGCGTGGTCCAAAATGGCACTTATAAGATTCTTTTTGCATTGTCGTTGACAATTCTGCTAATAGCTTTTAAAATTAAAGCAAAAGGTGAAAAGCTTTAAAAGTAAAAGGCGGACCAAAAGATCGTAAAGGTGCCTATAACGTGTGCATCGGGATCTCTGTGGCAAGCAACGTACATTTTACATTTTTTGTTAATTCTACTGGCAAATAAGTCTATATCAGGCACCCTGAAATGTCTGACAAATCTACACAAAGCCTGATCTGACAGTTCCCACTCAAACTGGGTGAATACGCCTAGATTCTGCATCTGCAATGATATTATTAGCAGAGCGTATGTAGGAAGCAAAAACGATTATTATGCGTTTTTAACAGGCAACAGCAGTTTATATAAGAGATAGCTGTGGTATTATCTATTCGTAATAGGATTTGGCGGTTGTAGTGAGACTTGGCATTAACTCTTAATGCATAAGAAGCGGCAAGAATTTCTAGATAATAGATATGTCGCGCACTTTCTTTACTTGTCCACATGCCACTTGCCTGTTCCTCACCACATACAGCACCCCATCCCATACTTGAGGCAACGCTATATATTTCTAATACATACTCTTTGAGTTTGATTGTACAGGTAGGATTATTTGCTCAAGCCCAAAATTCGAGATCGGTTGTAACCGATGGAGATACAGTCATATAATTAAATAAATATTTATAAATATTTCGGACATCTAACACACAACGCCATCTAGTCCCAAGCTAAGCAGAGCTTGTGTTATGGGTGATTGTGTGTGTGATGTGAATTGTCATAATTATCTTCATATAATAGGTTTAAGTACTTGGATTTGTAAGTCAGCTATACTCCACAGCTGGACAAGCGGAGGTAAGTAGTCCTGCTCAACGAGCGACCCTTCTAACTTTACTACGACTTACATTGCGGAACCGGTCAATCTCAGCAGCAAGCTAACGTAGAAGCTTTAAGAGTTGATAATAAACCATAAAAATCTACAACTAGTGTTTGGAATCTGATTGCTCTCACATTCTATGGTAAAACACTGAACTCAAACAATCGTTTGTAAAACCGAGAACGGAGATACTTGACTCCTTATGCACGCGAATTGAAAAATAAGCGTCCTTTAAATCAATCGTACTCTCATTAAACAGTTCCTTGAAATAACTTTGATCTTCACACAGATCTTCACGTTTAAAATGACTCGTGTCTATGTGTTTAACTTTTATTAAATTTAGTATGAGTTTTGATTTACCATTCGGTTTTTATACTATACTCTTATATCAGAGAGATAGGCGATAAGAATTGATCATCGCAGGGTAAGCATTCTGTTATGGCTGCCATGTTCAAAAGTTCCTGAACGGATCTTTCGAATTGAGCTTTATTAATAGGAGAATAAGATTTTCTTTGGGGGCTAACTTTCTGTGTCACATGTTCTCGACATGTGATACAGAAAGTTAGTTACTTAGTTAGCAATGGGACCTTATACCCTTGATGCATGATAATATATTTTTGTCTTAGTTTATAAAAGATCATTCTTTACGAAAATAAGGTAACCTGCCATAGTTACGGTTGCGCTTTGGCGCTATACGCGATGACTCTTTCGAGGAGTTCCCTTGGCGATGCTTGTAGGCAGGCTCCTTTCTCCTCCGATTCCCCTTCTGCCTGTATTGACGTGGGGGAGGAGCTCGCCAGTTTTGGAATCCTGGGAGCAGGTTACTGGCATTCACGAGTTCTTTATATTTTGTTGATTCTTCCAACAACAGGGTCATAGCTTCAGTTAAACATGACGTAGCAGAAGACAGTTGTTTCTGTTTTTGTTCTATGCTCTTATCTGGTTTGTAGACAGCCTCTGAAATGGTAGCTTTCACCTGAGGATTAAGCCTAGGTGCGTCAATTAAGTGGCAATTCAATGGAGGTAAGTACCTGTTCATTAGCTCCTTACGGACTTCTTTAGATAGCCCACATATGGCTATATGTTCAAGCGGAATAGCAAGATCCGCTTGAATCTTGTTGCCATCGACTCTCAGTTGAGAGGGGTCGTCTAATAAATATTTCAGATGATATACAAGGCAGTTCTGCTGAAGTGACTGATGGCAGTGGAGCGGTAGGGATGCTGGTTAACGGTTGTGGGTCACTAGCAGCGCTTGTCGAAGGCTGGGATTCGACGATAAAATTGAATAGTGGTAGGGGACCAGCTGTCTTCCCTTCGTGGTTTGACATGTCTTGAACAGCAAGGTGCTATTCTCAAGAGACAGAGTGATAAGGTGACATTCCCATTAAATGCCCGCATTATCTATACTAATATATAAAGCTGAAGAGTTTGTTTGTTTGTTTGTTTGTTTGAACACGCTAATCTCAGGAACCGCTGGTCCGATTTGAAAAATTCTTTCAGTGTTGGATAGTCCATTTATCAAGGAAGGCTATAGGGTATATATCATCACGCTACTACTAATAGGAGCGGAGCAACAATGAAGAATGATTCAAAAAACGGGGGAAATTTTCACGCTACGGGCAATATAAGGCGCAAACGAGGTTGCGTGGTCAGCTAGTATTATTTAAGTGTCAATATGGCAAAGTAATATTCCCACTGAATACTCGCAATTGCTATTGTTCACTTATTTGCCACGATTTAATTTTTATGTGGAAATGTAGGTACCCATATCGATAACCCACATTGTTTGTCCTGATAATTTTTATAGTATTATCATAATACTAATGGCAAAGAGATATTCCTTATGAATATCCGCAATGCTATTTTCGTCTAAATGGATATCCGCAATATTATTTTTGACATAAACAATTATTATAAAGTGGTAGAGGCTCAGCCGTCTCCCCTGCGTGGGTTGGCATGTCTGGAACAGTAAGGTTCCCATTCTCAGTGGCAGAGTAATAAAGTGACATTCCCATGAAATGCCCGCATTATATTATTTAAGTGCAAATATAGCAAAGTAATTCCCACTGAATACTCGCAATTGCTATTGTTCACTTATTTGCCAAGTTTTTTGTTTGCAAATGTGGGTACCCACATTTTCGGTCTTGATAATTTTTATAATATTATAATGGCAAAGTGATATTCCTAATGAATATCCGCAATGCTATTTTCGTACAATAAGTGATAACCCAAATGGATATCCGCAATATTATTATTGACATGCAATTATTTCATGTTTATTTCATGAGGGAAAAAGATAACCCACATTGTCTGTACTGATAATTTTTATAAAATTATCATAATAATAATGGCAAAGTGATATTCCCAACGAATATCCGCAATGCTATTTACGTACAATAAGTAATAACCCAAATGGATATCCGCAATATTATTATTGACGTATGCAATTATATCATGTATATTTCATGAGAGAGAAAAGATAACCCACATTGTGTGTCCTGATAATTTTTATAAAATTATCATAGTAATAATGGCAAAGTGATATTCCCAATGAATATCCGCAATGCTATTTACGTACAATAAGTAATAAGTGATAACCCAAATGGATATCCGCAATATTATTATTGACGTATGCAATTATTTCATGAATATTTCATGAGAGAGAAAAGATAACCCACATTGTCTGTCCTGATAATTTTTATAATATCATAGTAATAATGGCAAAATAATATTCCAATTAATATTCGCAATGCTGTTTTCGTACAATAAGTGATAACCAATTAGTTATCCGCAGTATTATTTTTAAGACTTGTGCGTTGAATGTTTGTACTAACCTTGAATTGGTAACGGTTCCAGCGGCGATAAATGATTCGATGATGAAGACTCCGAGCTCAATGATGATGAAGGTCGATGTTTATGTTTGGCGCGCATTAGCATTTCGTTTAATTTTTGCACTTTTTTAGCAATATATTAATATATTCGTAATTGTCTGTATTAAGACGTTTACGTTTTCCCATCTTATTTAATTAGTAGGGATAAGACGCGCGCCTCAATCACACGTGCGAAGTGGCGGAGCACTGAAATGTGAAATGATGGCCAACTGTAGAGGCGAGAACGAGCGGCTGGCAGGAGTGACAAATACAAAAAAAAAAAAAAAGGAGGTAGAGAAAGATGAAATTTCTCAAAAATCAGTGAAGATGGCGACACCGACGTGTGTACTACAAGTGTTTATATAACTAATCTAAGAGTACAAAACACGAGCATAATTTATGTTAATTAAATGAGTCATTTTGTCTAATCCGACTTTGACTCGTTACCCTTCCCCACCTCTCACTGTGGCCAAGACACCCTTAGCCGTCAGTAGATCGGTCTTGTGAGTCTGCTCGACCGGCAGTGAGAAAACCATCTCCTAAACCCAGCTCCCGTCTCGTCTCCGTCTGTTGCCCTAGGTCTCCCGGTAACAGACTTCCCGCACTATCTATATATGTATATATCCCTCACCGCAGGGCTCACATATTGATGGGGCTAGGGATTTAGGTAATAGGCGTAGGTTACGTGCGAGTATTGAACGGTTCATTACGGTGCCCGTTCGGTACACGTACTTAGGTTGTAAATTAGACAGGCTTTCGGCGTAACACGTACGAGTGTTGAATGGTGTTCCACGGAACCCGGACCACACCCGTACAATCAGAATTAAAAAATGATCAATTATATTTTTAATAATGGTTAATTACCTGTTGTAATGTCCCCGAAAACATTTTGCATATTTTCTACGCAAACATCTGTGTGTAGCCGCCACCAACGTTCTTAATCAGCGAGTTTGCTAGATACAGTGTTGGCAGTTTGCCGTCAGGGTGAACCTTCAAAAAACAGAACTGCAAGTTCCAGCTTCTAGTTCTTTTTTTTTTTTTTTTTTTTTTTTTTATTTAAATAGGGGGCAAACGAGCAGACGTATCACCTGATGGTAAGTGATTACCGCCGCCCATGGACACCCGCAACACCAGAGGCGTCACAGGTGCGTTGCCGGCCTTTTAAGAAGGAGTACGCTCGTTTCTTGAAGGTTTGAAGGTCGTATTGGTCCGGGAATACCGCAGGCGACAGTTCATTCCACAGTTTTGCTGTGCGAGGCAGAAAGTTTCTTGAAAAGCGCACCGTTGTGGACTGCCAACCATCTACATGATGGGGATGAAAGTTTTGTCGCGTAGGACGATGGCGGAAAGAGGCGGCAGGGATCAATCCGAACAATTCCTCGGAGCACTCCCCATAGTGGATGCGGTAGAAGATGCACAGCGAAGCAACATCTCTACGCAGCGCCAAAGAGTCTAGCTGAATTGAAAGTTCTTGGCAGTCGACGATTCGAGCCGCCCTCCGTTGAATGCGATCCAGAGGGAGGAGCTGGTACTGGGGTGCACCCGCCCAAAGATGAGGACAGTATTCCACATGCGGCCGAACCTGCGCTTTATAAAGCATGAGGCGGTGAGCCGGTGTGAAATACTGTCTCGATCTGTTGAGCACGCCAAGCTTCTTTGAGGCCAATTTGGCCTTATCCTCCAAATGGTCACAGAACTGGACTCCACTCGAAATGTCGACTCCAAGTATCTCAATGTTGGCTGAGGCAGATAGGGGAGTGTCTTCAAAGCGAGGACATACGACCCACGGCAGTTTTTTAGCGGTGAACGCGCAAATTTGTGTCTTTGTGGGGTTAAAGTGGACTAAATTGAGTCTACCCCAATTTGAGATCTTTTCCAAGGAGGTCTCAACTTCAGACACAAGTTTGTTTCGACTCTCAATGACGTTTTCCCGAGAAATATTAGCGCGGCCGGTGTAGAGAGCATCGCCCGTGCTGTCATCCGCATAACAATGAATGCCACTAATTTGCAGCATGTCATTAATATGGAGGAGGAACAAAGTAGGTGATAGCACACAGCCTTGCGGGACACCAGCATTTACAGATATGGAGTCAGAGCATTCACCGTCGACTACGACCTTTATGCATCTATCTGCTAGAAAGCTAGTGACCCATTCGCATAATTTCTCGGGAAGCCCATAGGAAGGGAGCTTCGAAAGAAGCGCTTTGTGCCAAACTCGATCGAAGGCCTTCGCGATATCCAAACTAGCTGCCAAGGCTTCCCCCTTAGTCTCAATCGCCTGTGCCCAGCGATGTGTCAGGTATACTAGAAGATCACCAGCTGATCGACCCTTACGGAAACCGTACTGCTGGTCACTGAGCAGATGGTGATCCTCTAGGTACCGCAGGAGTTGATGGTTAATAATGGACTCCATTATTTTCGAGAAGAGGGAAGTTATGGCTATCGGTCTGTAGTTGGATGGATTTGAGCGGTCGCCTTTTTTAGGGATCGGGTGGACCAATACTGCCTTCCATGATGTCGGGACTACACCAGAAGAGTAGGAGAGCCGAAAAAGACGCGTTAAGACCGGTGCCAACTCTGGAGCGCACATCTTCAACACAATAGGAGGGATTCCATCCGGGCCACTCGACTTATGGATATCAAGGGATAAAAGTGCTAAGCGTACTGAGCGTTGGTGGAACTGGATATCCAGCATACGGCTCTCGCACCGCGGTATGGTAGGTGGCTCCTGTTCCCCATCATCCAAGGTCGAGTTCGACGCAAAGTGTTTTGCCAGAAGATCGGCTTTCTCCTTTGCGTCATAGGTCAACGGGTTATCTCCTATGTGCAGAGGTGGAAAGGATGGCTTACAGAAGTTCCCTTCAATAGCCTTGGCAAGAGACCAGAATGCCCGTGTTCCCGAAGGAAGACGCTCAAGCCTCTCGCCAATCCTAGAGATGTGCTCAGACTTCGCCCTTGCAATGCCTCTTTTGAAGGACCTGGAGGCAAAGTTGTACTTCTTTTTCAGAGCGCTGGTATTTTGATCCCGTACCGCCACGCGCCAGCCCAGGCTTGGTAAGCCTCCTGCTTCATGCGAGAAGCTTTTCTGGAAGATGGACCAAACCAGGGCCGACACTTGCCACCGATGGGGACCACAGAGGATGGAATGTAAAGGTCCATACCCTGCAGCACAACATCAGCAACAGAATCAGCGGCGGTGTTGGGATTATCCGGCGAGAAGCACAACTGTCTCCAAGGGTAGGACGCAAAGAAGGACCGCATTCCATCCCAATCTGCTAACCTGTAGTGCCACACACGACGATTGCGTGCAACTCGCGCTCGCGGTGAGCGTGTGATAGGCACTGTACTCCGAACAAGGCAATGGTCTGAGGAGCCAAGTGGGGCGTTAACGAATACGCGGTTACCGTCCGGATGAGAAGTCAGCAGAAGGTCCAACAGTGAAGGATTCTGACCCTCCACATCTGGGACTCGCGTGGGCGTGGTAACCAGTTGTGTCAGGCCATATGCCAGGGCGAAGTCATGAACAGATCTCCCCGCATGATCAGTTTTACTGGAACTGAGCCAGTCGGCGTGGTGGGCATTAAAATCGCCAAGTACGACGATCTCTGCGGAGGGGATCTGCTGCTGCACGAAGTCTGTAGCCATCTGGATGTGCTCAATGAGTCGGTCAGTTTCGGCATCACCGCTATGGGACCTATAGAGGCACGCATAGACGCGAGGGTGGTCGTCGCTGTCTACACGAAGCCATAAGATGGAGAGGTCCCTACCTTCAAGGATGCTGAGGCGACGAGAGCTAATATCGTCTCTGACGTACACACACACTCCGGCCTTAGTTATGAAGGAGTGTTCAAGTCCGTACCCAGGGTATGTGAGGTAGGATGTGTCCGCTGGAGACGATATCTGCGTCTCTGTCAAAAAGAGCAAGGCTGGCTTTGCTGTCTCGAGGTGGTGATGGACAGCATCCAGATTACTATGCAATCCCCTGATGTTGCAAAAGTCCACGACCAGCGTGGTAGGGGGTGCCATGATCTTACTGCTCTTATCCCGAGCATAATTGAGCGTAGTTTTGCCCCCCCCAGAATACGAGGGGCAGCCTGGGCATCCCCGCTCAGGCGTGTTGTGTTCTGAGTGCGGACGCTCAGAGAGGGATTCTCCAACGCTAGCGCAGTTGGTACCTTCCTGGGGTAGCATGTGTTTCAACTGCGCCATCATAGGGGGGATTGGGGGGTGGGCCTCCGGTAACCTCACTCACTCGGTGAAACACAGCGAAAGCGCTATTTCACACCGGTTTTCTGTGAGGCCGTGGTATCACTCCGGTCGAGCCGGCCCATTCATGCCGAAGCGTGGCTCTCCCACGTAAAGTTCACGATAATCAGAAAGAATAAGGTAAGTTGTCGAAAAGTTACCTTCTCTAAATGCTTCACCACTGCTTCAACGATAGTCCCAGCGTGGTCGATGTTCTTTTCGGCCAGGTAAGTTAGATTGAATATGCGAGACTGGCTGTAGGTTAGATCCGCCAGATATGACGCATACTGCTCTACTACTTGCTTGGACGAACACATTTTGGTGGTATACAAAATACACTTACTGTCACTGTAATCAGTAGCGTACCGCTTAACGCTTCGATCGCAACTGTGCCCGTGTCAAAATTTTCTCGCAGAACTCGGCTCGGCTCACCCGCCAGGTCGCACCGCCCCCTCGTGGCGACACAACTTACTGCCCTCCTATTGGTGTTTTCATGGGTAGATGTAAATTTCACTTGAATTAAAAGTTTAGTTTTGTTGTTGTTTTTATTGCAAGATATTTACATAATTTTGAAAATAGATGTAACATAAATTTTATAACCGGCGTAATTTGTAAGAAATATAAACATTTGCTTTTGAGTTTCGTATGCTTTACCTAATTTACTGCCTCGGTGGCGCAGTGGTAGCGTACGCGACTGCTGTTCTTGAGGTCTCGGGTTCGATTCCCGGGTCGGACCAAATGTTTGTATGATCTACAAATATTTGTTTCGGAGTTTGGGTGTTTTCTATATATAATATGTATGTATTTACAAAAAAAAAAGGTATATATGTATTTATATCAGTTGTTCTAGTACCCATAACACAAGCTCTGCTTAGCTTGGGACTAGACGGCGTTGTGTGTTAGATGTCCGAAATATTTATTTATTTATTTATTTATTTATTAATTTAAAGCTTGTGGAAATGAATTATTTTTGCGTGCCTGCAGAAGATAATTCATCATTTATTTTCTGAAAGATTTAGTGGTGATTAGGAATAACAGTTGTAGTTAAAAAAATATTGGAAGCATAGGGAAATATTATCGATTGCCTTACCATAGACACTTAAGAGGATTGGTCTATCTGCCCTCGAGGTTTTGTAAATCTACAGAATATGAAACGTACAAAACTTTTCTATTTCGTTACTTTGTTATTTCTTACTCATCATATTTGTATAAGTTCGTACCTACAATGTAAGTTAGTCGTTTACTACTTATTCATTTAACGTTTAGTTTAGAAAATGTAATTTGTAGGTATATCTCACATCAAATTATTATGCAATAAAGCGATACTCTAGCTGCAACCGATTGTATTATTCAATCTGGGTGGTTCAGTGCAATACGATCCTACTAATATTATAAACGCGATAGTTTGTAAGGATGGGATGGATGTTTGTTACTCTTTCACGTAAAAACTACTGAACGGATTTTGATGAAACTTTACAGTAATATAGCTTATACATCAGAATAACACATAGGCTACTATTTGCCGCGATAACCGACATATACGCGGGCGGAGCCGCGGGCAACCACTAGTATTATTATAAACGTGAAAGTTTGTAAGTATGGATGGATGGATGGATGTTTGTTACTGTTTCATGCAAAAATCACTGAACGGATTTGTATGAAACTTTACAGTAATATAGCTTATACATCAGAATAACACATAGGCTACTATATACCGCGATAACCTACATATACGCGGGCGGAGCCGCGGGCAACCACTAGTATCTTATAAATTAATAAAGTTTCCCTTTGATCTATTTTAACATTGTAGGAGTTAGATACATTCGTAGTCTAAATAATTCTTTCTTTTTTTTTTGAAAATTCAATTCCAACGGTAGAAACGTATTTAGCCATAGTTACATTTAAAACCTATAACTTAATATGCATATTTGTTGCGTTATTACGTCAAACACACGCAACAGCTCAACAGTTTACAGGCTAGTTCGCATTTAGTAGCACCTTTAAGTAATCAAATAAACTAATTTATACACCGCACTTACAAAACTTATATCGAAAAAATATTTAATTTACAATTAAGAATGTTAAAAGCTATTGTGCCACATAAAATAAAAATAGCATGTCAAGATAACTTTAAGCAATTGTTCCAATATTGTAATGTATTACCAATACAATGTAAAATCAAAATGGCTATCATGAAGGAAGAAATTGCAAATATAGATCAGCACTGTGTACGAAAACGTAAATGTAACTTGAGACAGCTACCTAATCTAAAAAAATACACCTTGCCAAAATCTAGTAACTTGTATGGCACTAGAACATGGCGTTATATTTTGCCTGATATATTAAATGATATACCAGAACATATACTGCAAAAATACATCACAAACGAAAACTATGTAAAAATAATGCGGAAATTCCTTATGGACAACATAGCCTAAGTATGTGGGTAGGTGGTCTTGTATTGTCTATTAGACATACGCTTGCCTGCCCTTTGTTGTTTTGTCTGTTTTTTGTGTATAATTGTGCTGAACTGTGTAAATTGTTATAGACTATAGACCAACTCCCTCTCGCCTAAAAACCCGTGTGGTTTATGCGAGAGAATCTGTATTTACATCTGTATGTAGATAATATTTTGAACAATAAAACAAAAAAAAAAGTAGGCATACAATATTATACCAAAATCTAATAGTTAAATTCATTTTGAACCGCTTGAGGTCGAGTGCTTACGCTTAAGTTTACAATTAGTTAACTAGGCAACTGATTGACCTTTCTCGTAACCAAAATGGCGGCTTTTATCTAGAACAGAGTATACATATTTATTAATATCGATGCTGATAGGTATCAATCAATATTTATACAGATTGTTGAAATTACTCAATACTAAAATATGTCAAATGTATTTCATGCAATCATATTAATTAACTGATGTTTAATATTATTCAACGTGATGCTGACATTATATACAATACTAGTTTATGCACGCGGCTTCGCTCACGCAGACTTTTATCCCCTGATTAACGCCCTTAGAGGTGGAATTTCAAAAATTCCTTTCTTAGTGCTCACTTACGTTGTATAAAGAACCTACACGGAAAAGTTCAGGATTCTAGGTTCAGCGGTTTGGGCTGTGCGTTGATCTCTGGGTATGTCAGTCAGTCACCTTCCTTCCTTATGTATATAGATTAACTTTTCATCCTCAGTAGTGCAATTTCTTCAGTTTGTAAATAACATATAGCTCTGAGGTAAAAAAATACAAATGTAGAACCATTGTAAATCGGTTGAATTTAAAATAACACGTGTCCAGATTAATTAATCCTGTAAACCCAACATGTTTTTAATGTTATAAACTTATAGATAAGTTTGTAAAAATAAGTTAAAAATGGAACTTGGTTTAAGACCGCGTACGTACATGATTTAGTGGGTTCCCGTTTATAGTTTGATGACGTCAGTGTAGTAAAAGATAGTGTTTATGTATTAATTGTACCCTTGTCTTCTTTACCGACTTTTGTCCACGTGTCCCAATTCTGAATAACTTATCTAAAAACTTGCACCTACGCCAAATCTCCGACATTTTTGGTGTAGCAATCCTTGTCATGAATATTCCACAATCAGATGTTTTTTACGAAATGTACGAACGAAATGAATCCCGTACTAGAAAAATCTTGTGTTTTTGATAAATTCTATGCCTTTGGGTCTCCGAATTCAAAAAACGAATTGAGATCACGTACCTATGTGTGTGACGGGGTGTTAATATTACACGAAAGGTAAAAACATATTTAAAATAATATATATTAGAAAACATGTCAATAAGAAATTATTATATACTAGCTGAACCCCGCGGTGTTACCCGCGGTTATTGTTGTACGGCGAGTAACGCCGCGGGACAAAGTTAGTGTAAAAAAAGTAGCCTAAGTTATTCCCTGGATCATCAACTACCTGCCAGTGAAAGTCCCGTCAAAATCCGTCCAGCCGTCCCAGAGATTACCCGGAACAAACAGACAGACAGACAAAATATTTTTTAACTACATTTTTGGTATGTGTATCGTGTATACATACATATGAATTGATTAAAAAGCTGTTATTTTAATATTACAAACAGACACTACAATTTTATTTATTTGTATAGATGTATAGCTGAACCCCGCGGTGTTACCCGCGGTTATTGTTGTACCGCGAGTAATGCCGCGCGACAAAGTTAGTCTAAAAAAAGTAGCCTAAGTTACTCCCCGGATCATCAGCTACCTGCCAGTGAAAGTCCCGTCAAAATCCGTCCAGCCGTTCCAGAGATTACCCGGAACAAACAGACAGACAGACAGACAAAAAAAAAAAAACTACATTTTTCGTATATGTTCCGTATATACATATGCATTTAGTAAAAAGCGGTTATTTTAATATTACAAACAGACACTCCAATTTTATTTATTTGTATAGATATATGGAGTAAAGTAGATATAGTCCAGAATCCCCTAAACAAATTTTACAAGTTATTACAATCAAACAAATTTTTGGTGAGTGGCTTCATTTTAATGAGGAGCGCCTTTACACTTAAAAAAATTGTGGTAGCTAACAGAGGTAACATACGCGCCGAATGGCAGCAGCGGAACGAGCTAAACTTAAGGACACGTCCACACTGACCAATAACACCAATATAAACAAAATATCATCCCAATCACAATTGCTGGAGGAGAAGTCAGCTGGAACGGATGATGATTGGAAAGTGGTAAACCGGAAAAAGAATAGGTTAACTTCTAAGACGATTCTAAAAGGTGGGAATCCGCAAATTTTAACTTTCCAAGCCGTGGAACAAAAGAAGTACTTGCATGTATGGTCTTTGCATCAGGATACCTCAGTGGACTCTTTAAAGGAGCATGTCAAAACGATTTGCAACTCTAATGACATTAAGGTGGAAAAGATTGTTCTTAAAACAAAAAGAGATTATGCGTCATTTATGGTAGGAGTACCCGAATCGGAATTTAATAAAATAAATAATGTGGATAACTGGCCGGTTAATACAAAATTCAGTGAATGGGTGTGGTTTCGGAACTCCCAGAGAAACAACAAGAGAAAGGAGGAAAGCCACTAAACCGGTTCATTTGTATTATCAAAATGTTCGAGGATTACGAACAAAAACAGAGACATTTTTTGTGAACATACTAGCCTCAAGCTACGACGTATTTGCAATTACGGAGTCGGGCTTAAATTGTTCTATAAAAGATGGTGAACTTATACCTATCGGATATGAGATACTTCGGTGTGATAGAACAGATGGCAGAAAGCAGGGTGGTGTTTTCTTGGCGGTGTCTTGTAGGTTCAACATTAGTTTAGTGAAAATTGACAATGTGGACACGGCCTTATTTGAAATAGTTTGTGCAACGGTCACTTGTAAAAATAATTTCTTATTCTTGTGTTGCGTGGTGTATATTCCACCTAATTCTAACTACAGTGAATACATGAAGTTATTTCAAATATTAGAAAATGTATGTTCTAAATATAATTCTGTTATCGTAGTGGGTGACTTTAACATACCGTCGGCAACGGTAGAAGTTCAATGTTATATGGAATATTTTTTGGAGTTCTGTGGATTACGGCAGGTAAATGACATATCTAATATTAATAACCGTACCTTAGATTTGGTAATGACCACATTAATGGCTGGTGATATAGAGGTTAAAACGTCGTCTGAACCACTCGTTGGTATTGACTATCAACATCCACCTTTAGATGTCCAGGTTAGTTTGACATCGAACTGGAGTGACCTACTGACACCGGAGAAAGGTATTTATCAGGAAAATAACTATAAAAGCCATTTTTCTTGGCAATTCACTAAGTGCAATTTTCCTGCGTTATATGAGAAGGTCCGTATGTTAAATTGGGACCCTTTGTACACTATTAAAACTTCAGAGGACGCTCTGATCTACTTTTATAAGATAGTGAATGAGACTATAAGTGAATATACCCCTATAAAAAGTAAACTTGACAAACGTAGAATTACTGATAAATACACTTATCCAGAATGGTACACTAGTGAATTAATACATGATATAAAGGTTAAATCGAGGTGTCATAAAATTTATAAAGCAACAGGATTGCGGTGTGATTACGAAGCGTTTTCTCGGTGCCGGGCATCAGTTAAACGTAAAATATCTGCAGCATTTGGTGAGTATCAGAGTAGACTACAGATGAACATCAATAACGATCCAAAATCTTTTTGGAACTTTATCAGAAGTAAACAATGTCAACGCTATAAAAATATTATAAAAAAAGATGGTAAAGACGTGAGTGAGTCAGAGGGGGCAGAGTGTTTCGCGGCCTATTTTAAATCAGTATATTGTACGGAACGGCCGACACTTGATCCAGAGGAGGCAGAGCGCTCTGCGGGAGTGCATGCGGGTGCTGCGCGGGTGCACATTGATCAGCTCACCGTGCGCGACCTGCGTTTTGCGATTGCCCGCCTAAAACCTAAGCACTCAGTGGGACCTGATGGTATACCACCCTTTATCGTGAAGGACTGTGGCCGAGTGCTTAACGCACCGTTGTTATATATATTTAACTTGTCTTTAAAGGAGAGGCGTTACCCAGATCGTTGGAAAATTACTAGAGTAATACCGGTCCCTAAAGGCAGTGGAAATGATGATGTAACTGGTTATAGGCCGGTAGCGGTGCTGTCAGCGTTCGCTAAACTATTTGAATCTGCACTGCACTCGTCCATTTACGCACAGGTTAGCTCTCAACTGACTGATGCGCAGCACGGGTTCCGGCCGAGTCGAGGTACGGGCAGTAACCTGTTATCTTTTGTGACGTATCTTACGCCCATAATTGATGCAGGGGGTCAGGTTGACTGCGCGTACTTCGACTTCCAGAAGGCATTCGATATAGTTGATAATGATGTGTTGCTATCGAAGATGGCGGCATTAGGTTTCACATCACACTTACTCGAGTTCTTCGCGAGTTACCTTGGTGATCGCAGGCAGTACGTTGATTATGCTGGTTACGAATCAAGTCCGTATTTAACTCTTTCGGGTATAAGTCAGGGCTCAAACCTGGGACCTCTAGAATTTATATTGATGATTAACGATCTTCCGGGGGTCTTGAGACATGCCGAGTGTCTGCTGTTTGCAGATGACCTCAAGGTATATCTGTCGATAGCGGACGCAACGGACGCTAAGCGACTACAGGAAGACATAGACCGGGTGGTGCAGTGGAGCAATACCAATAAGTTGTACTTTAACATAGCTAAATGCGGTGTAATGAGCTACAGCCGGGCTAGGGCTCCACTGCACTACCCGTATGAAATGGATGGTGCGTTGTTGCCGTCCTTAACCAGTGTACGGGATTTGGGAGTTGAAATGGTACCCGAGTTGACGTTTCGTAGTCATATAGTTACTATATGCAGTAAATCATTTAGAAATTTAGGATTCATTTTGCGAAATTGCAAAGATTTTAATAACATGTCTATGGTAAAGATTTTGTATAATGCTCTCGTTCGTAGTCACCTAGAAGCGACATCAATAATTTGGAATCCCCAAGAGGCTAAATATAGCCTTATGGTAGAAAAAATTCAAAATAAATTCACTCGATTCCTTTACTACAAATATTATGGGGTGTATCCGCTATACCCACTTATGTACCCCAGCTTATTCGTACTTGGTATGGTCGGGTATGTACGCCTGAGCGTACGGCGCGATGTGGCGCTGGTGACTTACGTGTGGCGCGTGCTGCGCGGTTGGCTACACCAGCCCGATATATTAGCGCGCTTGAGGCTATGCGCTCCTGACGGCTACGTGGGTGCGCGCAGGCAGCCCCCTACGCTCAGCGTTCCCGTGGCTCGAACAAATTTGGTTCAGTATGCCCCTATATCACGCGCCATAAAGCTTATAAAAGAAATTTCAAAACATGTGGATATTTATAGCTGTAACTTGCCGAGCTTCAAAGAAGTTGCCCAAAGGTATATTACGGGAAATGATACTTTATTATAAAATAATTGTAACTACTTTTTCCTTACAGTGTCGTATTGGGATAACAATTCTGTAAAGATACTGTAAATGTTTTTCAATTAAATAAATAAATAAATAAATAAAACATTGATAAAAAAATTAACAGGGCTAGCAGGGACAAAAAAACTGTGAGCATAGGGCCGTGATAACGTACCACGCAATTTGTAGGACAATGTGGCTGTTAAATTATGTAAATACTAGCGACCCGCCCCGGCTTCGCACCGGTGCAATGCTGATACTAATTATATTACATAATCTATACAAATAAATAAAATTGGAGTGTCTGTCTGTAATATTAAAATAACCGCTTTTTACTTAATGCATATGTATGTATACACGATACATATACCAAAAATGTAGTTAAATTTTTTTTTATTTGTCTGTCTGTTTGTTCCGGGTAATCTGGAACGGCTGGACGGATTTTGACGGGACTTTCACTGGCAGGGGCCGCTACTTACAAGTGTGCACAGTCCTTCGGACATTCCTTGCGGACGTGTTCATATTACGGACGCGTTCCTAATTTTAGTAGTGATATAAAATCGCTGATAAATTATTAAATGAATTTTAGTGACATTTAAAGTATCTCAAAGAATTAAGAAAATACACATTTCCCAACCCTTCGGTATTGGCCCTGATAAATGTTAAGGCTTAGTAAAATATACACATTGCTTTGCCGAGTATAAATTACCTGTTTTGGAACGTAGCTTTTGTTGTTGTAAGGTTCCTATGTTTATGCATAATTGAAAATATTTAAATTATCAAGATACGTCTACATCCACATCGATCAAGATGAAGAAAAGTACCAGCACAAGTATTTGAAGTTGATTTTAAAAACATAATACCTGGCGTATTAATGATATTAGTTAATAACAAACCAGGGTGAAGCTAGTCTCAAAAAGTAGCCTAAGTTACTCCTTGTATCATCAGCTATCTGCCAGTGGAAGTCCCGTCAAAAACCAAAGTTCATTCCAAGTTCCCAAGATTACCCAAAAATAAAAAAAGGTGTGAGCCCTCACAGAACGCCTGGCAGATGTGAAACATCGAAAATGTTTTTCAATTTTCAAAAATGTAATTTTTGTAGTTTAATGTTACAAACAGACACTCCAATTTTATTTGTTTGTATAGATAATAACTATAAACATAAATGTAAGAAATAGAGTTAATTCTACAATTTTTGAAAAGTCATTAAACAGGAACCTTTTCATTTGCATAACCTAAAAGTAACCTACAGAGTTGAAAAAATTACGTAAAAGATAAAAAAAGAAACCTGGCAACATTGACACAGACGCGTCCCCCACCCCGTACCCCGAAAAAACATCCAGCGCGCCAGATTTCCTTCGGACGTCCGAACGCTCAAGGTCAATCAAAGGTTACGTCCGCGACTTACGTCTGATAGTTTGCACAGCGCAATGTACATTCATACACTAGATTACGGCTGTAAGCCGCGTCCATCAGCCGCGTCCGACAGTTTGTTTCCAGCTTAATTTCATAAATAATGTTCATATGTCATATCACGAAAATCAACAGCGTTCGTGCTGTCGTGTTCGTGAGAGCGAAACCGGAGGCCCGAAGATGCAGAAAAATAACTAGGCCGTCGTGGTGTGGGTCACCATGCTTCATTGTTGCATTGTTTGCATTCGCAATGAGTATGGTGACCACCACTTTTGGATTCTGCTTATGTTTTCCATCAGGCAGAATAGAGTCATTTTGCCTGGCCATACGTGCAAAAAAAACACGCCTCGGCTCCCCCCACACCGGACATTCTGCCAGGGGCAGCGTGTGAAGCGCCGAGTCCACGATCTGGCTATTGCAATGGTGGTACTCAGGCGTTGGCTCCTTGCAGAGCAGACACAGGTGATCTCCGAAACATCAATGAGTATGAGAGGGTTCCATGACGTTCAGTATCTATCTCTTGGAAAACATTCGAACAATGAACACAACATTGGTGTGGTGTTAAAGTGTTAAAAACAAACTGTTTACCGACGTTAGGCACAAAATAAATTATCTGTTTCTGAATCTATTGTCTTCATTGTTAACCTTGAAATTTTATTACATAATTTCAGGCATATAGCAGGTGGGCTAGGGAACTTTTGCACTAACACCAAACTCATCATGTTACATAAAATTAAACTTTAATTAACTTGACGTTGTCTAACCGTGATGATCGAGTGATAGTTTCAGAGCGTCGCCAGGAGCACATCGGACGAGATGGGCGCTACCACGGCCACATCACTGAATAGACTGTAAGAAAAATTAAATTGAGTACGATTTTTAATCTAAACATTGTTACAAATCATAAGAGAAATAGGAAAGAGATATTTAAAAAGTACTTACACATCAAACTTTAGTTGTCTTTGCTTTCACATATGTTTTATCATTGCAATGCCTCTTCTGGGCTCCGCTCAAAATTTTGTTGGGCAACGTCATGTCGGGCGAGACGGGCGCTACAACGGTCACGGGCGGCGCCTGACCTGTCATGAGCCTGGGCTCAAGCACCTTGTTCACCAGCTGTAAATGAACGAACGTTGAACACACCTCGAACTTATGCACTAAGAGCAAGCTCAAATAATGTTCTGAATATTTAACCAGCTCAACTTGAAATAAAAAAACGTGAACCGTCACGCAACACCTGGCAGATGTGAAACATCGGAATGGTTTTGTATAAAATGGCTGTTTACTACATTAATATTCTTATTTTTTTCAAATAAAAATCGCGTTGCCTCTCGCAACGCCAAAAATTCGGTTACCCCTCGCCTATAGATGTTTCATAAAAAAAAACATAAAAAAAATACCTTTGCTTGTATTGACCACGCCGGGTCGAGCAACATCGTCTTTACGTCTAACTGGTACAACTTAGTGACAGCAAACACATCATTCCAAGTCGTCCTATGGAAAAAATCATTACAATAGTCTTGCAATTTACATAATTATCAATATTGATAAATGATCAATTAAAATGTTAATAATAATTAATTACCCGTTGGAATGTTCCCGAAAACATTTTAGCACTTTTCTGCGCGGACATCTACGTGTAGACGCCACCAACATTCTTGACCAGTGAGTCCACAAGATATAGTATTGGCAGTTTGTCGTCTGGGTGAACCTGCAGAAAAAAACGAACTGCTAGTTCCAACCTTCAAAATCAAGCTATTCTTGACCTTATTATTACTCTCGCAAAGCTCAAGACAATCGGAAAGAATAAGGGAAGTTGTCGAAAATGTACCTTCTCTAAATGCTTCTCCACTATTTCAACGATAATTCCAGCGTGGTCCACATTCTCCTCCACCAAGATAGTTAACATATTTATTCGAGATTTGCTTTTATAGGTTAGATCCGCCAGACTTGACGCATGCTGCTTTTTTTACAACCACATCGCACGTTGTCCATTAGAATCAATATTAAATAGATATTTGACAAAATGGTATAAAAGGTAACATCAAATAGCAAATCTACCCTCTGACTAGTTGAAACTGTGTTGCGGGTGTTGCGGCAGAGTAGTCGTCATCGGTTACGCAACCAATTCGAAACGTTACGTTTTGAAATGCGAATGCTAGCTATGTAGTACTTTCTCAATTGCTCGCACATTACAGCAAACATAGAACACGTAAAATTAATATGTGCAATTTAGTAGGTATTAGGTTAAAATCAAATTTAAATGGAGTATTTATGATTTAAATACTAAGATACCGTGGCAAATTACATTACTTAAATTAACATAAATTCATATCTTTCTTTTTCATTTCACACACTATGATATGAGTAGGTTCACAATTTACACATAAATATTAACTACTACACACATAGATACATGGGTCAACCAAATGGGTCTATTAAAAAACACATCTGCAAAATCAATATTGTATTCAATATCACATGTATTTTTAAAAGTTTAAAAAAAAGAATTTTAGATTAAGGTCTGTATGAAATAGCCTCGGTTGATCGATAGTCCAAAGTTAATAGATAATTTGTTTTTTTTTTTTGCAAGCTTTAATAGTTTTATCCCAGAATGAGTACTTATTTCACCAAGTTTATTATAAATCCAAGGACCCAGATATGTAAAACAATTTCGAGCAAACATAGTCCTAAAACGAGGTAACTACTGTGTAAACAGTAGCAAGTCGCCTTCTTAAGATAACTGAAGGATATGTGATATGGAGTATGAATAGCTGACATACAGTAGTCAGTACGGGACTTACCTTATTTAGTCTGAGGTTATGTTATAGATTTTTTAAATTTAGTAGGTACATTTATTGCCGCTCTTTGTGCTCTGATGAGATTAGTTTTAGCACTATCACAAACTGATATGCCATACGTTAGTAAGGATTGGCAGAGCGAGTAATATTCTATCCTATTTATTGTAGGATCCCGACTTTTTCTTATTTTTTTAAGATACATACTAGTTTTCTCAACCGATTACAAAGCATTTAAATGTGACACTTCCAGTTTAAATTCCGGACTAAAATAACACCCAAGTATTTGGTGGAAGAGACTGAAGTAAGTGGGAAACAATCCCAAAACGACCGCGAACGTCGACTACATGCGATAGTATGGACTTTTTTATAATGAAAAAAAAATTAAATTAAAACCCAACTACGACAAACAAAGGCCCTGAAAAACTATAAAACAAGTTTGAAAATCCGTAATCACGCGTTGTTAAAGTGTTGTGGTACGTTTCTATGCCTTACGTGTGGCTACGGCTTTTCATACTTGTTTCATACTTTTTCAGCGTCGTTTTTTGTCGTAGTCGGATTTTAGTTTTTACTTTTTTTATTTAAAATGTTTTGGGGCCGTTAAAATGTTATTTTAAGTTGCAAAGTATATTTTAAATAGTATAGAAATATCACAGTTATCAAATAAATACAAAGTCTCTGGCAAATATTAATAATCTTTATATATATAATTCTTCTGTGAGTGTGTATGTCACTGAACTACTCTCAAACGACTGGACCGATTTTGATGAAATTTTTTGTGTGTGTTCAAGGGGATCTGGGAATGGTTTAGATTCACAATTTTGTCCGCTGGACAATGTTTTTTTAATAATTTTTAATTTATTAGTAGTTATGGCAAAACGACGTTTGCCGGGACAGCTAGTATATATATATTTTTGAAATGTACAAGTAACACCCTTTCCAATAAAACAAACATGGCATATTTATCTTAAATAAATTTTTAACACACTATTTTATGACCACTAGAGGGCGCCATATTAGATTCAGTGACACGCCATATAGCCCATAACCAGCGGACAATCAAGACGCTTCTAACAATATCTCATTTATAGTAGTATAAGTAGTTTAGGAGCTATGAGGGAACAGACATACATAACCTGTCAAAATCATAACCCTCCTTTGGCTTTGTCGTAGTCAGGTAAAAAATTAGAGGTTGTTTATTGTAATCCTACTAATATTATAAACGCGAAAGTTTGTAAGTATGGATGTTTGTTACTCTTTCACGCAAAAACTACTGAACAGATTTGGATAAAACTTTACTGTTATATAGCTCATACATCAGGATAACATATAGCCGCGATAACCGCGGCGCGGGAGGGGCAGCGGGCAACAACTGTCTATAGTAAAAGTGATGTATTTTCTGTTTTTGAAGTTAAGTGTCAATAAATTATTATCAAGCCATTCAAGAACAGTATAAAGTCCCTCGTCAGTGACCCTATGTATTTCATCCCACGATGGTGAGTTAAATAGACAGTACATTCACACAGATCATCAGCTACCTGCCAGTGAAAGTTCCGTCAAAATCGGTTCAAACGTTCCAGAGATTATCCGGAACAAACAGACAGACAGACAGAGCATTTTTTTAAATACGTTTTTGGTATATGTACTGTGTATACGTAAATATGCATTTAGTAAAAAACGGTTATTTTAATATTACAAACAGACACTCCAATTTCATTTATTTGTATAGAGCTTCAGAATGACTTTTTTTTAAACTTGACCAATTTCTGTACCAGCAACGGAACAGGTTAAAGGGAAACACCTATCACCTAACCAAATGAATATTTTATAGTGTGCGCCTTTATTGCCTTAAAAACCACTGGCAATGTTCCTGCTTAATTTTTTTATCATTGTCACATAACAAATTTAATACAATTAATAAATAGAATAGAGTTTTATTTGCCACCGAAAGCAGCGAAATATTTAAACATCAATTTATATGGAGGGGACGAATGTACTAGACATATTTATATGGAGGGGATGCTGAACGAATGGAAATCGTGATCGGAGTAGAGAGAGAGAAACAGTCTCTCTCTCTCCTCTTTACTCCGATCACGCTTGCCGCTCGTTCTGCAAAAATGCTTGGAGTACTCTAAGAAAAAATGTGACTCAAAATTATAAATTTATTTAGTTAATAATAATGAATTATAAAAATATGAATTAAGAATACAAATCAGCTGATACTACTGTCTCCTTCTGACTGACACTGACAATAGACATTCAGTTTCATTGACATTTGACATAAGCAATCCAAAACAAAAATAACCTACATTCGTGTAATTGAAATAATTAAAGTTTCGGAACTATTTGTAAAAATGAATCCTCCTAAAATATTTAGAATGTGTAATAAGTTACTAATGCCTCAAATAATTTCTCGAGGACATGGGTTTAAGGTGGTAAAACGTCCAGATCCAAAAACATTAAAAATGCCTGCACCGGGTACTGCCCCAAGTATAATGGTGATTTTAAAGGAGAAAATTAGATTAAGTGGACCTTTAAGTGTCGCTGATTACATGCATATAGTTGCCACAAATCCCACTGAAGGTTATTACATGAAAAAAGAAGTTATTGGTCATGATGGTGATTTTATTACGTCACCAGAAATAAGTCAACTATTCGGCGAAATATTAGGTGTGTGGTTCTATGCCGAGACTCAGAAAATGGGCCCTGGGAAACCACTACAGATAGTTGAACTAGGTCCAGGAAAAGGTACTTTGTTAACGGATATATTAAGGGTAAGTTTAATTAAGGTAACTCAACCCTAAAGTGAGAACGCACTGGTTTCTATAACGGCTAATTTTGGACGTTGTTACGCAGGTACTCCATAATCGTAATTACCAACCTTCAGATCTGAGTCTTCATCTTGTAGAAATCTCTTCAACAATGCAGATGGTGCAAGCTAACAAACTCTGCATATCACATAGAGAAGTGGAACTTGGTTTACCACATAATTATGAGGTAGGAGTTCAGGTTTTTATTATTACTATATAGACAATTAAGCAGTTATAACAACTGATAAAAACCTGTATATTGAGGGATTCTTATTTTGATTCTTTAATTTATTTTGTTTACATTTCTTATGAATTTTTCATTATTCATTATACCTAATAGTAGGAATACATATACTTTTACCAAGGGTATGTCCTGTATTGGTCATTGTTTTTGAACCTGTTATACTAGACATGTTTACTTTTTAGCTGTCTTTGACTTTAGAAAATTTACCTTATCAGCTATTATTTGCCGTCTATACAATAAATACAATTGATGTGTCTGTTTGTAATTTCAATTTAACAGCTTTTCGTTAGGCTATAAAAGTATATAAGGTACTTGTGTCAAAAAATACTTATTTAAAATTTTGTCCATCTGTATGCCCCATCACTGAAACGGCTGGACCAATTGACAGGACTTTCACTGACACTTTTTAGGCTACTCTTATTTACAAGGATTACACGAAAACCAATGAAATAGTGTAAACTACTTAAAAGCTACAAAACAGGGCACACCTGTAATTAATAAAAGCGTCTTTTTTTATTAGTACAATAAAAAAATTACAGTATAATTTATTTATTATAATAAAATATGTAGTTTACATTTCCAGGGTGAAACAGTGAGTGGAATCAAAGTATATTGGTACAATGACTTAAGTAAGGTCCCAAAAAAATTTTCATGGTATATTGCACATGAATTCTTTGATGTTCTGCCAATCCATAAATTCGAAGTAAGTTTAATCTTGTTTTCATTTTTCTGATAACTAGCAACCATTTCGCACAGGAAGTCTTTGAAATTCTGGGATTTCCTATACTAAAATATGCTCGTGTTACACATATAAACCTTCCTCTTGAATCACTCTATCTAATGTTCAACTGCCGTTGAGTAGTTTAAAAGATTTAAGGGAACAGACTGCGGAAGCAACTTCATTTTTTCTATGAAAAGAAGAAGATTAACTTTTAAACTTTCACGTTTCATGATATATTAACAATTACTAGTGCAACCTGGTCGAAACGTCAGGCAAATCAGAGGTATGTAATACCTTTTAATAAGTGATCACGTTAATTCCTGTAAAAATAATTGTTAATATAGGAAGAAGATTATCATTTGCTTTCAGTCTTTTTCTTATTGGAGTAGTGTTTTATTATAGCTTGAGCTAGCTGACCCGAAAAACTTCGTACAGATATTTCTTTTTTGTAAATATTTTAAAAAATTCTCAAAATCTTTTTTCAGTAGTTATGCTCAGCTTTCCACGAAACATTTTTCTCGTAAACTTTTGATTTTGCACACAACAAGCAGGTTGATCGGAAGTTATGCGCATACATACGTTTTGACTGTAGTAGAGCCATGCTAATTTCAACACGACCAGGGCGGTACTGCCCTCGCACAGAAGATCAACCTAAAATCCGTCATTTGTGCTGTCCTGTTTCGTTTGTGAGTGCGAGTCCCAATGATGTCAAGATACAGTGTGGGTCACCTTGCTTCATTGTCTGCATCTGCAATGACTATGGTGACTATTCTTGAATATCGCTCAAGCTTTCCATCATGCAGAGTAGAGTCAATTTGTCAGGCTTATACAAATACCAAATATATGCCTAACATTTATTACATTGTGGAAAAGCCAATGTTGTTTCTCCAATACAAAGAAAAGATTATTCATTAACCTCTATGTTAATGTCAGGAAAAGATTAAGTTATTTTAACCACTTCATGATGTGGCTATCTGCTACAGCAATGTGTGTGTGTGTTGCTAAAAAAATGCCATGGTCAAATTTGATTATATCTTTACTACTATTTAAAGCTATAGAGTTTGTTTGTTTGTTTGAACGCGTTAATCTCAGGAACCGCTGGTCCAATTTGAAATTTTTAGTGTTAGATAGGCTATTTATCGAGGAAGGCTATAGGCTATATATCATCACGCTAAGGTCAATAGGAGCGGAGCACCAATGAACAATGTTTCAAAACGGGGGAAAATTTTCACGCTACGGGCAATAGAAGAAGCAAACGAGGTTGCGTGGGTCAGCTAGTACTTCTATGTGAATCTATATAAAAAAAGTCAATCGTCGAAATGTATGAACGCGCATAACTTTCGATCTGCTGAACCGAATTAAACAATTATTTTTTATGTGTTCATTTTTCTTAGGACAAGGTTGTGTATAAGAAAAATTAAAAGATAACGAGTTTTTTTTTTTCTGCGACTGTACACTGCCGTGGGATGTTGAGACAGATATATAAATATGGCGATACAAAGTTCGCCAGATCAGCTAGTTTTATAATAAATTAATTAATTTCTTTCAGAAAACTGAAAATGGTTGGCGAGAGCTTCTTATAGATATAGATGGACAAGACAATTTATTCTACAGAATAGCTGCTGAACCCAACAATGCCGTCAGAACTCTGGTCATTCCACCATTAGATGCAGGTGATAAAACTGAATTGGAGATCAGTGCAAAGTCCCTGAGTATTGCGAAGCAATTGGCACACAGAGTAGATATGCATGGAGGTATTGCACTCATTGCTGATTATGGCCATGAAGGAGAAAAGGGTGATACATTCAGAGTAAGCATTTTTTATATAAAGACAGTAAATTGTTTTAAATAGAAACCATGATATTAAACCTTGAGATTAAAATTTGAGCGTAGGTACACACTATCACTACTACAGAATCTTCACAATTACACGCATGCAACTTAAATTCTATCCATCACACACAACACTCCACCTTAGTAAGTACATACTTAACACTTAATACACACTTGCAAAATATTTTCTTAAATTGAAAAGATTTACTTGTTTTACATAAATATGTCATACATCATACACCTGTTACCCTACATTTTGTTTTGTTTTTATTATATTTTTATTTCTTTTTTTGTATGTTATATGATAAATTTGTATTGCTTTGCTATGGAAGAGCGGAGCTTCCTAACACAGGCATTACTTGCCTAAAGGGAAGCTACAAACACAAAAAAAAAAATCTAAACTAATGAAGCAATAAAGTATTTATTATTATTATTATAATATTCATATAGCATAGGTAACTTATTTTTAATAACAAACATACTTATGTAAATTACGAAAGTGAATCGTAAATAGGAATAAATAATCATTATTAGAATAGTGAGAACGAAAAAAATTTGGCAATTATTAAAAAAAAAACCTTTAAATGATTAAAAAAAAAAAAAAAACAGCCGATAAAGCACCTCATACTAAACTACATTTTTCATTAAATATTTGAGCATATTTACGATACTTCTTTAGATATGTAGTAGACTTTTTCAACAAAATCTAGTCCAAAAAAAGTGTCTTACGTTACTCCTTATATCATCAGCTACCTGTCATGTACCTCCGTACCTCAGAGAGCACATAACACCATGACGTAACCGTAAAATTATATCTCTTCAGTAGTTGACTGGTCTCCATTGAGATTGGCCACCGTGGCCGAAATCAGCTAGGAGTATATGTGAGATGAGAGACCTGTGGAGACAGATGTATGTGAGAGAGAGAGAGAGAGATGTGTATAACCTCAAAATCTAGGTGTAACAAACCAACCTATTTGACTGCCTCGTTGGTCTTGCGGTTGGCGTGTGCGACTGCTGATCGTGAGGTCTCGGGTTCGATACCCGGGTCGGACCAAATGTTTGTATGATCTACAAATATTTGTTTCGGAGTTTGGGTGTTTTCTATGTATAATATGTATGTATTTACAAAAAAAAGTATATATGTATTTGTATCAGTTGTCTACTACCCATAACACAAGCTCTGCTTAGGTTGGGACTAGATGGCGTTGTGTGATAGATGTCCGAAATATTTATTTATTTATTTATTATTTAATTGGTTATAGTAAAGGACTTTAACTGACCATAGATTAGCCACATGCCATGCCAACATTCTAAAAAAATGCTGTGTTTTTTGTCCCAGAAATGTTTTTTTTAAGGTTTATGTTTATTCTGCATTAATCTTCCTAACTCACTCTTCCGTAAGATTAATCTATTCCCAGTTTGACCATACTTGACCAAAACAAATTGTAAAAATTATTACAATTCTTGTACATAAGTTCAAAGAAATGTTATTAAATTGATCTTTTTGTCCATTTAAATTAAGGCCTTCTACAAGCATCAAGTGGTGAATCCCCTAGAGAAACCAGGCCTTTGCGATCTTACTGCTGATGTGGACTTTGCTCAATTGAGGGTAGCAGCTGCCAAGATGCCCACTATGGATAACTATGCTCTAGTCATGGGACCTGTAAAACAAGCTGATTTCTTGAAGAGATGTCAGGCAGAAGTCAGATTAGACGTAAGTTAAATTTACGAAAACCCCCAACCCACACTCGACCGTGGTGGAGATGTGTAGCCTTAATCTTCTCTTGAGAGGAGATCCAAGCCCAACAGTGGGACATTGCACCTTGTGGATGATGATGATTGTGACTGACTAAGTGACTTTGACTTACTTAAACCATTCAGTTTTGGAACTTTATTATTAATTACTAGTTAGTGAATAAAACCACGAGGATTGTCTAGTAAAATGTTGTTTTATCTTAACAAACAACCGCAAGTAACGCCGCAGGGCAATACTTGTCTAAAAGAAGTTGCCTAATTTACTCCTTATATTATCAACTGTCTGTATGTCCCGTCAATATCGGTTCAGCGGTTCCAGAGTATTGTATCAAACACGCAGACAAAAATTTTAAAGAATGTATTTTTTTCATGTTAATACCATATATACTTTGTGAAAAGCTGTTATTTTATAATTACAATCTTTAATTTTATTGATTTTCATAGATTTTATGTATTCATAAAAAAATTGAAAACAAGCAAAAGTTATAAAATTGTTAGCTGTAAAGATGATTTTATGTTTCAGGTTTTAATGAAGAACGCTAAAAGTGAAGAAGAGAAAGAAAAAATTAAAATGTGCTATGATATGCTAGTGGATCCCAAGAAAATGGGTGAAAGGTTTAAGTTTATGGCATTTTATCCCTCGAGCATGGAGAAAATTTTAAACAAATATCCACCACTAGGGTTTTCAACACCATGAATTTAGTGTTAGTTAAATTATTATTTGTTTCTAATTTAGATACCTATATTTTATAGATGCAATATAAATATTTTAAATGAAATGTTAATCTTTTTCATTACAAAATTATTTACGAAAAAATATTTTAAAACCGAATCAAAATATAAAAAAAAAGCTCTCAATACTCTGCTCTCCTGATTGGCTACTGCTAACATCAATCTTGTGCAACCTGTTTTTTTTTAAACTTATTGGAGCAGTTGTCATTTAGGTCATAGTACCATTTACGCGGGGAATGTTTTCTGCACCCCTCTGCATACCCTCAGGAGGGGGGGACAAAGGGCGTGTGTGGGACTCCCGGTAAACCGGCTTACCCACTAAACCCCTCGGCGAGACGTCGAAAGTCGGGAGAAGCTCCATGAACGCATCAGCGGCTCCTGGGGTTCTTCCTGCCTCACCTCACAAATGAAGTACATACCGGCATGACCACGGTCACCCCAGGGGCAGGACACTATCACACCTCCCACCGTTCTACACAGTAAGAGGCGACACAGCGTCCCGCCCTAAGCGACACCCCCTGGGCCGCACCGGATCCGTATCCCCTGTCTCGGGTCGGTTGCAACGGTCACATCACCCCAAGATTTGACCATAATGACCCTTAGGCGACGATTAGGGAGCTAGGTGAGGACACGGAGGTGTTCCGGCCAAGGCGCACCCTCTGAGGCCGCCAGAGGCGAGCCTTATTGAGGGCGGTCAGAGCCGCCATCCACGCCGGTGCGCCATACAGCACCATCGACCGGACCACACCCGTGTACAGGAGTCGCGTTGCGACGCTGGCTCCGCCCAAGTTGGGCAAAAGTCGCCCAAGGGCAGAGGCAGCGTCGACCAGCTTCGGACCCAGCTGTCGGAAGTGCTCGTCGAAACGCCACATACCATCGAGGATCAGGCCCAGATACCTCATCTGGGCCCAAACCGGTACGAGGACCGAGTTGACCACTATGGAGGCGCCGAGGAGTTGGCCCACGACGGGGCCCTTGGAATAACAGAGCCTCCGTCTTGTCCAGGGCCACCCGTAAGCCCAGCGCCTCGATGCGCCCGACCACCAGAGAAACACCAATGGTGGCCAGGCGCGCCGCCTCCTGGAAGTTCGCCACCCGAGCTGTGACCAATGTGTCATCGGCGTAGCAAATTACGCGCAGCCCGGGGGGAAGACGACCTCGTAGGACCCAGTCGTATCCCACGTTCCACAGGAGTGGTCCAAGGACAGACCCCTGCGGAACGCCGCACGACATGGGTCGCCGTCTCAAGGCACCCTCTCGGTCCTCGAACACGACGGTACGCTCTAAATAGTCTGCCACTAGCCGCCTCAGGTACTCTGGCACCCCGTGGTATTGGAGTGCTTCCCTGATGCAGCTGAATGGCAGACTATTAAAGGTGTTCGCGATGTCCAGGGACACCGCCAACACCACGCCGCCACAGCTCACTGCCTCTTCGGTCACGGCCCTAAGGCGCATCACGGCATCGACCGTCGAACGCCACTCTCGGAATCCGAATTGGGCGTCCGACAGGTCGGGCCGCACCTCGCAGAGGTGTCGGACGATGCGGGCAGAGAGTATTCTCTCAAAAAGTTTACCCGCCTCGTCCATCAACACGATGGGCCTATAGGCCGCGACCGAATCGGCAGGCCATCGGCTTCCTCAGCAGGACCAGCTTCCCGCATTTCCAGCACTCAGGGAAGCGTCCGGACGCCAGGTTAGCAACCAACACCTCCCTGAGGCGGTCCGACATATGGTCGAGGGCTCGGGCTGGAACCCCGTCCGATTCCCTAACGGGTGGCACATCGTCCTCTCGACCCTCGTCGTCTCTGACTGCATAGGCCATCAACGTGGGGCCATCCGCCCGCTGCGGGAAAAGGCCCTTGACCACTTCCTGCAGGAAGCTGGGCTGGAGAGTCTCGGTAAGGGGGGTAGGGGGGGGGTGCATGTGGAGCTTCTGTCGCACCGCACGGTATGGGCGATCCCAGGGGTCACGATCGAAGTTCCGCCAACTCCTGGGACCACCAGTATACCTCCTTCCGAGAAGGCCGACGACCGTGGACGCGGAGCATGGCCGCAGCGCAAATCTGCGTAATCGCATCGCGAAAACGGCCAGCCCCAGCGTCCACGCCGATCTCGGTCGGGGCCTGCGGAGACAGCCAAGAGTAAATGGCCGATTCCTCTAGTAGGTCCCTATCCAGCTTAGCGACAGCCGACCGCGGAAAGCGGGAAGAGCGCCGCGCCACGTGACCCCTACTGGGGCCCTGGGACCGTGAGAGCTCGAATCGGATATAGAGGTGATCCGAGAGCGTCTCAACCTCTTCCAGGACTCACCAGTTCCTTACTCGTGCGGCACCAGCAGGGGTAGCGAACGAAAGGTCGACTATCGATCCCACCTGCTGTCGCACGCACGTGTTGGTGGCGCCTCTGTTCAGCAAACAGAGGCCCACCGAAGCCGCCCAGTCCTCGACAGCCTCGCCCTTGGCGTCCGTCCCACGCAATAGATTTTGCGTTGAAGTCCGAGGACGTGCCCAGACGCTAATCGCCGCATCGAGGTCTCCAAGCTACCCTCACAGATATTGCTTGCTCTCCCATCATCCATCCCACACACACCACATTACATGCAGTGACACGTCATTCATATAACCCATGACCAGCGGACGATCAAGACGCTTCTAACGATACCTCATTTGTCTTATTCTGACTTGCAGTTTAGAAAGCGATGCAGCACATCGCTGCAAAAAGTCGCCGTGGACGAGCGCCCTAAGCGTTCGGCTTGCAACGCATATTTTACCAAAGTTTACTTATTAACGCGAAACGTATATTATTTCTATACATGGGGAAAAGTAAGGCCCCAATATTAATCCTAGTGGGACATTCACAGAACTAATGACATCGTAAGTAACCTCTCCCCGTTTAGATTTCTCACTTTGGGTTCTAGCATGTAGGTTTAACTATAACAAATTAAAGGCGGATCCTTGTACTGAAAGTAATAGTTTAGTCAAAGTCATGGAGTATACTCGTAGTGATAAGGACTATCATCATTAGAATAGAAAAATCTCCGCTAAAAAGCTCCAAAAAGGCGACGCCACTGTAGCAAGAGTATAAAATTTAAAGAAAGCTGCAAAATTAGGAAAGATAATCAAATGAGAAAATACAATGGTTCGCTTAATGAAGATGTTACTACGCAAAGTTTTTAATTTTTAAACCATAATTTAATAAAAATAATTAAAACGATAAACTTATCCTTAGAGCATATATACCTGAGGGGCAGTCGAATTGGTTAGTGTATTTCCCACCAAATCAGTCATGCAAATTGGTATGTGCGTCCACCAATTAGAAGCTTGCGTGAGAGAGGCAGAGACTGCCCAAACTCAGTCTCTCTCTACTCCGATCAGCTTTTCGCCTTTCGGCCACCCTTCGAAGTATATATGCTCTAAGAACTTATCTGACTCTCTCTCTTCTTACTCTAGCGCCTCTGTAGTCGGTTCTCGAACTATTATTTGATTGTTTGTCGGACACTTTTTACTTATCCGCCCATAAGAGATGGTACTCTTCTCAGATAAATAAGTACTACTTATTATGTGCATTTTCAAGTCTCGACCCATGATTTAAAAAAATATTATTTAAAGTGATATCGATTTGGGTAAATATTACCAAGAACTACCATCTATGGAAATTGTTATAATTGGTAATGTTATTTAATTCAGATATGGTAACACCGAGTCGGTGTTCGGTCGGGCGTTGAAATATCAGTCGCAATTGCGCTATATTTTTTTTATTAGATACCAATTAGACTTCTTAATTTTTAGCCATCAACTTATTAAAGACACTTATTAGTGGTTATTTTTATTCCTAAAAATATATTCGGTGTCTCCTTTTGTTTCGAGAAATTATTGATGTGTATGCATCGGACTGTGATGAAATGTCAAAAATTTTCGTGGATCCGTGCCAATGGTCATGAAATTTTTCAGCTGTGAAATTTTGTGATGAAAGTGCATTTATCAACTATCGGTGTTGTTTATAAAAGTGTTGATTAATATTTGTGCGCTTCTTAGCGAGAACTTTGTGACGAGTTTCATGATTTATCATATTTTGAGAAAGTGAAGGTAATTATTTTTTTCTTTTGTTAAAACTTTAATTTGAGCCCGAAGGGAGAGCTGTTATTTTTTAAACTTCTTGATCGATATCTTAAGTTCCTTTCCCGTGAATACTTGGCGAGAAAATGATTGATGCTCATTGTTCTATACAAAGAAAATGTAAATATTTAAGAAAATTACTCTGGAAGTTTATTATAAATCATAACTGCGGCTTATTGTTGCTGATCGTTACTTACCGAACTGTAAAAGCAGCTTCTTTAAATCCAAAACAAAAAACTGATTAATATTTCATGATAATTGTGTAAACATTTTTTTATTCTAATTTGTATGGATCATATTGTTAAAATTATAAAGAAATTATTGAAACCCTATCTAAATCCAATTTTATATGATTTTGTTGTGGCCAACTGCTGTTATTCAGAATAACTGGTTAATAATGAGTTGTGCCTTTGTCTCAAACTTAGTTTATTGTGATTGTAACATGCATTTAATTTTAGTACTCTTTCATACTATTAATTTCACAAGAAAATATTAGGTACTCAAATTGGATAGTTTATGTTCATTTCTAGCAGCGAGTTAGCACCATTGCCCATATCTATGAACAAAAGAGAATGAAAGCTGAATCTGCATATATCTTTTACATGCCATCCTAAAAAACATTCTTAGCATTACAGGTATTGTTTACATATTGCAAATTGATACTTGGATATCTTATTTTCTTCATACCAAAGTGTTTACAGATTGTCCTGGCTCAATTATCAACCAGGAAATAGATGTGGAATGACATTGGCATTCCTTAGGCGAGAACTTCATTCACCAATAGTAGATGGTGAAAGACTGATGAAACAAATGACTGCACATATATGGCCTATTTGTTTAAGCAGATGCCACATCACTTCCTACTTTACACAGTACTGTGGGTTCAAATACCACATGAGACAACACTTTTTTTTGTACATTTTAAAGCCAAGGTGATTCAACTCTGACTGAAGAAAATCTCAAAAGAATTACAGCTGTAAAGCTCTATTTTTAACAGACTTAAAAATGGGAGGTTCTCAATTCAACCATATATATATATATATATTTATATGTGTTCTCGGATAACTTTGTTGCTTATGAACCGATTTTGATTATTCTTTTTTTATGGAAAGGAGGTACCATGATAAGGACACTAAGATCTGATAATGGCATCTAAGAGAAATCGGATTAAACCTTGAAGTTGGTTTAATTTTTTTTTATTTAACTTGTATCAAATCAATATATATACAAATAAATAAAATTGGAGTGTCTGTTTGTAATATTAAAATTACAGCTTTTTAATCAATGCATGTATACACGATACATATACCAAAAATGTAGTTAAAAATTTTTTTGTCTGTCTGTCTGTTTGTTCCGGGTAATCTCTGGAACGGCTGGACGGATTTTAACGGGACTTTCACTGGCAGGTAGCTGATGATCCGGGGAGTAACTTAGGCTACTTTTTTTAGACTAACTTTGTCCAGCGGCGTTACTCGCGGTACAACAATAACCGCGGGTAGCACCGCGGGGTTCAGCTAGTATATTTATAATAAAAGAAAATTAAGTACTATCTATCCATCAATTTATTAATGAACTTTGAGTATGATATTTGTCCATGGAAAAGCTAAGCTTTGGTATAAATCGGGCGGCTCGACCGGAGTGATACCACAGCCTCACAGAAATCCAGTGTGAAACAGCGCTTGTGCTGTTTCACCAAGTAAATGAGGACACCGTGTATGTGCCAATGTCATTTATTTACAATCACACTAATATAAAACGGTGGTAGTAGAGCAACTCTGATTTCAGCACGAACGGGCCGGCTCGGCATTAGCACTGTTGTGTATCGTTAGTTAGTACGAGACCGAAGGCCCAATAATGCATAAGCATCACCAGGCCGCTATGGTGTAGGTCACCAATCTGCATTGCTGCATTGTCTGCATTCGCAATGAATATGATGACAAGCACTCTTGGATTCTGCTTACTCTTTCAGTCAGGCAGGGTCATACATAAAAAAAAGCCAATACCGGCTGTCACGAGCAGTATAACTTGTTTGGAATGTCACTATGTAGAAGCTATCATTACCTTTTAAACAATTTTGTCGCGAAGAGGTCCCACTATCAAACAAAAACTATATATATATATATAAGAAGATACTTTTTATCATTATCTAGTAGAGAATTCAGGATCATGCTCCAGGTCCCGAAAGCCTTTGTTAATAGAAGCACACCAATTGGTAAACAAGAAGCCAGTATTAATTTTATGTTAAAACTAGCTGAACCCCGCGGTGTTACCCGCGGCTATTATTGTACCGCGAGTAACGCCGCGGGACAAAGTTAGTCTAAAAAAAGTAGCCTATGTTACTCCCTGGATCATCAGCTACCTGCTAGTGAAAGTCCTGTCAAAATCCGTCCCGCCGTTCCAGAGATTACCCGGAACAAACAGACAGACAGACAGACAGACAGACCGACAGACAGACAGACAGACAGACAAAAATTTTTTTAACTACATTTTTGGCATGTGTACCGTGTATACATACATATGCATTTAGTAAAAAGCGGTTATTTTAATATTACAAACAGACACTCCAATTTTATTTATTTGTATAGATTAGATTATTTTGTTTCAGGGTTTTTTGTTAATAATAATAATAAATATTAATAAAAATAATAAATTTATTTTGTGGCTGACAGGATATGAGCTCTCCGCCAGCTGTCCAGTTGGAGGTGGAAGTTGGTGACGAATCTATGGAGGACGACACTACTGACATGATTCCTGCTGACAGGTAATGGAAGTCTGTTGATTAAGGCGTGAAACTTATTATTTTTAATTCGGATAGTAAGCACAAAACATAGTTGTTAATTTGACTGTTGTTATACTGTTTTTTATCCGACTACGGCAAAGCCAAAGGAGGGTTATGATTTTGACAGGCTATGTATGTATGTATGTATGTTCATTTGTTCCCTCCTAGCTCCTTAACTACTCATTAGATTTGGACGAATGAGGTGTCTCTAGAAGCGTCATGATTGTCTTCTGGTTATAGGCTATATGACGTGTCACTGAATCTAATGTGGCGCCCTCTAGCCGACATAAAGTACTGTATTAAAAAATAAATTTGAGATAAATATGCCGTGTTTGGTATCATTGGAAAGGGCGTTACTTGTACATTTCAAAAATACATATATTATTAGCATTTGTTCGTGACTTTGTCCGTATTTATTCGAAAAGTGTGATATTTCAATGGTATGCTTATTTGTTAACTCATTCTTTCTAAACTAGTCAGTATAAGACAAATGAGGTATCGTTAGAAGCGTCTTGATTGCCCGCTGATAATAAGCTATATGACGTGTCACTGAATTTAATGTGGCGCCCTCTAGCCGACGTAAGGTAGTGTATTAAAAAATAAATATGAGAGAAATATGCCGTGTTTGGTATCATACGAAAGGGCGTTACTCGTAGATTTCAAAAATATATATATTATTAGCATTTTCTCGTGACTTTGTCCGTATTTATTCGATAATTGTGACATTTCTGTGGTATCTATTTAAAATATACTTTGCAAAGAAATTAGTATTATAGAGGCACCAAAACATTTTAAATAAAAAAAAGTAAAAACTAAAACCCAACTACGACAAAAAACGACGCTGAAACGACGAGCGTGACTACGGCTTTTGAAACTTGTTTCATACTTTTTCAGCGTCGTTTTTTGTCGTAGTTGGGTTTTAGTTTTTACTTTTTTTGAGTTTATTTTGAGCGCCATCTAGACTTAGTTGAACCTTTCTAGATTTTTACGGAGTACACTATTGGCCAAGGGAGGGTCGGTCTATAGTATATTGTGTCATTGGTCCCAGCTAAGCACTGGAATGACTTGCTCGATTTTGATAGAACTGTAGATAGCTGATATAAGGATATACTTGGCTACTTTTATTTTAGAGTAGCGGTGCCAACATAATAACGTAATTAATTTATCCGCTGAATACGTATTGTAAACTAATAGATACTACTTTTGATTATCCTTATGTTACTTTCGAGTTGCAATTCATAATTTTATAATTTATGTTTTTATTGCATTCTCAGCCTTGAAAGTTTGAATAATAATGTGATATTGATTGTTAAGGCCATTGTCACATAAACACAGATATAACCGAATTGATAAGATTATTACATTTCCTATTTTCGATAACTATTGACAGACAGCCTTCGTCGTGTTCTTGAATGTAATTTCATTTCAGTGATTTGGTATAATTGGATGACTACCTACTGTTTATAGGATATTCATAATTCTTGTAAAATGAAAGAAGGCTATAGTGCAAGTGACGACGATCAGATAGTGTCTGCGTCCGTTTTTGATTGTGCGTGTGTGCCTAAAGTTTCCCGCGTTCTTTTTGGGTCTCTTTGTTATCAAAACAACGCAGAAGGAACGAATCAAAACACGCCCGGCTATGTTGACAGGTAGTAATAGTTTTTGTAATTTATGTTCCGAATTACATATAATATATGCGTTGTATCTGTATAATTTATTTGAAATATTGCCTAAATAAAATACGTGCGGCGAAGACTTTCTACTTATCACACTTCACACTATCACACTAATATATAAAGGAGAAAGTTTGTGAGTGTGTATGTTTGTTACTTCTTAACGCAAAAACTATTGAACGGATTTGGATGAAACTTTACAGTAATATAGCTTATACATCAGAATAACACATAGGCTACTATTTGTAGTGAATAAATAAATTCACGTTTTAGCAATATTGGTTTGCAATAGTATTAATGTATTTTTTTAAAATTGTTTTAAATAAAATATTGGTATTAAATACAACGTTATGGGATTGGACTCCATAACACGCATCAATTAACGTTCGAAATCGAATAAGAACATTTGCAGTGTATTTAGGTATGTAGCTTTCATTTAACAAAAGAGTATTATAATGGTCACTCAATCGAAACATAGACATAAACATGATTGGAAGATAGCGCCTGTGGCATTTGGTTTGCCTTGTGCAATATGTTTGAAGGAAGTTTAAATAGGTAAAATTTAATAGAATACGAATAACACAGCCTAAGTTTTCTCATACTTATTTAGTATGAGAAAACTTAGGCTGTGTGTCAAAATTCGTATTCTATAAAATTTTGCGATGACGACCACCATTAAGCACAGTTCTATTTCTTATCTTCCATACTTGAATGTTACATGTATATATCCATGACTTTCCACCTTTAATTAAAATAAAATCAAAAAGTTGGTCTAAAAAAAACTGCTTTGGTCGTATTTCCTCGTTTTTCGTCGTCGTGGCGGAAGTCGTTTTAAAGATACTCCCCTAAATGCCTCGGCCAATATTGCAATATTTGGTGTCGACATACCGAGTGGAGTCCAGTTTCCCAGTCACCCTGGCCTGCTTCTGCTAGGGTGACTGTTGGCCTCACTTCCTTCCACCAGACTTGCCTTATGTAGGAAGGAGATCGTTTAGTGATCGCCGATGCCCGATTCGTCTGCGGCACCTGGCCCGTTGGCGGACAGGGAGAGTTCTAAACCTTTCCCGGTCCCTCTCCGCCAACTCCTTTGCAAGCATAACTTGCTCGCAGAAAGAGACAGCAGAGTTCCACGAGCTCTTGCTCCTCAACATGGCCGCAATCATGTTACCGAGCGTGAGAACCCCCACTCTGATGGCCGCCACGAGATCACGCCTCGGCTCGACCCACGCCGTACATTCTGCCAACGTTTGGAATGCCGTGTCCACGGTCTGGCCATCGCAATGGTGGCACTCAGGCGTTGGCTTCTTGCGGATCAGACACAGGTGCTCTCCGTAGCATCCTTTCCCAGTGAACACGTGCCTCAGCCTGTATGAGAGGCTCCCGTGATGCCTCATGAGCCAATCCTCCATAACGGGGATTATTACCGCAGTAACGGCGTGCCCAGCGCTCGGTTACCCAAGTCGTTCCTTCCATTCCTCCACGAGGATCTGGCGGAATTGGAATTTCTGGTCTTCGATTTCTCGAACCTCAGGACTACTACCCAATTCTTGCGCCTCCTTGCGCCACTGATAAAGAGCCGCAAGGGCTCTCGCCTCCAGGACCCTTGGTGTTGTTCCGGCCAGGAGACTTGCCGCCTCACAGAAAATCATGCGGTGGCATTCGGTGCCATCGTCAGTATAGCGCGATATTGCTGGCCTTCAGGACCTCCGCCCGTACTGGAGCCCCATAAAGAGCCATGGATCGCACAACCCACGCGTATAGTCTCCTGCAGGAGTAATCGGGATCCCTCATATTTGGCAGCAACTAAATTTAGATAATGCACGCGCTGCGCCAACCAGCTTGGGGACTAGATTTCGGAAGTAGTATCCGAAGTCCCATCGGCCTTCGAGTAAGAGCCCCATATATCTCATAGAAGGCTCGATGTCGATGCGAGTGCCTCCTAAGGCTGAAACCATCAGGCGGCTTCCCCCAAGGCCCCTGAAAGATCAAGGCCTCGGATTTGTGTAAAGCCACCTCGAGACCGGGGCTCGACTTGGGCAACCCCGGCCATAGACCTCAGGGTTGCCTCATGATGCGTCTTTCCGCACGCCGTCACAAGCGTGTCGTAAGCGTAACACGAGATGGCCACACCACCTACGAACGCACCGCGAAGCACCCAGCCGTAGCCAATGTTCCACAGGAGCGGCCCTAAGACCGACCCCGTCGGAACACCGCGCAGGAGTTTCATCCTTATCATCTAGAAATGAAATGAAATTTCGCATCGTATCTCTTTCTACAATCGCTAACGTGTCTATTCTCTTGTATTTTAGGCTACATTTTGTTTTGGCCACGTAACGTAGCGTTGAGACGACATCATTTCCAAACATTTGTTAGTTTACGAACAAACGTTTTATGTTTTTAGAATAATATCATCTTGTCAAGAAGACTATAGTAGTAACTTCGATGCACTGAAAGTATTTGCTGACCTTTGGTTGCTTATTTTATCTGCTTGCAACAATATAAACATGTGTTCGTCAAGGTTCAGTGCTGTCGTGTTTATTACACTGGGGACAATAACATTAACACACTATCACCTATTAAGAAGGTTTAATGTGGCGTGTGTTCATCCGAAGGTCATTAACAGTTGCCATGACATTAAATAAAGACAAAAACGTCCGTGACATTAAATAAAAAAACGTAAGATTTTAAACTTTTAGTATAGCGCCATCTGTATACCCTAACCGGCAAAAACGTCCGTGACATTAAATAAAAAAACGTAAGATTTTAAACATTTAGTATAGCGCCATCTGTATACCCTAACCGGCAAAAACGTCCGTTACATTAAATAAAAAAGTGTAGAATTTCAAAATTTTGTATACCATCTGTAAGTTGCATATATTATTATTTTTAATGATAAGGAACTTCGTTCCTATCTGGTGTCGCACGACACCACAAGACTTACTTTTTTGTGGTATCAGTGGCGTAGCGAGGGGGGGGCGGAGGGGCGGACCGCCCCGGGCGCCATCATAGGAAGGGCGGCAAAATTGGAAAAAATATATTTTGTGCAGTCAGTGGCGGTCAGTCAGCCAATTAGGTTTTCAAGAAGTTAACTTTTGTTAAAAAAATGTAGGACGAAGCTATGTGCTAACAAGCTACAGCCAATTGTTTAACCAATATTTTACGCACTTGATAAATTAGCCACAAAAATAATTGAGAGCATTATATATATTTACGATAAATTCAGAAAAAGATTTTTTAATGTAAATTCTCTTGCAAGTCAATTTTAGTTGGTAGGATTTAAGCCATTTTTTCCTATTTTACTAAAATTATTGAAATTATTTGAATTATTGAATGAATCCGACAAATATTTAGCTATACCTACTCACAGCATCGATACGACCACGGTAACGGTGGGATAGAGGGTGCTAAGAATCACCGGGAAGCCACTACAAGCGATTGATCTTGGCAACTTTTAATGGCCGCAAGTTACGCCTAGACTCGCTTCTGGCACAACTCGAGGTGGAACTTGAGAAGATTAGATAGCATATTTTAGGGTAATGCGAAGTCCGGAGAGGAGGAGAAGGACACCATAACCCTCGACTTAAGCCATCCAATATACTTCCGTGTGGGAGACCAACAATCTCAAGGTGGCATTGAATTTCTGGTAAATAAGTCCCTTTCTAGCAACGTTGTGGAAATATCTAGTATATAGAACAGGGTAGCATAGCTCATTGTCAAGCTTACCGAACGATATAGCCTCAATGTAGTGCAAGTGTACCCACCGACCTCGGCCCACTCGGACGACGAGGTAGAGGATGTTTACAAATTGTTGTTCACATGTATGTACAGACTAGACAATAGGGTACATCACCCATACGATAGCACAATCAATATTATAATATTAGTTATATAACACATCAATATACCTAAAGTGTATGTTGTTAAACAATGTGAAAGTTATAATTAGAATCTATAATTTGTGGTACCGTACCCCATTGTAGGGCCAAAAGCTACGAACAGCATCCACAACCGAACTAGGTGAAACCTGTGTTTCAGCATGTGGCGCCACTCCCCTTAGGATTTATTACAAGACTAGTCTATTAAGTAAGATTAGGGAAAACAAGTATTCTAAGGCTAAGTTTGTGTAAATGATCCTCTCTTTGTGTATAGTGAAAGTGTACGAGTCTGAGTGTGAGAGGGTGTGTTGAAAACTTGAATTTTTTAACTGAATATTTAATTATGGTTACCTAACAAAACAAAATGTGCAAAGTAGATCCGTCATCGCAACACCGTCAGGAGATTCTCCGTTTCACGGTAATCCAGGCCTTGCAACCAAGACGTAACCTTTTTTTTACATTCATTTCTATTCAAGCTATAAATCGAAATTTCTCTATTTACTCTGTTAAAGATGAATGGACCCAGAAAACAGTAGAACCGCCCAATAGAATGTGTTCGACGACATACCAAGGGCTCTCCACTTCACCACTAAGACCCACAACAACGTTGTTACGGGTGACTTTAACACCAAAGTGGGAGTACTAAATTGCAGCGAATCTGTAATAGGATCCTATGGATTTGGAAGTAGAAATCATAGGGCAAATACTCGTCAACTTCCTCGAACGAGAGGGGCTGAAATTTTTCTTTAAAAAACAGTCCCAAAGGAAGTGAACTTGACAAAGCCTCCACGGCTAAAAACGAGATCGATTTTATCTTGACGGATCAAAAGCACATATTCAGAGATGTCTCACTTTTATGAATAGGTTTAACACCGGTAGTGATAACAGAATTGTCTGAGGCTCTCTGAATATCGACTTTAAGGCTGAACGTGCCCATTTGATGAAATCCAGGCTCCGGCCAGCTCTGCTCCAAGCCGCGATAGAAACTGTTGAAAAGTTTCAGTCAAATCTGGAAAACCGATTTGCTACCATGGAAACCACAACACACGTAAGCCAGAACCTGGAAAATGTGGTTCCAATTTTCAGGGAAGAAGGTATGACATTTTGTTAAATGCAGCGTAAGGACAAGAAAACGAAGCTTTCGGAAGGCTAATGAAGGAATGACGTGAAAACCCACTTTTAACTTCGTCGGCAAAGCGGACTAAACCAAGAGATCAATAGTCATACGACACGACCTCTAATACCCTTTCAATCGAACAAGCGATCGAACAGAACCGGGATTCAAAAGTGTTTTTACAGTCTCTTCAGTCAGCAAGTGAAAAAATTGGTGCTTCCAAGCCGACCGTCCTTTCGAAAGTGGAACGTTTCTATGGCGATTTATACGCCGACAGAGGCAGGTGAAACTAGTTAAAAGCTCAAAGCCTAGGACAAATGCAGGAGTTTTACTAGTAGTGATGCAGTCTTTTTCCTTTTTTTGTTTCTTGGGCCTATGGCAACCGGTGCTACATGAAGTTAATGATACCTACACTAAAATATTTACAAATAAAGAGACTTGACAGAAGATTCTGCGCTCAGAAAGTAAATGCTTTGCAAATGATATTGACAGAGAAACGAGAGAAATACGCAGATGGCGTTGCAAGTTATGAAAAAAATATGTGTGAAGAACTCAGAATACCTACCCATAGAACCTTAGAGGCGCATAACAAAAAGGCATATTTTTGATGAGAGAACTAGAGATGCTAACTTGTATGATTTGAAATAGTAGTTAATTTCGCTATCTTGTCTATTGAGCAAGTGTAAAAAAATGTGTGGTACTATCACATTGATGGTGTAATAAAATACTTTTCTATTTAACAAAGCAGACCTATAAATATTTAATTAAAGGCGGAAGTTTGACTTTTATTCTCAAAAGTACTTATATTAGTTTTCAACAAAAATATAAATCTAGTTTATATGAAAAACTAGCCGACCCACGCTACCTCGTTTGCGTCTCCTATTGCCCGTAGCGTGATAATTTCCCCCCGTTTTTGAAACATTCTTCATTGTTGCTCCGCTCCTATTAGTAGTAGCGTGATGATATATACCCTATAGCCTTCCTCGATAAATGGACTATCCAACACCGAAAGAGTTTTTCAAATCGAACCAGTGGTTCCTGAGATTAGCGTGTTCAAACAAACAAACAAACAAACAAACTCTTCAGCTTTATATATTAGTATAGATAGAAGAGGGCGGCAAAATTGTCTGCCGCCCCGGGCGGCCGACACTCACGCTACGCCACTGTGTGGTATGTTATGGATAAATATTCATTATTAAGCAAACAAGTAAAAGCTTGTTTGCTTACAGCTTAGTTTACAGTTAAGTGTTATACAAATAAAGTAAGTAAACCTTAAATACGTAAGATTAAAAAAAGTATTAAGGAGATGAATATCTATACTAATATATATCCCCTGATGACATGTATTTATTTATTTTTAATGTATATATGTTTGTGTAAATATGCCTGTATGGAGTTATAAATGTATTTCTAGTTATAATCATTGGAGAATTATAACTCATCAAAACTCATTGCACCGTCATCTGCTACTATCTCCGATACATCTTGATCCAACCTAAGGTTGTCTAAAAGAGATTGCTTTCGGCAATAAGAACGCCCTTTGTACATTATATATTTGTCATTTTCTTTAATTTCTTGTTAAACTGTAATAGGGTGTACAAATAAAGAGTTTTTTATCTATCTAATATATAAAACTGAAGAGTTTGTTGTTTGATTGAACGCGCTAATCTCAGGAACCGCTGGTCCGATTTGAAAAATTATTTGTGTTGGATAGTACATATATTGAGGAAGGCTGTAGTGGGACTAATCCCGCCCACATTCCCACCACTGTAACTCCTGTACACCAGGATCAACAGCAGTGACCCACGAACACACCGAGTTATGACACTCGGGAAGTCCCAGGAAGAAAATTAACTGTCTTTGATTAATTGAAATTTAATTGAGGAAGGCTATATATCATCACGCTAAGACCAATAGGAGCGGGGCACCAATGAAGAATGTTTCAAAAACGACGGAAAATTACGGGCAATAGCAGACCCAAACGAGGTTGCGTGGATCAGCTATACAAAATGTTTTTTCTAGTTTTGAGAAATGCAACGGAAATGTTTTACTAAATATAGTTAAAAAAACTGAAAACACGCTTACAAAAGCCGGTTACAAACCATCATACAGATAAATCTAACGTGTTAACGAACAGAATGAGATGAGACAAAGAAACAGAGAACTGGAATCTTATTTATGGTTTCTTTCCATGCAATAATTAAAATATTAGAACTGTCTTCATTTTTAAACCCCCACTTAAATTCCATAATTACGGACAGAAGTATTTAAGCCATCAATCATCAATTAGGCAGTTCATGTTGTAATATCATATTGTCGAGACTACAGATGGGTAGAGTTGCGGCTCGATGTCTTCGCTCACTTTTATGGCAATTTCTTGCTGATTTCTAGCGTTGCCAGATTTATTTTTAGTCAAATCGTGATTTTGAGACTTTTTAGTAATAACAATAACAAGCGGGATTCTTTCCTCGAAAGCGGGACACAGTAAAAAAACGTTTCGTATCTAATCTTAAATTACGACACATGAGTACTTTGAAAGTCCCGTCAAAATCGGTGCTGCCATTCCAGCCGGCAAGCATTACCCGGAACAAACAGACAGACAAAAATTGACCATGTATCGTGTAGTACATAGTACATATCCATTTATTTTAAAGCGGCTATTTTAATATTACAAACAGACACTCCAATTTTACTTATTTGTATAGATATATTATTTGGAAATTTTTGGTTTATGAAAAAAAATACAGGATTCAGAAGAAGTAAAACAAAATCAAAACCAGACTAAACATAACAAAACTGCCATACTAGCATTTGTTAAAGAGCTCAACTTATGACTAATAGTAATACCCACATTTTATTTATGTTTTTAAATATTCGACGCCAGTGGTATTTCCGAACCGATACGACTTTATCGCAATCGCACTTGTGACTCTTTGGTTGCAGGTCATGGACAGCGATAGTTACCTACTTACCATCAAATAATCCGCAATCTGCTCCTTTGCTTCCTACATGTATATCATAAAAATTAAAATGTAGGAAGCAAAGCAAATATATTACTGTAAAGTTTCATCCAAATCCGTTCATTAGTTTTTGCGTGAAAGAGTAACAAACGTCCATCCATACTTACAAACTTTCGCGTTTATAATATTAGTAGAATACATCAAAATAACACATTGGCTACTGTTTGCAGCGATAACCGACATAAACGCGGGCGGAGCGGGCAATAGCTAGTCTATACATCTATACAAATAAATAAAATTGGAGTGTCTGTTTGTAATATTAAAATAACCGCTTTTTACTTAATGCATATGTATGTATACACGATACATATACGAAAAATGTAGTTAAAAAAATTTTTGTCTGTCTGTCTGTCTATCTGTCTGTCTGTTTGTTCCGGTAATCTCTGGAACGACTGGACGGATTTTGACGGGACTTTCACTGGCAGGTAGCTGATGATCCGGGGAGTAACTTAGGCTACTTTTTTAGACTAACTTTGTCCCGCGGCGTTACTCGCGGTACAACAATAGCCGCGGGTAACACCGCGGGGTTCAGCTAGTAAATAAATAAAATTGGAGTGTCTGTTTGTAATATTAAAATAACCGCTTTTTACTAAATGCATAGGTTACTGTATACACAGTACATATACCAAAAATGTCGTTAATTTTTTTTGTCCGTCTGTCTATCTGACTGTCTGTTTGTTCCGGTTAATCTCTAGAACGGCTGGACCGATTTCGACGGGACTTTCACTGGCAGGAAGCTGATGATCCAGGGAGTAACTTAGGCTACTTTTTTTAGACTAACTTTGTCCCGCGGTACAACAATAACCGCGGGGTTCAGCTAGTAGAATTTAAAATGTTACTACTTGAGCCCCGTGATACAAACGCGAACGGAAATTAACTCCACAGGACTAAGCAAGTCTAAAAAAATCTGCCTAAGTTACTCTTTATCATCAGATATCTGCCTGTGATAGTCCCGTCAGAATCGCTCCAACCGTTTCAGACATTAGCCGAAACAAACAAATTACTTTTTTGATGGCACCGTATATACTTACATATGCGTTTAGAGAAAAGCTGTTTATTTGAAATTAAAAACAGAAACTTAAAGTTTATTTATTTGTATAAATAGTATGGATTAATTGGGTCAATATTGTCATTGACCTAACAATAACCTTTAACACAATGTCTATAATCAGTATATCCATTTGGGTTATAAACATCTGATGAAATAATCGATAGACAAAGGAACACGCTTCATTGTCTATATGCTAAAATCAAAACAAGATTGTTAAATGTTGAATGTAAAGAAACTAAATAATTAACATACATTTTTGAAGTTTAAACAATTGCAAATCTATTGCAAAGATTTGACCTGAATGCTTGGACTGACCTTTCTATTGTCCTTATCTTTGAACATGTTTAAAGTTAGGTATAAGTATTGCATTGCGATAGTGATTGGAACGTGAGTAAACACTTGTGTTGAAAATTAATAATTTAATGTAAAATACACTTGGGGAAAAGTATGATGATGTAATGTAAGTAAAAACGGACAAGTGCGAGTGCGATTCGTCATCTCCCTAGCCTTATTCCGACTTCTTCCGGGCTGCTATTGAGAATTTCTTGTAAGAAAACCCAACAGCAGTCCGACCCGAATCGAACTCAAGACCTCTTTAATCGGCAGTCGCTAACGTTAGCCGCTAAACAAAGAGGTAATACGGGGGGTTCAAATCATTTAAAATTAACTTGTCGCAGTAGAAAGAGGCGTGGCAACCGCTTAATCCACTAGGCCTACCGTGCAGTCTGTCTGTCAGTCTCAATCTGACATAACAATTCTCTGCAAACGTGCTGAAAGACAAAACTCTGAAAAATTTAAATTATTAAGTAGCATCTTAAATGTATTTGCATATATAACAAAATGATTTCGTTGTGTTCATCATCAACAACCCATAACGTCCTACTACTGAGCTCGGGTCTCCTCTCAGGAGAGGGTTAAGGCCCCACGTCCCTACGCTGGCCGAGTGTGGGTTGGGGACTGGCAAGACAACGTTGTGGCTACGTAAATCTTGCCGTTGGATGTTTCAATCCGCCCAAAGGCCTCCAACTAAGCTTTACGACTGTTATCCTATAATAACAACCGGGACCGACTACTTAACGTGACCTCCGAATCACGGAGACGCTAATGGTAACATGTCACCAGCTCTCACCCATCCTGGTCTTGACCGCGCCGTCGTTGCTTACGCTCGACAATTATTACTAATCACCAAGTGCAACTGGGCTATGAGTGCCCCTCTTACTGGGCTATGAGCGCCACTTGTGTCGTGTAGAATGTCTTAAAAAAATATTTGTGGAAGAAATAACTTGTATGATGATTCCAAATATATCCCTACTAATTCCATACTAGTATTATAAATTCGAAAGTATTTCTGTCTGTCTGTTACGCTTTTACGGCTAAACCGTTGCACAGAATTCAATTAAATTTGGTATGGATATGCTTTGATTTTAGAAGGACTATAGGCTACTCTTTACCTCAATAACCGACGTACATGCGGGCGGAACCGCAGGCAAAAACTAGTTACGTGTGTTAAGAGACAGCATGTCTCTCTGTATTCTAAGTTGCCTATCAATTCCATCGCATTTTATAAAAATACTAGCTGACCCCGCGAACTTCGTACCGCCATATTTTTCCCTCGTAAATCTATACAAATAAATAAAATTGGAGTGTCTGTTTGTTCTATTAAAATAACAGCTTTTTAATCAGTGCATATGTATGTTTACACGATACACATATCAAAAATGTGGCAAAAAATTTTTTTGTCTTTCTGTCTGTTTGTTCCGGCTAATCTCTGGAACGGCTGGACGGGACTTTCACTGGCAGGTAGCTGATGATCCAGGGAGTAACTTAGGCTACTTTTTTAGACTAACTTTGTCCCGCGACGTTACTCGCGGTACAACAATAACCGCGGGTAACACCGCGGGGTTCAGCTAGTATTATCTAAATGTCTGAAAATCTTTTTTTAATAATTATGCTTGCCTCAGCTACCCACAGATAGCGTACAGTAGCATACATTAAAAAGCCTTCTGATTTCTTTTAATTTTCTTTTATACAAACCTTGTCCTAACTATAACGAATACATTTAAAAAAAAAAAAAACAATTTGGTGCGGTCGATCGGAGATATGTGCGTACTTACATTTCTGTGATTCATTTATATCTATAGAATAAATATAGAATATCAGTACCTAGTAAAGATTATTGTTACATAACAAAGACTATCACTTTATTATCAGTAGCTAAATATAAACAGTAAACAAACAGACTACGATAAGGTAGCATTGTTTGGTACAAAAAGCATTTGCTAAGAACACCAATATAACATCATTGTTAGTACACACTTACACTTTTAAACAATCTATACAAATAAATAAAATTAGAGTGTCTGTTTGTAATATTAAAATACACATAACAAAAATGTAGTTAAAAAAGATTTTTGTCTGTCTGTCTGTTTGTTCCGATAATCTCTGGAACAGCTGGACCCATTTTGACGGGACTTTCACTGGCAGGTAGCTGATGATCTTTTTTGGACTAACTTTGTTCCACGGCGTTACCCGCTGTACAACAATAAACGCGGGTAACACCGCGGGGTTCAGCTAGTGCAAAATTAGTTTCCTTGTTAAACCCTTATCTAATTTAGGAGTCTTCTAGGACTAATCGCGCATACACACACGCCCACCACTGTAACTCCTGTACACCAGGATTAATAGCAGTGAACGACGAACACACCGAGTTATGACACTCGGGAAGTCCCAGGAAATATTAAACTGTCTTGGAACCAGTTAGAAAATTTTAAAAAGGAAACATGGCATGTCGACTATGAAATCGCCTCTGCTATCGAATGTAATCAATTTATCGCTGTCCACTGCGGAAGGGTCTCATTTAAGAAGCGCAAACCATCCAGCCGTAATACTTTGTCTGAGATTAGCCAATGACACAAAAGAATTTAGACGTTAACGAATGCAGAAAGAAAAACGCTTGCAACTTGCCTACTGCCCCTGGTCTTGGGCAGCCCGCATCCATCCACCGCCCGCCACTTTCTTTATTCAGTGCGAGCACGCGCGTGGCTGCGTGCGTCTAGGTCTCTTGTGGATAAAATTCACTGGGATGGACAGACTGACTAGCTGATTTTTTGGCATTTGTCATTCCTGTTGTCTCAGAATCTATGTTCAATGTCGTCTGTCTATCTGTATTTTCAGAGCAAATTCATATTATTTATGTTAAAACAATTCTGTTTAACTTTCTTGTAAGTACTTTATGTATAGACGATTTAAAACCTCGTAAGAGTTCACCTTCAAGAGCTGCTCACTTCCGCGATACAGTTAAAGGACTTCCTTTATTTTATTCCTTCTCGTTACAAAATGTATACAAGAACTTTGTTGACTAAGCAGTGATGCGTAGTATAGATAAAGAAAAAGAAAATGTTACACCTATGTACTATTTCAACTTGGTTTCTTAATAAATTGACTAGCTTTTGCCCGTAGTTCCGCCGTTAACAGTGATATTAGTTGATAACATCGGATGGAAATTATTGCTTCATTACCTCGAAAGAACATTGACATGATAAACATGAATTGGCACACAAAACTCATTATCGGTATGGTATCCAGGCACTTAGTATTACATATAACCTATGTAGTGATAAGACAAACTGTGGGATGTGTAAATACTATATACTTATAATGTAATATGTTCGGCGATATACATATAGGAATTTTATGTTATTTTATTTACGTCGCACAATAAGCCTTCAACTAAACTACCGATACACATAGTCGTCAACTGATGCGAACTTGAAATGTTCATTATTAAACGGAAAGACTGCACCAGCACCAACATACTTAGTATTTTATTTTGTATGGAGATGCAGGCCACCTCATATTTGATGAGGTGGACATGAGGTGAGGTCACGTACTCATATACAACATGCACCATACCCAATTCAAAACTTAGCGTTAAATTCTTTTTAAAGGTAACATAAATGTATCCTTAATTCAAGCAGTAAATAATTAATTCCTGACCTACCTGACTGCACTTGAGAATAATTTATTGTATCCAGTTCTCAATACGATGTCAACCGTATATGGTGCGCATTGTTACCTGCGTGTTTGCATTGCCTCTATATTTATGCGTCTCGTAACCCTGAATTCTTTATACAATTAATGGGTATTTACACTTAGATCAACTGTTCATTTGTAGCTTCTCCAATTATATGACACTTTCGCGGCTTTCGTTCTGCGCGTGTGAACTTCGACCTCGCGAAATGAGTTCAATGTCGTGCCCAAGGTTTGCACAGGGAACAGGTAGTGATACTGTAGCGTTTCTAACGGGCAAACTGCCAGATACCATGTCAAACATAAATCGACACTATTTTATACACAGAACGGCAGAATTTTACTTGTTTGTAGATACACGACCGTGTTTTTGTTAATGGTGATCTAGATTCTGTGTATTGTCAACTATCTACTTGTTATGCATACAGCAGAAGTGTGCCGATGGCATTATTGGGATGTAAGACAGACTTGAATTATTATATGTACTGATTTATTAATTCATCGTGTATTTGGTTAACTATTAAAATACCTACTCTAGTAACTTACTTTTGCATTATCGTGCCAGAAGTGGTTTTAATCTTCAAATAAAATAGGGCGTTTAATCATCTATCCAATTAGATTCCGGCTCTAAAAATATGTATTAGAAATCAAATTTTAGTTATGACTTCTGGAAGTTTAGGTTTCGTAAGTTTTTACACAGTAGCGCAGTGTCGGCTTAATCAATCAATCACATTTTTTTTATTTGTTAGTTTGCTGCATTACTTACTACAATGTTATTCGTGTTTAGGTTATAAAGTGGCACAATTAAACATTGTTTTAATATCAATTGCGATGAGATCATACCATAAGACACATACCTGTTTACATGTTTCTTTCAATGTGTTATTTGTTAAAGCAGGTGCAACGACTTATTTTAATTTAAAAAAATATAAACGTTATTGAACGTGAGTAAATTAATTTCGTTAGGTAATTTGCGATTAGAATAGTATCTGAAGATAATCTTGTATTTCTATATTATAATTCTTGGGTCAATAAGTGAATGAGTAAAGCTTAGCCCTAATAGAACAATCATTCTAATATTGTAAAGGTGAAGAGTTTGTTTAAACACGCTTATTATAAAAACAACTGCTATGCCACTGTAACTGTTGGATAACCCATTTATCGAAGAAGGCTTTATATCACGCTAACAGCCGAGTATCAATGAGAGATCTAGCAAAACGCTTTTGAGAAACATAGACGAGGTTCGATCAGCTAGTAACTAGATAAAATATATTATGTAGCTCTTGAAAACTATACTAGATAACGTAACAGTCTGTATATGTCCAAGATAATAAGAATGCAAAACACTTAATTTTTGCAACAACTTAATAAAAATGCGCACTTGGTATACAAATGAGGAGATTTACATAATTATCTTATGCATTCTTTCTGAAACTGACAGTTTGAATGAGAAACATAATTATATAATGTATATATAGAATATATTTCTCTGTTATTATTCTCTTATTTAACTGTATTTAGATAATTTGTCATTTTGAACGTTGTAAACATGACAAGACGTGGTTTTTACTTTGTTTAAGATAATTATTTTCGAATAATAGAGTTAGCAGCATTACTCATTTTAGTATATTGAATTAGAAAATATTGTAAAAGTAATTCCGTGACGCGCCACAAATATATCAGAAAGTATGTTTAACATACTTTCTGATATATTTGCCTACTCTAAATCCAAAGTCCAATCGCCGATATAAACATTTGTCTGTATGTACGTCGTTATCTCAGAAACTAGACAGACTGAGATATTATTATAACAGAATATGTGACCTCTTTCCTATTTACGTGTGTACTTAAAATACATGTAAACCTTATTTCTATACGACTGTAAAGAAATAGGTTTATGTATGTAGTAGATTACTAGAAATGTTATTTTGTGTATACCGTGTTCCAGAACATAAAAAATGAATTTAGTTACATTATCAACAAGGTGAATAACAGCGAAATCGGGTTTTTGTGTATGGATAATTTGTTAGTATCTTGTAATTATATTTGTATTATTAATTTATTGAGGATACATTTTAATCAATATCTATTACTAACAGACCCACGCAACCGCGTCTCCTATTGCCCGCAGCGTGATAATTTTCTCCCGTTTTTAAAACATTTTTCATTGGTGCCCCGCTCCTAGTGGTCTTAGCGTGATGATATCTTACTCTATATCTAACACTGAAAGATTTTTTCAAATTGGACCAGTAGTTCCTGAGATTAGCCCGTTAAAAGAAACAAACAAACTCTTCTGCTTTATAAATAGTTGATTTGGAGTTTGGGTGTGTTCTATCTATAATTTACAAAAAAAAAGTATATATGTATTTGTATCAGCTGTCTAGTACCCCATAACACAAGCTCTGCTTATCTTGGGACTAGATGGCGTTGTGTGCTTAGTTGTCCAAAATATTTATTTATTTATTTATTTATATTTATCCATTATTTCTTCTAAGATGGTAAATATTAAAATACTTAATTCTCACTCAAGAATCGCTCTATTTATTGCTGAAAACTACATTAAAATCAGTTTAGGACCAAGTTTAAAAGATCTAAGCTAACAGACACTGGAAACAACTTCTTTTTATTCTATGTAAAGATACGAAATCAATCTTTTTTCTTTATGAACAACACGCGAAGATCCAGTTCTAAGGTTTTTTTATATACTTAACATTTAGTTTACGTTGGAAAAACTAGTTGATTCACCCACATATATTTTGATAGTACGAGTATAAAAATGATGATACGGCCAGACAGACAACTTTGAGATATTAAATAAAACATGCTTCACCGTGGAACACTTTAGAGATATTCACTAAAATATTGTCTTGTTTGCACATTTAATTACTTAAGTGTTTTTATTTTACGAATAAAAAGAAATACTGCGTAGGTCGGTTTTTAAGAATTTTTATACGTTGAAGTTCTGTACCCTTTGCAGGACCTTTTCTTTTGTTTCTTTTGAGCAACCAAGACTATAATGAAAAGTCTGTAAAAAGATCCATAACCTTAACCCATTATGTCTATTGGATACATGTATGTAATTTTGTAATGTAAAACATGATAAAAAGAATTCTGACACGATTTAACGAAAAAAGATTGTAGGATAGTTTCACGCGTTAGTGTTACAAATCCTTCCGGGTGGTGTAACACAATGTCAGAAGGCCTAGTAAGTGTGTTCTTCATCTAGCGAACGCAATCGCAACGTCGAACGCGCTCACCGTTGAGAGCGACTCCACCGTGAGCGCGTTCGACGTTGCGATTGATGAAGATTTCAGTACGGGCCAATCGCAACGAACGCGGTCACCGTGACCATCCAGCAGATATGAGATAATCTCATACTATGCCTTCTGATTGATTATGCCTGTAGTATCTTAGGTACTAGAAAAGACAAAGATAGGCAATCTTTCGTGATGACGTGTATCACATTCAGAAATTCTGAGAATATTATCTAAAATTATACAAACTTGACCATTAAAGTCTGACGTTTGATCGTGACTATGCAATGTCTTTCTTAATGTGACTCATGCATTAAGATATAGGTACGAAATCGGGAAAAAAATCTATCCGTACATCTGTACAAATAAATAAAATTGGAGTGTCCGTTTGTAATATTAAAATAACGACTTTTTACTAAATGCATATGTATGTGTATACACGGTACATATACCAAAAATGTAGTTAAAAAAAATTTGTCTGTCTGTTTGTTCCGGATAATCTCTGGAACGGCTGGACCGATGTTGACGAGACTTTCACTGGCAGGTAGCTGATGATCCATGGAATCACTTAGGCTACTTTTTTTAGACTAACTTTGTCCCGCGGTACGACAATAACCGCGGGTAACACCGCGGAGTTCAGATTGTCAAGAATAAGTTCGTTCAATCAAGAACTTTAATTATTTAAGCATGAGTTTTAAGTATAAAACATTTTTAATAGATTTATTAATTTTGTTCTTGAGATTCTTTTTTATATATAGAATGGAAGTCTCGTAGTGGCTTAGTGCCAGATATTATGCCAGTACACTGTTTACTACGAGGAAGATAAGCCGTAGTAAAGCTTTAAAATATTAAAAAACATTCGCGATTGTTGTAAATAAAATACAAAAGAATATTTGGTATTAAAAAATATAAAATTTTGTAAAATTATGTTATAAACAAAAGAAATACGAACAGTCATCTAAAAAATAGGAATATATAATGAAACTTACCTGAAGTTTGCAATGTAATTTTGTGACCTATATTTAGCATAAGTGATAACGACAATGTGTGATAAGAAAGTGGTTGGCAGGTTCACGTTGCCAGCACGAGCTGATGCTGTAGTGGAGCTATGGAGAACGAAAATGGAGGAGGGCGTATTGTCCCCGGCGCACTTTCTGGACCATTGGAGGGTGACTGTTCCACGGATATATTCACCACAGCCGAACAGGACCTGCTTAGGTAAGCAAGACTTTACTTTTTAATATGACTTAGCAAATTTCGTGTTTGTTACCTGATACATGAAAATTATGTGTTATGTTAAGCAGCTTTGGTTCTCGAATTATTGTTATTGGGTTGATTGTCGAGTTCTAGAGTGAAATGCAGGTGATCAATGGTTAGTAGAAAATACGTATGGATCGCGAATTCGCTGTCCTACACTTGCACTAATCAAAGTGAATATGGGCCTTAAAAAAGCAAAGTTTAACCGTATCGTAGTAGATTTAAACTGCCCCTGTGGCGTAGTGGTAGCGTAATCGGCTGCTGTGCTTGAGGTCGCGGGTTCGATTCCCGGGTCGGATCAAATGTTTGTACGATTTGCTAATATTTGTTTCGAAGTTTGGATATTTTCTATGTATAATATGTATGTATTTACAAAAAAAAATCAGTTGTCTAGTACCCATAACACATGCTCTGCTTAGTTTGGGACTAGATGGCGTTGTGTGTGTTGTGTTAGATGTCCGAAAAAAAAAAAATTTAAAGCTGACCTCAACTTCGCTCAAGGCTGTGATAAAGATTATATTATTTATGATATTAAGCTTACAATTTTATAATGAAAAGCGTGACGTAAATTACAATGAAAACACATTGCGTGACAATGACCGATACTATGCTAACATTAACAGAGGATCTAAGGATAAATAAGGTGTTCTTCAATAAATATGTATAATAAAACCTAACCTCAGAAGGCTGAAGGAAAGCTCTTATTGAAATAATGTAGATTGATAAATATTTTATCTACTACTTTTGGTTTATCTGCTTTTATCTGCCATGTAATCAATATATAAAGTTTTATAATGCGATCAAGTTTTGACCTTTTACTTATCTTTAAAGGAAAAGGAAGCTTGTTTTAAATAATATGCCATAAAAAAAAAGCTTGAGTCTGTCCTGAAAATTTCTTTGTTAAAAACTAAAGTAACAATGCATCGAACATATTAAATTTCTAACTAAAAAAGTAAGACGTATTAATTGACGTTCACCTCCTGTCCTTAAACGGGTAATTCAAGTCAAACCTGTTTTGCTAGTGAATGATTTCATTGTAGTTTACCAAAAGGTCGGGCTTTAAAAACTGAATTTATTGTACAAAATTATCGCCCTTTTACAATACTGACGTCAAAAGCTTTGAGCCATAGGGTAGATTTACACTTTCGCTTCTTTAATGTGCATGCTGATTCATTCATCATGTATGTGTGATGTGTAAATAAACAAATAAAAACAGAAGTATATGTTACTACTCATTGAGTTCACACGTAGCCAGTACAATAATCACATAAACTGGCTTGGTGGCGCAGTGGTAGCTTACGCGACTGCTGTTCTTGAGGCCTCGGGTTCGATTCCCGGGTCGGACCAAATGTTTGTATGATCTGCAAATATTTGTTTCGGAGTTGTTGTTTTCTATGTATAATATGTATGTATTTACAAAAAAAAAAGTATATAAGTATTTATATCAGTTGTCTAGTACCCATAATACAAGCTCTGCTTAGTTTGGGACTAGATGGCGTTGTGTGTTAGACGTCCGAAATATTTATTTATTTATTTACATCATCACATTACATCAGCAGCATTTAAAAGTCCATTGCTGGAGGTAAGGAGGTTTAGCCTTCTACCTTCTACTACATACCACGATGCCCAGACGGCTTGGTATATGGTTTGTTTGAAGTTTTCCTTCTCTTTATTATTTTTTTTTTTTTTTTTTTTTTTGGCCCTGCCATAATGACTCTACTCTGCCTGATGGAAAGCATAAGCAAAATCCAAGAGTGATCGTCACCATACTGCGAACGCATTGTCTAATGCAACAATGCAGCATGGTGACCCACACCATGGCGGGCTAGTGATGCTTTCGCATCATTGGGCCTCCGGTCTCGCACTCACCAACGAAACACGACAGCATGATCGCTGTCATTTTACGTTGATTTTCTGTGCGAGGGTAGTACCGCCCCGGTCTTTACTTTGTTTTGTTTGTTCCCTAAGTCGCTCCCCACGGCACCCATGAATAGGGGTGATGAGACTTCGTATTCTAAATCCATTACTACATACACAAGTACAATAATCATCAACAACTTATAATGTCCCACTACTGGACTCGGGTCTTCTCTCAGGAGAGGGTGAAGGCCATACGTCCGTTCGTACAATAATACCACATGGCAAATTCAACAATTATTTCCGAGTCAAAAGTCTGTCCGAAGTCAATAACAAGTTTAAATTTTAATGACTATGCTGTTATAATGTATGCAAATCGTATTCTTTTTGAATCGATCTAACAAAAAGATTAGTCATTTATTTCACGAATAAATTTAATTTCGCAGATTTATTATATAATTTTATGTGGGGTCGGCTAACAAGGTCAAATTTCGACTAGATATACTGGTTTATGTTATAATAGTCATCTGAAATATGTTTTTAGTTAATTAGGTGCCAAATTGTCGGGATCGAAATTCACTATACATATTCGTGCTCTATTCATTAATTTATAAGCCTATAAAATCAATTGCGGATTAAAAGTAACGCACATATATAATAAATTATGGCACCCATTTGCGTTTGGTGTCGGAAGAAGAATACAATGTCACCATCCCTAATCGAGTCGATTAAGAGAACATACTACACTAGACAACAACATTGCAAAGAGAAGAACCGAAAGAGAAGAAACGTCTGACCAGCGTGAAGCAAGGCAAATAACCTCTGGACCTAGAGCATAGGAGAGGCGGTGGAGTATTACAATCCATTGATTTGCGTTTAGTTCTGAATTATCTACCTGCATAATTTAGTGTGAAGTGTTAAATAGAGCATGACAGCGCTCAATGGTATTTGTCTAAAAATAGATTACCTGATCGATGTTCGCACGGTGCTATATGGTTCTTGTGGATGGATGGATAGAGCGGCAAATTATATAGCAATGTATGTTTCACTCACAATTCCAACAGTCGGATTGTCTGAATTATTATGATCTATACAAATAAATAAAATTGGAGTGTCTCTTTGTAATATTAAAAAAAACGGATTTTACTTAATGCATATGTATGTATACACGATACATATACCAAAAATGTAGTTAAAAAATTTTTTGTCTGTCTGTCTGTCTGTTTGTTCCGAGTAATCTCTGGAACGGCTGGACGGCTTTTGACGGGACTTTCACTGGCAGGTAGCTGATGACCCGGGGGATAACTTAGGCTATTTTTTTTAGACTAACTTTGTCCCGCAGTGTTACTCGCGGTACAACAATAACCGCGGGTAACACCGCGGGGTTCAGCTAGTCGTATATAAAACTTCATCAACAGTCTTTACAAGCCCACTGCTTGACTTATCCGCCACCACACGGATAGTCAGAATAATACTCCTCCCCTCACCTTCCTCCCCATTCCCCACAGGCCGGCAACGCACATGTGACGCCTCTGGTGTTGCGGGTTTCCATGGGCGGCAGTAATCGCTTACCATCAGGCGATATGTCTGCTCCTTTGCCCCTATTCCATTAAAAAAAAATAACAATAACCTTTTTCAGAATAATAATTAACTAAACATGTTGTGACTCAAACTTGTAGCTAGATAGTAAAAGTTTATTTTACCACTGAAATTGTTATAATTTTTTCATAACATTATGTAGACTAATGGCTTTTGCTTATAAACTATGTTAAAGCAGGAATTAAATGCGAACATTTCTTTGGAAACTATTCAGATTATTACATTATGCTCCCTGAAATACTATTTAATGGCTAAGCGTTGCCTATCGCGTCACATCACTTCTTCGATTATGTAAACGTCTGCGATAATGACGTAATGGTACTTGGTACTGATAAAAATATTCTATGATTATGGAATGTGATTTTATCATGAGTTCAATATTAATGAGGCAGTTGATCGAACTTGTAGTGAAGTTGCTAATGTAAAAAGTAAAAATTATTAGTAAGATTTAAGTATTTATTTATAAGTTCTGAACATAGGCCTCTTTGTAGAAATAATGTTTAAACAAATATGTCGAAAGTATATAAACACACCAGTCGTAACTAATGTCATTTAATTCAAACATTTACTTTTACAATCACGTTAATTACGATAAAGGGTTTTGTGTTGATTGATAGTAGATTTGAACGTGTTTGAAATATGTACAATCAAAACGCTTTAATGACTTAAATGTGGCTATATTGATGTCTTTGTGTATAGCAGATTATCAGAACAATTAACTTCCACACGCGAGCTTCTAATGACGTACAATTCATACAGGCCATACTAAAATAATTTTAGGTAGGTACATACAGTATCGATTACAAAGTATAGATACTTTACCTACTCGTAAAAGTATTGATACTTCAAAGTATCGAGTACTTTTATTACCAAGGCCTAATGGCGAGCTTTTTTTTTGACGGTTTGGAATTGCCATAAGTTCGCTCATTGAGTAAAAGTATCAACTGCAAAGTATCGAGTAAAAAAGTATCGGTATCGAAAGGAAAAGTAGTACTCGATACCACAGAGTATCTATACTTTTTTCGTGTCCCTAGGTACATATGAATACTAACAATACACGTTTCTTGATTCAAGATTTTATTGTGTTTAAGCTACTTTGTTTTGTGCTTAATTGCGTGATATCCAAAGTTACCCGTGTGACGGATTCAGAATACCGAGTGTCATCAGCCGTATCCGTGGTCCCGAAACCTTGACAAAAACGCTATATAAACCGGTCTGTTCGATGTTATATAGTACTAGCCGACCCACGCAACCTCGTTTGCGTCTTCTATTGCCCGTAGCGTGATAATTTTCCCCCGTTTTCGAAACATTTTTCATTGGTGCACCGCTCCTATTGGTCCTAGCGTGATGATATATAGCCTATAGCCTTCCTCGATAAATGGGCTTTCTAATACTGAAAGAATTCGGATGATGAAACAAATCGGACTAGCTGTTCCTGAGATTAGCTCGTTCAAACGAACAAACAAACTCTTCAGCTTTATATATTAGTATAGATTCTAAAACCTTCTTTCTAAGGACTGATGAGCTATAGACTATGAAAGCATCCATTTATTTGGCTGTGGAAGGAACCTTTGATGTATTCATAAAATAAATACTACTAATCAAAATTCATTTTTATATTACTTATTTTACAGACTGGTCATTTGACGAAGAACTAGCGGCCAAACTTCTCATTCAGCCGCTAGAGCAATTTGTGTGGGGTAACAGTGATGGGTCACAACCCGCACTGCCCAGGCGGTCTACACTCTGCGGAAGAGTATTCAAGCAGGGCGACCCTGCGTACAGTTGCCGAGAATGCGGTAAGGCCAGAATACTATTTCTAGATTAACAACACTGTATTGTTTGTAATAATCACAGTATCTATGTAGAGAAGTTATTGTATTCCTAATTCGTGCATTTTTCAGAGTTGTTGATTATATTTCATAGTGTTTGTGCATTTAAAATTTAGAATAAATTTATATTACCTGCAGGGTATTGCCAGAGACTAAAAATATTATAGGTTCTGTCCTCCATAGCAAACATGTTTTGTGCACCTTTTAAATGTATTATTAAATGTGTTTAATGTTTTGAATTTTATGCAACTCATTTAAATAAAAACAACAAACAGTATAAAACAGCTATTTGTAAGGTTCGAAATCTATAAATAAACATATTTAATTTGTACAAACCAGTATTGATGCGTTCTTAAAAACCTTGGGTTGGGGACAGTTGGGGTCAATGTTATATACAGGTTTGTTTTTGCTGCATTTTTATCCGATTGCAGCGAAGCCAAAAGGAAAGGTAATAGTTTTGACAGTCCATGTATGTTTGTATGCTCCAACGTAACGCCTAGCTACTAAAGCGATTTTTAGGAAAGAGGTGACAATAGATTCGTAATGATGGCCCAGGTGACATAGACTATATAAATTTACCAAAAGTTTTACATTTTTTTTTTCTTGTCGGCTAAATAGTACACTTAAATAATCTTAATTAGGAACGTACATAGGCATTTGAGTTTAAGTCTATAGATTACGTACAACTTTATTTTAAACTAGCCTTTGCCCGCGGCTCCGCCCGTAAGCATCTCGGTTATCGAGGTAAATAGTAGCCTATGTGTTATTCTGAATGTATAATTTAAGTTACTCAAAAGGATAATCTAAATCTGTTTTGTAGTTTTTAAGTCAAAGAGTAAAAAACCATCCAAACACCCATTTTCGCAAATTTGTGAGGGATGGATGTTTAAAAATGTGTTACATTAGCAGCATTTTTTTTTGCTTTTTGGGTGCCTAAAATTCATTTATATTATGATATTTTTGTCGATGTAAAGATGTCCCCATAAATTTTTTGATACCTTACCTGGGTCTTAATAGGTGTTTTATTAATCGTCAAGTTCTGTATTTCGAGCATCAAACATGTATATATTTGTAATTTGAGGTTTATTCGTCAACTTTTCTAATTAATTTTGTTTTATTTTTTCCCTGGCAGGCATGGACAACACATGCGTCTTATGTGTGGAGTGCTTCAAGGTGTCAGCTCACAGGCATCACAAATACAAGATGGGTCAGTCAAGCGGTGGAGGCTGCTGCGACTGTGGCGACACGGAGGCTTGGAAACGAGATCCCTTCTGCGAACTTCATGCTGTACGTGATATGTTCTAGAGGCTTCCATATAGTTATTTTCATATTACTGACTTATATATAGTACAAAAATCCGTATCGAGTTTTAGCAAATAGTAATTGATTGTTAAATATCTATGCTAATATTATAAACTGAATAGTTTGTTTGTGTTTGAACGAGCTAATCTCAGGAACCCCGAGTCCGATTTGAAAAATTATTTCAGTGTTAGAAAGCCCATTTATCGAGGAAGGGTATAGGCTATATATCATCACGCTAAAGCCAATAGGAGCGGAGCACTAATGAACAATGTTTCAAAAATGGAGGAAATTTTCACGCTACGGGCAATAGAAGACGCATATGAGGTTGCGTGGGTCAACTTGTAAGAATATAGAATGGTATGATTGTGTATTGTACAGTACAAGTGTTTGTATTTTTGCGTGACCGTCATGCGTAAATGAATAGAAATATGGATGGGAGTACATGTGTGTATCTGTTTTTTTCTATTACAGGTCATTCCAGAAAATGGAAAACCTAATAATAATAGTAAATTGCAACTAATTAGCATTACTTCTGGTAACCAAATTCTCAAGAAAATTTTCCATGTTACAAAACTGGCTTCAGTTTTAAAATAAAATTGTAGTACTACTTATTAATATAGGAACTATTTTATCCTTAGGCTTCGGAAGATGACAATCAAGCTGAGGCGAATATGAAACCAGAGGTGGTGGAGAGGATGAAAATCGTAGCTTCTGTTTGCCTGTCGTACTGTCTCCGACTTTTGACACGCGACCACGCGCCTGGCCTTCCGAACGATCTCAGGTAAATAACTGCTAACGATAATAAAAGTCAGAGGACCTAGTGTGAGCTTTTTTCGCGTACACTCAATCGTCACTGAAATGAAATTAAATAATTTATTCTGCAATTAGGTTAAATGAACACTTATGCAAGTTAAACTTTTTTTATAAGACGAATTCTGCCTTTCTTAACCGGACTAGCACTGAGAAGAAAGGACGAAATAAACTCCGGGATCATCTATCCGTGTAGCGGTTTAGAAGTTAATATATTTACGAAGATATTTAGATCTAATTAATATCTCATTGTTCCAGACTAAAAGACGCAGAGCGAGACTTATTACAGATATTGGATCAGCCCGATTGCTACTGCACTGTGCTATACAATGATGAAACCCACACATTTGATCAGGTATACTGTATTTTTATGAACAAACTCTTATTTATAGAGTTTTCTTCTGTACAAGGGTCACCGTAAAATCATCGCTAAATATAAAAATGTAATGATATTTCTGTGTTTGTTTTAAAAACTCAAAAATTAAACAAACTCAAATTTGACACAATGTAGAAAACAATTTAATTATTGTTTTGAAAAGTTCTTCGCGCTAAATTTATTCCCATTTCTTACCAGTACAACCACAGCCGTGGTTTACTGCAGCATACTGCCACACACTGTACCATATATACACATTGTAATCAAAACATGTAGTTCGCATTAGATCAATAGCTTTTAATAATAATCCTCACTTCCGAAAGTAATAGTGTTAATAGTTACACCAAGTTATAACTAAAATAATAGATTAATAAATAATTTAATTGAGCTAGTATAATTCTTAGGTATTAATATTATTGCATTTGAATTATTTTAGGTTATAACAACTCTAGTGAGGGTAACAAAATGCAATCAGCGAGACTCCTTAGAACTGGTGAGTCTCATCGATCGCGAAGGACGAGCCTTGGTCAAATGTAACTCTTTCCAAGTTTGTGATAAACTCAAGACCGATATTGAAATGTAAGTGTTTTATTATCATTGTTTAAAATTAGCACTTGGTTTTACACAAAAAAGTAATTATCATTTATAAAAAATAATTTTGGGGGTATTAATGAATACACAAATCGATTTGAAAGTAGTATAGACAGGCACTTAGACTAAATGGTTTTAGATCTATTTGTATTTCTTTTTATAGATTATTTGCTGTTGCACATGTATTATCGACAAACGTGAATGATGATCCACTTTGCCGATATGTCGTTTGAAACTGTTAATTCAACAAAATTGTCCCGTCCCTCCTTTACAGTGCATACCGCACGTTTAGGACGATTTAAATATTAAGCAAGCGACGTCAATACTGGTCGGCGATCTAAGCAATTTTTACCTTTATCTCTCAGTATGTAATATATTAGACTATAACTCAAAATAAATGCTTTTTTGGAAACTGCTACAGGTAATTCTCAATGTAATTAAATGACAGATATCAAGGTTGGTACCATTGACATGCATATTAACGCGAATTGAAAAAGTAACTGTAAGAAATTAAGCTTATGGTGGGTCACGGTTCAAATTTGTCGATAGTACTTAGAAGTAAATAATAGTGGACAATAGGGAATACTCACGTCTTTTGTATTTCTTAATCTGATCATTTACATCTCTATAACATAAAAAAATATAAATAGGCTTGAAAATAGTCAAACTAATTTTCAAAGTGAAATTTAAAACATTGACTAAATTTGAGCCATTTAAACGTCTCCATTTTGCGCGCGTTTTTGAACAAATCCAATGACGTCATTGTCATTTCGTGTTTGTTCACTATTGAGTGTTTCAGTTATTTTATACTTATTTACAGTTTTAATTGCTATAAAAATCAAGGAAAAAGTTATTTTTTCTCGCAAACACCACTATCACAGTAGGAATTTCTACGCCGATTATTTCGATAATGTAACAATCGACGTCTTATTTCGTTTCAACCAACAGGACGCGTTTTGTTGAATTTCCCTCTCTTAATTTTTACTTTTTATTTAATATTTTCCGGATTTAAATAATCACTAAATAAAAGAAATACCTTTTAAATATATTGTAAAGACAATAAAGAATGTAGAAAAAAATATTTGAGACAAATGAAAATTTTATGCATATTCCCTATTGTATAATGCGCATTGTTATAATTGAATTCCTAAATTAATTAGTACAAACCCTTTTTATTAATGGGCTAACTCCAAAGTATAAGAAGTTCCTCTTATAGCAGTAGGTGCAAATCAAACAAGGGATTTGTTATTTTAAAACCTATGAATTAGTCTCCGTTCACTTGTAAATATGTGTAAAATCGCTCAATCTGTTGTAAATTTACGTTTCGAAGAAGAAACTTGCCAAAAAGTTGACTTTAAAATACCCAAACCCCAACTACCATAAGGTATTTACATAAAGTCGTTTTACAAATTGACTATATATAGCTATAGATAATATTTTTATGATAGCACTTATGTGTGGCTTTCCTTGTTTCATTTTTAGCGTAATGTTAACGTCAGCTATCGACAAATATCTAATACAAACGCTTTTATTTCTCACGCAACTAACAACGCGTAACGGTGGCATATTTAACATTAATGAGTAAGTGATTTTATACATATTTGCACGTGATGCTTCAACATTTGTACCGAAACTTACTGCTCTTTGTGGAATGCACACGACTGATAACTGTCAAAGAAAAATACAAACAAAATTGTTACTTGACTATCTAGTAATAAAGTCCATTTTTGTGCCTACTATATACTAGGCAGGCACGCGTAGGTGTAATATGCTTATTTCTAATACTTAATCTTTCTTTATATTGTTTTAAACTTTCATGGTCAGTAACATTAAAATGGGAATCTGCGGGATTGCTACCATGTACCTTTTTGTTTATGAGTATCCGATATTTCGGCGCTGTTGTGTATATATAATATGTCACACTGCTGCATCATTGTTTGTCAACTAACTTTTTCATATACCGAGGCCAATACTATCTTCAAATAGATGGAGTAGCTATGGGTAGTCCAGTGGCTCCAGTGGTTGCAAACATTTGGATGGAGTATTTTGAAGAGAGGGCACTCGCCACGGCACCCACTGAGATTAAATTGTGGAAAAGGTACGCTGATGACGTATTCTGTGTGTTGCGAGGTAACAGACATGATGTGGAATCCCATCTGACTAATTTAAATAGCATCCATCCGAAGATTAACTTCACTTACGAGATAGAGGAAGACAGAAGCCTGGCGTTTTTGGACGTAAAAATCGGGGTGCGGAGCGACGGTTCACTGAGTCACTCTGTCTTCAGAAAGTCAACTCATACTGACCGCTATCTCAAGGCAAGCTCTCATCATCACCCGAGACACATTGGTTCCGTGGTTACCTCATTGATAAATCGTGCATATGATTTATGTGACGAGCAACACCTAAACCAAGAGCTCGAGCATGTTCGGTGCGTCCTGCGGAGCAATGGATATAGGGTGAAGTTCCCATCTAGACACAAAGTCAAACACCAGAGAAAGGACAAGGTGGACAGACAACCAGCATTTCTGCCCTATATAAAAGGAGTGACAGACAAGATCTCAAACGTACTTAAAAAGTTTTCACTTAATACTGTCCTCACTCCATTCAGAAAAGTGGCACAATGTCTCCGATCCCCAAAAGACAGTTTCCCCTTGGAGAGGCCTGGTGTCTACAAGATTGACTGCAGCTGTGGGAGTTCATATATCGGCCAAACTAAACGTACTATCGCGTGCCGCATGAACGAACACATAAAAGCGGTCAAAAACAATGACAAGCAGAAATCGGCAATCGCGAAGCATTTGATTGACTCGGGCCCCAATCACTGGATTGAGTTTCATAACCCACAGATAATTGCGACAGAACGCCACTACATACCTAGATTGGTCAGGGAAGCGATTGAAATTACGAAATACAAAAATTTCAATCGTGAGGATGGGTTTAAATTGTCAAATGTCTGGAATCCAGTAATTCGAATGTGCAAAAACCGGCGTAATCAACAAAACATAGTTTCGCGATCGGATACTGTTAGTGTTGTGTGTCGAGAACAGTTACGAGTAAACAGTGAGTTAGTGAACAGTGGTACCGGGGACAATCGTAATAAAAGACTACGAAGGAGGGTAGACCGATATGTCTGCCAATAACAGCCCACCCGCAAGATCTTCAGTTACTCCGTGATCATGGCACTTGCAACAGCGCCGAAATATCGGATACTCATAAACAAAAAGGTACATGGTAGCAATCCCGCAGATTCCCATTTTAATCTTTCTTTCTCTGTCTATTATTTTTCCTGATTTCTAATACTGGGGACGTCTTTACTGTGAGAAGGTTCTATCTTTACATTACGTGTGTTGGTTGTTACAAAATCATTGTATTGCAAAAGGGATAACACAAAAGATTCAGCTTGATACTCAGACACCAAAGCAAAATTTATCAGAATGCTTGTTTCGTGAAAGCAATTATGCCACAAGAAGCAGGGTTACCAACCTAGTTGAGGTCGTCAACTCTGCTCCATGTGGCATAATGAAGGTTAAAAATTTCTCATAGTAAAGATTACCTCACTATTTTAAACTAATAACGAGCACGTCTTTACTACTGTCCTATCCGAATGTATATTCTTTTAGGCTAAAGTATCAAAACCAATACATAGATACGTATAGCAACTTGAGATCGCAGTAAAAATTAGTAACTGCGGAATTCTTTTAAAACATAACATTTACTTCTCTTACTAAACTAAAGGACTTAGTATATTATGTCCTGAATGTTAATAATTAAAAAAGCCTGACACGTACATCCCAATACGTATAAACACGTGCCCGTTAAACGGTGTCTGTGTGGGGTGACGTACGATGTTGGCTCAGCTGCACGGCGATGTTCGAAAGGTTCACTTCGCGCCACGGGCCCAGCCTCAAGGTGCTCGTCATGCACGCGCACGTCATCGCACACCAGACCTTCGCCATGAAGATGCTGCATTGGTGAGTTCTTTTTTTTTATTTATGCGATTTGGTCTGTATAAATAAACTATACTTTTATAGGCAGGATTAGATGGAGAGTAAATTGATCTAAGTCGTCATCGACATGATCACCAGCCGTCATATTTTACACAAGAAAAAGTTTCAAAAACTTCAATGACTACGTTAAAACTTATGATAAAATTTATTTAGCTTATGGCATCCGAGCCATTATTACGAATCTATTGACATCCCATTCCTTAAAACTTGTTTTAATTGTTATTTGTGAGTTCGTAGTGACGATTGTTTTTGTATGATAGTCTAAAATGTGTATGTGTGAAGATTTCCCCTGAAAAATGTCTGAATGTTTTGTATCGGAAAAGGACGCTATGGCTACTCCACGCCGTTCGGTGGCCCGTGTTACTCTACGAGAGATACAAATGAATTATTATTAATTTAATCATATACTTGGTCAGGCTGCAAAACTTCGTTAGCCAGGAGCCCAGTCTCCGTCTAGCGGTCAGTCAGATAGCTCTTGGTGAAGACGCATGGGGAGCGAACACCTCAGTGGCTGGTGGAGGAGGAGTCGCCTGCGGCGTGATGCAGAACGATTCAAGAATGTGGAAAGCAGCTCGAACCGCTTGGCATCGGCTTCTGATTGCCACTACCCTAATGGACTATACTACTAAGAGAAGCATGGCTATATTATTTACTAAAAATTATGGTATGTATATCTATACTTGTAAAATAGTAAGTCCTGACTGACTGACTGATTCATCATCGCCGAGTGTAAACTATGATAGTTAGGGCTATGAAATTTGGTGAGTAGGATCATTTTATTGAGTAAACAGCCACTAAGAAAGGAATTTTGGAATTACTTCCCCTAAGGGGGTGAAATAGGGGTTGAAAGTTTGTATGGAAGTCCGTCATTTTTTAAGTTAGAAACCTGAAACTTTACTTTTGGGCTGCTGATTAAAAATGAATAAACATGTATTTCAGCGTTATTGGATATTCTACCCCTAAGGGGTGAAATAGGGGTTGAAAGTTTGTATGGAAGTTCGTCATTCTTTAAGTTAGAAACCTGAAACTTTACTTTTGGGCTGCTGATTAAAAATGAATTAACACGTATTTCAGCGTTTCTGAATATTCTACCCCTAAGGGGTGAAATTGGGGTTGACATTTCGCATTTAGGTTAGTCTGGAAGTCCGTCATTTTTGAAGTTCGAAACATGAAACTTTGTTTTTGGGCTACTGATTTAAAATGAGTAGATCCGTATTTAAGCTTTATTGGATATTCTACCCCTAAGGGGTGAAATAGGGGTTGAAAGTGTGTATGGAAGTTCGTCATTCTTTAAGTTAGAAACCTGAAACTTTACTTTTGGGCTGCTGATTAAAAATGAATAAACACGTATTTCAGCGTTTCTGAATATTCTACCCCTAAGGGGTGAAATAGGTGTTGACATTTCGCATTTAGGTTAGTCTGGAACTCTGTCATTTTTGAAGTTCGACACATGAAACCTTGCTTTTGGGCTACTGATTAAAAATGAGTAGATACGTATATAAGCGTTTCTGGATATTCTACCCCTAAGAGGTGAAATAGGGGTTGAAAGTTTGTATGGAAGTTCGTCATTTTTTAAGTTCAAAACATGAAACTTTGTTTTTGAGCTACTGACTAAAAATGACTAGATAACTATTTAAGCGTTTCTAGATATTCTACCCCTAAGGGGGTGAAATAGGGATTGAGAGTTTATATGGAAGTTCGTCATTTTTTAAGTTAGAAACATTGAACTATATTTTTGAGCTACTGATTAAAAATGAGTAGACACCCGTTAAAGCGTTTCTGGATATTCTACCCCTAAGGGGTGAAATGGTTAGTCTGGCAATCCGTCATTTGTGAAGTTCAAAACATGAAACTTTGTTTTTGGGCTACTGATTGAAAATGAGTAGATATGTATTTAAACGTTTCTGGATATTATACCCCTAAGGGAGTGAATTAGGGGTTGCAAGATTGCATGGAAGTCTGTCATTTTTTGAGTTAGAAACATAAAATATTATCTTTGGGTTACTTATTAAAAACGAGTAGATACATATTTAAACGTTTCTGGATATTCTACCCCTAAGGAGAGAAATACATAGGCATTGGCATTTCATATATAAGTTAGTTTGGAAGTCCATCATTTTTTAATTTAGCAGCCTGAAAACTTTCGTCTTTATGTTTCTGATTACAAATAGGCGAATACTTATATCAGCATTTACGCAAATTCTGTTCCTAAAGATGGGATGAAATATGGGTCGAATGTTTGTATGAAAGTTCTTTTTAATGGGTTATTTATCAAAAATAAATAAATAGGTTTAAAACATGAATAAATTAATGTTTAAAACATGAATACTTAATACATACTTTTACACAGTTTTAATTAAATACATATAACAAACTTTCACGCGGGCAAAGCCGCGGGCAACAGCTAGTTAGGTATAATCAGTCATTCTTTATCATTAACTATTAGATTTCATTACATTGATAGATTACCTCGACAATCACTTTTTCACCTTTAGTTAATACAGAATGTAATTATTTAAGTATATGAAATGAATCCCAGATGTAAATGACAGGACCAATTTGGATAATTCTTTTAGTGTTAAATAGCCCAAGCATCAAAGAATTTTTTTGCAAAATCGGGGCAAATTTAAAAAATTTTTCGAGACGCAGAGTAAGTGGCGCGTGTTAACTAGTCTACTAGTATGAATATCAACGACCGTTCCAGATACTCGAATTCCTGCAAAATATTATTACACATATCTTTAAAACGTCTAGGATATGAAACTATTATAATTACTAACACTTGGTTTAGCCTGATACAAAATCTTATAAGATTTCTACGCCACCTGACGGTGAGAGTATTGAGTCCTTGGTACAAAGTAACTTTGTTTAGTTAAGAAAAGATAAAAAATGGATCCTAGAAGCTCATTAACTCCCTAGGAGGCTTCTACACATCTGCAAATAACCGGGTTGACTCAGAATTTAAATAGCATTTAGATTCTGAGTCAACCCGGCTATTTCCCGGAACTCACCACCAATATCTTTTTAACCAGTTTTACTAGATACTTTAGCCAGATTCAGGAAAATTAACCATTTTCTCTTATATCCAGGTTCCATACTCAAGGACTTCATACGCGATGATCACGACCACTCGTTCTCAATATCATCGCTTTCGGTCCAGCTGTATACCACACCGACCTTGGCTCACCATCTTATAGCGAAACATGACGCTCTTTTTGTAGTGCTGAACACCTTCGTCAGCGAATGTAATCGAAGGTGTAATAATGTGAGTTCTCTCGATTAATATAGCTACTTCTTGTATCCAGTTTCTTATCTCCCGTATTAATTAATTTGGCAATTTTGTAAATTAATTTTGAAAATAAATTGGTTTTACATTATTTAAAATTAACATAAAAACAAGTTTATTATACAAAATTTTAAAGAAACAGCGTTATTTTTTTTCCGAGACTTTTGTGATATTATCAGTAGTCATACCACTTAACATTTTGTGACGTTAATATAATCAGGAATAATAATCTGGTATTCTTGTAACACCTTTTGAAACTCTAAATATTGTAGTAATACTAGATTCACTATTTTTTCTATTAGGTAGGTATTTTTTTTACAATATTCCGTTTGCGTTAAGAAAGTAATGACGGGTCGAGCAAGCCCCGCCCCCTTGATCAATCAGGTTTCAAGAAATTATTGTTTCGTATGAACGCTTGGAAACTACCCCCTATACAAGATGATATTCTATTCTTCTGATACAAACGTAAATGTCATTGGAAAACAGACAGGAGTGAGGTCATCTCAACACTAAGTCACGTGGTCAAAAGAAAATATAACCAATAACACAAGAGAGTGGTGCTAGCGATTGTAGAAAGAGAATTGACACGAAACACTAAAAACTTGGCTAAAGGAGCTGATTGGTTAGCTTGCAGGGTTTGATTGATGTGTCACTATTGTCTAACCACGATTGAATTATAACTGTATTTAAAATGTGCAACTAATTTTTGTCTATTAGTGAGGGAAAAGAATATAACCCTAATAGTATAAAAATGTCTGACAGGGACGCCTGGAGTTTGACCGCAATCACGTACCCATGGCGTTCAAACGCGCTCAGTTCATTCTATACGACGTCAAGTACCTGCTCAGTTCGGTGCCGACCACATTCGATGATGAACTCCGAAAGGGGTTCATGCACGGAATGTCGTTGATGCTGAACTTGCTCGTTATGATGCAAGGAATGGACTCTGTTGTGAGACAGGTAATTAGTTTAAATTACTTTGCATTTGCTTAGGGCCAATTTCACCAGTTCCTGATAATTTTTTAGATAGTCCATATATGACACTATTTGACTGCATTGGTGGCGCAAGTCGTAGCGTATACAACTGCTATGATTGAGTTCTCGGGTTCGATTGGTCGGACCAAATGTTTGTATGATCTGGAAATAATTGCTCAGGGAGTTTGGGTGTTTTCTATGTGTGTTTTATATCAGTCATCTAGTAGCCATGGTACAAGCTCTAGCTAAAATTTCCATAAATTATTAATAACATAAAAGAAATTAGGGCATAATGAATGAATAGATATCACTTAAATTACGAAGTTATAAAAAAGAATATACCTTAAGCAAATGAAATTAAGGTTCATAATAGTACTATTTAATAAATATAATATCAATATTCAGATTGGCCAACACATGGAATACGAACCTGAATGGGAGTCAGCGTTCAACCTACACGTGAAATTAGCCCATAGCATCACGCTATCCCTCGAGTGGTGCGCGGCAGAGAAATCGTTGGCAGCCGCTGTATACCGCATGGCGCTGAGGAAACACAGCGAGAATTATACACCCCCACCTAAAGTCGTACGAGGTAAGGAATTAGTTCGACAGATTCGTGCAGGTAAATGAATATTATAATTTCAGTTATTGAAAGTCTTCCCTAGACATATATATGCCTAGTATGGTGGTTGTCTTTTCAAAGCAAATAATTAAGAATAATACAAAAAACGCTTTTTTAAAATTGTTAAAATTTCATTTAGTTATAATGGTCTGATTTTACTAGATATTATTAAAAAACCCATCTTTACATGTGCGCACGGATTAAGGTTTTGGTGATAACAAACACACAATAAAGGTATTGGTAAAGAAAAATGTAATTTATTGACTTTTTAATATTTATTAACCAAAATATATAAGTAACTAGTTTCGTCCCGCGGCGTATACAGATAAACGTTCCTTATGGATAACTCTATCTACTGCTGAAAACTACAATAAATCTATTAAATACTTTGTGTTTAAAAGATCTAAACGATCGGACAGCAGAAGCGACTTAATTTTATACTATGTAAGGGAATTTTGACCAGTCATAATAATATTAAAGAGTATGTGACCATCATAAGCTTCTCATTATGCACAGAGATGGGTGAGCAGAGCGCGTCCGTGATCCCGTACGACGTGTCGTGTGAGCCCGTGTCCATCCACCGGCCGCTGTCGCGCTACATCGCCGGCCTCCACCTGCTGCTGCACCAGCACGGCCTGGCCTACCACTCGCGAGAGTTCGACCGCCAGGACAAGCCCAAGCCAACGCCTGAGGAACTTATCGGTAACTATCTGACTGCATGGTTAAACACTCATATACTGAACCGATCCATTTTATTAAAATACTTAATAGATATTAAACAAATACCGCTATTTAGAAACTGAGTTTCTTTCTTTGTAGCCGTTTCATGTATGTTACAAACTCCTATGTAAAACAGGATATATGTTGTCTTTTGAAACAATATCAGTGAAAAAAAAAACCTTGAACGATGTCTTAAAAAAATACTCGTTCTATTAAAACCCCTAAATCCTAATGAGTCTAACATAGTTGAAATATTCATAATTATGACTAATGTTAAATTACAGTCCATTACTTTTTTTTTGGAGCCATACTGGTCAGGTTTTTCTTATCGCGAATGGACTATAATGTTAAGCTGCCCTAAAAATACATATATATTTCTGTGTGCAGAACCTGTGCTGCAGACTATGGCGATGGTGGGACAGGTCCATGCGGGCATGTGGCGCCGCAATGGGTTCGCACTCATCAATCAGCTCTACTTCTACCAGAACGTCAAGTGCCGCGCTGAGATGTTAGACAGAGATGTTGTAATGTTACAGGTACTTTACTTTATCTATACTTTATTATTGAACAGAAATATCCTTGAGATTCACACCCGGCTCGAAGGACCATGAACAGGAATGCTCCTGGTTATGTACCAATTAGACCGTAACTGATTTATTCTTCATCAAACTTGAATAATGTGCTCACATTACATCAGGATGATTTGCCAACTAAATGACATTTCATTTTCACCTTTTATATTGACATTGCTATTAGTGTTGTCGCGTTATAATTAAAAAAAAAACAAATTTAAGTTAATATAGCCATTGGTCAATAATTATAGAGCTGCTAAGTTTGTTTGGTTGAATGCGATAATCTTTAAAACTAGTAGTTCAAATTGAACAATTATTTTAATGTTATAATAGCCGAATTATCAGGCTGTATAACGTTACGCTACTACGAATTTAACTTGAATATCAATATACTAAGGTGCAGGATTTCGTTACTTAATTATTCTGTATTAAATGTGTATTCTGTATGCGAGTATGCCTCTCACATTGCTCTCTAATTATATTATGGTATAAAATCTTTTCGAGCTTGTACCCTTATCTGATCTTGTTATGGTCAATTGATTAGGTATGGAGAGGCCTATGTCCAACAAGTTTAAACATATTTAGCTTGTAACATTGATTTTTAACGTGGGAGAGCCACGCTTCGGCATGAATGGGCCGGCTCGACCGGAGTGATACCACGGCCTCACAGTGTGTGAGTGAGTGAGGATACCGGCGGCCCATACCCCAACCCCTCCCCATATCCCTTTTCCCATCCCCAAAGGTCGGTAACGCATTTGCGACGCCACTGGTGTTGCGGGTGTCCATGGGCGGCGGTAATCGCTTACTATCAGGCGGTAGCCCTCTATTCCATAAAAAAAAACACATACCTCATCATGATTAGCCTACTGCAGTCAACTGCTAGGCATAGGCCTCTCCAATTGCACGCCAATAAAATAACTACTTAGGGTTTATATGAAAATTGAATTTTCAGGTCGGAGCATCGCTTATTGAAAGCAACGAGTTCATAATACACGTACTTAACAAGTTTAACTTGCTGGAGTGGACGACCGCGAACTTCGAACGGTCCAGTATTGAAGATGACACTCTGAGACACACCATCAGTATGGTGGAAGAGTTCTTGGGACTACTAATCACAAGTAAGCTTGACTTACCTGTATTATGACATAGCAAGAGCTGAAGTAACAAACGATCTGTACTAAAAACCGACTAGTCGCATTCGCCATACGCTACCACTGCGCCACCGAGGGGTGGCGCAGTGGTAGCGTATGGCGAATGCTGTGCTTGAAGTATCGGGTTTGATTACCCGGGTTGGACTAAATGTTCGTATGAACTGCAAATATTTGTTTGTGTGTATTAACATACCGTACCCATAGTTCAAACTCTGCTTAGTTTCGGGTTAAATGGCGTTGTGTGTCAGATGTCCGATGTATTATTATATATATATAAATAAGAATTTATAATTATATCTTTCGCATATTGGTGTTGTCTTTTGTTCTTTCCTGTGATAATCTTCTTTTTCACTCTCGTGTCGTTCTTGGCAGAGCGATCGTGGTCACGTACGTTTGAGGTAGAGGCGGTCAAAGCCTCTCATACAATTTCCCGCCATCCCTCACTCACTTTTGCCAGTAATTTGATCCAACGTACTTGACGGCGAGCCTTTTGCCGCTTTTCGCCATAATATAGCTTTGCCTAGTCATTCGGGGATACAGGCGTGATTTTATGTCAATACTTATTTTAGTCATTTTTAATAATTGTTTGCAGTTGTCGGTTCCCGATATGTGCCAGGAGTCGGCGAAGTAACCAACGAAGACAGAACTAAGAAAGAGATCATACAGATGCTCTGTTACAAACCGATGCCTCACTCCGAACTCAATAGGTAATGCACAGATGTATACTCTTTCTAATTTCCTTAGAAGGACAAATGAAATAGAGTTCTGACGTAATAAATATTAAATAAGTACACAGCCGAATTTAGAATTAGAAGTTTTTTTAAATCGGTTACTTTTACAGCACGATCTGTATTAACTTGCTGTTAAAATATCATCATTTATTTAAGAGCTACACTTGTCTATGCAGCTTTTTCCTGCTTTCCTTATGAAGCACCGTTCCCTTGACCTATTTACACGTCGCTACCGCCACTTATACCTTAAACTGATCGATATAACATGTCTCGGTCTTCCTCTTTCTCCCTTTTCTACTATTTTTCCTCTATGATGTTACTTATAAAGCTATCGTTCGTTATAATTTTTGTAGTAGATTTCAGCAACCTTTTCTCTTTCACTGTTTCTAGAAATTCTTTATTGGTACTTTTTCCGTCTAGCTGATTGCTTCCATTCTTCTCCAGCAACACATTTCAAAGGCTACCAGGTTTTTTGTTAAAATATAGTAACAAAATTTTATGTAAAATTAAAATGAATAAAAAGTGTTAACTGGTGTTAATGGTACTAAATCTACTATTGTACATTTTGTGCATACATTTTTAATAAATAAATATGTTTACAGATCACTCCCAGAAGATCAACTGCACGAGACAGGACTTGAAGCAGTGATCCATGAAGTGGCCGACTTCATCAAACCCACAGGCGGGAACAACCGCGGCGTTTACAAACTCAAACCACATCTATACGATGAATACGACACATTCTTCTACCACTACACCAGGGAGGAGCTCTCCAGGAGTGAGGAGGAACAGAGGACGAGGAGGAAAAATGCTGGTGAGAAATTTAATCGAATACGATTACGTGTATAATAGGTGTTTGGATTAGGTTGTTTGTGGTATAAATACTTTCTTTTTAAAATGATTCTCGAAAGGAATAGCAGTTTATGTGTTTAACGAATTGTTGTTCTAAGTCTGTGTGTCCATTTCATGTATACTTTTTTGTGGATGTATGCGGTATTTCGGTTATTTTCTGTGTTAACTATTCTTTAACTAATTAATTGTGATGAACGAACCCCTGTTTATGCCATGGATCTCGTAAGAGCCGACTTAGGTAACAACCTACGCAAAATAACATCACTACAAAAATGTTAAATTTGAAACACATCCCATTCCAAACCTGTCTTGCCAGCGTAGTATAGTAGGTGGAGGAGAGGTTTATGTCCAGCTGTGATGTGACTATTTAATCGTGATATTATATTGTGGACTAACTGAACCCCGCAGTGTTACTCGCTGTTATTGTCGTACAGCGGATAACGCCGCGGGACAAAGCTAGTCTAAAAAAAGTAGCCTTAGTTACTCATTAGATCATCAGCTATCTGTCCAGCTATTCCAGAGGTTAGCCGGAACAAACAGACACAGACAATTTACATGTATTTGGCTGACAAAATTTTAAACAAAAATGTTATTTCGTTGTCTGTATCGTGTATACGTAGATATGCATTTATTAAAAAGCAGTTATTTTAATATTACAATTTTATTTATTTGTATAGATAAAATACATTTATGGGTGAAGGCCAAGCCAACACATATATGTTAGTCTGATACAGTAGTTTCGCGATCCTTAGCTAACAAGAGAGTCGTTAGCGAGTGGTGTCCGGTTGGTCAGGTCTGGCCGAGTCTTAGAGCATATATATCTGGAGGGGCAGCCGAACGGGCGAAAAGCGTGATCGGATTATAGAGAGAGAGAGACTGAGTTTTGATAGTGTCTGTCTCTTTCACTCACGAGGTGTTGAAGGTGCACACTCTTGGCTGCTCCTCTTATATACTCTAAGGGCTGAGTGGAGATCCCTAACAAGTGCGAGTGAAATGGGCTGTGTGTAGGTCAAGCGGAGTGCTGTCCGCCGCCGTCGCTGCCCCGGCTGGCGCCGCCGTTCCGCCTGCTGGCCAACCTGCTGCAGTGCGAGGCGGCCCAGCACGTGCTGCGCGTGGTGCTCTCGCGCGCGCTCGACCTGCGCGCCAGGTCCTTCTCCGAGACGCAAGTGCACAAGGTACGATGTACTCCTGCACATTAATAACTTGTATAAGAGATGACAATCCTTACTAATATTATAACTCTGTCTGTTGCGCTTTCACATCAAAACTACTGTATCTATTTAGATGAAATGTGGTACACAAATAGTGTAGAGTATAAGAAAGAACATAACGAAAAAAAGGTTGAAGGGGGCAAAGGTTGCATAAATACTATCAAAAGTCATTATTCCACGCGGTCTAAGTCGCTATTCCACGCGGGCGAAGTTGCAGGCACAGACTGCTATCTATTTGTAAATCTTACATCTGTAAAAATATAATCTAATAAACATACTTTAATTTTTCCTTAACATTCGCACCGTTTTAGGCCCTACATTTGATGGGCTACGCACTGCGAGACGAGGAGAGCGGGCACTACGAGTTCCTGGCTTTCGCGGAGAGTGCGGCCCGGGGAGGTCTGATGGGGCTGCTGCAGAAGCTCACCACCAGCCCCAGGGTCGACGCACATCGACAACTTGCCAAATGGGTTCTCGCCAAAATGAAGTGAGTTGACCACATGTTTCCCTCCCACTATTATCCCGGGTCCTTTAAGAGGGACGTGAAAAGGCATCTCACTAAGCAGCACTGTCTTTGCAGTGAGTATGGTGACCCTCACTATTGAATCCTAAAACTTTCCATCAGAATGAGCAGAGTCACTTTGGCAGGCTTTCAATAAAAAAAACGGTTATTTGTACAGTGTCTTCAGGATTGTAATCAATGTGCATATATGGGTGTTTCTGTTATTATTATAACTTATCATTCATCTTAAAATTCTCAGAAGAAGCTTAGTAACGTGTTTTACCCGACTGCTACGGCCAATCCAAAATACGAAGTAGAAATACGAGTAATAGTTTTGGCAGTCTCTGTATATGAGTATGTTTGTACATGTACATAGCCCATGACATCTATACTGATATTATAAAGCTGAAGAAATAGTTTGTTTGTTTGAACGCGCTAATCTCAGGAACCGCTGGTCCGATTTGAAAAATTATTTCATTATTGGATAGTACATTTATCTAGGAAGACTATAGGTCATATATCATCACGCTAAGACAAATAGGAGCAGAGCACTAATGGAGAATGTTTGAACAAAATGAACAAAAACGGAGGAAAATTATCAAGCTACGGGCAATGGAATAGACGCAAACGAGGTTGCGTAGGTCAGCTAGTATGCTATGTTTTGTTTTTGGGTTTGGCAATTAGTCTACTACCATAGAGCTGAACTATCTATAGAAAGAAGATTAGTATGGGAGGCCTATGCCAAGTAGTAGACGTCTTTTGGCGTAGGACCCGACGATGATATCTATATGTTTACAAAATATTAAGTACATAATAAATATGAATAAATAAAATTCCAGATCCCTTCTTGGACAAACTGATGAACATTTGGGCGATGGTGAAAGAATGGAGACTGACACAGAGGAGAAGCCCAGCTCCGATGAAGCAGCCGGTTAGAAATTTTTATATTTAGTTAAACTTTTGTGATGAAATTCTCTTAAATTATTATTATTAATTTCAATGAGACCCCTCGGTTTTAGCACAATTAAAGTTAGTATACATTTTTGATTTTGTTTTAAAATTGTTATTATTTTACAGAAGCAGAGAAATCCCGACGAGCTAAGCTTGCAGCAGAACGCCGAGCAAAATTAATGGCTCAGATGCAAACACAGATGAATAACTTCATATCCAATAATGCAACACTATTTGAAGAAACCACGACTGAGGTAGGACCTCTCAGGTTTACAGCAGCTTAACATTAGTGCTAGAATATGGTAGTTGACTGTATCGTAAATAAATACCGATGTCTCCTTCAGTAAAACGAATATAACAAAACATCTCGGAAAATATAATTAGTATAATTTTCCATTTCTATTACAAATTTTAATCAAATAAACTTTAAAATATATTGCTCAATAGGGAATATGCATTTTTTTTAAATTTCTTAATCTGATCATTTACATCTATATAACATAGAAAAAAAAATATAAATTGGCTTGAAAGTAGTCAAACTAATTTTCAAACTGAAATTTATAACACTGACTAAATTTGAGCTATTCAAATGACTCCAATTTTCGCGCGTTTATAGACAAATCCAATGATATCATTGTCATTTCGTGTTTGTTTAGTATTGAGTGTTTCAGTTATTTTATACTTACTTACAGTTTTAATTGCTATAAAAATCATGGAAGAAATTGTTTTTACTCGCAAACACTACTTGCCGATAATTTCGATAATGTAACAATTGACGTCACATTTCGTTTCGACCGACAGGACGCGTTTTGTAGGTTTGAATTTCCCTCCCTTAATGTTCACTTTTTAATTAATATTTTCTGTTTTTTAATAATCACTAAATAAAAGAAATACCTATTAAGAATATTGTAAAGACTGTGAAGAATCTAGAAAAAAATATTTGTGAGAAATAAAAATTTGATGCATATTCCTTATTGAGTAGTTTAAAACAGTGACGTCACAAGTTTGTATTTAGTGGATTTGGTCCAGTTCTTAAAGCCTCTTTTTTTTGGGTTAAAACTTTAATCATTCTATCAGCGAATTGTTGATGTTTAAAGCAATTAAGTATTTAATATCAAATCAATTGTTGTGTACAGGTAACGGCAGAGGAACAAGAGCTTCGTCCGTTGTATTGCGGTTCGTCGCTTGGGGTTTGGGGAGGCGGGGTTCCCGAGCCGACACGCGTTTGTATCTTGTGTCAGGAGGAAGTAAGTACTGTTTATGATTTAGATAAGTGTTGTTAGTTCTTAAGATTATTGGATATAATCTGATAATATTTGATTACTGAAATCATATCACTAAGTACTAGATTTTTTTATTGTCTCCTTGACGCAGTGGTAGCGCACGCGACTGCTGTGTACGAGGTCTCGGATTCGATTCGCGAGACGGACCAAATGTTTGTATGATCTGCAAATATTTGTTCGAGAGTGTGAGTGTTTTCTATTTATGTATAAGTATGTATGCATTCACAAAAAAGTATTTATTTATTTATATTAGTTGTCTAGAGCCCACAATACAAGCTCTGCTTAGTTTAGGACGAGATGGCGTTGTGAGATAAATGTCCGAAAATATTTATTACTTATTTTTATACCAAGAAATGAAAAGTGCAAATTATACTGAACTTGTAGGTATTGGCTTTCAATGCGGTTCGATGTATTTTAAAGTAATGTCTGTTTCGCAGAAATAAATAAACAAATTTATAACATACTAGCTTTTGTCTACGGTTCCGTTTTCTTGTAAAAGTTAATTGGTTACTTACTGAAAATGTATTTTTAAACTTAATCACAGTTGAGTGGGAACTGTAGCTAATGCTAGTGTATGTATATCAGGGGCGCGTAGACGGTAAGACCGAGCCCATGGTGCTGGTGGCGTTCGTCCAGCAGTCTTCGGTGCTGAACCGCCTGCGACGTGGAGGCTGCGGGCGCGTGCCGGAGGGCTGGCGCGCGTCCTGGCTGCCGGCGGGGCTCGGCCTCCAGCCCCACGTGTCCAGCTGTGGCCATGCGCTGCACGCCGCCTGCTGGAAGAACTACGTCGACAATGTGCAGGACAAGGAGAACAGGAGGTACTACTTCACTTAGCCCTCATTGCTCATCATATCTCAAATGATCATTTAAAATTTCATCAATCATCAACAACCCGTCACGTCCCACTGCTGGACTCGGGTCTCCTCTCAGGAGAGGGTTAAGGTCATACGTCCCCACGCTGGCCAAGTGTGGGTTGGGGACTGGCAGCACAAAGTTGTGGCTACATAATCTTGCCGTTCGATGTTTCTAAGCCACACAAAGGCCTCCAACTAAGCTTCACGACTGTTATCCTGCGATAACAGCTGGGGCCGACTGCTTAACGTGACCTCCGAATCACGGAGACGCTCATGATAGCATGCCACTAGCGGTCACCCATCCAGGTACTAACGTGCCGTCGTTGCTTACCCTCGGTGATGGTTTCTAATCACTGAGTGCAACTGAGCTATGAGCATTTAAAATTTATTAGTTACTAGCTGAACCCCGCGGTTATTGTTGTACCGCGAGTAACGCCGCGCGACAAAGTTAGGCTAAAAAAAGTAGCCTAAGTTACTCCCTGGATCATCAGCTACCTGCCAGTGAAAGTCCCGTCAAAATCGGTCCAGCCGTTCCAGAGATTACCCGGAATAAACAGACAGACAGACAGACAGACAAATTTTTTTAAACTACATTTTTGGTATATGTCCCGTGTATACATACATATGCATTTATTAAAAAGTGGTTATTTTAATATTACAAGCAGACACTCCAATTTTATTTATTTGTATAGATAAAATCATAAGATAATTCAGCCGGTCTATGATGAAATTGAATCCAAAACTGTCAATGTGTTTGTATTCAAAGTGCAGTCCTTAAAATACAGTTTTTACTCCGTGGCAGACAGCTACGAAATCGATTAACTAATTTTGAATAAGCTCTTTTATTTTGCATCACCAATATTTTCATTTACATTATTCTTCAGACGTGCCTGTTTTATCATATATTATAGATTATAGATATAAAAATTGTTTAAAAAACACCTGAAATGTACCTCGAAATTTTTAAAATAACACTAGTGATAAATGAAAACTTTTGTGTTTTTTCAGGCCATATCGTGGCAGACAACCAGCCGCCTTTGACGTGGAGAAGAAAGAATATCTGTGCCCACTATGCGAACGCCTCTGCAATACGGCTCTGCCATTACTCTCTGCACCATCTCTTCCTGTAGGCACCCCGCCCCAACTGTCCGAGGAGATGTACAACGAATCTGTCAATATGATTCTGAAGTTAAAACACCAAGTTAGCTCTGAAGCTATTCACATATGTACTGAGTTCTGTGAAGAAATGCACTGTCAAGCCAGGGCTCGCAGCGTAGGAGCCATGTCTTCAGACATGGAAGATGGAGAGTCGGCCGATGAATCAGAGGTGTACGTGTCGACACATGCCGAAAACCTACTGTCTGGTGAATTCTTAGCGCACTTTGTTGGGGAAATTCCGGCGTACCATGAAATGACAAAAACGTTGATTGAAGATTTTGCCAATGTAAGTGTACTATTGAAGCGAATAACCTTATAGATTGCTAGCTATAAAACTTGGGATTGTCACTACATTTGAATTTTGCATTTCCAGATTCTTCCAATCACCGAGTATGGTGGTATGGTGTCGAGCGCGGCTCTTTACAGAGCCACCTCTTACACAGTAATTAGTACAAACGCAGTGCTACAAGCTGAAAACAGACCTTTGTTAGGCGAACTCCCCGCAAGACATAAGGACACTCTCCAGGCTCTCATTCGTCTAGCTGCAGCAATACCTGCCGTCTGGTCCACGCCCAAACATCTCGCACATCACGCATTAAGTTCTCTCAACACGTTAGAGAGTACTTCGCCCTTAACACACGAGCCCTTCGGTACTTTAGTGTCGTTAGTACTAACAGCTCCCTCAATGTTCTGTAAATTCGCGGGTCCGTCTCGACCAAACAACTTAGCAAGACAAATATCTTTACAATGTTTTAGAGCCACTTTAACAAGAGCTCTACTAGTCGCCGATCTGTCCAGCTGCAAGAGTGTACCGATGGAGGAACAAGGTGATTTCAAAAACACTTCAGAATTGGATACTTTACTGCCTTTCATAAAAGAACTTCGACGAGGTGTGTTAGAAGAGAATTTGAACCCGATAGATGTATGGGCGAAGATAAGCAGTCAATGTCACGCGTTTCTGAGGTGCTGTTGCTTATTTTTCCATTTTTTGAGTGATATAAACCCACCTTCAGAGTTGACGGTTGTTGGTGGTGATACCTGGGACGCGATGTGTGGATACCTCGGTTTCCCTTCATCATATAAGGAATTAATAGACACGTATTCGACAAGGAAGAAAATTATCGAATGGGTGGGTTTGTCATCCGAATGGTTTAACGGAGAGATACCGGCACGTGTAGTAACCGAACCTGATGAACCACCTCGACTGATCCCGTTGCCTGACGATTTCTCAGAGTTGATGAATATTGTATCTGAGTTTTCTTGTCCGAATTCGGAGCGGGAGGACAGTAAGAAACCGACGATGTGTTTGGTGTGCGGACAGATTCTTTGCTCGCAGAGTTACTGCTGCCAAGCTGATATACCAAAGGTGAGTTTAAGTCATATAAATCTATACTTCTATACTAATATATAAAGCTGAAGAGTTTGTTTGTTTCTTTGAACGCACTAATCTCAGGAACTACTGTTCCGATTTGAAAAATTCTTTCAGTGTTAGATAGGCTATTTATCGGAGAAGGCTATAGGCTTTATATATATATCATCACGCTAAGACCAATAGGAGCGGAACACCAATGGATAATGTTTCAAAAACGGAGGAAAATTATCACGCTATGGGCAATAGAAGACGCAAACGAAGTTGCGTGGGTCGGCTAGTTTTTAGTATAAAAACAAATGTAACGATGGATTAGCCAAGACGGCGGCAAAGCAAACACGTTTTAGTAGCACAAGCTCAATATTCTCCAACATATTAAGTTTCTACTTGGCATGTATTGGAGAATATTGTGAGCGGCCCGATTATAAATGCATGTGAATTACTCAAACCGACTGTGTTTTATATTATCTGACAGGTTTGACCCAATTTAATACTAAATTCACATATATAGTAGCTAATATCAAAGTTTATCATAATTATTGTAATGATTAGTAGCATTACAATTATTATTTGATAATACAGGATTGTGTAAGATTAAAGATTTATTACGCCGGAAGCATGAGTAGTATGATGAAATATAGCGGAACAAGCGGAAGGCACCAATATATTAATATAAATCGAGTATTGATTTAAAAAAATCACCAATTAAATAAGGTTATAGTATATTTTATTGTCTAGTAATAATTAAGATTTAAACGAACTAGACGTTTATTCGATTTTGGAATCGTTAACAAGTTAAATTGATAACACAAAACTAAAATATATATATATGTCGGAGTCGCAGTGTGGAGATCGATCGGTCGAAGCGGTTATTGAGAAATGGTGACGTCAGTTTCGCCGACGTCACTTGCATATTTTGTCAAGTGGCACTCATGATTTAAAGCAATAGAAATCGCTCTTAATCAAGTCTAGTCTAGTCTAGTAATCAACCTTCATTATTACACACGTTGGTAGGTAGGGTTTATTTGCACAGCCAAAGACAATATAGAATTCCAATAGTTTATTGAATCAATGAAGCTACAGTTAAAATCATAGATCGGCACAACACTGTCAAAGTGAATTAGGTGAGAACACCAAAATCCACTGAACGTCCGTGTCAATCTATAACCTCCAGTTTCCAAATGCGTAGGGCCTTATGAGAAGAAACCGGCAAAGAAACTCATGGCCACTCTTTTGAAAGTTACATCTTAACTTATTAGTTACAAACTATCAATAGTCAATTACAATAATTAAGAAGCCTATGTACTTAGCTTATTTACAGCTTGTCCTTCCTCGTACAATGCCCGTACTAAACTGATCTGTTGATTCTATTTTACTTCAATACGAAACGGTGGGTAGTTAGTTTAAGAGCCAATGGGTTAGTAGTCTCGCAACTCGTGCGGCCGCTCTCTTTTATACCGGCTGCTTTAACTAGTGGTGACACCTACCACTCTATTCGGTGTTACCCGCACACATTTTAGTAACATTTAATTTAATATTGCTTACAGAATCTACTAAAACTAAACCAACATTTTTAAATCAAGCTGTAAGTAAACTAAGACGTAATAATCACATCGTTAACAACAAATAATCAGTTTCTTCCTTTACATACACCGTCCACAGATTCCACCCAAACTGCCATGTTTCTCGATGCACAGTTTGACGTTTTGAATAATCGATTGAAATAAACACGAATTCAAATTAAAACTTAAGAAAACTACTCGTTCTCCGACACGGCCGTCCTGATGCATCACACGTCCTCGTGTGAGTCATCTGTAACAAAGAAAAGCAACCACAGTAGCTCAATTTATTCGGCCGGGCCCACAGGCATTCTGATAAGACTTACACGTCTACGTGTTTGTTAATTGAGGAATCATCTGGACAGTGAATCCGTCCTCTCGGCTATTCCTGACCAAATTAAAGATTCATAGAAACCAATTTCAATTATAACAAATTATTTTGCCTTCATGATTTTAAATTTGATGTTTCTATTCACGTCAGTATCACGATAAGGTTCTGACCATACTCATTTATATCTCTACCAGCATAATCACATAAATCTTAGTACAAACAATAATGATTGTTAAACTAGGTTCAGCACCCCTGTCTAAACAGCCAGTAACAGCGTTAAGACGTTTTGACTTAGTCGCTTAACCAGCAACTGCGTATAACCACTTCACCAGCGGCTTTTTACTCAACTCTTAACAAGAGATCGAGATCTTTTTATTGTCACTTAAACAGCAACATATCGTAGTCACTTAACCAGCGACTGCGAATAACCACTTAATTAGCGGCATTTTGCTCAACTCTTAACCAGAGATCGAGATCTTTTTATTGTCACTTAACCAGCAACTAACATTCGCATAGCCAGATGCGCACCGCGCACTCTCTACAGATAAGTACTGCACGAGCTACGGCTACAAATGACCAGCGAGACCTAAGGAGGTAGTGAAACCAGGTTACCAACACTAAATCTCTTGTAATTAAATAACTTTGTTTATTAATTAAAATAAACTTAAAGAGTGTCATCCTATCTCTATCAACAATGGTCTGGTTAAACGTCACAAAATACATTCCAAATAATTGTTCACGAACAAAATAAAGACTTCGATTAATTTAATAAACTATTTAAGGATCATTGTTTTCTACATCATGTTAATCGGACAAATCAATAGGGACTTCACTAGTGGGTATCTATCTGACGGTCTGTATTCACTTTGATTACTGCGAGTGTAGATGATCAATGGTTGGTAGAAAATATGTGTGGGTAGAAAATATGTGTGGACAGCAAATTCGCGGTCTCCCTCTAGTATTTCGGCGACCATGTAAGGACCTTTATACTGTGGGTCTAACGTCATTTGATTGCGATCCTCATTTTCTAAGAGAACGTAGGCACTAATAGAAACGACCTTATTATTTTAAGAACTTTTCGAAAATTACAACTGAAAAGCCTAATGCAAGCAGATTTTCATTCTTTTCTTTAAATAATTATGTCGTTTGAAATACAGTAATCGTGTACCTACTACAGGAAATGCTATTCAGTGCATTTCTTCAACCCGGACTTCTTGACAGAACTTATTGTTTTATTGAAAAGACAACTCTCCCATTAGGAATAAACATCCTGTGTCACGGGGGACCTAACAAACGTACATAAAACGTACACAAAAATCACCCAGACTCAGGGCAACAATTCGTGGACCACAAAATACTATGTTACAATAAGGGCGGGCGTTACCTACCCTCAATAATATTACTGCACCATATTGTCGTTGGCCCAGAAATTATCCGACAGAATTTGTCTTATTAAAGAGCATTTGAAACAAAATGAAAACTTCTCACCAAATCTTTCTTAGAGCTGAACTAGAGCTGGTTGGATGGAGCTGACATTCACTGGTTACTCGGTTTGTAAATTATTTGCCTTGGCATTCATATTGGAACTGCATCCATGACACCACACTTTTCAAGGTTCAAGTAATCGTCTTCTGCACTTTGGTTTCCTTCAACTGTCAGGCGAGGTAGTATCTGAAATCTCAGAATATGTGTTAGCAATATTGTCACGGCTAACATTGTCCTAATCTTTACTAGATTACGTAAACATGATTTTGCCACAGCTTTGACAGCGTTTGTATTTTTCACACATCACTTCACTTTTACAGTCGGAGCAGTTCTCTCACTAGTTGGCGGTTTTCGTATAGCACAAATTTATTCCGTATCGAAGATATTTTTTTTAACGTAGGGTAAACGTAAAATAAAATAATAACAGTCTGCCCTGTATTCTGTTCCTGATCCGTTATGGGTAATCCATAGGGGGTAATCCATAGGGGTAGTCCATAGGGGTAATTCAAAGGTAATCTATAGGGGTAGTCCACAGGGGTAATTCACAGGTAATCCATAGGGTAATTCACAGGTAATCTCTAGGGGTATCACAGGTAATCCCACTTCTGATGTCGGAGTCGCAGTGTGGAGATCGATCGGTCGAAGCGGTTATTGAGAAATGGTGACGTCAGTTTCGCCGACGTCACTTGCATATTTTGTCAAGTGGCACTCATGATTTTAAAGCAATAGAAATCGCTCTTAATCAAGTCTAGTCTAGTCTAGTAATCAACCTTCATTATTACACACGTTGGTAGGTAGGGTTTATTTGCACAGCCAAAGACAATATAGAATTCCAATAGTTTATTGAATCAATGAAGCTACAGTTAAAATCATAGATCGGCACAACACTGTCAAAGTGAATTAGGTGAGAACACCAAAATCCACTGAACGTCCGTGTCAATCTATAACCTCCAGTTTCCAAATGCGTAGGGCCTTATGAGAAGAAACCGGCAAAGAAACTCATGGCCACTCTTTTGAAAGTTACATCTTAACTTATTAGTTACAAACTATCAATAGTCAATTACAATAATTAAGAAGCCTATGTACTTAGCTTATTTACAGCTTGTCCTACCTCGTACAATGCCCGTACTAAACTGATCTGTTGATTCTATTTTACTTCAATACGAAACGGTGGGTAGTTAGTTTAAGAGCCAATGGGTTAGTAGTCTCGCAACTCGTGCGGCCGCTCTCTTTTATACCGGCTGCTTTAACTAGTGGTGACACCTACCACTCTATTCGGTGTTACCCGCACACATTTTAGTAACATTTAATTTAATATTGCTTACAGAATCTACTAAAACTAAACCAACATTTTTAAATCAAGCTGTAAGTAAACTAAGACGTAATAATCACATCGTTAACAACAAATAATCAGTTTCTTCCTTTACATACACCGTCCACAGATTCCACCCAAACTGCCATGTTTCTCGATGCACAGTTTGACGTTTTGAATAATCGATTGAAATAAACACGAATTCAAATTAAAACTTAAGAAAACTACTCGTTCTCCGACCGTATAATTACCCGACCGTATAATTATTGTAATGATTAGTAGCATTACAATTATTATTTGATAATACAGGATTGTGTAAGATTAAAGATTTATTACGCCGGAAGCATGAGTAGTATGATGAAATATAGCGGAACAAGCGGAAGGCACCAATATATTAATATAAATCGAGTATTGATTTAAAAAAATCACCAATTAAATAAGGTTATAGTATATTTTATTGTCTAGTAATAATTAAGATTTAAACGAACTAGACGTTTATTCGATTTTGGAATCGTTAACAAGTTAAATTGATAACACAAAACTAAAATATATATATATATATACAAGTCCAACATATTATTCTATCTACAAATTACAATAGCACTATTGAGTCAATTTCAAGTCCTATTTTTAATTTATATGTTGCAAACGTATGTAATACCATAAAAATATTATGAATATTACCAAATCAGAAAAAAAACTATGATCAATCAAAAAATATTTGCTCATTAGCCGTTTCGCTACAGGGATTCTAGTGCAGCTAGACTTGATAAAGAAACATAGTTTTCTTCGTTCGTCTAGAATAGACACAAGTAATAATACTCTCTGGTCGCTCTGTGTTCGAAATGTGACCATAACAAATCCATTTCATTTTTTACTTCTGTTTTTTAGCTCCTTCATATTAACTTTAGTTGCCAATATTTATATTCCTTCGTTGACAAATTTATTTTAAAAAGCATTACCAACTTTTTGCTTAACGTATGAATATGTATATAGATTATATTACTCGTGTTAAGTCTTTATAATTATATATTTTTACACAAAATGTTAATTAGCCAGGGGCGTCTTTACCTATAGTGCAGCGGTGTTAGTGGCGTCGGCCGCAGCTAGTTTAATTAACCTGCGTACTTACTGAAGGGCGCTACTCTTACTAGAGGGCGTTAGAGTAATGATTGCACTCGGGCGCTTCACGTACTTAGCTTTCCTGGTAGGAGATGGTAAAGCGATCTGTTTCCCCACAGTCCGGTCGCGGCGGCGAGACGACGCGCGTGGGGGCGGTGGTGGCGCACTGCGTGCAGTGCGGTGGTGGCGCCGGGGCCTTCCTGCGCGTGCGCGAGTGCGAGCTGCTGCTGCTGGCCGCCCCCGCGCGGGGGGCCAAGCTGCCGGCTCCCTACCTCGACTCCTACGGCGAGACCGACCAGGTACCCCTCTCAACTTACTCTAACTCTAAACTTTTCAAATACTTATAATAATAATATTAATAAATCTAGGTAGTAAAGTTGTTGTGTGGTGTGTGTGGTGATTTCAACAAGAATGGGTCGGCTCATTCATCTTCAGTCAGTTCCGTCATCATTCTTGCTGTAAAATGTCAGCGTTCATGTTGTTTTCGTTGGTGAGTGCGAGGCTGGAGGCCCAATGGTGCAAAAGCCTCACTAGGCCGCCGTATTATGAGTCACCATACTGCATTATCTGCATTCGCAGTGAGTGTGGTGACCATCACTTTTGGATTCTGCTCATGCTTTCCATCAGACAGAGTAGTCATTTTGACAAGGCCAAACAAAAAAATTAAATAAAAATTACTATTGGGGACCGGGTTTTAATGTTCCTCCAACACAAAGGTAGGATCCTCCAATCCTGCCGAAATATTATTAATATTAATAATAAAAATAAAAGTTGTACAATGGATGGCCTGATGGCATTCCGCAATCTCTTTCAGATAACTTTTAGATGCACATAGTAACATTGTGGTGTCCATTTATATTTTTTACAACTTTAAAACATGGTTGCTCGCGCATAACTGTTCAGGTATACAATTCAGCCATTGATGTTCCAGGGTCTACGCCGTGGAAACCCTCTGACCCTTTGCCCGGAGCGGTACGAGAAACTCCGCATGCTGTGGTTAAGTCACGGCCTGCACGAGCGCATTGCGCGCTCGCTCGACACCAACGTGCTGGTCATCACCACCTGGCAGAACTTGTGACGCGCCTCACACACATACTCGCACACATACACATACACACACACACACATACACACACACACACACTCATACACACATGTCATACCTTGGCTACATTATCTATACCAAAATAAGGATACTCAGATGGAATTTCAAAAGTATCCTTGAACTCGATGATATGTTTTGATAGCCAAGTCCATATTGATTTGACGTACTGATACTTTAATGCGGTATTATTTGTCTCTAATTTTTTTTTCTTTAAAATGTATTTATCATAATGTATATCGACTCTTGAATATATCACATTTTTGATGTATAAATATAAACGAACGCAAAAGAGTGCAAAACGATAATCGTCTGACGATTGATTTATGAATTTTTTGCTTCGATCTAAAGCTCAGAATCTTGTAAAGTACTATCTGCTAGTTATTTATCTTTAAACAAATCACGATAAGGATTATCAAGGGGGCTGTTGTAGATTGTTTAAAACAATCGCTCGTTAAATAATATAAAGCAACAAAAGTAACGACATCTCTGTTACATTTCCGATTGTATCAATTTGATAAGTCACTACATTTTAGAAGGTTGCCAGAAACTAAATTAACAACTGTACTATGCATGACACCAAAATGAAATTTTGTCAAAATTTTGAAGTTTTTTTGATTCTTATTTATACAAGCAGTAGATGAAAGCTTTATACAATTTTTTCAGCTCTGGTGTGTTGTCAACTCAATTTATTTACTTAATTATACATATTTTTCAAACACATCCTTACAATCATTTTCAACTCTCACGTTTCTCACGTAATTTTAGATATGAATTAAGTTTTTACTTTATTAAATGTGTACCTAATGCAATACACAGTAATATTTATGAAGTCGTTTAAAAAGGACTTAGAGCTCAAAGAAATTATGCCATAATGACCTTAGTTTTTTGTCATTTATTGGTAATAATTATAGCTTCCTTCAAAATAATTTTCCTGCGTCTCCTTCCTTTTACCAAAATAACATGATTTGTTTATTACTTACTCAGTTTCACAACTGAGTAAGTCAATTAGATGCTGAAATTATATTTGTTTTTATTTTGAGATTGTACTAAGAAATATTTTGTTTCTTTTTCTATATTTCTTAACTAATTTTATCCATATGTGTTCAGCAGAACTAGATCACAAGAGCTGTGTTAGTGCTTTCAACCGCTATGCAGTGTGGATTCAATGCAAATATTTATTTACGTAAATATCTATTTTTATGTATCCTTTATACAAACTCCCTATAGTCGAGTGTAAATACTTGGAAGTTATTAATGATTTTTTGGTGTTTTTTTAACGAATAACAAAAATAAAGCACCTTTGTTTCAACGCACTACTAATATTAGTTATTAATACTATTATGATTTAGTTCCTAATAATACGATCTTAGTGCAATCCATATACATTTTTGTGTCGCGTGTTTGTTTTTTTTTTATTGTAAACTAGTTTAAAAATTTAGTGTTGAATTAGAAATAAGGCTATAGGCTTCTTTCAATTAAGAGATTCCTCATTCATCTATAGAGTGTTATGCTACTGCTACATCTGCGTTAGCATTAACGTTAACGCTACTACACGTTAATTAGGGCATTAAAAATGCGCGTTGGCCACATTTAGGCTACAATGCAGTTAAGAGTTAATGAATACGATAGTATCCCATTAGTAACTCTTTTTTCTTTTTTAATTCTTTCATGTGTGACTGGATACGGCAAAGACTGAATAATACGGTGCCACGCATCACTAGCTGCCGAGCGATTTTTATGCGATCGCAGCATTGGATTCCAAAGTGACGGCTCCGATTTTAATGATTCTAAAAAAAACTAAATATTTCTCATTCGGTCACTCCATGCGCTCGGTCCCATGGTATAAGACAGCGATAATGTAGCCAACATCACTTAGCTAAATTACAAAACTACTACTTCTAAAACCGATCCTCGAGCTATCGCTTAATGTTTAATGCCATTTACAATTTAACACATTATAACGTTCACCACATCCACGTAACGCATAAACTAATGTGCTAAGTAGAGCGTTAAGACGCAAGTGGAGCAGTAGCATTAAAAAAATGACAGATTCGCCAAACATCAGTGGCAGTTAGATACTTACAAAAATTTTGAGATTTCCGAATAGTTATTAATCAAATTTGAAATGTTTAGTAGAGTAATAATGGTTTTAAAAATAAATGTAACGTTTGCTGTGAATATAAGTGACGCTTACTGATTTTCTATGTGTAAAAGAAAAATGAAGAAAGACTTGAACTATGATCGGATTGAGGTGTTTTAACACCGATACCTTTACCTTTTTTAGCTACGTAGTCACCTACAGTCACAACCACAGAGTCACAGAGCGGAAGCTTCTACATGTAACTGTGACAGTAAATTCACCCTTATCTCCACAGACACACATATTTCCTCTAAGTGAAACAAAGGGGATTCGACTGAATTCGCGTAAAAAAGCTCAAACAACGTACGAAAGTGTCGTCACTCGTCATTGAAAACTGATCTGTGTCGGAAAACAAAATATGTAGAAACGTGCGAATGCTCGCAAATCCCCGCGTACACGTGCGCATTCGTTGAACTTCACTTTACTTGTAAAAAGACGCTTCGACTCTGCACCACTATGACCTTTAGATACAATGTGTGACAATTCACATTTGATAGAATTTTAAAACACTCAACATTCGTCTTAAGTAGGCGTTGTGTTGATTTGTAACATAAATCATTACAGATTATAATTGTATCTATCTTTTTTATTGCTATAATGTTTATGAGCTTATATACTTATTAAAATTATTTAACGATGATTTTTGTTTAATGTATTATGTAATGGTATTTTGTGTAGGAAGCTTTTAAGAAATCATTATTGCATATGGGTACAAATCAGCGCAATGCATGGTTATTGAACATACTTATATCTATTGATTTAAATGATCGGATTAAGGTTGACTTTGAGTCACGCTTTTTCCTTGACCACTACAGTTGCTATCGCAGGTTATAGTAACGTGTGGATTATTTGAGCGTACTTACATCTTTAGTAGAAGTTCATATTGGCACATCGGCTTCTTCCCTAAGCCTTTATAAATACCTCCTTCGTTCTAAAGTCACCTAATAGACTACGGCTTCATGTTGAAAATTAATAGGTCATGTGAACCACTAGGACACCTTTTTAGCAATAGGATTTTCTCGGTCAATTTGGTCATTTGATTTTGTAGGGCATTGGTTCCATACATTTTCAATACCTCTTCTAATCCCTTATTCCGCAACGCCCTACAAAAATCATGTGACAAGGGAGAAAAATCGAGGGAGGGAGAAGAAACTGAATATTATTGTTTTGTTTTGTGGTTCACATGACCCATCAATTTTCCACACGGGCCCGTAGTCTTTTAATATATAATGTATTCGTAACTTGTGTTGTTTGGTTCTCTTTCGCCTACCAATGATCTTGCACACGTTATATAAGTTGAGTTCGTATCTGCTGATGTACTTTCAGACTATTGTTAATGTGATACTCTATAGTTGTGATGGTGTGCGTCACATGGCTATTTGTTAATAGTATTACAATGTAGCGCCGACGTGTAATGGCGGCTGATTGAGGTTGTACCAGCGACGACGCTGTCTATGTTCTCTTATTAATTAAATTAATATAATAAATATGATTGAGTTTTATTTTTTAAAATAGTTACTACCTTATATTGGTTTGGCAATGGTCGTAACATCCTATGGAGATAAAGCCGAGATATCGCTTGTGGCATGGGCGGTGTTTGGCGGATTTGATATTTAGTGATAAAAGAGAATGGTAAATCCTGTACCGTTAGCAATATGTTATAGATGTTTAAGAGTTAGTACCGTTTATAAAGTGAATCATCCTAACTCTGTGTAATTCTCATATTTTTAGAACTTTCCTAAAAAAAATATTATCCTTCTCAAAAAGGTGTTAAAACTGCAAAACGTATTCCTACGTTTTCTAAACTTGCTAAGCTTAAAGTCGCCCTAGCCCTTAGTGCAGCCCATACAAACTGTGAACTATGAAGTGATAAAAATTTTCAAAATTCAAAAATCTTTGAATAAAATTTTTTTTCCATGATGATACCGTCTAAATTAGTACAAAAATAATTCCTACCACGAGATATGTAAGGCGGTTCAAAATTCCCATACAATCCCGCCACTGTGTACTTTCGACAATTTTTTGTGTATTAAAATTAAAATCCATGTCGGTGGCCAGGCCAGTGAGATGACCTGATCGAAAGATCGTAGGTACAATCCCACATCCACAACAACAACATTGTGATGATTACGGTCATTTGTTCTGTCTGGATGCAATTTATCTATTAATACCTTTGTATATAGAAATCTATACAACTAAATAAAATTGGTGTGTCTGTTTGTAATATTAAAATAACCGCTTTTTACTAAATGCATATGTATGTATACACGGTACATATACCAAAAATGTAGTTAAAAATTTTTTTGTCTGTCTGTCTGTCTGTTTGTTCCGGGTAATCTCTGGAACGGCTGGACGGATTTTGACGGGACTTTCACTGGCAGGTAGCTGATGATCCGGGGAGTAACTTAGGCTACTTTTTTTAGACTAACTTTGTCCCGCGGCGCTACTCGCGGTACAACATTAACCGCGGGTAACACCGCGGGGTTCAGCTAGTATTATATAAAATCACCATTGAATGGGTTAAGATGACAGTATTCACAGAGATACAGAAGTTAATGATGTTCTAGATTAGTCTAAGCATAAGGAAATCATGACGAAAAAGATCCCTTTTTTTAGGGACACTGAGCTTACAATTATCAAGATAAGTGTATCCAGTTTCTATTCATTTCTGTTCACCATCATCAGCCTATTGCAGTCAACTGCTGGACATAGGCTCAAACTTTAGTAAGAACCGACTTTAGAGAGCAGAAGTTACAAACAAAAGTTACAATAAAAAAACGAAGATATCTATGTCACAATTTTAGAACAAACCCCGCCTATGACTTTCTAATATTTACTTTTTATAGTACTACTGAACTGTAATTTCATACTAACATTCACAAGACTCCGTGGCGCAACGGTAGCGCGTCTGACTCCAGATCAGAAGGTTGCGTGTTCAAATCACGTCGGGGTCAAAATTCCTCTTTTTGTCTATTTTTTTATTCCCATATGTAAATTGACAGCAAAAGTCGAATACAAAGTAAAAAAATAGTGAATATTTTTTAATAAAACCACAAGGTATTTTTCAAAGAAAATAAAACGCACAAATAACAACGTAAAATGATTTATATAATCTCAATGATTTTGTATCATACAATACCTTCTTAAAATACTAATCTTATACAAAAATAAATAAAGTTCATAATACAAGTATCTATTAAATAATCTTTGAATTTATCAAAATTTTCTTCGCATTAAATATGGTTATAAAGGTACACGATTATCTATATGAAAAAAAAAAAACATTCATCTCACGAACAATACGATGGTTTATACAAAATAGTTTTAATTCGGAATGTAACCATTGTTATACTTGATCGTTACAAAAGTATCAATTCATAATATAGTGTTTATGACTATCGTGGTCACTTTATAAAAATAAACGATGGCTGACCTCATTACTTTATAGGTCTCGCCAATCTTCCAAAGGTTTCTACAATACTCATAGCCCTAAGGAAGTGAACCCGCTTTTATGAGAAGTAACTTTTATGTTTGCACTTGGCACTTTTACATAATTAACGAATACTAAAGTTATAATTGGCTAGCATTACTCTTTGTATTATGTCATTGGTGTCAGGTAAATACAGGTGTTAAAATTTATAACAAAAATAAAACCGACTTCAAATTTCAACTCGATTTCTCTTGGATGCCATCATCAGATCTTAGTGTCCTTCTCATGGTACCACCGTTGGGATAGAATAGAATAAATTTTATTGTACATCAATTGATACAGTTATATTTATAAAATAAACAATATAATAACCATGTACAAATGGCGGCCTTATCGCTAAAAAGCAATTTCTTACAGGCAACCTTTGGATGGACAAATCAACTGTAGAAACACAAATTCATATATCTCCTTTCCATTAAAAAAAGAATCAAAATCGGTTCATAAACAACGAAGTTATCCGCGAACACACATAAAAAATATACACAGTCGAATTGAGAACCTTTTTCTTTTTTTTGAAGTCGTTTAAAAACAGCGTATCGAAAACTGAAATGCTAGATTGAGATCATCATTCGAAGTCGAAAATCGTTAGAATTTTGAGCCATAAAATTACGTTTTATTTCCTTTTTAAATTTTCGCTATGCTGTTACTTACACGGTGTATAATACGGATTACAAAATAATCTACATTAAGCCATTAAGTAATTCGTTCTTCGTACTATATAAGAATATTAATAATGCTTCATTCGCACATTCTGATTACCTTATATCAGGCGATATCTAACGTCTGACTTAGGTTAGAGGCAGATAACATTACCATAACAGCTTCTAAATGACAACTACAAGCTGCTACGGACCAGAGGCCTAGGCTTTACTGGAATTATATGACCAAAATATGGCGTTTTTATTTACCGATGTTCGATTTCTTTATCTATAGGACAAAACACTTTTGTCGGGTTAATTAGTAGTACAATATTTTTCTACAAATTGAAAGTCAGAATTAATTGTTCATATATTGCGAGTATACTAGTTCTAGTAAACAGTTGTAGATGGCGCTACTGTAGTCTTAGATTTTCAGTTTTGAGGGCAAGAAATGTGTTTGTTTTGTCGTTCACATTTATAATTTTTGCGTTTCCCAACACAACAAGTAATGAACCGTTAAGTAGATTTTTGATTGATTTTATTATTAACTAGCTGAACCCCGCGGTGTTACCCGCGGTTATTGTTGCACCACGAGTAGCGCCGCGGGACAAAGTTAGTCTAAAAAAAGTAGGCTAAGTTACTCCCTGGATCATTAGCTACCTGCCAGTGAAAGTCCCGTCAAAATCCGTCCACCCGTTCCAGAGATTACCCGGAACAAACAGACAGACAGACAAAAAAATTTTAACTACATTTTTGGTATATGTATCATGTATACATACATATGCACTGATTAAAAGGCTGTTATTTTAATATTACAAACAGACACTCCAATTTTATTTATTTGTATAGATTATATGTTTTTACATGCAAGTTCTAGGGGTCAAAACATTTATTTTGTGTTTAATTCTATACAACTGTCATTATCTTAAACGCTCAGGATTCAGTTTATTTTTTTATTTTGGTTACTATCTATTTTGTGAGATAAAGTTTCGCCAATATTAATCCATTAGGTTCTAATTCAAAAGCGCACCAAAGCTACTAGAATTTATATTTATTACGTGCCTAAAAATAATAGAAGTTCTACAGTGAAACAGAGATGGAGCGGTCAGAACATCAGCCCTTATTGAGCTGCCATCTAGCGGTCTATACATAAAATGGACATTCCACAGCCGATTAAGTCTTCTTATAACCATTAATCAATTAAGGCAAGTGTATTTAACTTAGGCGCCTTTTCTATTGCATAAAAATTCACACTTAGGTACACACTATATTACATACTAGCTGAACCCCGCGGTGTTACCCGCGGTTATTGTTGTACCGCGGGTACCGCCGCTGAACAAGGCTAGTCTAAATAAAAGTCGCCTAAGTTACTCCTTGAATCAGTACCTGCCAGTTAAACTCCCGTCAAAATTGGTCTAGGCGTTCCAGACATTACCCGGAACAAACAGACAGAGGGACAAAAAAAATCTAGAACATGTATCGTGTATACATACATATGCATTTATATAAAATAGTTATTTTAATATTACAAACACACACTCCAATTTTATTTGGTTTGTATAGATAAATATTTAGTTATTTATTTATTCCACAAAATTCTGGGTTTTGTCACCTTACAGAATGAATATAAATGATATAGAATACAAAAACATACGAATGATTGGCAGACAATGAATCAATGAATAATTTTGAAAGCAAAGATAGCTGCATAAAATTTTAGTACCACACTGAGATGATGCACAAAAATGTTTGAAATTAATCATTCAGTAAGTTAAATTGAGGACAGCAAAACATATAAATACGGTCGAATTGAGAAACCTCATTTTTTTAAGTCGGTAAAAATACAACAGTAAACGGGTAGTTCTAATTTATGCTCTCAACTGTAAGCACTCGATGGAACTTCTTGGGCGACTAAGAGCGACTTGCACAACATTCGACTTAAATAGCTACTAAACAAAATAGTTAAACGCATAGACACGTTTAGCTTAAATAAATTTAGCGCCCTCTTGCACAATGATGACAGCAGGTAAATTTAGTTAAATATGACAAGAGGTCGCGCGAGTGTGGGCGAGACGCCAGTATCCTAGTGTTGCACTTGTGCACACGCACGCGTTAAACACGTTCAGCGTTGCTAAATAGCCGAGTTTCAATATTTAACTTTGGCAGCTCTTTAACATGTTTAGCAAAAAATGTATCGTTGTGCAAGATGCCAATTGTGTTCAACCTTTTATAATACATTTAGTAAGTCTTAAATGTATTTAAGCTATGTCGTGCAAGTGGCCCTAAATAGTGAAATAAGTGCAAGTGAGTTAAGATTAAGTAATGTCGTGTATCTCTGCTAGAAATTATAAGAATGAACTTCCAATAGCAAGATCAAAGCGTGTATTAATTTAATAGTTTATTTTTTCTAACACTAGACAATAATTTAATACTAATTTCTCCCTTGTCAAATACAAGTAACAATTTTATATAAAGTAAAGGACGAACTTACAAATATATCACAAATACAGAAGCAAGTGCAGGTAAGTTTCGCATGACATGAAAGGCTTACACAGAAAGATAATATCGACATCAAGATTTTTAAAAAGTTTTTAGAATAGTCGCTAAAGTATACATCTACTTACTTAGCGGCAAGAATGGAGTCAGGTGGATAATAATCCCGAGGGTGACAGATGAGGCCATCTGTCACCCTAGCAGAAGCAGTCTCGGATGGAAGCGCGCATGCTGCGGAGCGTGCCCGCCGGGGGGAAAGTAACGGGAACATCGGTTCCCACACAGTTGGGGGCTACTTACGACCATGTAGGTGGCCCGAGGTACGTCGGGGTTCCAGGGTTTTCCTTGCTAGGGTGCACCTGGTTCCCTGGCTTTCAGTACCCGAGACGGCGTGCGGTTTTAATTGGTTCGAGTCCAACATACCAAAAAGAGGTGGTATCCGAGGGGATTTCCGCACGAAAATATCGGCATAATTACAACAAGCAAACTGTTGTGCTAATTTTTTTTCTACTATGAAGACAATTCACGCACTATGAATATATCCTGAATTTCGAGTCGCAGATGACTTTACAAACGTTCTGAAACACCCAGATTTAGAATGACGATTTGTGGACGAACTTACAACTTTAAACTTTGTCTTAATGTAAATCATAACTATATCATTGCAATGTACTTTTGGATTACATATTATGGAGAAAACGTTCTCTAAGGTGGGAATATTAAATGTTTATTATAATTAACAGAAGATAATGTACACTAAATAGCTGCCTTTAAGTAAGTCCACTTTACCTAAGCTCTTTGTCTTTTAAAGAAATTGAACTTATGTCTTTTTGGGTATGCTGAGTTATTGCTGCAATATTATAACATCTATGGTTTTTTTCTCTTCCATCTATTGTGGCCGACTGCGTTCATGTTTGATCTTTAAAACCATAATTTTGCAACAACATATATTGAAGAGCAATTAACCGACGAATTGAAAAGAGAAAAACAGATTCCCGGTCCTCTTCCAGGTGATTGGTATACTAAACATATGTTTCAAATTTTTCACATATGTCCTTCAATTCTTAGGAGTCATGGAATACAGGAAGGTACACGTACTGTCATGGGTACCGCGCAGAGTAAGCCGTCTTATAATGTACAGGCTGTCTAGCTGCAAAGACAACTGTCGTTAGAGTTTGTCGCCGCTGGACGTTTCTGTCGCGGCAAAGTGACCACGCCCGGCCTGTGCTCGCCCTGGAAGATTTTTTTTTAATATGTTTAATTTAACAAGAAAATGAAAATACTTTAAATTAAAGCTGGAAAATATAGGTCCTTGGTAGTCTATGGTTTTTAAAAATCTGTCACACAATGCCGTCTAGTTTCAAACTAAGCGGAGCTTCCATTATGGTAGCTAGATTAACCGGTAGAATTCTTATATATATTATACATACAAAACTTCCAAACTCTAAAATATATTTTTGCAGATAATACAAACACTTCAACCCGGGAATCGAACCCGAGAAAAAAATTGTCGCCAAATGTATGCAGATATAAAGGATTTTTTATTTAATATTTTTACGGGAATTAACGCGATCATTTATTTAAAGGTAATTACAGATTTTTGATTTGCCTGACGTTTCGACCAGGCTGACTGGCTCAGTGGTGCACGCCCTCCCTCGTCGAATCCGTGAAGTAGAACTTCAAAGTAAGAGCCAGTCAGTCTGTCACCACGGCCAGTGCAAACTGGTCGAAACGTCAGGCAAATCAGAGGTATGTAATACCTTCAAATAAGTGATCGCGTTAATTCCCGTAAAAATAATTATTAATATATCATGAAACGCGAAAGTTTGAAAGTTAGTAAAGGATTTTTGCTCCTATTAATTCATACTATCCATACTAATATCATAAATTGAAAGTAACTCGTCTGTCTGTTTGTTACGCTTTCACAGCGCAAAAGCGGCACCAATTCCAATGAAATTTGGTATGGAGATACTTTGATACTTAAGGAAGGACATAGGCTACTTTTTACCTCGACAACCGACATATATACGGGTGGAGTCACATGCAAAGGCTTGTATAGTATACGTTCTTTTATTTATGTCAAATTTTATGTATGTACCTCGAGGCTAAACAGATAACTAATATACATCAACAATAAAAAAACCACAAAGTAAGATAACTCACCTCAACACTAATAACTCTGAGAGGCTGTTTGGAGTAGAGTTTGTGTGCCAGCGTCATAAATATGGATTCGACGTTGTTGCATTCCGTATCCAATAGTGCCGACGTTTCGAACAACTGCAAGCAAATATATAAACTTAGTATGCACCTAAATATGTGTAATAAAGAGTTCAAAATTTAAGAATTGTCAAGGCAAATTTGAGTCGACATTAAATCTCCTCAAAATAATATTGGCTTTTAAATTCTGGAATTTCCAGACCATTTAAGCAATTTATGAAAGCATCATTTTGCAACTAATATCATAGGGAAATTAATCATTAATCCATTAATAGGTACATAGACTTAAATAAAACTTAGCTAGTCTTGATTCGGTGGACCAATCTTGACCGAAATATTTACTAAGAAAGTTTAAGTAAACTAACATCTTAGAGCATATATACATCGAGTGACAGCTGAACGAGCGGAAAGCGCGATCGGAGTGAGAGAGACACTGAGTTTAGTTAGAGTCTGTCTCTCTCACGCAAGCTTTTGATTGGTTGGTGTATTTCCCACCAAATCATAAAATATCATTGAAAGAAACAATATTATTGTATAAAAAACCAATGACTGGGAAATAAATTTGATCTTTTGCTAATTAATTTAACCTATTGATAATAATAATTACTTGCAAGCTAAAATTTATTTTATTTTGTAAACCTCAAGTATCAATTTACTGCTTTTTAACGTAAACAGTAACACAATGCACATGCTTTGTGAATTTTATACCAGACATAACATCCAGCAATTAGCAGATTAATGATAAATAATAAATACAGACGTACTATGAATAAAAATATATACATCTAAATGTAAACTGTATTAACTGGTGTACAATAAAGTTTATTCAATATGACTTGGTGAACTTTGTATCTCCTACATTTATTTATCTACTAGTTGTTGCCCGCGGCTCCGCCCGCGTATTAGTATTATATATAGTATATATAGTATTATATATAGTATTATATATAGTATTATATTAGTAGGATAGTAGGATATTAGTAGGATAATAGGTGATTTAAATTATCAACAGCTTTTATGTAACTTTACGTTCTTTGATTCGAAGTATCCAATAATACTGACGAAACAAACATCAAATCCTACTAATATTATAAATGCGAAAGTTTGTAAGGATGGATGGATGTTTGGATGTTTGTTACTCTTTCACGCAAAAACTACTCAACGGATTTGGATGAAACTTTACAGTAATATAAATAAATAAAATAAATATTTCGGAAATCTAAACACACACACACACATCTATAGCTTATACATCAGAATAACACATAGGCTACTATTTGCCGCGATAACCGACATATACGCGGGCGGAGCCGCGGGCAACAACTAGTGTTTCATAAGTATAAACAAGTTGTATTGGAAAAGGAAACCTGTTTTTAACTATTTTCTTAGTGATTTTTTACATATTTTCTCATCGTTTAACTTACGAGTATTTTTAACCGATTTCAAAAACGGAGGAGGTTCTCAATTCGACTGTATTTCGTTTTGTTTGTTACCTCGGAACTTTCGACTAGGTGAACCGATTTTGTAGATTTTTTTTTTATTTGAAATATGTTGCTTCCTATGTGGTCCCACTACAATTAGGTCCAGTTCTTGAATTCGTTTTTTTTTTGTTAAAATGTTATATTATGGTATTTACTGAAGTGAGTAGACATAACTAAGTCATACACAATATATATTGAAGAAACGCAGATAAAGTTACAAGGCCAGATAGTTCTTTTAATAACTTTACCGTACCATAGTTTAAGGCCAAATTCAGAAGACGAGCGCTCAACGCGCGTTTTGATATCGCGCGTTTACAACTACATAAAATTTCGTTCTAGGAGTACACATGCTAACGCGCGTTTTTACATATAGTTGTTAACGCGCGTTGAGTCATCTGAACATGGCCTAAGAATGGGGGTAGAATAAGACTAAGTGTTTATACTTACAGGCATTCCATACTTATCGGCTAGACGCTGTGCATAGGTAGTCGCGAGCCGTGACTCAGGTGTGCCGCAGTCACATTTATTCCCCACCAGAACCCGCGGTGCTCTCATCAGATTGTGAGATTCAACCTCTTGCATCCAACTTGCTATTGACTGTAATGAAAATTGTTTTAATGATGATTAAAGACAAATGGAATCTATTTATCTAATACCTTTAAGCAAGCAATTATTGTACCTATATAATTACATATTATAAAACATAGTCCTCCACCGCATCTGTCTGTCTGTTCGCGATAAACTAAAAAGCTATTGTACGGATTTTTATGCGGTTTTTATCAATAGATAGAGTGATTCTTGAGGAAGGTTTTCGTATATAATTTGTTCATTTATTGTGTATATATGCTAAAATATAACGATATTTGTTGAAGACGTCGGAAATAATTAAGCCGCACATCGTCTCCGGGTAACTATTATCTCCGGGTATATTATTATCCGTAAAGATGCCCGTTCGAAGCCGGAGCGGGTTGCGAGTATATATACAGTCATGGCCAAAAGTATTAGGCATCCGTATAAAACATCAACAATTCAAAAATTTTGAAAAAAAATGTATTGATTTTCAACTATTCAATCCAGTGTCCTTAAACGATAATTAAAAAAATAGATAGCCTATTTCTATGGGCTGTAAATTATCTGGTGAACAAAACCAAAAATACGCATGGTAAAAAAAGAAATATCCAGACACATTGTCAGTGTTCATTTGATATCAGCTTAAAGAAGTTACCGTGCATAACTTAGTGATGAAATATACCTTCGATTTTTGGTAAGTGCCAAAAACATAAATTGTGTAATAAGAAACGAATAAAAACGCAGTTTTGCACTTACAAAGAAAGTTTCAAGTAGATATTACTAAAAATTGTAGAATGTTCTCGGTGCGCAGTGCAATCAATTATTAAACTGTTTGTATATAGACTGTTTCACATGAAAATAAATCCAGCCTGGCAGATAATGTATGACTACTAAGCGCCAGGACAGAAAACTGGTCTGTGAGTCTCGGAAAACCGCAAAAAAAAACTTGTACTCTCACTGTTGCTCTGTCTGAGGAAATTGAAGAGACTGTTACTGCTCGAACAGTCAGAAGAAGACTTGCTGAAACAGGAATAAAAGCTTGTGAAGCAAGTAAGAAACCATGGCTCTCAGAAAAAAACAAAACGCTCCGTTCGAAACAGACTATACGACACCAACATTTCACGGAGGTAGATTGGTCAAATGTTGTGTGATACGATGAATTTAACTTTAAGGCTATTTTATTCCAATTCCATAAAAATAATGAGCAACCGTTTCAAGTTGCTTTATTTTTCGTTTTCACAAGTATTCGGTTTAACATTAACATTCATGATGCGGCGCATCGGCAAGGAGTATCGTATAGATTGTGTGGTGTCTACTGCTAAACACGGCGGAGGTAGCAATATGATCTAAGGCTGCATGGCAACCAAGTTGTGCCGGCAAAATATTTGCTTGAGAAGGTCTCATGAGCAGCGCAAAGTACATAAATGTGCTGGAAAAGGGTGACACAAACTTGAATGACGTCAAATTCCAATAAGACAATACTCCTTGTCATAAATCATCAACCACAATGCGTTGGTTTAGAATTTAGAACATTGACTTGTTAGACTGGCCGGCGCCGGCGCCGATTAGGACACACGGCCCCGCCGCAAACCCCGGCGGGGTGACGGAACGAGGGGGTTTCCACACGTAAACAAAAAAAGGAAGATGACAACCCCACGTACAACAGCCCAATCAAGACGCAAAGTGCGGAAATAGCCCAGTAAAACAAACTAACTAGATGTTCATAATTACCTAGTAATGGTACCTAGTCTATACTTCTATACTAATATATAAAGCTGAAGAGTATGTTTGTTTGAACGCGCTAATCTCAGGAACCGCTGGTGCGATTTGAAAAATTCTTTCAGTGTTGGATAGTACATTTATCGAAGAAGGCTATAGACTATATATCATCACGCTAAGCCTAATAGGAGCGGAGCGGCGATGAAAAATGTTTCGAAAACGGGGGAAAATTACACGCTACGGGCAATAGGAGACGCAAACGAAGTTCCGTGGGTCGGCTAGTAATAGAATATGTATTCTTCAGAGAGGGCAAACACAGCTATCGCTAAAATAATTTGAAAGTTATGTAATATCATATTATAATCTAACTTACATGGAATGTTTCAGGTTTGGTCACATCGTAAACAATAACAACAGCATGAACATTTCTGTAGTAGTGCTGTACCATTGACTTGCGGAATCTTTCTTGACCAGCCGTGTCCCATAATTGAAGCTGTAAATCAATCATGTTTAACTTTATAAGCAAATGTTTTCTTATACTCAACATTAAGAAAAGCCCATTCACACCAACAAATCAGCTAAGCTGGTGTCAATTGCTGGAGGTGTGATGGCAATCTGAGCTGATTACTTAGAGAGGATTTAAAAAAAAAACATCTTTTATGGGTTATTTGTGAATTATCAAACACCAGATCAGACCATACCTACAGCAGCCACCTTTAGCTGATCTAAATTTGATGTTAAAGAAGGAGGATATAGAGCTAATCTCCATATCATGAGGCCTATACCCTGCAGTGGATTTCTATGGGTTAAATATTTTTTTTTTTAATGTATAATGTGAGCAGACGTAACACCTGATGGTAAATGATTACCACCGCCCATGGACACTCGCAACACTAGAGGCGTCACAAGTGCGATGCGGACCTTTGGGGTATGGGGAAAGGGATGTGGGGAGGAGTTGGAGTATGGGCCTCCGGTATCCTCACTCAGTGAAAAACAGTGCAAACGCTATTTCACACTGGTATTCTGTGAGGCCGTGGTGTCAGTTGAGTTGAGCCGGCCCATTCATGGCTCTCCCACTGTTTATATAATGAAAGATTTTGCTTATATGATGACGATGTTCTCATCATATTTGACCACTTAAAATACTAACAAAGTTACCTAGGTAATACAAAGTAGTTGTATTTACTTTTTTAAATCCAGTATGGTTTTACAATACACAGTTTGCAAATGTTGTAGAGACTCATTTTTAGTGATAATTATGGAAAAAAGCTAGTAATTGTGTTCATATGTCCATCGTTCATTATCATCAAGCATTGCTTACTTTTACTCATTAAAGTTACATTGCATTTTTTAGTATACATTTTTGTGTTAATAGATTTCTTCCATCTACATCTCTAGTTCTGATTGCATTAAGCATTTAATCTTGTTATAAGCATTCACCAATATACCTTACTTAAATTTGAGTGAAAGATTTAACTTTCACTTTCAATTTTTAAAACAAATTTGATTTTATTTTTCAATATGCTATTCACAATAAATTTACAACAAGTGAAATGTAAATATTAACAACATCTAATGTAAACTAACTGTTATTGCTTACTGTAAAATAGTTTCTAGGAATTCTTAAATAGAAACAATATTCCACTTCAAAATTAACATTTTTTTAAACCTATCCATAATTAATCTAAAGATTATTTCTTTGTTTATTAATTTACATCTGGTGATGCTGTTATCGCTTTTACACACACGTTAAATTATAAAAAAAAAGTCCTAAGAAATACAGTTATGGTTATTTGGACTACAAAACATAGCGCATTACCTTAATATCTTCGTGTCCAATTTTTATATTTCTCTCTCTAAAGTCAACTCCGATAGTAGCCTCTGATTTATCTAAAAATTGGCCTTCACAAAAGCGATAAGTTAAACATGTTTTACCAACACCCGAGTCTCCCAAAACTATAATTTTAAACACTTTCTTCTGCTTTAAACCTGGTATTTGTTGATTTTGATTATCCGAGTTCTCCGACATTGTTTTATATGTATTTAATTTAGTAAGAAAACTAAGCTTAGTAATGTTGTGCTATATTTATAAACATTAGCGATTGTGATACGATTTGCAAACGGGGTAGTGTAGTGTCAGTGTCAAATGTCAAGCAGTGTCAAGCAAGTGTGACCACAGAACACATCTATACTAAAGCTGAAGTGTTTGTTTGTATGTTTGTTTGTTTGAAAGCTTTAATCTCAGGAACTACTTTAGCTTTTTCTTTTATTTTATTCTCAATTTTGTCAAAAAAATTGCTATTAATTGTGTATAGCTTGTGTTAAGTTATTTCTATTATTTTTATTTTGGTGTTATTCTTTACAGACAATCTTGTGTACATCTATAATAGATATACATATAAGATCAAGTTTTGAGCTACAAATGTTAACCTTTGATTACCAGTTTTGTAAACTTTGATGACCAGAACTTTGATTAATCACAAATTCATTTTATAGCTTGCGTAATTTTGCGTAACTAATTTTATAGCTGTGAGGTATTTTCAACATGAAATCAATTTACATTCACAAAAATACTCAACAAACAAATACGGCGGGGTGGGACATAAAATGCTGTTCACTTCGATAAATAATTGCACTTCGATATTACGGTTTGCGGCGACCCGCCAGCTGCTGACGTCTCGGCAATGTAGGCAGTTTGAACTAAAATGGTGCGAAATTGTTTAAGCTTTCTCTAAAAATAATACATTCAGTAGCCTCCACACTACTCGCGAAGGTGAACGAGATTAGGCGAATACGATAGTGTATAGAGGCACTGCGACTTACTTCGTACCACCTTGACTCGCCTCGGGCAACTATCGGTTTTTGCACCCGAGTCAAAGGATTCGAACACAAATTACAAAGGCCTTGATTCGAAGTAACACGGATGTGTTGACAGAACTTTATGTCAACATATCTTTTATCAAAATTATCATAACCAACTTTCTGCAGAAACAAAAGATAGCTCTGGCGTCAGTGAAGCTAGTATATATACAGAGTACACAGACGGCTCATAAACACAAAAGGGTACAGGAGCTGGCGTCTTCTCGAATTACTTAAATATCAAGATACCAACTACTCTAGACAAGTTAAACACAATAATCCAAGCAGAATGTACAGAAAAACATTAAAGGATGCAGGCAAACAATAAGTGCAGTCCCGGTAGAACCAAAAAGACAGCCCGCAAACTGATTAGACTAAAGAGGGATGATCTCAGAAAGATCATAGGTATCCTGACCGGGCATTGTCCCCTAAGCAAGCACCTATTCACTATAGGCGCATTTGACAGCCCTCTATGCAGGGGATGTACAGAGGCAGGAGAAACGCCGGATCACGTTCTCCCAGAGAAGAGAGTGAGGCAGATCAACGGGCGGTCATCCTCCAAACAGCATAACTCCCGAAAGCATGTAGTGACCTGAAAAGGCTGATGAGCTTCTGGGATGATCTAGGATGGTTGTAAGTGGCCTAGAGATATCAAGAAGTGCGATTTTTGGCGTAAATTGGGTATTTTAACTAGATATGATACGCTTTAATTGATGATCAGAACTAATAGCATGTAAACTTGTATCGTGCATTTTAAATGGTGTTAGGGCTTGCGTGAGAGAGACAGACACTATCCAAACTCAGTCTGTCTCTACTCCGATCACGCTTTTCGTCCGTTCGGCTGCGCCTCCAACTATATATGCTCTAAGATTTTCACATGAAGTATTAAAAGAAAAAACTGATTGGTAGCTAGAAGACATGGTAATTACATACATGGCAATGGTAGAAATTTTGGCCAGTAGTTTTTTTCTAATGTCCGACGGACGGGCGGCGAGCGACGGGTTACGGTTGCTCTGACGTTTGATAACAAAAAAGTCTAAAGCAGTAAAGCTACATAAATTGGGCGTATTTTGTTACTTTCACAAGTGAATATTATTGGTTATTCGTATTGGGATTTCAATTAAGATAAACATATTACAAAGAGAAAGATTTGTGCATAACCTCTAGAACAGGATAATCTGTAATCTTTGTCGTAATGAAGCTAAATTCTTTAGCTTGCGATAAATGAAAGTGTTGTTTACATTCCGTGAATGTATGGTGTGCAAAATTGTGCCTGTGTTGTGTACGGAATTATCAGTGACCGGGTAGTGCCATTAATATGTATAATCGAGCGGTATTGTGTATAAAATGTGTATAATATCGTGTAATCCAATTAAAAAGTGTATTTGCTGTATTTGTGGTGGAATGTTGCCTTAGGAGTGCCATGTCCAGACTCGTCGACTACTTCGTCATAGTGGGTTTCGACCACGAAAAGGAGAGTAAGTACTTGACAAAATTATGAAGTGATCTAATTCTTTTTTTAATTATTCAATGTGGCGCGAAAAATCTTACACTTAGATCAACAGGCTGACTGACTAAACCTGCAACCGTCCCACATAGCATAGAGCTTACATAGCATAAGGTCATACTTTTAAATTAACAATATCATATGATTTATTACCATTTAATTACAATCAATTTTAATAAGCATCAGGTAGAACAGTTTTAAGAATTGTTGGATAAAATTTTAACTGTTCCACTACTATGCTGTTAAATTCTTGTTCTTCAAACTATAAAAGTCAAGGAATTCTTATTATAACAGGCAGACCTGTTCCATTTTCCAATAAGAATTTTGAAATTTTATTTTTCTCATTCACACCTGTTCATTCACACATTCATTTATTTTCAAAAGTACAAATAATGATTTATTCACATAATTATGTTGTAAACAGTTAAAAATTTTAATAAGTGGTCTGTTTAGTAATAAACTTATTTAATAATGTTACAAAGACCAATAGTGGTAATCACATTAAAGTTACACTATTTATTTTAGCCTTGTAACTGGTTTTTGTAATGAAGTGCTTCATAATATTGCATTGTCTCATTTTGGTTAAATTAAATAATTCGTAATGTTTAAGCAGTTCTGGTTACAATTAATCTGTTACATTTAAATATATTTTCAGAAAACCAAAATAATTAAATTTAATACACATATCAATTTCTTCTTATGTTATACTTGATGCTGTTTGTTAGCAATTTAAAAAGTTAAAATCTATACTACAAATAAATAAAATAAGGTAAGTAAGGTGACTGATTGATATATCCAGAGATCAAAGCACTTAATACAATGTAAGTGAGCACTAAGAAAGGAATTTCGAAAATTCCACCCCTAAGGAGGTAAATCAGGGTTCTGTATCTCAAAAGGAAGAAAACGGAACCCTTGTAATTATCATTTTTTTGTCCATCTGTCAAGACCCTTTTTCTCAGGAACATGTGGAGGTTTCAAGCTGAAATTCATATCAAATACTCAGGTCTAATGTTCCTCAGGGCTGTGAAATAATCAAGAAACAATCAAAACTTACTTGTATGTACTTAAGTTTAACATAAATATTAATTTACAAATTTTAAGTTTAATCTTACCGTATCTTCTTACATATCTACCTATTCATCTAAATACTTAAATGTTCTTAAAATTTTAACAACTTACGCATTAAGTGTTTAATACCTCTATTGAATCTCATAAGTATATATGGCAGATGGAAATTCTGACCTGTTTAGTATAGTACTAAACCCTCATACCATTTGATAAAGATAAAACGTGAGTCATCAAGTTCATCGACAGTGTTAGTTATCTGTGGTTATATTTTATAGCTTCTCCACACTGAATGCAGATGCCGTGTTTTACATAGATTAAGTCATAGTTCCTTATTTATGCACTGAACTGCACTTTAAATATATTTTTAAGATTTCCAATTAGAATATTATTTTTAGAAGGTTTAGTTTGTGAACTATTAATGTATTACATAAACCTATACATATTATATAGATTTGAAATATTTAATTAGGTACTTACATAATTTTGAATTTTATTTTGTAAAATAACTGCTATTTAATTAATGCATATATTATGTATGTATACATGCCATACAAAATATATTTTTTTTGAATTTTTTTCTGTATGTTTGTTCCGCCTAATATCTCGCTGATGATGTAGCACCGCGGGGTGTAACGTCGTAGTATCGACTTATACACTAGAAATTATAACCTATTCGTTTTGATACCATTTCCTTGTTGTGAGTTTAGTTTTGACAGATGTCAAATTGATGTTTTGCAAATTAGTAGGGATGACACCCTCTTTTCGGATTTTTAATCGATTATTTAAGAGTTATCTGTCAGATTGGTGCTCTGAGGTAGTTTTGTGGCTGGTAACATTCTACGAGATTATCATTCTTTTTTTCCGGTCGCCTTGTCAGAGAGCGATCGATCTGATTTCGAAAAATTGTTAATTTTTGTTGAATCGTTCTTAATTTGGCTAATCACCACGGTCCATGGCCAGATAAATGCGGCGGAAGACGTCCCGCTGTTAGTTATCGTGAATTAATGGTTATTTCGACATTTTCTGGTAAGTGAGATATAGCTGCCACTTTCGACAAGAATGTTTGGTATTTTGGAGCGAATTTTGGTATAAATAGGTGATTTCACTTACAGAAACTAACATCGAAAGATTCGCCAAGGGATTCGTTGGATTTTCTAAGGATTTGACACGTTATTTTGTTACTTGCTATTGTTTGGAGCTTTGAAGGATTTTTGAAATATTGTTACTAAAAAAGAACTCTGGTAAGTCCTTGAATAATTACTATTGAGATTAGGATTGATAACCAAGGTGATAAAGTAATTAACCCGTGAATTATCTTTGTTTTAGCAAGAAGCGCGGGGTTCTTTTTCTTTATTTCTTTTTTTTTGCTTTTCTTTCTTTTTTCTTATATTTTTATACTGGAATTTTTCTGGGATATTAGTATTATCCTCATTAGAACATTACATTTTTTTATAACCTATTTTTACAAAGGTTTGTTGTGTAAAGTTGCTCCCCACTTACATTAAATTAACCATGAACCTACCTATGGCATTAGTATAATAGCCATAGAAGCAAGAGGCTGCCTTAACCTCAACGGGTGAAGAAGCCAAAGAGAAGGACAGCCAGACATCTCCTGTCTGGCTCATGTAACGTAGAATTTTAACTTAAGAGGATTGCAATGACAACAGAAACAGTAACCAGTGTAGCGCTACTATAAGGATAGTTTATCCACTTATAAGACCTTACCCTTCAGATACTACGGGTTAATAAATCTGCTTTTAAACTATTTGTTCATCAGTCAGTACTCCCCGCCCTAGATTAAGGGTTCAATGTTGGCCGAGTTATCCACGGCATTGGTTTGTTATTTTTAGGATTTGTTTGTAAGTTACCATCGGGGGAAAATTATTGGTTAAGACCCAAGCCTGGCGCCCGAAATATTTGTTTTTAATTTGTTTATTTGTTCTATTCTGGCGAGGGTCAGTTGGTTTGTTCGTTGGTATTGACTTCCGATGGTAGCAAGCAAAAACACATTTAGTTTTCATTAATTTATTAGTTCACAACACAATTCACAATTAACTAAATTTTTTTATTTTTTTATATTACAATTTGGCGCCAGCGCACAGGGACTGAAGTAGTTTCTGAAGGTTAAATTGGATACTGTTGTTATTGCATCCTACTTTTTTTAACACTATTCTATGTTTTTGTGTTTTATTTGTGTTATTTTTATTAATTGTTAACATTAAGTACGGTTTTATTTGCAATTTTGCAACAATTGTTTTACACCATTGTGACCTTTACACACAATGTTTATTTTTACTTTAACAAAACAACAATAATTAAGGTTATTCTACTGCTTATTGTATTCTCTATTAAGGGTATAAATTACTTCAACATTGTGTTTTGCAATTTAATAATTTTGGATGTGTTTATATAAAGTCTACTCGGCAAAGCTTTTGCTTTGACTATTGTCAATCATAGCTTGATATTGTTCATCTTTAAAATAATGCTTCACTTTGATAAACATTAGTATTGGAAATATTATATTTAAACTTTTTGAAAATTGTACTTAACTCAGACTAGCTTAACTTTATATTACCTAGCTTTTACAATAATTGTGAGTGGTTATTGCAATCTACAGATTCTTTATAATTTAAAAAATTAGACATTTATATTAAAACTTAACATTTGCTATAATTTCACTTTTAAATAAATTTAAACTTATCTCTTCACAAGGCTTCACTTTTGAATGAACTTGAATTTGGCTATGCTTTAAATAACTTGGCTTTTCTTAACATTTTGCTTATAAATAAATTTAAACTCATCATTTCACAACATTCACTTTTGAACGAGCTCGGGATTGACATTGCTTTAAATAAAATTAACTTTTCTTATCATTTTGCTTATAAATAAATTAAAACTTATCTTTCCACAACATTCACTTTTAAATGAACTCGGTATTGACTTTGCTTTGAAAAATTAACTTTTCTTATCATTTCACATTGAAATAAATTTAAACTTCTCTTTTCATAATGTTTCACTTTTGGATAGATTTGGATTTGACTTTGCTTTAAAAGATTAACCTTTCTTATCATTTCACATTGAAATAAATTTAAACTTCTCTTTTCATAACGTTTCACTTTTGGATAGATTTGGATTTGACTTTTCTTTAAAAAAATTTAACATTTCTTATCATTTCACTTTGGAATGAATTTAACTTATCCTTTCATAACATTTCGCTTTTGGATGAATTTGGATTTGACGTTGCTTTGGAATACTTAACGCTTGACTTCTATTTTAGAGTTTTGTGGTTATCGTCGGTTTTCATTATGGACAAGGGAGTTCAATGTCCACCGTTTGCCAGCGGAGATTAATTGCATACCGGATTCGTCGGATGTTCATTGTTCTACTGCTCATGCACCAGGATTGCCTTTGTTCAGCACCATGAATGAGCACATTAGGAGGAACTTGCCTATTTCTACTTCGAGGCCGCCTGATTTGACTAAAAGCAAGATTGTTTTTGACGGTACTACCTGTGTTAGAGAATTTATTGCTCGGGTTGAGGAGTACTTCTTGTCTAGGAACTTCAATGAATTTGTGTTGGTCGCTTCGTTCCCTGATCTTCTTGCAGGTATCGCAGTCAAATGGTTCCGTGTTACTCGTAAAAACATCTCTTCGTGGTATGAGCTTAGGGTTGCTTTACTCAAACGTTTTGATAGGCCTGATTATGATTACCTTATGGGGCATGACCTTCGTACCCGCAAACAGAAGCCTGGTGAGTCACTTCCGGATTTCATTTCAGAACTTATTGATATTACTAGTCACCTTGGCACCCCTGTTCCAGAGTCGGTGATCATAACTATAATTAAGCACAACATGTTGCCAATTTATGGTCCTTATGTTTTTGGTAGACAGATTTCTACGCTTGATGATTTTGTGAATTTGGGTAAGGAGTTGGAAGTTTTTGTTAACCGGGAGTCTCTTAAAGATTTTTCCCTACCTTTTGATAGTTTAAAAGTAGAGTCTAACGCTGTTAGGTCAGATGATACTAAAATTACTTGTTTGAAGTGTAAGTCAATCGGACACACTTATAAAAATTGTCCTTCAATTCCGGGTATGATTTGTTTCAAGTGCCAGAAGTTGGGAGTTGTCACAAAGTTTTGTGATGTGTGCAATTCGACCCAGAAAAACTCGCAAGAGTCCAAAGAACTGTTTAGGCCCCATCGAGTTCCGGTTCCTGAGAAAACTAGGGATGACTCGATGTTTAAAAAAATTGTTAGACACACTAAACGCCCTGACGAGGTCACTTGTGGTAAAGAATTTCCCATTGTTAAAAATAAATTTTCGGGTTTACAGATTAGTAAATTAAATTCTAAAGTAGTGAGTCCTAAAGAACCCATTTTTGATACCATTAAATTAAAACATGATGAAATTAATTCTGACTTTCAAATTCATAAAACTATTGAGAAATTAAAACAACATTATTTTTGGAACGGCATGTTTAATGAAGTCCACAAAAATATTAAATCTGGTAACATTCGTAAGGCCTTTAAACACAGCATGTCTCCGTCTTCAAGTGTTGTGGTTGATCCTGAAAAGTTGGACCGCCCTAGGGTAGTGTTTTTGGTTGATTTAGTTGGAATTTTGCCTGAAATTTACTCTGAACATAAATTTATTCTTTCGGTTGTAGATATTTCCACAAAGTTTTACCGGATTTTCCCATTAGTAAAAGAAACAACATTGTCTGATTTTAGAGCCCGGGAAAAAGAAAATAATCTTAAAATTGATTGCCCTAAGATTGTAGTTTGTGATAGCGGTACTCAATTCATTTCTAAATATTCTGTAGATTTCATGAAGAGTTACAACATTACAAAATTATCTCATAACGCGTTGTATACTCCAAAAATTAACACAGTAGGGAAATATAATAAGACGGTGGAGACTGGTAATACACGTTTTGTTAAAGAGGATCATCGTACTTGGTCTGAATTTGTTCCTCACAGCCAATTCGTTTTGAATGGCAGTGTGAGTCTTGCTACGGTTTTAGTATTTACTTTTCTTTTGTTTAGTAGCAAGAGCCTTTTGTTTGTTGAATTTGTTAGATTTTGTGTTCTTGAGAGGAGTTCAGATGGCGTTTGCCTTTTACAGGGCCTCTCAAGAGCATCATTGTTTGTTACGCCATTAGGTATCTTGTCATTTTTAATTTTTGGAAGTTTTACTATTTAGTAGAGCCGTGTTGAGTCCGGTTGAGAATAGCTCATCCCCATTTCTTCCTGTGGGTGTCGTAAAAGGCGACTAAAGGGATAAGCCGTGTTGAGTCCGGTTGAGAATAGCTCATCCCCATTTCTTCCTATGGGTGTCGTAAAAGGCGACTAAAGGAATAAGCCGTGTTGAGTCCGGTTAAGAATAGCTCATCTCCATTTCTTTCCGTGGGTGTCGTAAAAGGCGACTAAAGGATATGAGGAAGGATGAACAGCAACATCATCAGCTGGAACCTAGCCGTGTTGGGTCGGTGAAGAATAGCTCATCCCCATTTTTTTCCATGGGTGTCGTAGAAGGCGACTAAAGGGATATTTTGTATTATTTTGTAAATTTGTTAGGAGTCCTTGTTTAGTGTCTCCTATCCTTTTATTGTTAGGTAGTCTATTTAAGACACTTTTTTGATTGGCTTATAGCTACATTAGTATTATGTTTACTTGTGGTGGAAGCTATCGCAAGATAGCTACTGTCAGGCGTCGTCATGTCGGATGTTGTGGGTCCTAAGGGATGTTCGTTAATTATTGCAGTAACAGGTCGACATGGTGACTACCCTTAGATTATATAGAACACTTTATATATTTGCATCAAGACGGACCTTTACGCGGTTCCGCAAATTTGTTTTTGTTTCAGTGCCTAGATAGGTTATGTTTGAGCCTTTTTTTTTGGGGTAGAATATTTTGTTTATTTGTTATTATATTCACACTCTTTCCAAGTGTAGAATATTTTGTTTGTTGGTTATTATATTCACACTCTTTCCAAGTGTAGAATATTTTCTTTATTATTATTATATTCACACTCTTTCCAAGTGTAGAATATTTTGTTTGTTTGTTATTATATTCACACTCTTTCCAAGTGTAGAATATTTTGGTTGTTTATTATTATATTCACACTCTTTCCAAGTGTAGAATATTTTGTTTGTTGGTTATTATATTCACACTCTTTCCAAGTGTAGAATATTTTCTTTATTATTATTATATTCACACTCTTTCCAAGTGTAGAATATTTTGTTTGTTTGTTGTTATGTTCACACTCTTTCAAGGTGTGGAACATTTTGTTTGCCTTTTGTTGTATTGTGCCCGGTAGTTCGGTGGTGTTGAGCCGATCACAATACACAATTGTTTGTGTTCACACTCTTTCAAGGTGTGGAACATTTTGTTTGCCTTTTGTTGTATTGTGCCCGGTAGTTCGGTGGTGTTGAGCCGATCACAATACACAAATCTTTTTATATATTATTCTATTAGAGTCGGTGACGAAGGTGTCTAACCGTACTTCTTGGATATTGTTATCTTTGTTAGATATTCAATTCCTAATGGATATTTTGTTTGAGATTTATTTTCTAAAGTTAATATTATTCTATTAGAGTCGGTGACGTAGGTGTCCAACCGCACTTCTTGGATATTGTTATCTTTATTAGATATTCAATTCCTAATGGATATTTGTTTAAGATTTATTTTCTAAAGTTAATATTATTCTATTAGAGTCGGTGACGAAGGTGTCCAACCGCACTTCTTGGATATTGTTATCTTTGTTAGATATTCAATTCCTAATGGATATTTGTTTAAGGTTTATTTTTTCTAAAGTTAATATTATTCTATTAGAGTCGGTGACGTAGGTGTCCAACCGCACTTCTTGGATATTGTTATCTTTGTTAGATATTCAATTCCTAATGGATGTTTGTTTAAGATTTATTTTCTAAAGTTAATATTATTCTATTAGAGTCGGTGACGAAGGTGTCCAACCGCACTTCTTGGATATTGTTATCTTTGTTAGATATTCAATTCCTAATGGATATTTGTTTAAGGTTTATTTTTTCTAAAGTTAATATTATTCTATTAGAGTCGGTGACGTAGGTGTCCAACCGCACTTCTTGGATATTGTTATCTTTGTTAGATATTCAATTCCTAATGGATGTTTGTTTAAGATTTATTTTCTAAAGTTAATATTATTCTATTAGAGTCGGTGACGTAGGTGTCCAACCGCACTTCTTGGATATTGTTATCTTTGTTAGATATTCAATTCCTAATGGATATTTGTTGAAGGTTTATTTCGTAAAGTTATTGTTATTCTATTAGAGTCGGTGACGAAGGTGTTCAGCCGCACTACTTGGTTATTGCTGTCTTTGTTGGAATTCAATTCCTAACGGATGTTTTATTTAGTAAAGTTTGATATTGTTCTATTAGTCATTTATAGAGTTTTTGTAGAGATTTGTTTAGAGTTCTTTTTGTAGAGTCAGAGTCGAAATTTTAGATGTTCCCGAATGCTTTTTTAGTTCAGTTTGGTTGTTACTTTGCAGCTTAAAAGAAAGAGTCCTTTCTTTTAATCTTTTTTTTGGGTTGGTATGTAATGTAACGTCGTAGTATCGACTTATACACTAGAAATTATAACCTATTCGTTTTGATACCATTTCCTTGTTGTGAGTTTAGTTTTGACAGATGTCAAATTGATGTTTTGCAAATTAGTAGGGATGACACCCTCTTTTCGGATTTTTAATCGATTATTTAAGAGTTATCTGTCAGATTGGTGCTCTGAGGTAGTTTTGTGGCTGGTAACATTCTACGAGATTATCATTCTTTTTTTCCGGTCGCCTTGTCAGAGAGCGATCGATCTGATTTCGAAAAATTGTTAATTTTTGTTGAATCGTTCTTAATTTGGCTAATCACCACGGTCCATGGCCAGATAAATGCGGCGGAAGACGTCCCGCTGTTAGTTATCGTGAATTAATGGTTATTTCGACATTTTCTGGTAAGTGAGATATAGCTGCCACTTTCGACAAGAATGTTTGGTATTTTGGAGCGAATTTTGGTATAAATAGGTGATTTCACTTACAGAAACTAACATCGAAAGATTCGCCAAGGGATTCGTTGGATTTTCTAAGGATTTGACACGTTATTTTGTTACTTGCTATTGTTTGGAGCTTTGAAGGATTTTTGAAATATTGTTACTAAAAAAGAACTCTGGTAAGTCCTTGAATAATTACTATTGAGATTAGGATTGATAACCAAGGTGATAAAGTAATTAACCCGTGAATTATCTTTGTTTTAGCAAGAAGCGCGGGGTTCTTTTTCTTTATTTCTTTTTTTTTGCTTTTCTTTCTTTTTTCTTATATTTTTATACTGGAATTTTTCTGGGATATTAGTATTATCCTCATTAGAACATTACATTTTTTTATAACCTATTTTTACAAAGGTTTGTTGTGTAAAGTTGCTCCCCACTTACATTAAATTAACCATGAACCTACCTATGGCATTAGTATAATAGCCATAGAAGCAAGAGGCTGCCTTAACCTCAACGGGTGAAGAAGCCAAAGAGAAGGACAGCCAGACATCTCCTGTCTGGCTCATGTAACGTAGAATTTTAACTTAAGAGGATTGCAATGACAACAGAAACAGTAACCAGTGTAGCGCTACTATAAGGATAGTTTATCCACTTATAAGACCTTACCCTTCAGATACTACGGGTTAATAAATCTGCTTTTAAACTATTTGTTCATCAGTCAGTACTCCCCGCCCTAGATTAAGGGTTCAATGTTGGCCGAGTTATCCACGGCATTGGTTTGTTATTTTTAGGATTTGTTTGTAAGTTACCATCGGGGGAAAATTATTGGTTAAGACCCAAGCCTGGCGCCCGAAATATTTGTTTTTAATTTGTTTATTTGTTCTATTCTGGCGAGGGTCAGTTGGTTTGTTCGTTGGTATTGACTTCCGATGGTAGCAAGCAAAAACACATTTAGTTTTCATTAATTTATTAGTTCACAACACAATTCACAATTAACTAAATTTTTTTATTTTTTTATATTACAGGGGTTAAGCTAGTATGTAAATATAATGGAATAAAAACACAAATCGCCAACACTCCTCCTATTCATAGTGTGGCTGTTGTAAATAAGAGTGTTATTTATTATTAGATTCAAATGGTAATTAATTATATCTATATAGATATACTCAAGTATATCTGATTACACTATAAAAACTATAAAATATCATAAAGATTGCGCATAGAAGGAGAGTAAGTAGGTAAGGAGTGGTTTGTCCCTATACACTCTTATAGAAGACAATCCATTGCTTTAAAAATCTGGCCACATGCAAGTCGGACTCGCGCACCTAGGATTGTGTAGGTATATGATGTAACTAAAAATATATGCTTTTTGCTATTTTTCCTTTATCTGTGCTATAAGATATTGCTTTGTAGCAAGACCTGAGTATTTGATATGAATTACAGCTTGATACCTCCATGCGTTCCTGAGAAAAAGTGTCTTGACAGACATACAAAAAAATGATCCTATAAGGGATCCGTTTTTTCCTTTTGAGGTATGGAACCCTAAAAACAACCTCAAAATTGTAACAACGTTTTTGTTTGGTTGTTTATATGCTTAATATATATTAGATAAATTATCAATAGCAATACTAAGTAGCTGAATAGTTGCATTTGAACTTGGTAATAAAACATACAGAAACATTTTTATTGCAAATAAAAATGTAACTTTGTTCATCATAATCGTAATAAGCATAGGCCCTCCCAAAGTTCGCCATGACAACTGGCCCCCTGTTGCCCGCATCCAACGGCTTCCCGTTTCTTCATTATTGAACACGCTTAACAAAAAAGATTACTACCTTAACAAGATCACATTTTCGTAGAGCAAGGCGGGCTCGCAAGAATTGATACCTAATTCATTTGGCCTTGCGATGTTATACATTTAATAGTCAGAAAATGATCTCATTGTATCGATATATTTATACCGTTGACGTGCATCTTTCCAATTAGGCAAATTGAGAACATCTATTGAAGAAGAACCATTTGTTATATTTAATCACGTAAAACTTAGAGCTTTTTTATTTACGTAACATTCATAATATCTTTCGACTTTTAGTACATAAATTAACCTAGGATTTAGTAAGATTATTAAAAATTTCTATCCTTCCTCTAATATTGAAATTCCCAGGACGTCTCAATAATTCTGATACTAAATTTCCAGTAGCAGCTTAGGTCAAAATATGATTAAATAATATCTATATAATACAGGGAAATCGGAAATAACGAATCTGCTTATAACGTCCAACCAATCGTAACGACGACATTTAAAACACAGGTTTCATTGTGATTTTTCTGCGAGCAAGTTATGTTTGCAAAGGAGACTGCGGAACCGGACTGAGACAGGTTTAGAACTCTCTCGGTTCGCTAGGCCCGGGAACGGGCCAGGTACCACAGACGACTCAGGTGCCGAAGATCGCAACACGATCTCCGTCCTCCAGGAGTGCAAGCTTGGGGGTGACAGGTGAGGGTTATCTGTCACTCTTGCAGAATCAGGTCCGAGCGGGGGACAAAGTGGGCAGGGCGGCAGCACATGACCCTTTCCTTCCGACTGACGCAGGTGCTTTCCGGGCACGGTTGCTTCGGGAAGTACCTGCACTCGGTCGCCAGGAGGGAATTGAGTCCCGTCTGCCACCACTGCGACTGAGTGAGGACTCGGCCCAGCACACGCTAGCTATTTGCCCCGCATGGGCGTCGCAGCGTCGGGCCCTAACTACAGTCATCGGAGGAGATCTCTCCCTACCGGCCGTAATACGCTCAATGGCCGGTAGCGACAGCAGTTTTACCGCGGTCGCAGCCTTCTGCGAAGACGTAATCTCGCAGAAGGAGGCGGCGGAGAAGGCCCGGGAGGACGACCTACGCTCGGAATATCGCAATTATCACAAACAAAGTCATGAGCAAATGCTAATAATATTTGTATTTTTGAAATGTACAAGTAACGCCCTTTTCAATGATACCAAACACGACATATTTATCTAAAATTTATTTTTTAATACAGCAATTTATGTCAGCTAGAGGGCACCACATTAGATTCAGTGACACGTCATATAGCCTATAACCAGCAGACGATCAAGACGCTTCTAACGACACCTCATTTGTCCAGTTCTAATTAGTAGTTAAGGAGCTATGAAGGAACAAATGAACATACATACATAACCCTCCTTTGGCTTTGCCGTAGTCGGATAAAAAAGCGAATTATTCATTTTCCGTATGGGCTAAACTCTAGAAAAGTTATGATCTTGTCTTCGTATTGGGAATCAATATTCTGTTATTGTATTTTTTTTTAAAACCCTAAAAATCAGCCATCTTGGTGATAATTACAGTATTGTACCTAAATACGCGCGAACTGTGAATACAGACACGAAGTGACACCACACTAAAATCACTAAATACATCATAATTCATAGCACCAAAAAGTTTCTAATACAAAAATAAAGTACATTCTATCAACTAACAGTTTTTTAGGTAATTAATCTTGTCACGCCAAAATTCCTAAGTTCTAAAAGCAGGCGTAATTAAATGCTTACTACATCATCTATTGGCATACATCTACAATCTTTGCTAATTGTAATTTGAAGTTCGAATAAAATTATAAGTCAAAAACATCCAGTTTCATGTAATAAGACTGACACAGTTGCCAGAGGAAATTACTTACCAATTTTACAGATAGCTTTGCGTCTTTTTTTAAAATGATTTTAACGACTAAGTCCTAACAGCATAACCATGGGTTTAGCAAGTTTGAAATGCACAATAATATATAAAATGTAGGTAGATATTTTAATTGTATCCTAACGGTACGGTATTAGGGGCCCGTCCCAAAATACTGCCTTATGAACTTCGGTCGACCAGTAATTGATGTGATTGACCTATTTTATGAGACAGGTTCAGCGCCCCTATCAGATTTATTTATATTTACCAACTTGTAAGCTTAAGCGTACTTTGATCAATATAGTTTTTTCATTATTATTTATTGATAAAAAGATAATAGCTTTTCTTTTTTGCCTTTACCGTGCGTCGTGGAATGCATGCACGCCTTTGTTTTGTATTTAATTAGTATCCGACTTTGGAAATATCTAGCTAATGTCTTAACATAAAGTTCTTCCAAAAAGGATTTCTGTAAATGGCAGATTTGTGTATTTTGAACTTTCTTCAATACACTGAGTAATTTATCACATAATATGTGTAATTTCCTACTGTATTAATAACTAGCTGACCCACGAATCCTCGTTTACGTCTCCTATTGCCCGTAGTGTAATAATTTTCCCCCGTTTTTTTCATTCTTCATTGGTGCTCCGCTCCTATGGGTCTTAGCGTGATGATATATAGCCTATAGCATTCTTGGATAAATGGGCTATCTAACACTGGAAGAATTTTTCAAATCTGACCAATAGTTCCTGAGATTAGCGCGTTCAAGCAAACAAACAAATAAACTGTACAATTTTATACTCGTATATTAGTATAGATTTTCACTTTTTAAGAAACGAAAATGGTCGCGGGTACAATTCTGAACCTCGTCTTTTACAGTGGGCGTACAATAAGTAATTTGAAGACTTTGTATGAAAGTGTTAGTATATGAATGAGTGTCATGCACATCACATTCGGTATCATACTAATATAATTTCCAAAGTAACTTTGTCTGTCTGTTACGCTTTCACGGCTAAGCTACTGGACCGATTTGAATGAATTTCAGTGTAGCGTTAGATTCGACCTTGGAGAAGGTCATAGGCTACTTTTTGTCGCGATAACCGATATCCACGTGGCGGAGCCGCAGGCAAATGCTAGTTTAAATAAAACAAAGAAAAACCCATGGGAGGGCCACCCTTTGGCATGAATGGACCGGCTCGACCGGAGTGATACGACGGCCTTACAGAAAACAGGTGCGAAATATCCCTTGCGCTGTGTTTCGCCGAGTGAGTGAGGATATCGGAGGCCCATACCCCACCCCTCCCTCCAATCCCCATCCCCCAAATCCAGTCCATGGGCGGCGGTAATCGCTAACCATAAAAAAAACCAAGCGCTTCTTTTGGTAAGAGTAAGTTGTAATATAGATACTCTAAATAACTATGCGTAGTGGGAGTAGAGCGTAAAGCATAGCCAGCTAACTGAATGAGTAATACCAGACAATCGGAATGCCGCACGTATTATAAAAAATAAATAATGTAATGCGCATAATGTCAATCGCCTCATTTACCGCCACTATTGAAGGAAGTGAAGTGACGTGAGTTTGCGGTGTTGAAACTTTCATGGTTAAAAGTGCCACTGCCGACTGCTACTTGTACACAAAAGGCATCTAACTCACAACACGCTACACGCTAGACATTATGACATTATGATCATGAGTTTCTAGAACAGAATAGAAAAGTACCTATTCGTTATATTTTGATACTATGAATAAATTGGTATAGTCAATTGCTTTTGGACGGGGTCAAAAGAGATCTCCATGTTTCCAGGAACAACAGTAAGATTTTTGGTTTTTTAACCGACTTCAAAAAAGGAGCGTAATTCGGCATTCAGAACTGGATGAACAGATTTTGATTATTCTTTTTTTATTTAAAAACTGGTGTTTCCCGTGTGTTCCCAATTCAATTTGTTCACGAAATCGTATTTGTGCATATTTTTTATCCAGTCAAATATCGTTCGGGCTGAAACTAATAAAGGAGTTATTTAAATGTGTTTAGTAAGAAGAAGAAGTTACAATATCATCTAATAATAGTAACCAGAAATGTTATTTCGCAAAGGAGCGTTATGTACAACCAAGGTGTAACTTTACAGCTTCCAGTAAAATTAGTTCTATACTGTGATGGAAATACGTTAATGTACGTCATGTTAAGTATGTACCTTCTACATTTTGTTGGGATCATTTACGATATACCATTTCTCAGGTACTAATTGAACCAGGTACTTCAAAATAATGACTCCAACTTGATTATAAGTACTTACTTAAATATATATTGTATCTATATTAAATATCCCTGTCCGGATGGAGTGTCATGACCACCAAAATTTGAAGAATGATCTCTCTGTGTTCAATAACTTCATAATCTATACTAATATATAAAGCTGAAGAGTTTGTTTGTTTGTTTGTTTGTTTGTTTGTTTGAACATGCTAATCTCAGAAACCACTGGTCCGATTTGAAAAATTCTTTCAGTGTTAGAAAGCCCATTTATTGAGGAAGGCTATAGGGTATATATCATCACGCTACTACTAATAGGAGCGGAGCAACAATGAAAAATGTTTCAAAAACGGGGGAAATTTTCACGCTACGGGCAATATAAGGCGCAAACGAGGTTGCGTGGGTCAGCTAGTATATTATAAAGCTGAAGAGTTTGTTTGTTAGTTTGAACGCGCTAGTCTCAGGAAGTATTGGTCAGATTTGAACAATTCATTCAGTGTTAGATAGCCCATTTATCGAGGAAGGTTATAGGCTATATATCATCACGCTGAGACCAATAGGAGAGGAGCACCAATGAAAACTGTTTCAGAAACGGGGGAAAATTATCACGCGACAGGCAATAGGAGACGCAAACGAGGTTACGTGGGTCTGCTAGTATATTATAAAGCTGAAGAGATTGTTTGTTTGTTTGAACGCGCTAATCTCAGGAATTACTGGTCAGACCTGAAAAATTATTTCAGTGTTAGATAGCCCATTTATCGAGGAATGTTATAGGATATATATCGTCACGCTTAGACCTACAGGAGCGGAGCACCAATGAAGGATGTTACAAAAACGGGAACAATTATCACGCTACGGGCAATAGAAGACGCAAACAAGGTTGCGTGGGTCGGCTAGTTTTTTGATATAAAGAAGCTGACTAAAGGTTAACTTAATGACGACGCTTAGCTAGAATTAGGTTAGAGTTAGGTCTATTGCTCACCAGCCTAACCTGCATAATAACACCCACTCCTTGTTCAAATAAACCCTACACAATAATAACTCAGTCCTCCACAACCACGGCTTTATGCAGTAGTTTTATTTTCGATGAACCTCGCGTTGTTCCCGCGATCAATGTCGTACCGCGGGTAAGGCCGCGAGGCGTAGCTAGTCTAAAAAAGTAGCCTAAGTTACTCCTCAGATCATCAGCTATCTTACCCGGTACAAACAGACAGACAGACAGACCGACAGACAAAAATTGAAAAGAATGTTATTTTGGTACATTTATTGTGTATACATACATATTTGGCATTTATTAAAAAGCGGTTATTTTAATATTACAAACAGACACTCCAATTTTATTTATTTGTATAGACAAGAACCTGATCGCTCGCAACTTTTTATTGTTCAGGTGTTCTCGTCGTTGAAACGAAAAAAGCTGATTAATCGTAGTCATGTAATCTGTATCATAAAAATACGTATACAATAGTACATTTTTTGTCCATTTCCTATTCAATGTCTGACATCAGTATTACGTCACCGTTCGCACGCTGTGACTCATAAATGGCAGTATAGGTAATTGTTACAAGTTCAATTAGCGCTTCGATAATGGAATTCAGTGATACTTTTCGGTACATTCGCACTTTCATCTTGTTCCGTATCCCGTTTGGATATTTTTGATTTAGAGGAAACAGGACCGAAAGCTTTATCTATACAAATAAATAAAATTGGAGTGTCTGTTTGTAATATTAAAATAACCGCTTTTTACTAAATGCATATGTATGTATACACTGTACATATACCAAAAATTTAGTTAAAAATTTTTTTGTCTGTCTGTCTGTCTGTCTGTTTGTTTGTTCCGGGTATTCTCTGGAACGGCTGGTTTATTATAATGATATACCAAGTATTTTAATAGTCTTAGCCACTACTGTACCTTGGACTCTTCCTTAGACTGTAGGTTCGATCAAGTATAAAACAGTGACTAGAAGGATTGGTATAAGTAAATAGAATTTGTTTCAGGTTTTCCTTCTCTTTGCAAGTGAAGTTATTTTGCGTGGTCTGGTGCTTTTCTCTTTAATTTGATATTGTTAGGTTAAAGGCTTAATGTGAAGTACGGATCGTTCGCTAATGTAAAGCGAACTAGTTTGCCTTCTGTACTATTCGAAATATTCGAATCAAATGTGAGTTATGGTGGCAGTAGCTTAAGCAGGTATATCTATACAAATAAATAAAATTGGAGTGTCTGTTTGTAATATTAAAATAACCGCTTTTTACTTAATGCATATGTATGTATACACGATACATATACCAAAAATGTAGTTAAAAAAATTTTTGTCTGTCTGTTTGTTTGTTTGTTCCGGGTAATCTCTGGAACGGCTGGACGGATTTTGACGGGACTTTCACTGGCAGGTAGCTGATGATCCGGGGAGTAACTTATGCTACTTTTTTTAGACTAACTTTGTCCCGCGGCATTACTCGCGGTACAACAATAACCGCGGGTAACACCGCGGGGTTCAGCTAGTATTATTATATAAACAAGTGCACCATGTTTTAGCAATACCTACCTTTATGATTTAGATAGTGCATAAGTAGATAGTGAATTTGCTTAAAATATCTTACGAAGTCGTGTGCCATGCTTCGGTCACATATGGACCGGCTCAACGGGAACGATAACACATACATATATAAAACCAGTGAGAACTCCGTCATTGCTTTTTTTTTTAAATCTCCCATATCCCAAACTCTAACGGACTCTAACAAACATAAAGGACATCTAACTAAAAACAACAATTTGTAGATCACATAAAGTCCCATGTGGGATTTGAACCCTCAACACCTTAGCACAGTATAAAGTGGCGTAGCGACCGCCTAAATTACTGCGCGATCCTTGCAATCAAGTCGTTTTCACCGAGTGAGTGAGATTAAAAGAGGTCAAATCCTTAGCTATGAGGCTACGAGTTATTTAACAGGGCGGCAACGCACCTGTGTCGTAATTACTACAGGCGTCGATGTGTGTGTGATGCTCCATAATCATAACTGAAAAAATAAATAAAAAAGACAGTCGAATTGAGAACATCTTTCTTTTTTAAAGTTGATAAATAATAAGTGTTGTTAAGTCGAAAGTTACCAACTACTGTAAAAAAAAAGTTTTCCTAAAGATCCTATGGCCTGGACAAGCTTGTGAGTCACATTTGTTTGATATCAAACAAATAAACAAGCTTTCACAGATAGCAATAACAGTTTCTATACTGAATATACAAATATTTTTATGTCAATAAATCTCGTCTGAAAGCTGAAGTGTAATCCCTCATAGAATAGAGTAGTTGTTGTCCTTGGTCGAATTTATACAAATGAGACGCAATGTATAGTAATACGGTGCCGATAAAAAAGCCTTTTCTTCGAAACGAAACGTATTAGGCACGTATTTTATTGTTAGGAACGAAACGACATTCGTGTCGTAAAGAATCTTGCTAACCGTGTTTTTTTTTCTGGGGAATTTATTTATCTTAAAGACTGTTAGACATTGAAACGTTATGTGATGTGTAGGAAATAATCGACCAATTTTGACGGGATTTTCACTGGCAGGGGAGTTAGGCTAATTTTTGAGACTAACTTTGTCCCGCGACATTACTCGCGGTACGACGATAACCGCGGGTAACACCGCGGGGTTCAGCTAGTGTAACATAAGAACGTAAAAATAGCGGGAAAAATATTAAATACAATACTTTCCTTTTTCTAAACAAACCACAGAATAATTTAAATTACCTATTCCTAGCTATCAGAACAAAATAAAGGCGCTTTAAGAATCTTTTTTAGTCTTTATGGATAGATTTTCGTATATTTTTAGGATTGCGACAGGCCAATAACCAATAAGTTATGGCAAAACGAAGTCGAGGGAACTAGTTAAAATACCGGTTTAAATTAAAATTCGTAGCTTAATAATTATGTAAGTTTATCTAAGTAATTTAGAATCTTATGTGTATGACAGATGACTATTCAAAGGGCGTGAAAATAAATGAATTCTGTTGCCACCGCATTAAGCACCCGCATGATTCGTGTCAGGGGCGCAAGGTGGAGTAGGTTGCGCGCTCGCGGCATCTCAAATGACTGCGGCAGACCTCCACCCTTCGTAGTATCTATTTGGAACGCACTATCTAATAATAGGATTATGTTATATGTGTATGAAATAATAAAGGAGTGAGAAATTCTTCTTTTCTACTTCAGCCTATAGCCGTCCACTGCAGTCACGGTTACATAATATATATTGTTGTACTAGCTGTGCCCGCTACTTAGTACACAAGTTATATTTTTCACCGTTTAAAGTTTAAATTTTCCCAGGACTACGACAAAGATTTCAAAACCAAAATCAGCCAAATCGGCCCAGCTGTTCTTGAGTTTTAGCGAGTCAAGTGAACAGCAATTGATTTTTGTATATAAGATATGTTTGTTACGATCAAGTACTCAATTATGTTACTGTGATCTTAAAATGAACACTGGATGGTCTACTTTGCAATCACACTTAAAGTTCGAAATCCCTTATTGAGTGAAAAACACTCACAATCAGTTGTGATTACCGTAGAATATTTACATGTCCATTGTATCTTCACATCTATACAAATAAATAAAATTGGAGTGCCTGTTTGTAATAATAAAATAACCGCTTTTTACTAAATGCACATGTATGTATACACGGTACATATACCAAAAATGTGGTTAAAAAACTTTCACGGGACTTTCACGGCAGGTAGCTGATGATCCGGGGAGTAACTTTGGCTACTTTTTTTTTAGACTAACTTTGTCCCGCGGCGTTACTCACGGCACAACAATAACCGCGGGTAACACCGCGGGGTTCAGCTAGTATATAAATAAGTACATACTTATAAATGTGTATATCGATAAATATCTATTTCTTCAGTATGATTTACCTATAGAAAATCCTCAAGTATGCCTTTTAAGATACTTTTAATGTAAAAATTGATATCCAGTGCTATCAACGAGTTTCCGTGGTAATTAGATAGTTAAGTAATAGATTGTTAAAGATAAAGCGATTGTATATAATAATGCTTATCTTGTATCGTATCGTGGGTAAATAAAATACACTGTCAAAATAAAGCCTGTTTATCTATATAATATCTACGTCTAAAACACACCGTTTCGTTTCTAATTGTCTTTTAGAGCCTCCGAGCATAGCTCTTACCATAGCCCGTTTAAGTTTATGGAATAGCCCTACAGTAAGTGTCCACGTCTCGGCATTATACGTCAAATAGGGAGCTCACATTGGTTGAAGACTTTCAATGGTATGTCCGACGTAAAACATCTGGTTCAACTCCCTGAACGCTGAATATAAATAAAGCACTTATTAAGTTGTGACTATTAAAATGTTGGGGCTCATGGACGGCGATAGTCACTTTCCATCAGGTGACCCGTCCGCACGTTCGCTCCCAATGTCATAATGAGGTCGGTGAAAAAGTATCATTAAATTCTCCGCTTCGAACAAAAGAATTTCAATGAATAAAGTGAAAGTGTCTATCGATTTGTAACTTGTACTTACATGTACCTTTTCTTATTAGTATTTAATACAACAAAACAGTTGAAAGTGACCATCACAGTAGACAGAAGTAGAAAGTGGATTTCTGGTATTTAGTAATTTTCTTAGCACCTGTACATAGAAAGCGGTTATCCACTTCATAACGATAGGGATGTTTCTCTATGAAGATTACTTAGGTAGTATTATTGCAAATTGTTCCATGTGTGCTAAGGAATGATTATTAAAAGTAAGAGAGTGATGTAGATAAATGTAATCACAATAATAATTACATAGAAATGAAATAATAGTTACATTTCTTTCTGCGTAAAAGTCTAAACATACCGAAATAAGGAGTATTAAGACCACGTCTCATTAGCAAAGACGATTTGGTCTACTCTATCTCTGGTCAGACGCGTTGCTACGGGATATGTTTCAAGATTTTCCTCTCAGTGCAGTGACGTTGTCTTGCGCAGTGCCCCCTTTGTCGTCTCTTATTAGAAATTCATTTAAAACTAGCTGAACCCCGCGGTGTTACCCGCGGCTATTGTTTTACCGCGAGTAACGCCGCGCGACAAAGTTAGTCTAAAAAAAAGTAGCCTAAGTTACTCCCCGGATCATCAGCTACCTGCCAGTGAAAGTCCCGTCAAAATCCGTCCAGCCGTTCCAGAGATTAGCCGGAACAAACAGACAGACAGACAGACAGACAAACATTTTTTTAACTACATTTTTGGTATATGTACCCTGTATACAGACATATGCATTTAGTAAAAAGCGGTTATTTTAATATTACAAACAGACACTCCAATTTTATTTATTTGTATAGATTTATTCCAGCCAATGACAGTTATATATTTTATCTAGATTTGCTTGACCTCTGTAGCGCAACAGTAGGGCATTCTAATTCAATAGCAACGAGTTCGATTCCAGATCATTGCAAATATTAATGAGCACAAATAATATGTTACAACTGTATTGATCAGGGTATTTCTTTGAATAATGTATATATAAGTTTTAATAGAAAATTCCTTTTACTATATATTCTGTATATTTATTCAGTGTTCTAGAATGTATAAGACCGCGGTATGACACCCATGGAATATAAAGGGGTGGTGACATTTCACCACACTGTCATCTTGTTATTCGGATAAGTAACAACAAACTAAAAGTAATTCAAAGTAAAAAGAATATGCATGTTGTAGTTACGTACATGTTTATTAAAAAGACTAACACTCGAGGCGGTGTTGTAAATCAATTTTACAATCTCTTTTACAATTTAAAAGTCGTTAAGAAATCTTAATTATTAACGCCTTGTATTGGAGTTTATCCCATTCTGATCACAAGACATCTTCGAAATTTAAATTTTTTATACCAATTTACGTATAATGCATACATAACTTATACAATCGCTGATTAGACGAATTTTTTTTGTAAATAACAGATTCCTGTATCATATAGATAAATAGCAAATTTAATACCTATTAATAAATATTAACGATCTATGGTTCCCAAAATCACACTTCACACTAATATATAAAGGCGAAAGTTTGTGAGTGTGTATGTTTGTTACTTCTTCACACGCAAACGACTGGACCAATTTTGATAAAATTTGATATGCAGGAAACTGACACCCTGCATTAACACATAGGCTACTTTTTATATAGGCTATAACTATTTACCGCGAAAACCGATAAACACGCGGACAGAGCCGCGGGCAACAGCTAGTATTGTAATAAATATAATAGTTTTTTTTTAATATTATGAAGATGTTTATTTCAAAGTGCAAAAGTAAGTAGTCCAATTTAAAAATACTTGCAAAACTGCCGAAATTTACTAATTCTTGTTCTACAAGACTGAAGTGTTGTACTTAAATGTTGTAATATCTTTTCAAGACGAAATACATAATTGAATGAATACACTCAACGTTTCTTCTTTGCATTACACATGTTAGAAGTATTTAGGACGCAGAAATGAAAGATTAATTACATTAGGTCTTGTTGTAATGAATACCTAAAGTTGAATCGATTGCAGATTATCTTCATCATCTTCCTAAGGTAGGAATAGGGTTTCCAATATTGTTTGAGGTTAATTTGGAACTTCGTGGTTGTCTCCCTGACGCTAACACTGGCTTAAGAATGTAGCTGTTTTCAGAAAGGAAAATAAATTAACTTGCGATATATAAAACGAGACAGATGAGGTAACTAGGTAAAAGCAACTTCCGATAGGCAACAAGATTGACTGCAGTAGCCTCAAAACTCAGGGCTCTAAACAACAAAAAGTTTAATTGAGATGATTGATTACATGCAAATTCTCGTAGGCCTAGCTTATAGGCAGTTTAAGTAGTAGTAGTAATATCAAGACGTTTTATTAAGAGGTAGTAAAATATAAACTATTATATCAGTATGGCAAAACAATTTGGAAACGGCCGAGCAAAACGTGACCGGCAATATGCATCGTGTCCTCGGAATCTCGGAGCCTGTAATGAATACGTAATGATGTGTCGTGCATAGCTTGATACTCGTAAAAAAATCGGTTACTTTTTGATTTTTTTCGATTAATGGAGGCATTAAGGCTCGAGTTAACTTGATATCAAGAAAATCGTCGTGTATTTGAAGCGCTTATGTTGAAGTATAAGGATATGTACGAAATATTAACCGTTCTATTATTGATATCTTTTGGTGTGACTTAATTGATATTGTTGTCTATCTTTGTTAAATTGTAGAACATTAACTGTACCGTGCCACGCTTTTCTGTGGTACATTGTGGTTGAACTAATTGAACTCAATGGGTGAAGATTTTTTAGTTATTTCAGCGTACACAAATCAACATAACATTTTATACACGTACTCGTAGATTACACCGGGTTAATGTCTTAAAGAATTTGTATTTTAGAGCCTATAAAAATGAGTAATGTGTCATCTACTTTGGATTATTTATATTTTAATAGCTAAATACATATTGTTAAATGCAGTTGATTCTCTTTGCTTGCAATAGCTTTATAATATCGTTATGTCTCCACTGAATTAAAATTAAGTAAGATAGTTTTAGGACAAAAACCTGTGATCAGGAACTTTTCTAATTAAAATCACATGTCCATGCGATTGACTCAAGCCTTGACCTATTTGAAGAGTGTAACAGTGCCATGATGCTGTATAGTATATATATGTATATGTATATATGTGTAAAGGGACACAAATGTAAAGAAACAAAACTGAGGTAGAGCTTGCTAAGTACCGTTTATGATTTCTAGTTTCTCGTTAACCTGAAATGGAATAAAACGTTCTCGACAGATTAATTTTAAGAGGCAACTCTTTAATTACCTAGTGCATAAATATGGTGCAATGTCGTTTATGACATCATAATTTACATTCCATAGTGTAGCTGTGTGATTGCTCTGTTAGCGTCTCTATTTATTATATATACTATTTCTTTCTTTGACTTCTTCTTCTTCTTTTTAACTGAAATAAGATAGCTAATAATATTAAGCTATTTTTTTTATTAATTATTATTTCTTACGTTTGCGCGCGGCTCCGTCCGCGTTTTTGTCGGTTATCGCAGCAAAGAGTAGTCTATGTCCTTCCTCAAGAATTAAAGTATCTCCATGCCAAATTTCATTATATTCGGTACAGCGATTTAACGGTGCAAGCAGGACAGACAGACATAATTACTTTTACATTTATAATATAAGGAAGTATGTTTTTTTTATTTAATCCAATTAGACGAGGTTCATTTAAATACTTTTTCGACTATACTATTTAATTAGGATCGATGAAAAATTGGCGTTCAATTGGAGAGGCCCATGTCCAGCAGTGAACAGCGATAGGCTGATGCTGAATAAAAAAAATATTCCAAATAATTATTAAGTAATAAACGTCATTTAGAAAAAAGTAATCGGCGAGTAGGTACGTTAAAAAAGACTTGATAGAAATAAAAAAGATCCAATGCCTACAAACTTTAGTTAATAGAAAACTATAATAGCAATTTTGCCAGATACCGATATCGTGACACACTGTTCATAATCTAAGCAATGTTTAAATGCCAGTTTACAACATAAAATATTGCTCTTGATTTAAATAAAATATAACGGTGAGTAATGCCGAAGTATGCCGTAGGTCAGTCAAGACAACCTACAAATATTCAACAAAAGAGTAGGTATATATTGCTCATATATGGTTTATTTACATTTCAATACAGAAATGTGATGTATTGTTTTGACCTGGGACCATACATTCATTGCACTTATTTACAGAATCGAGTATATACACAGAGAATGTGTTGACACGAACGAGTCTTTTAATAGTGGGTCTCATTGATTGATTGTATTGTCAGTAATGTTAATGTATAGCCTTAACATAAACGTACGATATACTTATGTAAAATAATACTTAATCTATACTATAAAGCTGAAAAGTGTGCCTGGCTGATTACTTTGGCTGAACGAGCTAATCTCGATCACTGGTTCGGATTGAATAATTATTTTATTGATTGATAGCCCTACCATTTTTTGAGAAAAGCTATAGGAATGTCACGCTACTATCAATAGGAGCCAAGCATCAGTGAAAAAGTTAAGAGAAAGGGAAAGTTATTCACTTTGAGAGACGCAGGCAAAGCTTGCAAGTGATATCATATATTTTCATGCTTTATTTTTCATTGACCCATTGAAAGATTTACCTATTGCTCGAAATCCGACCATAATTCATTTTTTTTTGTTTTTCTTTCTGCGCTCCTTCTACATTTAAACTGTCACTGTGCCAAATTTCATATTTCTCCGTTTTCATAATATTCTTAAAAAGGGGTACAAAATTTTTGCTTGACATATTAATATATCTATTAGACAAATATATTATGAGCAGCCTGCCAGTCGTACGTAAATACAATGAAAATCATCGATAGAAGGTAATTGATTGCGAGGATTTCGTAATTACTTAGCGACCGTAGAAGGAACCAAAATGTTCTTAATGGATACAAAAATATTCTTTCTTAACGGCCTATTGGTAGACCAATAGGCCGTTAAGAAAGAATATTTATATATAAGAATATTAACCACTCTAGTGGTTAGTGAACCTGACTGCTAAACCAGATGTCATGGGTTCGTTTTTCACTTGGTAGAAATACAAGTGTGATGAGGACATCCTCACACATATTATTAGCACACACGGCCGACTGATCTCAAACTAGAAGAAGCCTGTACGTACTATGGTAACGGAACTACTGTTCATTAGTACATGGTACAGTACCCGAGTACATGGTACCATATCAGTCCGCCGTAAGTGATATGTATGATGATAAATATTATTAATATTATTTATGGGTCGCTAGAACTATTTAAAATAGTTTAAAAGACTAAGAATTGACACATAATAATAATAATGTCCTGGCTCGTGTCGCTTTATTTAGAATGCTTTGCGTAGCCAATGCATACAATGAGGTGAGCACCGGCGCTTATGCTAGCGGTAAGTAATTACATTGTTATAGTGCCACAGGCAAACATTGCTCTCGTCATAACACATGCGTGCGCAAACGCAGAACCAGAACTGATACTTTCTAGGAACCACTGTTTTCGTTTACTATTGTAATAGCATTCTGTTATTCTTTCATGTGTAATTGGTTAGTTTGAGTGTTTTTTGTATTTAATATAATTAGACACCACATGATGAATCGACGACTGAAAGAAAGGTGTCTGGCAATGGATGTTTGCGCTCCTTGGTGAGGCTTTCGTTTAGTAGTAAACTGCGATAGACTGATGATTAACTTTATTGATACCTACTTAAACATTTGAAGAGGGGTAACAGTCTAGTTCTTTGACAGGAGGTGATATCCCATAATATATATCTGTACATACCTATTATAATCTTCTAAAAATCATTTTGAAACTTGAGTAACCATTTTTTTTTTATATCGGCATTTCTTCAAATAATTTAACCTTTTTGTTTCCTGTGTATCTTGATTTTCTAATGTTGATGTTATTGTTATAGGGAGCGGTCTGAACAGTGGCGTAGTACTTCAACGATTTCCTGAGATTAATTGGGACGACACTCCTTTCCACGACGGCATAGGATGGGTAAGAATATGTTGCTAATATACACTTCTATTAGTACAATAGTTTTAACCCCAAGTTGGTGTCATAGCAACTAATCAATATATATTAAAAGAGGAAGGTGATGACATACCCAGAAATCAACGCACGGACCATACCGCTGAACCTACAATCCTGAAATGTTGCATGTAGGTTCTTTATATAACGTAAGTGAGCACTAAGAAATAAATTTTTGAAATTCCACTCCTAAGGGCGTAAATAAGGGGATAAAACTCTGCGTAAGCGAAGCCGCGTGCAAAAGCTAGTATTCTATAACGGAAGTCAGGACCGTTTTCGAATAACCAATAATAACATTCCCTGTCAGTCGACCGTTCAGATATTGTTCACGATTGTAAAGTAGCCTAAGTTATACCCTAAATGATAAGCTACCGGTCCAGACGTTTCAGAGATTTATCGGAACAGGCAGACAACCAAAAATTAAAAATGAATAGCTGTTAGTATTAAATTACAAACAGTCACTTCAATTAAATTTATTACTATAGATGTTAAGTAACATCATACATAATATAAAATCGCACAGAAATATAATCGCAAACTTCGAGGCCAGATCGACAAGATTATCTGATTTGGTTTTTCGGATGCAGTTATGTGCTTATAAAAAATATTATTCTACCTGACAATACGAAACCAGCTAATATGCATATCTTGCGATTGCGACAAAGTAGTACAAGGTTCAAGTATTAATTTAATACGTTGTTGAGTACACCGAGTAGATACACTTACTTACCTTTGATACCGATCTGTCAAAGTTAAATAGCTCTTGATTTAGAACCTCTTGTATCTATACTAATATATAAAGCTGACGAGTTTGTTTGTTTGAACACGCTAATCTCAGGAACCGCTGGTCCGATTTGAAAAATTCTTTCAGTGTTAGGTAGCCGATTTATCGAGGAAGGCTATAGGCTATATATCATCACGCTAGGAACGGAGCACCAATGAAAAATGTTTAAAAAACGCGGGGAAGATTATCACGCTGCTTGTAATAAGAGACGCAAACGAGGTTCTGTGGGTCTGCTAGTCTATGTATATAGTAAGCCTGTATAAACGATTAGCTGAGCCCCGCGGTGTTAGCAGCGGGTAAAAAACAATAGCTTAAGTTACTCCTTATATCATCTGCTATCAGCTTGTGAAAGTCCCATCAAAATCCGTCCAGCTTTGCCAAATTTAAAAAAAAATGCATTTTTGATTCAAGTGCCATGTGTTCATGTGCATATTAGTGACGTTTTGTTTAATTTAAAATTACAAAGCAAACACACTTCAATTTTATTTATTTGTATAGATATGACGTCACCTATCGTCATATCAACAGGCTCTAGTCGTAATTGAATCGAACACGTCTATCAGATTTGATCTGTAAATACGAACTCTTCACGGACCGTTGGTTATAAAGCTATTTTCCTTGTTACAAATATAGTAAGTTCCTTGGCATAAAAGATGTCGAATAAATTACCTGTTTGATGATTAATAGGGAATGCGATTTATAGTATAGACTAGCTGAACCCCGCGGTGTTACCCGCGGTAATTGTTGTACCGCGAGTAACGCCGCGGGACAAAGTTAGTCTAAGAAAAGTAGCCTAAGTTACTCCCCGGATCATCAGCTACCTGTCAGTGAAAGTCCCGTCAAAATCCGTCCAGCCGTTCCAGAGATTACCCGGAACAAACAGACAGACAGACAGACAGACAAAAATTTTTTTAACATCATTTTTGGTATATGTATCGTGTATACATACATATGCATTAAGTACAAAACGGGTATTTTAATATTACAAACAGACACTCCAATTTTATTTATTTGTATAGATATGGTACTGGCCAAAACCTCCTTTCAAAGGAGAGGCCTACTTCCAGCAAGAAACTGTTCATGATGATGATCATAGATAATTATGCATCTTTTCCTGCTTTAGCCAGTGTTTTTTTTTTACTTTAATGCCTATAGTTATAAAACTTTGTGCGTTCTCAAGTTTCTTCAAATTATCCCTTTCACTTAAACGAATTGGTGAGTTACAAAACCAAAAGCCTCAATTATAAAAAAAAAACTTTCGACCTCCTCCTAAATACGCTTGGTACTTAATATTTGTTACTTTCTACTCTCTGTAAATTGAATTTCTGATTCCATAGTACATTGAGCTTACAATATATTTACATAAACATTAACACATATTGCAAGTTTGTCAAGCTTTTACCCACCTAATACATGTCAAACGTGCTTTGGAACGTTTGGAACGAGGTTACTTATACGTACATCCTGGTCTTATAAATAACATGTTCAGTGTATTGAATTTGCAAGAAGCTATACGTATCGATTAAACAAACATTGGTAGCAGGAATCCATTACAAAGACGGCGTGTCTTCACGAGACTACAAAGATATCCATTCATGGAAATAAAAGCACTACTATATCAGTTTCCTTATTAACTAAATAGGTGTTTGTATTTGTTTATTAAACTTAACTAGCTTTTACCAGTGGCTTCGTTAGTAAAAAGAATGTTCCGGATTTATAAGACCTTCAAGTTTTTACGAAAAGAGCTCACTCATTACTCGAGTTGTAGATGTAAGTGGGTAGCGGTTGTCGTTTACCATCACGTTTGACCCGTCTCCTCGTTTGCTTTCCTGAGCTATGTATGACTTAGAAAAAAAAACTAAACTCATACCAAAGTTGCCTTTGCCCTTTGCGTTAGAAGTTGCTTAGGTCTTTCCTCAAACTACCCTACTCTGTTCCTGGTGTTCATGAATGACCTATGTGATCTGAACATCCCTCAGGCAAAAATAGTATCTTTTGCAGATGATACAGCTATTACGTTTCAGGCCGACTCTTGGTCCAAACTTGAGCATTGTGCTCAGAACGGATTGGATGTGGCTTTCGATTGGTTACGTTCTCATACTCTAACAGTAAATATCTCCAAAACTAAATTTATAACATATTCCATCAACTCTGCAACCCAATCTAACATCTCAATTACTTTAAAGGCACATAATTGTTTAGCACAAAGAAAAGACTCATGTAACTGTCTTAATCTAGATCGTGTGGCACATATGAAATACCTTGGTATAATTCTAGATGAAAATCTCAATTTCAGAGCCCACATCAACTCCCTTACCGGTAGAGTGCGTAAGTTAATATTTATTTTTAAAACTTTAAGATCTATATCGAGTCCCACGTTAATCCGTAACGTATACTTTGCCTTGTGTGTCTCCATTATTACATACTGTATTTCATGTTGGGGGGTGCCGCTAAAACCATCATGAAACCTCTGGAGATTGCTCATAGAGCCATATTAAAGGTAGCAACATTCCGCCCCATTATGTACCCTACGGACAAACTATACAACCAATGTAAGGTCCTAAACGTACGGCAACATTTTATAAAACAAACCGTTCTTCTCCAGCATTGTTATACGCCACTCAAGGAAATAACCAAAAGACGAAAAGACAGAGTTTGTACAGTGCCACGCCCTAGGACGAATTTTACTAAAAGATTTTTTTATTTCTTGGGTCCAGCTCTTTACAATAAAATTAGTCGAAAATGTTTAATTAATAATTTATCATATCACAATTGCAAAAAGGCGCTAACTGTTCTCCTACAAGACACAACCTACGAGGAAACGGAAGAATATCTTTTATTCGCTTAGTAAGACATAAAATTCACAAGCTCACACTCCCGCACACACGCGCACACGCACACACACACACACACACACACACACGCACACACACACACACACACACACACACACACACACACACACACACACACACACACAGAGTTTTTATTAATAATATGTAAAATAGCATATGTGAATTTTGTATGGTATATAAAGCATGTTTGTATTCTTTTATTTAGAATCGCATGGGGTTTGGGACTGTTACTCCTTAATACAGGTTTTTTCAAAACCTATCTAGGAGACAGCGCTCTGACCACTGATTGTACTTACTGCCTAAATTGAAGTCTGTGTATATATTATGTGTTATGTACTACAATTACCTTGAGAAATAAATAATAATTATTATTATTATTATTATTAAAACATGAAAGTGTTGCCATGCATTAAAGTCGGTGCATCGGTTAAGCCGTGAAAGCGTAACAGATAGACACAGTTACTTTCGAATTTATACTACCTATTATTATGGAAGTCTGGATTTGGACGTTTATATTCCTTTAATAACTTCAACATTATGGCACCTGAAACGAACGAAATTACAATATAACTGACAAGGCCCCGCTGAAAAGCCTTTCCTAACATATTGACACAGAAAATTATTGTGTCCGAAATGTTAAAAGAAATAACTAAGAAGTAGTTCTCTAAATAAAGTTTTCAAGGTAGTAGAGCCACGCTGATTTCAGCACGAACGGGCCGGCTCGACCGGGGCGGTACTACCCTCGCACAGAAAATCAACGTAAAATGACAGCGATCATGCTGTCGTGTTTCGTTGGTGAGTGCGAGACCGGAGGCCCAATGATGCGAAAGCATCACTAGCCCGCCATGGTGTGGGACACCATGCTGCATTGTTGCATTGTCTGCGTTCGCAGTATGGTGACCATCACTCTTGGATTCTGCTTATGCTTTCCATCAGGCAGAGTAGAGTCATTACGGCAGGGCCAAACATTAAAAAAAAAAAAAAAAAAGGGGTGCGCATGTGCTCTAAGTATTTGTTGATAATACCTTATTACAATTTAAATGTTTCAGACAATACATCTTTTAAGTTGAGGCAGTATAAGACTAGTAGGTCATTAATTTTTATACACATCATGTTCATGTTCACCGGACGATGTTTTTAAAAATATATTGGGGAAAATACAATTTTCAATTGTTTTTAGCTTTTCACTACTATTTCAACATTCATTCAGAAAGTATTCGGTTTTGTACAGCGTTGATAACTGATTTGTTTATGTAACTATTCGTCATCACATTGCTTAGTTGAAGACTGTTGATAGATATACCACTATTTATGATGACTGTTCATTTACCAGTATTATTTATGTATGTTTTTGTATGTACCCTCAGTTTTGCCAACCGCAAGGATGGGCCTTGTCCACGGAGCGGACGGAGCCACGGTTCTACGTGTCCGTACTAACGGACGTGGACGCAAACAAGCACTACTGCGCTTGTCTGTGCTTCAACGAGACCGTAGCCATCACACCTACCAAGCCCGCCGACGAGGTAAGCAGGAAAATATCATACGATTTAATGTTATTATCCTGGTTCGATTGTTACACAAAGTTGAAATTATGTATTTACTCATCTATTAATGCTGAATGATGCGTGAGGCGCCGTTGCTTTATGATGTTAGTACATTGAACTGCAACATCAGAGGTTTAATCCGCGTTTAGTACAAATGTTTGTATGAATGCGTCTATAAATATAGATGTTATTAAATATACATGGACCGTAGACGTTCATAGCAACTAATAAATAATTTATGTTTAGTTTGGGTTTAGTCAGCGTTTGATATATATTGCAAAGTATCTATATTTTTCTAATATCTTTATACAGATTCACCATGTAACCCAAAGATTATTTACATAAAGGTACCCAAAAACTGTTCATTGCTATACGTCATCAATTAAAGTTAAGGAAACTACCTCTCTCCCCACCTTCTAGGTGGGGACTCAAAAAGTGGCAGCGCATTTGTGTTCCTGAATTTCAAGTCTCCAAACGCGGCGGTTGTTAGTTAACATCAAGTGTATCTTCTGAATGTCCTCTGCCTTTCTATTTCATTAAAAACAATCATCATCATCATTATTTTCGTTGTTTGTTGCACTGTTTGAAGCCGTAACTTGTTTTCTGACAACTTTCTTACTCTCTGGTTTTGTTAATCATTTAATTGACAATTTCTATGAAAAATAACGTGAAAGTCCTGAAAAAATATTGAAAAGCAAATCTTGAGAGCAAAGTCTTTGGTTTTCTATTTCATAAATTACAGCTTGAAAATTCAAATCTTACGCTGATACTGATCACAATTTTATCTGGGTTTATGCTCAGCTCACAAGGGAATTTTATTAGCAGATATAACAGTTTTAGCAAACAAAAGTTTACAGTATCATACAATAGGATTAGGTAATATGTATTGTCCATAGTAAGTTGAAATGTACGTACTTTTTCCCGAACTATTAACAATGGGATACGCAATTGATTACAGTGTTTTAGGGATGTCCCTTATTCATTGTAATTGACATTGACCTAATCTGTGCCTCATGCAGCCTACGCTAATGTCTCTGTATCTAAGCGACCGACTGACATTGGTGAACGTCAACGCTGCCACTTCCGTCCTGATAGTGGATAGAAATACCCTTTACGATTATTGTGATTCTGCATATAGTTTCATCAAACGTGGCTCATGTGATTATCACGTGACAATTATTTTATCATACTTCGGTTTTTTATTTTTATGATATACTAGCTGAACCCCGCAGTGTTACCCGCGGTTATTGTCGTACCGCGGGGCGAAGCTAGTCTAAAATAAGTACCTAAAAGTAGCTAAAGTGTAGCCTAAGTTATTCTTTATATCATCAGCTATCTGCCACTGTAAGTCCCGTCAAAATCGGTCCAGCCTTTTCAGAGATTAGCCAAAATTAAGGCAAGAATTAAGGAAAGGAACAAACAGAAAGACAAAATTTGAAAAGAAATGTTATTTTCTTCGATCAATGTTATTTTGGTATATGTATAGTGTATACATACATATGCATTTAGTAAAAAGCAGTTACTTTAATATTACAAACAAGCTTATTACAGCAAGCAAATTGCAAGCACAAAAATTCAAGCTATTTAAATAATAATAGAAAGGCAAGGGCAATTAAAGGCACTAGAAAGGGCTGGGCCACAATACTTAAACCTTTTTCAAATAAGATTTACTTAAGCTTATATTCTCCTTAATATTTGTCTTGAAAGGCACAAATACTTGTATTCGGATGACATCCATCCATCCTTTACGTAAGAATCAAGTTATTTTTGGGTAGCGACATTCAGTATTTGCAACGGCAAAAACTGTAATTGTGCATACTGTGTACAACCTTCAAAATCTTCAAGTGTGACGGGTATATATATATGTATACGTATGTGTCCGTATTCAAAGATTATGACAATCTACATTATAGTACATACCTTCACGACAATATTTACTCGTAGTAGCTAAAAATTTGTAACTAATAACTGCCATTCTTTAAATTAATACCATTTCCCGGTTTATCAAGCCCTTGCTCATCCCACGGCAATACTTTTATGCAAGTTAAAAAGTAGTTTGTGTTAATTACATGTTTCTGTCAATACCAAACCAAATTTCATCAAAATTGGTCCAGCTGTTTGAGCGTGAAGAAGTGTCAAAGACACTCACAGACTGTTGCCCTCATAATATTGATGTGATTGTTTGTCATAAACGCAATAGATGAAAGTCAAATGGCATCCAAAACCCCTAAAAACAATACGTTTAACTTTCTGGCGTTATTATACAGTGGCGACTGCTATTTGCTACTGTTTATACTTGTACACACACTGGGGTAGGTGTACCAGTAGCTTTAGATTGACGAGTAAAATTTATGAGTTTACTTTCGGTGAACGTAGTCTCTGTTCATTTTTTATGACTCATTTCCGTTGTTTGTTGCTCTGTTTGAAGCCGTAACTTGTTTTCTGACAACTTTCTTACTCTCTGGTTTTGTTAATCATTTAATTGACAATTTCTTTGAAAAATAACGTGAAAGTCCTGCAAAAAATATTAAAAAGCAAATCATGAGAGCTTTCAAAGTCTTTGGTTTTCTATTTCATTAATTCATAAATACTGATTACAATTTTATCTGGGTTTATGCTCAGCTCACAAGGGAAATTCATTAGTAGATATAACAGTTTTAGCAAACAAAAACGCTTATCAGGTTTATCATTATAAAAGTTTATATATATATTAATCTAAATTCCTGAATTTTAATATCGTATACGGAAAATTTACGTCGTAAAGCGTTAAGCGTAACATACAAATTCACTTTCGCATAAATACATAATATTCGTTAGTAGTCTTTGATAATGTGGAAACCTAACCCATCCAAGCATAGTTTATATTATAAACTTTATATTGTATAAAATCACGAGGCAAGTGCGAACGGTATTAGGTTTCTTTGAAGCGTTGCGGTTAACCAGATATACTATGTCATGTTTCAGCTTTGTCCCCTAACTACTGTGGCTCAGTTGCTCGAGAATAAGGAAATAATAGGCGTTATTCATTTTTCCCTCCATTTACACCTTGTCTTGTTGTTTTAAACTATCCTGTTTAACTCAGCGGAATGGAACCATTGTGCAAATAGTATAATCTATTCTTTCTGCGCTTTATCACGTAAATTGTGTCAATTAAAAGTCTACAGATTTGCCAAACTGATTAAATACAATTCGTCAGTCACAGCTTTCTTCACAAAAAACATTTTGTGGGTCATGCTAATAAAACCGGGAATGTCCTCACAAAATTAGTAGAACAGACAGTAGACATATTTTGCCACGATTTTCCTGACAAAAAATGATTATATTTCTCGACCAGTAAAGGTGAACTGTCATTGTATAAGACGTTTTCACATTGCTAACCTTCGCTGTTGTCTATCGTTATATCCATAACTGTCCATAACATAATTGTGTTATTATTTCATGTAATCTTAAACTAAAAAACGTTTTATTGTATTCAAAACACAATTGTTCTACTGCCAAATGACTAAAACAATTCTCCTTTCAAAAAAACGTAAAAGAATCCGCCAACAATCTTACTCATCACGATAACGACTCTAATTGCTTCTTCATGACACTCAAAGCAATATCGACCTTGGAAATCTGGTAATAGAGACTAAAATTAGCGGTGCCGTCATTAATGACAACGGTCTCTATCCCATTCCCGTCACGGTTCGCAATCTGTTGGGAAATGGAGCTGATGACTTTGTGTCATTTGGAAAACTTATGCTGTAATGCAAGTTGAACTCAGTTATCATAGCTAGATCTGAATTCTAAGCAAACGACTAGGTAATTAAGTTCCTGAGTTACATTTTACAAAACAAAACCATTTAGTCTATGCTTCTGATTATTTTATGGTTAATCTAAAAAAATAATTAACGATACTAATAGTAATTATAACTGAATGCGCCGGCTCGACCGGAGTGACACCACGGCCTCAGAAAACTGGTATGAAATAGTGCTTGCGCTGCGTTTCATCGAGTGAGTGAGAATACCGGAGGCCCATACCCCATCCTTCACCCTATCCCTCCGCCATTCCCTAAAGGCCGGCAACGCATAAAAGTGAAGTTGCGTTCACATCTTCTGCCGCGATAGGACATAAATCTTTTTACTGTTTTTTCTTCTGACAGCACTACTTACATTGCTTCCTTATTGGGTAGTAAAATGGTTCACATGTGATATTTGAGGGAACCATTCAATGTGTAGTTCTATATCTATAACTAGGGGAAAGAACACTGTCTTTATTGTGATCTTGTTAATTGACAGTCATATTAAACTATACATCTATACAAATAAATAAAATTGGAGTGTCTGTTTGTAATATTAAAATAACCGCTTTTTACTAAATTCATATGTATATACACGGTATATACGGTATATGTGTATACACGGTACATATACCAAAAATGTAGTTAAAAAAATGTTTGTCTGTCTGTCTGTCTGTCTGTCTGTTCCGGGTAATCTCTGGAATGGCTGGACGGATTTTGACGGGACTTTCACTGGCAGGTAGGTGATGATCCAGCGAGTAACTTAGGCTACTTTTGTTAGACTAACTTTGTCCCGCGGCGTCACTCGCGGTACAACAATAACTTAATAGCATAGTATTTAATAGAATAATTAAATAATACTAAGCTCCACTGATGCATCTTCAAATTGTACGAACGATTTTTTTAGTTAGTGTACAATTTGGTTCTAAGTAAAAGAAAAAAGTTGCTCCACTGTAGTCAAAAGTAAATGAATTTTATGAAAATTACTAGCTGACCCATGCAACCTCGTTTGCGACTCCTATTGCCCGTAGTGTGATAATTTCCCCCCGTTTTTGTAACATTCTTTATTGGTGCTCCGCTCCTGTAGGTCTAAGTGTGATGATATATAGCCCATAGCCTTCCTCGATAAATGGGCTATCTAACACTGATTTTTTTTTTCAATTCGGACCAGTAGTAATATCAACAATCCTTTAATTGTCGCTCAATGGAAGTGTAGTTAAATAGAATGCGTCATCGAATTATACAGGTTTATTATTGAGAGAAGCGATGTATGTAAGTGGCAATTCGTTCTGCAAGTCAAAATGTTGCACACAATTAATATTATCATCAATTCACTTGAAGTGTGTGAGTAATAAGACCAAAAGTAATTTTGACGACGAAAGTTTGCGATGTTTTGGTATTATGTGAATCAGATTTCACGATATTAATAATAGTGGAAATTATGGGAAACAACAGGCAGTATTTAATTTGTCACTACCTCTACTTAAATAGACACCAAGAGAAGTGCAAAATTTACGTTTGGGTGAAAGAACCTAATGAATTACGAAACGAAAATTGCGTTTGGAATTCAAAGATATTGTGCGTAATGAAACCGTGCGTTTGTTTGTATTTGAGATTTACCTTATAAAACTATTTAATTATATTTTTAATGCAATCAAAACTGATAGAGTGTTTCTGTCAAGTTTGATATTAAACTTTTGTCAGAAAATCCCAGTAAAAGTTTACTGAAGAAAACATAACGTAATATATATATTTCTCGTTGCTTTGTGTGTCTCCATGCATGACCTCTCACTCAAAAGTTTAATTAAAACCCACGTATAAGGGTGGCGGTGGTATAAGTAATGGTGGTTCATTCGAGTTTTTTTTAAGATTGCACTTCATAACATTATATTTCCAACTAACTGAAAAAACTCTAGATTTTCAGCTGTAAATATCTATTCACACAAGGGTTTACTAACCTCGCCGTAACCAAAAATGGAAACTGTTATATTTCACACCATACCAGAATAAATGTTATAGAGAAGTTCACTCGTGCCAGATTCCATCCGCTTGTTTATAATAAAGATGTACTATAAATAATTCGTTGTAGCGGAAACCATTCACTAATTCACTGGGCTATTTATAAGACGTGAAAATTTACAGACTAAACAGGGTGATTGTTAATAGATATTTCAAATAAACTAGGAATAGTTTTGGAAAAGATGATTTTAAAACGAATGTTGTAAGATGCGTAATGCTGCGTTTTAAAACGTAAGATTCAGTGTTGATTTATAAACAGTGAGGTATACCGTATAGTTATGAATTGATATTAACCACACCTTTCTTCGGGTAAACCTTTTACAGGTCTCATTTTCTAGTAATCATAGCTTCACATCGTAACCTGTTGACATAATATAGAGAGCCAAGTGCGTAGATTAATATCGGTCGATATTATGCTTTTCTTTACTCCAACCACTATTGAATAACTTTTCCGTAGAAATTACATTTAAATATTGGACCACTAGATACTGATCGCAATTTTGTCAGCACACGGCCTGCTGGGGGCCTGTGTCTTTAATTCAAAAGCAATACTGTTTCTTATTAGTCGTCACGCGCTTATGCATACGGTAGGGAGAATATTTTTTATCCACTTCCACACGTCGTAAAGGGCGGAAGGGAGCAATCAAGTGAGGCAGGTGCGTGCCGTATTAGGGAGACTTGACTTCGTAGTTTCGAGACTGCTTTTATTATTTTTGTAGATATACACATATAAGATCTGTGAATTTTTAAGAAATCGTATCGAAACAATAGAAAAGGTCGATTCATAACCATCCGATTACCATACCGGTTTTCCTGCATGAAATAACAGTAAGAAAATAATAGAAATTAATGGATTTGAATCAATAAATGATGATTTGATGAATGTCTAAGAACAGATTCATTATTATACATAAATCCAAATTTTATAGAATATTTACGTAAATGAAAAAAAAACCTATCTATACTAATATTATAAAGCTGAAGAGTTTGTTTGTTTTTTTGAACGCGCTAATCTCAGGAACTGCTGGTCCGATTTGAAAAATTATTTCAGTGTTGGATAGTACATTTATCGAAGAAGGCTATAGGCTATATATCATCACGCTAAGAGCAATAGTAGCGGAGCACCAAGGGAGAATGTTTCAAAAACGGGGGAAAATTGTTCCGCTACGGGCATTAGGAGACGCAAGGTGTTCGATGACATGTATAATCATTATTCGAATACTGTAATATAAAAACACTAGTTAATTTCACTGAAGCTAATCATCTTCGACTCTAAAATAAAAATTATTAAAGAAAACACTCAAAGCCCTGTTTTTGTTTTATTATGAATTTTGTTTGCTGATACTATTTGGATTCTTATTCAAAACTATTTCTTCCTTAAATAATTTGGTCACAACGATATTTTAACTTTTTTGTTCTGTGTTAGTTTCTACTCATATATAAAATATTTTGTTTAGGAAACTCTATCGAAATGTCGCGTACTTCTGTGTCACCACTTAACCACATCTGTACTAATTTCAAACTCTTGGATGGTTGGCTCTTGCCGCTTATATTTGACTAGCTGACCCACGCAACCTCGTTTGCGTCTCCTGTTGCCCGTAGCGTGATAATTTTCCCCTGTTTTTGAAACGATTTTCATTGGTGCTCCGCTCCTATTGGTCCGAGCGTGATGATATATAACCTATAGCCTTCCTCGCTAAATGGGCTTTCTAACACTGAAAGAATTTTTCATATCGGACCAGCGGTTCCTGAGATTAGTGTGTTCAAACAAATAAACAAACTTTTCAGCTTTATATATTAGTATAGATTGTTGGGTCGGTCGTTTTCCATATAATCATTAGCTTTGTTACTACATACACATATTGGAAATGACTAATAGCTTAAAAACGTTTTTAACTAATATGACTGCTGTTACAATTTCGTCAAATGAACCCGACTAGGTCACCAGGTTTTATAGTAGTTTATTATTTGAATAATCAGATTACTAAATTTAAGTAATATATGTATGTGGCTTCTTACGACCCACATTAGCCACGCTCGATGGCCGCTTGCCTTTCTCTGCTGAATAATATATCATAATAATATAATGTTATGAAAGATTACACTTATGACGGCATGTACGTTCCATCGTAGTAGTTGTGAGTAACGAAGATACGCACCACTCCTCACTGCTGCATCTAATGCTGATTTACATTAATCTATACAAATAAATACAATTGGAGTGTCTGTTTGTAATATTAAAATAACCGCTTTTTACTTAATGCATATGTATGTACACACGATACATATACCAAAAATGTAGTTAAAAAAATTTTTGTCTGTCTGTCTGTCTGTTTGTTCCGGGTAATCTCTGGAACGGCTGGACGGATTTTGATAGGACTTTCACTGGAAGGTAGCTGATGATCCAAGGAGTAACTTAGGCTACTTTTTTTAGACTAACTTTGTTCCGCGGCGTTACTCGCGGTACAACAATAACCGCGGGTAACACCGCGGGGTTCAGCTAGTTTTTAATAAATAAAGGTAAGGTACTGAGGTACTTTTGTCTTCAAGAAGTGTATACTTAGCTTCCTGCTTTTTATCTATATTTGTTGTAAAAGTAGATTTTTATATGTGACTAGCTGAACCCCGCGGTATTACCGGCGGTTATTGTTGTACCGCGAATAACGCCGCGGGACGAAGTTGGTCTAGAAAAAGTTACTCCTAAGCCTAAGTTACTCCCTGGATCATCAGCTACCTGCCAGTGAAACTCCCGTCTAAATCGGTCCAGCCGTTCCAGAGATCCGAACAAACAGACAGACAGACCGACAGACAGATAGACAAAAATTGTAAAAATTATTATTGGTACATATACCGTGTATAGGTACATACATATGCATTTATTAAAAAGCAGTTATATTAATACTACAAACAGACACTTCAATTTTATTTATTTGTATAGATATATTTGATTGAGGGTTTTTAGTAAACTGTTTAAGAAATCAACACTCTTTAGTACTCTAATACTGACTTCTACTTAGAGAGGAGGGTTCGATTTCACGCTCACCGCTGAGAGTACGGTTTGTTTCAAGTATTCCTATACTTTGATGTGTTGTTGTCCTGAGTCGTCTCTTAAAGAAGCGTTAAGTTTCCAAGTTAAATCCGAAAACCTATTGAACAACATCCCACACAAACATGTCTTATTTTTGCAACAAATTCCGTTCCTACAATAACAGTATAGGACACAAGTAGAATTTTAACAAAAATAAAAACGACTTCAAGGTTCGACTCGATTTCTCTTGGATGCCTTATCAAGGTACCACCGTTGGGATATCTCCTTTCCGTTCAAAATCGGTTCATAAACGACGAAGTTATCCTCGTACACACATAAAAAAGAATATACGGTCGAATTGAAAACTCCTCCTTTTTTGAAGTCGGGTAAAAATGAAAACAAGAAAAATAAAATAAAAGCTTGTAAAAAAGAAAACGCGTCAAAGAATAAAATTCGGGGAACTGTATGTTTTTGTTTGTATGTTTATTTATTATGTATGTATGTTGTAACTCATGTATGTTTCATAAGTGAATTGCTACGCTGACGTCACTATATGTGATTTAACAATCCTGTCGACGCTGTAGCATTGAAATACATATTAATAGTATACCTAATGCATACATTAACATACTTATTATACGCTAAACGAGTACACATAATGAATTTAGAAACTTTGATCCTATAATATTTTAAGGCCTGTATATACTTTGATCAGTGCAAGTGCGGGTGTGAAGTGCTACCTGCCCTGCACATCGATGATTGGTAGAAAATACGTGTGGACAGCCATTTCGCGGTCCACACATATTTTCTACGTAATCAAAGTTAATACTGGCCTCTATATATGAGTTGCATACTTATTTACGGAATAAATGGTGTTTAAATCAGGGATAAATTGGATTTAAAATCAATTTGTCCGGATACCGGATATCTGGTCAACATTGAAGCCTGGATAGGCTGATATCTAGCAGAACATTCTATTTACCGGATTAGACGCAAAGCAGTTTAATTTACCAACACGAGGGCATCGTTATAAGATGAATTAGAAAGTTTTCTTCCTCAAGTCAAGTTTTGATTTGTCTCAACATTATTTGTTCAATTTATGTCAAGGTTGTTGAATGATTATTATGTTTAGATATCCGGTCAGTATCCGGATTACCCGTTTTATCTCTAGTTAGAGTAAATATACTGTACAGTGTACACGTGATGAAAATACAAAATACAAAATGCTTTTTGCTTTGTAAACATATATATCAATATGCAAGAGTATGTGTTCAAATATGTAGATAGATTATCTTCTTAATGTCCTTCGACGATTATTGTTTTGGGAAAGACATTAGTTTTGTCTACGTATAGCATATGCCGGGTATTGTAATACATATTAATGGAAGCATTTCTAGTCCATTATAGGCGATATACGTATTTAGATTTTTTAGGTTGATGTGATAATATTTTTGGGGTAAAGGCATATAAACTTAGATAATTGAAAAAGATTGCGGTATTTGTTACGCTGATAGTAATTTACGTCTACCAAAATCATCTACAGACCTCATTTAAGAATGTATATGTGTATTCATAAATTACTGTAAATTATAATTTCAAATTTCCTTTTACAAACATTTAATTTATTTACGTCGTATAATTAAAATTATGAAATTTAGTTGTGTTTTGAATTGTAATGACCCTAATGTAAAGAGCGGGGCAGACAGGTTTTTGTTTGTCTTAAGTAGCTATGTTTAGCAGAACATATGTAGATGTTTTGGTATATTATTCAAACTAGATGTAGCAATATTGATAGAACGATGATAACTGATTCTATTGAGGGAAGAGCAACTGTAGTATTAAGATTCTTTCAAGCAGAGGTAATTCTGAGCTATATTCTACCAATATTCACGAATACTTTAATTTGTTGGATACACATCGTAACTGAGTTCTAGGCAACCCTTTTACTTATAACATTATGAATATAACATGATGGAGTTAAGCTGTAATGTGTCTAGTGTACATACGAGTAGGGAACGGATGATCTCATTTATATACCATGAGTTCCCCATCCCTAGAGATAGGAGGCAATGCTCTGAGTCTCCACCATGCTTATATGGGTGAATACTGTTCCGCTTTCAGTATAAACGAGTGATCTTGTAAAATATTTATCGTGCTTGCGGTCAATGACTGAACAATCTTCTTGGATTAGTTTATGAATACATATTATTGGCTGCACCCTTCTACATTTCGCTGTGGCACATTTTGGTGACATGGATGAGAAATAGGATCAATATTTACTTGAGAAATAGGTAAGAAACTTCTTTGAACCGCTTTGTATATCGTGCTCAGATCAAATAAAAAAAGGTAGATAACGCACCGCCTTGTTCTTGTTGAAGCAGAAAAAAGTAGCGTAGTTGCAAATGAAACATACGCGCACTAAACTATTCTATAAACTACGCTACTTTTCTTCTCAGTATCTTACAAGTTGTTGTTGTTTGTATGATAGTGACGAAAAGTAGAGTAGTTTAGAGTATATTTAATGCATCTAAGATATCGTGTTGCTAATTTGACATCAATCGGGGCAGAATTTGAGATTTTAAAACGACAAACCAACTTAACATTATATATTATGTAGATGTAGATTACAATGATTACTCGTAAAACGTACTGTTAGATACAGATAATTTTTAATTGGATACTAAAGAAGTATAAAACCGAAAATATAGTAATTCTAGTTAAAAGTTAATTGTAAGCGCTGGGTCATGGTTCAGTTTTGGCCTTAGATTCAACAAATTCCAAATGATTGGCACTAATCGAACTTGCAGATAGACTAAAATAAAAACATTGCAGTACATTCAAGTAGATTATGGAGGAGTTTAATAAAAATTAAAGCAAAATTGAATTCGCGGAAAGTTGTATATTAATCAATAAACAAATGCATGTACAAAACATGTACTGAGTTTTAAATCGAAACTTTACATCGCTTACTCTCATCGGTTGCGGTAGGATTCTCACAATGTGTACATCATTCGTATCGCATCTGTAGTTCTGTACTGATACGTACATCGATGCGGTCGACGACCTTGCCTAAGACGGAATGGTTCGTGATGTGCGTTTGTACGTTTGGATGCGGTATGTGGGTCGCACATTGTAGCCAAATGTCGTTCGGAAGTAATGGAATCAATTATCTTCAATTATTATGGGTTCCGCATTGTGTTGTTTTCTTAAGTTTTTGTTCACACGAGGAATGTTTATTTGTTGGACGGTGTACTTGCCATTGACCTATCCAGAAACTATGTATGAAATATTTTTATGAAAAATGTAGGTAGTTCAGTTTAGTATTAGTCGAGGAACTATCACTGGTTCTTTTGGTTGACTCTATCTCTTATATACAGTAAAAAAAAAGCTGTTTTTAATTTTTTTCCGTTTTAGTTTGTAATATAATAATATTACGGTTACTTTACAATTCCTCTACACTCTAATTTATGACGCCATTAAATGTATTTTCATTCTTTAGGATAACGTACCGTTTTTATAAATATGTTATCTTTTACGTATTTATTATTTATCATGTTTGTATACAGTTTTGTACTCTAAATATTTTAATTAGTCTCATATGTATTATAACATTGTAATTGTTTTAAGAAATATTTAAGTTAATTAATTTTAATCGATTCGGCACCACTTCAAATATTTGCGAAATGCTAGCAAGAGACGGAATGTAAGTCCTTCTTTGTCGTCTTCGTAGATACTCTATTTTATAATGTAACTTGTTCTAAACAAACTTATTTACGGGAAAACATACTCAGGTATTCCAGTGTTTAAGAATCATTATTAAATAATTGTTTCGTGAATTAAGTAAATACATAATAATACAAACTGATCCACGGAATATGTCTGCGTCTCTTTCCAACTAAGCTCGGCTTCTATTGATCTAAGCGTGAAGTTAATTATCTTATTTTAGGCACGACAGCAAAACAAAAAAAAAAGAACGTGAGAATTGGTTAGATAATTTCGGTGTTCATAATTAAACATAAAATTATAGATGTTTTCATACATTATTATGTATATCTCGGTCATTTCGTGTCATGCGTACATTTTGATTATGTCAGAGCTCCCCTGAGACCGACCCTTTGGAGCTACTGTCTGGTGTCGAATGGCAGTGTTATTAAACTACTTATTATTTCATTTACTTTAGTAATTGGTTACAAGTCGTCTGTATAAAATGTATTTTGTTTTTAATTGTATGTATGATTAAAGACAGAGCTGTTTATAAATAAAGCAATAATATTTAAGTTTTACTTACTAAAATAAATGCTTTTTAGGGTTCCATAGCTCAAAATAAAAAATAAAAAGCCTTATAGTATCATTTTTTTGTCCGTCTGTCTGTCAAGTTTACTTACTAAAGTTACTAAATTATTTAACCCACTTTTTATTTTGTAACAATCCAGTAATTCCATGCCTTAAGTTTATTTTTCTATCATTTGTTAGTATTTATTACATTTAATTGTGTCTTTTTCCTAATAATTTGATAGAATTTTATCAATATAGAATTTTATCAATTTCACACGAAAATTGTGAACAGTCACATAAACATACTATAGGAATATTAAACACACACTTGGTTAAACGCTAAAATTGAAACCGTTATAATTCACGTACTTCAACCCTCGAGTTCTTACTATCACCCTACACAGCTGCCTGTATTTGCACAAAATGATAGATAACTGCTTATAGAGCTGGCGATAAAACCAAATTACAGTTTTTGTAATTTACTGCAGACTCATCTCATCTCGTAACGCACAAATTTATCCTTAACGCCCTTTACCTAAAATAAAAAAGTTCGTTTAATTCTCATCTTAGCGACTATTTTATCCCCCCAGTCGGAGTTAAATTAATATCCTATGTAATGTGCACATGCTTCCTCAATGTGCAGTAATTATTTTGTTTCTCTTACGTTAATACAAATGAGTAATATGGTACACGAAACAACAAAGGAGTCAAGTATTTTTAATTACTTCACCACCGTAAGATTTTACCATAGATAACAATCTGAATAACAAAAGAGTTTTGATTACAAATCGAACAACAAGTAACAAGATCTATTTATTTCAATCATAATTACATGCCTTGTTTAGCTCTTCCCTTCATTCTTGTGATAAATAACGGTTTATTCTAAAATTGAACCACGACCCATCCATGTTAAAACAAAATGTTGAAAAAATATAAAACCGTCGGATTAAATTCTAATATTTTTGCTATTTTGTAGTAAAAATCTAAACATGTTCCAGCGCTTGGCTTTAACTGTCGATCTTCATCAGAGGATGAGGGCAGATGGAAACAGGAAACTAGTTTATAATATGATTTTATTACACTGAGCAAGGAATTCTGTCGTAGAATATTCTTTGATTGTGGTTAGTCATTTCCTTTTATGTATATTTTATTCAATTAGGTATTTACCTATTTGCTACCTCTTCCGAAACGTTCAAGCGTTTTTCCGGTCTAATGTATGGACATGCAACAAGTCGTGTTACATGGGCTTTGATTAATGCTTACTAGAGTTTCAAGACCAAGCGTGTGCGTTTGGTCTGAAAAACTCTAATTGGAGCGATTAGCTTACTTTTCAGCAATCTGGGCTGTAAATTAGACAATTAGAACCAGAAAATCAGAAATCACACTCGGAACCCGACAACAGAATAGAACCATATAGTTATATTACTTTTTGTTTAAATAATATAGACGCAATGATGAAGTTTGAATGTGATTCGATTTGATTTTCCCAAAATTTTTGTATGTACAAATTGTTTTAGTTAATAAACATTACGAATGTTAAAATTATTGGTCCTTATAAAGGTAGATATATCTTTGATCAGTACATACTGTTTCTATATAGACTAATCAATTTGAAGGCAATGGTCCACTCCCAATTTTATTACGTACCTATTAAATAGCTTAGCTTTACCTATTTACTTGTGTTCGTTGTGTAGGGTAGGTAGGGTACTGAGGATATAGGGGTTGTTGACCTCGTCGGTTTACGATTTTTGACCCAGATTTCTCCCCTTCCTGGGATACCAGGCTTCGCTGTAGAAAATGGGGACTTAATATTGCTATTCCTTAACACACTTATTTTAGCGGAATCACTACAACAACTTTTATACTTGCGTTGCTTTTTGTTTATGGATTTAAATTTTAATGTATTTGTGTCAAAAATGACGATACAGAACAATAGCTATGCTAATATTTACATTAACAGCATGTGTTCAAAAAGTCTTGAGAGTATGTTAACTTGACATGTGTGACAGCCTAATGTGCATCATCTACATAAATAAAAAACAGTTGCTTATGTATGTAAGCGTATTGTTTCAGAACTGCGATCTCTAATTTTATAGGTTTATATAAACATGCTTGATGGTTTTACCTATGTAATGATTAACTCAAAACTTTTAATATTTCTTACGATGAGCATAAATGTTGTGATGATGACATGATCGTACTAAAAAATAGCAAATTTTATCACATATAGGACTCGTTGTTTATTTGTTGACGTTTTCTAAACTTGGAATATTTGGGATCTTTTTAGTTTTAAATCGTCTTTGACATCCTATGTTATATCGTTTATAAGCTAACAGAAGAAAATTTAACTCAGCACCTATACACTTTTAGATGTTTTAGTTTCATACAAGAGTATGTGGATAAGTACTAAGCAGCATAGCTCCATCAAACTCATTATTATTATGATTGCGTAGCTTCCGCGTCGCCGGCGGAAGAAGAGCCGACTCCAAGTGATTCGCTGGCCACTAAAGCTTTCTACCCTTGCGACTTTTACACTATTACTTTTTATGTAAATTTTTAATTTTATTAAATAGGTTACCTTATATGACTTTAAAACTTGGTTATCAGACTAAAAACCATGTAAATTGTATTGCGTTTCATTAAAGAAACGTATAACTCTGGTACAATTCGATTTCCTCTAATACTCAGTATAGCAAACTATATCGATAAGCACTGTAGCGTTATGGTTTCATTGTTATTGATAAGAATTGGCCTTCAGAATAAATTAACGAAGAACAGATCGTAAACGGTTAAATAGTTTTAAATAATCGTATGTATGTTAAAAACTGTCTTAACCCTAAATTGTATTCATCCAAGTAAACGAAGATGGACTATGCTTAAATAATTAGGTGTCATTGTACATCTTTGGTACTTACCAAACCTAGAGCCACTTGAGCACTTGCTCAAGTGGCTCTAGGTCAGTTTAGGTGATATAAGTGGACGACTGCAGTGAGGACTCGGCCCAGCACACGCTGGAGATTTGGCCGGCTTGGGTGTTGCAGCGTCCTGAATAATAAGTAGTTTAAAAACATACTCTAATCCATACTTCCATACTTATATTCTTATTATATATTATTATAAATGCGAAAGTAGCCCTGTCTGTCTGTCCTGCTTTCACGGCCGAACCGCTGCACCGATTTCAATAAGATTTGGTATGGTACTTTGATTCTTGAGGAAGGACATAGACTAGTCTTTGGTGCGATAACCGATAAACCCGCAGGCAAAAGCTAAGTAGTAATATAAATGTTATGGAGCTAATAAAAGTATGCCGTAAGTCGGTAAATGATCATTTTACTTTTATGAAAAGTAAACATCAGGTCCCACTACTTGTAAGTCATTAAGTCGTAAAGAAATAATACATAAGTATGAGCAATAAAACACAGCAATTCTGACATCAATATATGTATATGTAACGTCATTAGGTGCTCGCTCTCACATTCAAGCGTTTTGCCATAAAAGTACGCTTATTGCGATGCTGGAGTCATCACACGACGAAATGAAATTTCGTCTGCCGTCGCTGTACTCATTTTGAATTAAGGGCGTTTAATAGCTTCGTATACAATTTTCATCTCACGTCCAAAATAAATGAAGTTTTCGAAATATTATTTTGCTTTGTAAATAACGTTTCAAGCCGCTTTTTTGTTTTTGTTTATTAGAAACTATTTTACTAATATATGATGTTGCTACTAGATCAGATTATTAAATATATGAATGTTTCTACACCTGGTACCACTTATGCACAAATCACATCGATAGTATTTAATGGTACATGGCTTTACATGGCCAGGTGGCTTGGTTTTGTTTCAAATTTCCCTTCTTTTTGCAGTACTGTGGTCCTACATAGTATACTCCCTTAGTCGTCTCTTAGGATACCTACAGACTGGTTACCGTAATGAATAACGTGCTTAGTATTCAAGTGAAGTATAAAATCTTAAGTATTTAATAAGGTCTATGTATTGTTTACAGGACGAAGAGTCGCTAGAATCGGCGCGTCCGGTATCCAACATCACACATCACAGCATCATGTATGCGCCCAAATGCCTTGTCATCGTCTCCCGTCAGGATTACATCGATACCTTCAGAGTGAGTTCATTTACAAATTGTTTAATGAATCACGTGAGAATCGTAAGATTCGCGTAAAAATTCGTAGTCAGGGCTCAGTTCGTCCTGTCTTAGTCAGTTTTCTCTAAATGTGATGTTTTTTAACAGATTACAAACCTATCAATCATTATTTGAACTTGAACACTTTATGAATATGCACAATACTGAATGCATTGTGACTCTACTATTCTAAGAAGTGAAACTAACCGAACTGTGTTCAGAACACTTAGTGGACCTTGTGTATATCTAGAACATGAATGTGTGTGAATATGACCACGTAAGGAAAGCTACAGGGGAATATTCAGTACACAGCACACTTACAGTTTTAATTTTTAACTTTAAGTTAACCATCTAAATGTTTGTCACGTTTCAGAATTGCCTCGGGATTATATATACAGTATGGGTGGAAAATTTAGGGGTGCCTCTGGAGACATTGGTCGGTAACCTAGTAGGCGGCGTGCTGGTGCCAGACGCGGGCGGGCCCCAGGTCCGGTTCAGCATTGGAGCTGGGGACCGGCAGGCGCTGCAGCCGCCCGCGGCGCCGCCTATGCCGGTCACACACACCGCCGTCTACATGCTGCTTAGGTTACTTGGTAAGTTGTTTCTTTAATGCCTAGGATGTATCAAATTTTAATTGTTATCACAAAATTAATCGCTCGGAGTTGTAAAAATAAAACTCTCACGTTAACACGAAGAATCATATAACTTGATGGGGACGATACTTCTCTCATAAAAGTCGTTAATATTTTAATATCCATACTAATATATAAAGCTGAAGGGTTTGTGTGCTTGAACACGCCAAAGTCAGGAACTAAAAAAGGGAGAACGAAGGATTTTTTTTTTCAGTCTTATATAGCCCATTTATCGAGGAAGGCTTATGGCCCATTATCACACTAGTACCAATACGCTACGGATAATAGGAGACACAAGCGAGGTTGCGTGGGTCAGCTAGTCACATATAAAAGAATTGAGATTAGAAACCTATATTTTGTCTTCCTTCGACTAATATTATGAACTCGTATGTCGACGAGTATGTGTTTATAATATATATTAGTTACTTCTACACGTTCAAACGGCTCAACTAACTTTCATAAAATTTCGAATAGATTTAGGTGGCACCCTGGACACACACATAAATTACTTGTATCCCGCAATATGAAGAAAACCCGACGATAAACTATTAAAGGCAAAAATATTTTAATGCGCTTGTGTTGATTTAGTGTTAGATTTCCCCAAATGTGTCTAGTAAGTGAGTTCCGACTTCACGTAATTATAATTATATATAAACTGTTTCCAGGTATTCACAATTCCGTTACACTATGGTGTGCGGTAATGAGCGAGCACAAAGTTCTTCTTGTATCGTTAGCGGCGGCCCGGTTAGCAGCAGTTTGTCGAGCGCTAGCGGCACTAATGTTTCCCTTCAGATATGCCCATGTGTATATACCACTGTTACCAGCTGGGTTAGCTGAGGTCCTGGCTACACCGACGCCCTTCTTAATTGGAGTCCATTCCAGCTTAAAGGAGGAGGTTACGGAATTGGTAAGATTTTTACATGATACTTCGATTCAGGAAGTTAGTATTTAAAATCGGTCAATGCATTTTTAACCGAATTCAAAAAAGGAGGAGGTTCTCAATTCAACTGTATTTTTTATGTTTGTTACCTCAGAACTTTTGACTGAGTGAACCGATTTTGATGATTCTTTTTTATTTGAAAGTTGGTGCTGCCCATGTGGTCCCATTTGAATTCGATCCATTTCTTGAAGTCAGTTTATTTTTGTAAAAAAAAAATCTTCTTAAACATTCCCAGACGCAGACTATTATAGACTATTATTAACAGAATGCTAAATTATATTATCTATACAAATAAATAAAATTGGAGTGTCTGTTTGTAACATTAAAATAACAGCTTTTTAAGCAATGCATATGTATGTATTCACGATACATATAACAAAAATGTAGTTAAAAACGGCTGGACGGATTTTGACGGGACTTTCACTGGCAGGTAGCTGATGATCCGGGGAGTAACTTAGCCTACTTTTTTAGACTAACTTTGTCCCGCGGCGGTTCTCGCGGTACAACAATAACCGCGGGTAACACCGCGGGGTTCAGCTAATTAACTATAAAATACTAAGAATGTTATTAATCATTTCCAGTTGGACGTCATCGTAGCCGACTTGGACGTTGGATCCTTGCACATACCAGCTGGTGTTAACATTCCACAACCTGAAGGGAAACTTCTTTCGTCTCTCCAAGAAGCTTTGGCCCTAGTTTTACAACCAGAGCTTCGGTCTGCAGATTCAGCGTTCGCCCCACCACCACCCGCATCCTCTCCCCCGCATATGCTGGATAAAGAAATTAGGGCTGTATTTATGAGAACTTTGGGGAAGCTTTTGCAGGGGTATAGGTGAGAGACAGTAATATTAAAATAATTGATGTTCTGATTGCTGACATAAGTAGTAAAGTGTGAGGACACAAATAGTAATAAAACGTAGTTTCTAATTACTATTATAATATTATCCTCGGTCACTGAGTATGATATCAACGTCAAAAATATCTTCATTTCATAAAAAGTATTTGAAATCATCTTTTATGTAGGTACTTTAGTCTGTTATACCTAAATCTTCTCAATTTGATTGACTGTCTCATTGGTCTCGCGGTTGGCGTGTGCGACTGCTGATCATGAGGTCTCGGGTTCGATTCCCGGGTGAAATGTTTGTATGATCTACAAATATTTGTTTCGGAGTTTGGGGAGTTTTCTATGTTTAATATAAAATGTTAAAAGTATATATGTATTTGTATCAGTTGTCTAGTACCAATAACACAAGCTCTGCTTAGCTTGAGACTCGATGGCGTTGTGTGTTGGATGTCCGAAATATTTATTATTTATATTATTTCTAAGCAAACCAATATCTGTTCTACCATTCTGTCTGTTAACAATAAACTCAAAAGCTACTTCACGAATTTTAATGCGGTTTTTATCAATAAATAGAGAGATGAAAGATTTTTTTTTACTTTTAGGAGTACATTGGCTAAAATAAAACTATATTTGTTTTAAACGCCGGAAAAAAATAATCCGCACAGTTTCTCAGAGTAACATAGGCTATATCATATTTTGTTAAAGAATCCATGCGAAGCAGAGGCAGGTTGCTAGTCTGCATTGAGTTAGTAACTTAAACGGTGTTCGCACAAACCAAGATATTGAAAGTTATTAAAGAAATTTAATTGACATTTAAAAAGTGCCTTTTTACCAATTGTATTTTGTACCTTTATTTTTCAGACATTGTCTCACGATAATTCGAATCCATCCGTCCCCGGTACTGACATTCCATAAAATGGGTTTCCTGGGCGCACGTGGCTTGTCTACGTGCCAGTTCGCAGTGCGCCTCCTGGACTCTATGTTCTTCAACGGGCTGGTCGCCGAACGCGGCCCGCCTTGGAGAGCAACGGATATATGGGACGAACTTGTTCAGTTAGTACATTCATATTTATTGCATGGGTTTATTCAACTTAGTTCTGAAAAGTCAACTTTACTTTACTGAGACTTCGCTGTCCTTCCGTCTGTCACCTGGCTGTATCTCATGAACCGTGAAAGTTAGACAGTTGAAATTTTTAAGAGATGATGTATTTCTGTTGCCGCCATAACAACAAATACTAAAAAACAGAATATAATAAATATTTAAGGCGGCTCCTGTTTTTATATAGAATAGGAGCAGACGTATAGCCTGATGGTAAGCGTTTGCCGCCGCCCATGGGCACCCGCAATACCAGAGGCGTCACAGAGGCGTCACAAGTGCGTTGCCGGCCTTTGGGGGATGAGGAAGGGGTTGGGTTATGGGCCTCCGGTATCCTCACTCAAACGGTGAAACACAACGCAAGTGCTGTTTGACAACGGTGGTCTAATGTTGTGTACTTTTGTCACCCACGTAAGGTACGATGAAGAAAGGTTTCAAATTTACACACGAATTAATATTAAATAACTTTAATATTTATTACATAATTAGTAACGGAAATTTATTTTTCCTTTACAGAAATTTACCTGAACAACAGCGGCTAGAATCTTTAAATCCGGAATTAGAGCTGCAACATTTACAGGATCTAGCGATGCAGTTACATCTTAATGAAAATCCTAACCCACAGGTAAGGTCAACTTAATTAGAACATTTCTTCTAAATTACATTCTTAAATTGCTTAAAATGTTACTGTTTAATTCTGTCAGAATGACCTTGAAAAAAGTTTTTAAAACGTGTAATTAGTGTCGCTGTTTTATTTTATACTAGCTTTTGCCAGCAGCTCGCTCGCGGGCTATCGCGGTAAAGAGTAACTTATGTCTTTCCTCAAGAATCATAGTATCTCCAAGGCCAAGTTCTTTTTAAATTTTCTCTGATTTCTCAATGACTTTAACATAGATTGAAGTCATTGAGGTATTTATATTACTCAATCCCCTGCAGATTTCGGTTGACGATTACACTATGATGCTTCGAAATAACCATTATTTCAAGACAATTACAAAATCCATTATGGTACTTAACTTCTTATGAACACCACTATGATGAAATACATAAGATTAGCAATCTTTTTGACAGGCATTCCAGCAAAGAATTCTACGACCACCAGAGGGTGCTTCATCCCGTATTCACCAACCTCCACTACCGCCGCTAGACGCAGCTCGAGTACGGGAAGTCATGAGGGAAGTCCAAGCAAGAACTAGTCAAACCAAGTACGTGTTACTAGTTATAGAATAACAAACGAACATCATCGTATCGAATCGGAAAAGATCCAATAGAACAATATAGACTTTAAACACTGTGTATACGATTTAATATTGTTTAAAAAATGTCGATCCGATGCGATGTAGGCCGTTCTGTGGAAATTATCCTTATTTGTTCTATACTGATTGATGTATAATAAAATGATTAACAGATTATCAGCATTACGTCCACCACAAGCTCGCATCGTACCGCCAGCAGCGCCGCCTACAGGTGCTGCTGAGTACAATCACTTACTGCTCACAAATTCCGCTAGACGACTTGAGGTATGCATACATAACAATTGTTTCAGATTTTACTAACAACATTTATTGTGTACGCGTGCACGACCCGTGTGGGCACGTTCGACTGCATTTCTCCTTATATTCGACTCACGGCTGATCATACATTTGTAATAAAATAAATAAATATACATATTATGTTTATACTATGACAAATTAAACCAATGGTAATAGTTTATTTAACATAGTTAAGAAAACAACGACCCTACTGTATTCATCACATTTTTATCACATCCTTTTGTAAGATCTTAATTACATTTGGTCTTTCGAGCCGGTTTAGGATGAAACAAAATTAAAATTTAAGTGTTTATTTCGCTGCATCTGCTGACATTATTAGCGTGAAACAGAGTTACCAAACTTCTCTTAAAAAGTATTACTTTATTTAATAATTAAAAGTAGACTTATTATAATTTTTGTATCGATTTCAGGTTTTACGGTCGTGCATCGCGGCGATATTCGAGTGTCGGTACGCGGACGCGCGCAAGTCGTTCCCCGGCGTGCTGCGCGCGCTGCGAGCCCCCGCCGCGCGCGCCGCGCTCGTGCGCGACCTGGCCGCGCGCCTGCCCAGCAACAAGCACCTGCTGCACCACCACCAGTTCGAGCTAGTCGTGAGGTGACGCATTATCTATAGTCTCGTAAATATACTACAGCGCCATCTACCAAAGGGCTATGATTGCGTGCTCCGATCGCTTTGTCGGGCTTATCGGACGACGTGGGCGTTTTTCTGTTAATACGATGTAAAAATATAACAACACTAATCGGACCAGGACTGTTATTTTCTTTTAGTCAGTGTGGTCCAACCGATCGAACGACATGAGCTTTTTTTCACGTTGGATCGAATGTTCGGACAACGTTGACTTTTATAAATTTAGGTATTTATATTTTTACGCCTGTTTTCTATGACAACACTGACTGATGAAAGGCATGAGCAGAATCCAAGAGTGGTGGTCACCATACTCATTACGGATGCAGACAATGCAACAATACAACATGGTGACTTACAATATGACGGCCTATTGAGGTACTTCTGCATCATCGGGTCTCCGGTCTTGCACTCACCAACTAAATAGAACTGCACGAATACTGTCATTTTATGTTGGTCTTATGTGAGACGGAAATACCGCCCCGATCGAGCCAGCCAGTCGAAATCAGCGTGACTTTACCACCTTAAAGGTCACTATAAGTCTACAATCTTGTGGCCACTTCCATATATAGAGCAAATAAATATGCTACAGCGCCATCTACTTAAGACACACAGAACTACGAAGTAACTGCTAATCCTGTATCGCTATATACATACTAAAATTCTCTCTTAAAATTAAGCATGTATTTTAACTTATTTCTGTGTAGAAAACACCTCAAATACTCCTAATCAGTGGGATGTATAAGTCGTCTCCTCTCTCTTTGTGTGTAGAGACTATTTTGTACCTTTTCTGCCTCTAAATTTCTAACCACCGGCTCGGTATTATCCTCTGCGGTATTTCTGAACCGATACGACCTTCAAACCTTCAAGAAAATAGCACACTTCTTGTGCCTCCTTGGCGGCAGCGCTTGTGGCTCCTGAGTTACCGGCGTTCTTGAACGACAGTCGTCTTCTCGTTTGCACACTCTATCATAAAAAAAGTAGTCTACTGTTGAGAGTAGCAGATGGCCTTACCTACGCAAGTTTTCGCTCAATTGATTTTAACACAAGGATGAAGAAAGTAAAACACCCTGAAACATAAATATATATTTATTTTTTTATCTGTGATTACTATTTATTATCGCTTGTACTTTAATTTTCACAGTCTTCGTTCTTTACAAATTCAGCGTAAACTTCAACGCAGCCTATCTCTTCGGAACCTCTAATCATATAGCCTCTTGCGGTGAACTCTCCGTACGGTCCGTCGGTCGGCAACTCTTCGTTGTCGAAGATATAGTCTTTTATATCGTATTCACCCTGAAAATTAGAACCTTTTTATATATACTAGCTGACCCGGCAAACGTTTTTTACCATAAAAATTTAAGGGTGGGTCACTCTTATCACTTAGGGGTATGAAAAATAAATATCGGTCGATTCTCAGACCTACCCGATATGCACATAAAATTTCATAAAAATCGGTCCAGCCGTTCTGTGGAGTTTGGTAACAAACACCGTGACACGAGAATTTTAAATAGACACTTATGGTCATCATTTAATAGGACAATGTTAGGAGCAGCACAATAGCTTAAATACTTTACAAATACAAAAGTATATAAACTAGAGGTTTATTTATTGTTATCGAGGAACTAACATTATGTTTAATTTGTGAACACGATACATCTATTATGGTAATGCATAGTTGGCATAGCGATTTAAGCGTTCGCCACGCCGCTGTCTACTACGCCAAGTGTTATGGGTTCAGATCCCATGTGGACACGACACAGGATGTACATAATTTTAATGCAGGAGTTGAAAAAAAAAACCTTCCTGAGCTTTTCTGACAATCCACCTAGCATTGTTTTCAATGCCTTCCTCTCACAAAAACAGCACTGAACAGAGAAATTAATAAAAATAGTAGAAATGTGGCAACATACCGCTGGTATGGGAAATTCTGGTGGGTCGATATTGCCCATTTCGAGACAGGCTCTCACGTTATCCTTGGCATATTTGTATACGAACTTTACGAAACTCTCGTCCGTGATTACCTGGTAGAGTTTGCATCCACCATCAACCTCCTTACATATGTCTATGCGTATCTGAAACAAGGAAACCACATTCGACAAGTATCTAGGAATAATTCGGCCGCCTCCTTAATATACTGAGAGGTGTCTCTAGTCCGTAAAGTGTCCGTTTGTAATCATTACTCTAGCGCCCTTTAGTAAACGTAGCGCCCTTGCGTAGTGCTGCGGCCGGCGCCCCTTACACCGCTGCGTCCTTGTGCACAGCACCCCCTCACTATAGGTAAAGACGCCACTAAATATACTTCATTATCAAAATCTATAATGTCATATCGTATCATGCGCTGTTAACTCCTTTAATTGACTCTTACGATATCCACAAAATGAATAGATGTAAATACACTACGTATTCTTTTTTTTTTTTTTATTTAAAATTTATTGTTCAAAATAATAAAACCTTATTCTAAAACACAGGTCCACAAAACTGTTTTAAACAGTTTGTCTGTAGACTCAGTTGAGCCTCTATATGCAATATGCTTGTACGCAACACTGCACACATCACACCCATGCATTGGATACATGATACATGCGCATGTGCAGTCCTATGCACAATGCACAGTCACATTTACATATTTACGTACATGCGATACACAAAACACAACAATCAACATAAAACTTAAATATGGGTATAATATGTTTAAGAACATCCATGTATACTTATATTTATATATATTTGTGCTATCAAACAAGATCCAATAAGAATTGCTTTAATTTTCTTTTAAGTTTGTTTAAATTGGGTTCTTGTCTAATATGCACCGGCAAACTGTTGAGGACATATGGTAACCGTTTTTTTAGGGTTCTATCACCATAGTAGTTAGTAACTTTTGGTACATGAATCTTAATCCAACACGACACGGATAGTCATAAAATGATGGATTTTTCATTTAAAATGACAGTTAGAATATTTTGTGAGGGATAATAATAATACATCATTACTAGCCTAAATCACTCATGATTACTAGAAGTCTCCTAGAGTGAGCTATATATCAGTTCAGCTTTTGTTTAGTAAAGTTAAAAAGACATACGAGAAGTTACCATTATATAATAGAATATAATAGAATAAACTTTATTGTACACCAATTGATACAGTTATATTTATAATCTAAATAATATAAGAACCATGTACTGATGGCGGCCTTATCGCCATTTTTTTTTTGCCATTATATAATATGTTCTTATACGAGTACTAGATAAGAATATAACATAAGATTGAAAGTTGTTAATCAGATACTTTGTCTAGTAGGAATGAACTTACAGAACACTGATCGGTGAAATCTTCATCCAAGGTCATGTACGCGTCGATACCGTCATGTGTTCGATTAATCTTCTTCTTTTCTATATCAAACTTGAACCTGTGATTGGCCTCTTCGCATTTATTTATGTCCTTCAGATTCCACTTGCCTGGGCCCTGGACATATAGAATTTTAAATATCTATTAAACAACATAATTGTATCGCCTGATGGTAATCGATTACCGCCGTCCATGGACACCTGCAACACCAGAAGCGTCACAAGTGCGTTGCCGGCCTTAGCCTTGGAGGATGAGGGGGGGGGGGGAGGTTATACAGACAAAGGAAAATCAGCTCTGGCTATTTTGAGTATCAATCTGAAATCATGAGATAGTAAAGGGGCAAATTCGAAAACCCTTAAACGGACGAACGTCTAAATGACAAAGATTAACAAAATTTTCAGTATAAAATAAACGATAAATGAATAAATTGATACAAAAATAGCAATTTAGAAACCGCTTTATTCAAAGAAAATAGGAAAAAATAAAAATGTTTTTATTATTTCTCATACATTGTCACACACTACAAAAATTTAGAAAATTCACAGTAAGTTATTGGAACAGGCGTATAGAAAGATAATAGAGCATAGTTGTAGAGAAAATTTAGTTTAGTCACGCAACAAGAATTACCTCTAATTTAGCTAAAAGAAATAATTGAAAAAAAAATTGTTTAAGAAATCTCAAAATGGGCTTGTTGGGTACGCTTTTTAGAACAATATTACGGCGGTCAGACACTCTCATATTGAATTAAGTTCTAAATTATTATCACGAAGTACTGTATATTATTTAGTTAAGTATTCTCGACGCGATTAGCGTTGCGATTAGTAAAGCTTTCAGTTTCGACGAATCGCAGTGTCGAACGCGTCGAGTAGTTTTTAAAAAATAATCGTATTTTGTTCAGACAATGAAATTACAGTTACATTTTAAAAAAGCTACTTACAACATCACCGCCATACACCACCAGAAGACTGCCACTTAGCATTCCACTAACGATCAATAGCTTGAACATTTTACTTATCAAAAAAATTACCTTTAATGACGCTATCTACAGAAACACGCTTTATATATAGTGGATAGCTAATATTATGTACTCGCGGGTTTGACTGGTGTTATAAAATTCTTTTTTTATTTTATTTATACAGATATAATTAATTTATTTCATCACAAATGTAGAGAATGTAAACTTAAGTTTTCATAACCCATAATTATCCAAATTAAGCCATTACGTTTATTTTCTAGTTTAATTATTTTCTGCATAAAAAAATGATACGATTTGTTTAATATACTAGCTGACCCGGCGAACTTCGTACCGCCATATTTACATAGCTATATATAGCTAGCACAGCTACATCTTCCCACAGGCAGAGTACAGTCGCGGACGAAAAAAAATTAACCGTTCCCGTTATTTTTATAATTTCTCTTGTACACCAACCTTGTTCTAACAATAAAGCGAAGCGAACACATAAAAAAAGAATGATTTAATTTGGTGCAGCTGATCGGAAGTTATACGCGTACATACATTTCATTTTTATATATGTATGATTTCAAGTAAAAGTAAATCTACCTATTCTAATAAATAAAAATGAAGTGTCTTTTTTTTTCAAATAGTTTTTAAATAAATACATATGACAGTATTTACTACCAAAAAAAAAAAATTTTGTCTGTGTCTGTTTGTTTCGGCTAATGTCTGGAATGACTGGACCGATTTTGACGGGATTTTCTTGAGTAGATAGTTAATGATAGTACTTTTATTTTAGACTAGCTGCGCCCTGCGCTGTTATTCGCTTTGTTGTTGTAAAGGTACAACAACAGATATGCGTAACACCGCAGTAGTTTTTCTGAATACAATAATAATAAATTTTATTTAAGAAACAGCACACAACCAAAATACAATTTTTCAAACACAGTAAAAAAAAAGATATAATATATATGTATATTTCAAACAATCAAACATACTATTCTCAGTATGATATTATATGGATAATTATACAACATGTCATGCTCAGTGGCCATTTGATGTTAATATCTGATGTCGTGAGGTTGTTCAATACAATGATAAATATCTTCATATGTACTAGAAATTATCTGTGCAATTACTTTGTAGTCTATTGTTTTTTATTATGTTCTATGGCTACAGATATAACATGAAAATTTGGTACTTCTAATACCGATTTTTTTTAATCCTAGTTTTAACAAGATCATATTTACCTGACAATTGACTGCATGGATGGCTTAATGGTTTAAGATGTCACCTTTTACTGCACCTAGTGTTTTGGGTTAAACCACACGGAACAACACTTAATGTGATCCACAAATAGTTGTTCTAAGCTTGTTCCTGCTATTATCATTGTTTTATATATGTGTTTGTGTGTGTTATCATTGTTTTATACATAGGACACATCCTTAGTGCGGTAATAGAAAAGAAAAATGGTTCTTGTAAATAAAATAAATAAATATTTCGGACATCTAACACACAACGCCATCTAGTCCGAAACTAAGCAGCGCTTGTATTATGGGTACTAGACAACTGATATGAATACTTATATACTTTTTTTTTGTAAATACATACATATTATACATAGAAAACACCCAAACTCCGAAACAAATATTTGCAGATCATACAAACACTTGTTCCGACCCGGGAATCGAACCCGAGACCTCAAGAACAGCAGTCGCGTACGCTACCACTGCGACACCGAGGCAGTCAAAATAAATAAAATAAATAATATGTTCATAAATTTTGCTTTTTGGAAACAGAAAGAGTTACTCTTACTGATATATACGTAAAACTCAATGTTTAAATTATAAACGTTATTACAGGCTAATGAACTGCGCATTGCAGTCAGCAACTGCACTTGACGAGCACTCAATAGCAGCGGCGATGCTGCCGCTCGCAACAGCTTACTGCCGCAAGCTATGCACAGGCGTCATCCAATATGCCTACATGTGTATACAGGTTCGTAATTCAATGTATAATTCTTAATATTACTTCCCTATTCTCATTATTCGACGGATCTCTCGCTTAAGTGGTTAGTAACCTTGACTGCTAAGCTGTAGGTTCGATTCTCATGCAGGGCAAATATTTAAGTGTAATTTATCTATAAACAATTTAGAAATAAATAAGTAACATTATCACTAACAGCCTATAATATTCCTCTCTACAAAGGGAGGTACATAAGTATATAGTTATCTGTCTTTGGGCGGTTTATAAACATCCAACGTCAAGATTACGTAGCCACAACGTTGTCTTGCCAGTCCCCAACTAGCACTCAGCCAGTGTGGGGACGTATGTATGGCCTTAACCCTCCCTTGAGAGGAGACCCGAGCCCAGCAGTGGGATGTTATGGGTTTATGATGAAAATCTACTTACCAACATACAGAATCTGCCTGGTTTGAGCATAAAGTGATGCATGTGAGAAGTGAATTTATTATTATATTTCAATTCGTGTAATATATTTTGCAATAGGAACACCCGGTGTGGACGAGTCAACAATTCTGGGAGGCAGCATTTTATCAAGATGTCCAGAGAGACATCAAAGCGCTGTACCTACCCAGCCCTACGCATCAGAGAGTACCAAGCCCCAGGTAAAATATTTAGCTTAAATATTTACTGAAGAACCGACTTCCTTTCATTGCTTTTCTTATTGCCTAACTTTTTCTATCAATTTACTCTCTTTCTAATTTTAATCTTTTAATGACCTGATGATATCTCGAGCCGCGACTTTTACGTAAGGAAACTGTGGTTTTTCCTTCGCCTCTGCATTCCTCTCCAAGAATGCAACGGTATGTGTAAACATCGTATATGGCTCCTTTTAATGATATTCATACACGGGACGCTAACAAAACCTTTGCTTCGAAGATTCGAATACTTACTGTATATTTATTGTTCTTATAACATTATTTCACACATTGAGGGTGACAGTAAGCCACTGCTTGATATATATTAATACCATAGCAGACCCACGCATCCTCGTTTGCGTCTCTTATTGCCCGTAGCGTGATAATTTTCCCCCGTTTTTTAAATATTTTTCATGGGTGCTCTGCTCCTATTAGTCTTAGCGTGATGATATATAGCCTATAGCCTTCCTCGATAAATGTACTATCCAACACTGAAAGAATTTTTCAAATTGGACCAGCGGTTCCTGCGATTAGCGCATTCAAACAAACAAACAAACTCTCAAACAAACTTCAGCTATATATATTAGTATAGATTTAAAACCGTAGTATTAAATGTTTCCTATGTAACGTCCTTTTCAGAGACGACGAGGAGTACATATCTCTTTTGAAGGCGCAAGAGCCTAGCGCGCTAGAGATAGCTGCAGAACAAATGCGGTTATGGCCCAGTTTACCACAAGGTATGGTTCTTACTTGTGCATTTAAGTTTCTGTATAGGTCTTAGATACCCTAATTGAGGAACTTCCTTGATAGCATGGTTTTGTGACTAAACTTTAAAAGTGAAAGTGGGGTTGACACTGCAGATGGTATTCGTCTGCTGCGAAAACACGAATAAGATGCATATACATGGATTCGGCCATGTTATTTTTGGGGTCAAAAGTATTGGCATACTCGTTTACTACCAAGATTTTTCCTGTATGCATTAGTAACGGATACAAGCTTAGGTGTACACATATTCGAGGGATTGCCTAAGCTATATTAGCTCGTTACCGATGTTTTTTTTACGAATAGTTATGAATCGTATATCCAGTCTCATAGATTACACTCTGTTACAGAAAAACAAAGAGAGATAATACAAAGCGAAGAGTCTACGCTTTACAGCCAAGCTATCCACTACGCGAATAGGATGGTTTACCTGCTGCTGCCGCTAGAGGGCGCTGGCAGACGCGCCGATGTGAGAGGCGACGATGCGGATAGAGCTAGCAATAGTATTACGAACAGGTGATTATTAAAAAAAAAACTTTCTACTAGACATATGCATCTCTTTACAGAGGAGGTTTTGACTAATTATACCACGCTGGTCATATAGGGTTTGTTTCAAGAACAGCTGTTCCCGCATTCCTTCCAATCACAGGCGCAATGTTTCACACTGTGTGGTTTTAGTTGATCTGATTCTGCCTCAAACCCCCAGTGTGATGACGGCCCGAGGGGATTACCACACGTTAAAGTCTTCTTTCTTTTAGTTGTGCTGTTGTTCTGCGTAACTTGTTTAGTCGGCTCTTACGACACCTATGTAATTTACGACACTATTTTTTAAAATATTGTGCTACAGGATAAATATCTTTATACTGTACCTTAATGCGTCAACTAAAAGATATGATATGTAATCTACTGAAATGAACAATAAAGTGAAACTAGTGTGACTTAATTAATTAAATCATTTTGTATTCAGCGTCGCAGAATCTGATAGTGTGGATGCAGAGTCGGGCTTTGAAGAGGCGGACCCTGGTGAAGCTGGTAACAATGTCATCAAAATGGTTTCCAGATTCGTAGATAAAGTAAGTTTCACACATATTTATTTGATCCCATCTCGGAGTACATTGAAATAATTCACTTATTAAAAACAATTAAGTATATCTTAAGCAAATTGACGGGCTTTAAGTGTGGTAACCAGTGATCGCGACTGTTTAGCCAGAGGTCATTGGTTACATTCCACCTACGACAGATCTTTGTATGATGAACACGATCATTTCTGTGTCTAATCTGTATTCTACCTTATGCTTATTTCAATAAAGTTCATTATTCTGTACCACAATCCATTAATATTATAATGTAATTCGGAACTGCACGACCAAACCGACAGTCACTTTCTTCTAGAACATTCGTGACGTTTCGTAACAATATTATGATTGTTTTTTTAGGTGTGTACAGAGGGCGGTGTGACGGCAGACCACGTCCGCTGCCTGCACCAGATGATACCCGGCGTGGTGCACATGCACTTAGAAACGTTGGACGCGGTCGCAAGGGAAAGTCGACGCTTGCCACCTGTTCAGAAGGTAGGAAGAAAAAGTCTTGTCATATACTCCAAACACTTATCGATGCAACAACCAGACGACGTTATTTACGAGTGACCGATGTAGTTTTGTATTAATTGTACTGATATGTAAGTACGCCAAGGTTTATAGTTCTTAAAATATAGCTTGATCTCTGTGACATATGTCATTAGTGTCATTCTAGAACTTACTAGATATATTTATAGATCAGAATTGTTATTTTAAAATAATTGCCATTTATTTGTCATAATATGTCATGTTAAATGAAAATATGGATATATATATAATAACAAAAAAATTCACAAAAAACCGACTTTAAGAACTAGACCAAATTGAAATGGGACCACACGGGAAGCACCAGCTTTCAAACACAAAAGAATAATTAAAATCGGTTCATCCAGTTAAAAGGGCTGAGGTAACAAACAAAAAAAATATATAATAGTCGGTTAAAAATTAAATAGCTTGTTCAAAGTTACTTCGTCGGTTTCGTAGCTATCTGTCACAGAGATCAAGCTATATTTTAAAGACTGTAGTAAATGCAGTGATCATCAGCTTTTATTCAAATTAGCGTTTGCGTGTGTTCGTCTATTGAACGTAGCTTAGACTTGATAAATGTTGCCAGTTTCTAGTCGAAAAGTATACAAAATGAATGTTTTGCTTTATTTTGTTGCTAGCTAGCAATTTCAATGACTGTTTTTTTTTTCTTTTACACTTTTTTTTGCATTTACAATGACATTCACAGTTTGTAATTTGGCAGTTCGTAGAATAGTCACTTATATTACTTTCTCATTTAAAATTGCATGCAATCTATTACAACGAAATGTTATCATTTTGTGTATATTTGTTTTTGACGATATTTTAACAATAAACTATTTCTGTTATTAAAAGCTTTCTGTTTCTTTTTCCTTTGGTTTTAACCTCTCTTCAAATACAATAATAGTTTGTTCTTGATTATTTGTTAACCTCTTAAGTAGTATAGATACAATATTTTCATTATTGAATCACATGCAAGTAGTCTTAGTTTCACGAATACATTTTATTAACGACATCTAACCTGGTGACTTTTGGAATTGTTTACAAATAGGTTTATTTGTAAACAATTTTCGCTTAATTAGATTAGGAATTTTTAAAGATGGATGTGACGGTATCTTACTATAAGAAATGCTTTTTTTCCTGTGGCAACAATAACTATTCAGAACTTTTTCAAAAACAGTTCCTACCCCTCAGTGCTAATGTTTATTACATGAATAGTTCTTGAAATAAATTCGAATTTTGGGAAATCTGTTTTTAACAATATCATGGTATTTAACAGTCAAATGAAATTTAAGTTACGTTTAAACGATCGTTTGCAAGCTATAAATCGATCTCATGATTTGTTATCGTGAAAATTCCTTAACATTTAAAAATGAACGAGAAAATTACAACTCAACTAGCATTCTTGTTATTTGATGAGATACTGTCGCATTTATTTCATATACAGCCATAACTCATAAAGATCTATTCACGAACGTTTCACTTTTCCTATTGCTGATCAACCTATACTGAGGGTACTACATACTAACACAAAAAGTAGTTCGAACTCTAGAGATCTTACTAACATACAACAATATTACATGTTTACTAGTAAAGTTATGCACTGAACTTTGAGTAAAATAGAAAGAGATGAGAGTTTACATGAACCGTTAAAAAACGACAGTTTCACGGATGGCGCGATGGTTGAAACTGTCGCCACACCGCTTTTTACTGAACTAAATATTGTGGGTTCAAATCTCACATGGAACAAAATTGTGTATGATCCACAATTAGTTGAGTCTGGATAAATTGAGGCAGTTTCATGTATGTTTGTCAAGTTTCTTGTAACACGGGATATATAAAAAAAAAAATTGTCGGATTCAATAGGTCGTCACAGAGCTTGAAAATAATATACTGAGACAGCATAGATAACGTAGCAGTTGCTACACTTAGTTTCGTGGGTTCGATTCCCAGATGGGACAATCTTTTACATGATCAAAAAATTGTTGTTTGGATATTTTTTGGTGTTAGTTCTCACATCATAAGTTATGTCACGTTAGGATTAACGAGAATGATAGAATTGAATAGAATACATCAATTAAGCAATCTAAACGATGTAATTTGTATAGAAGGAAAAACCAATTTTAAACAAACGAAAATATTACTTTTACTCTCTGAATCTACATCAGTTATTTTGTAACAACACTTTACAACATTATTTGTATGTAGAATCGTGTAGTAAGTGTATCATTAGTAGCTGTTTCGGCGCTTGGATGAACACAATTTCAATTTATAAACGTATCATTAGAAACATTTTTAAATACAGTAAGAATGTCATATTTATTTATATAGCTTATATTTTGCTTTCTTTTGCTTTTGATCAAATATTAAGAAACTTACTAGTTTAAAATTGAGTACAAAATTTAAATTCAGAACATGACACACACATCGATTCGTAAAAAGTTTATAGTAACTCTTTTTTTTTCTAATTTGCATAAATGCTTTTCGCTACAATCGCGAATTTTTAGACATAGAAGCACTGTGCTATTCTGAATAATTGATTATTGCACTGATGTTAGTGGGAGATGAACAATATTAATAATTAGGTAAGTAAGGTGGTAAGGGCTTTAGTAACAGTATGTATGTCTCTTATCACTGAATGCTTCCTGATTATTTGCTTATTTCATGTCACTGTTCCACTTATCGATTTATAGCTTTTCAAAGCACAAAATGCCAACGTATGCAAAACTAATGAAAATCAAGATTGTGCCGACGTATGTCCAAATGCAATAATGACGACAAAATACTTTAAAACAAAGTTCTTCAAATGCATAACTGGGGCTATTTAACTTAAGTTTCTGTATTCAACCCAAGCTACCGCGTCTGTAGCTCAATAAGTATTAGATCTCTGCTACTAGAGATATCAAAATTTACTTTTATTTCTTTGTTCTATAGCCTCGCATAGTGGCTCCAGCGCTTGTGCCGGGCGAGACCGTCTCCGTACCGGCGTTAAGAGCATACCTAGTGAGTGACGGACGACACACGCCGCTACTGCCGGCAGAGGGCGCGCTGTTCCTCACCAACTATAGAATTATATTCAAGGGCACGCCAACAGACCCCTACGGTAAGATTTAGCACCTTAACGACTGAATTACATTGGTTTCCAGGCGCTTATTTTACTTTATTAATTCTTATTCATATTAGTGACTAAACAGAATAATAGATACTGCTTTAGTCTGCAATTATACGAAACTAAAAGTTGCCATTATACATCCCTTAATCAAAAATAAAAACTGATAATAGTTAACCCCTGAAACTTATAACTGCGAATTTTACCCACTTAGTAATCAGAAAGCAACTACTATTAAACAATAGACATTTGACTACTATTTTCTGTAAACAGCGTGCGAGCAAACAGTAGTTCGTTCATTTCCACTTTGTTCGTTGACACGGGAAAAAGCCGTGAGGACTCACTATCTGCCGCACTTAGAACAATCCTTGCAAGAGGGCTTGCAACTCAGATCCGCAACATTCCAACTTATAAAGGTGAGATACTACTTAATATTGCTCAATTAGTGTTATAAGAATACCTGAATAAGACAGTTGATAATACATATTTCCAACTCCTCCACCTTTCTTCTGATTAATGTCAAGACATTTTCATTTTTCTGAAGAGATGTTATTAAAATCCAGGTGGCATTAGACGAGGAAGTAAGCAGTGAAGCCGTGGAGTCTTTTCGCAAGCAAGTCGCGAGATTGCGACATCCAGAACACCCGCTTTTGCACTTTGCTCTCGCACCACGCGCCCAGCCAGCACCCAAACATCACCAGCCTAAACACAATACACTCAAGTAAGTAAATAACGAAAAAGAAAAGGAAATTGAAACTGTGAACGCCTAAATTACAGCAAAAAACTTCCAAGACAAATTTGTAAATAAAAAAGTGTCGGTGCCTATTTTGCAATTTTTTGAGCTTGCGTTTTTTGCGATAAGTATTTAATGTCTATTGTGTGTCTTATACAGATTTCAAGAATTTATTGTTTGCCTTGTTTAAAAATAAAACGAATTTGTCAAAAAATTGGTTTAATAAATTAAATTTTAATCACAATACAAGTACAATGTGACTTTTGATACTACATAGGAAACCTTGTTGTTGTCAGGGGTTTTGCCAAAAAGACGCTGCTGAAGACAGCTCGCAAAGCAGGGCTGAAACCCAAACCGTCTAAACGTCAGAAGTACGTGCTGCCCTCGACCGACGCCCGCTCGCTGACCTCCCCTCCGCTCATGTCTTCGCTCTCGGCCGATACACTTTCGCGTGAGTAGATGACGTGTTTTAATGCTTATCTACGTGCTTATGCATGCTTATCTACAGACTGTTTTAGATGAGGATTCACAAAAGTGTACTGCTATAACTACACATATCGGAACATTCTTATATCGTCGGTCGCCGTTTGGTTTGTCTTGTTGTGTATGAAGTCAGATAAATAATGCGTGTACTTCATTTTCATGTTCAAATGTTATCTAATATTAAAATATTGATGTCATTTTTATTAAGTTTTTTATACAAACAATATGTATAATGGTGTTGGAGTTTAAATTATCATATTTTTAAGTTAGTTCACAATAGTATATATTTAGTCGATTCTTTTCCGATTTCGAAAGCACAGCTACAAGCAACAACAAACAGCTACTTTACAAACTAATCATTTCTTTTTTTAGACATATACAGTATTATATATATAATTAGCCATTTGACAAGACTTCGCAAAGGAATCTTTGAAATTCTATATAATAATAGTCGGTTGCGCAAAAACTTTGATCTGATAAGAATCAGACTTCAACGTGAAGATGACGAAGCAGCGAATGAAAACTAGTGAATGTAATTGTGCTATCTTTATAATTTTTTTGTTCATCTTCTGGAAAAGTGTGTAGATCTTAAGGAGATTATATAGAAAATAAAAATGTCTTGTGTCATTTTCTGACCACACTCGTACTTAGGTATATAGGTGGCTTTGAAAAGAGCACACATGTACTTAACCTGTTTGTAAGAAACGTGGAAAGGAGGTGAATATAGTGTGTATCGTTGTGCAGTGGAGGAGCTGGAGCTGAGCGGGTTGGGCGGGCTGGGAGGGCTGGGTGCGCTGGGGGCGGAGGGCGCGGAGGGCGGGGCGGCGCGCACGCTGGAGCGCGTGCGCGAGCGCGTGTACGCGCGCGACTGGGCGCGCCTCGGCCTCGCCTGCTCGCCCTTCCGCCTCGCGCACGCCAACGCGCCCTACACGCTCTGCAGGAGGTCAATCTCATTCTCTTATTTTGCTTTGCCTCGATACTGCAATACATAGTTTTTTTTTCACATACACAACTCTTTTTTAGCCTTTCCAAAATAAGTATGTTATAGAACCGGAATTATTTGTCCTATTGATGATTTTATGTCTAGGTGTAGTTTGTCTATAATATGTATGTACTAGCTGACCCAGCGAACTTTGTCCTAACAATAACGAACACATAAAATCAAGAATTATATAGATCTAATATATAAAATTCTCGTGTCACAGTTTTCGTTGCCATACTCCTCCGAAACGGCTTGACCGATTTTGATGAAATTTTGTGAGCATAATGAGTAGGTCTGAGAATCGGCCAACATCTATTTTTCATCCCCCTAAATGGAAAGGGTGACCCATCCTTAAAAAAAATTATATATATTATATATATATATACTAGCTGCCCCGGCAAACGTCGTTTTGCCATAACTACTAATAAATTAAAAATTAATTAAAAAAAACATTGTCCAGCGGACAAAATTGTGAATCTAAACCATTCCCAGATCCCCTTGAACACACACAAAAAATTTCATCAAAATCGGTCCAGTCGTTTAAGAGTAGGTCAGTGACATACACACTCACAGAAAAATTATATATGTATATAAAGATATTAGTCGCTGAAATGTATGTACGCGCATAACTTCCGATCGGCTGCACCAAATTTACAAATTCTTTTTTTTGTGTGTTCGTTATTATTAAGACAAGGTTTATGTACAAGAAAAATGAAAAGATAACGGGAAAAGTCTATATTTTATCCGCGACTATACACTGCCTGTGGGAAGCTGAGAAATACCTGTAAATATAGCGGTACGGAGTTCGCCGGGTCAGCTAGTAGATTTTTAAATGCACAAGTAAATATCCAATATCCAATAGTGATATGGATTCGATAAAATTGACATAAAAAACTCACATTGACTCACATGAAAGAATTAAATACTTTACTGACAGACATTTTAACCCACAATTATTGTGCGTAACAGTTACCCTGCTGTCATCCCAGTTCCTGAGAGCTTCGGCGACGACTCGTTACGACGTATCGCGCGCTGTTACCGACAGGGTCGGCTACCTGTTATTACGTGGCGACACTCGAGAACACATGCAACATTGTCCAGGTAATGTCAGGTTTCTATATATCAGATAATCTCTCCTTATAATCTCAAAACCTCATATGATTGGGATAGATAGTTAATTAAGTAGTAACTGCAGATACTAACCTCGCGCAATAGAAGTTTAAACCATGCTTGTGTCTTAAAACCGCTGGCTTAATCTTAGAATATTTCCGTTCTACCTAAGAAGATTACATTGTTTTTATAATGGTTAAAATTAAAACATGTACATATTATTTCACAATAAAGGTAATTCATTCACAGATCAGCAGCACCTCATCATAAAGGCGTGATTGGCATGTTGAAGTCGAGTCACCAAACACCCGGGACTACTCAAAGCGGTACTGAAACTACCTCCAGTTTAGAACAAGTAAGACTTAAACGTTTCATAAATAAAAAATACAATAAACTATCTAAATATCTATCGATAAACATACAATTTCATAGGCATGATAAACAATTTACTTAACAAAAGAAAATTATTGAGTTCCATCATGGTTTTTTTGGATTTTCTTCCTAGCTTTTATCAATTCCAAAATTATTTAAGGGCGGTTACTATTTAAGCCCGTATTACCTGAATGTTAGTTTTTAACCAACTTAAAAACAGGAGGAGGTTCTCAATTCGACTGCATTTATGTTGGGATGGGTTTTCCCCTCCATCCGTTTTAGTGATCACCCGCGAGGGAGCGACGTTACGCGTGTGCCGTACGTCGCCTACATTGAGAGTTATTAACAGCAGACGGTGCCCACTTCAGTGCGGGCAGGCGCTGGGAGGGGTCCGGATGTGTTAATAACAGCAGTTCCCGGATCCCTCCCGTCTCAGGCGCAGAGTGGCACACCGTGTGGTTTTAGTCGGTTCGATTCCAACACACCGCCCCGCCGCAAACCCCGGCGGGGTGACGGCCCGAGGGGGTTTCCACACGTTAAAAAAAAAAGTTGTCAATATATTTGAGGGCTCTGACTTCCCAATAACGATTGCCATAGATGTTCATGACGACGGGGACCGACGGATTAATGTGCTGTAGTCACAGGTATAGCTGTGTTTGGAAATAATGTTGATTTTTTCCAGGAACGATTCCTTGCAACATTAGTGGCGTGCACGCCCGCGTCTCGCGGAGACCTCGAGGATTCCAGTCTGAGTTTAGACTCCTTGCTGCTGTGTTGCGAGGATCAGCAGACCACACACACACCATTACTCACGAAGGCAGCTGGCACGCTTGGGTGAGATATTATGCAATTAGAATAATATTAGTTATTTAAAGTAGTTCAAAAACATTCGATAAACAAATGTAAGGTTTTTCTATAAAATAATTGTAGTGATTAAGAAACTAGTTGCTCAATACTTTGATATGTAAAAAGAACTTTATAACATTTTGGATAGAGTTTATTTTCGCAATTATGATCAGATACTACAAATAAAATTATTTTACTATTATACAAAGTGTAATTTTAAAAATTGAACGATGTATATACATGCGTAAATTCATATATTATATTAGTGCATTGATAAAAAAATCTTGAACATGAAATGACAAATTGTTGTACAACTAAATAAGACTACGAATCACATAGTTATTAAAGTTGGTTATTTCCTTCCTACGCTAAGTAATGTGGGGTACAATCCTCATATAGGAAATCACTTTGAGTGATGTACAAATTGTTCTTCGTGTTCGTGTTTTTTTATTTCGTCATTGTAATGTTGTGTGCAACACATCGATATATTCTAACTTTGCGAGCTATCTTTTAAAATGAAGAATCAATCAGATCAAATAAAAAACGCACACACATGCTAAGAAACTACGCTACTTTTTATCAGTATCGGACAAGTTGTCGATACTGGCGAAAAGTAGCGTAGTTTAGAGCATAGTGCGTTAACGCGTGTTTGTTGAACTACGCTACTTTTTCGCTTCAACAAGAATAAGGCCATGCATTATTTACCTTTTTTATTTGATCTGAGTGAAGAAGAAAGAAAATGTGTGATATTGGATATAGTGAGTGAGGGTTGACGTTGACGTGACAGTGTATTGGGTCGTAATAGCGGCGGCAAGGGCGGCACGGCGCGACACTTCGGGCGCTGGGGCTCGCTCAAGGACCGGCGCCAGCCCTCACACCTCGACCTCTACGCGCCGCGACAGAGGCTCTCCACCGCAGACGCTGACTCCAGTGAGTGATTACACGTTCATTGGCTAACTAAAGATACGGCTCGTCATCACTTACCCGTACTCATAGACTGAAATATGGTATTACACGCATTTTTGAAAAGTGTCTTAATTACATTCCATAGTGCTATTATACAACAGAAAAAAAACACGAAATTTTTATTAAATCGATAAGTGGCATAAAAATGCATTTAAATTTTACATTTTCAAATTTCGCGCGTAATTTGTCACAAACGCTAGACGCAATGGATGACATATTGCTCTGTTGTAATGACGTCATTTCGCTTTGAAAATGTGGATGACATGAATATTATTTCAACAAACAATCTAAAGCATAAGCTGATCAGTTGACACTTGAATGTACGTACAAAGGAGTGTGACGTAATAACATGGGGGCTACTACTTCATGGTTTTATTTGGATAACTGTCTTAATAAAATTCTTTTGATGTAAACATCTCATGTTTGACCGTTTACTGGCGTGGTGACTCCGATCTCACCTCCTGTAACGACAGGAGGTGAGATTGTATGTGATATGATATAATTCCGTATGTCGATGTATTCTCAGTTTTATAGTTTTGATTGTGTTATATTAATGACTAAGAATATTTATATACTACGTTGTAAATCATATAAATGAAACATTTGTTACATTATATATTTCGACTGTAACCGAAATTTGTTGCAAAATCGTTGAAGGCGAGCGCTGATTGAAAACCTTAATCACAATATAAATATAAACATAATAAAGGTAGAATAACTACATAAACACAATAAATAATAAATTAAATACTAGAAAAGTATTAAGACTCAGGATAGATCCATATCACAATTAAGAGGTGTGGACGGAACGAGATCTGAAGAGAAACTATCCACTATTCCATTTATATATAGCGGTACCTATTACCTACTTCACCTCACTCATAGAATCTGTTGAATGAGTCACGCGTTCGTAACAACTTTATTATTCGGATACCCTTGCACCGACATACATTTTAAATTATGTAATGTAAGAAATGTTTCATGTGTATGAAAATTTCTATACAATATTAAAGAGGTACTTTAAGTTAAACATCAACTGATTAAAATTGCTTTTACACATGGTATTGAATTTTAAAACGTAGTCGGATAATAAAGCTTTATAGGCAAGTAATACAGTAGTGTTTGTGTGTAGTGTGCGGCGAGGCGGGGTACACGGCGGGCGGGGGTGGGGGCGGGGGTGGGGGCGCTCGTCGCGCGGCGCTGTACGTGGTGTGCGAGAAGGGTGCGGGCGCGGGCGGCGCGGGCGCGCTGGCGGGCTGCGAGCTGGTGCCCGTGGAGTACCCCGACGCGCGCGGCACCAAGCACGCCTTCAAGAAGCTCATGCGCGCCGCCGTGCCCTCCGCGCCCGACGCGCCCGCCGCGCCCGACCAGCCCGGCTTCCTCAGGTCCGTACCCACCCTAGTAATCATGTTATATTTTATCAATCTCAGATACATAGATACGTACACTTTATTGTATACCATAATTGGACACATAATGTAGAATACAAAAACAGTGGTACAGTGGGCATCCTTATCGGAGTTTGCAATCTCTCCTAAACAACCTTTAGACTACTCACAACGAAAATATCATAGGGGGTTTTTCAAAATTCTTTTATAAATATTATTTAAACATATATAAATATTTAAATTGTTTCCGCTAGAAAATTCGGAAATATTTGTCGTAATTGTGGAACTTAATATTTGCTTCGATATATATAGGCTAATAGAGGAGTCAGGCTGGTTGTGGCAGCTCAGACAACTCTTCCAACTGTCCGGAGCCGTGGTGGACTTGTTGGATTTGCAAGGTTCCTCGGTGTTACTATCCTTAGAAGACGGCTGGGATGCCACAGCTCAGGTCAGTATGATAAAATACTCAAATTATGCAGAAACAAAACTGAAATGATCCATTTTTGTAATAATAATTAAATTAATCCAAGTTTAAGTTATTTCAAATTTACCCAAGAGCCTAGTGTGAGTTTATTTCACATCAAGTCGAACCAGCCAGTTAATGTGGAATAAACTCACACTAGTCCCTCTAATCTATTGCCATATTTAAAATGTTATTTATTAAATACTATATAATTTCTGTTATGTCTTACAGATATCCTCTCTTGCTCAAATTTGCTTAGAGCCCTACTACAGAACTTTAGAAGGTTTTCGCATCTTAGTCGAGAAGGAATGGCTGGCCTTAGGACACAAGTTCCAACAAAGATCGAACATTGGTGCCACTCCTCAACAAGGCTTCACACCAACTTTCTTGATGTTCTTGGATGCTGTACATCAGGTAAATAATCATCTTGTAATCACAAATATCAAAGACAAATATTGGCAAATTAAAAAGAAAAGCTTTTGGATACTACAGGTTGTTAGACTAGGTGCACTGACAAACTTATTTCTGCCATATAAATTATCACACCTGAATCGATGTGACTAATTTCGGAACTGAAGCTTAAAAGGTGTAAAAAGTAAAAACACTTTACTATCCAAATGTCATGTGTCTCTACGAAATATCGGGCACAGCTAGTGTTGACAAATGTACAAATTATATTGCAGCTCCAGAAGCAGTTCCCCCTAGCGTTCGAGTTCAACGAGTACTATCTCCGGTTCGTGGCGTACCACACGGTGTCGTGTCGGTTCCGCACCTTCCTGCTCGACAGCGAGGCTCAGCGCGCTGAACTTGGCATCACCGCCGCTGATGACAAGAGGATTGATACCAACAGAATGGTCAGTCACAGATATACACCATACTACATTACATCTATAGCAATGGCAACCCTAATGAATAGTTATGGAATTGTAATTGAAGCATGGGGGCTTGGGGGTGGGGGTTCTTTGTTCGGTTTTTCTATTCGAATATTAGACCCAACTTATACATCTGTCTGCATTAGACAGTGTTTACATAAAAAAAATATAAATATGTATTTTTGCCGTACCCGATTCTAGAATATTATATATGTGAGTACACACACACGTGTGTGCATTTGTCTGTGGGTATATGCATCATAAATAATTATTAATTTTTACTTCGTAAACTAATTTTACAATTGGAAACTCCAAGGTCTACGATTGTACATTGTCAAGTGGACTACGAAATACTGATAGTGATGCAACCAATTTTGCTACATTAGTTTTATTTATTGTATTAAATAGGCCATTTGAGTTGTGCTAAATGATCGATACACTGTGCAACATGTTAAGGTAACCGCTAGTGTTGTGACACAGATGTACCTGTGCGAGGGCGGCGCGGAGGGCGGCTCGGAGGAGGAGGGCGGGGGCGGCGCGGCGATGGGCGGCTCGGGCCCGCGCACGCCTCCCCTGGGCCACTCGCTCTTCGACTACATCGACCGCCACCACCAGAAGTCGCCCATCTTCTATAACTTCCTCTACACGCCCGACCTCGACAACCCTGTGAGTGTGAGCATAAACGACTGATACTGCTTAACTTGGATAAAAAAACCCTAATAAAGAACTTGTTAATAGAATAAATAGCATTGATATTGATTGATTGATTTATATATACAATGATTTTTTAATGGTCAATTTTAACAGTAAAACTCTATAAAACCCAGTTGTAAATGACTTAATTTCATTTATTTCAAGACGAATTTCGATTTTGTTATAGTGGGGCCATTACAAACGTGCGAACTGAGTTAATTCATCTGCCGCGCCACTCGTTATCTACAAAGGGGTAACGCAGGTAGCTAGGACGACACGGTCGTTGATGAATAATAATGAATAGATAGATAAATAGGTAGATAAATTAATAGTAAATAGTGTTTGTAAAAATTGTGTTATGCTCTGTCCATTCGTTCGTTAAGATGAACTTTCAATCGATTTAATTAAATATTTTTAGTTTAAATATAAATTATTGGTTTATTAGTTTTTTTAATCATGTATGAAATAAATAGAATATAAATAATAAAACTAAATAATGTTAAATATAAAAATCAATTGCTGTTCGTTTGTCTCGCAAAATCTCGAGAACGGTTGGGCCGAGTCCAGGGAAGGCTTAAACGGTGAAAAATTTTAAAATAACTTGTGCAAGAAGTAGGGGGCCCAGCTAGTAATAAATAAATAAATAAAATATTAATTTAAGTTTTATAACATTCAATATATTGTATCTTTTAGAAGCATATATAAAGAAACAGGCTTAAGAATATTTTTCATTATTTTATAAACCTATCCATCATTACTATACCTGATATTGACCTATCGACAGATCCCTTTTTTATTGTTACACACAACACTTGGAGTACGAGCAAGAGTTCCGATATGCCTATAAGTGTGAGCGAGAGGTCTGATAAAAAATATTTATGACTCAGTTCGCACGTTCGTAATGGCCCAACTGTAGTAACCAAGTTTTAAGTCGTTTGAAATCTTTTGCGTTTATAAAGAAATATTCAAGAGGTCAAACACCCTTAAATTTTTGTACCGAGTCTGTTTGGTCGTCGGTGTTTTTGTCTCTCTGTTTGTAATGTCTTCCACGTCAAAGGATGTATTCTTAGTGCGGGAGTTGTCTTCATAAAAATATATATTGAATGTTGCCAGGTCCTGCGACCCGTGTCATGTGTAAGTGCACTAGAAGTATGGCAATATTATACAAGCGAGGAACTGTCCCATGGGGCGCCTTACGACCTGGAAGTGTTAGCCTATGAACCTGACGTGCTTTTAAGTTCATCTCAAAGAAGGGTTGTCGCACAAGGGTGAGTTTACACAAATAATCAAATAATGTTTCCGATGTATCAATATGTAACATTATATTATATAACTAGCTGAACCCCGCGGTGTTTCCCGCGGTTATTGTCGTACCGCTAGTAAGGCCGCGGGGTGAAGCTAGTCTAAAAAAGCCTAGCCTTAGTTACTCCCCATATCATCAGCTACCTATCAGTGAAGTCCCGTCAAAATCGGTCCAGCCGTTCCAGAGATTAAACAGACAGACAAAAAATGTTCATAAGTACATTTTTGGTATATGTATCGTGTAAACATACATATGAATTTAGTAAGTAACTGCCTCGACTGCATCGATGGTCTAGTGGTTGACGTATGTGACTGCCGTCCAAGAGATCTGGGGTTCGAATCCCGGGTCGGGCCAAAAGTGTTATTGAGTTTTTCTGATTATAGAAATACTTAATAACAGCTCGGAATTTGGAAGTTGGGGTCTGAACCACCGTGCCTCAGAGAGCACGGTAAAGCTGTTGGTCCTGCGCCTGATCTCGCCCAATCGTGTCGGTTAGCCGTTCCATCGGGTTATGAGAAAGACGGAACAGAGAGTGCACCTGTGTTTGCGAACACACTTGTGCACTATAATATCTCCTGCGTGGTTGGCCGGTCTCCATTGAGACCGGCCGCAGTGGCTGTAAACGGCTAGGAGAACATCATTATCATGTAACAGTAACAGAATACATACCTGAATTCAATTTCAGTTGTAAATTAAGTGTTGTTAATTGTTTTATTTATGATACAAAACATTCAATCAAATAATGTTCAAATGCTAATCTCGTCTTACAAATTACACAACGTATTGTGATTGTTTTTCGCACAGAAGATTTCTCACTACATACCATACATATACATAATTAGAGAAAGAAGACTTTAAAAAAATGATAATTTTCTTTAGTATCGTCTTAACCATTCTGCTTCGCTCATTCATCAAATATATACGGGTGCGAAAATGTGAAAATGCGTTGAATTTGACTTGACATTTGACATTGTCATTCAAATGTTTTTTACAGTATAATTTAAATGATTTCGTTTTTGACTTGATCTGACGTTGAATACTCATTACATCGTTTATATTTTAGGTATGACAGTATAGCTCGAAGCATGCCCGACGCCTTTACAGGCCTGCTGGAAAGAATAAGGCAGTTGGAGTTAGAGTTGGGACATTTGCCGCAAAAGTGGCGTGTAAGATGGGAACAACTCGAACTTCCGAATACGTTGGAACTGCAGGTATATTAATTTTCGATTTAGTTAATATTAGATAATTATTTACTCTGATATTTTGTATAAGAATTATTATATATACATTAGGGTTCATGTAGCAGATGTAAGTGATCCATCACAGTAATTTTGTAATACAAAATGTATGGTATGTTAGGTAAGAGCATTTATCAGGCATTGATTTTATATCTCAGCTACTTTTAAACACGAAATTCTTAAAGAAATTTCGTATCTTATTCTTACTTAGCTAAACTTTGTACGGTGTTTTTGTAACTTCTTCCACAAACTTTGTCAATTTTTTAAATTTTCGCCTGGTGAATACGAAGTGTTACCACTCCTATATTTCTCATGGGTGTCGTAAGAGTAGTCAGTTAACTACGCAAGACAACATCGCTGTAAACAGAAGGAAAAATTAAAATAAATTCCTGTACTGACTCATCTGGCTATCGTTTTATAGTAGGCCAAATCTTTCTTTCTTAGGAGAGGTCTATATCCAGCAGTGAACTGTTAAAGGCTTGATCATTCATTTTTCATCATCGTCAGTTCGTTACAGTCCACTGGTGGAAATAGGCCTCCCTCAAGAAACACCACAGAGCTTGGTATGTTGCTTTTTAAATCCAGTCGCTGCCAGTCCTCCTGCATAAGTCGTCCCGTGAGTCATTTGGTCAGAGGGCATCCCACACTACGTTTGCCAAGATGCGGTCTCCACTCTAAAACACGCTTACTGCGACATGTGGCCAGCCCATTGCCACTTCATCCTATCAACTTTCAGAGCTACGTCGGTCATTTTGGTTTTTTGTGTTCGATAGATTACTTCATTATCATTCTTTGTATTGTAATAAAATACATAAAAGTAATGTAAAAGGTCTAACCCTACAACAATATAAATTCGCTTCATACAACTGTTTCTTATAAAATGTAAAAGCAACTGATTTTCCAAATAAATAAAGAACGTAAAATCGATGCGTGAATATGTCCTCTCGCAGCGCAACTCGTCGATGTCGTCGGGCGTGGTGCGGCGAGCGACGCTGGCGTGGCACAAGCGCGGCACGCTGGAGGTGCTGGTGCGGGGCCGCCTGGCCGCCGCGCCGCCGCCCGCCGCGCCCGCCGCGCCCGCCGCGCCCGCGCACCGCTGGGCGCCCGCCGCCGCCGCCGCGCCCGCGCGCTGCGACCACTGCCAGGACCTGCTGTGGGGGCCGCTCAAGGTGACCCACGCACACACCCTACTCCCCCTACTACAATATTGTCAAAAATATTCGAGAAAGCGATACATAGAAGGCTTACTACATATCTAAATAAGTTTAATCTTATAAAAGAAGAACAAAATGGATCTCAGAGAGGCAAATCAACAACTCTAGCAGCTTTTCAATTAATCTACAACGTTCTAAAAAATGTTGACATTAAAATACCTACAATAGTAATATTCTTTGACATGACTAAAGCGTTTGATAATGTCTCACATCAGCTGCTTCTTGAAAAATTTGAGAATTATGGGATTCGAGGCCTAGCACATGAATGGATTAAAAGCTACCTTAAAGATCGTGAACAATGTGTGGATATCATTAAAAACGAAAATTCGGTGATTACTAGGGATAGGTCCACATTTCTAACAAATGACTATGGAGTACCCCAGGGAAGTATATTGGGACCATTACTATTTTTAATCTATATTAATGATCTACCTGACATAACTGTACATAAATGTATTTTATTTGCTAATGACATTGCTATCATATTAACATCCAAAACTAGTTCTTATTGTGACATTGATATAAATAATACAATTCGTAATAGATTGGTTAAATAATAATAACTTAAATGCAAATCTTTCTAAAACTAATTTTATACAATTCCAAACACAAAACTCGAAACTAAATCTCAATGAAATAATATATGGGGAAAATGTGATCAAGGGGACGGAATGCGTTAGGTTTCTAGGTTTAACATTGGACAAATATTGCAACTGGAAGATGCACGTCGATTCAGTTTGCAAAAAAGTTAATAGTTTTGTTTATGTACTTAACCGATTAAGAAGAACCACTACTCAGCAGACAGTACTTCTCGCGTATCATGGTTACGTTGGTTCGGTGTTGAGATACGGCCTGTTGCTATGGGGAAATTCGGTGGATGCTACTCGGGTGTTCTTATGCCAGAAGAGGTGTATTCGAGCTATGGTAGGCATTCCTCCTCACGAGTCTTGTAAACCCTACTTTACAAAATTAGAAATTTTACCTGTGCCCTGTATGTACATTTTTGAAGTTAGTGTATTTGTAAAAAATAATTCTAGTTTATTTAAGAAGGCAAAGGACATATTCTCACGCAACACACGTGACAGTGAAAGACTAGTCCTGGACTTTGTTCCCAGAACTACATTGTTCCAAAAAAATGTTATAATATGTGTATCAAGATATTTAATAAGTTGCCACCAATCATAAAGACGTAACCTTTATTGAAATTTAAAAGGAAATTGAAAATGTGGCTTTTAGAACAGATGTTTTACTCAGTAAATGAATACTTAAAAAGGAAAATAACTATGACACCTGATAAATTTTATAATATTCATTGTTATTTATTTGTTATTTTTAATAATAATATTAAAATTGACCAAATTGAAAATCTGACAATTTAATATTTGACATTCATTTATAATAATCTTGACATCAGCTAAGTAGTGTTTGTATTAAATTTATGTTATGATAAGCATGAACACTTAAAAATTGCATGTCAGAACAAACTGACGAAATATGTGATTCATTACAACTTCTTTACAACTGTTGTACCGTATTTCTGCAAATAAATTTCATTTCATTTCATACTATTCAGCTTTATGGTGGGGTCTCTCACTACTACTGACAAATTTCCTACGATACAGCTACAATTTTTAAACTTAATTAAGTCAGGTTAAAAGTTCAACCTAATTCTGTAAAGAAGCTTGGAGGAAAAAATGATATGAACTAGTAATATCGAGTGAGCGTGTATATTGTTTGCAGACGGGCGTGCGGTGCGTAGACTGCGGCGCGGCGTGCCACGAGCGCTGCGCCGAGGCGTGGGCGCCGCCCTGCACCAAGTACAAGGCGCCGCCGCCGCCCGACGCCGACGCGCTGTGCCCGCCGCGCTCCGCAGGTACCCGCCACACCTCACACCACCCCCTCACACACCCCACTCCATCTGCCACGAGCGCTGCGCCGAGGCGTGGGCGCCGCCCTGCACCAAGTACAAGGCGCCGCCGCCGCCCGACGCCGACGCGCTGTGCCCGCCGCGCTCCGCAGGTACCCGCCACACCTCACACCTCACACCACCCCTCACATACCCCACTCCATCTGTCACCACGGTGAACTGCTGTCATTAACACATCCAGACTCCTCCCAGCGTCTGCCCGTACTAAAGCGGACACTGTCTGCGACACACGCGTACGTCGCCTCCTCGCTGGCCACTAAGCGGATGAAGGGAAAAACACGTCCTATCCATCCGCAACCACACTCAAGATGGCATGAGGCACTAATGGACGCGCCTCCGCCTCCTGTTTCGCCGGCGGCGAATTGGGTCCGTCCTCCCGGGCCTCTCCGTCTGAGAGATCTCCTCCAATGACTGCAGTAAGGGCACGAAGTAGCGTCGCCCAGGCTGGCCAAACTACCAGCGTGTGCTGAGCCGAATCATTAATGCAATCACAGTGTAGACAGGCTGGACCCAATTCCCTCCTAGCGACCGAATGCAGGTACTTCCTGGAGCAACCGTGCCGGGAAAAGACCTGTATCAGTCGGAAGGAAAAGGTTACGTGTTGCCACCCTGCCCTCTCGAGGATGCCCGACTGAAGAACCTCTACGGCGGCAAAATCAGCGCGTAGAGTCTCCAGTCGGGATGCCCAGCGAGCCCTCGTGCCTCGACGAGCGGCTTCACGTCACTCGCGTACATCTTCCGACCAAAAGCCGGTCTCCGCCCGGAAATTAGCCGATGAACTTCGGCGAGCACTTTCAGTCAAAATTGACCATTTAATAATCTATCACAGTATCTTTAAAAACTAGGCATTTTTTATTTCTATAAACCAAAACTAGATAATTAAATAAATTTAACAAACATAGGTGTAGCGACCCTCCAGTCTTCGTCTCAGCAGTACTACGAACAGTTCTCATCGAACGTGGCCGAAAACAGAACCCATGAGGGTCACCTCTACAAGCGAGGAGCATTACTGAAAGGCTGGAAACAAAGGTATTGTTCTAACAATATTACCATATCAAAATTTTCGTGGGTGTACATGCGGTATAAATTCCGAATCAAAGAAATGATTTTATTCGAATTTCTGAACTATCTGTAATTTGCTTTAACTTAAATGATTAGATAGTTTTTATCCCAAAATGTTGCAAAAAAGCGTTCCTTTTCAAAGATGCAGACGAAATTGCGTGGGTTAATTAATTGCAAGGTATATTAGGTGCACACACCAAGATACTACTATATGTTTTTGGCATAATATGATTATTTTTTGTATTTAATACAATACCAAATACATATTTTGGGTGCTTGACTATTCAGTCACCCAAAGAAGTAACAAGCAAGCGTCTATTCACACGCTCTGAAGTGCACCCATTTACGTTTAGTTACTATTTCGTCTAAGAGAGGATTCCTTAAATATTTCGTTCATATCTCCAAAACATTTCTCAAGTTAACAATGGACTGAAGAAGTATTTCTGTTTGGAGTCTCGTAGGAAATTTCGTACGGACCTACGATTGTAAGTATAGATTCACTACGAAAGCTCGTACCTACAATCGTACTCGTAGGGAGCAAAGCAAGAAAAACAAGTGAGTACTGAATTCTTTTTCAGCAATGAATTAAGGTATTTCTAAAATGATATTTATATGGAATAAATTTCCAGATGGTTCGTCTTGGACTCAATCAAGCATCAACTGCGATATTATGACGCAATGGAGGACTCCCACTGCAAAGGATTCATTGGTGAGTTTTGTTTGTTTGAATGAGTGCATTCAATATAGAAATCTGGAAATGGCCTAGTCAATCGTGTCCACGTGCTACACTATACTTATATTACATATCATCAGCAGCTTCCTTTAACAGTATACTGTTGAACACGGGAAATACTTATGTGTGTGTTATTACTATACTTCATTTACGTTAAGAAAATATTGATGTATTAGGTAATCGAGTACCGTCGCCCTGACCAATCAAGTTCCAAGTAATTATCGTTTCGTACAAAAGCTTGTGTGATGTATTACAATTGCGTCACTACTTTTAACGCGCATATTCTTTTCTAGTTTTCCATGGTTACTCAACATCGCGATAGCTTGAGGTCTCTTCCAAAGGCATATTTAATAATTAAATTTAAAACAATTTTTTGAATCAATACGTTCATAAATAAGTTCATTCATTTTCGTTCGTTCATACGTTCGTTTTAATCATCCTATTTAATTGTGTAAAATCAGATCGAAAAACCAATTAGAAAAATATCTTTGAAAAACTTAGTTTAGGAAACTTCATTGATAAACTTAGTGTCAATATCTAAAAATAATAATTTCATCTACAGATTTAGCAGAAGTGATAACAGTAACGCAGGCTGCAGCTGCGCCTGGACCGCCAAAGAAATGTGATGACAGATCATTCTTCGATGTAAGTTTGGGAGTTAAAACATTCAAGCTCTAACTCAATATTTCCTTTTTCTTTTGTATTTTAAGATTAGGATTTTATATCAATGATATCATTTTTGTCCCCAGCTTCGCACAAGTCGTCGAACGTACAACTTCTGCGCTAGCGACGCCAATGCTGCGCAAGAGTGGATCGAGAAACTACAAGCTTGTCTACAGTGAACTGTGCTGTGTTAACTGTACAATATATCTTAATAGAACAACCATAGTTAACACGTATTTACACTATGAGTACGAGATATAATAAAAATGGATTGAATTGGATAAAAATAAGAATCGATGATGGAATAAAATGTACGATAGATAACACCGCGGTATATTCATTGATAGACATAGTGACAGTCTTTTATAGTTAAATATTTCGCTGTAACGTCCAACATATTAGGGTAGCCACATACGCTAGGGTGTACCTCACAGGTTTACCTACAGCTACGGTTGAACTGTGCAGGTATGTCCTCTACTCAGCTCGAGCTTACCTGACGGTGTAACTGTGCAGTCAAACCTGTCTGGTACACTCTACCGTCCGTACCGTAATGTTTACATTGTTGACTTTTTAATTACCATAGACAAATATATGACATTACAGATAGAGGGCGATTAGGTAAGGATTTACTATTTTACGATCCTAGCCACACGTTGTTATAATACTTTAATTATTATTATATTAAATCGCGATTTATCATTAACATACGTTATACTTCAGGTTACATTAAACATTTTTTTTTGACCCGACTGTGAATTACACAGTGATTGACTTATAAAATGTTAGCAATTTTTTTTTATTATATAGTGGCCAAACGAGCAGACGCATTGCCTGATGGTAAGCGCTTACCGCCGCACATGGACACCCGCAACAGCAGAGGCATCACTAGTGCGTTACCTACCTTTTAAAAAAGAAAATGCTCTTTTCTTATAGGTTTGAAGGTCGTATTGGTCCGGAAATACAGTAGGTGACAGTTCATTCCGCCAGTTTTGTTGTGTGAGGCAGAAAGTTTCTAGAAAAGCGCACAGTTGTGGACTGCCAACGACCTAGATGATGGGGATGAAACTTTTGTCGCGATCAGTCCGAACAATTCCTCGGAGCACTCCCCATGCTGAAGCGGTAGAAGATGCATAGCGAAGTCACATCTCTATCGAATATGTATCGAATTGAAAGTTCTTGGCAATCGACGATTCGATTCGCTCTCCGTTGATATAGAAATGTCTTGCTCCATAACAGATCTCCAGACAGAAACTTTAATGACAAATATTTTTGAAAAGTAAACCCTCGAAAGGACGCTTTAAGTTTTTATTTATTTGGCCGAGTTTTCAAAATTATTTAATCACTGCAGACTCGGTCATAAATTACACGGTCATATACGGATGCTCCGCCCATCAGCGTTGTAAGTATACAGTTGGGCTTAAGCTTGTCATCGATAAAAGAGAAGTTAGAAGTAAGGGGGTAGAATTCTTTAATTTATATTTCATATTGTAAATTATTGTTATGATTTTTATTACAAAAAGTTTTAAAATTATCGCCTATTTGTATATATTATGTATTAATTCTCATCCCGCCGCTAACACAACAGCCATAACCCACACATAAATGGGAGATAGATATATATTACTGTCCCGCTTCTATGATTTATTCTCGAAAAAATATTATAACTATAGCAATGTAATTAGTTCTGAGATATATCATTCCGTTTATATTTTCGATAATTTATTATATTTCATTTTAGAGCTAGTTTCAAAAACATCTGCCATGTACAGTCACGTATACGCTATCGTAATGCGTATACGTACTGTCCAGTTTGGCCGTTGGAGCCACTGTCGACGAAAAATTCATCTACGATTTATTGAATATACAAAGATAGACGACAAAACATTCAATTTTTTTATAAGTAGTTATAGTGACGCTGACACAAGCTTGTAAAAATAATGATATCTGATATTCATACTCGCGAAAATACAAGCTTCGATGGAACTATAAATGTATGGTATGATCTCGATAGGTAAAAAAGTTTTGTTGAGATAAATATGTATATGTTAAAGTCTTCTATCGTTGTTTGTGACTTTATACATAGGTATATCTTTAAATTTGAATAAGATTTTTGACACTAACCGCTATGGTTATTATACGCGAGAATCTCGGTTGTCTTTAAAATACACTTGCATTATTCCCTCTCTATTATGCAATTGGTTTAATTTATTTGCATACTTCCATATATTTGACACACAATTTTTGTGTTTAATTGAATGAAACCGCTTAATAACGGTAGATGCAGAAAGAGCTTAATAATATTGTTACTGGCTTTTTTAGAAAGGAAGTTAGTTTGAATTCAATTTTAAAGCGCAAAAGTGCAAAAATTTTAAATTCAAAAGCAATTTATATGTTGCGTATTGAACGTTTGGAAATTATTCGTAAAAAGATTGTCCATAAACATCACTGCCAAAATACTAAATGGTTTACATAATTTATCTAACAGAACGTCATTAACACGATAGCAGGGAGCGATGATATTTATATTATTTAGTGTTACGTACATTAAGTTGTAAATATGTTGTATTACTGTTGTTCAAAGTCCTTGCTTCGTTCGCGTTATTTATGGTTTTAGTTGTAGAAGTAATGGTGGGCTCCTACACAGCGGTACGGTCGATGAGACATTACGCCACCATTCAAATAACTATGTTAAAATGTGTTTATAATAAATCGTTTTAGTCGTATGCTGAAAGAGATTATTGAGGTGTGACATACCTCAAACTCAGTAAAATGTCGAGGATGATCAACCCGAATAGACGAAAACGTGATTGTATATCACTCTAATTTTGTTTTTACGGTTATTTGATAGGCTCATGATTTCGTTGTTTGTTTTGTTTTATATGGATGTGCGACCAATGAAACGTGGAAGTTGCGTGCGTGTAACGTATACGTGTACGTAAACCGTGCACGACACCTATGTTTAAATTTACAAAAGCTTTGACACAAAAGCGAATATATGACAATTCGTTAGTAATTAGCATTATACAAATAATATCGGGCTCCACTCGTGACTATATTTATATAAACATTGTATTCCGTACCTACTATAACATAGACGTGAGAACGCTGTACCAGTTCTACTAAATGTATAAAAACTATAAGTTATTTGTTTGCGAATCTCATTTGAATCGAGCAACATTATTGTTACATACTCAGTTTTGTATGATTTGTAAATAAGTACATGATTATGTTCACATATCAGGGTTGGCGGCCCCTTTATTTATGTACATACGTGTAGCTCCTGTAAATATAAACGTTATATTTTGTTCTGTAATGCATTTATCCAGGCGAGTTATGATTGTGTGCGCGCGGTTCTCGTGTTCACTTGTAGCGGTACAATATTACTTAGATACTTTGTTACTGACTAGAGAGAATGGTGAACAATGTTCTTTTAGGATTTAGCTGACACCATTATAATTACTTAATATTGTCAAAAGCTATTTTTGTATTTCTTTTTTGCAAAGTTTTATGACCAAAGTAGTAGATTTTTTTACCACGGATTGCGTAGTAAAAGTAAGGTAATATTTGAGATTATTTTTGGTTCCTTGACGAATGTAAAAGTAAACACAATATATAATTATGTTGGTTTAAAAATGATGTGTTGTGTACCGCTACAGCGGTTCCTACTCGCTACGGGCTAAAATCGTGAAGGTGCCTCGTGCCAAATATGCACAAAGTGCACATAACGTTGCTCATGTCGGTGTCGCGCTGTCGCCAGATGTCGCCTACACTGTGTACGATGCGATATATTATTTCCTTATATTTTGCAATAATTGTTTGCTTCGTATATCGCGAAATGAGAGGAGACACTTTGACGTGATTCATTGGACATTATATATATATAATAATATATTCAAATTCCATTCAAAATTACGAAAAACCGCGTCAAAGCGGTTTTCCAAATAGAGTACCTTATGTAGTGTTTAGCTTGGCTTAGACGGTGATGTAACCTCAAGATGTGAATATAGCCTATTGCTGTACGTTCAACGTTGTCCGTACATGCTGATATATGTATGATGTGTAATTTCTCTTACTTCACTATCAACTAAGTAATTATTATAATAATGACTTAATAATAACTGCTAATATATCGTCGCAGAGAATCACAATTATTATTTAATATATTATTGTATTAGTGGAGATAAATAAATCGTTGAAGTTTCTGTGTTATGTTAAGTTTGTTCTAAATGTACGGCAGTAGGCTGCGGACACCCTGTCACAGTGCACTTGCGTTCCATCAAATAAAGAGATTTTTAAAATTGTACACCTGTCTTTTATTTGGTGCTACTCCCTTATGCATTTAACAGGAACAGAGCGTGATTTGGCTCGGTCATCAAATAATGGTCAGCAGTTCTGATTTATACATTAAATATACAGATTTTGTCAATCATCAAATAATTGTATTAGGTTTCTATCTCTACATAATGTAAACAAGTTGTAAGTAAACTGCCAGTATCAAACATAGTGCAGGACGCCCACAGTCGGGCGGACTGACAGCTGGCAGGAGCTGAATGCGAGAAGCCCAAAATCAATCTATGTCCAGCAGTAGACTGCAATAAGCATGCGGTTCGATGTATATCAATACTAACCTCACAGCTCTCAAGAGTAGTAGAGCCACGCTGATTTCAGCACGAACGGGTAGCCTAGACCGGGACGGTACTACTCTCTCACAAAATCTCAACTTAAAATGACAGCGCTCGTGCTGTTGTGTTTCGCTACGAATAGTTGATGAGTGCGAGATCGGAGGCCCAAAGATGCATAAGCGTAAGTCAAAATGTATTTTTTTTTATAAGATATTATTTTAACTATAGTGTCATTACCTAGAAAATGTCTAATGAATCATAAAATTATCAAACATAAAACGAAATGGTGCTTTTTACCAAAAATAATTCGAACTAATAAATTCTATGTTTCTTCCTTATGAGGAATTGACTAAAGAACCACCGTTTTATCACCATTTAGGTTTTTCTATTTATCACGTATTTTGTTACAAAAGTTGATTTGAATATAGTTAGATTTTTCAATTCAGCGACAATGAGTTAGGGGCCTAACAAAATTTTAAAAGGCGTCTCTCTCAGTCGTGAATCTAGTTTTAAGAATACATTTTATTATTGAGCGTCTCTTGAAACAAGATTCACTGATCGTTAATAAAGTGAGTAAAGATCAGCGAATCTCGGTCTATAGCTTATTTTATAAACGATATTTAAGTCACAATCTCCTCTCAGGAATAAATTTTGACAGATGTGATCTCTGTTCACCTGAGACAAGCTTAATCTAGTCTCAAGTGATAATTTCTAAGACGTTTTAGGGGAAGTGAACGTATGAAAATTGTACTTTACCTTCATTTATTTACGAAATAATTACTAATACGACATTACATACATTTCAGTGACATTTCAATTGAGTTTCAAATAACATTAATAAATACTTAAAAAATACCAATGAAATTGGGAACCTCCTCCTTTTGGAGTTCGATTAAAACTACACATTTAACCATTTGTTTCAAATAATATCACCCATAATCTTTTGGTTTATGACGAAAATATAATATTATTGTACTTTATAAAAGCCAAAACATAGTTTGACACTGCAACATCACAAGTATTGATTCTCTGACTTATTTATAGTTATCTGTGGTATTGATAATAATTTTCACGTTCCGTTATAGTAATATCTAGCCATTTTTATTTTATTATTTATAGTATTTAATTTAGGGCGAGTTGTTTGTAATTATTATGTTCACATTCATACACTTGCCAATAGTGTATTATATACTAACTAATAACCACTTTTATATAAATTATGTTTGATAAATATATTTTGTTTAAATTAATTTGATGTGTGGCACGGAACAATAATTTCGATTGATTCGAACAGATTGTGAGTTGAGATTAGTTACAGAGAATAGTTTCAGCTAAGTAGAACTTAAAACTAATTCTATAATAAGAGCGACGCTTGAGATTTGACTTGAGCTTAAAACTAGTTTCAGCTGATCAGAGTTCAACGGATACTTGAGACTAAACGTTCTAAAATACCTCTACCTAACGTTCTAAAATGCCTCTACTCGGCCTGATGGAAAGCATGAGTAGAATCCAAGAGTGGTGGTCACCATACTCATTGCGAACGTACACAATGCAGCATGGTGACCCACACTATGGCAGCCTAGCGAGATGCTTTTTCACGCCCGCTTAAAGGATCTTCAAGGAGTAGGTGACACATGCGCTGGCAGTGCGTTCGAGGTGTTGACTGCTCGATACAGTCGTGAGCGATGTCTACCGTTCATTTTTAGTTTTTCATAATTTTGCAAGGTTCGCAAATACTACTACATAGTTTGAAATAAAATCAGCACACTAACTCCTCGATTATTTGATCAGTCATGTCAGTGATGGTGAATCTGGAACTGTTGGAGACGTCGGGTCTCATCGCCAGGCGGACCAGCCGCTCGCTGAGCGACGTCGCCACTCTGGGGGGATAGCAATCCGACGTACACCCGAATATCTCAAGGTGTTCAATGCTAGGTAAAAGTGAGGGTAGGGATTTGAGGCTTAAGGATTACTCAGTTGATGTACATTAAATTTATCAATGACTAGAATATCACACAAGGATATCACTAGGAATAGAGAGAAAAGAAGGAGGGGTGTGAAATTTGGGCTATGGGAAACAGATAGGAAATTAAATATCATCTTCGTCAGCATATAGCAGTCAACTCCAATTGCACGCCACTCTGATTAATATTGCGTTTCTCGTATCCAGCCATCCAGCTACTGGCAGCCATCTTACGCAAGTCGTCGCTTCAATTGGTCTGTGTGCGTCTTACACTACATATGATCATGGTTAAACATTATTTAATATAAAGTTGTTTTTTATCTATACTTGACAATTCTTCTTTTTTCGCCTTCTCTGAAATGGTGCGTAGTGCAATTTCGTATTTCCTTAACTCACGCCACGTCACTCTGTTATTAAGACCATGTGCTTTAAATGAATCGTCATATTCAAGCGTGCATTCATATTAAATCTCTGAGACCGGTCTCTAAGACCGTTTGATTAATTATTTTATGACTTATGTCTACACATAAGTATACCTCTATAGGTACAGGTGTATTTTAAAAATTCTATTTCGTAGTTAACTAGCTTCTGCCCGCGGCTCCGCCCGCCCCGGTTTGTCGGTTTTCGCAGTAAAGGGTAGTCTATGTCCTTCCTTAAGAATCAAAGTATCTCCATGCTATATTTCATTGAAATCGGTGCAGCGGTTTGACCGTGAAAGCAGGACAGACAGAGTCACTTTCGCATTTATAATGAAAGGTTGACAATAACATGTGGAAAATATATACATAAATAAAACACAAAATACCATATGTAACAATTTTATTTTACCAATATTCATAATATATTAACATATGTGGTCCAAAACCACCCTCTTTGATAATTATATAATACAAAGAATTTCTCACAAATGGTCGCTGAACCTATAACAAGGAAAAACAAAACAGCTGTGGACTAAAGAGCGATAGCTCACATCGAGCCGAGACGAGGACGCGACCACGTCTCCCCACAATAATTACACAATACAACAATATCTAAAACGAGGTATAAAAGGGAAAATGAAAAGGTTAAACATTTCTCGTAATATATTATTAGCTGTTATTATTATATCATACTAAGTGCGGGCCGCGTGTTCGCTGTAAATGGGAGTTACAAAACAGGCCGCTAAGCAATATTAGGCCTTCGCTCAGTCCAACACGTCCCGCACCACTTACATACACATTAATGCATTTTACAGTATATACAATGGGAAATAAATATTCTATAAGCACGACGAAATACGTAATACTCGTGTATGTACATAAACACAACTACAGTGCAGTGTCACCATCCAGTATATCACAAAAATATAAATCCCATTGCCGCCTGCCGCCTAAGCGCATCACTTGTTACCTAATTATTTAAATTGGCGTCCAGTTTTTGGCTTAGCTATATTCCTCATTGATATTCAGAGGTGTACCTTCTAAACACGTTCTACTAATTAATAATAGCTCAAACTGTGATAAATACTGTGCTCACAGATGAAACGCTTTCCTTTACTACATCGAAAGCACTAGTTCAATCATTACTAGTTTAGTAGTCGGTACATCCCTGAGCAGTGTCCACAGAGCAACGTCACTGCTACAGCTGCAATGTTTGTGACAACGGATATATAGTGTTACTACAATATACAAGTAAACAATTTTTGGTTTCCATATTGTACCTACAAAGAGTTCCATCCAAAAATATTCAAAACCGTCTCACCTTAACTCAACACTTAGAAAACTTTCAAAGTAATTTTTGTCATAGAAATATACAAAAATGTAGGTCCAAAAGTTTTATTTAGAAAAGCGTCGTTAAATACATCAAAAAGTGTTTTGTTTCGCAAGGATCGGGGTTCGATGTCGACTGGATGACATTCAATAGACGTATTGAAGTTGACGGTTACCCTTTAATGTGTGAAATCAATATCTATAGCTATCGTAATTGATTAACACATGTATATAATTGAATGTACTTAAAATCTGTTTCTATTATAATGACTAACATCGTGACTCGCGAAAATAAAACAAATTTTATAACCTGTCACGTGCACAATACGGTATCGGAGCGCAACACAGTATTGTTCTAACGTCGGACATAGATATGAGCGAACAACACTAACTGTATTTACACACAACTATTATACACTAAAGACGCAGACTATCTTCTCTAAGGTGCAATTCTAATAAAGCTAATGAATGTCTATTAAGATGTAGTATGTTCAAAGCGTGAGCGACACATACATTGTATGTACGGATATGCCAGCTAGACATCGCTACTTCTAATATTAAAGAAATTTATTACTATATACATAAGTAGTACCATTTTTATTAAAATTTAATAAATTTCTTCGTTTCTCGAGTCGTTAACGTGATATATCATTTATTTTTGTTGTTGGAGACATCGCTGTAGATGTCGCCACAAGAAAATAACGTTGTCATCTAGTGGTTCAATTTAAAAACTATTAAACAAGTTAGCGGTTGTTCAATCAATTCTAAGTCGTCTCTGCTTCACTTTAACTTTACAATGTCAGGATTGTTCACTGACGTTAAACGCTGGTGTTTGCTGGGCAAGCCATCGGTGGGCTAATGGCCTACAGGTTCAACGTAGTTGGCTGGATAGAGTCCCACTCTGCCGTCCTTTCGCCCCTTGCACCAACCCTGTTCATCTTCGTCTTCTAATTTTTCGAATTGATCGCCTGGAAACAGAATGACACTTTATTTAAAGTGAATTATCGACAAAAAATTATATAGGACCATAGATCAAACTTTGAAAATCTTCTGTGTAGAGATAATTTATATGATACACCGCAAAATACAAGCGTTTAGTACGCATAATATTGAGAGATACAATTTTAAGAATACAATAAAATAAAATTAAGTTTCACTGTCATTTAAAAGTAAAGAACAGTCTACATTCTTTTGACAATTACTCTCGTAGTATCGTTTTCTTTTAATGATTCCCTTATGAACCATAAAATGAAATTGTAGAATTCTGAAACTTATTAATTAATTTTCAAGTAGGTATTGTGTAGAGTGACCTTGTCTAAAGCTGAGTTCGTCGCTCTCTGCGCCGGTGTAGTCGTACAGAGCCCGCACAGGCACGCCGGGCTCGCCCGTGTCGGTCAAAGCCCCGCCCGACTCCTCGTCCCATTCGTCCTCCTCGAACGGATTGTCTTGACCCTTGGTGCTGTCTTTCGCTGGTGAGGTTTTGTTCGATTTAGGGGCTGCGACGGTACCGTTGCTGTCGAGTACAATTCAAATTACTAAACAAGATCTAGTTTGAAAACTTAGCAAATATACAATAACTTATGAAACTAAAAACAGGTCATTAATGTAACTTTGTTTTTACTCCTATCGATGATTTACAAATTGATGTTTTACATAATGAAAGAAAATAAACATTTGATTTTGTATAAGTCAAAACGTAAATATTTTTATAAGATATTATTTTAACTATAGTGTCACTACCTAGAAAATGTCTAATGAATCATAAAATTATCAAACATAAAACGAAATGGTGCTTTTTACCAAATATAATTCGAACTTATAAATTCTATGATTCTTCCGTATGGAGGGATTGACTAAAGAACCACCGTTTTATCACCATTTAGGTTTTTCTATTTATCACGTATTTTTTTACAGCAACAGCAAAAAGGCGCAGTCCTGAATCTAGTTTTAAGAAGAGATTTTATTATTGAGCGTCTCTTGAAACAAGATTCACTGATCGTTAATAAAGTGAGTAAAGATCAAGGAATCTCGGTCTATAGCTTATTTTAAAACGATGTTTAAGTCAAAATCTTCTCTTAGGAATACATTTTGACAGATGTGATCTTTGTTCACCTGCTCACAAGCTCAATCTGGTCTCAAGGGATAATTTCTAAGACGTTTTAGGGGAAATGAACGTATGAAAAATGTACTTTACCTTCATTTATTTACGAAAGAATTACTTATCACACACATTTCAGTGACATTTCATTATTTAACATTAATTGATGTTCAATAAACTTAAAAAATACCAATGAAATTGAGAACCTCCTCCTTTTGGAAGTCGGTTAAAAATACACATTCAACCATTGTTTCAATTAATATCACCAACAAACTTTTGGATTATGATAAAAATATAATATTATTGTAGTTTATAAAAACCAAAACATAGTTTGACACTTCAACATCACAAGCATTGATAACAATTTGAACGTTCCTTTATAGGTATTGATAACAATTTTTACGTTCCGCTATAGGTAATATCTAGCCATTTTTATTTTATTATTTTTAATATTTAATTTAGGGCGAGTTGGAATTTGCATACACTTGCCAATAGTGTATGAATGTGAACATAATAATATTATATACAAACTACTAACTAGTAGTATATAAATTCTGCTTGATAAATATATTTTCTTTAAATTAATTTGATGCGTGATACGGAACAGTAATTTCGATAATGCAGAAACGTAATTGATAACAGACTGTGAGTTGAGATTAGTTACCGAGACTAGTTTCAGCTAAGTAGAACTTAAAACGCATTCTATAATAAGAGCGACGCTTGAGATTTGATTTGAGCTTAAAACTAGTTTCAGCTGATCAGAGTTCAACGGATAATGGAGACGCGTTCTAAATCCTTTAAACTAAAATGAACGTTTTTTAAATGTAATAATTGCCAAAATGACTACTCTCGGCCTGATGGAAAGCATGTAGTATCCAAGAGTGGTGGTCATACTCATTGCGAACATAGACAATGCAGCATGGTGACCCACACTATGGCAGCCTAGCGAGATGCTTTTTCACGTCCGCTGGTAGTACGTTCGAGGTGTTGACTGCTTGGCACAGTCGACAGCGATGTCTACCGTACATTTTTGGTTTTTCATAATTTTGCAAATACTACTACATAGTTTGAAATAAAATCGGCACACTAACTCCTCGATTATTTGATCAGTCATGTCAGTGATGGTGAATCTGGAACTGTTCGAGACGTCGGGTCTCATCGCCAGGCGGACCAGCCGCTCGCTGAGCGACGCCGCCACTCTGGGGGGATAGCAATCCGACGTACACCCGAATATCTCCAGGTGTTCAATGCTAGGTGGAAGTGAGGTTAGGGATATGAGGCTTAAGGATTACTCAGGTTGATGTACATTAAATTTATCAATAACTAGAATACCTACAAGGATATCACTAGGAATATGGGGAAAAGAAGGAAGGGTCTGGAATTTAGGCTATGGGGAGACAGATAGGAAATTAAATATCATCTTCGTCAGCACATAGCAGTCAACTCCCATTCCACGCCACTCTGATCTACATTGCGCTTCTCGCATCCAGTCATCCAGCTACTGCTAGCCATCTTACACAAGTCGTCGCTTTAATTTTTCTGAGGGCGTCTTACACTACGTATGATCATGGTTAAAAATGATTTAACATAAAGTTGTTTTTTTATGTATACTTGACAATTCCTTTGGCTGTTATAAGTACTATTCTATGATGGTTCTTTAAAAAATCGTATGTTCATCTATAAAATTACACACAAACGGCTAAATAATTTCAGAGAGTCCAAAATGATTTTGATACTTACGTCACTGCAATAGGTGCGCTGATGCTCTTCTTATCGATAGTGTTGTTGGCAGTGTTGTTAGCCGTAGTGTTGACGGCGATTGTTGATGGCGGAGGCATCGAGTCCGTGTGGTTGGTTGTCTTAGTAATTTTGTTATTGGAGTTGATCGGTGGCAGTTCCTAAAATACGCAGACATTACAATCTTGGTATTTTATATATAAAATGTGAGTGGAAGGACCAACATTATGTTGAAAAATATAAATAAATTAAAAATAAATAGAAAAGCTTTATATTAGTCGTTCCACTCAGTTATTTATATTAAAATAAAGTAAATGAATAAAATAATATTTGAAGATTATTTTATCAGTTTTTTTATTATAATTATACCATACTTAGATATTGTTCATCAAAATACTTTCATAAATTTTAACTATATCATTGATCGTGTGTTAAATTGTTAATGCATGCCATATGCATAAACTGTAGATCGAAGCGACATCCATCATGCAACATAGATATCAAAAAATAACATAAAGACAACATATAAATAAAGCTCTTATAACTAAAATAGATTTAAATGAGAATGTCCTCACCCCTTTCAACTCAAACTACTTAGACCCGAATCATGCTCAATTAAATAATAAAATAAAAATAAATAATAAGCCTTTACGAGAGTCCAACCCAGCGTATCTCTTCATTCTCATTTGAATCGTATACTGAACATATACTGCGATGAACATGTTCATGGCTGGATATGTTCACGTGCGCACATGGATGTGACGCGGCGAGGCGCGTGCTGTGACGTCATCTTACGCACAACAGCGATCGTGAATACGGACTTGACGTCGACTCGGATATAATGCACCATGACTTAATAAAGTTAAGGATATAAAACATTGAACAAACTACGACGTAGACTATGGTCATTATAAAAAATAACTGTTTAAATTTTTATTAAAAGAAAGTAATTCTATTTCTAGACTAATCTTATATCGAACGGATATGGGCACTTGAATAAAGCAGAAGAAGTTATATTAAATTGATAAGTCATTATTTTTTAAAAACTTTCGTTCGGAGAAAATATTTAATTTCTTTATAGAGATTTTTCTCGAAACAACATTCCAAGAAGCTATTAGTTATTCTTGGAAGTTTACAAGTCTTTATCATTAAATTACTCAATATAATTAGTGTTTCTCTTACTTGTACTAAAATATCATTGTTACATTTCTAGTAACTACATAAAAGCAAAATTCGCGATTCTATTAACTTTATTGTATAACAATTAATTTAAATATAACACAAGGTTGTCTCTATTTTCTACAATTGTACACATTTCATCTTGAATTATGTTCCAGTTCCGAACGATGTGTAAATAAATACTTGAATCAAAAATCCAAATCGTTTTTTTTTCAATAAAAAAGTTTCTTTTAATTACTAGTTATTACTTCATTTAGTATATATAGGTAATATTTTGATTACTTCTCAACTTCAGTTGAAGTATCTGTATTTCTTTCACTCGCTATTATGTATTATTCTAACCGTCTTCGAATTAAGTTATTCTCGCATAAAGTTCGAAGTAAGTTCGTAATCAACCACTGTTGTCCATAAAACGACGTCTGTAACAAAATGATGGTGTAACGTACATCCTCGCTGACTGGCCGCTGGTTGAGCAACGTGATGGGCCCCGTGGGCAGGCTCTCCTTGGACTTGCCCTTCGCGATGTCCCGGAACTCCTCGGTGTACTCCTGGTTCACCGACACACCGGTCACAAGCGGGCATGGCGAGCGCAATGACACGTTGGGAATAATTGGTAGCAAGTAAATTTATGCATCGAACGGGAATTTTACAATAACTAAATATTATATATCATATCTTTCGACAGCCTTTAATAGTCCACAGCTGGACATAGTCCTCTTCTTAGAAAGGATGTTTTGGTCTACTATACTACAGCGGCCTTTTCATACATATTTAGAAACCAATTTATTATTCCCAACGTCTTCTTGTGCAATGCAAACTCATAATAAAAAGTAATAAAAAAATTAGATAAACAAATAACACGTCCATAGAAAGCCGGTGTACGTTAGAAGGTAAAGCTTACTGCAGTTCTAGATGGAGAGGGCAAGAAATGGAAAAATAACATGCCATTATTTAAAACTACAATACATGGGAAACGGCTTCATCGGAGTCGAAAATTTGAACATTGTTCCTTTTCTTTTAAAGTATTTAAAAGTGAGTATTTTAAATTTTAGTTTCTATTGGACCTCATTTCCCTACTCTATACAAATATAACGTCAATACTGTTTAAAGACGGTATTTCAGCTGAATAAGGATATATTTAAACGATATCATAAACATTTACCGGTGATATTGCGTGCGTTTCTAATTTAAATGTATTCATTATTAATTGCACCATACCATAACTTCAGTGTGGATGAGTGTAGATATGAGTGCAACTTTTTTCGAATTTCGAACAAATATTTTGACAGCAAACTCGGTGAATGTTGCAACTTTTTAAAATAGAATATTAAATTTGTTTTTTTTCGGATAGTTTGAAATTTTGTTTATAGTGCTTTTCTGTGGTCGGTTGCCGGGCGGCAAGTGGTTTACCGACCGAATGTGAATGCTCCATGAATGGTGCAGTGATCATCTATGAACAACACTGTTTCTTAACACCAACCATCACGGTGTATTTTCGTGTGACACCATCAAAAACCCTTGTGCAGTTTTTTGCAGTTCGTTTGGTGATAAAACTTGATGTAGTGCTAGTTTAATGAGAGGCGATTTACAGTGCCGTTGTGGAGGATAACGAGATTTTATAAATATAATGTTTTATAGGATAATACTAACACATGTAATAATTAGTAGTCATGGAATTCCCAAGCAAATGTATCTTGTTTAATACATTTAGGTTTATTTGTGCTAGCGATTCATTACATTGTTATGATAATTTTATATCTAAAGTAAATATTGCATCATTTTGCTAAAAGTTTATTTTTTAAATTTTAGAAATCTGTTTTCTGATCAATTTGGTTGTTTGTGATCAATAGAAATATAATCTAAATAGCAAGTCTACATGAATAAAGTACCATTTTCATTATTCTCTGCCACAAAACTGACCTGTACATCGCCAATCAAAAATGCGTGCTTTAATATTATCATCCCAGCGAAATATGACCAAGTAATACAATCCGACTCGGGATTATTGAACTAAGTTTCGTTATTGATCACTCGTGTCACGATTGTGCTCACTGCTCGGAACGTCACCGAACCTACACCGTGGTCGTACCATCAGTGGGTTGCTGTAAAACTTGCTGCCCCCATAGTAGTTGCTACTGGAGACTGAAGGGGCGACGCGGCACGATCCTTGCTCATCCACACCGAAGCACATGGCTGGTAGGGCGAGCCTCAAACGGTGAATTGCCTGCGACCATGTCTGCGACCAGGTCGCGGTTGTCTCCGACCAGGTCATAGTCGCCGGTCGCTGTAGCGGCAGCCGGGCCGTCGCTATCACTCTGGCGACCAGCTCGCTTGCCTCCACCAAGTATTTGTTACGTATCGGATCCGTTGAGGGGTCATCCTCCTTGTATTAACGTTATTTTTAATTCAACAGTTGGAGAACCTTAGGTCTTGTGCATTTTGTAGAGTGGTTGTTTAATTTATCGTAGATCTGTGTTTATATTGTAATTAACTTGATTTTATAAGAACTTCATACGCGTAAATTTTTTAAAATAATGAATTACTTAATTTGTTTATAAATAAATCGACACGGTCTGTATGTGTTAAACAATGAATGCAGTAATTATAAAATTTATATTAAAGCAATTTTGTCGAACTTGACCCGTAGCAATAAAAATACTTTTCGTCTGAGGTCGACGCAGTTATGCACTTTTAAAGGAAATACGTAGATATTTTTGCAATGTTTCAGTTATGCAAGGTAACTGATGATTGTCGACGCGTAACTATCTGACGACTTGATCAAATATAACGTTTGTAGAGGTATTAGTTACCTTGTGATAACCGGGGCTCTGAAGGTCTACATTACAAAGAGCAATGTGGTCACACACGGTTAAAAATGAATTATTTGAAACTAATTTCTTGGTATTTGAAATAGGAATGATGGCAGAAATACAGTCTCATAATTATGTTGAATTATTTAAAACAAAATCCTGTAGTTCTATTTTTCAAAATTGCTTTTTTTCGAACTGGCAACACTTTTGTGGGCTGTTTGGTAGAACATGTTGCTCTTTTAAAACTTTTTGATCGTTATTTTGTTAGTTTTTATTCTTATTTGATCTGTATGGAGGTTTATTTTAATTTCTTGTCACTACTGACAGATATGCCTTGAATGGTTGGCCGACTTGATTCAAAGTAGAGGCGATTGATTGCTAGTATCAAAGTGTTTTGTTTTTGTTCATTCACGATAAATATATTGCATAACCTTGTTTATGGATAAAAAGAAATAAGGAACTAAAGAACATAGAAGTTCCACTAAATAGTTTTGCAAGAAAAATGTTGATTATACAACTATTAAAACATGCTCTTTTTTTCATACTAGTCAACTAATGCCTTTTTAGTAATGCTATCGCCTATGACTTATACTCAGATAGTTATTAAACCATGGTTTAGTGGCAAGATTTAACGGGAGTTTAAACTAATAAATTCCTTCATGTATTTCTATAGATTATATTAGCTGTTTTTAATTTACGTTTTTGACGAACTTTAAGCACTTGAACAAAACATCAAATTCCTTGTCAGTTTGTGTATCGTTCTGTGACTTCTAAACTTATAATTTAATCTGTTCAATACTAAAGCTACACTCTCTGGGAAGAAGCCGATAGCATATTTAGCGTCATTTTTTTCAATTCCAATGTCTTCTAAGCACTATTCTGTGGTTAAATTCTATTATACTCATGGTTTAACAAAATCCGTATAATAATACATACAGTCCTAAGTACTGAATGCAACTAGACACTAGACCTGCCTAAAGCGTACTGTTGTTAAGATGCATAGAGATCTGTAGAGTAGTTTAGATTGCTTGCTAAGTGGGACAAGTGGAGGGGCAATACTGCAGGCGGGGAGTATAGCCACCAATGTATGGTATGTTACCTCGAATTGTGGCCACGCCATGGCCATGTTGATGCCGTGGTTGTTCGCCCACCATTTCAGGTCCTTTTGGTGATCAGCGTTGTTTATCGTGTGGTGGAATTCTTCATATATTTGTGGTAAACTGAAATGTTTATGTAAGAATGAGTTTGTTTACTTTTTAAATAGAATTAGGTTCATTTCCAAAATTTTCTATTTTTTCTAAAAAATGTATTAGGACTTTTAACATGGTTTATAAAAAATATATTGAAGATAGGATACATAGAATGCGGGTTGCATTATTTCAGTAGCCTTTGCTATGCAATGCAACGCGCATTAAATCTTCGTTGAAACAATATTAAATAATTAAAAGTGTAGTCGAATCAGAAGCTGCCTAATTTTAGTAGAGCAGCATTATTTATGATTTTGTTTTCTACTTTTATATTTTATTATGTTATCTCATTACATATCAAGGAAATATTATTACAATGATACAATCATTATTAACAAAATGGAATGTATAAACTGGCAGATTTATTTCCATACTAGCTTAACCCCGCGGTGTTACCCGCGCTTATTGTTGTACCGCGAGTAATGCCCCGGGACCAAGTTAGTCTAAAAAAAGTAGCCTAAGTTACTCCCCGGATCATCAGCTACCTGCCAGTGAAAGTCCCGTCAAAATCCGTCCAGCCGTTCCAGAGATTACCCGGAACAAACAGACAGACAGACAAAAATTTTTAACGACATTTTTCGTATATGTACCGTGTATACATACATATGCATTTAGTAAAAAGTGGTTATTTTAATATTACAAACAGACACTCCAATTTTATTTATTTGTATAGATGTATAGATGAACTCTTCAGTTCGGACGTGTGTAATGTTTCAATTCAGAAACATATTATTTGTAACCTGAAAATTATTAATACTAAAATATAAAATATATTTCTTAGGAATAACGACAACATTTTCATACAAAATATGCGATTTTCTGCGAGAATTTCTATTCCTTCGGTCATTTATGTGAGTCAACACTTAACGATTTCGAGTATTTAAACAGGTTCCGCTACCCTACTTACGTTGGTTCCTGGCTAATATTTAAACACTTATGGAAGCTGAAGAGTACATCTTTGAAGAACTTGAGCCGCTGAGCTTCCATCTCCTGGCAGCGCTCGAACACCCCCGTCATGTCCTCTATATAGCGAGGGTTGTACGCTGTTATCTCGGACAATGCCACTTGATACCTGTCTCTGCTCTTCTTCACTTCTTCGCGACATTTACTTACTCGGTCTGCCATTTTCTTCACCTGTAAAAAACGATTACTTATTAGAGGCGTACATACATTTTAAGTTTTTCCAAATGATTAAATGATTGATCAACTTCAATAAAGGCAGTTTAATTAGCTTTTCTATTGCGCATTTCTAAATGTGAAACTAACGACCAAAAAAGCTCTCCCTGTTTTGACGGCGTCATATAAATGAAATGATGACAATAAAATGTTTTACCATCTTCTTTCCGTCTGTTGTCTGATTAAGAGGAACGCAGATAGAAAGATCTAATCATCAAGTAACCAAAACACAAGGTTTGTAGAGAACAGGTTACTTAGTAGTTTTTAGATTAAGGCACTGTTTACTCTTAGGCCCATGTGGATTTCAATGGTAAATTTATAAAATGCAATGTGTCTAAGACGACGACAGCTGTGCCAGCATCAAGACTATTTTTAAAGATAAAAAACTTTTGACTGATCTGACTGAGGGAGGGACATAATGAAGACGTTTACTGACTTCAGGCAAATGACTCAATGCAATGAGCTGATTCAAGCAACAATATATGAAACAATATAGGTTTCTTCAAAAAGCGCATTAATTGAGCAACGTGCATATACGCAACATAGCGACGCTTCTAATAGCAATCTATTGGGTGATCGCGTACCAACTTCTCCCCGATTACAACCGTAGTGAAATAAAACTTAAAACCTCCAAATGAATGTGGTATTCTTTAAAAAATACCCAAGTTTTACCAAAATTAAATAAACTGCGCCTATATAATATGCACCTATTAAATTTTCATATAACTACAATCTTCTTACAATGAACGTATCATGTCTCGACGTAATATGAAAATACCGGGCATTCATAACATACACAAATAGGGAGTATACAGTAGTGTTAGTATAAACGTAACAAAATTGCGAGACGGGTGTGAAGATGGGCGGAGGGGGGAGGGTCTATAATATAGAGGGGGATTGTCGCAAATTGCCGCGTCCGCCGGCGACGAGACGATCTACGTAAGTCTATGCGCTTATATACACCACCCTGCTTGTACAGTGACCATTATTACGTATTCGTAGAACTCTTTGTATGTTTAAATACGTTAATCTCTTTAACTATTTCATCATCGTTGAGATAGATAAACAATTTTAATTACTTGTGGAACAGAACAGGGAAGAAAAAGCATTCATGATTCTGTACAAACTTTAAATAATATATAAATTTCGATATAAGGTGCCGCGGGGTAATCGTATTGATTCGAAGGTTCCCATTAATTCATATTCTAGCACGTGTGCAGACAAGGTATGGTAACTAATTGGTGTTATACGAAAAAAAATCAAATATTTACAGAAGTAAATATATTAGAAGTAATAAAATATTGTGGGCTGAGTATTGAAGTTATAAATAGCTTTAAACATTTACGAGCACATGTCTATTATGTTTTACACATCAAGATTCCAGTTAATAATAAATAAATAAAAAAACATTTTTCACAATTTCTGTCTGTCTGTCTGTCTGTTTGTTCCGGGTAATCTCTGGAACGGCTGGACCGATTTTGACGGGACTTTCACTGGCAGATAGCTGATGATCTAAGAAGTGACTTAGGCTACTGTTTAAGACTAACTTTGTCCCGCGGCGGTTTTTATTGCACCGCGGGTAGCACTGCAGGGTTCAGCTAGTGTGTACCTATATATAAACGTATCCAGTGATACTGTCAACGTATCCCCTGTTTTCGAATGAAAGATGACCATGAATGGCGTGCTTACTTACATTGTCTTTCCGACAACGCCCGCGGCACATAATGGCCAATTACATCGTTATCGACTAGCGCTACACTAGCTAATTAAATACATAACCTTACCATTAGTTCCCGCTAGTGAGTGCGTAAAAAAACAATAAAAATAAAATGATTAAAACATAAGGGCCAAAATACTGCTATCTCCGCTATTATAACAAGTTCGCGGTTATATTCTTTTAACACTGAAATAGTATCTGTGGGTTTGGGCAATCTTAAATCAAATACAAAATAATTGTTATACAACAATGTAAATAATAAAAAGAATATTTCTCGAAAAGTCTTCATATTTCATTGCAATCAAATGCGTTGTCCGTATAATTTTTAAATGTATATTTTGTACCTAACATTGTTTTACATAAATTATGGTGCTTAACTTGTTTAACAGGTCTAAATTAAAACTCGAAATTTACAATAAATAATCATCATATCATTATTAAAATAATCATCCAACCATCGCTGTTAAAAAATACAATACACGAATGTATGTAATTTAATTTTCGGTGATTAAATATTTTGTACAGTTATTTTTCACGGACTATGTTATTTTTAGATATTAGAATATTTTCTTACAATAATAGAATTTTAGTATTATCGTAATTTTAATGAATCAGGTATATGGCATAGCCAATGGTAGCCTTAACTAGTTCACGCGCAGGGGTGTGAATCAATGACGCGACTAAACTGAGCCCTCGTTACCCTCGGATCACGTGCTACCTCTACGGGGCCTTATGAACAACCCCACATATTATTTTGTTTATGATTTGAGGGCAAGCAAACAGACAGGTAATCTGAAAAATACTTTTATAAAGCAAACAATTTTGCCGTCTTATCATCGAGGCAGATTAAGTCGTGGGGTGGGAGAAAATTTACTTATGGATCAGATGACCCGCCGTCTGGATTTAACTCGTGGATCTAGTACATTTGTTATTGATTTTATTCGTCAGTAAATACTCAATGGTTATAGGTTTTTTTTATTAGAGGTCAATATGTTAACCACACAATATCACACGCCAAGTGGTACGATCCAAATATAATTGGGGAAAGGTGGATGTAATACAGTTAATTAAATTATTCTGGGATCGAAAGTCCTGCTGAGTCGAAGTTGGGTCTTATTTCATTATTACCTTTGAACGTTACTTTTGTCAAATCCTCTCTAAAAAGTTAATGCTGTATGAATTAAAAGTAAATGGGCTGAAAGAAATATGGCAGTTAATTAGGAACAATTTTTTTTTATCATGAGTTAAATTTCGTGCTTAATATAAACCACCTGATAGTAATTAAAGGGTTACCATGATATAAAGCGAATATTTAAGAGTATATTTTCTATAAGTATTAATAAAATACTTAGGTACCTAGAAAAGTATTAACGTTGACAATGGTTCCCCGTAATGGTACACAAGGTATACCTGACTTTACCTACCACTGTAAATACATTGACAGCAAGAAGTCAACATAGACATTTAATTTCCTGGCAAACACTGCGAGGTTTTCTAGGTCAATGCTTGTCATTGATTGTGTGATGTTCGCGAGAATGGAGATGTATAACACGCAAAAAGAAATTACAACAAAGTTGAAATTATATTCGACTGGTCTGTCAGAATTGATAACTTAATTCCATATATAATGAACACTATGTTCATTTAAAGAAACACAACTTTACAGCTTTCTGTATTAATTTTACGAAGTTAAATATATCAAATATGATATAGTTTGCTTTGCATCATCTCTCAAATTGTACCGAAGTATTGTAGGTTTGCTTTTACACCAAGCGGAATCTGAAGTGTCTCTTTAAAAAATGTAAGACTTTGCTTTTTCATTTTATCAAAGAATAAAGCGACAGAATAGAGATGTTCTATTTAAGGACAAGTTGATGTACAGCACTCAGACTAAAGCGAGTTTGTCGGCAAACTTCAATAAACCGCTGTGGGACGAACAATGTCTTGACTCAACGAAAAATATACACATTTTAAGAAAGGTTTTAGAATTAGTAATTTATGTACTTCCATTTGCAGTATTTAAAAAAAATAAATCTTTTTCCATTACTAGTTGAACCAGAAAACTTGTTTTCATTTATTTAAACATAATTTTACTATATACAACAAACAAACAAACTTTATACTGAACTACATACAAGATAAAATAAATAAAAAAGGTCAAAATTGAAACGAGACTACCTTTAAGATATACCGAATCAAAGAAATTATAATTCACTATCAGGCTACACAGTAAAAAAATGCGTGATCATATCTCTCGTAATTGTCGGTTACTAATTGGCAATGATCTATTCAAATAATTGCTTCATGGATAACAAAACCTACCTGAGCAATTACAGGCCAATCCAATTAACTGTATGTACCGATTCGAATACAATCACTACAAATTCGTAACAATAAAAAAACACACCTAGATTGTGTACACGTTTAATGAGAATTAAAGTGATTGTGGCAATTAAATGTCCATCACAGTAAAGAAGTGGTCGTGTTTAATAAGCATTAGTCCTGCTGGAGTTACTACTCCAGCAGGACTAATGCTTATTAAACACCCGACCCCCGGGAGACCCCCGACTTGTAATTACTATTACAAGTCGGGGGTCTCCACACGAAACTAAAAACGAGGTTAGTAATGTGAAATACATATTTTATTCATATGATTGACTAGCTTTCGCCTATGCTTTTGTTCACCTTAGTAAAGTTTATGCCAATTAATCCAGGGATGCTTCGTCTATTTACTTTTCTTCTGGATCTAAAGTGACCTAAAGTTTCATAGTAATTTTTAAGATTCGAAAGCTCAACAAGCAAGTAATCAAACTGACATCGACAACAAGTATTAGTGATGATGATAGACACAATCACACACACAAATATATTGGGCTCAGGCAACATATATAAGCAAGCGTCACTGTATGTCTGCAATAACACGTGGATATTTATCCAGCATAAAGGATAACACATCATTTCTTAATTGATATATTTTGGAATTACGAACTCAGTATGAAACCTAACAATATGTTTTTTACTTCTTTAAATTGTAAAATAATCGAATGTTATGAAGGTTATCGTAATGCGCATAAATTTCTGTTAAAGTTTAAATGCTTCAGCGGTTTTAGTTACCGTTTTCAAAGAGAAAAAACATTTCTTTTCACATCATAATCGGCTGATGATTTGTTAAGTTCACGGATTTGTAAGAATCAAGATAAGTACATATTGTGTTCAACATAGAACCCAGTACATAAATAACTACTAGTATGAAATTACAAAATAAGAATTCCCATTCAGGAGATACTCATACGTACATAAACTTAATAAAGAAATGTTCTGAACAATATTGGCTTAACGGCGGGACTTCAATTTGAGTTCTATTTATAGATTCCGTATGTAAATTTGTTGAGAGCTACCGTAAATGTATTTGGCAAACATTTCAAGGAATATTAAATGAAACAGAATGATAATTGTATTAATGTAAGATGTATGTTGTACGCACCAACTTCGTACAACATACATCTCAGTAAATTATTTAAAACAGAAAACTGATCTCAATATCTTAGATGATAGAAATACCTATTTTCATCATGAAATATAAAAAATATGCTGTATTTCTTCTACAATAGATCAAAGGACACACAAGAGTGATCTGTAGGAAAGAAATGCTTTCCCGTTAGAGCAATTCCAATTCGTTTCGGAATTTTTCACTAGAAGTCATTGTCTGCATATTTAATACTTTCAATGGGCATTGAGACTCCTACAATATCTAGTATGAAAAAGGCTTTCCTTTGTTATTGCCAAAAATATAAAAATCTATAAAGTACTGCGTTAAATTAACAATCCAAAATCAAAATACTTTTCCGTGACAATTGGAGCGTCCTGTTAATGAAACATCTAAATATATTGAACACAATACTATTACGTCAATAAGAAGTTATATTGCTTTACAATTGACAAGGTGTGTAGTCTACCTACTATGTGTGTGGAGGCCACCAGTTATGATTCAATTTCCGATCAATTCCACACATATTGATGTCGTGTTACGTACGGTTAACGTGTAATCGCCATATAATATTATAACGGAGCACAAAATCATTTCCAGATCGATATACGAGTATAAACTGTATGAGACAGAAGTGCTTCAGAAAAGCAAAATGGGAAGTCCCTCTAGAGGATTCTCCAGCACTCTTCGTAAGTAGAGGTGCCCGGCGGGCCTCGAAGTGAATGGTTGTTTAAATTAAATGTACAATGTGAGCTCAGTAAATCTTTAGGTCTTAAGTAGTTAGGTTAGTACACTATACGGATCCAAAAGTTTAAATGAAATAAGAAAAGAATTGGAGGTGCCTGCTACTGACAACCTCAGCCAATATTGCGACTAGGTAAAGGTGGCTTAATATAAAAATGGGGATTAGCTTATTCTCTATCATTTAAATAAATAGATGTACTAAGTAAATAGGACGCCGAAATTTTATCTCATTCCCGTGCTAAAATGTTCCTAAGGTACTTGGAGTCATGATGTTGCATCGAGCGTATTTAATTTTTAATAATATTAAACGAAACGGACCGTTGGGCTTTTTCTAGAAAACAAATGTCATTTCCCTCAAGCCTATTTACCTTGTTCAAGTCTTATCCAGTCTGTCATTACTATTTTATTTATTAATCAATTACTAAACTACACTAATTTCACTATATATTGGAATGGTTTTGCCAGACCGCAGGTCCGTCGATCGTGACGGAAGAAAGCCACGACATCGAAACTATGTTATTGGCGCAGCCATGGGAAGCTATTCTATGAAATTGTCACCCAGTTTTGTGGTTGGTACATCTTGGTCACTTAGTACGACGTACTGTAGGATCAAAACAAAGAGAACAGTACTTTGTGGAATTACAGCATAGTCATCGATTATTTAAAGCTTATGGAGTGCTTAGAAGCGTTTTTATTTTAAAATCCCTCGAACTTTTCACAATTACAACCCTAGGGAAGTATTGTACCTATGTCTGAATTCCTTCGCAAAATGATCATTATTCAAATTTGGTGGTAGCTGCAAACACCATATTAATTATGTGCGGGGATTCTGTGCAAAAAAGGGCAATATTATGAAAGTATGTTTTAAAGAAGCTTTTAGGCAATAAATGCATTATTAGATAATAGTTACCAAATATTGCAGATTTGTTTAAATGGTTATTGGTTTCTGATTTATGGGCTTGGATATCATTTGAGCAATAAAACTCAAGTAGTAGTATTAAGCATTGGTACGATTCTGACTGCCTGCTAAAGGCGTGATGGAAATGTCATCCATGGTATCAGATACAGTGATAACGCTTATCATGCTGCGCATTTAATTATGACAATTTGCGATCAACAGTTTATTCATGCAGCATCGCTTTAAGCCCACAACAGCTCACAGCTATAGAACCTGAATGAGGTACTTCGGGAAGTGACTTATACCTTCGAAATTGTGTATGCTTTTAGTCCAAGTAATCGATTTTCAAAAGGTATTAGAACGTGGCCGAAGTGCATCATTCACACAATAAAGCTGCGCACGATTTCTTTCTATAAACATACCTCGTGTCCTCGCTTGGAGTTCTCACCCTGGAAGGGAAAATAAAGTGAAAAACAGTACTTTATAATTTTTTAGACGATTCATATAGCCAATAAAGTAACAAGATCATGCAAACACATAATAATAATATTTCGTTCGGGGATTTCGATTAGTTTAGTTGTTGAGTTTTTTTTTCGAGTCCCAGTCTTTGTTGTATTAACAAATGGGTGACGACGAAATTTAGAATTCATTTATTTTTATCGTAGATTTTAGATTCTCGTGTCTCTCTATGTCGAACCCACTGTTTTATAAATATTACAAGACAAGTATTACTAATGCGTAAGACATTGCAAGACGCAACCATTTTAAATTAGAAAAGTAATGCATTACTGCAAAGAAATTTTAAGTTATTTTTATTAACCGGTAGATAAGCTTCTTCAATTTTTATTTTTCTGATGCAATTTGATCCCCGCAGATGTTTTATTACGACAACAGACAATGTCTATGGAGTTATCACTATAAATAAAAAATATTTCATTTTACTATTGCCTAAATATTTTTTAAATTGTTTGTAGGATTGGATGGAAGAACACTTATATTTTTGTGTATGGTGAAATCAACTTTTCAGGCCCCGAAGTGTGTTGCGGGTTTAAAAATATAAAATCCTTGAAGTGTGAACATATGAATTACATAACATTACTTGTCGGGCACACATGAAAACACCCTTTATACACTGGTAACGATACAGGTCTTATGTTATGAGATACTTTTTCATTTCATCAACAGACTTTTTCACTTACCGCATATTCAGATGTCGAACACTCAACGCGTTTTGCTAACGCGCGTTTTTACATATAGTTGTAAACGCTCGTTGAGCGCTCGTCATCTGAACATGGCCTTATTATCCAATGTAATGTATAATCAATTAGTAAATTAAGTATATTATTTTTTAAGTATGCCAAGTAAAACTACTGGTCAATCGTCTGCATATTGTCGGCCAGTTTGCATGTGGAAGTAAAATATCGATAATTTGGATTACTATAACTACAACAGACAGTTAGCAATGCGTGACGTAAACGTATTCATTGCACTGCTTTTATAATAACTAGGTTTTACAAACTAATGAATTAATGAAGTATGGCCTTAACCCTCTCCTGAGAGGAGACCCGAGTCCAGCAGTGGGACGTTATGGGCTGTTGATATACTTGTATTAAAACCTACTTGCTACTCCTCTTTACAGACTCTATAAGATGATAACACTCTGTGAATTTTTGAATTATCTGCTTCGCAAAACATATATAAAATCTTTTTTTTGTTTTAAGTTATCTGTGATTGCGTTAGTATTTTTTTCGTCGAATGTTCTATAGTTTCTGTTGGTTGTGACCTCAGTATTCTCGACATTATGATATTGTCATACGGACGAAAGTCATAAAAAAAATCCGTTATAAAAACCTAAATATAATTCAATACTAAATTAAGTACATATTATCAGTAGCCGGTTGCCGCAACTGATAAATACCTATTTACAGGTATTGTGTAATTTACACCGCTCTAAATACCGACGAGGCTCCGAAGGTTGTAATACTTTTTAGAGCATAATCACTCTGTTTGTTGAGGTGATAACAGTAAATTTTAATATCATATAGTCGTGAAATAAAACATAAGAATTAAGTATGAAGACATCGTAATTGAAGAGATGTGTGACCTACAAGGTAGTAGAGCCACGCTGATTTCAGCACGAATGGGCCGGCTCGACCGGGGCGGTACTACCCTCGCACAGAAAATCAACGTAAAATGACAGCGATCATGCTGTCGTGTTTCGTTGCTGAGTGCGAGACCGGAGGCCCAACGATGCAGAAGCATCACTAGCCCGCCATGGTGATGGTCACCATACTGCACTGTAGCATTGTCTGCATTTGCAGTATGGTGACCACCACTCTTGGATTCTGCTTATCAGGCAGAGTAGAGTCATTTTGGCAGGGCAAAATATAAAAAAAAAGAATGTAATGTCACGCTCGTAAAATGCTGGTTTATCAGTCCGGTAAACAAGGCTAAGGGAGGAAACTACGCAGTACGAGACAACATCACTGCAAATACAACTGGAAACAAACACTATGAGAACTGGTTTGGTCAGCGCAGTATAGTATGACAAAACCTTCATGCTGAGGAGAGGCTTGCGTCCAGCAATGGGCTGTTAAAGTGATGTGATAATACAAATCACAGATTTATGATTATAAAGAAATGTTTCCCTAAGATTCAGATTGGAAATTATTTATCTATGCAAATACAAATAAATAAAATTTAAGTGTCTGTTTGTAATATTAAAATAACCGCTTTTTAATAAATGCAAATGTATACATAACATTTTTTGTTCCGGTTAATCTCTGGAATGGCAGGACCGTTGTTGACGGGACTTTCACTGATAGGTAGCTGGTGATATAAGGAGTAACTTAGGCTACTTTTTTAAACCAGCTTCGCCCAGCGGAATTCAGCTAGTATAATATAAATAAAATCAATAAAAGATAAGCTTAGTGCTGTGTATTACTAAAAGTACTACACCAAAATGAAAATATGTTTTTTTAATAGTTTAAATGGTACTACAATACATACGGAGATAGCTGTCCTTGCAATTATGTTAAATAGAGCCACGATTAATAACGGCACGTATTCGTTTCGTTACTGTTCACCATCGGTGGTAATAAATGAAATAATGCTCTCCGTGTTCTAAGTAGTAGTTCCTTTGCACGACAAACTGAATCGAGAATTAACCAGCGATCGTTTCAATTTCCAGCCGATTTGAAGAAAAGAAAAAGTGATTTATTGCAGTTTATAAGTAGGTATACGATTCAAAATAAAATTGCACTGCGACATTTATGTGACCTACTTTTTTCGATACGTTATCATTATAATTATGATCAATGGTTAATTTTTTTTTTTTATAAATATATGTATATGTATATACAAAAAAAGAAAATTTAAGTAGATATATGTTTGTGATTTCAAACTCACAACTTATGACTTGTGAAAGTAAAGACGGCACGTTACGTCAAAAAACTATTTTTGGCTTATATATAATAAATGGCTTAACTGGCTTATCTGATTTTGATGTTAATTTCACTGGCATATAGCTGATGTCATACTTGTATGAAGTAAATAAGGTTACTTTTAAAATAAAATTTTAAAGAAAAAAACTAATGGTTACGCGAAAACAAATTTTGTTTAATTCCACGAAGATGAAGTCACGGGTACCAGCTAGTTCTTATTTAAATTTGTAGTAGAAATATCAGGTTTTAGACCTTATGTCTTGTCATTTAAAATGTAAAATACTAACGTGATGTACCGTTGCAATACAATTATTTTGTTTAATTCGACGAAGATGAAGTCACGGGTACCAGCTAGTTCTTATTTAAATTTGTAGTAGAAATATCAGGTTTTAGACCTTATGTCTTGTCATTTAAAATGTAAAATACTAACGTGATGTACCGTTGCAATACAATTAAGCCATTAAAGTAGTGCTAAAGAAATAACACGCACAGTACATTTACAACAAAGTTTTTTTTGCATACGAACTTACGCTCATTGTATTAAACATTCACATATTTTCTTGCATGTTCAATAGTCAGTTATGGCGATATTACATGTTTTTTTTTTGTAAAAATCATGTAAAAGAGATTAGGTGGTTCTCAATTCAAATAAACGATAAACGTTATCATGTATCATACGAGGCGATAATGTCTAAAATGACAGCGCTATCAAGGCATGAGCAATGTTATTGGTGTGCTGGTTATGTAAATAACAGTATTTTAATATTTTAAGGTATTATCCTGAAAAATACGTTCCAAACGGTTTTATATATTATTATGCCAGTCTAACCTAACTTTTATAACAGTAATTATCTGTACAAATAAATAAAAATGGAGTGTCTGTTTATAATATTAAAATAAAATAACCGCTTTTTACTACATGCATATGTATGTTTACACGGTACATACGAGTATACCAAAATAACATTTTTTACAATTTTTGTATGTCTGTCCGTCTGTCTGACTGTTTGAACAAGCAGCCCGGTTCCTGCTGGAACTATTTGGACGGGACTTTCACTGATAAGTAGCTGATGATATAAGGAGTAACTTAGGCTATTTTTTTAGACTAATATCGCCCCGCTGCGTTACCCGCGGTACGACGTTAACCGCGGGAACACCGAGGGACTCAGCTTTATTCCATAATAGATAGAGATTAGGTACTATGGAAACCTGTTCATTAAAGCACTTACATTTTACTTAATAAGGCCATTTATAGTTAATTATACTCAGACATTAAACAAATGATACATAACACTATTATTTGCCATAGGTAGGAATCAGTAACCTATCCAGGAGTATCAGTTTTATTAAAATACCTCAACTAGAGTAAGTTATAATTGGCTCATAAATCTCATCACAAAATTTCATCTGAGGAATGCGGGAACAGACATGTTAATAGACGTAATGCGTCTGCGCACAGTGACACACACATTTACAGCGGTTTTATATCATAGTAAGCGTTAACTCATGATTGTGTCAAGATAATTCGAAACCTTATATGAGTAGAAATTGTTTAATTCTATTACAGTTTAGTAATCTGCTGACTGACAGTGTTTAGTATTCACGGCATTTACACGACCATCTATATTCGCATGCAGTGCGATCGAAGTCTCGTCTGTAATTAGAGCACGCGAGTCAAACCGCAAGTTTTTTACTAATTACGTAATCTGATGCCACGCGTTGGAATTTATACGATTATAAGAACCATCTTACAAGCACACCAGTGCATGCAGTTTAATGTGAATGTGTGGATTCTCATATTCAAATCGTAGATGGTAAATTTAATAAGGTTTTGTAACTACAATAAATTTAATCATGTATCTATAACAGACTATGGGTACAATAATAGACATTATTTATTTATTACTTTAGAGCTTATGTCTATTCGTCTATCTAGCTCATAAAAAAGTACTGCAGCTCGTCATTACAAAAATTTCAATAAAAGAAGATTAATTTTACTTATTTCGTTAGGAAGTTGTGACAGTACCAACGCTAAGCGCAAGCAATTCGCTAACACTATTTAGGTACGTATTTTTTCATGTGTACGAATATTAAAAGAGGGACGTTCAAAGAGCTTTACGGTCGGTCGCGTCTCAAATACAAGCAGAACTGCCAAACTATTCGGATTCACTTTGTGTACTAACTTGCACAATGCCCTGTGGAGGACAAAGGCACAAATTTCAACTGCACTGGCGCTTAAAACTTACTATAAGGACTTTGTGGAAAATATGGTTGAAAAATTATGAAAAATTGTATTAGTACTAAAGTAGTTAAGAATTCCCCCGTAGTTACTTTATTATATGTCTGCTATTAGGAAATTATAATACCACGGCCAGAAGGTAACCCGAGAGGTAAAATACAGACGGATGTTAAAGATATTAAATAGTCAAGTGGGTCATTTCTGAATCATTCAAAATTATCTGTAGACTGTTCTCCAATAATTTATACTTGGTAATAATAAGACAGATCAGTTTATTCTAGTTAGGTTAGGCAGAATGAAGTTAATTTGCTATGGCCTATCCCTATTGAAAATAGTTAAAAAGTCAGTCAAATTTGAGCCACATTCAATTCGCTTGATTAATTTGATTCAGTTTTATTGGCAAAGTAAAATTAGTTATGTACGACTTTAAACGTAACGATAGACTGACAATGCGTCAACGTTATTTATCTTTAATTTTGAATTAGTTTTTAAAACTTTATACACTGAGGACATATAATCACATCATATCTTGCCTACAATTATGATAATAGTAAGCAAATAATCGCATCTCCATGGAAGAGCTCGCGTCGCACCAATGACTTGTATTGTGTGTCATGGCTTTTTCACCGTAAAAAACACGCAATCACACTGCTGTACATTATATTCAGTTTTACTTAACAGGAGGTTTTTTTTTTAACATATTAAGAAACAGAGGACGCTCATAACGATAAAAAATAGTTACCTACTTCACGAATTTCACATGGTTTTAATTTAACCATTAAATTGACGCTTGTATATATATATATATTATTAAATTATGGTTATGTACATATGTTTCTATATCACATCATGTTACATTATACTAATATTTAAAGGCGAAAGTTTGTGAGTGTTTGTTGGTTACTTCTTCACGATAAAACTACTGAACGTATTTAGATGAAACTTTACAGTAATATAGCTTATATATTAGAATAACATAGGCTACTATTTGCCGCGATACTCAACATACACGCGGGCGGAGCTGCGGCAACAGCTAGTTATGTAATAAATATCAGTGTAAACCGATATTAATAGTACTGATAACCATTAAGTTGTTCAATATGAGATTTTCTTGTTGCACATCGTAACACATTACAGGAAACAATAGAATTCATTTCAATTCATGTTGATGTCATTAACGAAAATTGCATCAATTCTCAATCTATACAAATAAATACAATTGGAGTGTCTGTTTGTAATATTAAAATAACCGCTTTTTACTAAATGCATATGTATGTATACACGGTACATATACCAAAAATGTAGTTATTTTTTTTTGTCTGTCTGTCTGTCTGTTTGTTCCGGGTTATCTCTGGAACGGGTGGACCGACTTTGACGGGATTTTCACTGGCAGGTAACTGATGATTCAGGGAGTAACTTAGGCTACTTTTTTTAGACTAACTTTGTCCCGCGGCGTTACTCGCGGTACAACAATAACCGCGGGTAACACCGCGGGATTCAGCTAGTAATACAATAAAACACACTTAGTACCTTGAAGATACTATTATACATATTCATCATTCGTATTATAAAGTATAGATAATAGTCATCTGCATTACTTGCGTAAAATTTTCAATAATTTAGCTAAACTGACAGCGTGGCAAATGAAGCAGATTCCTTTACTTTATTTTGAAGAAACTGGTGATTAATTTTAGGTTACTGGCACTTAGTGACAAATTTATTTTAAACTAGCTGAACCCCGGGGTGTTACCCGCGGCTATTTTTGTACCGCGAGTAACGCCGCGGGACAAAGTTAGTCTAAAAATAGCCTAAGTTACTCCCCGGATCACCAGTGAAAGTCCCGTCAAAATCCGTCCAGCCATTCCAGAGTTTACCCGGAACAAACAAACAGACAGACAGACAAAACTTTCTTTAACTACATTTTTGGTATATGTACCGTGTATACATACATATGCATTTAGTAAAAAGCGGTAATTTTAATAGTATAAAACAGACACTCCAATTTTATTTATTTGTATAGATGTATAGATGAATTAAAGGAGCGTCGGTAAATATTTTTTCCTCTTAATCTCATGGAATAAAGTTTTGATTTATAAAATCGTGTTTTTCATTCTGTGATTGAGCCCCCTTTGAATTATCACCAGTCTAACCAAATACGATCAAATTTTGCTTTTCTGCGATTTAAATAAGAGGGATTTGAGAACAGCCTTTATTACATTCAGAAGATGATTGGTACAGAGATAGGCTATTATTATCAGCCAAAATAATATTATAAGAAGTTATTTTCAATGTATAACTTAACGAAGATATTTCAATTGTAATTTTATGCCACTTTGCCCATTCAATGCCAATAAAACAATACCAATATCGAAGCTGGTGTAATAAAGATATCATGTCTCCAGTTCAGATGACGTATTTTGAATTTATTACCATGTCAGGGCTGAGAGTCTGCGTGATGATTACATCTGCATGTTTAGGTACTATTAAACATGTACGTTCACAGTGGTTTGTAATAACAGACTGAGATTGAATACAATAGTTTATACATTCAGTTGAAGACTTGATTGGGAATACCTAATGAAGACCTCAAAGATACGATGCTCGATTACATACACCCAGATTTAGTATTTGCAGAAAGTTATGTCTGTTCGGTGTGTTTGTTTACATATTTTAATTATACCCAGGAGGAGCTCGTGTCCAGGAGTTGAGTGTTAAAGGTTTGTAATGAAACACCCCTGATCCTCACAGCCCTTGTGTCTCCAACCATTTCTATTTAACCATATAAATATAACTATAACAGTCTTGGCGGGATTGCACACACTTTCTCTGTCTCAAGTTTGAGGATAGATGTCTTTTTTTAACCGACTTCAAAAAAGGAGGAGGTTTCTCAATTCGCTTTTTTTTATGTGTGTTCGCGGATTACTTCGTCGTTTATGAACCGATTTTGATGATTCTTTTTTTAATGGAAAGGAGATATCCCAACGGTGGTACTTTTATTTAATGTCATCAGATACTAATGTCCTTATCATGATAAGGACATTAATATCTGATGATGGCATCTAAGAGAAATCAAGTCGAACCTTGAAGTCGGTTTAATTTTTGTTAAAATTGTACTCGTTTAGACAAGCTTCGTCCCGATTCAGGTTCGTTTCGGTCAGGGTTCAGCTAGTATTATGTAATAATCTGAACAGACCTGTTACACCTTAAAGAGTTTTTTCGGTTTTAGTAGGAGAGTTAAAACTACTTTTCTCCCACTTGAGTCACATTTTATTTTAAATAATATTTGGGATTCTTAGTTCTTATTGATTTATACTAGTGGTCGCTCACTGTTTGAAAAAATTGTGTTATAGCTTTCTACACTCCTCCTGCATGTAAACTTTAACTATGCCAAATTTCATACTCCTCCGATCGCATATATTTATCGTAAAAACGGGTATAAAGTTTTTGCTTCACGTATTAATATATAGATACTAGTTGACCCCGCAAACTTAGTACCTCCAATTTTATTTATCTGTCTCAGCTACACGTCGCGACTACAATCTTTAAATTTTTCTTGTACAAAAACCTTGTCATAACACATAAAACAAAAAATTATTAATTTGGTGCAGCCGATCGGAAGTTATGTGCGTTACATACATTTCGGTGATTCATTTTTATATATACTCGTATAGATAATAAAGATAGAGAGAGAAGTAGAAGACGTAGAACAGTTCAATAGGATTCTAAGAATTTAAACCGAAAACAAAAGAAAAATAGTGTTTCGAAAATTCATCCGGTATAATACGGTAAGCGAATTTCCTATGGGCACTCGCGCTCACTAAGCCATTGCAATAGTTCCGGCACTGCGTTGGTAGGTAAAATAGTTATTAGTTTATTCACGGTATTTGGGTTGAAATATGCGTAGTAACTAATACTGTGAGATACAAACTAACAGAGGCAGTGGGCGAGTGACGTAAGCATTCTTCAGTAAGTGTTTTAGATCTTTCGAGATACCAGACACCCATTGATTGTTTACACTGAAAGGTGATGAAAGTTCTATGATCACATTCTGTTTGATAATTTATTCTTTCGTACGGAGTAGAGATAATAAGGTAATATTAATCGACGTATGTATGAAGTCGCGTGATAGCTTTGACCAATGTGAGGTCGACGGGCATACGCATGTCTAAGGCCAGTCTTCTGTCTAAATAAAGTTAATGTTCTTAGGCGTATTTAGAAATATAAAGAAATGAAGACTTAAAACTATGATATGTAACAGAATTATCCCCAGGCTGTCACTCAGTATTTAAGAGGATATTATAGACCTGTTACTACAGTCAAGCTCTATGTTGTCCCTCAGCGAACAATGCAATACAACGGGTTTTCTATTTTTAGAGTCAACAATTTGTACCAGGTTTTTCAGTATATTAAAAATCATATTATGCTACTATCTATTTATTTACACTTATTATGCTTATTATATGAACTTTTAGCAATATGATTAATAAATTCGGTAGATATTACATTTTTAAGTTAAAAAGTGTAATGTATGTTTTTTAGATGATCTCGGTTTATAAAATTCTGAAATGTCTACATTGGTGGCTGATAGCCGCACCTCGCATGTTCCACTTTAATAATTCAACATCTAGTACAAAGAAGTGCTGGAATCAATACTGCTATCTTAAATAATTTGTGCGGTGTTTAGGTCGATATCCAGTCGAATGAGGACAATGGTGTGGTCAAAGAACCCTATCGATCGATGGCATCTAGCTAAACACCTTAGCGTGAACTCTAAGGCTATTCCGTAACCTCACATTTTATGTTATACCGCAAAATGGTTTTGTTTCATTTGCTCAGTTTTCCACAAGAGCGATTGATTTTTAGTTTTGTATCATTAAGCTTTATTTTAAGAAGTTATTATTATATTTGATCTTCAAAGAGCTTATTTTATAAATAGATTAAATCTATGCTTTCGTTACATTATAATTTTTATTTCTTTATTGTTCGTTTTCATGGATTTTATTTTAGGTTTGTTGTTATGTAATTCTAAAGTACATATCTATGTTAAATAATATAATTGGTTTTTACATTTTAATTAACTATAAAATAAATAATTTAATGTTAATATAAATAAAAATGAATTAGCAAAAAAAGGGTACGTCACCCTACTAAGTTGTTATCTAATCTTCAACTACTCAAAAAATCTTAAAGGGCATGAAAGTTTCTGTTAAACCTTGTTTCACAAACGAAGTTTTCTCGACGTTTTTTATGGGAAATATTTTACTTAATTCGGTACAGATATATTTCTTCTCTTCATTATTTATACTTAACCAGCTTATGCATCGAAAACAGTACGTATAAACAGGTGCAACGAGTTAGGTAATTCAGAATGAATAATTTTGTTATTACAAGTGACCATATAGAGAATAACAACTTTGTATCTGAAGGCTTCACCTAGATTTGATTGACATTTGTCGCCGTAACGTTATTTAGAATCTAGTAATAAATAAGTCAAGTCAAGTCTAAAGAGGAGAAAGTTCTAATTGTTTTTTTGATATAATTTGGTTTGAGGTAAATCAGTTTGTTATAAAAAGTTAAGAAATATTTTATTTCTGTGGTTTTTCGTTTCAAAAATTCTAATGAATATAATCTTCCTGTGGTGAATCTAATCAAGCAAAACCAGTTAGTTGTCACAAAGTTTATGAAGAGTAACGGGTTCAAAACATGCGATCGTTTTACGGTTAATGGCTGAGAACGTGGTGTTTTAACACCGAAATTTATTGCTGGCGTAGAGTACGAAGATAATAAAATAGTGTATGACTGTGTCGTAACTTTATTTCTTTTTATGGCTTCATTATTTTATACCCAATTGGAGGTAACTGAACTCCTTACCATTACTCTATATCTACCAAAATGTCTGGCCAGTGTGGAATGGTAAGTCAAAACTGCCTTTTTAAGGTAATGTCTAAATCCAGCAATAGACTATTAAACTGTTGACACAACCTTACAGATGGACTTAAAAAAATATCATATTGTTTATTATTTGAACTGCCTCGGTGGCGTAGTGGTAGCGTATGCGACTGCTGTAAATGTTTGTATGATCTGCAAAATTTGTTTCGGAGTTTTGGTGTTTTCTAAGTTTTTTATATATGTATATTTATATCAGTTGTCTTGTACCCCTAACATAAGCTCTGCTTAGCTTGGGACTAGACGGCGTTGTGTGTTAGATGCCCGAAATATTTATTCCACAAAAAAAATCTTCATAACGTTTAACTTTGTATAGAATACTTTGCTAAAATACAATTTTTTTACGAATTAAATAGAATTATATACTGAATTATATCTAATGGATCTACCATTAGATATTATTCAGTAACTAAGAGTAAACAATGTCAAACCTTTCCAATCCTAAAAGAACCCATCTCAAAAACTTGCAAGGACGAGTTTAAGTCAATACTTTCTCAATTTGTCTTCCCTCTTCGTAGAACATTCACTTAATAAGTTGAAGTTATTTTGAACTTCATAAATGAAGTGTTTGAGAAATACCGACAAAAAGATAAACAGAGAGCTGATAGAATGTAGAAGCATATAACAACATTAACTTCACTTTAATTCCCTTTCGATCCCTCAAGGACTTATGTTACAATTCGTGTAGCGTTAGTACTACTTTTACTACTCACTACCAGCGTACGTGTTTCCCTCACGCTATGAATCCGAGTCCTTTGAGCGGAGCGAGAAAAAGCATCTCAATAGGCCGCGTCACCATGCTGCATTGTACCTATTTGCATTGAGGATGGTGACCACCACTCCTGGTATCCTCATAATAAACAAAAAAAAAAACTGGAGCTTAAGCAAACATATACTGAAAGTTTTAGACCTATAGTATAATATTTTCAAAATCTATTCACTAATTATTTGTAGTTTTAGTGACCACCACACTTACCTATCACATTACAATATGGTATCATTGTTTATCACAACGAAGTTACGTTCTTATTCTTAATTTTAGTATTTTGATAAGAGAAATAAGAAGGTAAAATGTCGCCCTCTTATTTTACTTTTTCAAGACCCAATAAGATAAATAATACATTCATATCTAATTTATCTTTACCTTAAATAGTAAAAACATACTTGTTTGCAAAACACTGCAATACAGACTACACTTCATAGTGTTTATACGAGTATACTAACAACGCCGCTTATAAATAAATAAATAATAAATAAATATTTCGGACATCTATCACACAACGCCATCTAGTCCCAAGCTAAGCAGAGCTTGTGTTATGAGTAGTAGACAACTGATACAAATACATGTATACTTTTTTTAGTAACTACATACATATTATTCATAGAAAACACCCAAACTCCGAAACAAATATTTGTAGATCATACAAACATTTGGTCCGACCCGGGAATCGAACCCGAGACCTCACGATCAGCAGTCGCACACGCCAACCGCGAGACCAACGAGGCAGTCAATTATTATGACAGGCAAATATTAAGTTTGGAATTGTATACTTTCGATATTAAAGAAAAACCTAATTAATCCACTTTTTAACTAAAGGAAAAAATAAAGAAGACAAATGAATAAAAATAAATAAAGAAGTCAAATGAATAAAAATAAATAAAGAAGTCAAATGCTCGTGATGAAATGGAAGCTGTAACAAATTAAAATGTTACTTTATGTCTTGCTTGAGCTTTAAAAATAGAAAGATACCATTTCAGGGAGAGATCGTAAACAAATTAATGCTTCTAAAATAAAAAAAAAATTAATAATAATTTGGTTATTTTTGTTTATGTTGTGTTTTCTAAATGGTTTCTGTGGATGGATATAGTGGTATTTTAATAGTAATGTAAATAGTTTTGAATGGAATTGATTTTCTAAATATTAATGGTATTTGTTTGTATAGGCAAAACTAATAAGCTTTCTGTTATTATGTTAACACGATAAACGTGCGTACCACGCATAGACATCATCTTCAGTATCTTCTTAGCTTTTATTATTCCCAAGATTATGTGGGGTCGGCTACTTTAACCGGTTTTACCTGAATATCAGTTTTTCCACGGAGCGACTGGCATCGGAGCTCCGCAACCCTGAGGGTGAACTGAATTCGAAGATTGAACTAGTTGTCAGTACATTTGAGGGCAATGACGTTCTAATAACGATTGCCATAGATGTTTATGACAATCGGGACCGACAGCTTAACGTGTTCTCCGAGGCACGGGCGGAATATACCACTATCTTCCATACTCCGGGCTGCCATTAAGAATTTCTTGTAAGAAAAACCCAACAGCAGTCCGACACTGGAATCGAACCCGAGACCTCTTGATCGGCAGTCGCTTAGGCTAACCATTAGACCAAAGAGACAGTCAGCAACGTACCACGCATAGTAACAGGTTGAAAATAAGGTATTGGGACAAATTTGAAATATATTAAAAAGAATTGACTATCACTGTGACTTTCAAGTTATCCAGCTTAACATAGAATAATTGTTTCAATAATTTCTATTTTTTCATCTATTTTTTAGGTTTTCGAAATACTTGTATATAATTCATTTGTAATGAACAAATTGACATTGCAAATTGATTATTGTTTTCATGTCTAGGTCCCTTCCTAGTGACCTTAAATAAACTTTAATTTCCGTATTGACGTATTTCAAGCAGGAATTCGTTAGAAAATGCACAAAACAGGTCACCGCACCGATATTCCATCGAAGTATTGCAGGCAATATTGCGCGATTTGAGAGCGAATGAGTCAATGATTCACGAATATCCGCTAGCCTAAAACGATACACGGAACCGATGAAATGGGGAGAAAACACGTCATACTCTTGTTTAAGAAATGTATGCAAAGGTGTTAATCATGATACGGTATATATTGCTCATATCATAAATTGATGATTTACGTAAAAAGGTACTCTAAAAGTGGAGCATCAAATCGTGGTCGATTGGCCCACTTCAGTTAAGTCGATGACCCGACTTCTCTTCAATGTTATATGTTTATGTATTCTCTTTATTGATTTTCTCACGAATTATTTCTTAACTTAAACCCACATTTATACACTCAATTTTTACATATGAAAACATTTAATACTGATAACGCCTCAGCGTAGGTGTAACATCTGAGTTTCCTAAACTATGCATCTTTCTAATATTTCACGATCATTGCAAGATGTCAATAGGTTTTACAACCATAAAAACACCCGCGTCTTCTTATGATAAATGATATATGCGTCAACTGATAATATATATCAGTGATAACATAATATATTTCGGAAAAGTGCAACAATGATAAATAGCTCTGTAAATATAGAATATTGTGTTCTAACATTAGGCTGATCTATATTGTTACATGGTACCAATATTGCTTAAATATATCCGAATATTTTTTGTAATTTGAGACAATTTAAATAACTGGAAGTAATGGTGACTAGCCACTGCTTATCCTGTTAATTAATTAGTGTTCAATAATCCACTTAAAACCTCCGTGGCTATCGTTGAACCCTTAGATTAAGACGGAAACTTTAACTGAAGAGGGTAACCGAAATAGTCAAGAGAAGTTGTATAACTTTTGTGGTAGGTATTACATAAGATTAGTCTTGTATGATAAGATAGGGAGAGCATTGCTAAACTTTAAGTAGAGTACTCTCTGTACTCTATTAGGATCCTGGCAAAATTGTAGTAATATTGTAGCAATATTGTAGTAATATTGTAGTAATATCTGCAAATGGAGACCAGTCTCAATTTGCAGATATTACTACAATTTTGATGGTCCAAAGCCATTACGGATAATGCAATAGATTTAAAGAAATATATTGCATGACAAAACGTTCATACTAAGAGAACATTAACTTTACTAATCACGATTTTATTGAAGCTGTTTAATAGATGTTTTTTGTAATTAGTTTTAAATAGGAAAATCTCGACTGTATCCTATTCATTTTTTTCGTATCAATAACATCGAGTCATATTTAATAGACGATGTCAACCGAAGTTAGGGATATCATTATTACATTATTTAAGTGAAATGGTATAGCCGTTTATCGTGCAAATTATTGCAACACAATAGTACATATATCTGCTTTTATATGGGACTTTTGTACTCCATGTCTGTATTTACAAGCCGAAAATATAAGTATAAGCTTATCGAAACATTACCAATTAAACATCACGTAAAATTACGTCATTAAAATATTTTTTCTGTTTTACAGTTCACTTACGGATATTTTAAAAAAGAGATTTAATTAGAACTAGTAATTAGTTAGAATTTTCCCTGGTTAACTGACCTGATCAGGACTAAAGGAGCTGTCTCCGCTGGCGTTTCTCTCTTGATTCTGTGCAGTCCGCTCCTGTTTGCATGCCGTGTGATACTCCAACCTGGTGCGCTCAACTTTCTGCAGAAATTTCGCCCACGGCTTCTGTGCTTTCTTGAATGCTTCGTCCATTTCTTTGCGTTCTTTGAGTTGGATCATTGACTGTGGACAAGAGAATAATACGATTAGCATATATATTACTATTAAATCTCGCATGTTCTCTCTCTTTTTCGACATCTCCATCTTCATTTTGGTCTAATAAGGAATACTCATTTAGATGACTTGGAACAAATTCAGGTAAAAACATTTAACTGTAACTTAAAAAAGGGATTTTACACTAGAAAAATCTATTCAGTATTTGTAGGAACGTTATTTCCGATCGATTTTTATGATATGAGTAGGAGAGACTTGAAGATACAACATCATGCAGATCAGCATGTGGTCTGACGTAATTCGTATTCTGCATACAGAGAAGGCGGAATTTGCGCAGAAACCCATCAGAAGATTGTGATTATAACATAACTACTTATGTGATGCGGTGAGTGACTGATCATTCGAAAGGTTACCTTGACAGTATTAATTTAATCGATAACCACTCAGATTTATAAGAAAGTTTGGGCACAGATAACATAATTAAAATGACAGAGAGTCGGCTGATCTTTTTGACCATGAGAATTAAAACTCTCTCAATTAAAACGTTCAATGTGCCTCTTGTTAAAAGGTACATACTTAATTTTGAATTTATTTTAGACTAGCTGACCCACGCAACCTTGTTTACGTCTCCTATTGCCCGTAGCGTAATAATTTTCCCCCGTTTTTGTAACATTCTACATTGATGCTCCGCTATTGGTCTTAGCGTGATGATATATAGCCTTTCTCGATAAATGGGCTATCTAACACTGACAGAATTTTTCAAATCGGACCTGTAGTTCCTGAGATTAGCGCGTTCAAGTAAACAAAGTCTTCAGCTTTGTATATATTATACTAGCTGACCCACGCAACGTCGTTTGCGCCTTATATTGCCCGTAGCGTGAAAATTTCCCCCGTTCTTGAAACATTCTTCATTGTTGCTCCGCTCCTATTAGTAGTAGCGTGATGATATATACCCTATAGCCTTCCTCGATAAATGGACTATCCAACACCGAAAGAATTTTTCAAATCGGACCAGCGGTTCCTGAGATTAGCGTGTTCAAACAAACAAACAAACAAACAAACAAACTCTTCAGCTTTATATATTAGTATAGATATTAGTATAGATGAACATCAGAACACTGATGAATTACTGAATAGTAAGTAATACTATATTAAAATGAATTAATTACAAATCTTAATCGTTATTAACAACAGTTCACTATTACTTCAGAATCAGACGAACTCCTTATAATGCTGCTTGTCACAGTTGTACGTGTACCGACAAATAACTTTCTACTGCAAAGCTTCAAGTGCGAAGAGTATGCGAAGGCACGTTTATTGACGATTTACATAATTGAATTACATGAAGGTGCCATGGATATGAGTATGGTAGAAAATAATGGACGATGAACGCAGTTAGCTGAAGACACTGGGCTTATACAGAAGTAGGTATACTCGTAGTACCTAGAAGAAAATGTCACGCGTCTGCCCGCCTAGCCAAGTTGCAAGCGTTTTTCGTTCTGCAATCATTAACGCCTAAGTTCTCGTGTGTCACTGGCTAATACTTTGTCTAAGATTAGCCAATGACACACGAGAATGTAGGCGTTAACGATTGCAGAAAGAAGAACGCTTGTAACTTGGTTAGGGGGGCTGCTCTTATTTCTTCTACGAATTCAACATACGACACGATATATATATTTTCGGACATTCGACACATTATAACGGAATCTAGCTTGTAACTAATCAGAGTTTGTGTTATGATAGCCAGATTGACTGATAGACATTTTATTTTGTAAATACATCCATAGCATACATAGAAAAAACCTCAAGTATTTGCAGATGAAACAATATTATAAAACGCGAAAGTTTGTAAGTATGGATGGATGGATGGATGTTTGTTACTCTTTCACGCAAAAACAACTGAACGGATCAGAATAACACATAGGCTACTATTTGCCGCGATAACCGACATACACGCGGGCTTAGGCACGGGCAACAACTAGTTTGTTAAATTCTCTTGTTTCTTTTCTGAAGTAAAATTTTGCTCGTGTTGGAAACAAAATACAATGTTTCATAATTTTGCTGGCATGAAAATAAATGTAACAGAAAAATACGTAAACGCCTAACGTTTACTGAGTCCGCAAAGTAAACTTATAACGTTTTGTGAGACGTGTAGAGTGGTGTTGAACATAAAACTTCTAGAACATACATTGTGGTATTATGTTTAGTGTGGAAAGCAGCTTTTTCTTTATTTTTATGGGCTAAGCTTTAAGTAATGGACTGCTTTATATTTTGCAAAGTTTTCAGGTATTCACGTTAAGGCTATAAAACAAATCTTGTTAATAAATAATATCCAAATACGTATTAATATTATAAATTCGGAAGTAACTTTGTCCGTCTGTTACGCTTTTACGGCTATACCGTAAAATAGATTTGAATAAAATTCGGTGTGGTGATAGATTGGATGTTGGAGAAGGACATCAGTTACTCTTTGCCGTGTTTACTAATATAGATACTCACAGTCAGCACTGCGAGCAAAAGCTAGTCTGTTACAAAACTTCAGACTTAAATACTGCAGTTGCAATACATACCTAAAACAAACACTAAATATGTGTTTTAGAAGAGGTAAAAAGAGGCGTAAATATATACCAAGACCGGGATAATTGTCGCTCTTTGGTGGAGGTCTTCGCTCAGTAATGAACTGAATGCCTGATCATATTAACGAAACACCCACATTTAGCTAACTATAGTTTAATTTGACTTAAATAAAGACCCTTAATCCCACTTGTGCATGCCTATCGTATCCCCGTAACTCGACCTGACTGTATCGAGGCGATTAGAGCTCTCTGATTTATCAAAACAATGATATAAATACTGTGTATTTCCTGTTATTCTTGTATAAATAACCGAAACACTCGCTTTGGTTCATTTATAGTTCGAATCGACATTGCCCGAGACCACGTCCGAAAATATCACCTCCAAAATAAACGTTTTTCTTTGAAGAACTGTCGTTTTCGTAAGAAAATTTGTATGAATAATATAAATGAACATGTTTCTTTAAGATATAAATTTTACGTAGTCTTGCTACGTTTTTATAGGTTCTTCCAGTTTAACAAAATATTGTGAAAAGGAAAGTGTCTGTAGCTCGCTCAAGTTTGTAATAACTGCGAGCCGCTTGATTTTAAAAATAGCATTTCTGTCTTATGCTTACTTTACTGCCTGGCGATAGATTTATTTCAGCTGCCTATCTTTTACCAATTTCAAAAAAGTAAGAGGTTATATGTTTCCACTGTGTTCAGTGTATGCAGCCCTAAGTTTTTCATTGAATATTATCAAAGATATTAACCCAACGCCATGCAAACAGTGTCAAGTTTCCTTAAGCGCTATATTATTAGTTTGCAACGAAGCAGACGTAATATATAGTTAAAGTTTAATTTTAGGTATTAGTGAAAGAGTGATTTTTAAGCATACATGCAACAATAGGTACCTAAATTCTAAATTAACCCCAAATATTGTTCTGAACGAATACAGTAATCTAAATAAACCTGCTACTTATCTATACAAATAAATAAAATTGGAGTGTCTGTTTGTAACATTAAAATAACAGCTTTTTAATCAATGTATATGTATGTATACACGATACATATAACAAAAATGTGGTTAAAAAAATTTTGTCTGTCTGTCTGTCTGTCTGTCTGTTTGTTCCGGGTAATCTCTGGAACGGCTGGACGGATTTTGACGGGACTTTCACTGGCAGGTAGCTGATGATCCGGGGAGTAACTTAGGCTACTTTTTTAGACTAACTTTGTCCCGCGGCGTTACTCGCGGTACAACAATAGCCGCGGGTAACACCGCGGGGTTCAGCTAGTACACAATATAACCTATTCTGATAAAGGAATTCACATGTGAGTACTTCATTATGAATCGCTATGTATTGTATTGTGTAGTAGCCATCCTCACTTGATAGTTGACATAGAAGCGTATTCACAATCGTGAGGTACTATTTATAGACGCTATTAATCAACACTGTGATTGTAAAGTCTGTGAAGTACAAATATTATTTAGACATGTTAATTTTGTATCTTTTTGGACCAGACCTGGAAATTGTTATATTCGTATTACAATTTCATTAGGTCCGAGAGTAATACTAGTAATTAATAGCAATTCCATTTTGCCAATAAACTATTTGAGACGCTATTAATATTTTTAATAATATTTTCGGACATCTAACACACAACGCCATCCAGTTTCAAGCTAAGCAGAGCTTTTGTTACGAGTACTAGATAACAACTTCGAAACAAACATTTGCAGATCATGCAAATGTTTGGTCCGACTCAGGAATCGAACCCGAGACCTCAAGCACAGCAGTCGTTTATTACGCTACCACTTGCGCCAACGAGGCAGTTATTTTTAATAAGGGTAACAAAATGATTAGTGTGACTTTTGTTTTTAATGTAGTAAGTATGAAAATAGGTATGTTATTAACTACAATATTTGCATTATTTATTAAAGAGCGTTTTACGCACTATTCTCTACTATATGTACTTACTATTACTAAAACGTTAATAGAAAACTAACAAATGTATCGGAATGACGTCTCCCACGCTAAGTCACGTGGTCAAAGCAAAATATTAGACGTTAGCGATTATAGAAAGAGATTCAAGAAACACATGCGACTCGGCTAACGGGACATTTCAGTAATAAACGCAAATAAAATTGCGGGAATCCACCAGTTTGGATGACATGTAAGTTCTTAATCGAACAAAAATCAATACATAAAGTACCTATTTATTTAAATCAGGTCAGTATTACAATGTGTTACAAGAAATGTCGTATATACCTACTTTATCATAATTGAGCTAGTTCAATTGTGATTCCTGTTGACTTGCGTTGTTCATCTATTTATATCAAAACGCCGAAAAAGTGGTTTAGCTTGACACATTTTTGTTATTGACATCAGTTATTTGCATATTTGTAAAAAAATACAAACATAAGTAAAAACAAAAGGCCACCCAAAAAAAATATTTGGAGTTATTTTTCTCGAGTTTTTTAAATGTCTTTCTGAAATTGATAAAACGAACTCTACCGAACACAAAAAAATGTTTCATTTCCCAATCAGAATTTCATTCATAAATCTAGATAGTTATAATGATCACAATTATTAAAAATATGAATCTAAATACATGTATGCTAACACTATCAGATCATCGTGCACATGAATCAGTTTTTTTAGCGATAATTTCGATAAAAGTCTGTTTTTATAACAAAGAACATATATCTAAGTAAAAGTAGTAACATAATGATAATTGTAAATAAAAAAATATTTAGAACGTAGTATGTGATTGTAGATCTTCCTTTTATCAGATCTCCAATTTAATTAGATAGATAAAAAGATTACTACTACGATTAGAATTCACATGAAACATTCGTTTTAATTAAGACAAATAAATCTTTATTTAACATAAAATAAATAAACAGGTTACCAAGTGGTCTTTCCGTTATATTTCTAAGTAGGCGCTTTAGGTATTAATGAAAGTTTAAAGGAACCTTTGCTTAAACGATGCAATTACACTATCTTTTTTTTGGAACTTATCCCACCCACACGCCCACCGCTGTAACTCCTGTACACCAGGATCAACAGCAGTGAGCCACGAATACACCGAGTTATGACACTCGGGAAGTCCCAGGAAAAAAAATTAACTGTCTTGGAACCCGCAACGAAATTAATCAGAAGAAAAACAGGAGGAGTTGGAAATATTCACTAATTACATTCATTAATTAGACTATCTTAATAAACCTATAGATATACTATAGATATCATCACCATCTAAGCCGAAACACGTCCACTACTGGATACAAGCCTCCTGTAAAAGTCCCCGCATCAACCGGTATTGAGCCTGTAGTAGTGTGTCTTCCCGCGACCTTAAAGATATTTATGGTTATACATCATTATCTAGAACCAACGTTACGTTTGCATATAAACTCGTACCTGACGCTGCGTCCATATTTGATGTACGATTAGAGTATAATTAATGCGCAAGTTCCGCATATTTGCGCGTTTGCGCTGAGTTATCAAGCGTTTAGATTACGCATCGCAATGTAAACACGAATACATAAGTTCGCGCTTGTGAACTTTTATACACAGAGTAATAAATATAATTTACAGCTACGTTATATAATACGTTATCTTAATTTAAGAAATTAGGGGAAGTAAACTTTAAACGAACTCTATAACAACCCGTCTTGTGACGTCCCGACTCGTGGTATAGCTAGTCTTAAACCTCGTTTTTAAGGAGATGCGTATATCCAGATTGTCGAGCGGTGGACTATTAAGGCCTGATGATGATGACAGTTTTACACGCGAGCATTTTACGGTCTAATAGGATTGAAAACCCTCAAATAAAGCTCTTATCCCTAATTTCAGAATATTGTGGAGGTTAAGGTCATAAATCTGTGTCCGAACAGTACAAGACAAACTTATAACCAAGGATTAATAAGGCTATGGTATTGACAAGATAAATGCGCGTCTGTCTGTTTTATCTACAAGTGTTTACGACTTTTACTTGTATTTTCTCTTCACAATATATTTTCTCATCGAGATGTATTAGTTTGCACGACGAGTAATAAAACTCTTTCATAGTTTATTTCATAATTATGGGTTTTAATGGGTAATGCCGATGTTTAACTACGGATATACTAAAACCAAAGAGGTTGTGTACAATATTATCAAACGTGGTGAAAGTTATAGCTTTGGTGAAATTCTATCCCCAAGGTTATGATTATATAATATATTACGATGGTTATATGAATGCAAGTATTCTATATAACACGCTTACGAGGCCAAAATTGACACTTTACATAGCGATTATACATACAACATACAGAAAATATACATTTTCACAAAAATACTAGTTTAGACAATTATTTCACCATAAGGCTTCTGTATCATAATTATAATCCTATATAAAGATATCAACCGCTTACATATCTATCTTAGGTTATACAATAATATTTCCCTAAATATTTAATTCTATCACGGCTATAACTGCGACTGTATAAGTCGCAGTTATAGCCACCACTCCACAATCTACATATGGGAAATTTCAGTCACGTGTTTCAAGATTGTCTATATCCAACTTATAATACCTACATAGCGAGTACTGACCCATATCTTTCGCTCTCCCCACTTATAACTTGTTCTACATATACCTATCTATTGTTCTCACAAGGTGAGGCAGGCCCGCTGTGTAAAGGTCACCGGCGTTATTTTCACTCTTTCCCTCGATACCTGGCCAAGTGCCAGCGTCAACTTTGAGGAGACGTCGCGATAGATAATTCACAAATATAAGTACGCTCGTATACCAGTTGCAGTTCATTGAACATTTTGATGCAAAAAATTAGTTTTGTTGTTCAGTTTCGTCCCATTCAACCGATTTTGCTTGAATTTTTGTTTTGTAGAACTTCATGGCTACAAATATTAAATGAATTAAGATCGTATTTTCCATATTTTGCAGAACTAAAAAGTAGGAAGATCATCATTACTGTAAGTTCAGCTAAAGATTACAGAAAACTTAGGTTTTGGGATGTTTATTTTATTATTTATTATTCTTATTATCATAAGGTTAAATACGTTAATCAACAACTACACAAACAAAGAAAATAAAATATGTGAATATTGCTGTAGTGTTGGTATTTATTTTTGGTTGAACATTTTTAATTAAGAGTTATGAAAAATATCTTTCTTCTGCAAGTAGAAACAAAAGAATATATACTTGTAACGTTCAGGGGTTACATGCTGCACTTGCTAAATTTTCCCAAATGTATGCGCGAACGACTTACTTGAGATCTTTACCTAGTGTGGGTTGCAGAATGTTCCATTAAACTACGTATAGGCTTATTGAACTTTAATAATGATGACGAATTGTGCTGCATTTTTAGAATTATTCGTCGGATATGTTACGTCAGTAATATGAAAACGTCACTACGTTATGTATATATTCCTTCATATTAACATCGCTAGAATGCAACGGTCAAACGTTAAAATATGTAAGGTGAGAAACGTATCAGGAGATACGAATGTGAAATATTCAGAGACATTTATAGGATCTATATATATATATAATACAATATATACACAAGACGTCAGGAGTGTAGTCGACAGGAACGGGTATTTGTGAAGATATAGATAGTGAATAATATCTATGTATCAGTCACAGGTATGACAGTTAGATAAGTGCAATGAGATATAGACAAATTCTATATATCAATAAGATAAGAGAGAGATTGTAGAAAGATAAAAGTTTCTGTCAGCGAGGTCAAATAAGGTTGCTGCGGTTTCTCTACGAAAGTGATGTGTTTGGTAATTTTCTGCATCATTTTGATGAAGGGTTCTGAAATAGGTATACACGACTAAATTAAATCCACGTTCAATTATTTATCATGCGCGTTCTACAAATTCGTATCGTAAAGACAGAATGTCTTGGTAACAAATAGTTTCTAATTTAATAATTGAAACAAACGCCATTAGAACATTTTTTTTGCAGTACGTTTTCTGAATAACAAGTCTTTTTTATTATTTATGTATAATTTTCGAGCGCTGTAAGAGTAGTAGCTAACTTAGGTTGGTATCCGTTTTTATGGCTGAGTAAACATTATTATAACATTTTTTTTATCGTGCAAACATGAATATTAAAAGATATTAGAAGTGCAGTAATACGAAAGTTTGTGAGGATGTATGAATGTCTGTTACTCTTTCACTCAAAAACAACTACTGAACGAATTTAAGTGAAACTTTACAGTAATATATCTTATACATCATAATAACACATAGATTTCTATTTTCCGTGATAACAATTTCTTTTTGACTTTTGGTCCACTCAAGATAAAGTAAGTAGTCAATTTATATTGTAATAAGTGGATAACGTTGTAAGTTACACATTTAAATATATTTCTTGTTAAACTTAGATGTAAGATGAATGTGTATCTGTTTGTTTTCCCTAAATAAATAAATAAATAAATAAACACATAAATACGCGCTAGTTTTTTTTTATGTTAAACCCTGCCAAAATGTCTCTACTCTGCCTGATGGAAAGCATAAGCAGAATCCAAGAGTGGCGGTCACCATACAGCGAATGCAGACAATGCAACAATGTAGCATGGTTACCCACACCATGGCGGGCTAGTGATGCTTCTGCATCAATCCTCCGGTCGCACTCACCAATGAAACACGACAGCACGATTTGCTATGCTAGTGTGGTACCGCCCCGGTCGAGCCAGCCCGTTCCTGCTGAAATCAGCGTGGCTCTACGACCTTGAATTGATTACTATAAATCATCCATGAACTGTCTGCTATTAAATAGTACCTATAAGTGAATTATGATGATGAATAAATTTTATTTGCGTTCTGCTACGTTCTTCTTCATAGTTTTCTTTTTTTATTTTTGTTTTCTTTTAACGCAGTGGCACCAATGACCGACAAGAACCAATAACCGACACTTTATTTTTTGATTCCATAAAATAAGAGTAAGAAATCGATTTCTTAATATGGCAACACTGTACCATAGATACACTTTTGTAGTTTGTTTTATAGTTTCAAATACTCCATGGAGTAAACAAGAAACACAGATATTTGATGGACGCATTAACAAATAAATCTGTTCGTCCGACACAGCAATTGTTTAAACAGATACAATACTATACGTACTGATTACTTCTCGAGTGGGTGTTCCAATTTCAGTTGATTTACGTGCGCGGTTAAAATAAATCGCGGCAATTTTACAATTGTCCAGTTTGTTAGTGATTCTATTGTTAATATGTTTAGTCTAGTAGTTCACATATGTACTCGTATTAGCCTAAAAGATAACGAGATTCGTTTTTGTTTTTTTTTACATTTACTTACTTAACTTACTATTACTTGGAGCATTAATGTATTTCATTCAAAATTTGGAATATAATTCGTTAAACATTCTCTTCAACACCTTTAGTGTAGTGCATTGATAGAAAGTATTGCAAACTACACATCTGTCGCTTGTGGACCATTCTGTTTCATTAGTGATAACGGTAACTTATGGCTGTTTCATGATGGTATTCACGAGAAAAAGCTTTAAATATCGTAAAACCAAGGACGTTTCAATACAAAATTGGTTTTATTTACATACATATTTATTTCACAATCTATACTAATATTATAAAGCTGAAGAGTTTGTTTGTTTGTTTGAACGCGCTAATGTCAGGAACCGCTGGTCCGATTTGAAAAATTCATTCAATGTTGGTTAGTACATTAATCGAGGAAGGCTATAGGCTATTTATCATCACGCTAAGACCAATAGGAGCGGAGCACCAATGGAGAATGTTTCAAAAACGAAAATAGAAGTCGCAAACGAGGTTGCGTGGTTCAGCTAGTCATTCATAAAAACGACCTCATCATATACATAAATATCTGTCATATATACACGTATCAATGTCACTTGGCAATACTTGGCATCGTTCCTAAATGCTATTAAACGTATCTGTCACGTACCATAATGACGCTAAGAGCTACTTTCTTTTACGCAGACTAATAATATTTTTCGCTCTTTATGTCAACAACATTGATTTTATTAGCAGTTTGAAGCCGAGTCTCCACCGAATATAAGTTGGCAACTTTTGTGTTGTCAACACGTATTGGTGACAGAAGTTTCTGTAATTTCCTTGTGGTGGCAACAAAAATTGTCAACAAATCTTGGGAAACGTGTTTCTGTTTTTGGCGGTAACTATTAAAAGAATATATAGGATATTTATTGGCTCCGTGGAGACACTTGGTTGAATTGTTTTTCAAATTGTTGGCGACTCGGTGTAGACACAATAGAAACAAAAGTTGGCGATTTTTAGAAGAGTTGCCAACAGTTGGAAACACTGAAATTGCTATCAATTTCGGTGGAGACGCGCCTTGACACTCGATTCACCCAGAAATGTATGTAGTTTATAGTAATTGCTAATATAAACCTGTGTGGTTGTGTTGAACTAACCTCAGGATATGCAAGCACGAACATAATATACATATGTAAAACTAGCAGTTCCAAGAGAATCGGCGTTAAACGTGTAGGTATATTCAAAAAGGTGACAATGTACTTACTCGTAGTTTCAAAGAAACCATTAGTTTACTTATTCATTCCAAATTCGTGTGATAAACTTTTCAGTTTTATAACAGACGCAGTTATAGAAAGCGGTTATAATTATATGTGTAATAGCTTTGGGTCGCGGTTCCACCAGCGTGTATGTCAGTTATCACGGTAAAGAGCAGCCTATTTCCTTGATCAGGAATCAAAGTATCTCCATGGTAAATTTCAATGAAATTGGTGCGGCGGTTCAGCCGTGAAATAGTAAAAGACAGGCATAGTTACTTTGGAATTTACAATATTAGTATGGATTATATATGTCAAATAGTATTGGGAACTTGTAAGTTTTTCAACATTATGCAGTTTTGTAATACGTCCGTACATTTTTTACACCAGCAATACAGTCGCCCTGCTACCATTCTAAATCTTTCGCCCCTGATGTATTTCCTTTAAGCATGGAAATAATCCTGAAGGTCTGTATATCGTGTGTTCTCTATCTCTGATCTCAGCTATTCCATAGCCTGATACACTATTGACTTGATAAAATAGGTCCTGTTTATAGACTCTCGTCTATTCTTCGATTTATTTCCGCATTCTCCCATAATATACCTGAATGAAGTACCTTCTCCCAGGTACATTTCTTCAGTAAAAATGCTTTTAATGCTGAAATATAATATTTCGTCCTGCATCGATAACCAAATCTCTGATGGTCAGTCTTTGATTAAAAACGTGGATGTGTTTTATTGCTCTAAATAAGCCATATTGTATACACAGTCACAGCCAATTGTTATTTCTATTTTGTTTGATGTATTCAACAAACATAAGTAATCGTATAAACTAAATTGGTTATGAAGCATAATAAAGGACCTAAACTTAAAGTAGGTGTTCTATAAACGAGGCCGCTATCCAAAACAAGTTCAACTCAATTAAAAAGTAAAAAATTGAAACATAAAAACTGTTCTATATTCTAACTGTGTTATTCGCATGTTTTACTAAAACGGTAAGCAGTACGTGCTTCTCCTGAGACGAGACCCGAGCCCAGCAGTGGGACGTTATGGGTTGTTGATGATGATGATGTTACGTGCTTCAGTTTAAGTGTTGGAGGACAAGCTTGCTACAGCTATAAGAAAAGTTTTACGACTGAAACGCAATGTTGCCAAAAAAAAAGTTATTTCAAATACTCTAGAGAGAAATGCTAAATATTTAATATTGTACAAAACATTTTTTATGACACACTGTGCTATCTAGCATAAAACTAAGAACAGCTTGTACTATGTTGTCTACATTGACTAATAGAATACTTATTTATATATATATACTAGCTGCACTGGCAAACGTTATTTTGCCGTAAAAAAAATAGATAGTAGCCCTTTCTCAGACCTACTAAATATATAAAATTTCATTAAAATCGGTCAAGCTGCTTTCGGACGAGTATGGTAACTAACACTGTGACACAAGAATTTAATATATTAGATATATTTTTGTAAATACATACATGTCATACATAGAAAACAACCAAACGCCGAAACAAATATGTGAAGATTAAATATTTGGTTCGTCAAAATAACAAAGACCTCAGCACAGTAGTTGCATACGCTACCACCATGTAAAACTTAGGTCACCACAATTCAAAGAATACGAGAAAAAATGGGTAAGACACACAAAATTAACATAACACCAAGAGAAGCAAAATTTGCAAAGTTTTTCTCTCGAAGTATTCAAAGATTAAACAGTTTTTATTGCTGCGTATTTTTTTTCTTCGGCATTATTGTTGGCCTTATAACGTACCTATACAAGAAGTAAGATACTAAATTCAATATCTACAACGGACAAAGTTATGATTGCGTTCGTGAGATCGGAAAACTTTTAGCGACGTCTCCTCCAGAGGGAGCGATTTTCTTAAGTGAGACCAACAAATTCTTAATAAGACGTAACCGATGAAAGGCGGAGGGAGCAATTCAACTTTATAAACATATAATTTTAGTGAGTCGGTTACTCCAAAAGTAAAGGCACAGTGCTGTTTGTTATTTTGTGTATTTTTTTCTTGTTGTAAGAGTAAGGGAAGTGTTTTTGCCTGATAAAAACACTAGGCACACAAACGTTTAATTTGAAATTTCAATGAAAAAGCTCGTACTTATGTTTCAAAATCTATACTAATATATAAAGCTGAAGAGTTTGTTTGTTTGTTTGAACGCGCTAATCTCAGGAAGTACTAGTCCGGTTTGAAAAATTATTTCAGTGTTAGATAGCCCATTTATTGAGGAAGACTATAGCTATATATCATGACTCTAAGACCAATAGGAGCGGAGCACAAATGAAGAATGTTGCGAAAACGGGGGACATTATTATGCTACGGGCATTAGGAGACGTAAACAAGTTGCGTGGGTCAGCTAGTTAGTATATATGCAGGTGAATAGGGCATTGTTCTTCGAAAAATATGTCAAGGAATCAAAGTTCAGTACTAAACTAAGGATAAATCAAACTTTTTATGTTACTTCTCAACATAAGTACAGTTACACTTGTATATATATATCAATTTGTCGTTGATAGTTTAGCGAACAATAGCCGTCCGTCAACATCTTCATATAGTTAGGGTTTACACAAAATATTAAATGAAAACACTTTAGATATTTGTTTTCCTTATCTGGTTGATTGATGATGAAATCGAGATTGAACGTTTCCAGCAAGAATTTGCTTGTATCTGATTAAATTGAATGTCGTGGATTTGATGTAAAATGTATGATTGTAATGTACACGTAATACAAATAACTTTCAAATACCTCCTTTTTCTGTTATCAGATTAAGATAAGTGTAAGATATATGTTTTATATTTGAATACATTAATGAAAGTACCAAAACTAACCAAAATAAATGGAATGTTTTGAGTAGGTGTAAATGAGTTTGATTATTTTACTGTAAAACCAAAAAAGTGAGACGTTATGGAATTACACTTTCCGATTTTATTTTATGTAATTTAAAGTTTAAACATTATATTTAATTACTCAAATTGTTTAAATTTCTAACTCCCAAAACTAAAGTTGCTAACTGCAATCCATTCTGTCAAAACTTTTAATATTGATACCGTGTTACTGACATCCATCGACTTGATGGTTTATGGAGGCAGCAAGTACTTATGTAAATTTATTGCACTTTGTTTATCCTATATAGTCATAGAGGTAAGAATTTTGCATTGAACATTCTATTGTTGGTGACTTCGTATGACGTGTGATGATGAGGTGGCCAGGAGTTATGATACAACGTAATAGTACAGCTTTAAAGTTCTAAGAGTAGTGTGAAAAGACTGAATGTATAGGTTATGAACCTTGTAAGAGAAAATTTAACATTTTAAGATTGCGAAGTAAATATATACCGTTTTGGGATGAGTATTGAGCATTTCATTTTAGACACTTTCACCTGTCATGAGGGCCATAATCAGTCAAAGTATATGAACATAAAAAGGAAGAAATTACAAATGTTAATAAAAAGGTCTCAGTTTGAAATGAAATAACAATTTCACATAGAAATTTCCAACATAAAGCGAAAACACCAGTTCACTTGTTTTTATTTAAGTGAAAAAAGAGTCTATAGAGTATTACATAAGCATATTACATAAAGGCGCGCGCGTTTCAGTCATCAATTCGTCACGGATGTACGCGACTAGACTTGAGACTATATCGCCACCTGGTTTATTCATAAGATGTCTATGTTTAGACTAAGGTTGCTACTGTAATGAGACTATAAGACAAATTGGATAGAAAAAGGTGTTCGCTTTTTTTTCAACATGCACTACGTAATAATCCTTTGTTAAATAAATTTATCGGCTTACATTAAAAAAAATTAAAGGTAACGGTTTATCGTGAGGTATTAAGCAAGTAAAATGTGTAAGTATATGATTTAGAATATTAAAAAAAAAAGTAAAGATGCAAGAAATGGGATCTTAGCTATCTACTACGAAGTTAAAAATTTCTTAGTGCCAGCATGTAAGTATATATACAGACACATAGATTATAACTTCTGCTGCTGTTGTGGTCAATTCTGTGACTATGGTACCTACATTTTGCAAACAGGATATTCTGCGACGAATCGAATAATTTATCCCCTGGTTTAAGCTACTAGGTAATCTAATCTATACTTCTATACTATATATTAGATATACTATAGTATTAGATAGCCCATTAATCAAGGAAGGCTATATATCATCACGCTAAGACCTACGGGAGCAGAGCACCAATGAAGAATGTTACAAAAACGGGGGACAATTATCACGCTACGGGCAATAGGAAACGCAAAAGAGGTTGCGTGAGTCAGCTAGTCTCGTATATAGAAATAGGTGAGAGTTTTGAGGTTTCAAATTGTGCACTGCAACATAAACCCGTTGAACTTATCTCGTGAAACAAGTATTTAATCACAATTCAGTGATCATGTACATTGTATTACGCAATTAGGTAACCAGTGCTTAGGTATTCGTCAAAGTGGTATTTACAGGAGTGTCATATAATGACTACATCTATACAAATAAATAAAATTGGAGTGTCTGTTTGTAATATTAAAATAACCGTTTTTTACTAAATGCATATGTATGTATACACAATACATATACCAAAAATGTAGTTAAAATTTTTTTTGTCTGTCTGTCTGTCTGTTTGTTCCGGGTAATCTCTGGAACGGCTGGACGGATTTTGACGGGACTTTCACTGGCAGGTAGCTGATGATCCGGGGAGTAACTTAGGCTACTTTTTTTAGACTAACTTTGTCGCGCGGCGTTACTCGCGGTACAACAATAACCGCGGGTAACACCGCGGGGTTCAGCTAGTCTATACAAATAAATAAAATTGGAGTGTCTGTTTGTAATATTAAAATAACTGCTTTTTACTGAATGCATATGTATGTATACACTGTACATATACCAAAAATGTAGTTAAAAAAATTTTTGTCTGTCTGTCTGTCTGTCTGTCTGTCTGTCTGTCTGTTTGTTCCGGGTAATCTCTGGAACGGTTGGACGGATTTTGACGGGACTTTCACTAGCAGGTAGCTGATGATCCAGGGAGTAACTTAGGCTACTTTTTTAGACTAACTTTATCGCCCGGCGTTACTCGCGATACGATAATAAGCGCGGGTAATACCGCGGGGTTCAGCTAGTTATAAATATATGTATACAATATTGCACGATATCGAAGTAATTTGACATTATTAGTTGTATGTAGACAGTAATGCAACGATTTACGTACATTAAAAGAACGTTTACCATTGATTATATTTGTAGGGCAGATTGGATTATTAGAACGCCGGATTATTGATAAAGTATTGATAAACGGAACAGGTCTGATAAATTGTTAATAATTATAGCGAGTACAAAGTGAAATTATATTTTCAATTTCAATAAGTGTTGTGAAAATCTACACTTACATTACATACGATCATATTGAGATGGTTTCGGTTTTTTTTTTTTTTCGGAACCTGCACCACAACCTGATTAAAAAGTTCAAAAGTTACGCATATATTTTTACTACGCAGGAAGGTACGCAAGAGGTTAGAATTGGAAAACTTGACGCAAACCCATCTGAGCAGCGTACTTTAGTAGCCCTAAACCTGTTTTCTAAAGAAGGTCTATGTCTACCGTGGGCTATTAAGGGCTCCTGATGATGATTGTAGGTAGTAGAGCCACGCTGATTTCAGCACAAACGGGCCAGCTCGACCGGGTCGGTACTACCCTCGCCAGAAAATCAACGTAAAATGACAGCGTTCGTGCTGTAGTATTCCGTTGGTAAGTGCGAGACCGGAGGCCCAACGATGCAAAAGCGTCACAAGGCCGCCATGGTGTGGATCACCATGCTGCATTGTCTGCATTCGCAATGATTCTGCTTTTGCTTTTCATCAGGCAGAGTCATTTTGGCAAGCCCAAACATAAAAAAAAAGATTGATTAAGACGCAGGACAGATTCATAGATAAATATAGAGAATAACTGTATTCAACTTTATTCAGACACTACATTGTACATTGTCAGTGTACTTAGCAGATTCATTTGTAGAGTGCTAACAAGCGTGCTATACAAGAAGCAAGGTTGAGAGTCGAGGTTCGTTGTCATTATGTCGATTAAGCTTGTCTATTCAACAACGGACCTCGGACAAGTAGTTTACGTATGTTATCTTTTCCAAACGTAATATTTTCTCTATTCCAAATGTGTGAATCGTTAAGATGTAACGTGAAAGTATAATTGTGCGAATGGACTATCAATGTGCCAGCATATTGTGATGTAAATAAAATCCATATATTACTCGAACTATTCAAAACGCAGGTCTTGGTTTAGAAAGGTGTTTTCATCTAGATTTGTATTCGCCGACAGACGTGCATATTTATTGTAGAGAGTAATTGTATGATTTGCACTAAATCGTTGTTTTAATCAGAGAAAGCATGAATAGACAGTGCAAACCTGAATTGGCATACAAGGTGTGAATAATGTTACTGATTATTTGTTAATAGTGGATTTAATAAACTACAGCTTTTAATCAGGACAAGGTTGCACTCGAATGGAGAAACTCATAATATCGAAGCCATAACTGTTTCAATAGTAATTTACAACTGACGTTTTAGGTGGGCGTTTTAGTTTCATCCTGGATCGCACATCTATTTTATGTTTCAGTTTATTATTCTCACTAAGAATGTAATTAATTTGTCTCAGAATCATAGGATACCTTAACTTATACCTAAACTTAACAAGTAGGTATTTAGATGTAATTGGTTGGATTATTATTTTTATAAAACATACGCAAATCATATAAATTATAAACTAGCGTTAATATCAACCTATTAATCGCGTTATAGGCCCCACATAAATGTCAACTAATTAAAGAAAAATGTAGCGGGCCATTATAATATCAAATTTTAGATGTTTTTAAACTTTCCATATTATTTAAATAACCATGACTATATATAACATGTGAAAGCCGAGTTTAGATTTCTATATTTATTTATAATCGTTCTATTTACTTATAATTGAAATAGTGTTTGTAAGCAAATACGAGACCTCATCACCTATGAACCAAGATGTTCTTCTTATTGTAATGAAAAAGTGACCTTAGCATATCACGAAATGCCTTTTAGGGCTTGTGCAGACCTTGAAGAGCGAAGTTGAGAGAATTTTTTAAAAAGTTACTCAAAAATACTTTGAAATTTATTGCTTTAAATGTGCATACACATGGCCTTTTTTGTTGACTGTTTCTTGGGATATAGGAGCCAGAAGTACATGGTGATGATCGATCGATGGTCGGCTTCAGGCGCCCTACTCAAAGATTAACCAATACCCGTGGCCCTAGTCTGCGGAGAGAAATTCTCTGAGATGCTCAGAGGTTGGTCTCAGAGCATCCTAATATAATTTCTCTTCACTCGCCTTCCTTTCATTCCTTCATTATTAATAATACAGATCTCAATGTTTATGGTCGGATGTATATGAGCTCGTGGTAACTTATCTCCTTGGCAGACAGCCAGAGTGCCACCGCCAGTAATCATAATTCAAGCCCTCTGACCCGAGCTGTATGTGAACGCATTTGTACTATTGCTGATATTGATGTAATACTAATTTATTGCCATGTGCCCTTCGTGTAATGTATCTAACTACAGTTTTACTGTAAGGCACTTTTAAACATTGAAATTTAGATCTTGAGTGTTAAAGTATTAATACGGAATCAACATTTTATACTTGAACTAGATAATGATAATGCATTAATCAAAAGGCATTCGTCGAATGTGTTCTGTTTTCAGTTATTCTTTTAGTCTTTTTTGAGATTTCTGTCGTTTGATTACGAATAGAATTTTTCATAATCTAATAAACAGTATTACTGATGATGATTCAAATGAATGGACAGGGGAGGATTGTGAAGTGCACTCCAACTTTCGAAGTTATTAAATTCATAACAACAAACATAGATAACCAAAGATAATAAATAATACTAAGTTTTTCTTATGAAAATCCTAGTAAACAAGTATGCACAAGAGATAAATAAGAACGCATTTATAACCAGGTATATAATCCTAAAAATGGTTAATTATATATAAACATAAGCTAAGGTCTTGGACTATTTACTTGGCTGACAGATGCGTATGGAGACAGCCATATTTAAAAAAAATTTGAACATGGTAAATTTACGTTTAAAAGCGATTAAATTATAGGTATTAAAGTATCAATGTCCTTTGAATCTATTAAAAAAAAATCCTTTTCTTCGTCACTTTTCCTTTCTGTATAAAAGAAATCTATAGATTTCATCTCGTATATTTTAAAGCTCCTTTTAAGTTTAAATTTCACAATTAAACAAATTCTTATATATTGTATATGGAACGACGATTGGTGTACTAAGAAATCATCGTTATAGTAATAATAAGTGTTCAAGTTCAAATCTAGTCAAACAATAGATGTGTACGTAACGTAAAATAATCATTTTAACGAGTAAGCAGTCGCTGTGAGTACAGTAGTGTTGTACTAAAGGTATTTTTTTATGTATGTCCTGCCAAAATGACTCTACTCTGCCTGATGGAAAGCATAAGCAGAATCCAAGAGTGATGGTCACCATACTCACTGCGAATGCAGACAATGCAACAATGCAGTATGGTAACCCACACCATGGCGGCCTAGTGACGCTTCTGCATCACTGGGCCAATTTGAGCTTAGACTATAAAATAATATCGTGTTTCTTTCCTGTTCGCCATCGATTTACTAACCTTGTGGTAGGTGTCCTTTTGCCAGTTCTTTATCTGGGCCATAACATCATTGATGAGTCTATCTCGTACACTCAGGTGTAGGTCTGACAGGCGTTCAGCCTCCACCATGCCGCCTTTCCAGGCAGCTTCCATTGTACCATATTCTGGACCTGTGATACAAAACAATATTGTTAGTTTAACTGTTCTCGTGGCTTGGTTCGCGTGATTAGTACTTTCTTCGTGTTTCCAACTTTGAAAATATCGAAATACCATTTTAAGAGTTCATGCTTTACGGCTGAAACTGAAATTCTTAGTTATTATTTATTTGTTGTTAAAACGTCAAGTTTTTGGTTCCAAGTGGTTTAGGCTCTGTTTTGATAAATCAATAATGGCAAGTAATTTATAAGTACAGATATTCTCCATGTTACTCTAAACTTTATATCATTTTGAGTTCGTTTATCCAAGAACGTTGTACGAAAAATATACATTTTCCTGACAACTTATTTTGTTATCACAAGTTCAAGAAATCGTCTCAGGTCAAGTAAATGTTCTAGAGCCAAAACCCGCGATCGTGATCCAAGCGAACGTAGGAATGCTCGTCGAGTGTAAAGATTGGATCATTTAAGTGAGGGAAATGCAAAACAGTGCAACTTGTATTTGTCAAAGTATTAAACACACAAGTCTTTCTTTGCCAGACACTTTGCAAGATGGTACCCTACTAGACACATTTGGTCATACCATAAAAATGTAATTTACATTACTCGAGTTTATTTCAAAGATAGAGATTTCATAGATCACAGAGAGATACAAGTTTCATGAGGCATGAATTCCCACCAAATCATTGGTCTTACTTAGGATGTAGTACTTAGTCCCGTTTTCCAATCATTATTCAAAGAAGAATAGAAAAAAAAAAATTACACAAATCTTGGCTTAAGTCAGGCCCTGTGTCACTAGTTACAATTAATTTCCGGATAGCTTATCTGACAGATCGTTTGACACAATTTATATGGAAAATATGTCAAATTATCTGTCACATAAGCTATCTGAAACTTTAGAACCATAGTCTTGTAAACTTCGAGTAGTCCAGAGATTAATTAGTCTCATTTCTGCTTCTTGCATTACTACGCCGATACCATAAACTACGCTACGAAAACATTTTCCTCAAAGTTTGACTCAATATGTCACACACTGAATAATTGCTCAACCCGTTCTTATATATGCTACGCTAAATACTTCGGTGGCATTTCGGTCAATCACATAATAACTTTCATTGCACTTGCGGTGGTTTTAAACGAGCCGCGGTTTACGTGCAAGCCGGTTTGCTTGTCACACTTGATAAATACTTTCCTTACTTATGACGATACTTGCAAATTTCTACATACCTACGAAACAGAGCTACTTCTAAATTTTAAAAGATTTTCTTATATATCAATTTCGGTATATGTTAATAATTTTGATGTATAAATAAAAGAAATAAAATTAATGATTGACATCATATATAAATGTGGTGGATATTGTTTTTGAACGTAATATCAAACATAATCCCTGTCTGGCAAGAGTAGTAGGAAAAAAGCAAAAATGTGTTAACACCACTGAAATTAAACGAGAGCCAGTATTGGGACATTACGAGTTGTTGGAAAAAAAATTTAAAATGTTTACATTCCAAATTTGACAAAAATACAATTCTATGAATATTGTTACGAATACTGTTGGTACAATAAGGAGCTCTTCATTTCAAGTTGACTAAGAATTAAGTTAATTGAAGTTATATTATTGGTATCGTGTAAGAGTATACCATTGATTTTGCCAGACTAATTCCATTTTCAATGTTCAAACATAAAACAAAAAATGCCCCCATAAATCAAGTGCTTCTGTTTGCAAATAAAAAAACGCTTAACTCAGAGCGGCATGTATTACATGCTGTAATAATCAAACCGGTCTCATCAGCCTAAGGCCCGGCCACTTTCGCAAGTGCATTTCATAACAACAAGAATTACTGTGACGTGACTGTGCACCGACTCGATGACCCATACCATTCTAAATTTAATAGCGCCAATCGCGACACTTTCAATATTTAAATCCACCAATAAAAAATTTAGGCTCAGGGTACACTTGTGGCAAGAGTAACAAAAACTGTGTTGCTACAGCACCTGCGTTTTAGTTTGAAATTACAGTTATCCAAGTTCTTTTGCATGAATCCAGCTGGTTTTTGTTATGTAGTGGGGAAAATCGACAAATTTGTAATTTCTAACTAAGATCTAAAAGAAAGTTTAAAATGTTGTACCCAGACTATGTAAAGCTTTTGATAAAATTTATGGAGCCTATGTCAGCGCAGGGCCATTATTACAAATCTGATGAAAAACACCCCACACATTGAAATCGGTTTAGTAGCTTAGTTGCTACGCTAGAAAATATAAACAGCATAGACTGCTAAAACTATTATCCGTATATATATCTGTAGTCGGGTAAAAAATTCGTGATATCGTTGATACATGTTTTGAAGGAGATACTTCAGTATATTCTGTAACTTTAATCTAACGAACATAGGCCTTTACCAATTACGTTACAAAAATATAGATGCAAAATCTGTGGGTGTGATACAAATTTGTCCGCACACTTTCAAGATGTTCAAGAATTTAAAAACAGTAGTCCGTTTAAATGTAAAACTACCTTAAATAAACTCACTTTCGGCACGTACGTTACGCACGCGTTTCGACTAATTTTTGCCCGTGAACTGAATATTCGATAGTCGCTATCACTATCGCTCACAATCCTTTACATTCTGATAAACTTTCCATTTTATTTAACTTCTCTATATTCACAACACATTAAGCTGCATAATGGCCAAAATTTGACTAACAAAATAGGTGAGAACACATTTCTTTTTTTTAACCAAGTCAATTGTTGAATAATGTACCTAATTCTTATACGTAATGTTCAATTTAATCTTATAGAAATATGTTTTCACGTTATTTTTTCATTTCAATGTTACTTTTTACCAGGATAATCAAAAGCCTGTAATAGATTACTGCTGAACATGGGCTTCTCTTTAGAAAAGAGGTTTTGGGCTGCTATACCGTGCTAGCTATACGTGTTGCTATAGGATTTATTCCAAGTTTTCCTTTTCCATAAGTTTATTATCATTCATTTATTTAAAAACGTATAGCTAGAAACATTAGACTGACTGCCTCGTTGGTGTAGCGGTTGGCGTGTGCGACTGCTGATCATGAGGTCTCTCGGGTTCGATTATTCGATTCGGGTCGAACCAAATGTTTGTATGATCTACAAATATTTTTTTCGGAGTTTGGGTGTTTTCTATGTATAATATGTATGTATATACAAAAAAATACATATATGTATTTATATCAGTTGTCTAGTACCCATAACACAAGCTCTGCTTAGCTTGGGATTAGATGGCGTTAGATGTCCAAAATATTTATTATTATTATTAGTAGAAAATGAAGCTGATAAATCAACTGAGCGCCGATAAGTTTTCACTTTACGCAAAACTGTGGAATGAACTGTCGCCTGCGGTATTTCCGGACCAATACGACCTTCAAACCTTCAAGAAAAGAGCGTACTCCTTCTTAAAAGGCCGGCAACACACTTGTGACGCTCCTGGTGTTGCGGGTGTCGTTGGGCGGCGGTATCTCATAATAAAAAAAGGTTGCAAGTTATTGTAACCAAAAAGGTCACAAAAGGGGAATAAGAAAATAACCTGCCAAAATACTTAAGTGTAAAAAATAAAAATAAATACGCGACAGTTATCGACCCTTGATCGAAGATCTAGAGTTAGTCCGAAGACAAGGTAGGAGAACATAGCGCTGAGGGACATGAGAAACTGTCAGGTTATCGAAAATGAGGGGAGTGATAGGGCGGATTAACGTAGAGAGGCGAAGAAAGATGACCTATCCACCATGTCGAGTGAATAACTTGGAAGAGAGAGATAGCCTTAAATACGAAATTTTACAGTATGCTTTATTCTATAACAAGAATAAAGTAATAGGTATGACAAAATGACCATGGTGATTGCAGTGAATATTCGAATGGCGTTATATCGATGAATGCTTATCGACACATTAATCGAGTGTAGGTATCCGATATATTTGTGTATATCAGCAGTTTAGCCTTCATGTGCGAATATGATTTTAATTTTATTGTATTTTATTAGATAATCGATGTATATTGTATTTCATACACGCTTTGTTATTGAAGGTCGAATAAGTTTTAATACTATTAACCACTTACTAAATAATATTAATTTAATGTAATCACATTTGAAAAATATTTTTCTTTATTCTTTCATGTCTACAGAGACATGTAAAGACATAGAGAAACTTGGTAGCCTACTACTTATGTTCGGAATGCCAAAAGAAAAATAACTGTTTTTATTTCATATTCCTTTATTTGCTACCCAATCGGATGTAGATTCGAGATGTGATGAACAAGGCCTTTCTTTTTCACTTTAACAATACAAAAAATATTGATTAGCGATTGGTATGAAATAATATTATTATCTCAAGGACGAGATCACGTGGTTTTCTAAATTGATAAAACCAACGACCAAACACAGCATAGGATTAGGATAGGAGAGGATAGGAGAGGATAGGAGCAGACTAAAGTAGATAGAGGAGGAAATTGTTATCTACCTATGTTTACTCAATAAGTAAATATCTATCTAGAGCTATATTTTTATATAGTACTAGCTGCCCCGGCAAATGTCGTTTTGCTTTAAAGAAATTTCAAGGATGGGTGACCCTTACCATTTATGGGGATGAAAAATAGATGTTGGCCGATTCTCAGACCTACTCAATATGCTCACAAAGTTTCATGAGAATCGGTCAAGCCGTTTCGGAGGAGTATGGCAACGAAAACTGTGACACGAGAATTTTATATATTAGATGGGGCAAACGAGCAGACATATCGCCTGATGGTAAGCGATTACCGCCGTCCATGAACACCCGCAACACCAGAGGCGTCACAAGTGCGTTGCCGGCTTTGGGGGATAGTGAGAGGGGTTGGGGTATGGGCTTCCGGTATCCTCACTTACTCGGTGAAACATAGCGCAGGCGCTGTTTCTGTGAGGCTGTGGTATCACCCCGGTCGAGCCGGTCAAAGCATGCCGAAGCGTGGCTATAACCATAAATCACCAACTCGACCGTGTGTAAAAAAAACAAAGAAGGAAATGTTTATAGAGGAAACTGATAATCTGAGTTATGCTAGGTTTGAATTACCTAATCCATTAAATTATCATGTTGTTGTAAACGTAATCTCTCCGTGACTTTTTGCATATTTTCCTCATCAGTATCAGTACCCGTATCAACGACATGTGGACGTAGAATATAGCGCGAGTTCATTCGATATTATAGTCTACTAGCTGCCCCGGCAAACGTCGTTTTGCCACAATTTTTTTTTAAGGATGGGTCACCCTTACCATTTAGGGGTAAAAAAATAGATGTTGACCGATTCTCATAGATACCGGATAAGCACAAAAAATTTCATCAAAATCGGTCAAGCCGTTTCGGAGGAGTATGGCAACGAAAACTGTGACACGAGAATTTTATATATTAGATGTAGCTGTTGTAAGATCAAGTTCTCGATGTTATGTTAACGGTTGTGTTAACAAACAAAGTAGAAACAAGTGTTAATTTTCATCTGACAAGGAGATAGGAAACCACATCGTTAACGTACTAAGTACTAAACACCAGTTGGTTTATATCAAGTTTTAACAGCATTTTCTGAAGATAACTAGAGCAAATTTTTGTTAGTGATTTTTGTTGAGATAAAATTGTTTATTTTTAATAATTATATTATTCACTAGCTGAACCCCGCGGTGTTACCTAAAAAGCAGCCTAAGTTACTACTAGAAAAAGACCGTATATCCATGTCCGTATTTTACATTCTCGTAACTATGGTGGGCTCAATAAGTATGAAATGAAACATTATCAGATTTTAATACCACAGGTACTATACAAGTCCTTAATACCTATTTAAACTCAATAGTTTTGTGCTCCCTGATTTAATTTTATACATATAATAGTTTTACAGATTCTAAATTTACGTCGATTTTAACTACATAAAAGCAGCGAAGTTTCTTAATGGGAGACAACGTTCACGATAGAACTGAAATTTAAATATTCATCGCAGCGACCACTCGAGTCATAAGAGGTGCTGCTTTTGATCATGCCCTGAGGAGTTGACGATATCTTGTGTACTAAAGACTAAGTTGAAGACAGATTGATAAATTTTGATGTGGTAAACAAGTATCTGCTAAGCTGTTAGATAAAATAATTTTATTTTCAGTTTGATTGACGCTTATTGTTATTTTATTGATCAGAGGTTAATAAAGTGCTGTTTATGTGTTATCAAAGATCATAAACTCAAAATAACAGCATAGAATAGGTTTTGTTTGTTAAAACTTATGGGTTGAAAGACACCTTTGATTTAGTTATCTGGAAAACATAAAGTCCTGAAGTTATCATCTTCTTCTTCTCCAAGTGCCTCTTCAATCTTGAAGGTTGGCCGTCTGAAGTTATCACTATTGTCAAATATAGTTCAAAAGCTTTAATTAACTAATTGGTACAATTTCGGTTGGGTTTCTTTGTATATCTGTATATAGTTTTCTTCCTGTTAACATTGATAATGATCTTTATAAGGTATTAGCAGACCCACGCAACCTCGTTTGCGTCTCCTATTGCCCGTAGCGTGATAATTTTTCCCCGTTTTTGAAACATTCTTCATTTGTGCTCCTCTCCTATTATATAATATATAGCCTATAGCCTTCCTCGATAAATGTACTATCAAACATTGAAAGAATTTTTCAAATCGGTTCAAACGAACAAACTCTTCAGACTTATAATATTAAGTATAGATAACTAGTCAATGTTAAAAGTGTTTGCGATGTGTGGTGACCGATTAAGAATACAGTGTCACCATTATATATCCCGTGGTCGTCTTGAAGCCGACTGAGGGAGTTATCAACAGAGTACAATGGCGCTACTACAAACAGTAGGAACATTTGCAACAAATCGTATACGAACCCATCTGCCTAACGTGCTATGGTAAGCCAAAACCTCTTTAGGCATATGTCTAGAAGTGGACTTAGGTCGTTGATAAAATGAAAACTCCTCGTAAATTCGTCTAACTTTGTATGAAAAATTGTCATTCATCAAGATTTCAATTAAATATTTATATGTTTTAGAAATCACACATCGAATACATAGAGATGTGTAAACAGAGTAGTCACTGGATGTCAGGTTATCGGTTTTCTAACAGTTCATGTACAACAGTAATCAACACTCTGAGGAGTTTTACATTCATATAAAATGGATAATGAATGGAAACTTGTTATTCTGATAAGTTGTAAGATGTGCTGAACTGAAGTAGCTTTAGGCCGCGGCTACACCCGCGTGTACGTTAGTTATCGCGGTCAAAAGCATAGCCATGTCCTTCCTTAAGAATAAAAGGATCTTCATTGTTATAGCCGTGAAAACGTAACAAACAGACAGTCGGACGTGACTTTCGACTTTATAATAATAGTATGGATTGTAATTCTGTTAGCCCGATCGCTATCAAACTTCACACGGTCTGCAACATCGGTTATTTAAATCGGTCAAGCTATCGGGGAGTTTAAACAAAAATACATCGATTTTTATACATATTAATAGATAAACTTTCTACGAACTTTTTTATCAAAGAAAATTATGCTTATGAAACCAAGAAAAGATCTTTTATAAACAGATATCGTGTTCACCGTATCTTTTGATTACATTATGGCTTCATTTTATTATGCCGACATCTTGAATGCTTTGATTAGTCAATGAGGAATATATGAATAAATATCCGGTTTTGAGCATCGTGTTGTATAATGGCAATAGGGAGGGGTCCATATAACAAATTATTGAATGGAATAAGAGATTTATATTATGAATTTTTTCACGCCACGTGTGTGATGTGAGGTTTAAATAAAGAATTAGTTAACGATAGGGATGTGATGAAATAACCAGGTGCAGGCATAAAGACCTTAGTAGCCATTTTGTTTCTTTTTAGTGCGTTTTATTTGTATGTACATCTTCACATTATTTACTTATACTTAGCATACTTGATGCAAAGTCTTTAACTGTTTAACTTATTTTTTGATTAAAACTGGAATGTGTGTTAAAATAATAAGTTTTACTAAGAATACATTATTTACAAGCTTTTTCCCCGGCTCCTCGGTAAAAAGTAGCCTGTGTATCCAAGGTTCAATCTATCACTATACCGAAATTGATCATAAACGGTTTAGCCGTGAAAGTGTAACAGATAGAATTACTTTCGAATTTATAAAATCAAGTAAGGATTGTTTTACCTTTAACAATATTTTTGGGGTTACTTACTAGGTAGGGTTGGTCTAAAAACAAATTTATTAAATACTTTTTGTATGTCGGTTATCGCGGCAAATATATAAGCTATATTACTTGAAAGTTTCATCCAAATCCGTTGAGTAGTTTTTGCGTGAAATAAACATACATCCATACTTACAAACATTCGCGTTAATAATATTAGTATAGAAGAATTAATCAAATCGGTACACAGACGTGGCGAAACTTCAAATAAAAACTCCTTTTGTAAATTGATTAAAAAGCACCTTTTTTTATGACGGGGTGGAAAATCCCTTCGGATCTTCGGCTCCTCGGGGACGCAGGGAACACAAAAAAAAAACAAAAGCACCTAGGTGCAAGTTAACGTAATTTACCCAGTTTAAAACGTTATTTTTTTCATTTTTATAAGATTGGCGAAGCGTGAACACAAGAAGTGTGAAGTACGGTAAGGTGAACAGTATACTTGTCTTAATTAATTTCTTTACATAAAATTATGTTTTGTTTAGTTTCATGTTGTTGAGATCTCACTAATCAAAACATTTTTTTGTAACAATAAGACCTATTTGTAATCTCGTACTTCGCAATTGTATTCCCATGACCATTCCAAGAGAAAGTGGAATAAATTATCTCTTATTGCATTTTTTTAATTAACTCTAGTCAAAACAAACTGAATGTCACCACCATGTACAAAGGGAACAAATTACGCAGGATAACTGCACCGAATGGGGAACTACAGGTTATATTCAATTCCTTTTATAAAATCGTCGTAATTTAAAACACAATCATCATAAATACCACATAACTATTGTATTGGTTGTATTTCTCATGAAGAGAGAACATTCCCACGGCATTGTGAACGTGTCACTGTGCAATACCTGATTGTATGGACTACTTGTTCTGGAATGTTTGAATTGAATAGGTACATGTACAAAGATGCTTGACGTCTTGCTAAGCACGAAAATAATTAATAAGTCTGTTGTTGCACCTTTCCATCAACAAGCGTGCGTGACGCCTGGGCGAAACTAATCTAAAACAAGTAGCGTAAGTTACTTCTTATATGATCTTTTATCTGCCAGTAAAATATCTCTCAAAATTAGTCAGCCGTTTCAGAGATTAGCCGGTATAAACAGACAAACTATTTTTTTTTTTTTTAATCTTTATCTCTAATTTTTTAAGCTTTTTTGATGTAAAGAACGCTTATTTTTGTTGAAGCAAAAAAAAAGCTTATTTCCAAGTATACATACGCGTTAACGCACACACATGCTTAGAAACTACGCTACTTTTCGTCAGTATCGTACAAGTTGTCGATACTTGTACACCCTCGCACAGAACATCAACGTAAAATGACAACGATCATGCTGTCGTGTTTCGTTGGTGAGTGCGAGACCGGAGGTCCAATGACGCAGAAGCATCACTACACACATGGTGTGGGTGACCATGCTGCATTGTTGCATTGTCTGCAATCGCAGTATGGTGACCACCACTCTTGGATTCTGCTTATGCTTTCAAGCAGAGTAGAGTCATTTTGGCAGGGCCAAACATAAAAAAAAAGAATTACAAAGATTAATCAGGACTGTACATTCGCACATGAATGAAAACTTACAATAAATACCTTAAAGCTGAACCATAACGTTAAGTAAAGTCAAACAAAGTTATAAATAACAATATTATAAGTTCGTTCTCGTCACACAGGTAAACAAGGTATTTACGGGATTCATTCATATATAAATTTTAATTAATTACGGCTCTATAACGTTGGCATACGGATAAGTATGCCACATTGCCTTGACTTCAATTAAGCTAATTACCGTTTAGTTGGTTCGTGCTCACTGCCTTCATCATACGAAGTAATGACTCGACCATGCTTTTAGCCGTTTTATGAACAAAATGTTTTAGAACTTTAATTAGTGAAGCTTTTATAGGTGCGTAATTTTTAAGCTAGTTGTCGCAAAACAGCGATCATAGTCTTTGATTTCATCGTGAACGATTTTTGTTTAGGTAGTTTAAAAAATAACCAGAAAAGCAGATAAATACATGTATGATTACACCTCTTTCATAGAATGCTCTAAAAACTCAACTTAAGATCAGCAATAAATGAAAGTGCAATCTATACTAATATATAAAGCTGAAGAGTTTGTTTGTTTGTTTGAACACACTAATCTCAGTAATTACAGGTCCGATTTGAAAAATTCTTTCAGCGTTAAATAGCCCATTTATCGAGCATAGCTATAGGCTATATATCATCACGCTAAGACCAATAGGAGAGGAGCACCAATGAAAAATGTTTCAATAACGGGGGAAAATTATCACCCGACAGGCAATAGGAGACGCAAACGAGGTTGTGTGGGTCTGCTAGTAGATGCATAAAAAGGATTGTTGAGTGTAAAATTCTGTGGCAATGGATATATGGATATGGATAATAAGAAATATTCAAACAGAGATGATCTTAAACAATTCAAGAAAAGAGATAGAAGTAATGTTTAATTGAATTATTATGATGATAATTCAGTAAAAGATTTTCACTCAATACCGAAAAGAAATACACGTTAACTCGATTTAGTTTAAAGACTTAGTTATTACCCAAATAGAAAACGTCTCTGATCAACGTAATTATTTGAAGTTTTATCCTTGTCTAGGGACGCACTTAGAAATAATGAAATGTGTATTACATGTACAAGTTTAACTGCTACTCAAGGCCTCTTTTGAGTATTTTATCACTAATGTTCTCATTAATGTTGTATGAACATCTCTAACCAAACAATTTTTAATGCCTATATCTAGTTCAGGATTAAAATTCTTTACAAAACGAGGGTTTACACTTAATACAGAGATACTCTAATGAGTCACGTTCCATCAGGTAGTAAATTCAGGTCACTGCCATGTGAAAATAAATATTTATTAATAGACGTCTCAATAATAGCACGCTATTAATATTGCAGTTTTGTTATTTTTAGGATTTTAAGGATTTAGTCTTTCCTTTTCCTAGAGCTTCATTATACATTATCGTTAGGCTTATCATTACAGTGACAAAGGCTTTTACATAATTTTATTAATTAATGTTATTTTTAAAAAGGGATATTAGATAAAACGTATGCACAGCAAAAAATGATTTCGAGAGTTTACAGAAGGTTCAATTTAAAATTAAATATCTGATGTTGGTTCTTAACATGAAAATATAAAACGTTGTGTAAAGTATTCTATAGAAGTTCGAATTGAAGGCTCGTACTATATCCATTCATATTCAAGTTTCCCTGGCGATTTCAAATTTCCAGACATTTATTTGCACAATAAATAAGAAATTAGTACTAAAATGAAACAAAATACTTAAGCAGAAGAAAGAGATGAGGAGCCGCCAACTTTCAGCTCCCGCAAGCTTAATATGTTTTCATAATGCATTATTCTAATGCATATTAAGTTAATATACTAATGCATTATGAAAATGAGTTTGAAATTGTACACAAATAATATCTTCTTTACCGTTTTAGTACAATAATTTGATTGGCAAAACCGACGAATCTTAAAACAAGATTAAAAAACCAACCTTTCTCAATCAGGTCATTCCATTTCTTCGCCCATCCTCTCAAGCTCTTCGCATATGTTTTTTCTATGTCTGCTCTCTCTTGTACCAGTGCTTGCAGTTCTCCGCATAATCTGTGTCCATCGTCCACTCGCCTAGTGGTGCGTTTGTAATTACCAGGCTCCCAGAAGGAGTCGGAGGCGACTGTGAGAAGCGCTTGCTCGTCGCTGTGGTGGGACATGGCGGTGCGACACTCACACACCGCCCCTCTGAGGACAAAATAAATTTACGTTAATTACATGACAGCAAAATTTATAAATATTTTTTACTGTTAAGGTCTTTTTCAGTTTATCTAATGGCAATAAGAATAAAAGGACTTTCACGTGATTTGTGTTTCTTTCTAATTCAAAGAGTTCTGTTCCAGAATCTTTCACAATTTTAGTAATCTGACCCTGAATCTGAAAACCAATAAAAAGTTACTCTAGTATATATTTATCTCCTATAATAAAGCAAAAATTTATATTTTCCATGATTGCAGTTTGATTAATTAGAGTATTGGTGGTCGAAAATATATTTGATTCAATATCAATTTGGAGATACGATCGGGCAATATTATAGAAGGCTGAGGGCATCGATCACTGTCATGCGAGTGTGCGATATTTGACATCAAGATGGTATAGCAGAACAAGACTGCCAACGAGAACTCAGGGGAATATTATGACATTAACTTAAGTAGTCATTCAATCAAGTTACTTTTTCTAGATGGTTCAAGTGTCTTGATTGGATTGAATTGATTCAATGTACTATGTTCAATGATATTATCATTGACTATGACATGTGTAGATAGAGAACGATGTTTTATCGGTACGTGGATAGGGGTGTATAACGTAGCGATAAAATGTAGCTATATAATTCACAGATGTCTGCCAGGAATAAAGTACATTTTCAAATCTGAGTTAAAATTTAAAAACGAATAATATGAGGGGATCGAGTTTACATTTAAAAACAACTTAAAAGCTAATATACATACACATTGTTCGTAATATCTTATGTAAATATCAAAATTAGAATATTATCTTAAAGTAAATATAAGGAAAAATTCGTTTAACAGCTGGCCCACAGAGTCATCACCTTAATCTTATGTAGATAAAACTATATATATAAACATAATTGTCTTTCCTGTATTTAACCTGTTTGATCTTGACCTCTAAACGTACTACAACAAACACACTACACAGTTAATATCAGTTATAATGACAACATAATTAACCTTTAATAGCCATCCTCCATACTAAACAGTATAATGTTATTCAACAGAGGCATCTCTTACGTCAACTACCATTAAGATTGCCTCATTCCTTAGCTATGTGAATTTGAAATTATAATGATTTATCCATGGTGAATGAATATGTTATCTACTTGTCAGTATGTTGAATGATGAGAGAAGTATTAAATTGTCTATGATTTTTCTGATACCAGATTTGTCCGTGGCTCCACAATGCATGTCTATTCTTCATAAAAAATGAAGTACATTCTCTAAAGTAAGCTCCAAAATGGCAAAAAAGAACCGATTTCTCATTTTTTTTATTATTTATAGTTCCCGATTGGGCGTTCCTTTTAATTTGTAGAAAAAATACTACCCTCAACGGTGAAAAATCAAAGAATGAACAATTTTGTTTATTACAATAAATTATGATATAGTCGGCAATACACACAGACAGATACAGTTACTTACTAGCGTTGTTAAAACTGCATATGCATTTTTTTATTAGTTTAAATTTTTTTACTGGGAATAACAGTGTTCATTTTTCTAATCCAAATATTACAGTAATATAGTTAACTTCTGTGTATTAGATTCCGTTACGAACTGTACCTAGAATCGGAACAAATGTTACGCGGCTCGCAAATAAAATGGGTTCGTGCTAACGTATCTAACGTTGACGTCGAACTGTATATATTTTTCACGTTATTTAAAGTACCGCTTAACTTTTAGTAAGTTTATACATTTTTATGAATTATGACGAGATGTTTTATATTTTACTAGCTGACCCACGCAACCTCGTTTGCGTCTCTTATTGCCCGTAGCATGATAATTTTCCCCCGTTTTTGTAACATTCTTCATTGGTGCTCCGCTCCTGTAGGTCTTAGCGTGATGATATGTAGTCTATAGCCTTCCTCGATAAATGGGCTACCTAACAATAAAAGAAAAAGAAAAAAAAAATTTCAAGTCGGACCCGTAGTTCCTGAGAGGAGCGCGTTCAAACAAACAAACTCTTCAGCTTTATTATTATATATTAGTATAGATGAGATTTTGAAATTTTGTATCTGGAATTTTGTCATTAAGATTAAATTATATATACTTCTAAGTTAGTCCGCGTTTCGTCTGCGTCTTTTAAGAAATAACATTTCCCCGTTTTTACCTCATTTTTCCTAGAACGTCGTGGCGTGATGTTAAATAGCCTAAAGCCTTCCTCCATGAATGCTTTCCAACACATTTTTGTTTAACTGACGTAATGTGACCTAATAGTAACTACTGGAATTAATTCAAGAATATTCATGAACCTTTGAACACTTTCTTCGTTACATTTAACATCATCATTTCACGTAGACTATCGAAGATTGAACGATAGACCTCAATCTACAAAGAGGGGCTGTATCGAATATGATGTACCTACACAAATAATTTTTATATCAACCATCTGGACGTTACATAACAGAAGCCTCATCTGACGATGAGCTAAGTTACGCACACAAAATGACAGTGCGTAATAAAATGGACATGTTTGTGCGCACACCTGCCCAAGGTGATGGATAAAGCGCTAGGATTAAAAGACATTAAGCTTTGTGCATACTGGAGTTTCTGCGTAAACTTTAATAAAAGGTTGTTCGTTATCAGTCGCTGCGTGATATCATGCTTGACAGGAATCCGGCTGAGATTATAGATCTTTAAGCAATATTCTTCAAAAACTGTAAATTATATTCATTACGTTACGTTAGTTCGACAGCTTATGTAGTGTGGAAGGTACGTCAGGTTACTAATACGGACACAGCTAGGTTAGCTTCTTCAGCAACTTTCACAGCGGCATGTGCTATGGTATACTACTTTAGGGCAAGGCGGCTGATATTTATTCGATTTTTATCGTACAAAAACGAGTCATCCTCCATCCATAAAAAGCTGAATGTATAATTTAGGTGCTAGCTAGAGTCTCTCTTCGACTTTCCTATAGATAAATTCAAACTTACCGTAAAAACTCAATCATGGTTAAATTTTTAGGAAAGCCTAATGCGCTCAATGATTACCCAAACGACAAACAGTCATTGGCTTAAGGTGTCATTAGATCACTCAAACTTCTTGGTCTTATAAGCTAAATTATTAACAAACAATTGTTATTTAAAAGTAATGCTTGACGATTATTATGGTAATTTAATTAGTAGTGATATTTATCGGTATCTCGACTATTGTTTGTCATGCTCACTAAAACGTCGTTACTGGCGGTGTCGTCGTGGAGCTGGTCGTTTCTTTCTTTCTGATATGGCAAAGGAGATGACGGCTGGTCAATGCGTCATACTCGTGAACGGGTGCTGCTTGGGGTGACTGATCAGCTTGGTCAGCGATGCTTTAGTTAGCGTATACTATTATTTTGGTTCGTTCAACTGCAACTCTAACTGCCTCTTAATCCATTCACGAATTATTTTTAACAGTAGATTTTTGCAACTGAATGTAAGTAGATATGCATCTTGAATGATTTCTATATTTAATAGACTCAAACTTTCAACATTATCACTGAGTGATTTTTTTTTTGTTTATACGTTAGTTTTTGGAGCATTTTATTATAAAAATAATTCAGGTGGCAACAGCTTGTATACTGTTTACCTTTCATGTAATACTTACACTAGTGTACTTGAATATGTGACTTTTAAAAATAGTGGCCATGAGTTTCTTTGCCAGTATTCTTCTCATAAGGATAGACACAAGCAGATAGTAGATTCTGGTGTTTTCACCTAATTTACCTTGATAAAATAGCATCTGTGGCGTCTGTTTGTGTCAATCTATGATTTTTAAACTGTAGCTTCAATTTAACGTTCATAACTGTCACTTAGTGTCTTAATTGAATAAATGATTTGGAATTTGATTGCAGTGTGCACAAAACTTTATATTATAAATCAACGTAAAATGACAGCGATCATGGTGTCGTGTTTCGTTGGTGAGTGCGAAACCGGAGGCCCAATGATGCAGAAGCATCACTAGCCCGCCATGGTGTGGGTCACCATGCTGCATTGTTGCATTGTCTGCATTCGCAGTATGGTGACCACCACTCTTGGATTCTACTCAGGCTTTCCATCAGGCAGAGTAGAGTCATTTTGGCAGGGTCAAACATAAAAAAAAAAAAAAAAAAAAATATACTAGCTGTGGTAACGATAACATGTTAATCATTCTATACTGTCAACTAACACAATTAGAGGCATGCGTGGAGCTGCATTAGTCTCGATGATTTAATTCTAAATGTCAGGTGCAAGGTTTAGCATTCCTTAGACTTGACTCAGAGTGACAAGTTTTTAAATGTCACCGGTTTCTATCTTAAGTTACCGAAATATAGAAATACATACAAGTGCGAATTAGAGTATGACTCTCAATGTATACTGTAAGTCAGCGTAAATTCTTTCTTTCTTTTTTATCTATACAAATAAATAAAATTGGAGTGTCTGTTTGTAACATAAATTTTAATCAATGCCATATGCATTGATTAAAAAGCTGTTATTTCCGTCATACAGGTCTAGAACCTAGTGCGGACTCCAGCTCTCATGAAGGTTTTAACTTGGCTGCTATTATGTATAGCATTAAGATTGTGTACCTTTATGAGAGAAATAAATAAATATGAAATAAATATGAATAAATATGATTATGTATGTATACACGATACATATAACAAAAATGTAGTTCAAAATTTTTTTGTCTGTCTGTCTGTCTGTTCCGTTCCGGGTAATCTCTGGAACGGCTGGACGGATTTTGACGGGACTTTTACTGGCAGGTAGCTGATGATCCGGGGAGTAACTTAGGCAACTTTTTTAGACTAACTTTGTCCCGCGGCGTTCAGCTAGTGGTATATAAGAGCAAACGCTCAGGCGGCTCTACTGATGAAAACCGACTACCTTTACTTGTATACTAAGTTACTCCTTAAGTTATTATTATCTATGCGTGAAAGTTCCGTCAAAATAGGTCAAGCCGTTTTTTTATGTAAGTATCTCTGATTTACTTAAGTAAGAGAGGCCCTTGAACCAGAGAGTCCGATAGCAACATATATAATTTTTAGTCTAAATATGTGATATTAGCACTTGTACTTTGTCCTTTTAAAACACCACTTATACGTAGATCAGTGACAGTTGCTCGTAAGTAGGGCTTCGACTGTAATTACAACGCACGCGCGCTAAACTGTTAACATGATTCACATCTAAAGCAATGTGAAGAAAACATGCTCCTATATTTAACGAGTGATATCATTGCTAACTATGAATAGACTCACACTTAATAATTTGACATACTCAACTCTATCCAGATACGTACGATAGATCTCATTTAGATATTTTTTTTATGTATGGCCATGCCAAAATTACTACTCAGCCTAATGGAAAGTATAAGCAAAATCCAAGAGTGGTGGTCACCATACTCATTGCGAATTGCAGACAATGCAACATGGTGATACTCACTATGGTGGCCTAGTGATGCTTCTGCAACATTGGATCGCCGGTCTCGCAGTCACCAACGAAACACGACAGCACGAACACTGAGTGTGTTGATTTTCTGTGCGAGTATCGCCCCGGTCGAGCCGGCCGGAAATCAGCGTGGCTCTACTTTACCTATGTAATCGAGTAGTAATATAGTCAACCCATTTTGTTCCCTTGAATGTCTCCATTAACATTTTATTCTCAATGTGAATTTTAATTCGATACTGAAAAATGCTTGGCCTGAAAGGATTACTAGGAAACTAGGTGTCCATCACGAATTCGCCTTTAAAAAGGGGCATTCAATGATACCTGTCTCATCTCTGTAACGGTCTGCTCATTTGTTCATGTATGATGATGAGCCTACCGCAGTCCACAGATCGACATAGGCCCCTCCGATTGCACGCCATTTGGTTTGATCTTTGGTTTATTACATTAAGTAAACGAGGTTATTATTCCCCTTATAAGACCAAACGTAATTTTATACACAGTTCCTTAAAAAGGTTTAGGAAACAATAAAAAAAAAGTTGAAAGACAAAACTTATCACGTGAGGGCTAAGAAGATTATCATTACCTTTGCAATCACAATTCACACTAATATATAAAGGCGAAAGTTTGTAAGTGTGTATGTTTGTTACTTCTTCACGCAAAAACTACTGAACGGATTTGGATGAAACTTTACAGTAATATAGCTTATACATCAGACATCGACATAAACGCGGAGTGGCGAGCAACAACTAGTAGATTTATTATCAAGAAAATATATGTAGGTATAGATATGTTATTTTATGATAAACGATGTTTTCTTTTTAAAATAACGTGATTCATCAATCTCCATCAGATCATGACGTATGAGCATCCCTTTACGTCAACCTTAAATAGATATAGATATAAAACCAACCACCACGTGCATGTATAATTTAGTAAACGCCAAAGTTGTTCGTAGACATTTTAATACGACTAGGAATCATTTTACACAAATATAGTTCTTATCAAGAATCGATATAATCACGGCAAAACTTGCTATTAGTTTGCACATACCACAAATAATTGAAATCTCACACTGATACTATTAACCATATAAAGTCTACGATTTACCTAAATGCTATTTAAGGCATGTCTTTATAAAAAGTTATTAATATAACTACTTAAAGTAAATAAATAAATAAGCCTTTTATTTGTTCTCAATTTCATGCAGTTTCACAACATTTAATTACATGTAAAAAAAAAAACTACTTAAGCACTATTAAATAAACAATGATTACGTTACCTACAATACTGGAGAACATGATGTAGTTTTCCCTTACACCGTCTGTTTCTCGCCCTGGTCATGGCGCGCTGCGCACGCGACGCACACTGACTTCTCACACGACAATGGCTACCAAACGCACATACAAGCTCACTTCACAATGATGGCGATGCTATGTTTGTGTTATTTTACTTCACTTATTTAAAATTCCCAGAATTCAATTGTTGCTAAGATTGTTTTTTTTTCTTTTGAGAATAGGAAATACTAAAAGGCACGACGAATTACATGATAATTTATATAATATTATTTATCTTATTATTGTACATAAGGCTAATAGAACATTAACGTCTATGACAATGCTTTCTGTATTCACAAGAAGACATCTGGTTGAAAGTATATGACTAGAAAGTAATGTTTAAACTTTAAAGATGTAAACCAACATGTATTCAAGATTACTCTGATTTCTTTTAGATTTCTTATAACGTAACTACGTCAATTTTGATTATAATATAATACTTAATTATATTATAATCAAAATTTACTATTATTATAATTTCCGATTGTTACCAAAGCTAATTTAAAAAAAGTAGCCTAAGTTACTCTTTATATCACCAGCTATCTGCCATAAAAACTCCCGTCAAAATCGGTCCAGCCGTTCCCGAGATTACACAGAACAAACAGACATACAGACCAGACAAAAAAAATTAAATACATTTTTTGCATATGTACCATGTATACATACATACACATTTAGTAAAAAGCGGTTATTTTAATATTACAAACAGATACTCCAATTTTATTTATTATTATTTATTTATTTTCATCCCCTGATTTACGCCTTTAGGGGTGGAATTTCCAAAATTTCTTTCTTAGTACTCACTTACGTTAATATAAAAAGCAATTTTAAAACTACATGCAAAATTTCAGGATTCTAGGTTCAGCGGTTTGGGCTGTGCGTTGATCTCTGGGCATGTCAGTCACCTTCCTCTTTTATCTATATATAGATAGATAAATAGATTAGTTATGTTATGTTATAAAGCCACATAGAAATTAATATTGTTGTGTTGTAACACTTGTATCTATTAAACAACAAAGGTCAAGGCAAATTGTGCAGTAAGGTGGACTAGGGGTTATCAAAAAGATTACCAATAGTCTGATGAATTTGTTGCATTATCGACAAGGTAATCTGTAAGAGAGCGTAGATAATTCGTAATACAGACGAATATAGAACCATGTATTGTTTATATTGTAACTATATATTATGGAGTGTACTTCATAGTTCTGAGACAGAAAGTTTTGAATATAGCCTTATTAGGATAATAAGCTTTTAAATGTACTTTGAATGCTAGTCCCTATATAGATAGATCTTGTAATTTTCCCAATTAGCAGAGAAAACGGCAATATAGTGGTGTTAGTATACCGTAGTTTTCTAAATAGTCTTAGGTCAGGACGCCTCTAATTCGGAATTTGTTATGTCCTATCTAAGAAATAAATAAAATAGTGTTGAAATTACATCTTATAGTTTTATATCAAGTTATAGTACCTGGATGACCGAGCTTTGCTTAGTTTTTTTTTGGTAAATTCTACATTATAATCCTAGCTAGATCGATTTATAGCATCCGCAACCTGCATACAAAATTTCATGAAAATCATCGGAGCCGTTCCCGAGACTCGGATTATAAATATTGCTAGTCTAAAGGTATTATAGATGATTAAATAAGTAAAACCTTCATGTACTGCTTCGTGTTTTATCTGTAAGCGATTACCAATTACTTAACACAATCAAATGTTTATAAAAATAAACATTACAGAACAAGTTAGACTGTATCTATTTCCATGCAATTTTGGTGTCGTCTATCAGTTCTTATAACAAGGTACACACACATACATACACACACGTACATATACACAGAACAAGGTACATACATAGGTTTACAAAGTGCCACGCTGATTTCAGCACGAACGGGCCGGCTCGACGGTACTACCCTCGCACAGAAACTCAACGTAAAATGACAGCGTTCGTGCTGTCGTGTTTCGTTGGTGAGTGCGAAACCGGGGGCCCAAAGGTGCAGAAGCATTACTAGGCCGCCATGGTGTGGGTCACCATGCTGCATTGTTGCATTCGCAATGAGTATGGTGACAACCACTCTTGGATTCTGCTTATGCTTTCTATCAGGCAGAGTAGAGTAATTTGGGCTGGCCATACATAGAAAAGCCACAGAAAACGTTGAAGATATTGTGTTTTCTTTAATTACTTTTAGACAATCAAACTTTTCCATTGATACTACGCAGTCATGAGTTCATCTTGTACACTACGTAGTTATAAATTACAAGGTTCCAAAGTTTTGTTTACTTATTGTCGAAGTTCCTTTTTACATGACGTCATTCAGATAATTAAAAATGAATTATCATGTGAATCCTTAATACCTCGTTTTTTAGTCTGTATTATTTTAAATGATAGACCTTCTCTCAAATTTAATTTAAGGCTGTATTCCTCTTACTTAATTAACCATTGCAATTCGCGATTTATCTTAACTTGCCATGAATTTAGTTTATATAGAAATCGGAAATGGTAAAATAGAAATAAACTGTATTCCCTTAGGAGACGAAGCCAAAAGTAACAATAATAGTTTTGGCAGTCAATGTACGTTTATATGTTCCACCGTAGCGCCTAAACTACAGAACCGAATTTAATGAATGAAGTGTCAATAGATTCGTTATAATGGCCCGGGTAACAAAAGCTTCATTAAATTTCTTAAATGTTCTTACCTAGTTGGGTTTTAGGCTTTTAAAACGTTTCTTCTTAAATTATACTAATCTTACGTATTTCGACATTAAATAGTGCCTACATCTGATGAGTCACTATTCTTGCGAATTTTTACAGCTAATAACAACTATTCACTTGCCACCAGTCAGGCAACTTGGTGGCAAATTATTTCTATAATATAAATACATTACAACTTAATGTACGTACGAAATGTTGTAGGCATTTATGTATGTCTACCATTTTCAAAGTTAATTTGAAGGCATGTCAAGTTACAGCTAAACGTTTTAGTCGATCTAAAAAGCTTTTAATTTGTTGGGAACGGTTACAAGGGCGGAAAGAAACTTGACACTTCTTCGTCAATAATCCCACAAAAGCGGTTGTATTGATTTATCAGGTGTTGAATACTTAAAATCAAGGATCAACTTTATGAAGTAAAAATTAATCTGAACTAATACTCTTACTATGAAATCGATTTTAAAATGGATTTAAGTGTATATTGTACATGTATTTTACATAGTGTAAATTGTAAGTGTAAATTTATTAACGGCTTATCATCTCAAGTGAAAGATGTCTACTCTTGAACATCTCCACAAAAACTGACCTATAATGTCCGCATCTAAGGGTTGCATTCCCCTTGATGGCAAGCATAATTAAAAGGTAAGCATAACTAATTGGTTTAAAAATAAAAAAAAAACAAGGTGAATATTTTTCCCATCACAAGTATTTTGTTTATAAAACAAATAACATTTCATAATCTAATAGGTCGTGACTTTGACATTTTGGTTGTGTAAAAAGAAACATGTTGGAATAATAAAGTTTCACTCGCACGGCAGAAAATATTTCTATTAAATAATATTAAGAAAAGGGTCCATCCAACCCAACTGAACGAAGTAAACGGTTGAAAATTAACGTATGAAGATTGTCGTACTGGTAACTTTACACAAGTCAGGTACTTGTATTTTGTTGAAACCAGTTAGGACAGATTTCTCAAAAACATCGAAGTATTAAATAAACATTGAGGCAAAACGTAAAAGGCAACTAATTGATTCCTTTCCAATTCTGGTCCTCCTTTGTGAAACAAATAGGAAAGGCTTTCTATTTGACTTTTAATTTGCTCATTTGGTAGTAAAAATTTTGACTAAATGCATTCGAAATTCACTCACTGTCGGTGATAAAAGATTTCCGTTAAGTGGAACCTAAGTTAATCAATGAAATTACTTGGACTTCATTGATGGTGTAAAAATGTTACTGTCTCTCTCTAACTTTACATAACATATAATGTTACGCATAAAAAGTAAAGCCTAATAACTCATCCCACTATAATTATTACATCATATGCCGTTGAAGTAATACGAGTCAGTTACCGCAAATTGAAGTACTGAGATATTCCCAATTACTTCTAATGTGAGATACATTACATAACTTACATAACTATGAATATCTTGAAACAGTATTTACTTAATACAAATATAATACAGAAAGTACCGTTCTAGACATCATCAGAATGTAACGGAACCAAAAAAAAATGAAAAAGCACTTTTCCAATCCAACTGATATAAAAACAAACTACGCTTAATATTCCAACCAGATTTCGTGTTGTAAACACCTTTATAAACAAACAAACTACACACACTGTTACTAAATAAGGCCTTTCAAGGCTTAAATTACAGACACAGACATGTCTATCGAACGCACAAACTCCGAATGGTATCTTACGACTTAGAACGGCCGAAAACCACAAATTATTTCGATTATCGAGCAAAACCTCAATCAAAAATGATATCTACCTGCATACACATAAAGTGTAAAAAGTGTTTCGTGCGAACGAACGAATCAATTTGTAAGAAAACGGCCTTGAATGTTAGACTTGATTCATGCAAGTTAGCGTGTTAGTGTGTTTCACACGGCGTCTATTGTACTGGTTAATTTGCGAATTTGCTACGAGAATAGTCTTAAAATCGTTATATTATGCACATTGATGAGGATGTATTACGGATACTTGTTATAGAGTAACTTAAAATAAAAAACCTGAGTGCAAATATACATAAGCAGAAAACGTTTCTTTTTTTATTAAGATTTACTTTTCAAATAAAAGCATAGAAGTGCTTATAGTTGTGATACTATAAGTAACCAACCACATACATTTTTGTAGAGGAGTTTGTCAATTTGACACACCAGTAAGAAATATTATTTTGGACATTAAAACAAATTTTGAAGTATTCATATTATTTAAGTAAATGGAACTACAAAATGATGTGTCTCTGACAAACAATCAACCTAATAGTTTTACGGCTCAAACTTCTGAATTAAAATGTGTAGTAAGGGTTCAGCATGCAACGCTCCCCGTACGATCAATATTGTTAGCATTTATGTACAAATGTATAGCAAGTTGCCTAAGCGGTGTAGGTATATACAAAAACGCTGAACTATAATTACACACGGAAGGCATAGCCATTTTGTTGGTGGAGCACAAGACGCCATTACAGCTAATGTTTGCCCAGCTGCATTCTCGCGCTGAACCCATAAACAGCACATGAGTGTGTTAAAACTCATAAAACTATTTCCCATGAGACGTGTATGCAGTAAAATGTATTAGTTTTATGTCTCCTTTCCACTTTCTAGGTGCGACAAAGAAAGGCATAACGAGAAATTACGTTACCGGAGAACATTTGAAAAAAATATTAAAATATACCAGGTTGCCAATAACGATCGTTTTAAGCTGTTATTATTTCAAATAAGCGCTTACCATTGTAGAAGTATAACTCACATCTTTCAGATCTTATTTAATCTCAGCAGCAGAAATATAAACAAGCAGTTTGTACAAACAGAGGCGGTGGGTTCTATAAATGTCTATAACAATCTTTATTATAGATAGATATCCTATCATCGACAAAATTCAATCCTAAGTAACTCAATACGACACCTAGCTAATGTCGTAAATGTAGTCAGTCGAAATGTAGACACTCGACGTGTAACAGAAAGAAAATAAAATAATAAAAATTAAGTGCGAATATTAGATCCTAAGCTCTAGACACAATACTTAATGACCTACCATATCACGACGCCGACGTCAACATTTCCAGACGTGGGGTAAGCACGACCGCAAAGAAGTAGCACAGTACAGGGGTTGAACTGTGTCTACAAAAGATAAGACACGTCAAAAGCAAACCGCTACTGCAGTGTTATGACGGATGAGAATTTACTGTTTACTGGTGAACATATGTTTGTCTTCGTTATTTGTAGAAAATACTGTGCAATTTTAACTTACATCGTTTTATTTATTAAATGGAATACATTAGTTTATCTAAGAGCGATTAATCACTTCTAATAAATAAGTACGGTACCTAGACGCCCTTATCGTGCAAATGCATTGCATTACATGCTAACTCAAAATGACATTTGACATAACACTATAAAAACTACATGCTTAATTGTTTACGAGTGTTTTACGGAAAACTTGAAGCTGAAGCCAGGAAAATTTACTTGTTTATAATACCATATTGTGGAGTAACACGCATGTTTGCCATGCTTAAAGCCGTTATTAAACAAATAAGCACGTGCGACTCTACGCTGTAAGAGAATCACGTCATTGTATACAGTAGATACACAGTGATGAAGATTTAGAGCCAGCTGTGGCAAGGACACCAGAATAAACCAATGGTGTTCAAAAGATAAGACCAGCCAAATATTTGAAACCTTGGCCGAAAACCAACAGATTTAAGAATTATCATGAACGATGTTCGTGCTTCGTTTCTCAATGATTATGACTACGAAAAAAATATTACTGTGTTACTGAAGTTTTCTATAGCTTTCTATAGGATTTTTAATGTACCTAGTGGTCTTCGTAAGTGGTGTAAGTACTTCGTACTTACTCTACTGTCGAAGACTTTAAACGTTAAGTTCTTAAGTGAATGCACGGTTTAAATATTTCATCAATCCGGGACCCACGGTTTAACGTGCTCTCCGAGTTACGGTCCACCGCCATCTTCCATAATCCGGACTGTTATTAAGAATTTCTTGTAATCCACCCGGGAATCGAACCCGAGACCTCTTGATCAGCAGTCGCTTACGCTAACCACTAGACTAACGAGGCAGTAATACACAATCGCACAGCTCATGAAAATTAAAAATGAATTCGTTTGCCCAAGCTTTACGTAGTCGTTCAAGAGTTTAAATAAATATACTTTTTACCCGGGTATAAATCCCTATAATGAAATATTGTGTTGTTTACAGTTTTAGGTCAAACCACAATTCATTAGTCTTTGAAACTCTAACAGAAACCACAGGCGAGGGAAATAATCAATTGATTGGAAAAGCCTACTACTGTAAATAAAGTGAAACAACTGATTTAGTAGAAAACATTTTGTTTACACAATTCGTAGTTATTTCGAGAGCGTACCCAAGTAGTTCAGACTCCATAGTTTGAACTATAAAGTAGCCGTACGGAATCGTTTCGTTCTAGTGCTTGACAACATCCCCAATATGAAAACGTACATTTTATAGAAAGAAAAAACTATTTTTTCTTCCTTTTCTTTCATATCTTAAAGTTTAAGATATAATTTACACACTGCTGTTTCGAGATTTAACTTTTTAACACAAATCGTAGAGCTTACTTGCATTTAACAGTAACAAATATAAATCGAGAATTTCCTGAGAAAACCTTAAAATAAACTCCACCACCCCAAACTAATACAATGGTCATCCTGTTTGAAAGCGTTAATATTTTAATCGCCTTAAAACGGTAGTTTGTAAGTAATCATATCACGGCTATAAACTTAAGTATGTTATCTATGAGAGCTTGTAAACGCAGCAAACAGTCATATTTAATAATACTACATTACAAGCGCGTGTTTGATGTCGGTAACTGTCACATTCTCAGAAAATTATATTCAGATTTGTATTGCGAGAAGAAATGGGAATTATTATACATTCCCTTTGTGGTCTGTCTGCCAAGACCAATTTCGTTAGAAATCCCAGAACGTTGAAGTTATTATACGTACATAGTTATAAACACACAGACCTGAGGGGAATCGGAGCTATAATCTATCCTAACATATTATTACTGCCTCGGTGGCACCGGAGTGGCGTACGGCAACTGCTGTGCATGAGGTCTCGGGTTCGAATCCTGGGTCGGACCAAATGTATGTATGATCTGCAAATATTTGTTTGGAGTTTGGGTGTTTTCTATATGTATGTATTTACAAAAACAAAAGTATTTATGCATTCAGTTGTCTAGTACCCATAATACAAGCTCTGCTTAGTTCGGGATTACATAGCGTTGTGTGTTAGATGTCCGAAATATTTATTTATTATTATTTATTATAATTACAATAACATGTCTCTAGTTAAAACTTGAGATGGGTTAATGAAAATGGTCAGTAACCGATTTGGATGCGGTTTTCTTTTATGTATTGTGGTAAGCTTCACTTTAAATTTAGTGTTAGTTTTATTTCAATCGGGTAACAAATGAAAAGTTATATCAGTTTAAAAATGATCTCGATTACCGACACATCAGTGGGCGGTGTGGCAGGCATAAGCTTGTGAGTGGACTACATCTTAAAGTTATTTCTTTTCTGCAAATCATTATTTTCAAGTTACTGAACATTGGTAAACAATCGCTCTGATCACGAAAACAAGAGTTGATATTGTTTATTTTATGATGAACAAGCAACTTTATTTTTCTGCAAGTAATTTCCTAAAGCAATTTGGTCGTTAGCAGCTTTCGCTTCTGGATATAATGCCGGATAACATTGTCGTACTCTTTTATATGCCTTTTGGGTACAAATTTGCATGATAAGTTATTATTCGAATCATAAAGAATAAATAAAATAAACCTTATTTCTTCTGATCTTCAGAATTAGATTGAATAGCAATATTTATACCTTAGAACTTCCATTTGAGTAGTCCAATTGACATCCGATTAATGGTGACAAGGTTGAAGTTCAATGGTGTTGGTAGAGATCGGAACGGTCACGGTAATGTGGGCGTACTGATACGATTTTCCCTCTGAAGCTCGATCGATCCGGAACGAATACACGCCTACTCACTCCAGACGATTAAGAAACTTATTTACAACTAGCTGTTGCCCGCGGCTCCGCTCGCGTGTATGTTGGTTTTCGCTGCAAAAATATAGTAGCCTATGTGTTATTCTGATCTCTGATTTCTGGTCCAGCCGTTTGCGCGTGAAGAAGTAACAAACATTCACACTCACAAACTTTTGCCTTTATATATTAGTGCGATGTGATAGTGTGATTGACAGCATAGAATCAATGATTGAAGCTTTTTCAGCTAAATAATTCAGTCAAATGAAGAGGGTTCTCTTAGGTGTATTAATTATATTAGTACTATTATTTAAAACAGCGGCCACGTAGTGACGATAAATGTTTATTTTTTAATGAACTTCAAAAAGATTTGTTTTATAAAATCTTGACAGAAATAACCAATTTGTAAAATAAAAACAAATTCATTTAGGTAAATAAAAAGGTAGGATTTTTTTTCATATTTACAACTTACTTCTTTTTAAACAAAAAAATAAGGAATATCTCTTATCATATGTAGCATGTAGTAACGTAGGTATGGACCACAGAAATAGATAAAGAGTATGGACAAAACACTTTCAGACAAATAAATAAAATCGTGGTCAACAAATATCACTTACATTGGTATTGAGATATTATAGAGAAGAAAACATAAATCTAAAAAAAACAACACTATGTTCGTAACTATTTATTTAGCTAAGAGTAGCGCATTTACCCACTTATTCATAAACGTTATTTAAATTCAAGCAACGGGTTTGTAATTTTTTTTTAACTTTAAACTATTTTTACTTTCTGCAACAGTTTTTTATCTATACTAATATATAAAGCTGAAGAGTTTGTTTGTTTGAACACGCTAATGTCAGGAACCGCTGGCCCGATTTGAAAAAATATTTCAGTGTTGGATAGTACATTTATCGAGGAAGGCTATAGGCTATTTATCATCACGCTCGGACCAATAGGACCTGAGCACCAATGAAAAACGTTTCGAAAACGGGGGAAAATTATCACGCTACGGGCAATAGGAGACGCAAACGAGGTTGCGTGGGTCGGCTAGTCAATAATAAAACTGTTAAAGTTGATAATAACACGGCACTTGAAGGAACAGGGGATTAATGATAGGCCGTTTCCAGTATCCAAAATTCTTAGTAAATCTCTTGATGTTACTAGCGTGAAGACAATTCTAACACTTGTTTTTAAGCGTTGGTCCCACGCGAAGCGGATCAGTTATCATAAAAATGGAATACTATGCCCGTAACGATGATTAACTCCGGTATCTCAAGCAATCTCATAGCATCATATACTGCTCAAATCTTAACAATCAAGAATGTTAATAAGATTTGTTTCCAACTGTAGAAATGACGTCGAAAACTGACCACGGCGATAATTACTGTGAATATCTTCAATAATATAATTTTGTCTGTGTATGTAAAGGAGTTTAAACTAAGTATTCACAAGTGCAATCATCTCGTTAGACAGATGGTTCTTCTGAGTGATTCGGCACATAATTCAACTTCATTATTTGATGAGACGTGCCCACCGGTGCACTTGATTGGTGTCGTTTAACTTCTTTAGATAAATTATGTTCCATTCTAACATGAGTACAATATCATCAAGTGAAAAGATCGATTCCGAAGACGCAATGCTTGTAACCTAACTCCTCCGAATCGATTTTTATGATTCTTGTGTATATTCGGGTAGACTGAGGTCGTAAACTATGTATAATAAATAAATATACTATATATTATACCCCTAATAAGGATAGCTACAATTTCTTGTTTGAGTTGTCCTCAAAATTCTTATAACTCAAAATTTACATGTCAAAACAACGCGGGTCAAGTAGTATAAATATAAAAATACCTAAACGAAGAGACGTTCGAAAATCAAAGAGCGCAACGTGACCGGTTCTTTGCGCACTACAATTTAATTATCGTAGGCGCATAATTAACGCGCGCACTAATCCTGTTAACTGGCGCACACGTATAACTTGTAATTAAATATAGCGCACGCGCACTAAACGTTATTGTTGGCACTCTATTTGTTTCACGATTTATGATAAACAAATCCAAGCGAAATATTGAATAATCATGATCGCTAGAGAAAACTCTTACAATTATTTTTACCTCTTTAAAGCTGAATCTTATTGATGCATATGCCACAGGATACAAATAGCATTAGCTGTATCCTGATACGCATCACTATGGCATATTGATGCGTATCAGGATACAGCTATTTGACTGCCTCGTTGGTCTTGCGGTTGGCGAATGCGACTGCTGATCGTGAGGTCTCGGGTTCGATTCCTGGGTCGGACCAAATGTTTGTATGATCTACAAATATTCGTTTCGGAGTTTGGGTGTTTTCTATGTATGTATTTACAAAAAAAAAGTATATATGTATATGTATCAGTTGTCTAGTACCCATAACACAAGCTCTGCTTAGCTTGGGACTAGATGGCGTTGTGTGATAGATGTCCGAAATATTTATTATTATTATTATTTTATTAAATTTTAGGTGCATTGATGCACCTAAGCAAACTTACACAAAAAATTATAAAATCTATCTTAGAGGTGAGTTGTTTATCAGGTCAAAATTTGAGCTCAATCGATGCAGAACTTTTAAAACCCACAGACTATCTAGAAAAACCTTATAAAAGATATTACAACAACGGGAGTTTAGGGTTACAAATGTTACAATACAAATAATTAATGCATAAAAAGTTTTACATATTTCCTTAATGTTCTTAAACCACACCCATGGTTCTAAATAATTTAATTATTCATTTACATTAATTTGAATATCTGATGAATTACGTGTCCCGTCGAGAGGCCTTCTGTTTGACTTGTATTCTGAATAACGATGAGACGTACGATGTAAATAAGCTTCAACACCTAACACAACTTCTTGACAAGAGTTACTAAGGTCACCTTCACGGTATAAATATACTAAACTAATTGTTAAAACTAAAATCAACCCTGAACTAATTTAAACAATAAAGTTTTGTAGCTTGTTTATATCTATACTAATATTTAAAGCTGAAGAGTTTGTTTGTTTGTTTGAACATGCTAATCTCAGGAACCGCTGGTCCGATTTGAAAAATTCTTTCGGTGTTGGATAGTCCATTTATCGAGGAAGGATATAGGGTATATACCATCACGCTACTACTAATAGGAGCGGAGCAACAATGAAGAATGTTTCAAAAACGGGGGAAATTTAAGGCGCAAACGAGGTTGCGTGGGTCAGCTAGTCAGTGTATAAATTGAAATATCACAAAATGAAACAATATTTTAAAAGTTAATAATAATAATTAAATGCAAATTAATCTCAGAAAAGCGACGAAGATTAATAAAATACAAGACAAGATACAAGTCGTTCGTAATAAATTGTATTATTTATTTTAAGAAAGATAAATGATGATCAGAGAAGAATTCGATTGGCTATTTAATTTAGTTTTTTTTTTTCTAATAGCAAATAACGTTTTGTTTTGACTATAAATCAAGAGATACCTACATTAACAATTAACGGATACGGACGCATTCTTATTTATTATTAGTCATCATTTTTCATAGCGAAGTACATACTATCCTATTCAACATAACCATTAAATAGGCGTAAATACATAAGAACTGTACATATAAAATATATACTTCAGAAAAATTAGTACTTAAAAGTAAGTAGAAGTCAAAGCACTAATACATAGTCAATTTGCATCGTTGTCATGTGATTTAATTATAATATTTTGGATATCTCTTCAACAGTTAAAAAATATAAAAATATTGAGCATATAATTAGACAATGGATGCATACAGATAGTAAACAATAGATCAGCATCTAGGAGTACTCATTATTTCTATTAACACTCCATTGCCAAGCCTTTACAAACAAGAAGAGTCGTCAGTTAACGTGTTATTAGTAATCAATACATGCACCGTTACGTCATCAGTTAAAAAACAAACTCATAAATTGTGAAGGTCACATACTGTATTTATGACACGACACAGCTCACTTGATCAATAAGGAACAAGTGGCGATGATCATATTATGTGCCAAATACAGATCAATATTTTGTTTTTTTAGAGATGTTATACAATCTATACTAATATTTAAAGCTGAAGAGTTTGTTTGTTTGAACGCGCTAATCTCAGGAACTGATAGACCGATTTGAAAAATTCTTACAGTGTTAGATAAACCATTTATCTAGAAAAGCTATAGGATATATCATCACGCTAAGACCAACAGGAGCTGAGCACCAGTGAAGAATGTTGCAAAAACGGGTGAAAATTATCACGCTACTTGCGTGAATCAGCTAGTAGTATATAATAGTAAGCCTTTTTGTAACCTCCTCTGCCCTTGTGTTGGTTGTGTATTAATCTGTAAAACATTGGTTTTATAGTGCAATAAAAAGGTAAAAAACAGGAACAGTTCAGTAAGACCCAAGAAAAAACATAAAGAAGGAGAATCTTTCACTACATCAGATAATTTTATGCGTTCTACGTTTGTATAAGTGGTAACTCAAAACACACCATACCCATTACAGTATATCCTGGACGATGATCATACAGCTACGAAAACATACAAGCTGTGTTACTAAGCAGCTAATCTGATAGCAAGCCTAATACCTCGAGTGAAAATAACTCTCAGCTCTACATGACTATGGCACTAATTTGTAGATAACATTAGTGGTTAGTAGAAAATACTAAAATGAGTATACCCTCTCGTCTACATTACATCTGACGGGTTTGACACTAAAAATATGTGTTGCAGCAAGTTAATGCGGTATACCATACAATTTAATTAATGCAGTGGACTTGTACCCGGGCTATTATAAAACGTCTAGGATGAACAAAGATTAGATAGAGCTGTAGAACCGACATAATTATTAATGTTTCGTTTAATTTTAATCTACAGTATGCGCTTTAGGCTAATTTACATTTTGTGCGTTTGCAAAATATCAAATCGGCTATTAATTTATGGTTAATTAATTAACAACGAGTCGATTTCTAATAATGAGTGGGCTAATAACAACATTTTTTATTTAAAAGTAAATTAATAGGTATCGCCTAAGGATTTAATTGGTATATTAATTATGCAGTTTCTTTTCCTTAATTAAAAATCTCACGATTTTTTAGCTTTATATCACAATCATATCGTTTTATTTAACATAGAAACCTTTTAAATCTTCTTTGTTATAATATCACATAGAAAAAATACCCTTACTTAAGTTTATATCCTTAAACCTACTTTGGATTAATTAGATTATAGGGCTTCCCGCACTTCCCGGCCACAAACAGTACGAGTCACAGGTGTGCAATCCTGACCTAATCGAGCTAAGTACTACTTACTTCATTTAATACGTATTCGTTTATTTATGCAATACTCTTTTTTCTATTCCTTTCTTTACCTTTCTTACAGGATTAAATTCTCAAATGCTCGGTTGACGGGAAAAGTCTTCCTACTTATTACGCTAATTACGGGATAGATTGCGAAATGTGGATTTTCAATAAATACTCTTTTCTGTAACTTGACGGGAATATAGAAATTTAATGTATTTATACTCAGACTAATTATTTAAAATCTTTAAGACAGTGTAGGTATTCATATAATAGAGAACCTGTTTGGTAATAAGTAAGACAGTAACCTTTACGTTTCCTGATTAAAGTAATACTTCCACCTTTATTTTTCTCCCCATTTCTAGTTTCAAATATATCTAGATGCCTTCGTATAATTTGTACCTACAATGAGAAAAATACATAAACACATGCATAATCTGTGCCCGGTATGGAATGTCGTTCGGACCTTTTTTTTTTTTTTTTTTTTTTTTACGTGTGGAAACCCCCTCGGGCCGTCACCCCGCCGGGGTTTGCGGCGGGGCGGTGTGTCGGAATCGAACCGACTAAAACCACACGGTGTGCCACTCTGCGCCTGAGAGAGGGAGAGATCCGGGAACTGCTATATTACGACCTCCGGACCCCTCCCGGCGCCAGCCCGCACAGAAGCGGGCACCAACTGCTGAAAAAACTCTCAAATTAGGCGACGTACGGCACACGCGTAACGTCGCCCCCTCGCGGGTGACCACTAGAGCGGATGGAGGGGAAAACCCATCCCGACCATCCGCGGCCACACTCAGGGCGGCATGAGGCGCTGATAGGCGCGCCTCCGCCGCCCGGTTCGCCGGCGGCGGATCGGGTCCGAGTGGATATCATCCTCCCGGGCCTTCTCCGCCGCCTCCTTCTGCGAGATTACATCTTCACAGAAGGTTGCGACCGCGGTAAAACTGCTGTCGCTACCGGCCATGTAGCGAATGACGGCCGGTAGCGACAGATCTCCTCCGATGACTGCAGTGAGGGCCCGGCGCTGCGACGCCCAAGCGGGGCAGATCGCCAGCGTATGCTGGGCCGAGTCCTCACTGCAGTCGCAGTGGTGGCAGGCGGGACTCAGTTCCCTCCTGGCGACCGAGTGCAGGTACTTCCCGAAGCATCCATGCCCGGAAAGCACCTGCGTCAGTCGGAAGGAAAGAGTCCCGTGCTGCCGCCCTGCCCACTCGTGGATGACCGGCTGGAGAGCCTCCACGGCGGCAAAGCCAGCGCGTGGAGTCTCCAGCCGGAACGACCAGCGAGCCATCGTGGCTCGACGGGCGGCTTCACGCCACTCGCGTACCTCTTCGGGCGGAGGGCGAACGCCTCTCTCCGCCCGGAATTCAGCCACCCGTCGATAAACTTCGGCGAGCACTTCCGCCTCCAAATCCCACGGAGGTGTTCCGGCCAAGGCGCACGCCGCCTCGGTGGACACCGTGCGGTATCCGCGTATGGCTCTGACCGCCAATACCCTCTGAGGCCGCCAGAGGCGGGCCTTATTGAGGGCAGTCAGAGCCGCCACCCACACCGGTGCCCCATACAGCGCCATCGACCGGACCACCCCCGTGTAGAGGAGTCGCGTTGCGACGCTGGCTCCACCCAAGTTGGGCAAAAGTCGCCCAAGGGCAGAGGCAGCGTCGACCAGCCTGGGACCAAGCTGTCGGAAGTGCTCGTCGAAGAGCCACCTACCGTCGAGGATCAGGCCCAGATACCTCATCTGGGCCCGAACCGGTACGAGGACCGAGTTGACCACTATGGAGGCGCCGGGGGGCGGCCCACGACGGGGCCCATGGAATAGCAGGGCCTCCGTCTTGTCCAGGGCCACCCGTAAGCCCAGCGCCTCGATGCGCCCGACCACCAGAGAAACACCAATGGTGGCCAGGCGCGCCGCCTCCTGGAAGTTCGCCCCCCGGGCTGTGACAAGAGTGTCATCGGCGTAACAAATTACGCCCAGCCCGGGGGGGAGACGACCTCTTAGGACCCAGTCGTATCCCACGTTCCACAGGAGTGGTCCTAGGACAGACCCCTGCGGAACGCCGCACGACATGGGTCGCCGTCTCAAGGCGCCATCTCGATCCTCGTACACGACGGTACGCTCCTGCAAATAGTCTGCCACCAGCCGCCTCAGGTACTCTGGCACTCCGTGATATTGGAGTGCTTCCCCGATGCAGCTGAATGGCAGACTATTAAAGGCGTTGGCGATGTCCAGGGACACCGCCAACACCACGCCGCCACAGCTCACTGCCTCCTCGGTCACGGCCCTAAGGCGCATCACGGCATCGACCGTCGAACGCCCCTCTCGGAACCCGAATTGAGCGTCCGACAGGTCGGGCCCCACCTCGCTGAGATGCTGGACGATGCGGGCAGAGAGTATCCTCTCAAAAAGTTTGCCCGCCTCGTCCAGCAACACGATGGGCCTATAGGCCGTGACCGAATCGGCAGGCCGTCCCGGCTTCCTCAACAGGACCAGCTTCCCGCCTTTCCAGCACTCAGGAAAGCGACCGGACGCCAGGCTGGCGTCCAGCACTTCCCTGAGGCGGTCCGACATATGGTCGAGGGTTCGGGCCAGAACTCGGGCAGGAACCCCGTCCGGCCCGGGGGCGGTGTTCTTCGAACGGATTCTCAGAACCGCCGCCCCTACCTCCGATTCCCTAACGGGCGGCACATCGTCCTCTGGACCCCCGTCGTCTCCGACCGCATAGGCCATCGACGGGGGTGTGTGCTCCGCCCGCTCCGGGAAAAGGCCCTCGACCACTTCCTGCAGGAAGCTGGGCTGGAGAGTCTCGGTAAGGGGGGGGCCCGCCGTGCGGAGCTTATGACGCACCGCACGATATGGGCGACCCCAGGGGTCACGATCGAGACTCTCCAGCATCTCCTCTCTTTTCGCCTCCTTGGCGCGGCAAATGGCCAGCTTCAGAGTTTTCCGCGCCTCGCGGTACTCCTCGTGAAGCTGGTCCCCGCCACCGTCTCCACGGTGACGTCGCCTGCTGCGGGTGTAGGACCTCCGGGCATGAGTGCACGCCGCACGGAGGTCCGCCAACTCCCGGGACCACCAGTAGACCTCCTTCCGAGGAGGCCGACGAGTCCGGATGCGGGGCATGGCCGTATCGCAAATCTGCGCAAGCGCATCGCGAAAACGGCCAGCCCCCACGTCCACGCCGGCCTCCCCGGTCGGGGCCTGCGGAGACAGCCAAGAGTGAATAATGGCCGCCTCCTCTAGTAGGTCCCTATCGAGCTTGGCGACAGCCCACCGCGGAAAGTGGGACATTTGCCGCGCCACGTGACCCCTACTGGGGCCCTGGGACCGGGAGAGCTCGAATCGGATGTACAAATGATCCGAGAGCGTCTCGACCTCTTCCAGGACACACCAGTTCCTTACTCGTGCGGCGACAGCAGGGGTAGCGAACGAAAGGTCCACTATCGACCCCCCCTGCTGTCGCACGCACGTGTTGGTGGCGCCTCTGTTCAGCAAACAGAGGCCCACCGAAGCCGCCCACTCCTCGACGGCTTCGCCCTTGGCGTCCGTCCCGGGGGACCCCCACGCAATGGATTTTGCGTTGAAGTCCCCCAGCACGAGAACGTGCCCAGACGCTAATCGCCGCATCGAGGTCTCCAAGCTGTTAAGGAAGACCTCGAAGTCGCTCAAACTCCGGTTGGGGGAGAAGTATACACCGTAAACGGTGACCCCCCCCCACTCGGCGGCAACATATCCAGAGCCCTTGTCTCTAAGCGACAAGGGCGGGGAATGAGCCGCCCCGGATCCGACGACTGCCACGGAGCCGTCCCAGTCACCCATCCAATTTGGACGGGGAGGAACGTAGTAGGGCTCCGCGACTACGGCAACACCGATCGACCACTGCGCCATGCTTTGCAGGAAGAGATCCTGCGCCGCGGCGCAGTGGTTGAGGTTCGTCTGGACAAGGAGGTTGGAGACGTGGTCCATTACTGAACCGTCTCTACAACCTCCTCCATGGGCGTCGACGCGGACGCGATTGCTACGCCGGAGGCAGCCTGGGTCGACTGGCTATCCCCCGACGTCTGCCGAGAAGCGCGGGGAGGCTTGCAGCCCCCCTGCCCCATCTGGTGATTGGCGGGCTTATTGCCCGCCGCACACACGGGGCAGTGAGGGGCAGCAGAGCATTCTGCCGCCTTGTGCCCCGGTTGACCACAGCGGAAACACAATCCGCTGCAGTCAAAACAGCTCTGACACCTGGTACGTGTGTGGCCCGCCGACAGGCATTTAAAACACCTCATCGGCCTCGCCGCCAGGACTGTTATCCTGGCGCTTACGAAGCCGATGAGCAGCCTGCCGGCATCACCCAGGACTTTGGCTGCCGTCACTGGGCAGCTGAGCCACACCGCACCAAGGCCTCCTGGACCGGGGCGGATGGTGCCGACCCTGATGCTTTCCGCGTTGCAGTTCGTCTTCTCCCGAACTGCAACGCGGACATCCTCGGCCGTCACGGAATCGTCCAGGCCTGATATGCGCAGTTCCGCGCACTTTACAGGCCTGGCGATCCTGACCCCATCCGTGGCTGCAAAAATACCTCGCAGCCTCTCGGCGAAGGTGTCCGCCGTCTTTGCGCCATCGGCCCCGGGGAACTCGAGGATTCGAGCTCCCGTCTGGGCGAGGCGCAAGCGGACACCTGACGCTCCAAAATCTGGGGCGAGACTGTCCCGGGCCGTCTTAAAGACGGCCGCGTAGGACAGTCCGCCCCTTGCCGCCTCCGGTGACACCGTGACCACCACAGCCGCGGTTTTAGGCGGCTGCAACTGCCGCGGCTTCTTTGGGGTGGCCCCTGCCACCGGTGACGACTGCGGGCCAGAGGCCGCCTTTCGGGCAGCCTTATTGGCCCGCTGTCGGGACTTCTTTGACTTAGCCCCCCCTACTAGCTGCCAACCATCATTTGATGGGGCAGTAGTTGTGGAGGGGCCTTGCAGAGGTGTTGGAGTGGGGAGCGGAGGAAACTCCGCTCCTGCCCCCGCCGCCGTCTTGAGCCCCGTCTTCTTCGGCACAGCCGTCTTGGCTAGGGCCTTGGTCAACCGCTGCTGCGCCTGTCGAGCAGCAGTAGGGCCCGGCGCCGTCGTCGCCGCCGCGTACGACACGCGACCCCCCACCACGGGGAGCGGGGTCGGTGCCGACGCGACCTTCGGCCTCGGCGCCGCAAGAGGCGGCCGAAGAATAGGGGCGGGAGGCAGCCTCGCCTCCAGGCCGGCCAGACGACCGTCCACCAGATTCCCCACCGAGGTGAGGATCTGCTGCAGCATCTGCTGCAGGACGGCGTCTGGTACCCCGGGGATGGTAGGGGCCGGCTGGGACGTAGACGGGGCCGGCTGGGAGGCAGACGGGGCCGGCCGGGACGCAGACGGGGCCGGCCGGGAGGCAGACGGGACCGGCCGGGATGCAGACGGGGCCGGCCGGGATGCAGACGGGGCCGGCCGGGACGCGGACGGGGCCGGCTGGGACGTATTCGGGACCGACTGGGACGCAGATGGGACAGGGACCCTACGCTCAGGAAGCTCCGCCCGAAATTGGGCGAACTGAGCGATCAGGTCCGCCACCTGCTCCGTCAGTCGGTCATTGGCCGCCTGTAGGCGCGCCACGTCTCCAGCCAGGGTCTCCACGACCCCGGCTACGGCGGAAGAGGAGTCCTTGAGGGCCCTCACGAAAGGGCCCTTCAGGTTCACGGATTTGGTGGCCACCTTGTGGATGATGGCCACCGCCGCTTCCGCTCTCTCCTGCAGGGAGCACGGTGTTTGGGGTACTGCGTCCCCATCTACCGGCTCACCGATCTTAAGCAGGAGGCCTGCGATCTCCTCTTCCGCCTGCAGTTCGCCGTCTGCCCTGGATCGCCTATACGATTCCGCCTTACTAAAGGCGGAACCCGATGGGGCCGACACTGGGGTTCGCGAACGCCCCCTATGGCTGCTTGCTACCTTGGGAGGTGGCAACATCTCCAAAGAAACGTCGCTCTCGCAACCAGTGGGGCGTCCGCGTTTCCGACTGTCCTCCTCTGTGTCCATCAGCTCCAGTGCGTCCGTCCTTACACTGGAACTACAACTCGCGACGCTCACCACGGACCTAGAACGCAAACGTTCCGACGTTCTTCGGCTCCCAGCAGTCAGGTCGACTTCTGGGAGCCCCACCGATGCAGGCGTTTCAGCCGCAGCAATCTCCTCAGTGGAGGAGTGAGCGTCCGCCTTCCGGAATTGGCCTCTGCTGTTCCGCGTCGGCCGTTTCCGCTCCGTGTCCAAACTTAACCTAAGATCAATGTTGTTCTTCGCGACCTCCGCGGTATTTTCGGTGCCGGATTTGACGCTCGGCAACGGGCGTATGTGACAGTGAATGCCCCCCCCATAATACGATTGGGGGCTGCCGGAGCCGACTGGCTCCGGAAGGGATTCCCCAGACGCGTCGCGTCTAGGACCCTCCTGGGTAGGTTTCTTCCTATAGTTGTCCATTGTCATTGTTGTAGTTTAATGTCCTTCGACAGGACGCCCTTGGCACTGGACTCCCTCCAGCGACTCAGCTCATTGCCAGGCGTCAGAGCGTAAGCTTAGGGTATTTTTATAGAGGTTTACGTCCTCGCGGCTTCAAGAGCCACCGGTCCTGTCCGTTCAGGATTACGGCTGGGCCGGACGGGGTCTGCACCAGACCTGATCCGTCCGCCCCCTGTCCCTCTCGGAACTACTGGCACTCTAATACGCCCTCTGCTAGAGCAGAGGGACGTTTAGAGTGCCCCACGCGGCAGTCTTTACAGACTCCGTCTCGTATCCCATTTAGTCTGGGGTCTCCTTCTGGGCCTATCCGGCATGAGTGGCTCTACCGGCGTAGCCCCAGAAATCATCGACCCACGCAAGCCCCACCACGACGACAACGTAGGGATACATTGGGGGGATGTCGTTCGGACCTGCCTCAAGGAAAGGACACGGACGCTTCGTACGTAACGGTCGATTTACGGCGATGCGCGTCCGACCAACGACCACACTTTAATTTATTTATTATCAGCCCACCTGCTGTAAACATCGCCTGAGACCGTCTGAATCTATTGTATATAGTTTTTGTACATTTTTTATACAACTCAGTTGATAGTTACGTGTACCGGTGCCTATCTAGAAACACAAGTAGCGTCCGTCACGTCACCGTATTACTCTTTGTGGAGATAGCGCCCACCTGCTGTTCAAATTTGTAAGATAAAAACCCACAAATACGAAAGGTCTAACTTAAGCGAGAATTCCATTTACCCCGCCGTCGTAAACTTCTCTAGCATTTTTATATCTTGGCTCTCGAGATAATTAAAGGCTAATAGCCAAAGACAGATTGCGACGATTAAGTTTATTTCACTTAGGACCAAACAGCCATTTGTTTATTCTGTAATCTCAATAAAGACATTTTGATATGGTAAACTACATTTACCCAGAGTACCAAAATTACAGTTAAATGTAAGTTTCATCAAAGTGTTGAGTGTTTTTCCATTCAAGGTTGGTTGACGTACAACGATGTATTTATGGTAATACAAAATTACTATACATTTATTAACATTATTCATTGTAAACACTATTTATTCTCAGGTGTACTTTACTATAGGTCCCGCTAAAATAAACTGTATTTCTAGATGTGAAATATTATAAATTCAAAAGTAACTGTCTGTTACGCTTTCACGAATAAACCGCTAAACCGATTCGGACGAAATTTACAATGCGGATCCTTTGATTCTTGAGGAAGGACATATCCTACTATTTACTGTGATAACCGTTATTCATGCGAGCGGAGCCGCGGGCAAAAGCTTATAAGTAACAAGTACGAGTAATGATGTCTTGAAACTCAATTGCGCGAGTAGCTGTAATGAATTCGCCACTCTATAGACGTTGAGAAGTTATTTAATTTCGGTTAAATTCCACGAGGTTTTTGGTCGGCATCACCTAGGACCGGCTGAGCGTTAACCGTTATTTTTTTTACTCTAAGTTAACGTCTATAAATTACTTTAACGCTTCGTTTGGTAGTTAACGGAAATTTAAATAAACCAGCCAACTTCATGGTTAAAGGATCGCTTGTATAATTTGATTACTCTTTGAAGTAACTATCATCTTGAGGATAGGAATTTGATAGACACTACTTAAGCTTCAGTAATCTGGGACTAACCACCAGGTTTGTTTAAAACTACAGTAACAAGAAAAAGTTTGAAAAACTGTAACCCGACTGCGTAAAAACTTAAAGTATAAGTCTTTGTCATAAGGATTATTATTATGAATCTATTGAAACGTCATTCATTAAAAGCGGTTCAGTTGTTTAGACGCTACGATGAAGCATATACCCATACATAGAGTACCACAAATCTATCACTCTTCTATTTGGCTAAAGATTAGCCTGCACTTGGATAATGAATGGCTAATATAATATGATCACCACTTAACCTTTGAATATATAATTAAAACGAACACTTTCTATCAATATTTAATACCGCAGTTTCTCAGAACAAACCTGTTTTAATTTCTACTCGAATGTTTTATGTTCTGTAATAGAGAAATTGATGAATGTATGTGAACATAGGCGCATGGAGTTCTGACTAGTAATGGGATAGGAGTTTCTCTACTAAGATCGCTGTACCGATATAAGGATAGATATGACTCTAAATTGGACAAATACAGCTTTCGGACGCAGCTAGCACAACATAACCTTCGCCTACTAACGTAATCGATATATATAAAAGAGGAAGGTGACTGACATACCCAGAGATCAACGCACAGCCCAAACAGCTGAACCTAGACTCCTGAAATTTTGCATGTAGGTTCTTTATATAACGTAAGTGAGTACTAAGAAAGGAATTTTTGAAATTCCACCCCTAAGTGGATAAATCAGGGGATGAAAATCTGCGTGAGCGAAGCCGCGTGTAAAACCTAGTTAAAGTATATTATTTTAAGTATGAGACTGCCAAAGTGACTCTACTCTGCACGATGGAGAGCTTGAGCAAAATCCAAGAGTGGTGGTCACCATACTCATTGGGAATGCATAGGGCAACAATGCAGCATGGTGATCCGCACTATGGCGGCCTAGTGATGCTTCTGCATCATTTGTCCAACAGTGGTTTGTTAAAGGATGTTAATATGAGGTTGATATCAAGCAGTTGAATGTTATTGACAGGTATGATTATTCCCCTATTTCCTACGTTCATTTAAGTACAGCTTTTCAATAACAAAATTATCAGACATAATTTCAATAGCTTCACTTCAGATAAAGACTACTTCAATATGGCCGCGGACCATTAAAATATACTCACTATAATCAAAGATCGAACGAGCTACAATTAACAGGCATTTGTGAACATTGTAGATGTTCAATTAAAATATTTTGATCGGACAGCTTTCATTTTCGAAGATATGTGTTTACAGTTACTATGTTTATGTCGTATGTCGGTCGTGAATAATCGATAAATAAGACATTGCAAAAATCCAAAAATATTACAGATACCTGCTATCAAACATAGTCTTAGTGTGTTCAATGTCGTCATGACAATCGAAATTTAAAAAAATATGCTGAAAAATTGTCACATACGTTAAGTCGCCTATAAAGCTATGTATATATTTTTTTAAAGACACCCGTCCCTAATTAGGAATGAATATACATCCTGTGTCGCGGGGTACTTTACAAACATGCATGAAACGGACACAAGGAGCACCCAGACTCAGAACAACAATTTGTTGATCACACAGTGTTGTTGTGGGATTTGAACCTAAAACTTTTGGCACAGTGGAGAGCAGCGTGGTGACCGCTTAAATCAATACCAACCGTGCAGTTACTGTAAGGTTTCCCATCGTCTCATGATGATTCCATTTGACCTGCAAGGCGTCGGAAAGCCTGTACAGACAGTAACCGGTTACGACGGTAGATTCTCACACGACTTGTTAGAGTAACACTATGTTGATAGTAACGTAACCACGTCCCACCTACCGCCATTCTTCGAGATTTATGTTTTTCTACGCTGGGATGACATAGCTTATAGATAACCAGTGTTAAGCCATCGTTTTCTTGCTTTATTAAAGTGGTTTAGGCTGCCAGAAGACTAACCCCCTCCTACTTTATTGTGTAGGGAAGAAGTCACACCAAGACCAGTGGACTTTTTAATAATAATAAATAAAAACCTTCTTAGCTTATATGATATTTGCAACGTATGTAACGTGGGAGGTGGTTATTAAAATATCATAGTGAACATTGGTAAATGACCGATACATCACATACCATTGCACAAGCAACGCATGCAGGCACACAGAAAGGTAATTAATAAAAATATGTTCATTTAAAACAATTAATTATATTCTAAAGTGTTAACGAACAATGGTTGTTGCAACCGTAACGATAACCGTATCTAAGTACGTGCGTAATTTGGAACAAAATCTGTCAATGTCAACAACTGAACACATTAGTTTTGTGTGCATCAACTAACAATGCGCGTGCGCACAGCGGCGGTGCTATGCTTTATTGTTCGTATTTGTGATCCAGGTTAAGTTATAAGAAACAGCGGGACACAAGGAACGTGAAAGTATATTATGTGCAAAGCGATAAATTGAAATAAAAAAGATTAATCATAGCAAAACTCGATAGATTTTAATCGGAACAGTTTTCCTCTTATAATTTACTAAGAACTAGAAAAGAGAACAAAAGTTTAGCGTATAATTATAGTCTTAGTGTTTTATTTTTCATGTACATGTACCGATACTATTTAAATGTGAGTTTCCTTACAGAAATGTATTAGGTCTACTTCTTTAGGTTAAATAATGACATTACCTATAAAATAGTAGTAGCAAAAAAGTTATAGTACAGTCAAATTTAATACATTACAACTTTCCACAAATATAACAGCATTCTTTTTGTCAAATTTCCTATAAATGCGTACCGGTCTCTTGAGATAGTATGCATCAATATTAGTTTATCTGCAAATCAGCGATTACGTTAAAATCTATACAAATAAATAAAATTGGAGTGTTTGTAACATTAAAATAACAGCTTTTTAATCAATGCATATGTATGTATACACGATACATATAACAAAAATGTAGTTTAATTTTTTTTATTTATTTGTATAGATATGAATAAATTAATCATAGTTCTAATAATCATATTTCGAAATCGGAAAATAATCTCGGGAATATTAAGACGCAAGGAAAATGATAATCATTGGACGTTATAAATCATAGGGACTATATATATTTACTATCATATAAATCGCTCCCCTTTTATGCATTTAGGCCACGATACTTCTAACAAGGGCCGTGGTCACTAAAAGAATTACCTTCGCTCTCTAATGGGATTATACATCGTACGAGACTCACGCGCCACAATTGACGATGACCGGTTTCAAATTTGCGGTAAAACTGTTAAAAAAAAGTAATTACCCACTTGTTTTTAACTGTTTTACCGTAAATTAACAATAAACCATAAATTAATCATATACTGGGATTTATTAGCACTTGTCACACATCCAATAAGTAATCTTGAACTATGTTATCAGAAGATTTTCCTAAAATTAAATAAAATGGAATTTAGCGTAACTAATGGCTGAGGCATGTCCAATTGCACGCCACTTAGTTCGATCCTCTGCTTCGATCGAAAACTTTTTTGAAATCAGTAAGCCTTAGCTTTCTTTTGCAATACGTACTTTCAGCATTCTCGATTTTTTTATGAAATATTCAATTAGTAAAGATAACAGCAACAATTTCATTCTGATATACATATCAAATATGGGATAAAACGATCAAAATTTTGCATCAATTTAAAACGATAGGTATCTAATAAACAGATCTGTGTCTCGCTAACAAACAAAAAAGTTATTGTTGGTATTTGTGACGGAAATTGGATCGATATCGGTTAGTTTAACTTTTTATTAAACTAATGACTTCGTTTTAATCAACGGTACATTCAAAATGAACATTACTTTTTGTCGAGAACAATGTGCTCCAAAGACCGATATTAAAACTGTTGTTATTAAATATTAGTTGAGCCCCCCGGTTATTGTTATACTTTTACAACAATAATTGCGGGTAGCACCGCGGGGCTAAGTTAGTCTACAAAAAATAGCTACTCTTAATAAAGAGTAGCTATTTTTCATCAGCTATCTGATAATGAAAGTTCCGTCAAAATTGGTTTAGCCGTTAGAGACACAATTTAAAAAAAAAAAATTTTACTGTAAGTACTATATTTACTTTTATATGCTTCTAGTCTATACAAATAAATAAAATTGGAGTGTCTGTTTGTAATATTAAAATAACCACATTTTACTAAATGCATATGTATGTATACACGGTACATATACCAAAAGTGCAGTTAAAAAAATTTTTGTCTGTCTGTCTGTCCGTCTGTCTGTCTGTCTGTCTGTCTGTCTGTCTGTCTGTTTGTTCCGGGTAATCTCTGGAACGGCTGGACGGATTTTGACGGGACTTTCACTGGCAGGTAGCTGATGATCCGTGGAGTAACTTAGGCTACTTTTTTAAGACTAACTTTGTCCCGCGGCGTTACTTGCGGTACAACAATAGCCGCGGGTAACACCGCGGGGTTCAGCTAGTTATTAATATAGTAGTAAACAGATACTTAAATTTTATAATTTAGTTTGTTGTTTTTTTCTTGGGAATTTCCAGCAGCTCAAGTTTTGTTTAAACCACAAATATGTTGAGGTCTTATATATTTATAGCATCATGGGTTATTTTTTAATATAATTTATCTTCGGTTTACTATGTAATGCATTGGTTATATCTTGTTGAATACATTATTATATTACATAGAAATAATAATGAAGGATCAGTGACTAGTAAAATAAAGTTTATTGTTCTTTGCCAGACGACGAGTATACGAAGGAAGCGAGGAATTTATACAAACGAAAAAGTACTCGCACTTTTACACCGAACCACTTGTTTCTTGCAATATGTAAAGAAATACTGGCCCCTGATATGAGGCCTTTATCTATACAAATAAATAAAATTGTAGTGTCTGTTTGTTATATTAAAATAACCACTTTTTAATATATGCATATGAATGTTTACACGATATATGTACCAAAATAACATTTTTTACAATTTTTGTTTGTCTGTCTGTCTGTCTTTTTGTTACGGGTAATCTCTAGAACGGCTGGACCGATTTTGACGGGACTTTCACTGACAGATATCCGATGATATAAAGAATAGCTTAGGCTATTTTTTAGACTATCTTTACCCCGCGGCATTACTCGCGGTATGACAATAACCACGGGTAACATCGCGGGGTTCAGCTAGTTTTCTATATGTGTATATATTCTGTCTCTTTTATCAAATAGAGGTACATTGTTAATGCTTATTAATGTTGGTACACCTACATAAAATCTGTATCGAATATGTCAAGTATTCCTATAAGTTTAGAGGAACTGACCTAATAATACTTTTTTCGTTTATGGTTTCTCCCGATATTTATGTACGTTGTTACTACAAATGATAATAAATTTCCAAAATGCAGATTAAAGCTGAAGCAAACGTGTGTCACCGAGGCTCGAACTCGAACTACCGCCGTGCGAAACCTGTAAACCGTTGGTGAACTTGATGAATGAACGTTTATTAGAACGGAAGGAATTATTCAAAGGTATTGTGTCATGTTACGGGCCACTGGTCGACCAAGGGCGTAGACTCAATATCCGTTTTACTGGCGTGAATTTTGTAAAGTGGCCCCAAGGTCGACAGAACCTAGAACCTCATGGATACTGCCTGAATTTAGTATGATCACTATCATAGAATCCTGTCTATAGACAAACGGTTTGTATAGAACTCTATATGTATACTAATATAATAAAGCTGAATAGTTTGTTTGTTTGTTGTTTTAACGCGCTAATCTCAGAAACCACTGGTCCGATTTGAAAAAATATCTCGGTGTTGGATAGTCCATTTATCGAGGAAGGCTATAGGGTATATATGATCACGCTACTACTTATTAGTATTGGAGCGGAGCAACAATGAAGAATGTTTCAAAAACGGGGGAAATTTTCACGCTACGGGCAACATAAGGCGCAGACGAGGTTGCGTGGGTCAGCTAGTATTGTTATAAAACAAACTGAAACAGTTCCAAAAAGTTTTTATGATACTTACAATTTTTGTTAAATGAAATCAAAATGTAAAAGCTAAATTACAAAACATAAAAATAATCAGCATACCGCACAGTCCATCCACATAGGCCACTTCAAAAGCATTTTTTTTAATGTCTTCTAGCCGCTTTAATTACAACTAAATGAAAAGTAAATAACTTATCCTATTTCTCTTTCCCATCATAAAAAATCTTCGATTATAATCAATTTCATAACATATAAAATCGACAGTATAGTATAAATTTCTTTAATACACACTTTCACTATTCCCACACAATGATAGTGATGAGTACGATATAAAATACCATGGTTTATGCTATTAAAACATCCGTCATTCATATAAAGTCGGAAATATTAGCTTACCGCCAGTTATGTGCGGAAAATACCTAGTTTTATTGTTATGTATTTATTAAAGTATGGTTAAAGGGAAAAACATACTTGGCGCGTCTCTCGCAATCATAATCTTCTTGATGATTAACCGTTATCAGTCATAATCAAAATTATTCGCACGTGTACATCCAGTTAATCTAAAATAGGTCTGTGGTAAGTCTTCTCATCTACCTCACGTTCTATTCCTTTTACCCGTTTATTGCTTCATCTCTTATTTTTTATTCCGGAAAATTCCCGCAAGATGGATGGACGGAAACCATATGAAAATGAGAAGTTCTTGGCAAAAACTTGATAAATTATAAAACTGATTTGACCTAAACCGCCTACCTAACGTTCTCACATTGATCGTAAGAGATATGGAATTTTAATGGGCAGCTTGATCAAAACATATTGGCCATTTACATTTTATGTATATTTTTTCATTTCGATTAAATAATTTAATTGATGAAAGTAGTAGTCTCGTCCGTATGGATCTCACTATAAGGTAAACTAAATGTATAAAATGTTCGATCGTTACAATATTTTCTAACAACAACATCACAAAAAGCCGATCGTGACGTTTCTAACGGTACTAGTTCACTGGTCGCGGTAATCACGCGCACAGCACAATCAAATGGGCAAAGATTGACTGTTTACAATACAAGATTGTTGCAAGATAAAACCAACCATTCCGTATATTTGTGATAACAATCCGTGCGTTAAAAATACTAATGTAAGTCATTCAAGCCTTCGTGAATAGTTTTATAACTATTCACTAAAGTTTATTCAAGTAAATATATGAATATTTACTTAAATATTTAAAGGAGCATAACAAATACTAGAATATGCATTACACGCAATTTGCTTGATAAACCTCTTTTAGAGCGGAGTGTGAAGTAAAGGGTTTATGACTTTATGTTTCTACTATGTCAGATATTTTTGACATGAATATCAGCATGGCAAGGTCGTTTTACATACACAACAAAATATATGCATCATATTATGCATAACTTTGCTTTGCTACCACTATATCATCCAGCTTTATTTCAAAAGTAGTTTTTTTTCTTTTCATTGTTTTGCCACACGATGGCTAGGCCATTCTAGTACACGTGATAAAAATAATCATTATAAATTTGACTAATTAGCTTAACAATTACATCTTACCACTCTTTACGGTGGAAAATCCACGCTACCAGATTTGCCTTTTTTATATTGTTTATGATTAGGTCATTAATTTCGGTTGAAAAGAGTTGAGTTTTTTTATATAATGTTCAACTTTTACATAATTAAATGCCGCAAGCCTTATTTGTAGATAAATTAATGATAGCATTAAGTTAAAATATATTCTTTAATAACTAAGAGCTGTGGCTACTAGCATACACAGGTGGTGTTTTTAAGGTCGTGTGATTAATCTTAAACGGAACCTGGTATTTTACAAAATCGTCTACTGTAATTGTTAACAGGTCATTAATTTGAAACGGAATATGGTAACATAAGACTCTGAGAACATATGATTATTTCAACTATTTTTTAAATCCGACCAAGCAAAATGGCACAGAGAGACATTTGGTTTATGTAGTTATGAGTGTAACATACACACCAATCTTTTTTTTATGGAATAGGGCCAACAAGATTTATTTATTATTATTTATTTATTACCGCCGCTTATGGACAGCCACCCGTAACACCAGAGGCGTCACAAGTGCGTTACCGGCCTTTAAGCAGGAGTACGCTCTTTCCCTGAAGGTTTGAAGGTCGTATTGGTCCGGGAATCGATCAATTGTTAGCGATTTTCGAATCATATAAGTTACCTATATATTCCAAAATAACAGTAATCAATGCGCGATATGAACCGATATTCACAGTTGTATCGACATACACTTTTACCTTGACGATATGGCGATGAATCACCAGCGTGTTGACATAGCGGGTAATTATAAAATGTTATTATAAAACGCCGTGTTGCGTGATAATATGCTTTTAAGAACCATTGTACTGATTCATCGTGATATCATACATTACAAGTGCCATCGTAACGGCAATTATTACCTATTTATTTAGCTAATATTATCTGAATCAATCAAGTGGAATTCAACAGTAGGCAGACTGGCAATGTAGAATGTATTGTAGTAGGTATATTAAACTTGTACTTAATTATATGGCTGTACCTTTAAGACTAAAGGACACAGATTAAACCTTGATTTAAAACATCTGCTAGTGAATCACACAAATCATTCGAACTCATGAGAAGAATTAATGTACATACAAGTACAATTTTAACAAAAATAAAACCGACTTCAAGGTTCGACTCGATTTCTCTTGGATGCCATCATCAGATAATATTGTCCTTATCATGGTACCACCGTTAGGACATCTCCGTTCCGTTAAAATAAGAATTATCAAAATCGGTTCATAAACGACGAAGTTATCAGCGAACACACATAAAAAAAAGTAAAAAAAAAAATGAAAAAAATATCTACGGTCGAATTGAGAAACCTCCTTCTTGTTTTGAAGTCGGTTAATCTATACAAATAAATAAAATTGGAGTATCTGTTTGTAATATTAAAATAACCGCTTTTTACTTAATACATATGTATGTATACACGATACATATACCAAAAATGTAGTTAAAAAATTTTTTGTCTGTCTGTCTGTTTGTCTGTTTGTTCCAGGTAATCTCTGGAACGGCTGGACGGATTTTGACGGGACTTTCACTGGCAGGTAGCTGATGATCCGGGGAGTAACTTACGCTTAGCTCTTTTTTTAGACTAACTTTTTCCCGCGGCGTTACTCGCGGTATAACATTAACCGCGGGTAACACCGCGGGGTGCAGCTAGTAAATAAATAAAATTGAAGTGTGAAGAAGGGGAGTTCAAACGAGCTGTAAACCATGTCTACGTGGTTTTAAGCGATCGGAGTATGCACTATGACATCATCAAACCCTACTTACCTACTGCCATGATGAGTAGTAAGAATACGCATTTACAGTAAAATTTTGTTGTTAATATTTACTGTATTCTGTAGCACGATCGAACAAGTCATGAATAAAAACGAGTTATTACGACACTGAATATAGCACAATAACAACATTTTATTGAGCTTACAGATTTATTATATAACTAGCTGAACCCCGCGGTGTTACCCGCGGTTATTGTTGTACCGCGAGTAACGCCGCGCGACAAAGTTAGTCTAAAAAAAGTAGCCTAAGTTACTCCCCGGATCATCAGTTACCTGCCAGTGAAAGTCCCGTCCAAATCCGTCCAGCCGTTCCAGAGATTACCCGGAACAAACAGACAGACAGACAGACAGACAGACAGACAGACAGACAGACAAAAAATTTTTTAACCACATTTTTGGTATAAGTATCGTGTATACATACATATGCATTGATTAAAAAGCTGTTATTTTAATGTTACAAACAGACACTCCAATTTTATTTATTTGTATAGACTAGCTGCACCCTGCTGTGTTACCCGACGATGTGTTTGCACCGTTACAACAACAACTGCAGGCAGCAAGCCTCAAATAAAACTAGCCTAAGTTACTCCTTATGTCATCTATCTGCCAGTGAAACTTCGTCAAATCGGTTCTGCGGTTCCAGAGATTAGCCGGAACAATTAGACAAAAATATTACAGTTGCTTTTTATGCCTCGTTGGTCTAGCGATTGGCGTGTGCGACTGCTGATCATGAGGTTCGATACCCGGGTCTAACCAAATGTTTGTATGATCTACAAATATTTGTTTCGGAGTTTGGGTGTTTTCTATGATAATATGTATTTATAAAAAAAAAGTATCTATGTATTTATATCAGTTGTCTAGTACCAATAAGACAAGCTCTGCTTAGCTTGGGATTAGATGGCGTTGTGTGTTAGGAGTCCGAAATACTTAATTATTTATTTATGTAAGTACCTACCGTATATACTTTCATATAGGTAAATTGGGTAAAATTGGGTTCTGTTAGTTTGAATTTGCAAACAGACATTTTAATTATATTATTTGCATAGATTTGCTTACCAAAAAAATACCCACTATTAAACTTGAGTGTTTTTAAATTTAAGTAAGAGTTTCTAAGAATAATACTTGTTCTATACAATAAGTATCTTTACGTTAAAGATTCATATAATGAAGTATTACTATACTATAATATATTATACATAGTTTCAATATTGTAGTATTATAATATATAAAGCTGAAGAGTTTGTTTGTTTGTTTGAACACGCTTATCTCAGGAACCGCTGGTCCGATTTGAAAAATTCTTTCGGTGTTGGATAGTCCATTTATCGAGGAAGGCTATAGGGTATATGTCATCACGCTACTACTAATAGGAGCGGAGCAACAATGAAGAATGTTTCAAAAACGGGGGAAATTTTCACGCTACGGGCAATATAAGGCGCAAACGACGTTGCGTGGGTCAGCTAGTGTAGTATATTATGACCGAACTAGCTGAACCCCGCGGTGTTACCCGCGGTTATTGTTGTACCGCGAGTAACGCCGCGGGACAAAGTTAGTCTAAAAAAAGTAGCTAGTTACTCCCTGGATCAGCAGCTATATGAGATTACCCTGAACAAACAGACAGACAGACAAAAATTTGAACTACAATTTTGGTATATGTACCGTGTATACATACATATGCATTTAGTAAAAAGTGGTTATTTTAATATTACAAACAGACATTCCAATTTTATTTATTTTTATAGATGTATAGATAATAATACTACGAAAAGCACACGATTGACACATTTTAAGGTCATAATCATAATCAACAGTAGTATAATTCTAACTGTAAATACGTAACACACATTTAACATTCCTCATTTCAGTAGCAGTTCTACAGAACTATTGCAATAATATTTAATGTTATACAATTAACAGATATTAAGTTATGTTCAAACGATGTTAAAATGTGTCAATGGCGTGCTTTTCGTAGTATATTTATGTAGTATATATTCGTATATTACTAGGATTTTATAATATCGCAGTGTTGTGTGTACCTAGAGGATCTTTTTCTCAGAAAATATCAATATTGTAGTCAGTGTCAGTTTCCGTTGGGCGTACGTAATAGGTTTTCTGACAACTGAAAACATTCATTATTGTGATGCATTTAAAAAGCTGCGTTTTCTTCATTAGATATATGACAAAAAAGGTGTGCTTTTCGACTGTACAATTGAGCTGTCTATGCTTTTCAATCTGTTAAAATCGATTATATCGATAAATATCCGCACAACACCTACATATTCTTAAATTTGTTCTTTGAATAATTGTAGTCTAACGAGCTCCTACTTGTGGAGTTCACATAGGAAGATGGTCTCTGTGTTAAATGAACAATAAGTCGTTTGTTTGATAACATTCTGTAATGACCCGTTGAAGAACAAAGACGTTTATTATTAGGTAACCGTCACTACTGGGAGACTGATTAAATTTCTTCTTGCTTTGTAATTCAACAACAATGTAGTATTGAAGCCAAGCTCTGTAACCAAAATCCATATTAATATTACAAATTCTAAAGTAACTCTGTCTGTCTGTTCCGCTTTCACGGCTAAACCGTTACACGGATTTTAATGAAATTTTGCATGGAGGTTCTTTAACTTTTGACGAAGGATATAGGCTACTTTTTACCGTGATAACCGAGATACGCGCTGGCGGAGCCACACTCAAAAACTAATAGCTAATAGCTAGCATAATTTGTTTAAATACGATGAAGTAAGAAAATGGTGCATCGCAGTTTCCAAGAGCCCTGTGAGAGTTTCACTCACAGTTTTAGAGAGGATGTCACTAAAGACCAGAAGAGGGACCCTTTTAAAAGAGACAGAAACCTGGGAGACGTATGAAAGTCCTAAAGACTAGACCAGAAATATAACGGGGGCTTAAGGTGATATCAGAATCGTGGCAAATGCAATCTATCGTCGCTATCTACTCCTAATCTCACTGAGGCCTAAATATATTATTATGTTATACGCATGAATAATTAAAAACAAATTCCAAGGCAATACTCGAAAATTCTTCATTAAAATGTTTTTACTTACGCGTTGTTACATAGCCATTCATAACAAAATATCAGGTTGGTCTCGAGTTTTTGATTTCTCAGAAACTCTTAATGTTCCAAATACCTCCTATATTTATGCCACTTGATATTCTGAGAAATAAGCCGCATTGCGCTATATTGAGTAATTCAGCTATAATGAAGAAAAACAGTAATATTTTACGACGCAATTATGTACAAGTGATTATCGCTTTTACAACCGTATGCGTTGCAAAAAACTTGGGCGTCCAAATATGCGAAAAATCGTCCTTACGCAATGATCCATAGCTGAACAGAACATAAAATATTAATTTGATAATAAAGTGAGGTCAGGTGTTGAGATGTATTTAAGAAGGTCACACGATTTTATGGTTTATCTTCTTCAAATGAATACATTACTTTTCTTAATGCTTATGTATAATTCGTCTTAAGTAAAAGCCATGGTCCATCGTTATTTCCATTATTGGTGATTCGTATTAACACTCTTTAAAGTTTTCGGACTTCATGTGCGGAATAGAAATTGATTAACAATAAAGATTTTTAGTTTTTGACGGCGCAGTAAGTTTGCAGGGAAAAGGGAAACGACAATGAAGTAACTTGCAGACCTCGCTTGTAAATTCTTTATAATATTTAGAATAACAGTCTTTTATCTTTACTTTTCATTAATAAGTTAGAGAAATTATGTAAACCGTATAAAATTTGAGTATAGCGGACTAAACTCTGAAGTAATAAATAACTAAAAGATCGCACTGTAACCAGAAGTTTTAGTTATCGACGATTTGTTCAATAAAAGGAATTTTTGAAATTCCACTCCTTAGGGGGTAAATCAGGGGATGAAAGTCTGCGTGAGCGAACCCGCATGCAAAAGCTGGTGTTTTATAACTTTTTCATTCAAATTTTCTGCCTCGTTGGCGCAGTGATGACGTACGCGACTGCTGAGCATGAGGTCTCGGATTTGATTCCCGTGTATGTTTGATCTTTGTATGATCTGCAAATATTTGTTTCAGAGTTTGGGCGTTTTCGATGTATAATATGTGTTGTTAAAAAAAAGAATAAATATTATATCAGTGAATCTAGCCTTTATAGTACTCTGGTACTCATTCAGTTTTTTTGGAAGCTAGATGACGTTGTGTGTCCGCAATACTTAATACCTAACAAGTGGAAGGATGACGACATAAAAGTACTGAGAGCGAAAGTAATTACCAGTTAAGTGAGTTGTGAGTTGTATTCGCGTGTTAAATATTAATTTGACTTCGGAAGGCTATATATATGGATTAGGAAGCAATAATATTATTAAATCATTTCCGAATGTTATTACAACTTTCCGGGTTTTATCACTTTTATTATAGACGGAAACTGTTATTGATGTGTAAGTGCCAACTGGTATAAGTAAAAGGCTTTCTCTGTTATTATTTTGTATGTATTTACAAAAGAGAATATAATATAAAAATGAAAGTTAAGGGACATGTATAAAACGAGTTAAGTTTGAATTAAATATGCCTCAAGATCTTTCACCGGTTGCTCAACACATATGTATGCAAATTATAGAAATGAATTTTATCAAAATGTTTCGTAGACTACACTTTTATAGGCGCGGTAGGCTTGCAACCGGAGATTTTAGCGTACATAATTTTTGAAGAAAATTTGAATACATTGTAAATATGTTTTAACGAGAGGTACTTAATATGCAAAGTTATTTCTGCTAAGATATGTATCATTGTAAGAATTGCTAAAAAGGCAAGTATTTCAAAAAAAGTAAATTTTGAAACATATAACTTGATTAAAAAACTCAGCCTAAATTCGCTGTCCACACGTATTTCCTACCAATCATTGATCACTTGCACTACGCACTTGCACTCGCACTAATCAAAGTGAATACAGGCCTTAATATGTATGTATTATACAAGGGCTAAACCATTACACAAAATTGTGTAAACGATTAATCAATACGGTGCTAAGATTATCTCACAACGACTTGTTTTAATATTCGATAAAGAAAAACAACAGTTTTCATCATTGTCTATAGACGTGAATTGGAATAGACAATGAGTTATTTTTCATTGCCACCTGTTAGATAATGTAATTTCTACTTGCGAGTAAGACGACGCCACGTAACAATACAATAGTGTTTGGTAACCACAGTTTTTAAAGGGCATACCATTATATTTGTGCATAAGTGTTGTGCTTATTATGTTATATCATTATGTTGACAACATCGTTAAACGATCGCGGTTTCTCTCACAGCTGTGATGAGAGTGAGAAAGTAATGACTACATATATATATATATATACATATTAACATCAAGCATATTTACATAAATCTCTTACATTCTAGAATCAAACTTGTACAAACTTACTTGTGGCATTATCAAAGGTGTCAAACTTATTTAAAATAGTGAAATAGGTACAAGTGAGTGATTCTAGAATGTATAGCAACAAGTTCCATCAAGTGCCGACAATCGAGAGTATAAATTACTTAAATCTTTTATTTTTATAAATTTTAATAATTGCTAATTTAAATCTTGTTAAGAGAGACGTAATATTTAAATTTTTACTTCTCTTTTTTCAGGCCAGCTGTTTCTAGATTTCGGAACAGTGGACATGGTCTGGTAACATTGACTTTCAAAAACTGTGAGGGAAATGAACTCAAAAATAACAACACGTAGTTATCGCAAATACTAACTTAAACTCAGTTTAAAATGTTCGTGAATAAAAACCTTTGTAGTAGCAAGAGCTGGCGCCTTATTTCTACCATAGACATCATTAAAGTCTAAAACTTTTCCCACAATCTTATACAATTGTTAAAAAAGTAGACATCACCGCGTGCTGCAGTAGTATACTAGATAGATACTAACATGCGCGTGATTGCGCGCGCCGTTCACGTAATAATCAAGCGTGCGTAACACCACGCCAATATATGACGTGTAACTAACGCAGCCATTAAACTAGAAATTTGTAGAACATCGCGTGAATTGACACTCTTTTTAATGATTAAGGTGTCGGGATTGTCAATTGGAGGATTGAAGTGAAGATTTGTATGTCTGAGTCGAAACTTTAACGATGAGGTAACGGAGTTTCAAGCGCTCTGCCGACTTTAATTTGGCTTATTCGGGTGTTTTAGTAGAGCTATGTGGTTCTAATTCTATGTTAAATTAAAGGAAACTCATCTGTTCTATAAAAATGTGTAGTTTATTTTAAGTTTAATACTTATCTATATTTATAATCTTGATGAGTGTTCTCTGCTCTTACTCCACTACAGTGTGAAACAGAAAGTAATACCGTGCGTCAGGCATGGTAAATCATTTGAAGAAACTGTTTAGTATTAGCAAAAGTAATAAAATGTTGTTACCACACTAAAACTTTGTTATTCATAATCAATGAACGTCGTAAAATGTTTTATGAAGTAAAGTTGAACACTTGATACGTTAGTGAAACAAATATTTGAAGTTAACGACTTTAATTATTTAGTTCATCGTCAGATTATCGGAGTCCACAGCTTTACATAGACCTCTACAATTGCACGCCACTTGCTCGACTCTGTTTAACTATTTGATTCATCATCATTATCAGCCCGTTGCAGTCCACTAATCCAGAAATCACTAAAGAAAATCAAAGACTGCCTCGTTGGTCTCGCTGTTGGCGTGTGCGACTTCTGATCAGGAGGTCTCGGGTTCAATTCCCGGGTCGGACCAAATGTTTGTACGATCTACAAATATTTGTTTCGGAGTTTGTGTGTTTTCTATGTATAATATGTGTGTATTTACAAAAAAAAAAGTATATGAGTATTTGTATCAGTTGTCTAGTACCCATAACACAAACTCTGCTTAGCTTGGGACTAGATGGCGTTGTGTGTTAGATGTCCGAAAATATTTCTTTATTTAAATAAATTACTAATCTTATATGGTTTCCATTTGGTTGATAAAACTAAAACAGTCAAAATCTTAGCTATAATAGTAAAGGTTTAAATTCCTGCTGGGAAATAGTTCCGTATAAGAAATGGGTTTGACTTTGCATATGTGAAGTGAATTGTGTTGCAAGTGTTTCATCTTATGTACATAAACAACGTAAGTGCTAAATCTTGTGGTACTATGTAGATTGTAATTGTAGTATTATTGTGCAATCTTATAGACATCGTCCTGTCCTTATCCCAATTACATTGAATCGCTGAGAACTTTGTTTGTTTTTGTTTACATTTGGACGTCATCTTAACGCGGACGTTAAGAACGCTACCGTTTTCAGACGGGACAGGCAAAGCTTGGCATAGAATGAATGAAGGCATATCAGAAGTCTTGGAAAAGGCTCAGGACTGGTGCATTGCGTACATGGCCATAGGACATCAACAGACCTAACATTTTTTTTATAACAAATATTAATATGCAGTCTGAAATATAACTAGAACTCTGTGACAGATGGCTACGAAAGCGAATAAGTAACTTTGAACGAGGGATTTTATTTTCATATTATGCGAGCCAGTTACGACACATCAAGTGTAATATGAACATTACAAATATAAAATTTCATACATAAAATATACTTTGTAAATTTTAAATAACGCTAGTGACAAATATCGCAGAGATCAGTCTATATTATAAGGACTATAGTTTCCATTCAGTCGAGATTGTCGGACTGCTGCCTATAGTGTGGACGTGTATCAATTTATTTAAAGTCACGAGTTAAATTCGTGTTCCCGCCTGTGCACTAAACAATATGTTGTCAGCATATTAATGCGTATTTATATGAGTAATTAAATAATATGCATTTGATGTGTATAATAAAAAAAAATAGGAAACTAATATAGAATTATTTAACATGCAATTGAAATACAAAGGTTTTCGAATTTTGGAGTTTAGTACTGAATTTGTGAAATATTGCAATATCGATTGAACATTATTAGCAGTGTCATACCATAAGTGACAAATTACTCATCCATATTTCAGTTACAAACTAAGTAGCATCTACTGTGGCAGCAATCAATCCCGCAGCCTCTCTTGCGCTGTACTAAAAATCATCATAGATCGTCATGGAAATCACAATATTTCAACATCACGACTCATTGACTATTGTATAGATTGCAGAGAATCAAACACCTACCTACACTTATAATTCAAACATTTAAATCAATTTAGTAAACAACGCCATAGAAATATAATGTAACAAGATAAGTGAGCTTGGGAAAAACTGAAGTAGACATTGAGCAACAAATATATCATATTAAAAATAACTTGAAATGAAATAGAAAAATACAATTAGCCTTATAATATATTACATGATAAGACACGTATTTTCGTGTAAGTAGCTACATTGATTAGGATTTCAACATTAGAGTGATTCATCCATAGTTTAACATAAAACATTAAGGTACAATCTCAGTTATATAGAGTTAGAAAGAACTATAGAGAAGTCCATGTGTATTTCAGGATATACAAAAAAAAACAAAACAAATTTGTAATATGTAGAAACGGGACAAGCAAACCGACTCCAAAGAAAAGCTTAAGCTATGGCGTTCTCTTTTCAAAACTACCATAAAATTGCATTAATCAAAGCATAGTTTAAAAAAAGTACCTAGTCGACACTGCGCGTGCGGCACATCCGCTGAATGCATCTCCGTCCATCCACGACGAGCAGACAACAAAACAAGCGTCTGTAAATTGCTGTACGACTCGGCTCGGGCACAGGCGACGCCGGGTGCAACGACCGTGCTTTATTACATGATTGGGGGTGTCTACAATTGGTCGGCACAAATTATGGGTGGAACGCCCAATTTGGAACTACTAAGTAGCATTAACCTCGTTTGAATGGAACTACCGTTACAGAAAACATGTGACTCTATTATTCAGCTATGATGTTGTTTTTTTGAAGTGAATAGTTCTTAAATAGCTAAAATATTTTGTTCATCAAAAACACTTAACGTGACTTTATGTGAGTGAGTCATTACGGATCCCTAGTCTTTAATAATACCAAAGAATAATTAATGGAAACATTCATAACTGAAGTGTCCATTTCGCATGAATTTGCGAAAAGTTGCGACCAAGACGACTAAACTAGGTGTTTCCTAATTATTACTTAATTCCATCGTCACAATTTGATATACGACGTGTTAGAAACTGAAGAACTAACGTTCTAACGACGTCTAAAATGAAAATTATGTTTGTAAAGTTTGTGGCGCGTGCTATAGAAAGCGTCTTAGTAACACAAAATTTGAAACTAAACTCATCCAAGTCATTACGAAATTTCCATTTTAAGCCACAAGTAACATTTTTTGTTTATTTTTTAATCAATTAATAACGTATTAAGTATATATTGACAGCCTCGTTGGTCTAGCGGTTGGCGTGTGCAACTGCTGATCATGAGGTCTCAGGTTCGATTCCCGGGTTGAACCAAATGTTTGTATGATCTACAAATATTTGTTTCGGAGTTTGGGTGTTTTCTGTATATAATATGTATGTATTTACAAAAAAAATGTATATATGTATTTATATCAGTTGTCTAGTACCCATAACACAGGCTCTGCTTAGCTTAGGACTAGATGGCGTTGTGTGTTAGATGTCCGAAATATTTATTTATTTATTTATATTTTGACATCCTCCCTCGCTCTGTGAATAAAACTTAAGACAAACAATTCTTTCACATCGGTTTCGTGTGTTTAGACAACATTCAATAAAAATCCATACAGTGGAACATAGAACCTTTCTTGAAGTCGGTTAAAAATAAAGATTTTTGTATTTAACAATGCATATTACTGTCTAAAAATTCATTGAAGCCGGATTTTAGTTAAAACGGAATTAGTTTAAGCAATACAGGTAGAGCGTGAAACTCAATATTTAGAGAAGAGCGTGAAGTTCAAGTTCACGGCATTCTTTCGAGCTCATGCATAAAGAACAGACAATCTACGCGCTCTTTATAATTGCTGTTGAACATATTTTTAACTAGCTGAACCCCGCGGTGTTACCCGCGGTTATTGTTGTACCGCGAGTGACGCCGCGGGACAAAGTTAGTCTAAAAAAAGTAGCCTAAGTTACTCCCCGGATCATGAGCTACCTGCCAGTGAAAGTCACGTCAAAATTCGTCGAGATTACCCGGAACAAACAGACAGACAGACAAAAATTTTTTTAACTACATTTTTGGTATATGTATAGTGTATACATACATATGCATTAAGTAAAAAGCGGTTATTTTAATATTACAAACAGACACTCCAGTTTTATTTATTTGTATAGATAATTAAAAGCGAAGACGGTTAAGGAGCTGTTCTTCCTATCTTATTAGATTTAGATATTACGCACAGTTCAAAAACGAGTAAAAATGTATAAAATTCTAAATGTTTTAACCCTTTCTTTGAGAGAAAATGTGGAGGTAGTTCTAAATGTTCTTATTACAGAGATACTTGGTCAATTACTCCCTTGTCAAGCTTAAGTATTTCACACTTTACTTTGGCTGTCTCTTCTTACTTCAGCATATAACTTTTTAACCTCTTTTTTGAATGGTCTAGAACAGAGCTCAACCGCGTGAATATGGATCTCCTTGTCTAACGCCGCTTCCTTACTTGTTTGCGGTAGCCTCAGAATCCAATCCGCACATAATATTTACCTTTAATTTAAATAAGTGCCTTCTAGGGGTTTGGGAAAATTTGTGTATGTATCAAATTTACGATTTACAAACCTCACAGTTATGTTTGTTTTACACTGATGATAATTTGAAAATACTTAATTAAAACTTACATGTAAGTAAATCGAGCAGCGTGGCGAAGTTTGTTTTCTTCGAAAACTTAGCCAAGTCTCATCGATGATCACTTCACTATTTGCACTAAATCTGAGGACAAAAGAAGACAGATCAATATCACTTATGAAGACATATGCATTAAACAGTTTTATTTCAATTAAACATTTGAACAATGTGGTTAAGAAAGTAACCACAGTGGAGACTGGTTTACCATGCATCAAGGGCAAATCAAAATATGATATTATTAATCATATTTTTAACTAGCTGAACCCCGCTTTGTTACCCTCGGTTATTGTCGTAACGTCGGTGACGCCGCGGGGCGAAGCTAGTCTAAAAATGTCTAAGTTACTCCTTATATCATCAGCTACCTATCAGTGAAAGTCTCGTCAAAATCGGTAAAGCCGTTCAAGAGATTAGCCGGACCAAACAGACAGACACAAAAATGAAAAAAAAAATACATATTTGGCATATGTTCTATGTCTACATACATATGCATTTAGTAAAAATCTGTTATTTTAATATTTCAGACACTCCAATTTTATTTATTTGTATAGAAGATCTATTTATAGGCATATGAATAACTTTAAGACAGGATCTGAATGCTAACACAAAATGTAGACAACATACTTTATTCAGTTCACTAAAATAACACTAACATAGTCCAGTTTCATAGGTTAATATTTCAATAAAAAATGTTATTCCATTCTAAAGACTAACACAAAACTACGCGTCCTTTTGATCACACTAGTCACTAGTAACTGTCGAAAACCGAAAGGAGTAGAACCGACAGGACACTGGGTAAGAACAGTATTCCTTGCATAAGTGTTAAAAATACGTTACTATGTATCCTTCCTTCTGAAATCGAAGGATCTAGAACTTCCTACAATCAAATATTCTTTAAATTCGTATTTCACAAACATAATTACTTTGCAAGGTATAAGAAATCGACCTATGACTAATTACTTACGTCTGTAATTTTGAATCTAGTAAATAATATATGCAAATACTTTTCAACTCGACTCCATTATATAACGTGATCATTGAGTTTTTGGGTCCGAATTCCAAAAATGGGAAATTTTATATTGATTTCCGTCGGGAAATTTTTACTACCAGCACAGAGTCGAAAAACCTGACTTGAGATGTGGGTGTTTAACACACCTTCGCCATTCACTTCACGGATTTACCTAACCTACTGGAATGTTATGTCTATTTTAGAAATGCAAAGATATTGGAAACTTTGTCCTAAATTGCAGTAAAGTTGTTCCTGTTTGGTTAAAGTATGAACTACTTTAATATAGTAGTTTGTACTTAAACCAAACAGAAACTTAAAATAATACTTTTATTTCAAACTCTACGCCATTTAACTGTTACTATGGTTTCTAATTTGATCATAAAATCTTACTTTGGTAAAGTTTTATAACGTTGTTGGTTCGGGATAAGAGGTTTCTTTAAGTACGTTTCATATTGTCCAAAGGCACGAAAGAGGGCCCTTAGCAAAATTTTATCATTGTGTGTGGAAACAAAAGTGTCTTTGTCGTTGAGGAATAAAAACCTGAAATATCACGATGATCTCACGTTACTGGGTTTACATAAGTATTCTCAGTGAATGGGCAAAGTTAGTAAGTATTCTCACCGGAAACAGTATTTTTAAGGTTTGAGTCCATTGTTACACGGAGAAATCGTTGCCAAGAGAAGAAAAGAAAACTATACGCGACTTGGACCAACTAAAGAGCTTTAAAATTTGTCGGATGTATGTAGATGTAGAATATATTGACTTACCATTAAGTATATTTTTGGAAACATATGAATGTCGCCGAAAGCCATTGGATAGGGGCAGTACATGACCGGTTGTCTTGGCCATGACCTTAGGGGATTTTTATGTCCAGTAGATGTCTTATAGCTGAGATGATAATATTTTTTCTCTTTTTTTTTTATTTCTCTCTCTCTCTCAAGAATAATAATCATTTTTCATTGCACCGTTATTAATAAAAGAAATGTCAATAATTATATTTAGTACTGATAAATCTCCGAAATGTATGCTTGCAAACATCATATTAAGATTTTATAAAGTTTATCGTATGACAAGCGTTTGGTATGAGCAGGGCTTCTGTGTATACAAGGCGAATTCAAGATTTAATCAATTCTAATAAAGCATGATGTTTTACTGTTAGAGAAAATGAGGATTATTTTCTTCAAACCCGTTTCCTAGAAATGTGATTTGTACCTAATATTCCTAAATGATCCTATATTCATTTATGAATTTAAAAGGTTTAAGAATAAAACATTCTGCATCTTGACCTTTGAACCTTGAACCTTTAAAAGTTCATTATTTTATTGTGTCGAGAGTTTTCCATCTGATGATTGTACGGCAAACAAACAAACCGGGTGTAAACGCGCAATTCCAACTGGTTATATTTGGCACAGCGTCAAGCGCATATCGGAACAAAATATGATGGGTCTTTCCCATCGCAAACTCAAAACTCGTATTTTTATAATAATATTTTCCTAAAATCAAATAAGGTATTAACTATATTTGACATAAAAAAATTAAACACCCAATTATGAATCTATACTACTCTGCAAAATTAGGTTGAAAAGAACATTAGAACGCCATTTAAAATACGTTTAGTCTACAAAGTAATGATATTTTAAGCTGTCTTTCAATTAGAGTGGTCTAGTATGAAATATATTAACACTGTTTTATTAAAAAAATATTCTAGATGGTCGTCCATCTTAATGCTTAAAGTAATATATGGTGAATATGTGAACCATTAATCAACAACTATATTTATAACCCTGTTGGACCAGTCTGTTGCAGACCTCAATTTTATTAAACCTATTTGTAATTACAATTGTGTAAGGATTAAGGCCCTGGCCTTGCATCTATGAGCTTCATATAGACGTAATGCTCCATTTAATAATACTACATTATTTTTTCGCAATTTTTTCTTAAGGAAAATTATCTATTCAAATAAATAAAATTGAAGTGTCAGTTTGTAATATTAAAATTACCGCTTTTTACTAAATGCATATGTATGTATACACGGTACCTACATGTACCAAAAATGAATATTTTTTTTGTCTGTCTGTTTTTTCCGGGTAATCTCCGGAACGGCTGGACCGATTTTGACGGGACTTTCATTGGCAGGTAGCTGATGATCCAGGGAGTAACTTAGGCTACTTTTCTTAGGACTAACTTTGCCCCGCAGCGTTACTCGCGGTACGACGATAATCGCGGGTAACACCGCGGGGTTCAGCTAGTTCAAAATAAGTATAGAAACTAAAAACATTTTTCTTTACTAGAAATTCGTGATATTATTTCAAAATATGATAACCTGATAATAGCTTCAAAACTTATTAGCAGCGCGTTGTTGGGTCTATAATCTAATCTACATAATACGTTTTAATACGAACATGAAAGCTGACCTCTATACTGAACACAAATATAATACCGTGCGCTGTTCATCCTAAAAACAGGGCCAGATCTTGACAATGCACGGCCTTGGTCAACCCTTGTCTTTGCAACGGTTCATATTATTTTATCTTATGTAACATATCATTAAGGCAAATACGACTGTGCTGTTAGAGCGTAGGGTTCATGTTTCAGACATAGGCAGTTTATTCATTTTAGAAATGGAACGTGGGTAGTTTCAATTAGGGGATAAATGCAAACGAGTTTTGTTTAGAGAACTGTCACAGTTTCATACCTCACTTTGAGATGCCGTATTCGTTCTTAATTCAAATAGGGAATTCGGAAATTATTCAGTAAAGTGTTCTCCTTCGTATCTTATGATTCTTAATGAGTTATTTCTAATGGACACTGCTTTGAATCGGAATTTTGGTAGACGAGTAGCTAAACGTAGACAATAATAATGTACAGTATTTGCGGTTCGTCCGATTAAAAAAGGTCTTCTCGGGCCCTACAAATAGTTGTCTCAAACGTAGGTTGCTATCTTGTGCCTTTTTTTAACCGACTTCAAAAAAAGGAGGTTTCTCAATTCGATCGTATATTTTTTTGATGTGTTTTCGCGGTAACTTCGTCGTTTATGAACCGATTTTGACGTTTTTTTTAAATGGAAAGGAGATATTCCAATGGTGGTACCATGATAAGGAGACTAAGATCTGATGATGGCATCCAAGAGAAATCGAGTCAAACCTTGAAGTCGGTTTTATTTTTGTTCAAATTTTACTTACTTAAGGATGCAATGAGTCAAGAAAGTTGAAACAAAAGACTCATTCGTAATGAAAGGGTTGTCATTTTAAATAAAACAAATAATTTTTTTTTAAAGGCGTGAGTGGTTACAACTTTTGTATTTAAAATTATAGGTATATTTTCTTTTATCGAAACATAATACATTCAAGTAAAACATGTATACTTCTCCTTTGTAATGCAACCACAAGCAATAAGTAGTGGTAAATATCATAATGGAAAATTCACCGCGACGACCTGCACTGTAGGCAAACGTACGGATAAGCGAGTCGAGGCCAAGAGTGCTAAGTCGGCGTCGACCGCAATCCTCTAAATTGTATTAGTGTTTGCTGTGTACATTCGCTGTCAGGTATGTTGCTATGCCAAAGTGATTAGTAATAGGTTAAACATTTGTCAGTCTTTGACAACTACTTGTATAATCAAATCGGCATACTTGTAAACCTAAAACCATACAAATAAGGTCCACTTTGCTGGTATCGAGTATTTAAAACAGCATACTTTTTTGTTAAATAAAAATTGCAACAGTTAAAGTATGGAGGTAGAGTGCAGAAAGTTAAAAAAAAATGAAATCGACCACAGGGCGTCCACTTGTTTTTAATAAAATAATAATGGTGAAATGAAAAGTAGAATTAACAATAAGTTGAAAGGGATACAAATATAATACAACAGTGACTTATAGTGTTATTTATTTTTGGGTAAGAATTACCCGGCGAATTTGAAGACCATTATTTAGATGAGTTTCAACAATTAAACATTATATTACAACTGTAATTTGTATTATCTACTGAGTTAGTTATTTAACAATCATCATAAAAGCATAAGGTATTATACACATTATGTGTTATAAGTACTCTACCAAGGAATACTTAGGGGAACGCTTCATTATCGGAATTTTTACGTGCTTTGCTTTTTAGAATTCAAAAGTATACAGTTGAGAATGATTTTCAACTCTATACTTTTAATTTTAATAGTAAGTGTTGCCGTGAATAGTTTTATTATTCTCTTCCGATGCAGGTGTCCGACCTCAGATACTAATTAAACAATTATTAAACGCAGAAAATAGCCTTGTAATATTGATTGGTAGTACTTAGGGCATTCTTTCTTTAAAGAATTTAATGTGTTTACAGCGGGGCATACAGACACTTCAGCAAGTTATTCTTATATTCAGTGACACCGATGTAATAACGTCAACCTGTGTATTGATAAATCCTAAATTTTAGTTCATAGGTTACATAATATAGCATAAGAAGTGATCTGTATCGAACCGTAGGAGTCAACGACTTTTTAAGGAGTTCTGAAGAGCAAAAATTACAGAAGAAAGGTGCTTACTATGTAAATTACGGTATCAAGATAGGTCCGAATTTATTTACCCCAAAAATATTTCAGTAATTTAGCTAATTTAGGTAAAAAAAGATAATGCTTATCCTTGGCCTAACCTAGATCTTTATTAAAATAAATAAATTCGTACTTAGGCACCGTGGAAAACAACGTATGTTCGTGTTCATTTCAATTGTAAAAGCAAAATAATGTAAATCGTGATTTTGATTTTATGAACATAAGAAATTAATTGAAACCACTAAATGAGGCGATCATAGCCCAGTGAGGCGCTCATAGCCCAGTGAGGCGCTCATAGCCTAGTGAGGCGCTCATAGTCCAGTGAGGCGCTCATAGTCCAGTGAGGCGCTCATAGCCCAGTGAGGCGCTCATAGCCCAGTAAGGCTTTCATAGCCCAGTTGCAGTCGGTGATTGGAAACAATCTGAACAAATAATTGATACGTATAAAATAAAATTCAACGTGACTTCGTTGGTTTTGTAGCCATCCGATACGATAGCTATATTTTAAGGACTGTAATTAGTTCTATGATTCAACGTAGATCACTTACAGTAGACTATAACAAAATAGATAGATGGCTTATTATATCATATACATTTGATTAATCACACTATGTGTTTGTGATGTTTGTACTAATTACAAAATCTCAAAACAGCCTGTCTCAACACTTCATTATTGCAAGCTATTTATGGTTACTCTTGCTAATATAATTTTGAGTTAATTTTAGATCAATTCGATCCGAAATATGTTACATGTTTATTACTCTGGTACCTTATTAAAACATACTAATAAAACAGTAATCACTCAAGTGAATTGAGTTCTCGATAGGTACTGTTAGGGTAGTATAAATACAAAGTAAATAAATGTATGACTAATTGTTTTCATGTTAAGAACGATAAAAAGTGAACTGAGCAGAGAGGTGTTTTTGCCTTCCTATCTTTACAAATAAAATTACTAGCCGAGACACGCAACTTCGTCTGCGTCTCTTTTCAATAATGCTCCGCTCCTGTTGGTCAAGAGTATTGTTACTATGTATTCTATCGCACGCCAACAATTCATATTAAAAAAGAAAATCGGTGAGATAGTTTCGGGCAACATCTTGACACGAGAATTAAATATAATAGTCTTGCCATGACTGACTGACTGAATCATTACAGTGGATCGTAAATCATCATCTTCCTGGCTTTTATTAATTCCTGGGATCGATTACTAGTGCAACCGGTTTTACCTGAATCATAGTTTTATCCACGAAGCGAATGGCGTCAGACCTCCGCAATCCAAAAAGCGAACTGAATTCGAAGGTTAGCATTGACTTCCCAATAACGATTGCTAAAGATGTTCATGACAATCGGGATCGACGAAACAATTTACTAAATAAAGATAAAGTAAGGAATGAATAGCTGTATGTATGGAAGTTCGTTTTGTTTGTCAAAGTTAGAAATACGAGATTAACACGCGAGGGAAACCCCAGGCTATGGATAGTAGAACATAAAGATTTATAAAAGTATTTATAAATACCTAATCACTTTCATCAGCGTTCTCTAAAACCCACGCGTTAGATACATAATGTGTTGTCTTTCTATCTCATTAGGATGTTTAATTAATGTTTTATTTAATTATTCACAAATTTTAATTATGTTTTTTTATTTAAATAAGTATTTCATGTTGACAATGAATATTTAAATGAGTAGAAGAGAATTGAAAAACTAATCCAATTTATGTCTACTCGAAAGTTACTAGCTAATTAAATTTGCTATTGCAAATTTAAACAGTATTTATTTATAATATACTTAATTAATGTGATTGAACGAAAATGGTAAAAGTGAACTTAATTGTCCATCTGTTATCTTATCACAGATGAAATCTACATTAGGTATCTCTAATACAAGTAGACTGCTCAGCAGACGTGATTGGTAGAAGAGTCACAGTAGTTCCAGTCGTTATTTCTTATTTAAATTCAAAATTTGCTATACATGAAATTTAATACTTAAACTTGCAAACGAGTCACAAATTAGGTTTCATAAACTTAGTAAATACTTGATTCACTTAACTCATTTTTGAAAAGAATATGGGTCGAATAAAAAGAGTAACATTTCACAGATTCTCTCCTCGTGAACGACAGCTTAGAAAGCCGAGGAAGAAGATTTAGACGAGTCTAAAAAAATATTCTTCTCAAAATTTTATATATTTCAAAGCTAAAGAAACATATATTTATTTCACCTCATGAGTTGGATGTAATTTTGAGACACCCGGATTGTGCTACGTTAAATCACATTCCCAAAATTCTAATTAACTTAGAGAATCGGATCAACTAAGCCTCGTTTGGTCTAAAATTCTGCTAAAAAACTTTACCATTGCCACATATCATGCATACAAATATTTCAATTTCAATTTATTTATTTGCAGAAATGTAGGTTAACAGAGATCTTAAATATATCATAATAGTAGTGACCCATTTACATTCTACCATTTTAAAATAGTGTGCAAATATATATAGCATTGTATTTGCCACTAGTGTCATTTTAACCAGTGGTTTCTAGCTGCAGCGACATTGATTTTATGTTTCAATATTAGGAAGCATGTATGTGCATTTCTTCACTAAAGTACTTGAAAATTTAGTTTCGAAATTATCACTTCGACAAAGAATAGATATCTAAAGCATGTTGATTTAAGATTAACTGTAACATAGTGTTTATATATTGTATATTAACATTGGATTAAAGTTTTGTGTGCTGGGCAACGTAAGTTGATATCTTAAGGCCATCGGTGGGATTAGTTTAAGCTGAAGAGCTGAGCACAAGAGTGTCTAATTGGTTTAGTTGACCTCAAGTGCGATAGCCCATGTTAAGGATCATCTTCAGAAGGTAGATAGAAATTATTCTTCGTAAAATTAAACTCACTATATCAATGGTTTTGTGGTGATTTCCATATACAGCGCATCAAGGAAAACATATGATAGCGCCATCTACCGAAGATACACTGAACTACGAAGTAATATACAATGCGAAATAACTATCAATCCTGCATCGCGCAATACAAGTTCTTGCGCCGATAATCATATCATATATACAACATCCCAACATCAACCGTTGTGCAGTGGCCCGCTAGGCATGATCACCTCGCCTGGTCGGAGGATCCTCCCTTTGTGTAGGTGGGACATGACACCTGTCCCCCACAGTTTTATTTACAGATGCAATACTCAAGCCCAATAACAATTGAGTTTCAGAGATAAAGCCTCATTCTACTCAACCCCATAACAGTTACTATACGAATGGTAACAACGATTTTTATATAAACACGTTTATAGAACTAGCTTCATGAAGAAAGTGCTGTTTATGTTATATCTACCAGCACTACACGTGTCCAGAAATGATTGCTATTGGAAAATAAAACATTTTATTTAAGTTCATACTTATAGCAAATGAAACAATATGAATGTATCTATGTATCTATATAACACATAGATACATCTTCTTCGCACAGGCTCTTTACGGAAAATAGAATATATATGGTATATGGGTAAAATATGCGGCTTAATTTTTTCCGACGTCTTCAACGAATATCGTTAAATTTTAGCCTATATACTTAAGTACTTACTCGAAAAATTAACAAATTTAATACGAAAACGTTCCTCAAGAATTACTCTATCTATTGGTAGAAACCGCCTTAAAATGCAATCAGTAGCTTTTGAGTTTATCGCGAACAGACAGACAGACGCGGCGGAGGACTTTGTTTTATAATATTATGTAGTGATAGTCAAGTATACTACACAAATGCTAAGCTTTACACCTAAATATTCAACTGGAAATTGGCAGCAAAAACGGACAACATCAACAGCAGGAAAGAAATTACAATTACTTACTGATGTATTTTAATTTCTTCCTTAAGGCCACAAATAAATCATATACGATGACAAGTTGTCGCAAATTATTAAATTTGCGTCATACGAATCTCTCTCCTTTTACTCAATAACAGAAAGCGAACGTAACTAAAATAACATGTCTGACTGGCCGCGGTCCATTAAAATACCGCCGACCCACGCATTCAGAGCCTACCATTCATAAAACATAGTAAAATAAACTTTAGCACCTTTATTGAAAGTTCCATTTACACATAAACCTCTGTAATATTGTGATTTAATATATTAAAGCGGAAATAAAATCTAACATCATTAACCTAAAGCTTTAACATGTGCCATATCAGTATGAATTCTATCAACAAAGGCAGAAACTTTAATATTTTATTACAATTTTGATAGTACTAGAAACCTTGAAGATTCTATTTAGGAAAGATTAATGATTGGCTGCCTATGTAGGATCTTGAAATTCTTAGGTCATATAAAACAACAACAATTATTTTTACGGGAATTAACGCGATCACTTATTAAAAGGTATTACATACCTCTGATTTGCCTGACGTTTCGATCAGGTTGCACTGGCCGTGGTCACAGGCGGACTGGCTCAGCGGCGGCGTTAATTCCCGTAAAAAAAAATCTTAATATGTCATGGAACGCGAAAGTTTAAAAGTTAGTATATAAAATAACAGCCAAATACAAGGAAAGAAACCATATGCGCTGGGAACAATTAAGTACACAAAACGATCCACACTCCTGAAGACCGTGACAAGGTGAAAAGTGATCGTCCGAAACATGATTTAAAAATGCCAAAATATTAAAAAAAAAAAAAAAAATACGTCACGAGAATATAAGGGAAGAAGAAAAAAAGATGAAAAATTAAATAAAAATAACATCATTTGCTATATTTTATGTTTCGCCGACCATTCAGAGTATCTTGTAATAAATATTTTTATGGTTTTACATGCATGTACGTTTAACTCAATACCGCAACAAAATAGTTTGTCTATTCGATAGTACAGGTTGGTACTTGTGCCATTGCACACTTTACCGTCCTATAAATATAGTAGGCTCTCATTTTCCTGTCGCTCTCTACGAAAATGGATTTATACAAGCATGTTACCAAACAAGTATTTATTTGCCAGCTTTGATAGCAGGGGAATACTTAGCGAAGCTTTAGTCAGTCGGTAAACACGTTTCAATCACGTGTCTTGGAAAAAGTAAAAATATACAAATGAGAGCTATTTAACCGGTCACAAAAGTTTTTTTACAGGTTGTATTTTTTAACTTATCATTTTTTTAAGTAAGGCCAGGCCTTTGTCTAACAGTGGACTACATTACGCTGAAAATAATGAAAAGGCAGAATCCTTCGAAATGAATTTACTATTGCCTTTAGCAAAGGTTACATCTTAATAATTTTAGTAAAAATAACTAATTATATAACTACGAATAAACGAATGATCGGTATTGATTTACCCAACTACAGTGTCTCGCTGACATGTTCCACTTCGCCTCCGGCACAAACAACACTGATGTAATATAAATTACATAGTAGTCTGATAGTTGCAAAAAGAAATAATAACTCCCTTAAATATACGAGCTTTCGGTTAAATATCTATACAAATAAATAAAATTGGAGTGTCTGTTTGTAATATTAAAATAACCGCTTTTTACTTAATGCATATGTACATATCGTGTATATGTACACACATATACACGATACATATACCAAAAATGTAGATAAAAAAAAAAAATTTGTCTGTCTGTCTGATTGTTTGTTCCGGGTAATCTCTGGAACGGCTGGATGGACTTTCACTGGCAGGTAGCTGATGATTCGGGGAGTAACTTAGGCTACTTTTTTAGACTAACTTTATCCCGCGGCGTTACTCGCGGTACAACAAAAACCGCGGGTAGCACCACGGGGTTCAGCTAGTTATAATCAGACAGACAAAAAAAATTAACTACAGTTTTGGTATATGTACCGTGTATACATATGCATTTAGTAAAAAGCTGTTATTTTAATATTACAAACAGATACTCCAATTTTATTTATTTGTATAGATATTGATGACGATTTATGGAACCACTCCTTAACATAACATCACTGTAAGGGGATGTTGCACTATAATAATACTGTGGTTTAAAATAAAGTGCAAAATAAGAATAAAATTAAGTCGATTGACACACTTTCCACAAAAAGCTGGTCTATTTCAAGCTTACCAACTTCACGCATACTAAAACTAAGGTGCGGTATTGGTCAAAATGGCATCATAAAATGACATGGGTTTCTTCAAAACTACGAATGTATAGGAACCACTCACCGCCAGCATTTCGAAAGTCAAACTCTCAAGTAGAAGTGCTTAGAAATCTACTCTAAACTCATCTAATTTAGGGATAGAGGAATAACTAAACGAAATAGTTTTTCAGAATTCAATTAAAAATTGTTTCCGATAAAATCGGTTAAAATAATGAAGCAGTGAAAACAGAATAGGAAACGAAACTTATAACATAACATTCAGAAATTCGGCGCAAGGTCTGTATTGCAGAAACCGTCGAACGGACGGGCTAACGCACACGATTCAATTTCTAAGCGCTTCCGGAAATAACCTAGGCGGTGTTGGAGTTGCAACATGTGCGCGGTGGAGCGTGCTTCCACTATCATTAGTTATTCGAATCTGGTATTTCGAAATAATTTCACCAAGGTCCATGTTATATCAGACACACACGTTGACCAGAGGTTTCTGAATTCAATCGTAGCTTAATACGACGATAGCGTGTCTGTATTTGACAGACACATGATGATGTGCACGCTGTAATGAATGAGCTGACCCAGTTGTGTTAAGACTTTTTACAATAATCATGAGAATGAATGTAAATGATACTATTCATAACTTTGAAATCTTATTTACGAGGAATAAAACTTAGAATCAGGAAAAAATAGGAGCAAGTCACATAATAATCGTATTCGAAGCCAGCAAGAAAGGTATGCGAAGAATTTCGCAATAATGGCAGCGCTGCTCTGCAAATTCAATATAATTTCTAAGGCAGTGCCGTATCTAATTCAAGTCTCTTAATGGAACACAATGTCAGTCATCAAAAATGTAAGATTGATATTCGAACAATATTGCCATTCATATATTTTAAATACGAAAAGCCTTAGTGAAAGCAGTTGTATAAACTAAGGTGTATTTTGTTGATTCATTTTGTTTCGCCTTTTTGTGATACACTCGCATATATTTACTTAGTAAAATAAACGTAACACTTGATATCTATACCACCGATTATGTCTGTCAGAAGTTGGCGTGCAGCTAGATGTAGCCGGTTTAAACCAGGCGTAAGCGGACTTCGGTCTTAAAACTTGACATGTATACGTACACTCAATAATCAACACATGTAACTCTAGACTTGTGGAACTTTTCAAAACACACATGTATACAAGGCTAGTTTTTTTTATACGAACAGTGCAAAAAGAGACAAACGCAGTTTTTGCAGCCTTTAGGGAGTACTAGTCATTAAGCGTTGTCAGAAATCTATTCATAGATTCTCGAGTCATTGAGATACGGCATACATTCAACGTGAAAACAAGGAATGAACTTGAAATTCTCTATTTAAGATTCAAAATCTACGTCGTCGGTGAGATAATCTTAAAACGTGCAAGACGTTTTGCTAAATTCTTTTGGCACAAAAATTGCTTTTTAAAAGTAGCGCTCTAAAAATATTGCGGAAAAATTGGGTCAGTTTTTTCGTTCGGATTATCTTTTGTTTTGAAGGTGATATTGTGACTTACTTTTCATTTTACTGAGCTATAAAAATCCTTTCAAATCTATTTGATCTAGCGGACATTGCGTACTTAATTAAATTTGGATTTAATAAATGAAGTTACGTAACCTTTAAGTAAAAACTACCAGTATTTAAAGGTTACAAATTCTAGACAATATTTATTAATGATACTCGTATTTTCTACTTTTAATGAAAATATTATTTTTCTTAAAAATCGATCGACTGCATAAGCTCATACCTTTTTGGTCTCATTAAGTCGATCGATTTTTAGCTCTGAATATGCTTTAGCTTTGCTTTGAAAATGTTTAAAATTAGGTTAATTAGGTTTTAGGGTTCCATAGTATTTCTTAGTTTTTTACAGTTTTAAGATTATTTCATACATAATTTGACTACAAGTTGCTGTATAGATGCCAGTAGATTTTACAATTTAAATTGTATGACAGAATGACGGAGTACCTGGAACAACAAAAACGGCAAGGAGGCAAACGTTTTGACAATCAATATTATTCACTTTAGCAAAGTTCATCGTTCGTGTATCAAGGCCAGTATTGTGTAAGCGAATACTGCGAGGATGTCCCCTGTTATATAGAGTAATGACCTCGAATGTGTCATGGAACATCATGATGAGATTTCCTCATTCAGGTAATCCTTAATACCGGCAAGTTATGATGTTGTGGACCTACAGGTGTATATCATGCAAAGGCTACTCACTTAATAAACATTAATCAGTCAATAACAATTGTAAACGAAAACTTAGGAAAATAATATCTTATCATAATTATTCTTAAATGTTCAATCAATGGCAATATAGTTCAGTATCAGATTTTTTTCAAATTAACTCTTTTTGCAAGTGACGTAAGTTAGCGTACCAGGATGAATTAAAGTCTTCAAGCTCATTGTAAAAAAAAAGATCAAAAGACACAGTTGACTTTAAAAAAACTCCGATATGATAATGTCTGCTTTCAACTTTATACATTTCTTATATCTGTGGGTTAAATACACGCACGCAGGGATCATATAACGATCTGCGTGTCCAATACAATAATGCGTTCAGGATGCTGATGGGGCTGCCGCGATTTTGCAGCGCTTCCGGGATGTTTGCGGAGGCGAAGGATGGTTTTCATGCCATCTTTCGCAAACGAAGCGCTTCCTTACTTCATAGAGTACGCAACAGTACTCACAGCATCCTGAACGTATTTTGTGATAGGTGGGATTGCCCAATGTTAGGACGCTGGATACGTTTACATACGTATACAGAGGGTCCTAATGTAATGTTGTGTAAGTTTAATTTGCTTATATGTTTTTCTCACTCTTACTAACATTAGGTTAAGACTTTTATAACTAACAATACAATATGGATCTCGGTCTGAAATAAATGATTAATAATAATAATATCAGTGTAAAGCGTAATATTTAAGTAAGTAACTGTTTACAGAGAACACAACAATGAAAATACGTGACTTTTATGTAAGTTTTCACTTAAAAATAGTATGTCAACAATGTCCAATTCGTCCTTCAACAAGTAATTTGTAACTTGGTGACAATATGCGATATCTATTAATACTTGTCAAGGTTTCTGTTGCACAATTTCATACCAAAGTAGGTACAAATACGTAAGTACTTTTAATATGGCGACTATGAATTTGTCATTGCCCCACTTGTAGATGTTTCACAGTTTGAAAAGTTGACAATCCTACTAATGTTATAAACGGGAAAGTTTGTAAGTATGGTTGGATGTTTGTTACTCTTTCACGCAAAAACTTCTGAACGGATTTGGATGGAACTTTACAGTAATATAGCTTACACATCAGAATAGCACATAGGCTAGTATTTGCCGCGATATCCGAAATACACGCGGGCGGTGCCGAGAGCAACAACTAGTAGATAATATTTAAATGCTTTGTAAGTTCAATTTTTGATTACCCCTTTTCTTATGTTAACAGTAACCTCTTAGTAAATGCATGAAAACTGCCCAATAATCGTCTTTTTACCCGACTACGGCTAAATAATATTATGATTTTGGTTGTATATGTGTACTTGTGTGTTTCCACCTAAATTACATGACCGATTTTATTAAATGACTCGTCAATATATTCGTAATAATGACCAGGTTGACGTAGACTATATTAATTTTATCAAAAGCTTTTAAGTTGTCGGGTTATACTTACTTTTTAAACTTTTCTAGTTACAATTGCTTGGAAGAAATTGTTTTTTAGCTATAAAACCGCTATTTGAACATGGTCATTTAATTGATATTTCGAAATATTGCCTATGATAATAAAATTTAAAAAGTGTAGTATTTAAAGAGCCTTTTCCTAAAAGATTGTATTTAGACTAAATTTTACGTGAAATAGCTAGTAAAGTTAGGTACTTTTAAGATACGATGAATCTATTATTACCAACAATACCACAGCCATTACATTAAAACGCACACAAGTTTTAGTTTTTTTTCATAGAGAACATTCTATAAAAGCAATGCCTACATTAATATTTGTTCGTTTGCTAACAAAGTGGTTGTCGTTAGAAGTGAGAACAGGTCTAGCGGGGCACACCGACCTTGTGTCGCGTCCGTGGCGACTGCTCGCAGCGAATCGCCCGTTATCCCATTCCCAAATTCCATTGCGGCCTTTCATCTACGGAATAACAGCTAACTAGACAAATATTTGGCGTTTACGTGCACTGATGCGAGAAATCTTATGAAATTTTATTTTTTATAAGTCTGGCAAGTAGTACATCTGTATTTGGACAAAGTAAACAGACAAGTTATTTCAATATCATAATATTAGAGATATTTTAAAAGAACCTAATCAGCAGAATAAATCTCCTGATAACTTCGGTTTCGGAGGATACTGTCATTAAAGGAGAGCACTAATTGTGGCAAATTATCATAAACAGTTCTGACAGACTTTGTAAAACTTGAAATGTCACATTAAGCAATTCACTATGATTTGAATAAATTAACTCAAATCTTTTTAATAAATTTTATATTGAGTAAAGTTAATAGAATAATCATAAAATATTCTTTAGATCCAGAAGTTGCCAGACTTGTCCAAAAAGAACTTACGTGTAAACTATTCAGATGGTCAGTTGCGATGTGATGTACAACTTTAATGTCGATATTAAAAATTTGATCCAGCAATTCTTAAAATTGCTAGATCATATATTTTAAGTTTTAACTGTTCGTACAGAGCATTTGGTAGCTGTTTACCAACTAAATGCATTACTAAATGTCAATCGTCAGCACAATACCACTATTGAGATGTTTTCAACGTAGCTCTTATATAACTCGAAATCGATGTTTAAATTGGGACAGCTCATCAAAATGTTTCAGACTTCTCGATACCTGCCTTGAATTGCTAACGTGCCCAAAACTTGGATGTAATGAAAAGGATATTTTAGCGAAAGTGAGACGTCAAACAAAGCTGTGAACAGAGGCGAGTGTCGAATTTGCGGAATTGTTACTTGACTATTCACTCCTCAAGGTTTTATGGGATCTTTTTTATCTACCAAAATCTTATAGAAGGACTTTACTAAGTACTAGAAACTGAAAAAGTGCGTTTACCCTACTTTTTTGTGTGTTTGTGTGTCCACTGTAGTGTCTAAACTACTAAACCGATTTTAATGAATGAGGTTTTAACAGATTCGTAAAAATAGTCCGAGTGACGGGGCTAACGTTGAGTTACTGCTACCTCTGCCAAAGCATAGTTCCTACACCATTAAAATTAGCTGAGGTTTAGAGGAGGAAAATGTATTAACACATTATTTATTAACAGTTAACGGTCTTTTGATTACAAAGTGTGCCGTTATCAGCCGACGACATGACCCAATTGTTCATTTTAATTACGATGTACCTACATACTTGATATGATTCATTTATTATTCAGATCAAATCAGTTAAAATAATTAACACCTGATTTTTTTAGTGTCTAATTATTAATAGCACATTCACTTGTTAAATAGCGTGATATATAGACTTTAATTTAGATGTAGATTCATAAAGTCATCAATGTACCTTCTTTTTTAGACTTGTTATTTACGATGATACACATCTCGTCATATGCATTTATTGTTATAGACGATTTTTTTCGTTATTTTGTTTTTGAATACATTGTACTTGTATAATTTAATAATTTTTTCTATGTACAATTACTGATTTACATATTTTAGTTAGAAACTGCAGACTTCCCATCAAGTAACACTTACAGGTCAAAGTCGACTTTCAACTGTAAGAAAACCCTAAGAACACTTTTTTGAACACTAGAATTGAAACCGATACCTCTTTTCGTCAATCCCATATGATAGACCAACGAACCATTATAAAAAACTAGCTTTTGCACGCGGCTTCGCACACGCAGACTTTCATCCCCTTATTTACGTTCATAGCGGTGAAATTTCCAAAATTCCTTTCTTAGTGCTCACTTACGTTATATAAAGAACCTACTTGCAAAATTTCAGGCTTCTAGGTTCAGCGGTTTGGGCTGTGCGTTGATCTCTGGATATGTCAGTCAGTCACCTTCCTCTTTTATATATAAAGATGTACTTGAGTATAGACTGGTTCACAGAAACTTAATTAAAATAGCCTCAAAATAAATATTTTAAAAACGTTGGAAAGATAGTGATAAAATGTTCAGTACTCAATATAAATTTCTTACTAGGTGTAAAAGAAAAACAAGTGTCGTAAAACTATGATGGTAAACATGGACGGCTGCCAACTAGGTGACTGCTGAAACTAACAATTAGGTAGATAAACCAGAATAAAACAAACAATGCAGAGAAATAATTTATATAATTAGGCAATACACAAACCACATATGTCCATTTTGATATTTAATAGAGTCACAGATATATTATATCACAAATTATTTTAAGTGTTATAATCATAAACTAACATAAATGCTGAAATTTAATCAATAAATTGTGGTTTTATTGTGTAATATTTAATTGCTGTTTAAGTAATACTAATGCATCCTGTATAAAATTTATCTATCAATAGTAAGTAAAGTACTTAATGAAATAAAATTTTGTCTATGTCTAGAACTTGCATCTATTATTAGTATCAGTAAAATACTTTGTGTAAGCCACTTTGGGAAATTTATAGTAATAGAAAGAACATTTGAATCATCAACCACAAAAATCAGGATTTTCAAAGACAGTGGTTACAATTAATTAGAGAATAGTTTCTCTAAGGACAGCTTGTTAATCTATTGGTCAGAACAATGCATGTTCCTCTACAGATAACAGACATATTTACCAGAGCTAGATCTACTAAGACCTGAACTGAGTTGACTATATTATATTGAGAAAAAACAAACAAGATTCATTTTCCAATTTTCCAATATTGTTTGACATATACACTATCAAAGTATTTTGTCTCGGCAAACTTGCATTCCTCTAATACAGTTGATAAGAACTGATGATATAGTTGATAAAATAACTTCAAGATAATAAGGCTTCATATAAGAATGTGAGGAAATGAAGTGTTTGAAGATAAATTTATTTCAAACTAGCTGACCCGGTTAACTTCACACTGCAATTTTTTTTCTTAATTATTTTCTAAACTTACAGTTGTGGACTAACAAAATTTAACACTTCTTATAATTTTCTTGTATACAAACCTTGTCCTGACAATAGCAATACATAAAAAGGAATGATCCAATTTAGTGAAGTCAATCAGGAGTTATTGGTGTATTATAAATTCAGTGATTCATTTTTATTATTATAAATGTTATTCTATAAAGTTATGTCTGCCACAGCAGTTTGTAAAATATATGTACCTACAAACTTGCATTAGTTTGATAAATAATACTTCTTTGTAAATATAGTGTACAGCATATTGTGATCAGTACCTAAAGCCAAACGAGTAATTTTTGTATATTTACAGAATCGGTATTTCAGAAATGGCTACAACAATTTTCATGAAATTTAGTATGCAGGGGTCTTCAAGCATGATTAGGATTCTTTTTTAGAAAATATACCAAAAAAAAAACCTAGCAAAGCTTATTCAGGTCTTACAAATAAATACAATAAGATTTCACGCCTACATTCAAAAGGAAAGTTAATTTGAGGCACTCAAATAACCAAATACAATTCATACTTATTAAAGTTCATCATAATTTTATTTTACGTCAACAGAAGTAAAATTTTTAAGGGGTGTTGATTATTTTGTCCTCGGTCACCTTCGCAGCATTTAGGTAAATTTGTCTCACATGACTATTAGGGATGTCATTTAGTACAAGGAACTCCTAATATCTGACAGAGCAGATCTGAGATGATCGGCAAACTTCTTAAGAGATTTGTAGTAGCTAGATTAAGGCCTGTTTGAAAAGTTAGTCACCACTATCTGAGCATCTATTAGAAACTTCGGGTAATTATGGATATTAATAAAATAATTGTATTTGTTTACTGTACCAAAGGTACATTACAATTCCAATGCAAACATTGATTTTCTAACTGAACTGTATATTGGGAATCAGTAACTTACCAAACTTAAAAATTCCAGTGTTTTTTTTAAATTCTATTTTGTTAATATAGTTGTTCTGTTTGTAAGATTAAACAAACTCTCAGATTTCTATATAGAAAAGTTTTGTGTATTCCTCATAATTTTATAAATAGTTTTCTAACCTAAGCTAAGGAGAAAATGCTTTAAGAAAAATTGTGCTGTAGAATTTAGGTACACCAGTTACGCGAGATAAAGTAATGAGCATATAAATACCTCTCACTACGATTTCTCAACTTCCATCTAAGTTTTCAGTGGGAAATGGAGCATGAAGCATGTTTAAATTAGTAGTTTGTTATAAACATGTTATCAAGTACAATAATGTTTTTCGCCGCGTAAGACAGGCTCAATGATGTGTGCTCAGGGCTCCGAAAAACCGTGACACACAGAATCTTATCAGAATCTTTGCAATCTGCTTTAATCTTCCGTTATCTCTAGTCAGGGCTTGTCGTTATCAAGCGCATAGCTATCGTGGCATAAAATACCCGAATATTAAAACTCAAAAAGCTCAGTAACTACTTCATTAAAAATAAATTACTCACCTTTTGTCCGAAAATAATTAAATAAACAGAAAACCGTAATCCAATATTTTTATTAGCCAGTGATCCTGTTACACCGAGGGCACAACAAACATTCTCTACAGAACTGCACTCAAAATTTTGTCACTTATAAACACACAATAACGCACTAAATGTTAAAAGAATTTATAATATTCACAAAACAACGAATTTTATGAAACTTTTTAATTTCAACACTAAAATTCGGCAACGGTCGTTGGCATTCCGTTCAACTTGAAACATCAGCCATCACTAAAAATGTTGCCACAGCATGAAAGTCACGTTATTCCCACTACTTGGCTCACGTGTGTTATTATTACCATCGCACAATATGAATTTACCCAAGAATAGGAAATTACACAACCATCGTACCGTGTTCACTTTTACACCACAGAATTAATATTTCAACAACTAACACTAAAAACCATAACCTCGCTGGAGAAAATAACATCAGTTGCGACATTATTTAATAAATTCAGGTTATTTAGATTATTGTGGGCTAATCAACATGCACTATAAACATACCTTCAAAATTTTTTTAGGTTTATAGATTTTATTATTATAATATACAACCCTAGTCAAGTTGTAAAAATGTGTAAAATGGTCATTGAATGATTGTTTTAAGAGTTATAGTAAACCATTAGCCGGACTAGTTGTGTGGAGAGAGGAGAGAAATTCTCAACGACGCTCCGGAGTTGATCTCACAGCATATACCTTAATTTAAATGGAAATAGTCAAAATTGTCTGTTAATAAAATGAATAACCTCTACGGTAACGTCCATCCACAGCGTTTACCAGTTTGTGCAAGAACATAACGCCGTTGTTTACGTAATGCCCTATATTGGTTCAACCAGAGCAGTCATAAAAGTATGATACAATGATTAATCGTTTCTAATGACGCATACCTATTGCAATTTTTAGATCCATGTCCTCAGTAAATGCAATGTTGTAATTTGTAAAATACTACTGTTAGTGCATGCCACATGCTACTAGTTGAAAGCATTTTAATTATAAAATAAAATGTTTACGGTTTTATTAACTAATTACAGTGCAGAATTTTTATTTTAGCCTCTTCAATGATAAACTCTCGTTTTTGACCCCGAAGGGTTAAAATATATTTTGTCGATGTTAACAGAGTTTACCCAAAGCTTTTATTGCTATAATACTTTTGTTGTTAGTAAACTTAAATTACTATAAAACATTTTATGTACGTTATTCACTTTTCGTGGCAAAATTATTATGATGGTAACATTAAAACAACAAGTCATTTCAAAATGTCAAAGTGTCAGAAGAATTGAGTCAAGTCAAGGTTGTCATTTTGGACGTGAAAGCTAACACACGTGTGAGAGAAGTTTTCCAATTTTATTAAGAAATCGGAGCTTTTCCGACCAAAATTAAGTGTTGTTAAACAGATTTTTGTGTTATTAACCGTATTTAGTATATATTGTGTGTGTTATCGGTAAGTCATAGTAGTTATTAGTGTACGTTTATTTTTTAGTTACAATTCCTTTGGGAGGAGGCGCCCATCATGGACGACCTCCCCCCTCCTAGACCCCCAGACATCCCAAACAATGTCATGGATATTGTTGAATCAACGCCCAGGTCTTCAGTCGCTTCAAAACGTCCATTACCCGTTGAAGACGCACCGACTCACGCTAAAAAGCTGATCACTAACACTGAACTACCGAATGCTTCAATTCAACATCTTTACGTTCATCCATCGCTAGTAGTAGGAGTAAAAGCATATACAAATCTAGACAAAGGCCCATATATCATACATGTGTCCAGATCAGAACCTGACCCCTCAGCAGGGACTACTATACGACCAATCAAATTTGGGCAACTCCTTTCCCGTCACAACATCCAAAATATTTGTGCAGATGGCGTCAAAAAAGTTGGTAGGAACAAAATATCTATTGAATTTAAATACTATACTGATGCTAATACTTTCCTAGATAATCCAGTTCTTGAATCCAATAAATATGTAGCCACAATACCAACCTACAACATCACTAAAATGGGTGTAGTTCGCCAAGTGCCAGTTGACTTGTCCATGGAAGAATTTGTAGAATCATTAAAATACCCAAATGGCTGCGGTGTGGTTTTGAAAGCCCGTCGTCTTAACAGAAAGTCTGCAAATGATGGTAGGATAGAATGGATCCCAACCCAAACCATAGTCCTCACATTCCAAGGCCAAATCCTCCCTAATAGAATTTTTTCCTTCCACACCTCTCTCCCTGTTGAATCATACACGTTTCCCACCATCCAGTGCAACAAATGCTGCCGTTTTGGGCATACCAAAAATCAATGTCGCTCCAAGCCCCGATGCTTTAAGTGCACCCAAACCCATTCAGGTGATGAGTGTGATGTTAGTGAGAGTAGTGCCACCTGTCTTTATTGTTCTGGAGGTCATTTTGCTACTAGCAAAGATTGCCCAGAGCAGGGGAGACAGAGAGCTATAAAGATTCTTATGTCGCAACAAAACATCTCTTATGAAGAGGCATCCACACATTTACCTCATGTAAGCAGACCATATTCTGAAGTTGCCCAAAGCTCAGTTCCTTCTCAAATCTCCTCTAAACTAATTTTAAGCCAACCTAACCAATCTTCCCAATACAGTCAGTCCCTGCAAATCAATAATCCCTCTTCTTCTTACATAAGTCACTCCAAAACTGTAATGTCCCAACCTCATCCCAGGGCCCCGTTAGGTAGTTCCTATGATAAGGCTGCCCACCAAGCTCTGATTAGTAATGAACCGTCCACTCTACCCAATGGTTGTGCAATTCAGGCACAACAAACTAATCATCCAGCAGGCCAGGATACCCTCCTAGAAACCCTTCTTATTATCATCCTTGATATCCTATCTAAACAAAACTCTCATTTACCGTCCCACGTTGCCCAAAAACTTTCAATACTCCTCCAGTCTCTAAATGGACAACATGGCCCAGCCCACCCTACTGCAGTGGAACACTAAGAGCATTCGCAGAAGAAAACCTGAACTCCTTCACCTAATAAATAAATTCCATCCATTAGTTATTGCCATCTCGGAGTCATGGTTGGTACCTGGATCCCGATTTAGGGTTCCGGGATACTCCTGCCTCCGGGATGACAGGTCTGATGGCTACGCAGGTAGTGCCTTACTTGTAAAGCGCTCGCTTCCCTTTGTCCAAATCTCTCTTCCTCCCTTCCCCCAAGAGATTAATGTCGTGGCCGTAAGGGCTTTGGACATCTCATTCCTTTCTATATATATTCCCCACCCCCGCTCAAATATGATTCCTGACATCTTATACATCATTTCCTCTGTCCCGTCTCCCATCATCCTAATGGGGGATTTTAACGCTCATCATAGCTCATGGGGCTCCGGTCATGATGATCTTTTTGGAACTGCCCTTCTTGAATCATTTGATGATGCAAATCTTTGTGTTATCAATAACGGGTCCTCAACCCGTAGATCTTTTCCTAATCAAAACCCTAAATGTGCTGTAGACCTCACTGTTTGTTCCCCATCCTTAGCCTCTACTCTATCCTGGAATGTTTTGTCCCATTGTCATGGTAGTGATCATTTTCCTATCGTCATTTCCATTCCCAATCAAGCTGTCCCAACTTATAATTTTTTCCCGTCCCTCAAATACCGCTTATCGAATGTTGATTGGTCCTGTTATGCTTCATCTCTTGACACTAGGATTGAGTCTCTTCCTCCACCTAACAGTGGTAACATCTTGGACACCTATTCAAAATTTACGGATGCCATCATCGCTACCGCCGATGAACAGTTTCATGTTAAAAAAACTCACGAGTTTAGAGTCTCCACACCTTGGTGGGACTCAGAATGCACTGCTGCAGTTAAAGAGAGGAAACACTATGAAAAAATCTATAATATTAACATGACGAGAGAAAACTTTATTAATTACAAAAAAAAAGCTGCTGCAACAGTAAAACTTCTTACACAGAAAAAGAAAGAAGGATGGTTACGTTTTTGCGAAATCATTTCGCCAAAAACTCCTCCTTCTATAATTTGGAAGCAAGTCAAACGATACAGAGGATCCCTCAACATCGATAATATCACAATCAACGACCCATCATCCTGGTTAGAAGCCTTTTCAAATAAAATGTCTCCCCCGTTTGTCCCCTTTGTTGATAATTTCCCTTCCCCTCCAAAAATTCTTCCAAGCTCGAACTTTTTAAATAGCCCGTTCAAACTCTCCGAGCTTCATCTGGCACTTGACGGATTAGTTGACTCATCTCCTGGGTTGGATGGGATCCCATACTCCTTTATTAAAAATGCCTCAGATAATTTTAGATTATACTACCTTGAGTTAATTAATAAGTTCTTTGAAAACGGCTTAGTCCCAGCTGCGTGGAAATCCCAAACTATAATTCCAATTCTTAAACCAGGCAAGAACCCCTCAGATGCGAATAGCTACAGACCAATCGCCCTATCTTCTGTCCTGGCTAAAGTCACAGAACACATGGTCAAGCACCGACTTGAATGGTTTGTGGAAAATAGCAATTTATTGGGAAAATCTCAGTTTGGTTTCAGAAAAGGTAGAGGCACAATGGATAGTCTTAGCTTACTTATTTCTGATATCCGTCTTTCATTTTTAAAGAAAGAAAACCTTGTTGGTGTTTTTCTGGACATCTCTGCAGCATATGACAGTGTCCTCCTTCCGGTGCTCAGGAATAAACTTATTCATCAGCTTAGTATCCCTGAGAAGTTGGTTCACTTCATATGTAATCTTTTTATGGAAAGAACGATTACTATCAAATACAAGAACTTTTCTCTTCCTTCTAGAACAGTCTGGAGCGGTCTTCCTCAAGGCTCAGTCCTTAGTCCCCTGCTATATAGCTTGTACACCTACGACTTGGAACTATCGGTCGAGCCTTTTTGCCAAATTCTGCAGTATGCCGATGATTTGGCATTATACATTCCCAATAAGTCCCCGGAAGAGGCTGTTGGCAAACTGAACACTGCCCTTAATTACTTATCAGTTTGGCTTCTTCAACATGGCCTTTCTTTGTCAGCTCCTAAAAGCAGCGCCGTCGTATTTACGAGAAAAAGAACTGTTCCGCCCGTCTCCATTGCGGTTGATAATGAACCTATCCAACAAGTCTATAAAGTTAAGTTTCTGGGTATTTGGTTGGACTCTAGACTCTCTGGTACTGTACACACTGACTATGTAGTTCAAAAATGTGAGAAAAATATAAATATTTTACGTTCCCTATCTGGAGTGTGGTGGGGTGCTCACCCTGTTACTCAAAAACTTATATATAATGCTTTAATCCGTAGTCACATGGATTATGGGCTATTTTTGGTAGATCCCTGCAATCAGTCAGGCCTTCAAAAACTTGATAAACTCCAAGCTAAATGTCTGCGCATTATCCTTGGTGCGATGAGATCATCTCCAATCAATGCCATGCAGGTGGAGTGTGGTGATCCTCCCCTCTCATTGCGCAGACAATTCCTAGCCAATCGTTTCTTTTTCAAACTTGTCCAAAATTCCGAACACCCACTCCTTCCTAAGCTAAATGAACTATCCTCGTTCTTCAATTTTCGTGATCAATATTCACCGTTGAAACCACCCTGTCTTCTACGTGCCTACATAACTTTCACTCGTCTTCCTAACCCACTTTTTCAAACTCCTTTAATGCCCGTTTACTCAGTCCCTTATGATTCCCTAATATTCCAACCCAACATTTTACTGGATTTCAATATTGACAAAAACACTGTGGAAGCAAATAAGATACTCATTAATACTGTTAATACCAAGTACACAGACTGGCTGCCTATGTATACTGATGCTTCCAAAATCTCTGATGATAGTCCGGTTGGTGTTGCGGTTTGGATGCCTTTTACTCATATAATTTTGGGTTATAAATGTCCTCCTATAACCTCAGTGTTTACAGGAGAATCCCTCGCCATTCTGGAGGCCATTCGTTTTGCTAAGTCCCATAATTTAAATAAAGTTATAATCTTCTCAGACTCCAAAAGTTGCCTACAATCCATTTTATCTAATCCTTTTCGTTCTAAATCTAGATTCCCCACCATTCTTAATATAATAGAGGAGTTGTTCCAATGTCACTGCCTCGGTATTAACATTATCCTAGCCTGGATTCCTGGTCACTCGGGTATTCAGGGAAATGAAATAGCTGACTCCTGCGCCAGAAGTGCTATTGAAACAGGTACTCTTGAACACACACTAATATATAGCCATGACATCAATGCTACACTCAATTTAAATTTACACAATTCATGGACTAAATTGTGGCAAATCTCAAAAACCACCAAAGGTAAATTTTATGGGGACATCCAACCCTCCATCCCTATCAAACCCTGGTTTTACAAACATATGCATTTTGATAAATCCACCATATCTACAATCTGTCGCCTGCGTTTAAACCACTCCTGCACCCCTGTTTTCCTAGCCAAATTGAGGATTAGGGACTCCTCTCTTTGTGAGTGCGGCCTGGAAGAAGGGCATGTTGATCATTTGTTTTTTGGTTGCCCTAAAATGCGTTACTCGTTACATGATGTCATTCCTTCCAATATCCCTCGTCCTATATCCTTTAAATTCCTTCTCTCCCTTGGGTGTAAAACTATTATAAATATATTATGTAACTATATTAGAACTAATAAAATAAAACTGTAATTATATTTAAGTATGGTATATTGATTGTGTTAGATAATTTTATTTATTTTGTGTGATTATGTTCTATGTGTGTTATTCAATATTTCAATCTGCTTAATGGTTTTTGACCTTTCTGCTCACCAGACAACTTCCGTCGTTTGTTGGTCTTTCTCAAACTTGACATTGGCGAAATTGTGGTTACATCTCCACAAAGGCCACAATGAAGAATGGAGTCAAGTCAAACCATAGAGGTGGGATTATTAGGATTCCTTATTCATAGAGTCAAACCTAGTCAAACGTATAATAATTATACTTTTCTTTCTTTAATAAAAATAAATAAATAGATTAATTCAATTATTTTACTTCAGTTCAGACAGATTATGTTTTTTAAATAAATAGCAATTCATGTTAGAAGAAAGACAAAAAGGGTTCTAAACTAAAAGAAAAAATACTTACGTACCTTAGAGAATATATACATGAAGGGGGTGCTGAAGGAGCGAAAAGCGTAATCGGAGTAGAGAGAGAGAGAGAGAGAGAGACTGAGTATAGTTAGAGTCTGTTTCTCTCACGGAAGCTTCTTATTGGTTGGTGTTTTTCTCACCAAATCAGTCATCATCACATCACCCAATCAGTTTGCATGATTGATTTAACTAAACTCAGTCTCTTTACTCCGACCAAGCTTTCCGCTTGTTCAGCAGCCTCTTCATGTAAGTTATTGACTAGGTTTTCATAATGCCGAAGAGATTCATTGAACAAAATAATAATAATATATACCCTAAAAACATTACCTTTACTATTTAATATTTTTTTTTTGTGTAGAATAAAACAATGCATATACTTAAATAATCTTAGCCAGCTCAGTCCATGGATGAGTTACCATTCTTAACACAATGAAGACCCTTCCATGCCCCGAGAAGGCCTTATGGACCTGTTAGTAATTCCAGGGTGTCAGTATGGTTGAGGCGACCAACTTGCTAGTTACGCCCAGGTCTTGTCCTGCATTACCTGCAACTCTGTACAACAGTGCTATTAAAAAAAAAATGATACATCAAACACACATCGCCATTTAGTTCGAAACCAAGCAGAGCTTGTACTACATAGAAAATACCTGAACTACGTAACAAATATTTGCAGATTATACATACAACAATTTGACCTGACCGGCAAGCGACCCAAGAATCAAACCCGAGACCTCAAAGCAGTTGCTTACACCACCATTACGAAACCGAGGTTAAATAGAAGGAGAACTTGGTACAAAACCTATAATATTAACTTGTCCGGCTGGCAAACGCAGCGTTGTGTAGTAGGTAGTTGAAACCTATTTTCCGTGGGAGAGCCACACTTCGGCATGAAAAGGCCGGCTCGACCGAGTGAGTGAGGATACCGGAGGCCCATACCCCTCCCCCCCAACTCCTAAAAGCCGGCACCGCACTGGCGGTAATCGCTTACCATCAGGCGATACGTCTGCTCGTTTGACCCGCTAGTCCAGAAACAAAAAAAAATACCGTTCATCATCTTAATAGGTATCTACCAGTTTTACTCACATTGGTTTTTGATTACATAGATACGGCAATTTTTTTAAATGAAAAGCTCATATGATTAATGATATGTAGGGTTTGTGATAATTAAATAAAAAAGTTACTATAGAATATTAAATTTAATTCCAACAATTGTTTCATAATTAAATAAAACGCAACACTTATGGTACATGTCTGAATGTTGTCGTTCAAAATACTAAAGTTCATAGAAGAAACACTAATGGACAGATAGTTTAATCAATATTGAATAAAACGTAGAAAATTGTGATTTAAAATTACATTAAGAATTACATAAACATAAGAGAGTGAGCTGTGTAAAAAATTCTTCAATTAATTCACAACAAAGCATTGAAAAAAAAACTTGTAATTCTGAATGTCTTTTTAAATCATTGTGTACACGATACAGAAAAAAGACATTTTCGTCACTTATAGTTAAATCGATTTAGTAGCTGAGAGTATAAAAAGGTAGCGGCAACCATATAAAGCGGATATATTATGTACCTAATTAATACAGGCACGAGTTTCTTTTAAATCCTAACACATAGTAAAAGAGATAAATATATAATAGTTATTTATATAGCCACTTGCATTTTAGCAAATGTATTTTTATCAGCAGCATAGTAAACAGTAGAAGATGAAACATTTTTCAATGGCAACATTTTTTTAAAAACAAAACCGAACACTGTGTTAAAAAAATATATGAACTACATTTCTTCGTCTCTCTCTTTCAAATTATTTTAAGTTTTATTACCCCTTTGACTTAAATGAGTACATCATTTTTAAGTAAAAAAAATTGAATGTCTCGGAAATGTACATTTAAAACCAACACATTCTGTAAAATATGTAATAAAGACGTTTTATATTTAAATTCACACGCTATACGAACGTTCGAAAGGCTAAATTACTCTAAAATTTATGTAAATACCTATTAAACTATCAAAGTTTACCTTTCTAAATTGTATCACCGATGTTTCGAAAGATATACTACCTAGCATCTAGCTACAACACAGAGCAACACGGTAGGGAGTAACCATTCGCATGCGTTACACTTTTATGAGACAAAATGTATTTAGATGTGCGTGAAATTCTGAATGTTTCATGTGAGAGTTTGTAGTCACAGGTGATTGTCTTTATATGCGAGTGTAAAATATGTATATATGTGAAGATACCCCCCAAAAATATCGGACTCTTTTGTATTGCCAAAAGACGCTATGGCCTCTCCCCTCCATTCGGTGGGCGTATTGCTCTATGAGCTACAAACATTTGCCAAATAGAAGTTATGAAAGTTGTTTATGAAAATATTATGTATATTTCCATCTACAACTTTGTTTCATTAACTCATTTACATAGTTTCCAATTTTAAAATATAGTTACCTATCTAATCACACCGTAAAATGTTTGAAAAATAGCTACATCACATTTTATAATTAAAATATAAACAGTCTATAGAAATAAAAAAATATAAAGTAACAATTTGTATACTCCAAAACTGCGGATTGCAAAGTTTGAATACTTAGATTTGATTATTGACGAACGGTTTTCAATTTCCATTTAAAACTTGTGCATCAATTGTTTATGAAATTAAAACAACTAATAGTCGAATATTCAGTCTGTAAACCAATATAATCGTCTATAATAATTATAAAATATGTACGATATATCTAAAAATGTATGGTTCTAGTTTAACACAATTGTTTTTGGCACTTATATAATATTGAACGATTAAATTACATATACAACTGTTATTAAAAGTATAATATGAGGATGTACATCGAAAGCCTCTTAACATTTATTTAAAAAAGACGTCACAATTGTTATATTCCAACAACGATTGCTCTAAACTTGAATACACTTCATGGTATCATTATATAGGATATGACAGAGAGTGTTGATAAACGCGATTATAGTATTTTCTTAATTCATTTTACTCAAATATTTACAATTCAAATCTATTGAAATACTGGAATATTATATTGTACCTTGTAAACGATGAAGCCTCGTTACTATTATCAAAATGAATATTTCACATATGTTAAGAATATCACGCATTTATGTATCTTATATTTTGTTACATCATAGACACAGTATTAAATGATGGAATTAAATTACTAATAGACTCACGTTGGCCATTTAGAAATATACAATTTAAAAGTTTTTCTTTCAGCTATTCTCTGATAGTTTTTGTTTTTTTTTTAAATCTTTTTTTAAAGAGCTTAGCCACAATTATGTCTATGTAGCTCTTTAGTTATTCTTTTTACACGTATGAAATTACCACCAAAATGACTCTACTCTGCTCGATGAAAAGTATGAACAGGAGAGTAGCGGTCACTATACTTACTGCGAATAACTTATTTTAAGAAAGTGTTAGGAATTAGTGCAAAAAATATATCTATATATATATATCTAGTCAATGACTGTATGTCATTTCATCAGTTTTGTCCTCGCAATTCACACTAATACTTTGTCTATGATATTATTTATGAAACTTGCATCGTAGCAATGGAAGGGCGTAATTTTTAATATGTTTTCAGTAAAATAATCCAACAAAACCGGGTATTTAACCGAAGGAAAACGTACTAAGACCTAAAATATACTTTATTTAAGTCACATTGGCAAATCCTGAAAACAATTCCTTAAATTACTTACTTTGATATCATATGTAATAACTTTCCTTCGTGAGATTTCATTTACAACAGAATTATTTCGAAAATAATCGAAATATATCACATACTTGAATTTCCAATACATATTAAAATCCATTCTAAATTATAGGCTCAATACATACTCAAATACTAAATAATATACTATTTACATTATATCGAGAATATTTACATGGTATACGGGTATATTGATTTGTAATACTATATGTTACAATACATTTTATTTAACTATATAACTGATATATATGGTCAATCGATATAGCCCAATGGCGGTACATTTATCAAAGCTAATTTCACCGTTATAAAAAAATCTATTATTTATATTATATATTGTACATACATATACATATAGGTAACGTGTATGTAAACGTTTCTTTACATTTAGATCACTGATGTCCATTTATTATATAAAAAGCACTAGAAATTCAAATAGAAAATTAACATAAATTAAGAAAGATGTAACGCAACACAATTTTGGTGTAAACGTTTCTACGTATTTATGATATGTCCAAAGTTTATTTTTTTTTTTATGAAAACAGACATTGTTGATGTGATCCCATCTAGATAAGAATTGTTCTCAGACTATATATTTCGCAGTAGACCGTTTTAGATATTATAAATAATAAATAAAATAATAATAATAAAAATAAGTAACGGTCGATTAGCCAGGACGGCGGAAAAGCAAACACGTTATTGTAGCATTAGCTCACAATACTCTCCAATGCAAACCAAGTAGAACGTCTTGAATATGAATTATTTAAACACCATCAGCAACCCCCCACGAGAGGGTTCGGGCAACGCTCTCTCATCGGTGCTGCCCTGTGGAATTCGTCACCAGACTAGCAATTCCCCCACTGGCAAACATCGCTTCACGCGGTTCAAAAGGAGAGATTCAGGACAAATTAGCCGGTACTCGCACACACGATATAAAACACATAAATACAATAAATCATAAATCAAATAATTGAAAACTATTATGACTCAGGAGTGACCCGCATCATAATCAAGAGTTATCTGAATAGAAAACTGTCCCCTGTTTCCAATGGCGACGCTTTATATAGATTTCATCCTTTGCAATACTTTTATTATTCGGATACCCTCATTCAGACTCACAGACAGACAGACAGAAACTCCCTTGGGCTGTTATCCACCAGGGTTTGGCAATGAATCGGAATTGAACCGTGAAAATCCACACAGTATGTAACTTTGCGCCTGAAATAGGAAGGATTTGGAAACACTCTTACTAAGATCGCCGCCATATTAGGTACAAACTTGGGACCTTTAACAAGATACGCCACACGTAGTGTTTGATAAGAAATATTATATCGTAACTGTGCATAGTTTCTCTTGATCTTGACATCAGCTCTTTGTTTATAATACTTCCATCAAACTATATGTGTCCATAAAAGTAGCGTAGAGATAAACTGCCCTAAACAAAAAGGGTTGCACAGTCTTAAATGCTCATGCAATAAGTATTTTTAGCAAATGTTAATAAATAAGTACTTTTATTTCCCGTAATTCTTGTATAAATTGAGAGAATAGCCGCTATTGGTTCAAGCGTTAAAACAAGGCATTCAAAGAGTAACTTATCAATTTAGACTTAGAATTCCTTGCTTATGATTCATTCATAGTTCTACGAAACAATTCATAACTACATATATATTAACAACTCGACTGTACGCAGACAAGATTATGAGTGCATGTGTAGTGTACGGACATAAGTCACACACACAAGGAAGATACGCCGTGTGTTGACCTCCCCCCGCACCCCTGTACGTCCCCTGCTCGTCGACACACACGATGTTACCGTCTGTCTGCCATTTAAGGTGATATTGTGGAGAGACTTGAGGGAGGTCTATGTTTAGCAGTGGACGTCCTTCAGTTGAGATAATATGCGCGTTGATAGATTAATTGATCAATTGTGATCGATGCTTACATAGAGATTGAACGACAACGTACGCGTGTGTGCACGTACAGATACAAGCGTACGCACAATATTCCGCACGCGAGACGACGATCGTGTCACGGCGTATTGCAACATTAGCGAGTATCGCTTACATCACTTAATGCATCAGTATTACTGTGCAGAGATTGCAATATATCCCTTCGGAGTATGTTGAATGACCAATCTCGTCGAAATACATTATTTAATTTGAGTTTGAGAATGGATGAATAAAAAATGTATAATCTCTAATCTTATGTATTTAAGTATCAATCTTTAATCACAAGTATTACATAATCAGTTCATTTTAGAAGAATTTGGAATCACTTTCATTTTGGCCTAGTTCTGATTGTTGACAAAATATATAAAACAATAAAAATCAGCACGATATTTTCTTTTCGAATCACAAGTTAGCTCTAAATATTTGTAAAAAAAATTAAAACATCATAGTGCCTCTTCTTTACGGGAAGTTAACATCCTAAAGCTTTCTGTGACATGTAATCTATAAATAAACGCTTTCATTACAATCGTTAATGACGTTAATGCAATATCTTAATTGTCTTTGAACCTAGGCGCCTTATTGTAATTCAAATTAAATTGAGATAAAAATATTTCTAGACTCTTTGCCCATCCAAAGCCACATAACATTAGATATCATTAATCAGTTACGAGTGTATTAGTGAGTTTTGCACATATCTTCATTTGCTTTCATTTAATTAGCTTTGGTTTGAACCTTGTAGAGTGAAGAAAGAATGCACATATTATAATACTTTCGTAAGTATTGTGTAAGTTAATTTTGATAAGAAGACGTCATATTACGTAGTATAAATTAACTAAAACTTGCAGATATAGAACTTATAAAGTAGCATAGGTTTAAAGACAATTCCGCCAAATATTTTATTAATATAAACAATGACAACACAGTAGTAAGGTGTCAAAATCTATTATATACAAGGGCTAGGGTTGTCTATAAAGTTGGCATCTACGTCTGCTGATCTCCGCAGCACGCCGTGCAGTCGAGGCAGCCCTGCGGCGGACCGCCTCGGGACCGCTATCTTTTCCCGCGAAACCCTGACAACTGCTCCTACAAAAAAAATAGTCAGCAAATGAAAATAGTATTAAAGAATAGTTTCATAGTGATCTTTCCTGACTGTAAAGCCAAAGGTATTAGGTTCAATTTTCACTCGAAAAATATAATAAGATTACTTGATTGTTTCGTATTTGGCAGCGTTTTTAGCGTCAGGGTTATGTAATTAATCACATTTACTTAAATTTATAAGGATCTTAATATGGTATGGACCTTGGCAAATGTAATAATGTTCATGGTGTTACGGGTTCTGTCCCGTCTGGGATCAGATGACACTGTGAGAAGTGTCTCAATGAAAAAAAAAGACAAAGTATATATTTTTATTGCTTATTTGGAGTACCTACACGTGCGCTCGTTGCACGTCGTTGTTATTCCTATTTAGTACAGTACATGTATGTAAATAAGGAGTGTTCGTTTTTGCTAGAAAAAACTTGCACAATTTTTCTCTAAACCGCCCTTACTGCCCTCTCGATCACCCCGGCAGTATAGCAGACCAGAAACATCTTATATAAGATGTTAAGACATATGTATTTAGTATTTTTAACCACAATTGCTTCATGCACCCTGTTCAATATATTTTCATGTACATTACACGTTGACTTCTCGACGACTATAGGTAGGAACTAAATCATACAGTACCTGCAATATACGTATGGCCTCCAACAATTCCTGCTTATCAGCCAACAGCGTGGCCGCTTCTTGTTGCGCTGCGTGAGCACATTGACGAAGTACTGATGCCTCCTCCACTTTTCTGTAAGATATATTTCTTGTGTAAATCGTAGTATTCACTTCCATTATCATTAAGTAAGTGTACAAACTTGCCAAAAGTACCTACCCCGGTCATTATTCTTTCTTTTTGTTAAATGTTATAACTCTTTAATTTATGCTAAACTATATCTACAAGTCTAAAAAAAGTATAACAAAGTTACATAATAATAAACTTTAAATATCCCATAATTCACACTCTCTTCCTCTCCGTACGCAAAATTTATAATTAAACGATTAAAAAGAATGGGCTAAGAGATGAATTTATGAAATAATATAATAAATAAACGAAGTAAATTAATTTAAACATTTAATTATTTTCAGTTTTTGAATGAATCTCATAAAATACGCTAGAGAACAGGTGCCTTGAGGCTTTATAGTGAGAATACCTTTAAAAGATACTTAATTTTACAACTAACTGTGACCTTTAGTCTTAGAAACGTTGTGATTTTAACAGATATATATCACAATAACTCACTGTCCGCAATACCAAAACTGTCGAACCCCTCTTGAAGATATTATTTGATTTGAACGCATTAATTAGAAATCTCTCAAAAGAGGAAGATTCTGGTATTATAAAATTTAAAACATAACTTACGCTCTAAGTTCTCTATTATCTTCTGCTATCCTCGATAACGTGACTAGTCTTTTCCTTAACTCTTCATTTTCTCTATTCAGCCTTTCAATTTTCTCTTTGGCTTCATCTAACTCCGGCATTGGTTGCGGAGTTGCCGGTGACGCTACGGTTGACGGAGTTGACACTGGGGGACCGAGTCGGACAACTCCGGCGGTGTCGCGGGTCATTCGGAGCGTGGTCAAGTCCACGTCCAGAGGTTGTGGCGGGGGTGAGGATATTGAACGAGTGGGACGGTCTTCTATTAAGTGGAGTTTCACGTTCTCTATTAGTACCTTAAAAAATTATGTTAAATCTTATATATAAAAATCAATCGCTGTTCGTTTGTCTAGCTAAAACTTGAGAACGGGTGGGTCGATTTTGATATGTTTGTCGTAGTCCAGAGAAGGTTTAAACGGTGAAAATATTAAAATAACTTGAAAATCAAAATGTCACGTGTACGAAGCAGCGGACACAGCTAGTAATTGGGTGTATTGTTAAGTTGCAATTAAAGGTGTATAAGAAATTTATTAAGTAAAATAAAACAGTCATCATAATATGTAAAAATGATATATTCGTAATAAGCAATGCAAAATAAATGATAGCAGAAAATGCTATTTTATCTAACTTAAAGCAATCTTTCGGCCATTAACTTCGTTCACAAAATTGCATGCTGCAATCAATCATTATTATAACAAATCAATATTCAGTTTTATTAGGTTAAAGGAAAAAAAACAGTATTTGTTTTCTGTTTTACAATAATTATACATTTCTGCAACACGCTGTATAACAAAGAAAAAATATGAAATCAATCGCTTACCTCTAAAGGCATAGGTGGCGCCACAACCTCGTCCTCAATGAGCTCAGCGAGTGCCAGGGCAGTGCTCATATTGAGAGCTATAGATAGATCCCGTACCCGAGCCTCTAGCAATTCCTCAAATGGCGCTAATCCTGAGACTTCTCCCTGCAGATATTGTAATGATACAAGTTTAAAAGAAACTTTAGATATATTTTTTTTGTAAAACATACATATTTCTATCTATAATATGACTGCCTCGTTGATCTCGCGGTTGGCATGTGCGACTGCTGATAATGAGGTCTCGGGTTCGATTCCCGGGTCGGACCACATGTTCGTATGATCTACAAATATTTGTTACGGAGTTTGGGTGTTTTCAATGTATAATATGTATGTATTTACAAAAAAAAAGTATAATATGTATTTGTATCAGTTGTCTAGTACCAATTACACAAGCTCAGCTTAGCTTGGGACTGGATGGCGTTGTGTGTTAGATGTCGGAAATATTTATTTACTTAAAAAAAATATGTATGTATTTACAAAAAAAAGTATATATATGTATTTGTATCAGTTGTCTAGTACCCATAACACAAGCTCTGTGTCCGAAATATTCATTTATTTAAATGAAACCATTGGTTAACTATGGAAACTAAATATAAATTTATATAAATGTATTTCGATAGTAACCATCTTCCAAGTCTTTTCCCCAAATAGGTCGGGATTGGTATCAGTTTACAATGACACGGCTGAACTTATATTGTTTATGTGGAGCTATTGTTATCAGGCCACACGAGGTTAAGACCATACGGAACCTCGTGGTGGTAACAAATTAAGATGTGTCAAGAAAGGTCACCTACCTATAGACTGGCCTCACTAGAATTGCTTAACTATGCGATGTGCTAACCTATTCAGTTACCACTTAATTACAAATTTTTCATAATTAGTATTTTTGATAATACAAAATAAATTGCGGTGACTTGACAGGTCTTGAGTAACTAGCAGGCTTTAGCAAGCCTTCTCAGGATTTTTTCGCACAAGGAACGGCATCGTTAACTTGCTTATTACACAGGCTTATTAACAATCTACCCTCCAAAGATACCAAAAATAAAAAACACACAAGTAAGTAAATAAAAAAAATTGGTTGCCTGTAAAGTCGGTATACGGGCGAAAGTTTTACGTGACAACGACTTTGAGTGGTAAAATAATTTTAATGTGAATATTCATTCGTATAGTAGGAAGAAGGATGAAATAATAGTCGCTCTGTCTCTCTCGCTCTTAGGCGGGCTAACTGTGCTCGAGTGGAAGGGACGCGTGCCTTTCACTTTTTATGTCTGTCTCTCTCGCTCTTAGGCGGGCTAACCATGCCCGAGTGGAAGGTACGCGTGCCTCTCACTCGCTCTCATTGTGAGCGCATAACGTGAGCGGAGCGTAACGCAGTTTCTTGAAGTGTCACCCGGCAAACCAATTTATAAGACGTTGTCACGTCAAAAGTAAAGCATAGTCCTTCTTAAAAGGCCGACAACGCACTTGTGACGCCTCAGATGTTGAGGGTGTCCATGGGCGGCGGTAATCGCTTACCATCAGGCGATACGTCTGCTCGTTTGCCCCAATTTTATAAAAAAAGAAACCCTTTAATTTAATTTATAAGTTAAAGAACTGACCTTTTCATCAGGTTTCCTTGGCAGCTGAGTCCTCATAAGTCTCGCGGCAACGTTAGGAGTCGCCCGAGTAGTCAACTCATCGCTCTCGAACACCGGCTCGGACCATGCACGCGCCCGCATCGAGAACTTATTCTGTGTTCAGACATTAAAGTTACAGGAGGAAAAGGGGAATGAGCTTGGACACAGGGGGTTTGTGTAGCCGGTACTGCCGAACGAAAATTGTCTTAAATAGTAAAAAAAAATACAATGTAATTGTATAGTACGCCAAAAGTTCCTTTCCAAAGAAAGTTCTATGTCCAGTGGGCTATTAAAAGGTGTTGACGTAATGTTTTAATACAATATTGTATAGTGACAAGTTTAGTGACTAATTAATACCGAGGTTGGTTCACGTCGTTTAAGTTTGTGATGTTTAAAGTGTGGTATAATATTTGACGGAAAAATGCAATTGCGATTCTAATTGCCCGTCTATTATAATAATAAACAATAATTTATGGACATACACATACGTTGGTACACATATGAGTTAGGAGAGACATTTGTTACAGGAGACATTAGCAAAGGAACGTTGTGATCCGACAGAACCCCGTCCTCTTTTATAACATCTGCGCGAGGGACACCCAAGAAGATCTTTCACCTCGTTAACATAAAAAATTGTGTTGTAGTGTCAGAAATGCAAAGATTCATTTTCGTTACTAAAAGGGCGCTAAGAGAGATATCTAAAGAAGTAAGTATCTATGTCTTACGTATATAATTTTATTTCAATATTATTAATTATTTTAATATTATTATGTTGTCCGTTCGGAAGTAAAGGCATAGACAGAAGGTTACACATCACAACAACAAACACTTCACCAACGTATCACTAGTGCGGGATGAAGATGAAGGGATGTGCTTCATGCGACAATATGCATGCGACATTTAAATTCATGCAAACAGCAAAAAAAAATTTGTTTGTTGGCATATATAAAATAACATTAAGACTAATTCTCAGTGTTAATAAACGTGTAAGTACTATAATTTTATATTGATTGAATTCATTTTGAATTTTGTTTTTAATATTCATGACAAATAATTTGGCAACACCTTGATATGTCACTAGTTTCCATTTATAAACAAATAAATCATTAGTAAGATTGTGGTAGTTCCTAATACATACGACTTTTTATTAAACTTCTTCTGCATAAATGTTATTACCCTTTCTGTGTTACTTTCAACTTTAAACTTACAGCCTTAAAGTTGAAAATAACACAGAACTGCTGCTTAAAGTTAAATAACATTTGTGAATAGAGACTATAATAAATCATAAATCAATCGTAGGTTTGTAAGAGTTCTCAAAATAAACTTTTTGAGTTATGTTTTGAACCTTAAAGCGATATATTATAAGCATGCAACACATAATGGTAATTTTAAGCTGTTAAGCTCAGCATCACTAGGATATGTTGATTGTACACACGCATGTATGTTTGCAGCGAAATGCATACTACCTTTTCCTTTAGATGGCGACACTGTGAATAAAATGGCAGACGTGTAACAGATAGCAATGAAGCGGTTATAAAGATGTTTCTTGTCACTTTGTGTTCATCATATTTGCAAAAATAATCGTTTGGGAACATTTTAAATTTATTCAGCCATAAAGGATTAAGATAATTGTTTTTATTTGTTCTTTTAAATGTCAGATATGAGAGAGATATAGTGAGCCTGTTTACTTAAATCTCTGTATAGTATTCAAAACTTTTAAGTAAATTACTTTTAGTGATAATTAAAAGCATGAAAATAGCTATTCCGCGCAACCTATTAAAACAAAGTTGGCTTTTAATATTCTATGCGTGAAAATTCTTTCTAGAAACTTGTTTAGCATATCCACATTATTTCATATTTTAAACATGAATTCTAAGTACGCAGAATAAAAAATTGATCAGGTCCGGTAATCTTTGGACGAAGAAGACAGTGACAGAAACATCTTTAATCTCACTCACTCTTACACAGACAAACCCCCTTGGCTACGACACATAACCTCTACAACTATGGGCACTCAACATAATGATACCACTACATTGTGTCAAATGATCCATAGACCGTGATCTACAAGATCTATGTTAAATACCTTGAGACGGTTCTTTCGTTTCACGATAGCCGAGCGGGCGGGAATTGCCATAGAGGAAAAAACACACATAGACACATAGTTAGAGATAAAACGGATGCATTCCAATTTTGGGAAGGCTTAAAGCGAGTGATTATTAACAAATCGATGACAAAAAGCCACACAGTAATGAAATTCACAATCAAATGATAGTAAAATTATCTACAAACACGAAAATAATTATTTTTAAACAATCATTCGGTGTATAATCAGTCGCTCGTAGGCCCGACGCCCGTTTCAACGTTATTTCAGTAATACAGCGATACACCTTACTGGGCACAATATACGATGGTTATGGTATGATACGATCATGCACGCCGTTATTTTATGGCGGTAACACACAGACTACATTCGACATTTTAACTACAAATGTTTTATTACAGACAATTAAAGTCTAAGTCTATGGAAAAAGAGTTGTTTTTTAATCTTTCGGCATAAAACATATTGCTCTTGGTCAGGATTGTGTATGTAAATGTGTAATTCAATGCGAAATTGGATTAGAGGCGTCGTGTTAGAAAATTATTTTTGTGATTAATACGAAAAAATAAACTGGCAGTACAGGAACATTATATTCAAAGTTTTGAGTGACGCTGATACACACTATAATACTAAGTACTCACATACGGTTTTACTCGATCGAGTAAAAAAACATCGCACTTTCACATATTCAGCATTAATCTATTTAGTGACGCATTTTTTGGCTCGCCGTTAAGTATTCATCGAACCGTTCGAGCCAAAAGATGTCTGTTCAACAAAGAAGGCGGTGGCTACATTTAGATAGTCTAGCATTGTCATACCTTGTAATCTGATAAGTACACTCTAATTATAAAAAGTTAAAGGTTGTTTAAAATAAGAAGTAATGTTTTTCATAGTGTTTTTTTTTCTGTCTTTAAAATGTTATTAGGCGAAAGTAGTGGGTCTGAAAAAAGACAAGCAGTCTGTCTGTTACCGCCGATTATATTTGAGGTTCAAGATCAATTCCAACTTAGTTTATGAAATCGGTTCAATTAAATACTATTGAATGATGGAATTGGCTTGGAGACTGAGACTGGATAATGTCATTTAAATGTTAGGTTGATAAATATACACAGAAAACGATAAGAGCGAAGAGAGATAGCGAATATTTTAATTAAAATTATTTTAATTTAGCATATTTTAGGCAATTTATAAAGTGTTTCTTTAATGTTGTAAATAGTTAGTTTTATATGAATATAATTTTGAAATATATTATTCTGACACAAGTGTAGGTAAAATGTTTTCGTATACAAGTAATATTGTATATTTTATAAGCGTTTTCTTTCTTTTGTCAAGTGTTTACAAAAACAATATGAGTGTTCTATTAGTCAATCTAGCTGTCTGAGAATTCTGCTTAGTCCAGCTAGAAGGCGTTGTGTGCCAGAGGTATGTCCAACAATTTTCAAAATAGTTTTTATTTTATACAGTAAAAATTGCTTTGAAAAAATGCCATAGAGCTGTGAAAACAAAACTAAAGTTTGTGGTGTTGACAGTAGAGTTGTTTTTTATTATTGTCAACAAAGTGAGATTTTTTTACGTAGATTATATCGTAAATATAAATACGTTGAGTTGTGAATTCTCTTTGTTTCGAATTCATTTGTAAAATAAACTACAACATTTTAATGACATTATCTCGCCCTCTTTAACTATTGTATAAAATGAAGGTCATAAATTAAAAATAAATAGGACTGTTTTAATGGGACATGCTTCGTATTATTACCAAACACTGTTTACTATAGTAAGTAACAATTATTGTGTTCAATAAACACTGATTATTTAAATTATTATTAAAAAAAATAGTACTTTCTTGTAGATCTATGTTTTAATGGAGTTATTAAATAAGATTTATGGGTGTAAATAAACTGTCTCAAAAAAGTGAATGTGTATGGAATTGTTAAGTCGAAAGATTGCATTGAAAAATAAAATAAATACACCAAGTTAGTTTTATAATATAAAGCTATTTTTCAGTACAATCCAAATGTTTTATTGTCATTTGCAACTGTTCTATGCAAATCTCACTTTATAAATATACAATCAATTGACTTGATACATATTTAAACTTTTTCAAGTCTAAAACGATTTAAATGCATAGCCAAAGGACTTTGAACTCTATTTTTATAAACTTAAGGTTGAAGTAGATTCTAAACTCTAACAGTATCCACTTAGGTTTAATTAGATTTTTGATGTCTTTCGCTCAGAACAGTTTCAAACAACATTCATTTTCCAACAGTGAATCAACATTAACACATACCTGGAATTCGTCCCAAGGAATTGCAGAACATTCATCGCTTTTTAGATCGTCAGCGGCTAATCTTAAAGCGGAATTGCTTCCCACACTTTGATGTACTATGTGAATGTTGTTTAGTCTCCATGTGCTTGTTGATATCTTGAGTTGCGAGAAATTAAGAATAAGATGGTTAAAGTAATTTTATAAAACGAAAATAATCCAACGATGTGAAGAGCATAAACTAAAAAAATATCTTATACACAAAAAAGTAAGTTATTGTCTATATTGATCATTATAGAGCAGCGTTAAAGAAGGAACTTCATGAATTAACTTTGTAATAAGTAGACAGCCCATGTTACTTATACATAGACTGTAAAAAAGACAAAATTATACTACCTAAAAACATTAATTTACTAAAGGATTATCAAGTGTAAAGTTATACATCCTTCTTTTACTTCTACATTCTAGAGTATATTAGTGACAGAGTACAAATCAGAAATATACCACATCTCGTCTTCTACACGAACTAGTAACTGAATGATCGCTGGGCGAGGAAGACCTTTCTACAACTTCAGCTGCTACCTCCACGCCGCTTGAGACGCGGCCGTGTTCGAACTCTCTGTAATAAGACATAGTTATTACCATAATCATTGGTCTTTAGTACTTCACAAAATATTTATAAAATAAATATTTTCGGACATCTAACACACAACGCCATATAGTCCCAAACTAAGCAGAGCTTGTATTATGGGTACTAGACAACTGATATAAATACTTATATACTTTTTTTTTTTTGTAAATACATAAGAAACAAATATTTGCATATCATACAAACATTTGTTCCGACCCGGGAATCGAACCCGAGACCTCAAGAACAGCAGTCGCGTACGCTACCACTGCGCCACCGAGGCAGTGCAGTCACTGCTGAACATATGCTGACCAGACAAGTTGGTGAACCAAAAATAAGGAAATCTTTTTGCGACGCCTTGCGTAGTTTCCTACCTGGGATAAAAACACTCCGTATTTTTAACCCATCACCACTAGGACACGGATAAAACGTTGTTACGTGTTAGGGTTCGATGTATTTGAGAAATAAACCTTCTGACGTGAGACTAAAAACACTCTTAAAATTACAATACCACTTAGAATAACATTCCTCAATTGTTGTCGAGGTCACTAATTTTATCACTCCAATATTTATCGCACTGTAGCTCAAACTGAATTGAATAACTATAGAAATATATTCGACGCGACAGCAAGTGGAACGTTCTAGTCGATACCGCGACGACGTAACACCGATAAAATATCTCTAACATGACGTTGCCCCGAAATATAAGCACGACAATTAATCCATATTCGATTTTATGATTATTTGTGTAAGGTTCATTATTCTGTGCCTCAAGAAATCAACAGGAACTTTCCGATATTTAGACGTCTCGAGCGTTGTTCTGGAATCACCTATTCTGCGTAACAATATATAATAAATAAATCTATAAAAGCAGTAAAATGTGTACTAAAAATCAGGCTGCATTATAACCTGTTAATGTAACATTGTTGTGATTAAGGCTAACTTATTTCCTTTAAATTCAGAAAGTTCACCAATTATGGTGTATTATAATATAGTTTAAAACCCTGACCTGAATGCCATATCTGCATCATCAGGCGATTCAGCTGCGAGACCCACCACCACGTATCTGTCGCTGTCGGAACTGGCCGTTGAGGCCGCGTCACTGCGAGTGTCGTCGCGGGTCAGAGCACTGTCTATAGACGTGACCAGTGACGTGAATCCGCGACGCATTGAAGAGAATCCTATCAAAGAAGAATAGTGTTAATTGTAAATTCTTCTCGACCTAAGATTTTCTGTAATACCCGAGAACGAGCTAACTTCATCTGTTGGATATAGTTACATAGGCATTTCCTTAGAAAAATTGTATTTGTTTCCAGTTTTCCTTTCTGTTGCAGCGCTATTTATTGTGTATTAAGCTTTACAAAGCTTTATAATACGATACAGCTGTTTTGTGCTATTTGTTGGGTCGATTGAACTACGCGCGAATTTAATGTTTGAGATAATTATTCCCCTTTAAAAGTTCCAAAAGAGTCAGTGACAGTATATGTTTATATGTATTGAACATACATTAGATTTTTTTTATTTTATTGTCTATTTATCACGTACCTCCAAAACTAAGTCCAGGACTGGGCGGGGGCGGTTCCTCAATAGGTATGGATTGATACACATCGATCGAAGTGGTTGCTAACACTCCACTGTCGCGATCCAACATCGAAGGAGCCATGGTAGCTTCGGAACCTACTGGAAGTGAGGGAAGTGGTTATTGTTAACATGCATTCAATATGTTGTATTTAAAAAGAAACATCACACATTTGACACACGGCCATCTGATCCTAAATTAAGTAGAGTATTTATTATGGTAATTGGATGATTTTTATGATTTTTTCCTACGCGGGAATCGAATCTACGATCTCTGGCTTAGTCATGATCTCTAATCAATCGACTAACAGGGCCATACAGTTTAAATATTTGTTAGTAAAAGTGAGATGTGAAGTAAATTGTGAATTTAAAAAGCTTTTTTTGGAATGCCTCGAGACGAATCAAACGAGTCCAAACTCGATGATGTTGCGACGTTTCTTTACAGAGTTCCTATGGCCACCTTCTAGCTCCAGCATCAGATCAGCTCCATGTTATTATAGTATTGTATTGTCACGGTGTATACATACGCTTACAAAATTTAGCAAAATCGCAAGATATCTGCTTCAAAATTGAGTTGCAAGATTCCACCCGAATATACAAGCATACATACATTGCAAGTTAATAAAAAGCTTGTAAAAACATTATCATTTCTTATTTGTACAGAGCATCTCGTTAATTTGTAATAATCATCATCATATGACTTCACGGATGGCGTGGTGCTTAAAGCGGTCGACACGCAGTTTTCTATGAGACATGTGTTTAAACACTACATGGGACAACGATTGGTGTAATCCATGGATATTGTTCTGAGTTTGTGCGTCCTTTGTATTCTTATTATTTATGTATTTAATCTGTAACTTTGTAAATATCACTTGAAAAAACGCGTAATTTTTTTGTCATAACTGCTCTGGATGGATTAAAATATAAACAAATATAAATTCTATCATCTTGGGCTTTAAAATTATTTTCTAATAACCACAAACCCCGAAACTTACTGCAGTTGTCTTCTAGTGGTGTTGACGCTTCTAATGTAGATACGGCTTGATGTTCTGTACACCCCGAAAGAGAAGGCAGGAAGAACCAAGAAAGGAGGGAAATAAATAAAATATATAAGAAATACAAATATTTATATAACATGCTATTATTAAAATATTAGGTTTAGTAATATTAGGTCTGGACTGATCCATTGGTGGTGGTGGCATATCATCTTTTAGAAATTTTGATATAATTATGTTTTGTTATTTTAATAACATGATATAACTAAAGATATGCACCGTGCTGAATTAATAAAATGTTTCTGCATATAAGGTATATGATTAGTATTATTATGTAGTATGACGATGTTTAGTATTATTAAAATAACACCTCCATGCTATTTGACAATACATCGCAGTTTATTAGAATTTGTAAGGAAAGGCAGTCCCCATTTCATGTCATCCACATTTAGTTTTTATTTATCATTAATTTTATCACGACGAAGACTTAAGATTTAAAGACTATAAATACTTAAGATTGGCAGAAATAGCTGATCCGACTGGTTACCATCTCATCGTAAAAAGAAGAATTTAGTAAGGACTAATCAATTTAAATATATGAATGAACTCACTTTAGATGGACATGCAGAATAAAACTCAACATTAGTTCAGAATAAGTACAAAAAAGGGCATAAGTAGAATCTTATTAGGTTCGAAACTAAAAAAAAAGAAAATATTCTCGAAAAGGGTGTTCTATGCTAAATACATTCGCTTAAACTGTACAAAAAGTTATATCGTATGTATAAAACATAATGTTAACATAAGTAACTTTTTATAGCCTTTTTTAGTTTAAACATAATATTGCAGTAATTACTAATAATAAGTGTAAATACATTTATTTTGTACAACTTTGCAGTTTCCTCATTCCATCCACTACATAATATAAACTATTATATGTAGACAAATCAGCTACATAAGTACTTCATCTAGTGTTAAAATCCTATTCGTACCTATAGGTTATTTAAAATAGAAAGTCTTACCCATTTTTAAGTCTTGTAAGCTCGACGAGTCTAGAGGTACACTGTCTAGATCTCTGGAAGACTCTTGTCCAGGACAAGTAGATGGAAGCACGAAAGTCAGTTCAACAGCTGGTACAACTACGCCTACTACGATTGATCTGTTGAACATAATAATAAGTTATTTAAAAGTGTTACCTTTTATGACACACTTTTTAAGCATAATAATCTAAAATCAAGCATAATATAACAACCTGTACAAGTAATATCTTTCGACATCTAATACACAACGCCACTTACTTTTAAACTAAGCACAGCTTATGCTAGATGGACAGTATACTCTTTTTTTCCTTTTTTACATACAACTCGGAAACAAATAGGTATTTGCAGATCACGCAAACATTTGATCCAAGCTGGGAATCGAACCCGAGACCTCAGCACAATATCAGCACATGTTACCACTTCCAAACAAGGCAGTTAACATGTGTTTTGAGCAAAAATCAATCTGACACTTCCAAAACTACCCTATTATAAATGTGTTGATCAAAATTTGCAACTTGCAAATAGCCCTAATCATGGGGAATGATGTATGGACCATATAAATATACAAAGGTTTCTTAGTTTCTCACCCATCTTCAGCATCCGGTTGTCGATCAGCGTCATGTGCCAACCATGCTGTCATCTCGGAGATTCGTTCCAACTGTCGCATGAGGAACAGCATCTGGTAATGGTTGAGCTGGAGTCCAGCCAATCCGCAAGTTCGAGCCACTATCCAGATACGCGACATATCGTCATCAAAACATATCTGTAAATAATCAGCCCAGATTCAAATAAGTACTTAAAGCCTCTATTCTAAAAAAAACTTTCAATTATCAGGGAGTGAGAATCCCGTGGCGACTTCCACATACAACGCTAAATAGAAACACACTACAGCGCCATCTACCGAAGATACGTCGAATTACGGAGTAACGAAGCAAACAAAGAAACTACCATCTTGAATCGCGCAATAGAAGTTCTCGCGCCAATTATCATACATACAACATCCCAACCAACCGTTGGGCAGTGGCCCGTTAGGCATGATCATCTCGCCTGGTCGGAGGATTCTCCCTTTGTGTTGGAGGGACATGACATTCGTTCCTCCGCAATGCCATAACAAATATTGGATGTAGCGGAGAGCACGTGAAGCCGTGGGCCCTGCGCCTGATCTCTCCAAGGTCGTGTCGGAAGACCGTCTCATCGGATTATGAGAGTAAGGGAACAGAGAGTGCACCTGTGTTTGCGCACACATTTGTGCACTATAAATCTACTGCCTAGTTGGCTTGTCTCTGCTGAGACTAGTCGCCATGGTCGAAATCGGCTAGGAAAACATCATCAATAGCTTTTAGGCTACAGTTGGTACCAATTTACTAATTATGTTTTTCTTATGACATAAGGGATTAAAGGCAGATGGGCCACATAAAGGAAAGTGACTGTTGTCACTCATGAGCGTCTGCAACTGATAGGACCCTACCACAGAATCAAGAAGAGGAAGGGTTTGTAACTTTTTCACTTTTTCATTGAAAAGCAACGAACGGATAGCTAAACCATGGTCTAAGTAAGGAATGCGTTCTAGTGTAGATTCTTGTAAATGATTGTCTTACCCAAGCGGTTAGAGGAGTAGCGTCCAGCAAAGGAGCAGGTTTGTAGTTGGTAGCCCTGGCGCCACAGAAATCAGCCCACAGAGGTTCGACGCGGGCGCACCACACGGCCCTATTCTCGCGCCACAACAGCTCGGGAGAGATGTCCGTACCACGGTCTATGTCGTCTAAATCTGTAAATTAGAAACTTAGTAAGCAAAAAGATGTAGAAAAAAAAATTCTCAAGTTGGAATGAAGTGAGAGTTGAGATTAGTCGCAATTCAAAAAAATATTTCCCTATTAATGTTTACTTCCTCCGAGCTTTTTCGTAAACCAGGTTGGGATATGTACTATGGGAGTGTACTATGAAACGGCAGAATTTCAATCTTTTAAGCAGTGTCCAGAAACCAGGTACCCGTAATGAGCGCTATAGATGTTAATGTGCTCTCTGAGACACGCTTGTACATCAAGATCAACAGCAGTGACCCGCACCGAGTTATGGCGCTCGGGAAGTCATAGGAAAAAAATAGATATATGACTAGTATTGCTTAATTTTGTACTGCGTTAATTTACTAGGTTATTGTTTACGGCAAGTAAAAAGTGAGACAGGAGTTACAGTGGTGGGCGTGTGGGCGGGATTAGTCCCATAAAAAAAGTAAAAAGTGAGAAGTACTCACTATCGGCGTGCAGTATGAACTGCTCGTGTATAGGGTCCATGTCCTCCAGCGTGCACGGGAACTGTCCGCGAGGCGGGGCGGAGCGGCGAAGAGCCGCCAAGATTGAAGCAAGATCCGCGCGGGTGCCCGCAGAATCTGACACACAAAAATAACCACTAATGCCACTTCATTAAGAACGCGGTTGTAATAAAAAAAAACAGAGCATACTCATCTTCATTTGTCACATAAATGTCTACTTGTCACACACTATGAGGTCGAAATACACGCATAATGATCTAAGATCCGGCTGCAGAATCGTTCGTACACACTCACCTCTACATTCATTTTTGAATAGGACAACACATTGGTAACAGGTTGCCAGCAAATATTTTAATTTAAACAATTCTAATTCATTTTCCTAAAACAATTTTGTGCATCTTGTTGTTCAATAAAATATCGTCCATTTACAGCAATGTATGTAGAAAATTTGAAAAGCCATGGATGCTGTTGCCTACTCGATCGATAAGATTCACCTGGCTGGTAAGCAATTGGCTTTTTTCTTTACATGTCCACTAAATCCATGGTAACCACTTTTACGTTTGTAGTTTACATTGATAGTTTTTTTGCAACTTGTGTTCAAATCGTTTGAACAGAGTTGTCGTTATTATTTAGCTGCAATTCGGAATATGTTAAACTTACTGGTTCTAGGCGATTCTCGAACGTTGGTAAGTGTCGCCCTTGCGGTACATATATGTAACTCTTTTGGTCGGTCTCGTTGCTGGGATATATGCTCTGTGCCAGCTTCCAACACGATCTGTAATATTCAATGAAAGAATAACAAAAAAGGTACGGATTCTACTCATGCTTTCCATCAGGCAGAGTAGAGTCATTTTGGTACCTTGAACATAAAAAAAATATACACATTACATTTATATCTTATTGAAAATGCCAATACTTTATTTAAATTATATTTTATGTGAAAAAATACTATTAATTAAAAAAAAAATACTTTCGCTATTTTTCAATAAAAAAAATTCTTTTCTTTTAGGTTTCATCTAAGTAGAACCGTAATTTATTGTTACAATACTGAACCCAGATATATTATGCTTTCAATTAATTCTTTTATCCTAGTTTTCCCCACATTAAATATTTAATAGGAGGGTACATTGATCCTTTCTTTTGAAAACTCTTTTATGATTTGGCATGACCAAGGAGGGCAAAAGCAAAAAAAAAGGTCGAATTTCGACCACTGCGCGACCATACATTTTCCAGAATGTAAACTTTTAAATATACTAATATTATAAACGCGAAAGTTTGTAAGCATGGATGGATGTATGTTACTCTTCCACGCAATAACTACTGAACGGATTAGGATAAAACTTTACAGTGATATAGCTTATACATCAGAATAACACATAGGCTACTATTTGCCGCGATAACCGACATACACGCGGGCGGAGTAGCAGTAATGGGCATAAAAACATACCTTAGGCATAATGGATTCCATTCTGACATCCATGTAAGGCGGTTGCGGCACATCCTCTTCGCTTAGTTCTTCTTGTTTCAATGCTCTAGCTACGTGAGGTAGGAAGGCTCCCAGCCACACTACGCTCTGGACATCCACTGATATCCGGACTGGGGATAGTTGCACGTAAAGTTTGGGAGCTGGCACTGTAACATGTAAAAATATCATAGTCATATTACCTATTAAAGAAAGTAATGTGCTTTATTAAAAGCGAAGTGCCTCTTTTTATTTTAAAATTAACAACTTTTAACTAAATGCATATGAAAGAATATACGGTAACTAAACAAAAAAAAAAATGTTCCGGGTAATCTCTGGTGGGCCGATTTTGACGAGAATTTTACTGGCAGCTAGGTAATAATCTTAGGAGTAACTAAGGCTACTTTTATTTTAGACTAGGTTATTATTAAGTTATATGAAATTGAAAATTAAATTACTTAATAATTATAATTTACAACCCAGTTAAAGCCTCGGCCAAACCTGAGCGTCTGCCGTGTGGCGGACGCTGCCCATACTTTCTTATGGCGCCGTGCACACCTACGCGACCACAAAGCGGACTGCAGCGTCCACAAAGCAGGACGCACGCGTCTAGGGGTCAGACGTGTGTATGTGCAGGAAAGTTACCTACGTAATTGTTAAGTAATTCGTTCCACGATGACTACGAGTACAACAGTATTTTAATAATACAAACAGACACTCCAATTTTATTAATTTGCATAATATATGCACTGTGTATACATACATATGGATTTATTTGTGTGGATAATATTTTTTACAATAGTCTGTCTGTCCGTTTGTTCCAGATGGATCGATTTTAGCGGGACTTTCACTGAAAGGTAGCTGATGATATAAGGAGTAACTTAGGCTACTTTTTTTAAACTAGCTTCGCCCCGCGGTACGACAACAACTACGGCTAACACCGCGGAACCCAGCTAGTACCAGATAAAGACGCGCTGTTTTGTGACTGTTCACTAGCAAATGAAGTTCGCGGTTCGCGTCGCAGTCGCGCAGGTGTGCACGATAAGTTATTCCCGCGTCATAAGAATCAACTTTTTCAGTTTATTATTTTATGTTTATTTAATTTAATGTTATTTTTGAAGACAATAGACTAATTGATACTACAATACGTTTAAGAGCAATATGAGCGTTTAATATGCTTCATACATGTAAGTGTGATATGAGAACGATTTTCTAAAATGTCATGTACTCACCAGGAAAGCATATATCTCCCGGATAGTAAAAAAACGTAAGTTCCGCATGCAAAAGGCCAGCATCACCCGGAAGAGTTGCTTTCTCAGCGCTTACAAGAGGCCGAGGGGCTTCCCGTGCCTTGGACCCTGTCGATACCTAAAACACATTAGTTTTTCATTTGCTTTTGAGATTTTTATTGACGCCTGACGCCGATCCTCTTTGGGAATGTAAATATTTAAAATTTCTTAGAGAAAATTCTAACCAGCGTGTTGTTTATCTTTATTTACCTTGTATACAGTGAAGTCATCTATTCTAAGTACCAGACATGTGGTCATCAATTTGCCCAGATGCTGGAGTATCCGTGTTCTCGTCGGCGATGCTGTAAATAATAAATTAGTTTACTAGCCAGTTAAACAAATGTTTTAATAATTAATAGTAGCGATATTTAGAACGATATGGGCACGACATAGGCATCTCCCCATGTAGTTCATGACTAGAAACCTTCAGACGACTAGAAAAGTTATGTGCGAAGTACACATAACGTCAAAGAATGAACGAAAGAAATGAATTGCCCTTTCGAATAGTTTTCACTCATCGTTTTAGGACCCACTTAGGTAGAGAACATTTGGTAAAACTAAGCGGCCTTTTTGTATTATTCTAACCTTGTGAGGTAGTAGTGTTAGTGGACGGAGCTGTGGAAGCACTTTGTTGCTGCGGTGGTTGCTTGTGTTTGATGCCGTTGGACACTGGCTCTTCGACATTATCGGCTTGATTTGTCTGTAACAACATCAACGAGAAATAAATATAGGCAAACTATAAGCACTCAGTAAGGTCAAACTACTTATTCGTTCAAATACATAAACTAGTAGTGGTAGTATAGGTACTTCTACAGTATGAAGTCACATTTCCATAAATTATGAGGTTCAAATTACATTTCAAAGATTACGATGTACGAGGGATTTTTAAGGTTCGATGCAAGTTTTCTAATTACAAAGAAGTTGGGGTAGTAATAATAATAAAGAAATAATTCTCTATAGTCTCAATTGTTTCAAATTCTTTTACGAACATATTCTGTATAAACTTACTTTATTATTTGGAACGATTGGCCTCGGGTCAAGCGTATCGAGTAATGTAGTACAAAAGGACGATAGGGCTTGTGATAACCATTGGCTGTGCGGGGTCGCTGATTCCCTGTAAGAGATTACAGAAAAATGCTAATATTCTACTGATAGCTAGACACTGTTCTTCGTGTTTAAAATTTCTTTTTTTTTGCATTTTCAACGACTATAAACTTTTAATTGCGAGAGCTAGAAACTGAAGTTGAACACTTAGTAACTATTATCTTATATCTTGAAATTAAAAAAAAACTGTAAGTACATTATAAATATGATATTTTAGTTTTTACACCTTTTAATTGTTAATCTAGCTGTCATATTGATTCAAGTCTTCCTCTCTCTTGTTAAGAACTTCCCCTCTGAATCAGATCACCAGGCGGTTGCGTTCTCGAGGAACCAATGCTAGATGCACGGGCCCTTAGATCCAGTAGCCAGTCGCAAACAGTCAAACCTGGTTATTCACCTCGTTAAATAATAGACGAACCTTCTGTGTGTGATGACACCTTCCTTTCTCCGCTGCGGTGAGGAGCGCCCCTTCACGATGACCACGCAGTTCCGTACATACCACACAAACGACTCCGATTTTCAATTCAACACATGCTATTTGACACAGGTTCCGTACGAGAGAGCCGACGTTTATTCCCGATCTAACGCAACAAACGGCCACAAGCGTCCCGATTTCCAAAATTATTATATATTATAACAACCACGCGGCTTAACAAAATCCAGTCTCGCGTTTTCTCGTGTTAGTGACATTTTACAGAATGATAGCTGCTAAGGCATTTTGACAAAGACCTAGTTTTGCCATTACTAAACTACTAATTACTACTGTTGGTATCGAACACCCTCCCGGTCTTCCGATCCTCAATTTTTATCCTCATCATCCACTAACCTATAACCACGCCAATGTCTTCTATCATCTGACGCTTTATGGTACGGGAATAGATCAGCCTGCATGCTCACTAGAGTCACTTGCAACGCGCCTCCCTTTGATAGCGATGGCTTTTCAGACCTGCCCACTGCGGATAAAAATAAAATAATAAAATTCTGATCCTAACATAATACTGTACCGGGACCGACTGCTTAACGTGACCTCCGAAGCACGGAGACACACACAAATTACGAGAGATTATAGTCGACTCTAATATTTGCTGTTAAATTAAACGATACCGAGATTGAAACTATATTTATGTAACACGTCTCGGTCACTTGATTGCAAATCATCTTGATTACATTCTCCATGATTTGAGTACGCTTATAAATGTGGCTTGTATAAAAAAACTCCTAGTTAAAGTCAAACAATAAGAAAAGCGATTGTAATAATGTCAGTGTGATATATTCACGAGTCTGATAACATCTTGGTTAGTTGTAAAAGTAACACAGAATATAATGGAAAATAGAATTACAATAATTTACAGATTGAGGTCGTAAGATACAAGCGTAAGGGCCAGTGTCACCACTTGCTTATAAAATCCCTGATAGACAAAAATTAACTTAACTGCCAGATAACTATAGATTTCGGTTTCACAAGTCTTGGATAGAGACATATATGATAGGTATTATTGTTTTTTTATTATTAGTATTATACATGTATGCACTGATATTATTTTACACTCTCGATTGTAGGCATTTGGTGCAACTTGTAAAGATACATTATATAATTAAACTCACTTAGCACAAGTGTCCTGGTGGTCAGAATTTAAGCGGATTAAATAGTGGAATGAGTACGAGTTAGTTTAATTCTAGAATGTCAAATAATGTTTAATTACAGATAAGTATATATTATATTTTATTAGGAACTGGTGAAACTGGCACTTGCTTACAATATTTGCTATAAGTATTGAAGGATAACTAAATAAATATAATAATAACAAATGTTTCGGACATCTTACACACAACGTTATCTAGTCCCAAGCTAAGCACATGGGTACTAGACAAATGATATAATTATATATATACGTTTTTTTGTTTGTAAATACATACATATTATTCATAAAAAAATCAATACCCAAACTCCGAAACAAATATTTGTAGATCATACAAACATTTGGTCCGACCCGGGAATCGAACTCGAGAGATCACGCTACCACTGCGCCACAGAGGCAGTTAAATAGTTTATTATTAAGTAATATAGATATGTCAAAGGTACTTACAGCCTGGATCATCGCATAAGTGGAGGTCAATTCTTGGTGCGAGCAAGTGGTAGGAGGTTTCGCGCACGTCGTGTTTCGCGAACATTCTGGCAAGTATGTCTCGTTCGCCTGTAGTCGATTTGGTCGGTACAGGCTCCAGAGGTTCTTCAATCTGTTGATAAAATAAAATAAAACATTTTTAATATTTTTATTTAACGAATATGTGGAGAATATAATACGAACATTTATGGCAATCGTTATTGGGAAGTCGGTGCCTTCAAATATACTGACAACTAATTCAACCCTCGAATTCAGGTCACCCTCAGGGTTGCGCTAGTCCGATGCAAGTCGCTCTGTAGAAAAAACTGATATTCAGGTAAAACCGGTTGAACTAATAGCCGACCCCAAATCTTGGGAATAATAAAGGTTAGGAAGATGATGATGATGGATATCTGGAGAATGATTATATTTATTTTATATGATTACTAGCTGACCCAGCAAAATTTTGTCATAAAAATATTTAAGGATGGGTCACCCTTACCATTTAGGGGTATGAAAAATAGAGGTTGTCCGATTCTCAGACATACCCAATATGCACACAAAATTTCATAAGAATCGGTCAAGCCGTTTCGGAGGAGTTTAACTACAAACACCGCGACACGAGAATTGTATATGTTAGAAGGTATTATATATGAATAAAGCGTCCCTTAGTAATTTCAAATTAACAGCTTTTCACTAAATGCATAATTATGAAAGTATAAACAGTACTTACATCAAAAAAGCATTTTATGTAATTTTTATTTGCCAGTCTCTGAAACGTCAGACACGATTTTGACGGGAGTTTCATTGGCAGATAGCTGATGATATAAGAAGTAACTTAGGCAACTTCTTTAGACTAGCTTCGCCTCGCGGTTGTTGTTAGCACCAGCTGTACTAACACAATATAATGGCACACATGTTACCTTCCTCAGCGCCTTGGCACGAGTGGCGGCGGCGGTGGCTCGGCGGACGGGCGCGGCCAGGGCTGCGGCACAAGCTAACGCAGCGCGTAGTTGCCCGTCTGTCAGCGCCCAAGCCAATGGCTCGGGACATATCGCCAGCCGAGATCCCACCACGGCACAGTCTGGAACACCACGGAAGCATTACACCAATCGTTAAGCTGGCTAGGTGATACAATGACCCTGGCAAACCAGAGGTTGTGGTTTCGATTCTCATATAGATAAAATAATTGTGTGATAAGCACCATCATTTGTTATGTCTGGTTTATGCTCTGCCATTAGTATAAGCCAGGTGCTAAGTTGGGATCAGAGAGCTATGTAAGTGTCAAATTATTAATATTGATATTTACGAAAGTAAGTATTTTTCATCAATTTAATATAAAGACAGACACTTTTAAGTAAAATCTTTTTTTTATTAACAGATATTGCACAAAAACACAAAATGCCAGAAAAACAGAAATCTTAATGATATATTAAAAAATTGCTAGGAAAGTTAACATACTTCACACGATACGGTTACGAAAAATCAAATTTTATATGCAAACTAAATCATTATCAATTCAAATTTGTAATATTCCAAACATGTATATAGTAGAGCTAGTTTTTCCAAAGGTTAAACTCTAAAAGCAATTTACATTCGAATTTATAAATATACTAGTTGAGTTGCCCCTACAGACTTCGTTCTGTCAAAAGTTACTGGCCTGTCGCAGTCTAATAGAAAAAATAAATTTTATTATTTCCCTCGCAATTTTGACATTTTTCTCTCCATAACTTTCCTTTAGAATCAAAGAAAAAAAATTACCGAATCGGTAGAGCGGTTCTCGAGTTTCGCGCATAGCAACGCATTTGGAGATTTATAGATATATATTATTAGAATTATTAAAAAAGTATGTACCTGACAATCTCTTTTTGATAACGATTCGACAGTGTGTGTTCCCAAGTAGCAGTCGGAGAGGAGGCAGGTTGGCTGCCGCCGCGCCATGAGCTTTCGCCTCTATGCGAGCGCTCTGCCATTCTAATTCCTGGAAAGAAGTTCATTTCAAGTAAAAATTCATCATCGAAAGCTTTTAGTAGTCCACTGCTGGGTATATCCTATGAAAGGTTTTGGAATACCATACCACGCTGGCCCACACGGGTGGCTTGGCCCCACAAGGATTATTTCAAGTTTTCATTCTCTCACAAATTACATGGATTACTTTTTGCCTGACTACAGAGAAACTAAAAGGACGGATATTAATTTTTGCAGTCTATGAATGTTTGTATGTATTTAAATGAATAAGGTGTCAATAGATTTGTAATAACCGAATGACAGGCTATTTATATATTTGTCAAAAGTTTTGAGATATTCGGGTTAGTTTTTTATACTTTTTCTTGTTATTAATTTAAATGTTTTGTTTACCTTAAATATAAGCAGCTGTCCTGTGTCAGGTGATTTGATTCTAGTCAGTCTTAAGTCTCCTTTACGTCCTTCAGGCGTTCGGGACTCTACCGTCACTCTTGAGATCTGCAAGAAATTCGAAATTACAATGAATTTTTTTATGTACTATGATGCCTAATGGAAGCATGAGTAGAATCCAAAAGTGGTGGTCACCATACTCAATGCTAATGCAGACAATGCAACACTACAACGTGGTGACCCGTGTGGGTCATCATGCTATATTGGTGCACAAAAAGTTATTTTTCATTATAGGAGTATGAGTTAGTAGTTACAGGACAAATTACACGCTTTAGTGTGAGATAAACTAATAGAACTTGTATTTAGATTAGGGCTTAGCTGTCAAAAGTTTTGATAAAATGTTGAAGTCGGTTGAACATTTTTCATTCCAAGTTTGTATTTAAATAATAAAAGTGATTTATTAATGGTAGTTCAAAAATCTACTGTATTTGAATGAAATGCATTTTTTTCAGTTTTGTATTATTTAACAAAAGGTTTTGTCTGGCTAGATAGAGATCAGAAATAGTAATCATAAATATAAAAATAATAGTAAAAAGTTGAACTATTATAAAATAAGTTTGTATTTACACTTTACACGCTAAATAGATTAGTCTAAGAGCTAAAAACGGTTTGTTCGTCTATAATATTAGTACATTACTGTCAACAATTTGTATTGTTAGCGATGAAGTGCCGATATCAGAAAATAATCTATTTTATGCTGTCAATTTTTTTTTATTGATTAGCGGGAAAACGAGCAGACGTATCAACTGATGGTAAGCGATTACCGCCGCCCATGGACACCTGCAACACCAGAGGCGTCACAAGTGCGTTGCCGGCCTTTTAACTTCAAATGGCACAGTTTTTCAAATTTTAAAACTCGACTCTTAATATTAAGTTAATAATTAATGATGAAAGTACTTATGAATGCCTAAATATCTCCAAATTGGGATTACATCTATATTGTGTGTTACACTATTGGTCTAATTTCAGTTTTCAGAGCTCGCTAACGCCAATTTTTAGTAATCAAACTATACAAATCCAAAATGCTATTAAATGACTTCTTTGTGTAATTAAATCAACGGGTCAAATCCAGAATTCATAAAATTATTGTACAAATATGCTTTATACAGTTGTCAATTAACCCAATTTTAAACAATTTGTTTGAACAAGTGTCAATGTTTTCTTTTCAACAATTATGCGCGTGGTTATTTCTATCTGTGTTTTAAAAATGGCGATCTTTCATATAAGCCTTCATATCTTATTTTATCTCCTTAAGGATTGAAATTTCCAGAGAACTTTTGTTAGTAAGTGCTGAAAACATAAACAGCATCAGCTGTAAAAATCTCAACGAGTTAGTTAGTTAAAGTATGAGCAGTTTCGGCTCCGCATTGATAAATCAGACACTTTAGTCTGGGCAAGTAATTTTGTTTGCGATTGATAATGTCGAATCTGCGCAAAGACAACTTTTCTTTGCTTATTAAATTTGAACTTCCACAGTTCTTTGTGTATCGTTAAATGAATTGCTCGTCTGAAAAGTACTTCTTATGTACATTCGACATTATCAATAGGGAGAATGTAATGTTAAATGGCAGGTACTAACATTTCAATCTTACCTGAACACTGCTGGTGAAAGCTTCGCATCTAAAGTCTATTTGTACGTGGTTTACTGCCACTGAAATTCCATCGATTACCTGAAATATATGCCACATTACAAGATTAATATGTACACTAGAATTCTCAGCTTTGATATTTAGTATTGACAGTATCAGAAGCGTTGCTTATATGTTCATCTATCAGGTGCAAAGCTTCCTCTTGGTGTGGTAAATATATTTCTTACTGATATTGAACTAATATCAGTTCAGTCATTTGCCGGATATGGAGCCAGTTTTTGATATTGCAAATTCGTTTTGAACCTATTACTGAAAATAATGGCACGCTTTCCTTAAGCGATTGTGCGGTAACGTACTGAACACACGGGAAATATTCTATTTTATCGATACCAGTTTTCGATACCAGGAAGAGAATATAATGTATCATTTATAAGCCATACATAAATCGTTTATTCTTTGGTACGGCAAAAATGGTTTCCAAACATACCTTATGTATATAGCTGTATTTTCCAGGAACTGGTAGAGCTCCAGCAGCATTTGGGTTCATCACACGCGGTTCTTGACATACTTCTAAAGCTATGTGTACCTCATCAAGATTCTGTAAACAATAAATATAAAGACATAAGTGAAATAGTTTAAAAGCTAGTAATAGATAAATTACACAAAGGCACAGAAAAAAATATCGTGTCTATCACAGAACATTTGATTTAGGTGTAAACTAAACCTTATATTTGACAGTCAGGATCACAGGTCAGGATAATAATTTAATCACTAGACGAATTATGAAAATTATCTATTATGACCTCGAAATAAAATAAACATTATATCTACGAAAAACACTGGTAACAGAATACACGGCCATAATCGCCGATCATAAGATCAAGGTCGAAGTACGCAGTGGACCGACACATAATGTTGATTGTTTTTGCGTTTAGCAGTTAGCAGCAATTTGCAAAATTTGTATTAACAATGATAAAAGTTATTCCCAAAGTTCAACTACAAAAGTTATAAGGAATTAGGATAATATCCCGTCGATTAATTACATTTAGGCCCGTATTTTAAAAGGCGTCTCAAGTATCCGTTGAACTCCGATCAGCTGAAACGAGTTTTAAGTTCCAATCAAATCTTAAGAGTCCCTCTTATTTTAGAATGCGTTTTGAGTTCTACTCAGCTGAAACTAGTCTCAGTAACCAATCTCAACTCAACAGTCTGTTCTCAATTACCCTTCTGCATTATCTAAAATATTGTTCTGTGTCACGCAGCAAATTATATTAAACAAAATATAATTAACAAATATAATTTAAATATTATTAGTTATTAGTGTGTACATAATAAACTATTGACTAGTGTATCCATGTAAACATAAGAATTAGAAGCAACTCGCCCTAAATTAAATATTATAAATATTAAAATCAAAGGGCTAAATGTTACCTATAACAGAACGTTCAAATTGTTATCAATACTGCTAGAGTATCACCGCGGCCGAGAGATGGCGTTGGACACTAAAGAAGGATTGTTACATTTTTGTCATAAACCAAAAGGTTTTGAGTGATATTAATTGAAACAAGTGGTTAAATGTGTATTTGAAGTGAGTGGAATATCAATTCAAAGTTAATTAAAGTGAATTGAAATGTGTATGATGTGTAATTCTTTCGTAAATAAAGCAAGGTAAAGTGAATCTTGCGTTGTTATTCAGAAAAATCATCATAAGATACTTTTATTTCCCCTAAAAGCCCTTCTAAATTACCACTTGAGACTAGATTGAGCTTGTCTCAACTGAACAGAGATCACATCTGTCACAATCTATTCCTGAGAGGAGATTTTGACATATACGTCGTTCTAAAATAAGCTATGAACAGAGATTCATTGATCTTTACTCAGTTGATTAACGATCAGTGAATCCTGACTCAAGAGACGTTCAATAATAAAATCTCTTCTTAAAACTAGTTTTAAAACTAGATTCACGACTGAGACGCGTTTCAAAATACGGGCCTTAGAGTTTAATACCAGGCCATTAATTTCAGTTTACCTTTATTTAATAAAATATCAACATCATCTTTATACAGGGAAAGTAAAGGCAACGTACAAATGAATACATTAATATACAATGTTAGAGGGACTATTTAATTTACAAACGAACCCTGAAGCAAAATTGAATTGAGGAACCCACAAAGTTGCTTTTCAAATATTATCTTAAAGTTCCGAATTGACGTAATTGAATATTATTTGACGTAGTTATAAAGGTCAACCATTTCACTCTTATCCTGTTACATAATGTACCTACAGTTCCTTTGTTTGGATACGGTCACCTTGATTGCGCCGCGCCGTCCCACATGCGGCAAACCACCACAATATCAAAGGGCCAGCCTGCGGTGTACACCCACAAGCAAATATGATTTGTCAGTTTACGCCGTTGTATGAATTAATATATTCGTATTTCACAACAATAACCACAATTGCGTGAGGATGTACCGACACTATCTAAAGGAAGAGGCTATATATAATAACGCGAGAATTAGAACCTTTTAAGTTGAAATTAAGGTATTGAATGCATTTCACAATCCCGCGGCCACTATGCTAAAGAACTTGCATCTTATCTTCTTTATAAAGTACAGTACAACTTTAAGAAGTCTATATAGATTAATAATACGGAAAATTTTATCCCTTTGGTGACGCATTAACGTGTGTTCCTTCCGTGGACCTCGTAAGTGTTGGCGGCTATGGGATCAAACTGCGTTGGACACTGTATTGCAAAGAGAAGGAATCCTTGCCATAAACCCTATACCCTTGTGGTATGCCCGTGGGATACGCTTCGGAATGAATTGACCGGCTCGACCGGAGTGCTACCACGGCCTCACAGAAAACCGATGTGAAATAGTGCTTGCGCTGTGTTTCACCGAGTTAGCGAGGTTACCGGATACTCCAACCCCCCTTCCCCATCCCCCAAAGACCGGCAACGCACTTGTGACGCCTCTGGTGGTGTACATGGGCCGCGATAATCGCTTAGCATCAGGCGATACATCTGCCCGTTTGCCCACCTATTCCATAAAAAAAAATCCCTATACTTAACCCATCTGGACCAAAACCTCCTACATCCAATCTTTTGATGTTAAGGGATCTTTCAGTATTGTTGATAAGTTACATTTGCAAGAACTCTTGTTTTACATAGTTGTATAAATGTTATAAGACTTTTCTTATAACAGATTTTATAACAAGAATCAATTCATCAAAACAATTCCTTGGGTATTTCCATCATATCTTAGAACTTACGGTGAATTTTGATTTACAATTTCCTTATAAGTTACAGACGAGTTTATCATACATCGATAATCGATAAGGAGATACTAGTAAATAAGTATTTTAATTAGCCTTGATAGCGATCTACGAAGAACTAAAAAAAACCTCAGTACTTCAATAGTGAAGCGAATTTTAGTTCAATCATTATCATGCAACATTGCGTTTTCCCAATTGTGTTGTATTTGTCTATCGTTATTGTTTTATTTTGTAGGTTTTTAGCAAGACTTGTAGCACACTCAATTGATTGTACACAGTCAGTAAGGTCATAACTGAATTTTCTATAAAGAATAAATATAAAGTCATAAGTTTACGGGGTTTTTTTTAATAATAATAAAGAAGAAAAGTTTCTCTCTTAATGGTCAGGTTTTGGATTATTAGTGAAAACTCTGTTAAAATTATACTTTCAATGGAATATAAACAGTTTTACGTAAACCAGTTTGGTGCTTTACGGTAGAGCAAATGAAGACTTATAATTTACAAAAGAAAAAAAGGGTTGCCACAAGAAGCCACCAAAGCTTTCAATTGTTTGTTCCGTCTGTAAAGCTTGCTAACCGACTTTTGCGTTTAATTTGAGATTTCGAAATTATTTCATGCAACAACTTTAGTCATTGTTTGACTTAATTTATGGTTGAGCACTGACGAATACCTTGCAATCCAGAATCCGACACCGTGGAAAAAACCGACTTATGTTTCAAATATACGAACGGTCATGCTTGTAAAATTCTTGTGTATCCAACTTGCATTATAGCGAATATTTGATTGCAAATGCAAAAGCACTCCTTTTTAACCGACTTCAAAAAAAGGAGGAGGTTTCTCAATTCGACCGTATATATTTTTCATTTCGTGGATATCAGTTTAGTTTAAAAAGCACAAGTGGATAACCCTAGGAGGCCCTCTCCTTCATTTTAGTATCGAGAATTTGTCTATAACTCCAGACAAACCGCACGCTTTAGTCTTTGTTCGCTAGCGGTATTCTTCATTTTTTTAACTTGTAACATTTGATTACAGACAAACATCGGGACAGGTGAATCTAAATAAAAGCTTTTAAAATAGATCAATCCGAAAGTGCTAGCTGCCACAAGGTCGGCGTCCGTCATGTTTGTCGATTCAGTAAGTACTGGCACGTTCGCCAAACGTGAGGATGACTGTTTGTGTTTGGTAATTGTGGTCGACGTTTGGGACTTTGTTCGTAGTGTTTGGTATTTGTGGCAAACACCACGCATGTGGATGGGGCCTAAACGCAATTGTGTAAACAAGTGTAAATTAACTTAAATAGTCAGTATGTACAGTTTTGTTTTACACTTTCAATACCATATAGGAAAATGGCAAGGCCTAGATGATATGTTAAATTATTTAGCTAATATAATATTTAGCTATACATAAATAGGACAAATATTTATGTCCCAAGTATTCAACAAGAAACTGGGTTAATTAAGGTTTAGTTTATGCAAGCTACGCAGATTAGTCGACTATTTTGCTAACTATATCTGCGATCTGTTAAGTAGTTTTAGTAAACTAAGATAATGGAGGGCAAGAAAGTAATATATGCAGTACTATAACCGACGTAAAAAAAGGTAAAGCCATAATTCGGGCCAATATGGGCCCTCATGGAGTCATAAAACAACACACATAATACTGAACTATAGCAATTATTACGTTGCTTTTTACTGAGAGAAGGTAAGGTTACCAGAGAGGCACGATTTCCCATTCATTCTGAGAAATTACAAAAAAGCAATGCACCTATGTGCAATTTGTAGATATCCAGTCCATTGGCGGCGGTACTCACTTGTCCCAAGATGAACTATATACGTACGTAAGCATATATATATATACAAGTACGTTTTGTTGTGCGTGTATTTTAATAGCCCACCCATTCAAGGTGCAGACAAATTAATTGGTCCCTACTATAAGTAGTGAAATTTCTTGTAGGTAATAGCGAGTAAACATGCATTCCACTATTATGTTATTGGGAGTTTACCCTTCCAATCAGTATTAAGCAATATGAAAAGTGTCATTTTTTACTCATTTATGAGCCCGCCAAAGTGCCCTTTATCCTGCCTGATTGAAAGAAAGCATGCATAGTCACAATACTCATTGTAAATATAGAAATGCAGCATGATTTCCCACACTATGAAGGTCTATTGAGATGCTTCTGCTTCATTGGGCTTCTGATCTCGCCCTCACCAACGAATCATGAAAGCACGAATGCTGCCATTTTAGCTTGGTCTACTGTTGGAAGATTTCGATCGAGAATATTTCTTACTTCACTTTGAAGAATTATGATGACACAACACGATTTCCTTTTTCACTTGGAACATTTCATTTTCCAAAGTTTTATTCAACCTCATTTTTATGCAAAATATTTCAGGGTAGAAAAACGGAGAAGATTTCGTAAATATTGACAAAACAATTTATTTGATTCGAAGTTTGTGATTTTGTATGTGATTTTTTTTCCTTAATTGTAAGGAATGAACAGAATGCACTGGTATTTTTACGTTCACGTATGAAAATTTAAAATTCGTCGCCTCAAAGAATAAAGGTTGTTTTAAACTTGTATGAAAAATAATGACACCGTGTTCATATTTACTACGAGTTAGTGCCACTAGTTTTGGAAAACATGTTTACATTTTATGGAACAACTGGGCAAATAAGTACACTGTCTGACGGCTTCAAATTTTAGCTTTAAAACCTTGTTTTTTTAAAAGTAAAAACAATAATACCCTAGTTTTAACTTATTTAAGAGTATTCTATTTTTTTACAAGCTTTTGCGTAATTTGTTCATAATGAGGAGGTTCTCAATTCAACTGTATGGTTTCTTCGCGGATAACTTTGTCGTTTATGAATTGATTTTGATGATTCTTCTTTTAATAGTAAGGGGATATTCCAACGGTGGTACCATGATAAGAACAGTAAGATCTGATGATCGCATCCAAGAGAAATCGAGTCGAACCTTGAAGTCGGTTTTATTTTTGTTATATGGTTTACTAACTGACCCGGCGAAATTCGTACTGCTATATTTACATATCTGTCTTAGCTTCCCACAGGCAGTGTTAAGTCGCGGACAAAAAAAAACTTTTTCCTTTTAATTTTTCTAGTACACAAACCTTGTCCTAGCAATAACGAACGCATAAAAAAGAAAAAAAAATTGGTGAAGCCCATCGGAAGCTATGCGCGTACATACATTTCGGCGATTAAACATGTGACTACTATAATTTTAATTACTTTTACTTTAACGACTCCGTCCACTGAGATCCCCTGTTTTGACCCGTTGAGGGATCCATGTGAAATTTTCGTCCACACTGATCCCCTATGGCCTAGGGGATCTTCATGGATTTTAATTCCATTTTTATCCCCCAGTGGATACATTCAGAAGATTTTCGTCCACTAGGATCCCCTGCTTAAACCGATGGGGGATTTATTTGAATTTATTAACCAACTCTTTCAAACTTTAGACTACCGTCACTTATGCTTAAACAGCGCAATGTGTATGTTTGGCACGTACAGTTAAGCGACAATAGAATAGCACTTTAAATTTTATGCAACCGAATATGGAACGCACTGCCATAACCCTAGTAATAAAGGATACAAATATTTAATACAAGTATATCTGATAATGGTTCGTTTAAAATTTCAGAACTCAGTTTAACATTACAGTGACTATCTTTGTTAACGAGGATTGGGGCCATCGTTACAGTTCACCTCACGGCTTTTACTTTTAATCGCCTTTACGATACTGCTTGTTGTTTGTTTAACAAGCGTTCTTTTAACAGAGAACAGTAAAAAATAATGCTTTTACAAATTTAATGCCGTGTTTCCAGCTACATTGTACCTACTCACTTTTTTATGAATTCCTTTTCTAGCATTGCCAAATTTTTCTCACTGTTTCTCTGTATCTATTGAAGTCCCTGTAAAATAGTAGTGTAGGCAAAATATCAGCGATTAACTTGCCTCTTCCTACCCCTTCGAAAATAGACTCCATATAAGTTATTGCTATATTATTATATGTTAATATAGTTCAATAAATACAAAAAAAAGGCATAAAATCAATACTAAAAAGCTTTTCCTACTTAATTTACTACTCGTGCCACTGGCAAGTTCTGGAGTAAGTAGACACCCTTATCGCTGAATAAATTTAGAATTTACATAAACTTATCACTCCTCATTTAAATGAAAAGTGAACTTCGAACGGGCCTACCCTTTTAAACACGTATTTATATTCACGCATGTAAATTTAATCAATTATAATTTGTTTGGACTCAAGTTAGGGTAAGCCTATTACCGTCAAGCTGGTAGTTTTGAAACTAAAAATGAGCTTTTGGAAATATTGAAAGTATACCATAATTCCACACATACTCCCTTGAATTGTTAGACTCAAATAAAGTGATTTGTACTGGCTGAGTCCGGCAGTGTTACTAAGTTATTGCTTATATCATCAACTATCTGCCAGTGAAAGTCCCGTTGAAATCAGTCCTGCCGCTACAAAGATTAGCCAGAACAAACGCAACAATATAAATCAGTACTTCACTTTTATTTATTTGTATAGATACAGTCAACTCTAAAAATCATTATACAATGACTTGCTATCATGAAAAGCTTATTTTTATACACTGCTGAATCACAACTTATTTTGAACAAAAAGGTAACTGAAAAACCATTTGTCTCATCACAAAATTTAATGTTTACATTTTCAATGACGTTTTTGTAAACATTTATGTTATCTGACAAACCGGCAATGTTTCTATCTTTAATTCTATCCACAAACAGCGCCAATCTATATATATATATATATATAAAAGAGGAAGGTGACCGACTGACTGACTGACATACCCAGAGATCAACGCACAGCCCAAACCGCTGAACCTAGAATCCTGAAATTTTGCATGTTGATTCTTTATATAACGTAAGTGAGCACAAAGAAAGGAATTTTTGAAATTCCACCCCTAAGGAGGAAAATCAGGGGATGAAATTTTGAGCGAAGCCGCGTGCAAAAGCTAATGTTCTAATAAAAATACTTACACACTTCATGTGAGTACAGATTTAAATAGATGAACCTAATAATAACAGACCAGCCAAAATGCTTTAATTCACACGGACCGGAATACGAGTTGATTTAGTTTACATGTGTTAGCGAAAAAAATGTTTAATTTTGTTATCCGATAAATACCTTGAAGTGCCTTCTGTGCATAGTTTAAAATGAAGTCGCTTCCTCTAAATCTTTTAATCTGCTCAACGGATTTTAATGCAGTTTTGAGCAATGGATACAGCGAATTAAGACCAATACTTGTTTATTACAGTTATAGGAAATCCGAGAATTTCAAGGACTACCGTTCGAAGTCGGGCCGGATAGATAGTATTGTTTAAATTAGCATTCCTCCCATGAAAAATCTATTGGCCCTACTCTCCTTACTTACTAACGTACGTACGTGGATGTAGCTTGGCAAAATTCCTGTTGGAATTATTAGCATGCGGTAGTCTGTCCGTAAGTACAGTTAAATAGTAGAAGACTCAGTAAATTTCTTCTGAATCCTTATATGTATCTCTAACATGGATAAAAGATCATTGACCTTTAACGAATATTTGAACATAATCGTGCCGATAGCAACGAATACATGGCAATATTTAAAATAACACCTATCTGTGTATGAAATACATGCATTGTAGACAGTGTTTACTGTTTGTTTCTGATAACAGTATTTGTGGCACTGATAGCTTTGAAGTTAATGCCTTTTAGATTAATATAAATTTTTAACGTTTACATTTACCTCAATAAAATATTAAGTATTTTAAAGCACTCCATTTATTGAGTAGGTTCTTTCTTCAAATAGAATGGTTGGAATCATAAATTGAAAACTGCTGTAACATGTTTAAAATAACAGGTAAATGAGAGTATCTCTCTAGATATTTTACTATTGGCTGTGAATTTTGTGCTAGAGATGACTTTTAACTTTGTTCGCCCGTCAAATTGGACGTTTCAACAAATAGGAAGAAACAACATTTAAAAGTTGGAGGTGCACAAGCAATGTTGTCTCAATATTCCTTAAATGCTACAGTATAAGAAATTATAACAACAATAAGCACTTGGATCTGACTTCAGACTATCATTACGTGTTAATATGATTTAACCTGAATCGTCAGGCTGACGTGGAAAAATTATTCGTTCAGGAAAATAATTTTATATTATAAATGCGAAAGTAACTGCCTGTCTGTCACGCTTTCACGGCCAAACTGCTGCACCGATTTAAATGAAATTTAGCGTGGAGATACTTTGATCCTTGAGGAAGGTCATAGACTACTCTTTACTGTGATAACCGACAAACACGCGGGGGGAGCCGCGGGCAAATGCTAAAATAGATTGTAATTAGAAATAGTTATTAAGATTGCTGACCTAGAGCTCAATTGTTTTCTGAAACTAGGTTGGGTCAGTCTACCGTAACATCCGGATCTTAACAACAACAGCTCCCAGATCCTTCCCATCTCAGGCGCAGAGAGGCATAAAGGTTGGTTTTAGTTGGTTCGATTCCGATACACCACCCCACCGCAAACCCCGGTGGGGTAACGGCCCGTGGGGATTTCTACACGTAAAAAAAAGTCTATCGTGACATGGCAGAACTTAGATTCCTTATTTACGTGAAGCGACTAACATTATATTTCCTCGAGCGAAGTACTAGTTCTTTTTTTAAATATTTATTTGCCAATTTTCTTCGACAGCACTAACACTATACATATAGCGAATCAACGAGAACCTCTTAGTATTTATTTGGGTATTGGTGATATCAAAGTATTCTAGAGAGACTGTTGTTGGACTTTCAAGACCTGTAACGACTGCTATGTTCATATGGCAACCATCATATGGGTCCCTCGAGTACATACATTTATTAGCAAAATGGTTAACAGAATACAAGCATTATGTAGTTCAGATTGGATTGAATGTGTAAGAGTTATTTTTTTTTTTAACATCTCCATTTAATACAATTGAATGCAATTATTATTTAAATAATATTTGCCAAATTTGTTTTGGTATGCTAGACAAAAACTAGTGAAAATACGAGTTTTTTATGTGATAATTTAAAACAAATGACCGTGACCACTATACAGGAAAACTTAAACAAAATATTACTTGTGCTTACTGGTAGGGGAATTCCCAGTGTCTTTTTTATGATGCATAATTTTAATACTAACTTCTTGTTAGACTTGTAGTATAGGTCCTATAACATGTTTATAGCACACATTATTTTTCACAATTTCTACAAACATGCTTGTATTGTGAGTGTTTCACTTCAGTCCCATTAATTAAATATTTTTCTTTTTCTAATCATGATACTGATAATAGGGAATAAAAATAAACTCATTTATAGAATGTTATGCACTGTATTTCCTATACAACATATATGAAATAACAACACTGTTTATATTTTTTAATTTAATGATGTTGCCGTGATTGATAAACAAATTAATTAGGTATGTAGCAAAAACAGTTAAATGGTGTTATTATCAATTTCGTAACGTATTTCGTTCCAATTTTTTTTAAACCACTAAAATTTTTAAGAATGTTTAAATTAACTTAAAATAGGTTCAAACAAATATTTTATTCTTCGGATTTAACTATCGCTATCCATCAGTTAACTTAAAGTACCTTTTACAAAACCACAACTTGACTACATAAAAACTTTAGAATAAATTAATATAGCCTATGTCACCTGGGCTATTACTACGAATATACAGACACCTCATTCATTAAAATCCATTCAAACACATATACTGCCATTACCATTCTTTTTGGCTTGACCATAGTCAATTAAAAAAAAAACAATATCATTAAAATTTCGCGTTTACCTAGTTAGATATTAGCAAAATACCAAACTAAATAGATATGATTATGTAAAATGATAACTAATCAATAAGATAAATTTCGGTGATAAATAAGCATTACTTGTGACATAAATAATATGAATACTAGTCTAAACATTAGTCATCAATAGCCTATAATAGTCCGCTGCTAGAAAAATGCCTACTTTTTTTTTTGTGGTATAAATAGCAATCGAGCAGACATTTCACCTGGTTATAAAAGAAAGGAAGTATAAGGAAGTATTGTCCTACAACATCATGCTGGCCAGGTGGGTTGATAAAGGGAGTGTATTAACTTTTCCTTCTCTTCATAATATTGTTGTGCCATATACTTTGCTCCCTAAATCCGCTCTTATGACTAGGAGTGGTGCCACTGTATTTTTAGTTGGACACCACATTAATATTCCAACAAATAGAAAACTTTTGCTTTGCATTTAAAGGACAACTACCGCCTAAGGAATATACATCACTAGCAGACCCACGCAACCTCGTTTGCGTCTCCTATTGCCCGTCGCGTGATAATTTTCCCCCGTTTTCGAAACATTTTTCATTGTTGCTCCTCTCCTATTGGTCTTAGCGTGATGATATATAGCCTATAGCCTTCCTCGATAAATGGGCTATCTAACACTGAAAGAATTTTTCAAATCGGACCAGCGGTTCCTGAGATTAGCGTATTCAAACAAACACACAAACAAACTCTTCAGCTTTATATATTAGTATAGATGTGTCGTGGGGGACTTTTTAAACATACATGAAATGGACTTAAAGTACACCCCCAACTTAGAACAACAATTTGTGAATCCCACAAATTGTTGTCCAGTGTAGGCTTTAAACTCACAACACTTGGGACAGGAGGAAAAGGTGTGGCGACCACTTAAACCACTAGACAAACTTACCAGAACTATTGGCACAGTCTTCAGTTTAGTCCATTGTATCCGGAACGAGGCTCTGTTGCACTTAGCCGATGTCAACCGCACCCATCCGGGTAGCTCCAGCAGATCTGTCAGCAATTCCTCATCTAATGTAAGGTCTTGGAGCTCACCAGACCCTCGCAGCGCTGAGAGGGAGATCTGTTCTGGTGACAGATTCTTTGTGAACCTAGTGGATGAATATTGCTTTATTTAGATTGATCTATATAGGGTATGCTTTCAGGTATCCTTTATTTCTAATAAGAGAAATAAATATTTTCTATACCAACATAATCCAAACAAATATTTCAAATTCAAAAGTAACTCTGTGTGTCTGTTATGCTTTCACTAATAAATTGCTGGATGGATATCAAAGGAATTTGGCATGGAGACACTTCTATTCCTGCATAGGCATATAGGATCCTCATAATTGATATACATGCGGTAGCCACAGGTAAAAGGTGCACTATAAAATGAAAGCTCAAAAACAAAAGAGGATGTATGGAATTAGTACATTGATATTTAATCTATTTAGAGAACATTTATGTAAATAAACAATACTATATTTTGTTCACTGTCTTAAAGGCTTTAAAAGATTGTAATGACTGCATTTTAATGTAATATATATTAATGTAAACAGTTATGTATAAATACTAGTTAAAAACATTTAACACAAAACAATCTGTTGTCATTTAATCTCAATTAAAATCTAGTATTTCTAATAAGAAGCAAATTCTGCATGTAATAAAATTTATTTTACAAGGTCTACATCTCTACCTTGAATATGTAGCTCTGTTAAATCTATAAATTTACAATAAGCATATAACTATTCTAAAAAAATTAAGTGTTCTACAAGTTTATAGTCAAGAAAAATTCTTTGTTCTATTGTTGTGAGTGAAGAATTAGCAGGACTAGCACCACAAAAGGAGGTGAGTGTCATTCCCATTGTTTATTTTCATCTCATTAGTTGTAAAAACATGTAAGTTATTTAAATAAACAGTTATCTCTTAAGGTGTAACAATAACTACATAATAAATACATCAAACAAAGTGATATACGTCTGCCAACTATAATTTTTTATACTCTGGATCATGAAAGATTCACATGAATTCAGACTAGCATAGAAGAAAAACAAAAATTAATGGTTATCGCTGCAAATTAATTTAATTACACATCAGTGTAAAATCTGATGAGAAACGAGACAAATTCAAATAAATTTACGCCCGTACGTACCTCGAGAGATGTTTTAGCAGTTGATTTTTTATAATAGTCACCATTTTTAATGATTCATTTATTATATTCTAACTAAATAACACAGAATTTATCAAAAAAATCATTAACTTGCTGATATGAATCCAGCATCGAAAAGTACCCTTCTTTTCTGGGGAACGATAGAGTGAATGATGAATGGTTCTCAAATGTCATATTTAGCCATTGCCAACCTCTTGTGGTTTCCGTTGAAATCAAAGGACATGCTGGACTATTTAGTAGACGAGAGTATGGTTGAGAATAAAAAAAACTAAAAATATTTCAGCTAATTTAATCAATTAATATCTAGGTAGGTAATCTATGTTGCCCATGAAACAGTTTTGATGTGCGTTATACAAACACTGCGTATATTGGAACAGATCATTTATTCCCACGGAAACGGAACGTAAACTCATAATCGCGATACCACAGAGATACAAACACTTTCTAGTTATTTTGGACGAGCGACTTTTGTTTGGCTGTATCTAAGTACGGTATCGATTTTTCAGAAGCTATTGTTTAAGCTGTGTTAAAGATAGTTCAGTATTAAACAATAACATAGTCTGTTGCAGAAAACTACTTCAAAAAGAATACTGGCGATTTGTGGTTCGTACGCAGCTGGCTCTGGCTGGAGATTCTAGAAACAAATTATTTTGACACAGCCTGTTGTTTATTGACAATTTTGTAACTAATCTTTTTATGATCTTTCATATTGAAGTTTTATCAATCGTATTCTTATAACAGCAATAGATATATATTTCGATTGAGCAACAAAATAATTTAATATATTTGCTACGAGTTTATTTGTAGGCGCTTGCAAATAATAAGCACGTGGTAAGTATATTGAGATTGTTTATACTTATCTAATATTATGTAGGTCTTAGTGCTTTTGGCTATAGTAATTATATTTCGATATGAAATTCATATTGTACAACGGAAAATAAAATATGATTAAGTAAGTAAAAGTTAAAATCAATGAAGTTCTAACGAATTTACAAGTTTTTTTGCGGTTTTATATTCATAAGTACTATTGGATGAAAAATGACTACATTAGGTTTCAATTCATAGGCCAGGAAGGAGAGCCAACCAATAGTTTCACATTATTTTAATAAAAATGACACTACGAAAATTAACTCAATGTCAATGCAGTGTAGTCACTGAACTACATGTAGATAGATATGTAACCTGTTAAATAGTCTTCACCAATTTATTTTTCGCATTGTGAGTAGATGTCCACAAGGTGTTCCGACGACCCGGTCGAAAGATCGAGGGCAGCACAGGACTGGTAGTTGTGGCGAACCTTAGGGAGGCCTTTGTCCAGCAGTGGTAGTCTTCCAGCTGAAATAATGATGATACTCTCAGCTGAGATATGCTCCACTTAATTTTATTTTTGTAGTTCTGGAGAACAGAGATTACGCCTCTGGTGTTGCAAGTGTCCATGGGCGGCGATAATCGCTTACCATCAGGCGATGCGTCTGCTCGTTTGCCAGCCTATTCCATAAAAAAAATACTCCTTTATAAATATGTAACCAGACATAAACACCGTACTGTTTGTATAAGATGTCTGGCATCGAAAAAGTTATTACTAATCCAAGGCCCTATTCTAATAAACAGTAAATTAAATAATCGATGGCCACCTTCATGTAGGTCTACCTACTAATTTTTCATTACGGAAACCGATGGCGTCCGGTGGTCTGAACATAGTATTCACCTCAAACACCAGCTGATACTTTCAATGATGGATTAAAGTAAATGTTTATGTGTGTAAAATTTGGTAATAAATTAGGAAGGTTAATTTAGTAATTAGTTCGTAGTTACGTAGCACCTGTAGCTCTAGATTATAATTTTCTTCTCGCAGCTGCCCACGGTACCTATATGCACGCTTCCGCAATATGTCACACCGAGAAAACGTAGATGTGAAATATATTGACACAGAATATTCTTCCGGAGACTCTAAAAATGTCAAATCCCAACGATACCAGGAGGAAAACAATAACGAGGTCGATGAGCTTTCGAAGGACCTGTCTGAGATGGGATGCACAGTGGGGGCAATCAAGAGGGCCCCTAACATATGTGTCGAATCGTACGTGTTTGAATCGGAAAATGAAAAGTCTGAGACTGGCGGTGATGACGCGTATTCGGACGAGTTCGAGGATGAGAACAGCGGAGAAGAAGATGAAGCAACTGTAAAAACTGAATTGAAATCTTCCATGAGCGACACCATAAGAGAAGAGATACTAACAAACTCTTCTTTAAAATTAACCAAAAGTCAGTCTACTATGTCTAATACTAAACCACCACCGTCTGTTTCTACGAGTGGCAGATCCTCTAGTTTTGGGTAAGTTATTTGGAATCAATTGTCAAAATTAATCCTGTATCAAATAAATAGTAATTCTATTCCAAGAGACCTTAACAAAACAAACAAATTACAAACATATTTGAATTTAGGAATCTCACAAATAAATAATTGAAATGATATATCTCGTTAGCATCCTTAGCAAGGACTCATCAGGTGAACACGAACACTCGTTTTACTTATGCTGTGTCTCAAGGGACTTTATAAACATTTATCGATCACATAGTTGTTGTAAGGGGTTTGACCTCACATGATTAAACGCAGATGAAAACATAATCATAGGCATAATCCTTTTCGACATCCCATAGTTACTTTTCAGTGATGATCAATGATAGTTTTAGATTACATTTCATTTCTCCCCTTAATGGCTTATCTTGAGCTGTTGAAGAAAAATCACGAAGAATAAAATTCTAATTTAGTTAATTTTTTACTGAAATATTATGAAAGTGAAATAGACATACCTGCGATTTTAATGAACCATTACTGGAGAAATTCAAATTCATAACACGGAATGATTTTGAAATGTAAACACATGTCATATACCTACTTACAGGAACAACATACATATGTAAACCTGACCAGGTGTTTCTTTCGCCGTGTACACGTAGATTAATATTTGTTTTAAAAATATGAATTACAACATCTGTTTTTCGTGTTTTGTTTCAACACTCCGAAATACCTAAACTTATTTCTTTGTTAATTAAAAGAAGCAATATTGTAGCCAAGTAGTAGCTATAATGTTGTTGGCTTTTCTTACCTTTCTCATTGCTCCTAGTGTTTAGCGTAAGCGAGTGCTGATAACGGTCTCGGGTTCGATTCCCGGGTAGGATTGCTAATGGGTTTTTCTTACAAGAAATTCTTAATAGCAGCCTGGAGTTTGGAAGATGGCGGTGTTTCCCGCCCGTGCCTCGGAGAGCACGTTAAACTGTCAGTTCCGGTTGTCATGAACATCTATGGCAATCGTTATTGGGAAGTCAATTTTATTGTTGAACTAGTAGTCGACCCCAAATCTTGGGATTAATAAAGGCTAGAAAGATGATGATGTCATTTACTTATGAATCAATCGTAAATCTTTACAGGTCAGTATCCGTCCCCTCAACCCGTCGTATGAACATGTCATTCACAAACGAACGCTTACGTGAGATTCAAAGACATAATCACATACTCCTGACCAAGATACTGAGTGCCAGAAACACTAAGAAGTCTTCTATACCGCCAACAGAACATGCCTCAAGAAAACCTATACCATCGGCAGCAGTAACTAGGAAAAATAAACAAAGACAGATTGATCACGATAATATGGTAAGTTTAATTTGGAAAATTGATATATATGTGGTCAACAGTGCGCCTGCAGAACTTCGATGACGGCAGTATCTCGGCGTTTAAAATCGAAATGCAGTCGTACGTAGCGTAGACTCAGTCCTGACCCCGACTTTTGCAAAAGACTCGGAGGAGAGAGACACCTATGTGGTAATAAGGACGTCGCCCAAGCAACTTCCCCAAAACATAAAATAAAAACTGTCTATCGTTACTTTGGTGGCTTTATGGTGGCAATATTTAAGGCCCTTTGCGTTGCTGCTAATCAACTCAACGACAGATAATGAGACTGGCCACATGATAGTAAAAGTAACACAAAGTGAAAACCAAGGAAAGATGTGACTAACACACACTCGTCTTGTTATTACCGCAATCGAGTCGGACTACATGGAAACAATGGGTCGCCCTCGGATTTCGTTTCTTTTTGCGGGATGGAATGAACAAAATCACGCGATGTTTTGCCGGTTTCGACTGTAAAAAGCTGTAAACTTAGCCGTATACGCGATAAAGAACATAAAAGGATTATTTTACAGGGTCAGCAACGAAAGAGTGACCAATCTGGCGTAAATAAGTTATGGCAACCGCTTACCATCGGGCCGGCCGTATGCATGTTTGCCACTTTATTGGTATAAAATACTTTCTACGTTTGCCAAGTATTTAATTAATTAAGGACTTGGGGATTATACATTTTAGCATGTATACAGGGGTTGACAATTTAGGTCCATAATAGGAAAAAATATTATTAGGTACATACATATATTGCTTTGTCGATTAATCTTCATTCATCAGAAAGTTATAAAATAGTGTTATTACATTGAATCGTGTCGAGCTTAACGCTTAACAATAATGATTTTTGAACATTATTGTACCATAAATTATTGAGTGGTAATCGATAGTCCACCACTATCCGTTTGTCAAGAACTTTTTTGCCTCGCATGACCAATCTGTGGAACAAATTGTTGTCTGTGGCATTTCCGGGCTGATACTAACTCTAAACCTTCAACTAATGACCGTACTCTCACGTCAGAAGCCGGCAACGCGTTTTTTCACTTAGAGCTGCGAGTCTCCATGGCTTAGTCTAGGTTTAGTCTCTCTATCATTTGATTAATCGTTAGCAATCGTTATAGAAGTGTGCACTCTCTTCAGAAGAGAGTGCACACTGGTCGAAGTGCTTCAGATAAATGCATAAGGTTTTCTAAGAAAACCTTATTGAATAAGACAGCAATTTAGAAAGTCATCTTTTGAAATTCGTTTCTCTGCAAGATTCAATTTGTATCTACAAAGATGTGTAGTATCCTCGTTGCTATAAACTGGTACTAATGAAATTTCAAGTATAGAGAACTAGAACTGAACTTTTTTTTCCTGAGGCATAGCCGGTGCTACGCTAACCAGTAACTTCTGATTATCATACTTACATATTTCGTAATATAGATAAACTAGCTTTTGCAGGCGGTTTCGCTCACGCAGACTTTCATCCCCTGATTACCCCCTTAGGGATGGAATTTCAAAAAATCCTTTCTTAGTTCTCACTTACATAATATAAAGGTTCAGCGGTTTGAACTGTGCATTAATATCTGGGTATGTCAGTCACCTTCCTCTTTTATACATGTATTTAGAAGAAGAAAAATTACGCCCAGGCATTACAAATTGTGATTCATTTGTATTGGATTTAAATCAATTAAACGAGTTTTGGGTGAGCAGTCAGGATTGTTTGTTGATTTTATTATGTTATTAAACAGGACAAGACCTATGAGCAGTCATCTTGCTTTAATTTTTAATGTTCGCGTTTCCTTTCAAGCTCAACCGTTTAACTTCAGACCCGAAATTTAATTGACAAGCAATTTAGAAATTTTCGGCAATTCTGCGGCAGAAACTGCAAATATGATGCCGATGAGAAAATTCTGCACATTTTCCCTTTTATTTTTTATGTGAAATATCCTATTTATAACCCTTGACATTTTCCAGATACTCTTGAAGAAGATTCAGCGCGCGAAGTCTTCGGCGTATAGCATTCGTCGCTGATATAGAAGTGGCGTCCAAAGCGCGGGCGCAGTTAAAAGCCAACCATTGTACCTTACGACACGCAGTGTCATATCTTTGTTAATAAATTCTTATACGACTTTACATAAATAAGGTTTTTCATTTACAATTTACAAACCAAACCCCGCAGTATTGTTGTACCTAAACAAGCTAGTCTAAAATAAAGTAGCCTAAATTATTCCAAATCTCGTCAAAATCGGTCCAGCTATTCTAGAGTTGATGTTGTTGTGATATTTCTTTTACGCAAATATAGGTACAATTTGCTAAGTTCCCTTAAATGACACGAGAAATTAAGTTATGATCAATTGTAAAATGTTTGTAATTGAAATCTTGCGTTTTAAACGTCCACTTCAACTCCTTTAGTTCTGTGTAATTACGTTTGTCGCACAACTCGTAGCTTTTTGTCAAATTTCATCAGTGGGTAATTCCCAATGAAATAATACTTATCTAATTAAAGTCAGTTTATTTCTTAGAAACTGCCTCCTCTCCTTTTCACTTCTTCTCGTTTCACTTCCTGCAACATGCTTCCGTTGTATAACGTCATACACTTAAAAATTCTTTTATTAGCTTGTAAATATATAACCTTATTAAACTATTTTTGAAACTACCTAATAGGTAAGCAATTGCCGTCACTTTCAGAAGAAGCTTATCATTTTAGAAATGTTAGGCCCAAGTTTCAAAACACCGTCAATAGATGACACTTTCTAAGCTGGCATCTAAAATCTGAATCGATGGCCCATTTTTTGGTGATGGTGACAACGCTTTGTTAGCAGAATCATGTAAATGGCAGAACACTTTCTTGTTCATCAAGTTTATAGTTGTAATCATCGATAATGTCAAAGTGTGGGTTCTATTTCCAGATTGCTAAGTACTCACATACGGTTTTACTCGATTGAGCAAACATGTTGAGTAAAAATCACGGCATAGGCTTTCGTCCACACATTCATCGATCGAGTGACGCATCTTTTGGCTCGCCGTTCAGTATTCACCGTACCTAAAAAATGTCTGTTCAACAAAGGAGAATATGGCTACATTTAACCAGCTTAGTAATTCTTAATTATATAAATGAGAAAAGGGAATTAAAATGAAAAACGTTTCTCCTTTTCAAAACGAAAAGGAGAAACGTAAAAGGAGGTCGCCATCCAGCAGGCTCGATGCGAGCCTTCGAATTGTGAATTTTGCGGTCCACATGTTACTTTTTTACCGTAGTAATAGTAATACCGTATGTGAGAACGGACCTTATGACTACTTGTATAATTGACAGATTGTTATTCTAAACGTGTTCTAAGACTAGATTACGCATAAAAAAATCTCAAATCTCGATCTAACTAATATAGAGTTATTTTTATGAAATATCACCACTAAAAAGCGTAAGTAAATTATGCTAACGAATAAATATTATTTTAAATTATTAACTAAGTACTAGCGCTTCAAATATTTAGGTTCGGTCATCACCAACGATGGCACGATTGACGCCGATGTGACTCACCGCATCAACACCGGGTGGATGAAGTGGCGAGAACTCTCGGGTGTTTTGTGCGACAATAGAATGCCTGTGCGTGTAAAGGGAAAGGTGTATAAAACGGCAGTTCGCCCAGCCCTGATGTATGGTGCTGAATGCTGGCCTATGAAGAAGACCCATACCACAAAAGTACATACAACAGAGATGAAGATGCTGAGATGGGCAGGTGGAGTTACCCTCGCCGACAGAGTGAGGAACGAATACATTCATGGAAGCTTTAAGATGCGCCCCATAGAAGACAAACTCAGCGAAGCACGTCTCAGGTGGTATGGCCATGTAATGAGAAGACCTGAAGAGCACATGACGAGACAAGTCCTGGCTATAAACACCGGGCCAAAGAAGCGCGGTAGACCCCCCCTAACTTGGATGTCCGTCATCAATAACGACCTAAAGAAAGCCCAAATTAATGTCTTGACGACCCAGAACAGAACTGTCTGGCGAAGAATGACGAGGAGAGCCGACCCCAATTGAAATGGGATAAGGCTAGGCAAAGAGAGAGAACTAAGTACTAGCGGACCTTTAGATACGTATTAATTATTTACAAATAGGTACACACAGTTAGATCTAATATTATGTGAGTACTAACTGCAGCTAGACGGATGAATTTTATCAAAACTGATCTTGGTAGATACGTAAGATAATCAATTATACAAAAAATAAATAGGTAAAATATATTGTTTATTAATAAAATAGTAAAACTAACTTTATTAAATAGTACTCATAAAAAAGCGTTCTTTGAAGTTCCTGACTCATACCATTACGTTTGGGTTCGTAGAATCATTGAATAAATATTGACTCAGTAGTGAAAGTCAAGGTAGTAGAGCCACGCTGATTTCAGCACGAACGGGCCGGCTCGACCGGAGCGGTACTACCCTCGCACAGAAAATCAATGTAAAATGACAGCGATCATGCTATCGTGTTTCGTTGGTGTGTGCGAGACCGGAGGCCCAATGATGCAGAAGCATCACTAGCCCGCAATGGTGGGGTCACCATGCTGCATTGTTACATTGCCTGCATTCGCAGTATGGTGACCACCACTCTTGGATTCTGCTCATGCTTTCCATCAGGCAGAGTAGAGTCATTTTGGCAGGGCCAAACATAAAAAAATGTACAAGTTGTTTTTAATCTAAACTTTATTTTGAGAGTTTATTTAGTTCAGCGAAATATACTTTTGTAGGATTGTTTCATCATGCTATAATAGCGTGCACGCACAGTTCATAATATGCGTGCTATGCTGAAACGACTAAACATTAATCACTTACTATACGTCTGTAGAACGTGTCATAATGTCAAAAAAAAAGTATATATGTATTCATATCAGTTGTCTAGTACCTATAATACAAGCTCTGCTTAGTTTGAGACTAGATGGCGTTGTGTGTTTAGATGTCCGAAATATTTATTTATTTATTTATAATTGTAATTATCGGTTTATAACAGTTGAACCGCCCTCATCGCACCTAAATCATGACAAATGTCATTGTTTATCTTACTACTCAGCCTTCTGTCGTCTACTGCTGAACGAAGGCCTCCCCCAAAGAGTGCCAAAAATCCCAGTCTTGGGCAGTCCGCATCCACCCGTTGCCAGCCATTTTCTTCAAGTCGGTCGGTCCAACGTGTCACAATGTTTATTGCCTTTCCAAAATATTGCTTTTCCTGATAATTACTGATAAAAGATAAAGTTACAAGAGAACTTTTTAAAAGACAGTAAAGGTATTGGACTGGAACGGGCTGATGATGATGATGATGATGATGATGAAAGGTATTAAGTAACTGTATTCACACAGGTAGCAGTTTGCTTCTAAACTATAACATATTGCTACACTAGTTGTTGCCGCGTCTCCGCCCGCATGAATATGGGTTATCGCGGCAAATAGTAGTCTATGTGCTATTCATACAGTTGTTGTGTTGCCTTAAATGTATACAGTCCTCGCACTCCTCGATTCACTTGCAAGCTACACAATCCCTATAGAGTATTGTCAACGGTGTGATCTGCATAGTCTGTTATTACTAGCTAACCCACACAACTTCATCTGCCTCTCATGATCATGCTCGGCTCGTATTGGCCTAAGCGAGGTCAAATATCTTAGGCAAGCCAGAAAAACATAAACAAAAGAAAAAACTTGAAAAATTGTTTAAATATTGGGCAGGAGTTCTTTGTGAAAAACAATGTGACATGATAATCGTAATTATATTGTATCTACACTAAAATGTAAAGCTGAAGAGTTTGTTTGCTTGTTTGAATGCGCTAATCTCAGGAACTACTGGTCCGATTTGAAAAAATTCTTTCAGTGTTAGGTAGCCCATTTATCGAGGAAGGTTATAGGCTATACATCATCACGCTAAGGGTAATAGGAGCGTAGCACCAATGAAGAATGTCGCAAAAACGGCGGAAAATTATCGCAAACGAGGTTGCGTGGGTCGGCTAGTATTAGATATGTGTAGTTATATAGGTTTATATTCATACTTTTAAGTGGTATGTACATATTGTTTAACTTAACTACATATCTATTCGGCAGTTCATAATATTCCTAAAAGATCACTCGTAGTTCCTTCTGTAACATTTTCTCAGTAAATTATATTAATGTTATCTCTTATTTTTAGTCATAAAACAAACAATAAAGTGTTCTAAAATCTCAATGTTTATCTGCTTTTGCACACAAAACTGTTAGTGCATGACAAAATAAACTAACAAACTATTATTATTAATTAAGCCGAGGATCGAACCAAGTGGCGCGCAATTGGAGAGGCCTATGTCCAGCAGTGGACTGCGATAGACTGATGATGATGATGATGATGATTATTATTATTAATGATGTAATTTTTACGTGTGTGGAATCACGATATGCTTTGGAAAACGTAAATGTAGCTACAACACTTTCTTTTTTTTTACTACCGCAGTCAGCCTGTGACCACGACCAGTGGAACCTGGTCAAAACGTCAGGCAAATCAGAGATATGTAATACCTTTTAATAAGTGATCGCGTTCATTCCCCTAAAAATAATTGTTAATATATAACACTTATGTCTACTTATTCGCAGATATATGTAATTTTCCCCCGTTTTTGAAACATATTTATTGATGCTCCGCTCCCAATGGTCTTAGCGTGATGATATATAGCCTATAGCCTTCCTCGATAAATGGGCTATCTAACAGTGAAAGATTTTTTTAAATCAGACCCGCGGTTACTGATATTAGCGCGTTCAAACAAACAAACAAAGTCTTCCGCTTTATAATATTAGTATTGATTGTTTAGTCAGACCCATGTGACATAGGCCTAAATAATATAATAATAATAACTTTATAACAATAACTAATATGTGTTTTTTGTTTAACGCGCTAATGTGAAAAAAATATTTCACTGACACACTATCCCAGCTATCGAGTAAGGCTATAGATTACATATATATATATACTAGCTGATCCACGCAACCTCGTTTGCGCCTTATTGCCCGTAGCGTGAAAATTTCCCCCGTTTTTGAAACATTCTTCATTGTTGCTCCGCTCCTATTAGTAGTAGCATGATGATATATACCCTATAGCCTTCCTTGATAAACGGACTATCGAACACCGAAAGAATGTTTCAAATCGGATCGGCGGTTCCTGAGATTAGCGCGTTCAAACAAACAAACAAACTCTTCAGCCTTATATATTAAGTATAGATATTTTATTGTTTTTTATAGTCAGCTGCCAAAATGACTCTGCCCTGCCTGATGACAGAATCTAAGAGTGGTGGTCACCATCCTAATTGCGAATAAGGACGATGCAGCACTATAGCGGCTTGGTGAGATGTTTTTTCACGCCCCGCTTAATGGACCCGGGATCATAGTGGGAAGGAAACACGTAAGCTGCTAGAGACTTCCAGGTTGTGACCGCTCGGCACAGGAAGAAAGAACCGAAGCGATGAGTACGAGAACGTATGTCTACTACTCTGAAGCGATGACTTCCAAGGCCGGTACGTTTTGTCCTGTAGAGGAAGAGAGAGGGAGGGACCTGTTGGAAGAGCTCTTCAGAACACTCTCCATGATAAAAGCGATAGAGGACTGCCATGGAGGCGATATCTCTACGCAACTGCAGAGGCTCAAGGGACTCGGCGGCTTCGGGACTGTCGACAATGCGGATTGCTCGCCGCTGCAACCGGTCGAGAGCGTCAAACAGGTACTGTGCGGCACCATCGCAAAGATGAGAATAGTACTCCACGCAAGAGCGAACCTGGGTCTTGTAAAGAAGACACGGATGCCCGGGCGAGAAGAACCGTCTTACCTTATTTATAACACCTAGTTTACGCGAGGTCGCTTTAGTGACATTCTCAACGAATTCGCGTAGGTTGAGATCTCGGCAGATATCCATGCCCAGGATATCGAGCCTACCTTGTAATTGCATTTGAGTGTTCTGAAAAGTGGAAAGGGGAAGGAATGGAGACTTTTTGGCAGAGAATGTGCACACGTGTGATTTTTTGGCATTGAACTCGACCAGATTCTCACAGCCCCATTGAGACATGCGGCCCAGAACATGGTCGAGTTGAACGACAAGCTCTTGTCGTTTTTCTTCAATATCTGCTAGCTTTTCTGTAGCAATTTTGCTAAGGGCTAACATGTCATTGATATGCAGGAGAAACAGCGTGGGCGACAGGACGGAGCCCTGCGGTATTCATGACGCTACGACTAAAAGGTTCAGATTATCAATTAAATATGTTGCAAAAACTAGTTAAATTGTACCTTTGGAGAGCTACCATTGCGTATACTGTAAAAACGGTTAAAGTTTCACAAAAACAATCTATGAAAGAATAGCTCCTTTTTAAAAGATTAAAAAAAAGTCAGCGAAAGCATATGTCTATCTTTTGAGGTTGGCACACTGTAACCTTTTTTATATATTACCAAATTTGTTCATACTTTATAACATCACGCCACGGGCAATAGGAGACGCAGACGAGGTTACGGGGGACAGTTAGTGTAACATATAACTATAATATTGTATTCACTGTATGGGAATAATCTCGCCCACACGCACACCACTGTAACTCCTGTACACCAGGATCAAAGCAGTGACCCACGAACACACCGAGCTATTACGGGAAGTCCCAGGAAAAATTAAACTGTCTTGGAACCCGCAACGAAAATCATAAGAAAAACTGGAGCAGTTGCAAATATAAGATGTATTCTTTGTATGTAAAATTATCGAAGCAATTTTTGCTTTGACCTTTGCTTGTTTACCAGTATAAATATTGTTTTCATTAAACCTTATTATTCATCTCTTGTTTGTTATGCCTCACACATTTGTTTTGATCGATATTGCAATAACATTGTGTTTTCCTTGACCGCAAGAATAAAAGTTTGTATGTTTATTTGGTGTGAAATGTAGGTATTGCACATAATTGTGGAGTGTTTGTATCCATTTTTCAACGGATAGGTATGTAATTGACAAATAACAAGGACAAATAATTGTGTGACGGATACAAGAATTTGTACTGTCTTTATATTTAGAAAAAAATCAATAGATTTATTACATAGTAGAGGAACTCCGCGGTGTTATCCGCGGAGTAATGTCGTACCGCGAGTGGGTAACGCCGCCGGGCGATGCTGGTCTAAGAAAATTAGCCTAAGCTAGTCCTTATGTCGTCAGCTACCTATCTAACCTATCAGTGAAAGTCTTATAACAGTTAGAACAATATAATATTAGTAGGATTAGCAGGCTACTCATTCCCACTATGAATGAATAATACATACATAATGTATTTTTTTCGTAAATCTATTAGTATTAACATCCTATATACTCCCTATATCACACAGTATCAGGCCCAACACTGTTGTTAAGATTCAGATAAATATGTAACCTTTTAATTGTTTCTTGTTTTGAACGAATGACTATTTTGTTTTAGGTATTAATTCTTGTTCTTTCTATTTCGGGCTATCTAAGAACTTAAGTAAGTTTAAATAAGCTTCAGTATAAGAAGATTATATTTGTTCAAGGATTTATTCAAAAGCACGGAGATGCATCTCTTCAAGCTACCTAACCAAGAAAACTGACATAGCTTAGACAATTAGGTAACTAAAATGAAACGGGGCTCGTCTCATTACCAGCAGAATTAGATTATTGTGGTAGATTAGTCCACGATTGGAAACCATTACGAAATAGTGCAGGAGAGTAGGGATAAAAATCCACGCGAAACGACGGGGAAAGCTGACGACGCAAAGATATTGACGATTGAGGTCAATTTCGTATTTTAGTAGAAGCTTAAGTCTGACAAGTGACCATTAAAGACCGGTAAATAGGATGATGATGCAAAAAGAAGGGCCTTAGTTGTATTGTGGCGTTACCCTTTCTGTCTAAAATTGAAGTATCGATGTAGGTGTCAATAGCGTTTAAGCGAGTAATGACTTATGTAGCAAACTTTAAACACTAAAATATAAAGGGATCGTGTACACATATATAGATACGCCTTGTGTACTATCATACTACCTATATACATACATAACATACAGGTCACACACAATCGCGAATCACATACTTCGAGCATAAATGTCTTACATTTCACGATTACAGCTTGATTTACACCTAGTTACACATTGCGCTGTCGTTTGTGTTAAGTTGATGACAATATATATTTATTTTAATAAGATAATGCAAGTAAATAATTGTATTCATCACTTCCATGTTAATATTTGATTAAATAACTGAATGAACATCGTTAGTATGATTCATAGTCTCTTACGATTTACGTAAATATGAATCGTACCATTAGTTGTTATTATGATTATTGGTATTCAAATTGATTTATAAAATAATGCAGCTGTTGCTGACATTTGTTTAAAAAAAAACAGTTCTTTTTTTAAGAATTCAGTCTCTTGTACCTTTTAATAGCCGCCTATTGAGGTTTATAGGTACATTTTATGTCTTTACGTTACTAGGATACAGATACACAATGGAATCAATTGAAACAATACATTTTAACTCGGCATTTACAAAACTGCAGATGTTATTATTAATCGGTACTGTATTGTCAATAGTCTGTAAAATACACGATTAGTGATAAGTATGTCGATAAGTGATAAAATCGATTCAATGCAAGTCACAACAATAGTAGATTTTTTCGAAATATGACAATACTTTCAATCTCTTTCATCACAATGAGTGGCATTACACTAAATAGATATTTAAATACAAAGATAGGGCGTATAATACATTCTATAACATGTTATCTGTTTAATGTTGGTGTTGGTCCAGGACGCAAGTTCCGCATGTTTCATTAATGCCAAATATTTCTTTATGAATACTTTTTCAGACTTGTAATAAAATTGATTGATGTCTTAATTACAATTTTAGTTTTCTTCGCTTTCCTCAGACCGTCTGCACTTTGGCGTTGAATATCGTGGCAAATCTATACTAATATATAAAGCTGAAGAGTTTGTTTGTTTGAACGCGCTAATCTCAGGTATCGCTGGTCCAATTTGAAAAATTATTTCACTGTTAAATAGCCCATTTATCGAGGAAACCTATAGGTTACATATCATCACGCTAAGGCAAATAGGAGCGGAGCACCAATGAACAATGTTTCAAAAACGGGGGAAAAATTTCACGCTACGGGCAATAGAATACGCAAACGAGGTTGCGTGTGTCAGCTAGTACAACATATAACTTTAATCAGTTAGTTTTTAAATAAATAGAATGGTATAGAATAGTAAATTAAGAGAATGGCTCATGTATTAACAATTTAATATACTTCTAGTAAGCGTGGTAGATAAGATATGAGAAAATATAGGAGTTGATATTAGCTACGTGTTCTAAAAATAGGTTACTGCATGATATTATTATTCATACAGGTAAATATAGCACTTTAGAAATGTTTTATTTAAATAGTAATATTATATCTGCTACCTATTGTACGAGTATATCTCGTATGAAGACTTTTAAGCGTTAATTACTTTGTGTTTTTGAAGAGAAAATGTCTTTAGCTGTATTGAACACTTTTTAGTAGGTAAAAATCTTATTAGTTCGCGTCACCGACATGATGATTATTATTTAAACCACAGAACAGAGGAATATATACTTAGAAATGGTGACGAGCTGCAAGTGCAAGGTACACTGTGTCGCCTAAACGCACACATTAACGATCAATAATATTATACACACATAAAGAACAATATCCTAATTCGTCCAAATGATGCTACGAATATAAGTTCTAAAAGCCACTTACAATGTTACTAACGTTACAACCTTATACCTTTCAACTAAGGTAGGGTTTCACTTGCATATTTGTGTTCGTGAGAGGTTTCGTCGAAAACCTTAGGGATTGACATTTGTCGAATATAATATAATTATATTACAATAATTTTTACCGTATTAAAAACAACTACTTAATAGATTTCATTCAAAACAAATTTTGGGGGAAGTTTGTGTTGTAATGTAAATCATATATATTTTATTAGTTTTATCATTCTCTTATTTTAGAAGTTACAATTTTACTACTTTGGAAGTGTCTGTCTCGTAAACTATTCAGTTTAGATAAAATAGGTATTAGAAACCTCAATATCACTTTTGAAGACCTATCCATAGATACACGTATGGGTTTAAATATTTTTTTTTATGAATTTCATATTCGTTTGAGTCTAAGTATGGGAGCCACAATATTTTTATTTTTTTTCTATTTTTGTGTGAAAATCTTAATGTGGTTCACAGAATACATCTTCTTACCAAGTTTCAACATTTTAGTTCTTATAGTTTCGGAGAAAAGTGGCTGTGACATACGGACGGATGGACAGACAGACCGACATGACAAATATAAAGGGTTCCGTCTTTTGCCTTTGGCACGGAACTCTAAAAAACGACTATGCATTTCACTGCGGTAGAACAATACTTGATTTCACAAATTGTTGTGCCGAGTCTTAGTAAAGTAAACGGTAAAGTACCCGTATACTGTTATTTAATCAAAAGTACTTACACACTATCTTTTGTACAATCAAATCTGTTTATTGGTCTGGTGGCTATAAAATTTTGGTATATGACATATTTATAAACTTTTTATTAAGGAAAACATTTAATTTCAAATATACCTCCAAAATAAGTTTAATAAAAATTTTGCGATTAAACAACATTGTTTTAAAACCATAGTACAATATAAATCGGATACTAAACGTAAAATCACTGTAAAAATCAATATCATCGATAACGATATCGATTAAATTTGTCTACGTCCCTATGGCAAAGACTTGTAAAAATTACTTTTACTAAATATTATCATGCCAAATATTTAAAACATTCCCGCAGAAAATGTAGTTCATTGCTTGCTCTCTTGGCAACTATGCACATCATACTTTAATTTAATACGTAATGTATAATTATTTTAATAGATTAGAATATAACGGTATGTATGTGTATTACATAATACTTTTTAGATTTTCGTTAATATCGCTTAAAAACAAAAGTTTTTAGACTCATTGATGATACGATATGTTTCTTTTGAGTAAATTGTAGTCCTTGCTTAGTTTTCAGCGCGTAATTATCGGACAGGTCGGCATAGCAATAATTTTTTACGCAGCTACGTTCCCGACGAAAGTAATACGTGCGTTCAGTTGATGCCAGCAGAGACATTAGTGACATCGGTGCTTAACTGCGGCGCGCCTGACCCGCCTACATCGCATTTCTACCTTTAATTCTCCTCTTCTGTGATTTAAACATTATGAAATTTTTAATATTACATATAATTTTACAAAAAACATTCTAAGTTATAAGTATTCAATTCTATCGGCAGTCTTTATGATTGCCATTTTTTTGTATTCTTTTCTAAAAAAATGAAAACACTGCGTACCTTTGTTTGACAATGTTTCTTACAGAAAAGCGTATCTGTATAGGAAGTATCTGATATAAATAACAAGAAATATTAAACAAATTCCTCACCATAATTCTATTTATTTCTTTTTATATTTTTTCTTTTATCGAAAACTAGACTTCTTGATTGTACAAAGAAGATGAATACAAGTAAACCAATGCAGCGATTTGAATTAAATTTGCCGTGAATTGGTATTGATTCTTAAATAAGGATATAGGCTACTCTTTGCCGCAATAAACGACAGACATACAGTCAATAAAGATAAGAAGTAGTCACCATGAGAATTGAAAATAGTTCGGCCATAATGCTTAGTCATACTTTGTTTAAAAATACACATAATATATGTTCAAACATTTGTAAGAATAAGACCTGTAGACTGTAAAATAGTTGTCGTAGATATCACTACAAAAATAAACCTCTCCTTCATGTTATTTGCATTACTGTAATAGTAATCTTTAAATGTAGCACCATTTATCAAACTTATCAATGTTCATCTACATTAGTTTTCCTCTTGAAATAACTTTCTATAAATATTGTTTGTGTGTTTGAAAGATAACCAGATCTGAAATATCAAATACTATATCTATATTTGCTTGTTTGCTTTTGATCGTCCAAATAATGCATTTTGTTTGTTTTTAGCTTTGTTAAATATTAAAAGCTTTCTACTATATAATTTGCTAATGTGTCTGTTTTTGTCATGTCATAACGTAGGATGTATCTAATACCTAATAATAATTTGACTGCCTGGTTGGCCTCGCGGATGGCGTGTGCGACTGCTGATCAAGAGGTCTCGGGTTCGATTCCCGAATCAGACCAAATGTTTGTATGATCTACAAATATTTGTTTCGGAGTTTGGGTGTTTTTTATGTATAGTATGTATGTATTTACAAAAAAAAGTATATATGTATTTGTATCAGTTGTCTAGTACCCATAACACAAGCTCTGCTTAGCTTGGGACTAGATGGCGTTGTTTTTTTTTATGTAGTGGGCGGGCAAACGAGCAGACGTATCGCCTGATGGTAAGCGATTAACGCCGCCCATGGTCACCTGCTGCAACACCAGAGGCGTCACTAGTGCGTTGCCGACCTTTGGGGGGTTGGGGGGTAGATAGGGTAGGGGGGTTTTTGGTATTGGCCTCCGGTATCCTCACTCACACGGTGAAACACAGCGCAAGCACTATTTCACACCGGTTTTCTGTGAGGCCGTGGTATCACTCCGGGTGAGCCGACCCATTCATGCTGAAGCGTGGCTCTCCTACGGTTAAACGTTGTATGTTAGATGTCCGAAAATATTTAAAATATTTTATTTATTTACCTATAAACGAGAAATTCTAGTATGTAATCTGAATCTAGAAAATTGATTCAACGATTTTCATGAAGTTTAGTATGTAGGGGGTTTCGGGGACGATACCTATATCGATCTAGCTGGGAGTCATTTATAGAATATTGACCAAAATAAAAATATCGAGGAAAGTCGGTCTTCCAGGTACTTTAATTAATACATTCTAGAATAAAACTCACTTGTAAAAAATTTTTGACAATGCCATAAGGCGAAACCGGTCAGGTGTATAATAAAATAAAATAGTGGAATAAGTACAAGTAAGTTTTATTCTAGAATGTATTACAACAAGTTCCACCATGTGCCGACAATCTAGAGTATAAATTACTTTAATTAAAATTGAGAGCTTGGTTATATGCGAGGGATATCTAATAATTATTGGGTGACAAAGGATGTTTAAGCCTTGATCAAATTAAGCGTCTTTATAGTTTAATAGCGCACTGAATTTTACAATTAATATTTTTGATCATAGTTTTATACAAAGAATGAGGATCAAACACTTACAATTGAAAAAAATAATTGTAAGGTTTTTGTTGGTAGCAACTGTTACTAGTCATAATAGGCTGTAATTAAGTGACGAAAACAGATCAGAAATATTGTCTATGTTGATTGTGATGTTGATTATTACATAATATTGTTATGTTAGGATCATAATGAATAAATATCGATTTAAGTTGAAGAGGTTCTATAGACCATGAGTTGGTACCGTGTTTAGGGTATTGTTTTTGTACTGATAACAGCCGTTACTCGCGTGACTGCCTCGCTGATAACTATGCCTTTCTGACTATCTAGGCATATGCGATTGAGGTGGGATAGTGCCTAAAGAGATAAGAATAACATGTGTTGCTTGTATGTTCGTAAGTTGTTTTGTCAAAACCTATAGGATTACAGATTGGAGATATGGAGTAATGAAAATTACTTTGATTTTGCCGCTCTATCTTTATCATATATGAATCGCCGAAATGTATGTACGCGCATAACTTTCGATCGGCTGCACCAAATTAAATAATTAGATAGATAGATAGATAACACTTTATTTGTACACCAGGGTTTACAAACAATATACAATTAAATAATATAACAAAAGAAAAGTGATGTACAAAGGGCGGCCTTATTGCTCATAGCAATTTTTTCCAGGCAACCTTTGGATGGAAAAGTTTCATTATAGGCTGGTGTGGGGCACTTAAGTACGAACATATTTAACACTTTTACACAATTATTGTTTTAATGTGTTACTGAAACTGATATTCAGGTAAAACCGGTTGAACTAGTAGCCGACCCCAAATCTTGGGTTGTGTTAATGTGTTTGTTATTGTGAGGACAAGGTTTGTGTACAAGAAAACTTAAAAGATAACACGAAAAGTCTTTTTTTTTGTCCGCGACTGTACACTGCTTCTGGGAAGCTGAGACGGATATGTAAATATTGTAGTACGAAGTTTACAATAAAAACTATCGCAAGTTTTTAACTTTATTTATTTGTTGTTTAACATTCTTTTATTAGTTTTATATTTTGCCATCAACGGAGTGACTGGCATCACTTATTTTCATGTATTTTATAGATAGATAGATAGATAGAAAACTCTTTATTTGTACACCGTTTTACATATTTACAAGAGATTACATAAGATGTAATAATATATAATGTAATGTACAAAGGGCGGCCTTATTGCCAAGAGCAATCCCTTCCAGGCAACCTTAGGATGGATCAAAATGTATAGGAGAGACAGTAGCAGTTGACGGTGCAATTATTTATAAGAGTTATTTAAGTTGATACCAATATAATCCCTATATTCACTTATACACACATACATAGAATATACACATATACAACTATAAATATACACATATATACAAACACACATACATACACATATGCAATATACACTAATTACCACAATCATTTAATTATATCACATATGAAGATAAAAAACCTATACGTCACACCCTCATCCGCGACTGAATAAGCTATGACGTGACTGAATCAGTTACGACCTATAAAATTCTTGAACCATTGTTTTAAAACAGTTTACTGTTTTGGCTTTCCTGATATTAATCGGCAACGCATTCCACAAACGTACTGCTTTAACCGTAAATGACTCCCCATAGAATTTTGTGGAATGTAGAGGAATCTCCAGTCTCAAATTCTCAGATGACCTTAGACATTTCTCATGTGTGTCATTAAGGAACTTGAATCGTTCTTTGAGGTATCGGGGGGATTTAGGATTAAACAATATGTTATAAAGAAAAACGAGGATATGAGTATTCCGGCGAGAGCGAATCGGAAGCCACTTGAGCATTTGACGGAATTCAGAGACGTGATCGTATTTTCGTAGTCCAAATACAAGCCGTATACAAAGATTTTGAAGTCGCTCAAGCCTATCAAGTTGTGCTTCGGTGAGATTTAGATAGCTGACATCGGCATAGTCGAGAATTGGGAGGAGAAGAGCTTGTGCAAGTGCAGCCCTGGTTGCGATCGGTAGAAAGTTACGCAGTCTGCGCAAAGACCCGGCAGAAGCAAATATCTTGCGACTGATTTCCTGTATTTGTGTTCCCCAAGATAAAGTATTATCTATGTAGATCCCTAGATTTTTGACAGTAGTACTGATCTCAAGGGCGATCCCGTTAAATGGAATTTGCGGCAGTTGTGTCCAGTTTACTCTTGAGACCATCCAAGGACTGCCAATAACACATACTTGCGTCTTTACAGGATTAACTTTAAGTCCATAGTTATGGCTCCATTCTCCGATACGCAATAGGTCAGCATTGATCGTGTTGAATGCTTCCGGTAATAAGTTAATCGGAGCTTGTGTATATATTTGTAAATCATCTGCATAAAGATGGTAGGATGAACCTAATTGGTTTGAGATTGAGTTTATAAACACAGCGAAGAGTAAAGGAGATAGAACGCCACCCTGTGGTACACCAGCAGAAATTCTGCACCAGGAGGACATTGAGTCTTCAATGCAAATACGTTGCCGGCGACCAGACAGGTAACTATGAAACCAATCAATTGTCCCTGGAGATATGTTAAGAGACCGTAGTATGGCAAGCAGGATGTGAAAATCAACGGTATTGAAGGCGTTGCTAAAATCCAGTAAGGCGAGTACTGTCATCATTCCACTGTCCATGCCCAGTCTGATGCTGTCAGTAATGTGTATCAGCGCAGAAGTCGTGCTGTGACCAGGGCGGAAACCGGATTGGAAGGAGTTCAGCAAAGAATGTTTGGAAAGGAAATCACTCAGTTGGGAGTGGATGAGGCGTTCCAGCACTTTAGATAGGAAAGGTAAAATGGATATGGGCCGATAGTCAGAAAATGAAGAGGGCTTACCTTTTTTAGGTAGAGGAATTACTTGAGCATCTTTCCATGCAGATGGAAAAACACCACTTGATACGGATATTTCATCAAGGATAGGCAGAATCATGTTGCGGCTGATACAGTCACTTCCTACAGCATTCGATGAAATTGCCAGAATAGTCTTCCTAACATCACAAGCAAGCAATTGATCGAAGACGAAAGGTGAGTAGTTGGGAGCTGAGATAGACGAAATATATTTGAGAGTATTAGCTTTAGTATTGACTTCAATGTCAGACGAGGTGGAAAAATGTTTATTAAGTGAATCAATATTTAAATTTTTAGGAATAGAGTCTTGTCGAGATTTTCCGACTCCCAACGTTCGTAGAAATTTCCAGACTTTTGCTGGATCTCCATTTTCTACGGAAGAGTGGATATGTTGGCGTTGTGCATTTCTACACATCTTATTGCAGAGATTTCTCATGTACACATATTTTTCCAAGTTAGCATCCGTTGGTCGACGCTTGTATTTACTTCTCGCTAAACATTTCTTGGACATAATCTGACGTATCTCCGCAGTAAGCCATGGAGCCGGTGAATGTTTAATTTTAATGGATCGTAAGGGTGCGTGAACGTTATAGAGTTGCATTAAGTTTTCAGTAAATATTTTGACTTTTTCATTTATACACTGCGATTCTAACAAGTCAGACCAGTCGATGTTACGCGCATCATCTTTAAGATTAGCAACGTTCATTTCACTAAAATTACGTTGCACAAGAATTCTCGACTTTGCCTTTGGGGGACGGATAGCGTACGACAGAAATATCAAGTCATGATAAGAAAATGCATCAGCTGGATACTGACCATGACTGATGACATGATTAGTAGAAGAGACAAGAATAAGATCAAGAAGAGATGGAGTGCAGTTAGGAAAGTGATGGGTAGCATCAAGTGCTAAAAGTGACAGATTATTAGAATTTACTAATGTGCGCAGCGAAGAAGAGCGATGGTCATTTTTCAATAGACACGTATTGAAGTCGCCCATTATTATGGTGTGGCTATTATTATCATGTATTTTATATACTATTGCCTGCGGCTACGCCCGCGTGTATTTCGATTATCGTGGCAAACAGCAGCCTATGTGTTATTCTGACGTGTAAGCTATATTACTGTAAAGTTTCATTCAAATCCGTTCAATAGTTTTTGTGAAGAAGTAACAAACATACACACAACTTTCGCCTTTATATATTAGTTTCATGATAGGTATTATATACAGGTAATAGAAATAAAATGGGCTAGGGAGATAATTTAATATATTGTTTAGTGATTGATGATTTTTCGTATTCAAAAATTTAATATCATATCTTCTTGTGACTTCAAAACGATACACTTACTCGTGTATATAGAACTTCATAATTGTACCTCAAACTTCTGAAGGTTATTTAATACAAATGAAATTATTCACTCTATTTACGGGGAATCATTCTTACTTAATAATTTATTCTGATATAAAACAGATATTGTAGACATTGTAGTTAATTAACATTACATTTGCAATCTATACCATTTATATCTCACATTGAAGTCGTAATAAATTTATACTTATAAGTATATTAATATAAAGTACTTTCGTATTTATCGACATTAAATATGCCAACACACACAGTGGGGTCTCTTTATCTAAAGACGGTTTAATACCGTCGTAATTCATTTGCAACAATAGTATGTAATGTTTACAGTTTATTTATAAGTGGAAAGCTACCCGCTACACTTAGCCTATCGCCTATAATTTCTGTAAATAACAAAAACAACTTATATTTTTAATATCACAAAGCATTGGAATAGATAAAAAAACATACATATTTATATTATTTTACAACTTTTTCGCGACATATGTAACATTGTGGACGATGTTCAAAATTTGTTGATGGAATGTGTCAAGAATCAATCTTTAAGAGATGTAATAATGACACAGTTAAACCTGAATTGTTTGGATGTCGGTATAATTCAAAGTGTTTTGGCTATACCGACATCAAAAAAAGCTATTAAATTGTACAGTCTAGCATATATGTTAATTAATATTTGTTTAAGTTAAGGCCTTACGGGACTGGCATACCCTAATGGGGTAAAAGTCCCTTAAAAAAATAAAGAGAAAAAAAAAATCTTTTTCGCTCATCACTACAACTAAAATGTTGTGCACTTTGCCCCCCTTTTATTTAGGGTCACGTACCTAAAGGGTAAAAACGGAACCCTATAGCAGGACTCCGCTGTTCGTGTGTCTGTACGTCACCAGGCTATGTCTTATGGACCGTGATAGCTGGACATTATACATTTTCACGTGATGTTTTCGAGCTCGATATTAATAACGGCAATTTGATAATAATGATGATAGTATAGATAATGATATGGGACCCTTAACGGTAAGTAACTATGGCCGTCTATGGAAACCTCAAAAGATAGAAGAAAGATTCCTCTTTCGAATGGCAAGAACGTACAATTTCCGCGGGAAAATTGAACTTCTGTACAAGCATTTACCAAAGTGATATTTCGGCCTTACGGTTCGTGGCTTTTCACCTGATAAGTGAGGTTATGAGTTTTGAGGGGGAGGGGTTGGGAAGGGGGATTTCAGTTTTATGATCAGATCTTTTCAGATCAATTGGCGCCGGTAGAGACCAATATCGGAATACCGGTCTATTCGTTTGCCGCTTATACAGTACCAAAAAAACAATAAAAAAAAATAGCTATTGATTTTCGAACAAACCTCCTTATCTGTCACTCAGAAAACGGAGAATTCTAGAAACAGCTTATAAAATTCGATACTATCTTTTACTTTGGTGATATTGTTATTTGTAAAGATTGTCCTAACGATAAAATGTGCAACAAACTCACAATTCATAATTATTTTGACGTCAATTTTAAAACCACTGTCAAATTTATAATTGGAATTTCACTTCTATGGTTAATTAAAGCTTTGTTTTTTTTAACATCAATTCACGTCTGAACCTGTAGCATTAAAATCACTTCGATTTTGTCCGCTTATAAATATATAAATACTAGCTGAACCCCGCGGTGTTACCCGCGGTTAATGTTGTATCGCGTGTAACGCCGCGGGACAAAGTTAGTCTAAAAAAAGTAGCCTAAGTTACTCCCCGGATTCAGCGGTTTGGGCTGTGCGTTGATCTCTGGGTATGTCCGTCACCTTCCTCTTTTATATATAATACTAGTTGAACCCCGCTGTGTTACCCGCGGTTACTGTTGTACCGCGAGTAACACCGCGGGACAAAGTTAGTCAAAAAAAGTATCCTAAGTTACTCCCCGGATCATCAGCTACCTGTCAGTGAAAGTCCCGTCAAAATCCGTCCAGCCGTTCCAGAGATTACCTGGAACAAACAGACAGACAGACAGACAAAACATTTTTTAACTACATTTTTGGTATATGTATCGTGTATACATATGCATTTAGTAAAAAGCGGTTATTTTAATATTACAAACAGACATTCCAATTTTATTTATTTGTATAGACATAGATATCAACTGCACGATTGTCCTAGTGGTGTTTATCAAGCGGTCGTCACGCAGGTTTCTACTGCGCCAAGTGTTGTGGGTTCTCACAAACTGATGTTCTGAGTCTGGGTGTTTCATGTATGTTTGTAAAGTCCCCTGCGACACAGGATGTATATTCCTAATGCAGGAGTTGCCTATTTTAAATATAAAATAAAATAAATATACTTTCATCTAACTATTATGTAGTTTACTAGCTGACCCATGCAACCTCGTTTGCGTCTTATAGTGCCCGTAGCGTGAAAATTTCCCCCATTTTTGAAACATTCTTCATTGTTGCTCCGCTCCTATTAGTAGTAGCGTGATGATATATACCCTTTAGCCTTCCTCGATAAATGGGCTATCTAACACTGAAAGAATTTTTCAAATCGGACCAGCGGTTCCTGAGATTAGCGTGTTCAAACAAACAAACAAACAAACTCTTCAGCTTTATATATTAGTATAAATGTAAAACAAAGACAGCTGGATAGTATTTATTCCAATTATTACTAATCTTAATCATTTATAATTAGACATACCAGTAACTAATTAATACTCGTATTAATCATTGATAATAAGTAAGACTTTTTAGAATTCATAATTCGATAACACTATTAGGATACTGATTTGAACTTCTTAGGGGGATTTCCAAAATTTATTGCTAAGTGGGTGCTTACAACGTAAAAAAATATCAGCAGTCAAAATTACAAGTTTGTGTCATTGAGTTAGACGGTCAGGGATCGTTTTCTCGAAAGACGGTCCCCATTTCAACTTATCCACATTTTTATCATTAACTAACTGTGCCCGCGTACGACTTCGTACACGTGACATTGGGATTTTCAAGTTATTCAAAAATTTTCACCATTTAAACTTCTAAATTTCTAAACCAAAATCAGGTAAATCGGCCCTTCTCGAGTTTTAGCGAGACAAACGAACAGGAATTGATTTTTATATATATTCTCTCGATTGCGTCTTCTATTGCCCGTATCGTAAAAAAAATTCCCCGTTTTTGAAATATTATTCATTGGTGCTTCGCTCCTATTAGCTTTAGCGTGATGATATATACCCTATAGCCTTCCTCAAATTCAAATCGGACCATCGGTTCCTGAGATTAGCTCATTCAAACAAACAAACAAACTCTTCAGCTTTATATATTAGTATAGTTATACAGCTTTACACATAATTTATTGAAGACGATCGTAAAACGGTTTAATAAAGATCAGTTTTATTCAAATTTATGTATAATATTTGAAGTATTTCTAACAAAGCTTTCCTATTTAAATTATCTATTATTTAATACACAGACCCTTTATCTTTTCATTTTCACCAGGTTATGTGTTTGATTAGGCACAAGTGTTTCGCATCGATTTCCTTTCTACAATCGCTAACGTCTCTATCCGTTGTATTTTTGGCTAATATTTTATATTGACCACGTGATTTAGCGTCTAGATAATTTCATTCCCATAAATTTGTGTTCTAATAACGTTTATATTAATAGAATGTCAACTCAGTTATGGGGGCAGGTCCGTTTTGACACTTGTTTCTCTGCAAAGAACTTTATAGAACTAACATACAATGCTTGTTATACGTATAACTCGGTACTATCATAATACATGCATCAGCCGAATGTATATAATGCACTTCTGGAATCAAACTCATAACTTATTTGTTACTTAAAATTATTATCTTTAGGTATTAAAGATGAAATACTCAAGTCAACCAGACCTTTTTCACTAAATAAAGTTGTTATCGTTTACAAACAAAACAAAATGAATTGAATTATGTAGCCTACGTAATTTCATACTCCGTAACGAAGTGAGGCACTTCAATTTGTATGAAACACGTGAACACTGCGTCATAGTCAAAAATCAATAACACTTAAAATTCACAGTGCGAAATGACATCATTGATTTAAGTTATGTTTTGACGTGTATGCAAATGGTAGTTACCAATCTTATTGCTTTTGAAATCACTTGAAATGTTAGCAGATAATTGTTATCCTTTCACGCAAAAACGACTGAAAGGATTTTGATGAAAATTAGCACAGGTAGAGATTATGGTCTTGAATACTGCATAGGCTACTTTTACCCCAAAAATATTAAGTGTCCCCGTGGGATGATCAAGGTACAAGAACCCAGGGTGGTGGGTAACATCAGTTAAGAATAATGCAACAAGAAGTTCATCTCTTATACAAGAAAAACTTACTTTCAGGCTTTCATAAACGTACGTAAATATTCATATTCATATTCATATCATTTATTTGCATTCCACAATGTTATAATTAGATGGTTTACATGTCACGCTTAAAAACTAGAAACAATCGTGGACCCTGTAGGGCACAGCAAATCACAAGTCATATAATATCAATTAATTATTAGAATTACTAAATACAACAATATTAAGTTCATGCAAACAAAAAAATAAATAAGAAAAATTGTTAATTATCAATTAATCAAAACCCAAAGTCAACCAAATCAAAATAAAAAAACATAAAAATAACACTTCAGACTTTTAAAATGGAATAACGATTTCAATAATAATTTAATTTAAAATAATAATTTGGCATATTTTATATATTATATTATATATTAAGTACTATATAATATATTTTTATCATTCATGTATTCATTTATTGTGTAATATGCTTTATTTATAAATATTTGTTTAATTCTATGTATAAAATGTATCTCATTCGTTTCATTTTTAACAGAATCAGGTAATTTATTGAATGTTTTGATGGACATCACATAGGGACTACTTGAATGTAACGTTATACGGGAAGTGGGTAACATTAACATTTTCTTGTGTCTAAGATATCGGTTCGTATTTTTGTCTCCGCGGGTTGTGAAAAAAGTGATATATTTTCGGACAAACTTGCATATTTCAAGAATGTAAATAGACGGTAGGGTAAGTACCTTATGTTTTGTAAACAAAGGTTTACAACTGTCCGTTTGTTCTAAATTAAATAGAATACGAATCAATTTCTTTTGTGCTATGAAGAGTGTAGGGGCATCTGTGCTGTTCCCCCACATTATGATTCCGTAACTTAGCTATGAATGTGCATATGCATAGTACGTGGTAAGTGCAGTTTCAATATCTGTAGTTTTTTCAACTTCGTATAATGCATAGCTAAAACTAGCAATTTTAGACCTAATGTGTTTGATGTGAGTCTTCCAGGAAATGTGAGTATCTATTGTGAGCCCTAACAGAGAAAAATCGTTAACGACTTCGATTGTTGTGTTGTTTATACTAAAGTTAATGTTTAAAGGAGTTTTTTGATAGGGATAAAATGTCATGAGTTTTGTTTTGTTGTAGTTGATTTCCAGGTTATGGTCATCCATCCATTTAATTGTTTTATTCAATATTGAGAGCAGTTTTTTACTGAGATTGTCATTGTTCTGACATGATGTAAGTAAAGAAATATCATCGGCGAACAGTACACACGGTTCATTTATGAATGTAGGTAGGTCATTTATGTATAAAATGAAAAGAAGACATCCGAGAACACTGCCCTGAGGAATTGAGGCATTTATATTCTTTTTAGTTGATCTAACGGGTGTAATTTGATTAAGCTCGTTATTAAAATGTTCAATTTCCACGCATTGCTCCCTATTTGATAAATACGATGCGAACCATTTGTGAGCAGTACCGCGGATCCCTATTCCATATAATTTGTTGAGTAAGATTTTAAACTGTACCTTATCATATGCCTTGGTCATATCGAGAAGCACTCCTACCGCGTATTTTTTATCATTTATAATATTTATAATTTCCTGAACATATTTATAGACCGCCAAAGTTGTTGATCTCTGTTTACGAAATCCATTTTGATTTTCACTAAAAATATTATATCTTTCACAAAAACCATAGACACGGTCACACATAGCCTTTTCGAAAACTTTTGATATTGTGGGAAGAATAGCAATGGGTCGATAATTGCTGGGATCAGTTTTTAAATAAATAAGTACTGCTTTGCTTTTGCTGCTAAAAAAAAAAAACATATAAGTACTGCTTTATCCGCATTAACTGCTTAAAATCACTAAACAATTTAGACAGTAAGACTATATATAAGGTGTAGAATCCTAAAGCAGTTTATGGTATAATTTTCGGGCTTACGTCAAACTGTCATTGATTTCGATAATTAAGCATTTTAAGCACAAGGGTATTGCGTTGTGTTTCGCCTTTAAAGTGTTTAAAATATATTTCTTTAACAGATCTTATATAGCTATGTAGGCAGTAGCGAGATCGTCCCTTCTGTGATGCGGCTACTGGAACGCTGCTAGAACACGGACATATTATCTTAGAGTATATATGTGACGAATCTATTTGGCAGTATTGTACTATCTCTGCTACGGCGGTTTCATAATTAAGATACTCTCCTTTCCTATTGAGTACAAAATATGGCGAACTTACCATTAAACTTAGGTTTATCATATTATTTTTCCTTCAACTTTTCTTCAAAGTCGAGTTCTCTAGAGTTAGGTGTACAACCATCTCATTACAAATTCGTTAAATTAAATACCTCCATTTTAGTATCGTTAACCCATCTTTAGACTACGCACAAGCAAGAAATAATTACTTGCCTGGATTACTTGCCTATCAACCCGGAAATTAAACCAACTGCTCTGGAGGTAGGAAAGTACCGTGGCAGAGCCACGTTTCGGCATGAATGAGCCGGCTCGGCTGGAGTGATACCACGGCCTCACAGAAAACCGGTGTGAAATAGTGCTTGCGCTGTGTTTCACCGAGTTAGTGAGGATACCGGAGGCCCATACCCCAACCACTCCTCATAACCCTCATAACCCTTTCTGGTTATGAGGAGTGACAAGAGTTGGGGATCTGGAGGGGGGCAATGGGGAGGAGGATAGGGAGGGCCCTATCCTCCTACCCAACCCCCAAAGGCCAGCAACGCACTTGTGACACCTCTGGTGTTGCAAGTGGCCATGGGCGGTGGTCATCGCTTACCATTGCTACCCGCCTAGTCCATAAAAAAAAATATTGTAATCACCCACTAAGAAAGAATAATTTTTGAAGCTTTCCACTATATAGAGATAAGTATGGTCATTTATCGCAGTATATACATGAATGAAGAGTAGGTGTATCGTTAAATGTAACCTATGTCTATATTACCAGTTTCATTGATGTCTGATAACAAATAAATTACTTACATTTAGATTAACTCATAGATTGATACTTTGTTATACATGAATGAAGAGTAGGTGTATCGTTAAATGTAACCTATGTCTATATTACCAGTTTCATTGATGTCTGATAACAAATAAATTACTTACATTTAGATTAACTCATAGATTGATACTTTGTTTACGTAATCATGCGGGTTCGGTCGTCATTTACACGTAAGTACTTGTGGCTTTTGTTGTCTAACTCATTTACGTATAATGTATAAATTATAATACATTTACTTACTACTACTACAGGTACTTTTAAATTCAACAATACAGAAAAACATTTTAGGTACTTTTTTAACCGACATCGCGACATACAAAAAGCAGGAGGTAGAGAAACTCTTCGCGTATATATGTATATTTTTTCAATAGTGTGACTGGAATCATAACGCTTTCGCTTTTGCTACAGATTTTACAAAATAAAAAAATATCGAAATTAAAAAACCGACTTTCAATTGTCAATTTTTTAAATATCCTTTTTGCATTTTTTGGGGTATTTTTTTTTAAACTTGTGTCTCCAGTCACATTATTGAAACTGTGCCATTATCTGGGAAATATTAAAAATACGTATCATTGATTTGGATGGATTTTTATTTCGAATAATAAACAGTAGGTACGATTACAGTTGACTTGTGATATGACTGAATTAGACCAGAAAATTGCATTGATGATACAGTTAATTACTATTTCTTTCGGTCTTTATAGTCTCGGTCGTCTTCTAAGTCTTGTACCAAGGGGAAGGAGAGAGGAGAAAGTAAATAAAAACCAGAAAGAGAAATGAGATCCAAAGAACTTTGGGTAGAGCCTTTGTATACAAAGAGGTAAAGAGAGAAAACAGACTATCTGAGTTCCTATGGCCACCTTCCAGCTCCAGCATCAGATCAGCTCCATGTCATTATAATATTGTATTGTCACACTGTATACATATGCTTGCAAAATTTCAGCGTAATCGGTGAGAGATATCTGCTTCAAAATTGACTTGCAAGATTTCACATGAACACACAAGCATACATACATTGCAAGTTTATAAAAGCTTGTAAAATAGGTTGCTTTTAGATTGATACATTAAAATATAATGATATTATAAAGAAGTTATATAATTAAGGTTAGATTGTGATTACCTGTCTAGTAAATTATTATAGTTTAGTGAAACCATAACAAAACCAACATCATCATCTCAGCCGAAAGACGACCACTGTTGGACATATAGTTAAGCGTTCTCCAAGGTTCACCATAATAACTGGTCCTATGCTTCCCGTATTCAAAGTAGTAAAGCCACGCTGATTTCAGCACGAACGGACTGGCTCAACCGGGGCGGCACTACCCTCGCACAGAAGATCAACGTAAAATGACAGCGTTCGTGCTGTCGTCTTTCGTTGGTGAGTGCGAGACCGGAGGCCCAATGATGCAGAAGCATCACTAGCAATACGTACGTAGCGATACGTCATTTTTCTTTTAAGATATAACCATCAATCAACAATTTCCCAATCATTTAATTAAGTAAACAAGCTTTAACGTAACAATTTGTTTGTATTACTTATTCTAATCAAATTGGTATTGATTTATTATTGGTGTCACGAAATTGATTACAAAATGTACGTTGATAAACCGACGCGTAGTTACTTTTAGCGTTGTATATGCGCTAACCCCTATGTTAGTACGTCATACTTGACCGAGTTCCTGAAGTGCTTTTAATTTGCAAGTTTTATGGTACACGAAATGCGTAAGTAGGATGTAAAAGTATTTTATTCTTTCATGGTGCATTTAATGATTTAGATATGGTAACGTTTGTACGTAAATAAAGTCAATTTTTCTTCGGGTTTTAATCAGATCAATTTTACATTCTGACAAGGGACCTTCGTCATCAACAATCCAGAATGTCCCACTGCTGTGCTCGGGTCTCCTCTCAGAAGAGGGTTAAGGCCATACGTCCTCACGCTGGCCAAGTGCGGGTTTCGGACTGGCAAGACAACGTTATGGCTACGTAATCTTGCCGTTGGATGTTTTAGAGACCTTCATAGTTTTTGAATACCGGTTTGTCAATCCGCTAGTCCGGTACTTAGTTTAGTTTCTTTCAAAAGCAGAGGTCCGTAGTTTTGCATAACTATACAAAGAATTATAAATTAAGGAGAGCTCTGTTCTGGATAAGACATTGTTAGGTGCGGTATCGCGTCTGGCGGACTGGAGCCGAATCATCCTCGGTGTTGGAGTAGTATTTAGTGCCAACGCCTCATATTCCCGGCTACTGAATCCTTACGATAGCGCCGCTATATATGGAGGATTTTCCTCAATTTCAACAAAAAAGGTGTCTCTACTACATGAGAATAACTGGTTTTGCTCTCGTCAACACCTAAGTTTCTTTAAAAACACGATTTAATTTTATATTGAACTGTAATTTCATAATTTATCTTAAAAACTCAAATCAATATCGTTAACTCAAATATCGTTTTCTCCACTTAAACGAGGTCTTAAAAAGTTATGAAAATCTTATATATAAAAATCAATTGCTTTGTTTCGCTGTTGTTTCAATTCATTTGTTCGCTAAAACTTGAGAACGGCTGGGCCGATTTAAATGATTTTGGTTTTGAAATGTTTATCATAGTCCAGGGAAGGTTTAACGGGGAAAAATTAAAAATAAATTGAAAATACAAATATCACGTGTACCAAGTAGTGGGCATAGCTAGTAGTAAATAGAACCAACTTAGACTGACGTTTTCAGGCTTTCAGGACGACGTAGAAATGTTAGTGTAATAATATTCCGAATATCAAAACGATTTTTAGTGATAACACCTCACACGTCTGGGTATAAATAAATTCTCGGTATTAAAAAGCTGCAATATACTAACACTCAGGTTTATAAGCCTGTAGAATACTCCAATAAAAGCCTAAACATTTTTCGTATCAATAAAAGTAACAATTCCGAGTACATTCAATGAACCATGTCTCCTTTTACGTCCGTGGTGTGACGTCACGACCCGGATTACAGCACTAAATTGATTGATAACGTCACCCGTAACACGGCTGAATAATGTTAGAAGAGTTATAGTGGTAAGAATATAAGATTTTGACATGAATGACGTCCACAATACGTCAGATATCACATTATTGACGCAATGTTAGAATGGTTATCGGGGACATAAAAAATGAGATTCTAAGAATTAGATTACATTACATCACATTTCGTTAAAAGGACATTTGTTTTAGAGTTTAGATGGTAGGTTTTATAGATTAACTTTATAACCTGAGAACTCTGAAATATTTATAATGGTTCTTAGTGTTGTTGAAAGGATGCTTTATTGATTAAATGTGACTGATCGGTCTTCGTTTAGGATGTATTATCTATACTAATATATAAAGCTGAAGAGTTTGTTTGTTTGTTTGTTTGTTTGTTTGTTTGTTTGAACACGCTAATCTCAGGAACCGCTGGTCCGATTTGAAAAATTCTTTCAGTGTTAGATAGCCCATTTATCGAGGAAGGCTATAGGATATATATCATCACGCTACTACTAATAGGAGCGGAGCAACAATGAAGAATGTTTCAAAAACGGGGGAAATTTTCACGCTACGGGCAATATAAGGTGCAAACGAAGTTGCGTGGGTCAGCTAGTAGTCTTATATATATAATTCTTCTGTGAGTGTGTATGTCACTGAACTACTCTCAAAAGACTGGACCGATTTTGATCAAATTTTTTGTGTGTGTTCAAGGGGATCTGGGAATGGTTTAGATTCACAATTTTGTCCGCTGGACAATGTTTTTTTAATTAATTTTTAATTTATTAGTAGTTATGGCAAAACGACGTTTGCCGGGACAGCTAGTAGTCTATATAATACATAAAAGAGGCTTATAGGTTGTGACATGTGGTGACATATCCAGAGATCAACGCACAGCCCAAAACCGCTGAACCTAGAATCCTGAAATTTTGCATGTAGGTTCTTTATATACCTAACGTAAGTGAGTACTAAGAATGGAATTTTTGAAATTCCACCCCCTGTAAATCAGGGGATGACAGTCTGCGTGAGCGAAGCCGCGTGCAAAAGCTATGTTTTTTAAAATTTTAAATGTCATTATTTTCTATTGCAATGTGTATTCGCAAAATAATTTCGAAAGTAAATGTTTCTTATAAAAAGTATAAAAAAGGAAACAGCATAATACTAATACTTTTTTTACATACTGAATAAAGTTAATCCAGTTTTGTTTTGAAGATGTACTGCCAGTGTCATCACTTACTGATAGACTATTATGAACTTATCTATCAAATATATACAGATTTCAGTTTCACAAGTCTTAGATAGATAGAGGGATATGTCAGATACACACATACATTTACCGTGGGAGAGCCACGCTTCGGCATGAATGGGCTGGCTCGACCAGAGTGATACCACGGCCTCATAGAAAACAGGTGTGAAATAGTGCTTGCGCTGTGTTTCACCGAGTGAGTGAGGATACCCCAACCCCTCCCTCCAGTCCTTTCCCCATCCCCCAAAGGCCGGCAAGCACTTGTGACGCTTCCGGAGTTGCGGGTGTCCATGGGCGGCGGTAATCACTTACCATCAGGTGATACGCCTGTTCGTTTGCCCGGCTACTACATAAAAAAAAAACAACGCCATCTAGTCCCAAGCTAAGCAGAGCTTGTGTTATGGGTACCATTCCATAAAAAAACACATATCAGTAACTTTTATCTGTCAAATAGTATTAAAGTGCAGATCTGATATTTTATCAGGATCTAGTGAAACTGACCCTTAACCCTGTTTCACTGGTTACAGATAAGTTTGGCGAAACAGGTCCTTAGTGTATTACCGGCAAATACCAAACGGTTGCCACAGACTTATACAGTGCCCGACTGACGCAGGTGCTTTCCGGGCATGGATGCTTCGGGAAGTACCTGCACTCGGTCGCCCGGAGGGAACTGAGTCCCGCCTGCCACCACTGCGACTGCAGTGAGGACTCGGCCCAGCACACGCTGGCGGCATGCCCGGCATGGGCGTCGCAGCGCCGGGCCCTCACTGCAGTCATCGGAGGAGATCTCTCGCTACCGGCCGTCATCCGCTCCATGGCCGGTAGCGACAGCAGTTTTACCGCGGTCGCAGCCTTCTGCGAAGACGTAATTTCCCAGAAGGAGGCGGCGGAGAAGGCCCGGGAGGACGACCTCCACTCGGACCCGATCCGCCGCCGGCGAACCGGGCGGCGGAGGCGCGCATACCAGCGCCTCATGCCGCCCTGAGTGTGGCCGCGGATGGTGGGGACGGGTTTTCCCCTCCATCCGCTTTAGTGGTCACCCGCGAGGGGGCGACGTCACGCGTGTGCCGTACGTCGCCTAAATTGAGAGTCATTACCAGCTGACGGTGCCCGCTTCTGTGCGGGTAAGCGCTGGGAGGGGTCCGGATGTGTTAATAACAGCAGTTCCCGGATCCCTCCCGTCTCAGGCGCAGAGTGGCACACCGTGTGGTTTTAGTCGGTTCGATTCCGACACACCGCCCCGCCGCAAACCCCGGCGGGGTGACGGCCCGAGGGGGTTTCCACAGGGTAAAAAAAAAAAAAAGACTTATACAGTGAACAAATTCATTTTCAACCTTTCTTTTACTTAAAAAATGCGGGATTCAAGCCCTCGTATAATTAAAGTTAGAAATCTTTATTGTTCTATCTAGTCTGTTAATTGAGTCATAATACTGTATCAAACAAATTATCGTAGTTTCTACTAACCGCAAACGCCATGACAATTGGTAAACTGCTGGCAAACACGCGAAGATATAAAATTTTAAGCTCGTGAAAAAACAGTTAATGGAGAATGGTGTGAGTTTATTTTACATCGTCGACTAGCACTGCATTCAACCATGGTGAAGATAATTCAGTGTACATGTACTCACACTAGGGCTCTTGATCAAATTCACAAATAGGCTTTCCTCCGCTTGTTCGTGAAACGTTTGCATCAATTACATTCTCATTCATATTCAAATCCCATTCGTTTTATACCTTTTCTTTTCCGACAGATAAGTCACATTGAATCAGTATATGTAATCTTGTAGACAACAGTAGATTTTCCAATGTTGATATCTCACTGGCTTTAATCATCGCGTAAAATACGGTTGTTTTATTTATTGATAATCGTAAACAGAACTTATCTACATACAAAATCCAATCCAAATTGGTAAAACCGTGTGTATCTAAAACAATACAACGTATTTAAGAACTATTTGCGTTGGTAGACGAAACAAACAAACAAAGTTAGTTAAGATTAGTTCTGCGATGTAACCATGGTTTTGAAACTACGTCTGTTACGGTCTCATGGCTAAACCTCTTAATCAATTCAAATGAATTTCGGTACAGATATAGATTGGACCTTGAAGAAGAACACAGGCTAATTTTTGTGGCGATAACCGAAAATGCATGCAATCGCACAGAAAATCAACGTAAAATGACAGCGATCATGCTGTCGTGTTTCGTTGGTGAGTGCGAGACCGAAGGCCCAATGATGCAGAAGCATCACTAGCCCGCCATGGTGTTGGTCACCATGCTGTATTGTTACATTGTCTGCATTTGCAGTATGGTGACCACCACTCTTGGATTCTGCTTATGCTTTCCATCAGGCAGAGTAGAGTCATTTTGGCTGGGCCATATACAGAAAAAAAAAAAAATACGCGGGCGGTGTCACGGTCAAAAGCTAGTACCTTAAAAGAACATAAAACACTTTTGCAAGCTGTCTTTGATTAGATCTAATTACCACAGAAAATGATAGTTGAACTTTTAGTATTGCGACATCTCATCATGACATTAAGACATTATTAATCAAGTTATTTATTTATGTGTATTGTATTCTCCTTATGTTTCAAAGGGGCTTATGGCTTAGTGTAGTAGTAAGTGGTTGGAGCCCAAAAATGTCCGACAATCGTCTTTGTTCAGAACTTCAATATTACCTAGGACTTGGGTTATAGAGGCAATCACTACAAGTTTTATTTATGTACTAGCTGAACCCTGCGGTGTTACCCGCGGTTATTGTTGCACCGCGAGTAACGCCGCGGGACAAAGTTAGTCTAAAAAAAAGTAGCCTAAGTTACTCCCCGGATCATCAGCTACCTGCCAGTGAAAGTCCCGTCAAAATCCGTCCAGCCGTTCCAGAGATTACCCGGAACAAACAGACAGATAGACAGACAGACAGACAAAAATTTTTTAAACTACATTTTTGGTATATGTATCGTGTATACATACATATGCATTGATTAAAAAGCTGTTATTTTAATATTACAAACAGACACTCCAATTTTATTTATTTGTATAGATGACCGTGCCAAATTGACTACTCTACCTGATATAAAAAGCATAAACAGAATCCAAGAGTGGCGGTCACCATACTAATTGCAAATGCAGACAATGCAACAATGCAGCATGGTGACCCACACTATGGCGGCCTAGTGATGCTTCTGCATCATTGGGCCTCAGGTCTCGCATTCACCAACGAAACACGACAGTAGGGACGCTGTCACTTTACGTGATCGTTGATCTTCTGTGCGAGTCCGGTCGAGCCGGCCCAATCATGCTGAAATCAGCGTGACTCTACTACCTACTAAACTATCACGTAAAGAAATTGAAGTCCAGCCGTATCGTATTGGACTTAAAACCGATGCTAACTTAGTAAGTAGTTTTCTAGTATATGGTAGTAGGTATACTATGGGCAAAATTCATAAACCGCGTCAGGTTTTTCGTCTGACACAATGCTGTATGTGGTCCACTTTGGGTACTAGGAAAAAAATTATTACGTTTTTATTTAAACTTTTGCTTGTTTGTTGCCAAAATAATTATTTTTTCATTTCCTTATATATTTCATTTACATTTCAACTTAAGTCCAAAAAACGTCTCAGAGGTAGGATTATTACTTTGTTAACCGACTACTACTGTAGAGCCAAAGGATGGTTATGATTTTGACGGGCTATGTATGTATGTACATTTGTTCCCTCATAGCTCTTCAACTACTTATTAGAACTGGGCAAATGAGATATCGTTAGAAGCGTATTGATTGTCCGCTGGTTATAGGCTATATGACGTGTCACGGAACCTAACTATCGGCGCCTACTAGCGGTAATAGAGTAATGTTATAAAAATAAATTTGAGATAAATTTGCCGTGTTTGGTATCATCGAAAAGGGCGTTACTTGTTTATTTAAAAAATATATAATAGTCTTTACCTATGAAATTGCCGTTTTGTATGCAATAAGTGAAGGTACTTATTTTTTCAAACTTTTTTATTTCTGTTTTTCGAAGTAATCATCCATGCAATCGACGCATCTTTGCCAACGCATTGGCAGTTTCTTGATGCCCTTCTTGTAAAAATCAGCTGGACGGGAGGCAACAAACTCTTCAAAGGCATTTTGTACTGCCTCTCGGGAATTGAATTTTTTACCCACTAAAAAGTTGTCTAAATTTTGGAAAAAGTAATAGTCGGTGGGTGCAAGGTCTGGTGAGTATGGTGGATGAGGGAGAGCTTCCAACCCCAGCTCTTGCAGCTTGGAGACTGTCTGTTGGACGGGACAGTCTGTCCAACAGACAGCCTCCTATACTTTTTCAGCGTCGTTTTTTGTTGTAGCTGGGTTTTAGGTATTACTTTTTTTATTTTACTTTAAGTATTCTCTGCACACTGCCGGAACTTGATAATTATTACACTAGTTAAAGTAATTATCAATACAGTTCTTTGTATTTGTGACAATCATATTATCATTATAAATATTATTGTTTTATTATCAACGTATTTATATTTGTCTTACAAATTATTTACTATCGTCATATAAAACCCACTGATTACGAGAGCGTTTCCTGATTAATCTAAGCATAATGCGTATAAAAAATATATGAATGGCGCAACATGAAATAAGGAGTGATGTTACATCAATATCGGTAGGTATCATATTGTAAAAAATTGGAATTCAAATGAAAACGTTTCTTCGTACGTGAATCGGAGGTATTATATTCATTGAATAATAAAAACTAGTTGAACCCCGCGGTGTTAACCGCGGTTATTGTTGTACCGCGGGACAAAGCTAGTCTAAAAAAGGTAGCCTGAGTTACTCCTTGGATAATCAGCTTTCTGCCCGTCAAGGTTTAGCCGTTCCAGAGATTACCCGGAACAAACAGACAAAAATTGTAAAAAATGTTATATTGGTACATGTACCGTGTATTCATGACATACATATGCATTTGTTAAAAATCAGTTATTTTAATACTACAAACAGACACTCCAATTTTATTTATTTGTATAGATTTACTCAAATTTTCAAAGCTTTTCAATACTTGCAAGTATTGAAAAGCTTTGAAAATTTGAGTAAATGGTGGTAATGATGGAAGTATTTAAGTACTTTTATATAATAAACGAATTTTAAATTTTGCGTCTGTCGGTTTGTCAATGAATTGACATTTAAATTTATTATTACTTACTATTTTACTCATTCAAGTTTATTCGAGTTAGAATGAATAATACTAAAAGGTACAATAAGTGATTCATGTATTTACTATACAGGGGGAATTGTGTGAAACATGGTGAAACTATATTGTACCTATAAATAAATACGTATATTGTTTTGCCACAATATTAGCTTTAAACAAGGAGTGGACGTCATTGCACCTAAATCCAATTTCAGAACCCATTTTTCTGAAGATGGTTAAGTATAGAAATATGAACTGCATGCGTAGGGAACACAGGCAGTCAGTTATGTATAAGTGTGTCATCATAAAGACGCGTCTCCACCGAAGTTGTTGGCAATTTCAGTGTTGTTTGCAACTCTTCATAAAATCGCCAACTTTTGTTTCCATTGTGCCTACACCGAGTCGCCAACAATTTGACAAACATTCCAACTGAGCGTCTCCATAGAGCTAATAAATATTACCAACAAGCGATGTTTACCCCAAAAACAGAAACACGATCCCCAACATTTGTTAAAAAAAATTTAGTTGCCAACTCAAGGAAATCACAGAAACTTTTGTCACCAACACGTGTTGACCACACAAGTTGCCAACTTTTGTCCGGCGGAGTCTCGGCTTAAGGCATAAAACATGTTTTTCTTTGTTGGATAATATTTGTCATCCTTGTCTTCGTTGTGTAATGTTTTATTGATGCAAGGTTTTGTCCCTAAACGTAAGGATACCCTATGTATTTAACTTATTCATATCGAATTTTTATGTTCGTTTTTATACATCTTACTAATAAAACCTAATATGGATTGCAGTACAGCAGTCACTAGACACCTAGTCAGTCACTTTTCAGTTTCTTAAATAATATAGCCTGGTAAAAAACAAGAGTAATTTGTGTATCTATACAAATAAATAAAATTGGAGTGTCTGTTTGTAATATTAAAATAACAGCTTTTTAATCAATGCATATGTATGTATACACGATACACATACCAAAAATGTAGTTAAAATTTTTTTGTCTGTCTGTCTGTCCGTCTGTCTGTCTGCCTGTCTGTTTGTTCCGGGTAATCTCTGGAACGGCTGGACGGATTTTGACGGGACTTTCACTCGCAGGTAGCTGATGATCCAGGGAGTAACTTAGGCTACTTTTTTTAGACTAACTTTGTCCTGCGGCGTTACTCACGGTACAATAATGACCGCGGGTAGCACCGCGGGGTTCAGCTAGTATTAAATATACTTCATTATACTTCTACTTTAAGGAATAACTTAAAAGTTTGTGAGAAACTGACTATAACTATGTTTGTGTGTGTGTGTGTGTGTGTGTGTATGTGTGTGGAGATTTATGGGAAAGAAATTAATTTATTTAGTAACATCGAATACATTTGTATTCGATGTTACTAAACTGTGTTTCGATGAGGATGTCGAGGAAGACCGCGATTGCGCAAACAGTGTAGAACGCCCTGCGACATGATTTACTCACGATTTGAAGAAAGTAGCTATAAGCTAAGCTATAAGGACTGCCCCTGACAGGGATAGTTGCAATCGCTATGGGATGCAATCGCTCATGGTGGGAGACCTTTGTTCAGCAGTGGACGGCGATAGGTTAATTTGAAGTACTCGCGACTGAATTAATTTCATATGCAGTTTTATTATCTACACTTTTATACATTCACATCTTTACTATTCATCACAGCGGCTGTACTTAACACATTAAAGATTAACCTCATCATAAAATAAATTACGGAATATCAGAATGAAGTACAAACAAACATACTTACCTACATAGATAGCTGCTTCAATATGTGACGCAATATCTTGACATTTGTTAGATTGTGACTAAGGAAAAATACTTATCTCAAATCTCGTTATCATCTGTATAATTAGATTTGTGATTACAGTACCAGAGTATTGCGAGAGCACGTAAGATACTTATTTTAACTGTGGTAAAGTAAGTTTTTGAAGACTTGTATCTCGGCATCACCTTACATAAACTAATTCTCTCAAAAAGCTTCTGGAACATTCTCAAAGGTTTATATCAGTCCGTTGACAGTGTTATGTCTTAATACAATTGTGATTTATTCGTTGAGATCTGTTACCAATTTTACATACCAAACGAAAATCCCTACACCGTTTGTTTACTTCTCTTGTGAATAAATGAACCTTATATTTTCGTGTAAGTTATGAAGCAAAACACAGTACATTGCATCATAATTCACTTAAGCACTTATTAAAGTCAGTGGTAGTCAAGTTAATTAAAATATTAAGTATTCCAACTGAAATAAAAGTCATTGAAGTATGCAATGCCGTAAGGTAGCGTTGCGGAAAATCTAAATTTATTGACGGAGATTAAGTCACCCTATGGGGAACAGAGTTATAGATATATTATCCAGTTTCAAACTTAAAACTGGGACGGTTTTATACCTTTTATATTTAACTAGCTGACCCACGCATCCTCGTTTGCGTCTCCTATTGCCCGTAGCGTGATAATTTTCCCCCATTTTCGAAACATTCTTAATTGGTGTTCCGCTCCTATTGGTCTTAGGGTGATGATATATAAACTTTATCCTTTTTCGAAAAATGGGCCATCTAACACTGAAAGATTTTTTTAAATCGGACAAGTAGTTCCAGAGATTAGCACGTTTAATAAAATAAACCAACTTCTTAGCTTTTTAAATTACTATTGATATCTAACTTCGATCAGAAAGGAGGAAGATACTAACTACTACTGCTAGTATATCTATTTCAAGGTAACTGCTACGGGTTTATGATAATTAATAAGAGTAATTGAATCTTCTTATCCTCCCTTTTGTTTCATTCATTTATAAATATGGTTTATTAAAGTATAAAACGTGGCTAGATTTTAGAATATGGAAATTAATTCCTCCGAGACCATTTCCTTTTATAATTGAATCTAATTAATATTCAGATCGTCATGAGGCTGTTCATATCAGGAAGTGTATATGGCGTTCTGTTATGATTACATAGGCTGCTACATTTGTGGTACGAAATTAATTAAATTAAATTAATGTATTGATCACTATCAACGTTTTATACTATTTAAATATTAATTAATGTTTAGATTTAAGATAGTGTGCATTGTAATATATATACTGTTAATGTAATTTAAAATTATCATTATTTTATCGTTAAATACTAAACGTAAAGGAAATACATACGCATAATAAGTACATTATGATCGTGAATGTTATATTATATTAATTGCCTCGGTGGCGCAGTGGTAGCTTACGCGACTGCTGTTCTTGAGGTCTCGGGTTCGATTCCCGAGTCGGACCAAAATGTTTGTATGATCTGCAAATATTTGTTTAGGAGTTTGGGTGTTTTTTATGTATAATATGTGTGTATTTACAAAAAAAAGTATCTAAGTATTTATATCAGTTGTCTAGTACCCATAATACAAGTTCTGCTTAGTTTGGGACTAGATGGCGTGGTGTGTTAGACGTCAGACATATTTATTTATTATAAAGGTATACTAGCTGACCCGGCAAACGTTGTTTTGCCATAAATATAAATATTTAGGGGTGAGTCACCCTTGCACGCCGTGACCAGCACTATGGCGGCCTGGTGAGATACTTTTTCACGCTCCTCTTAAAGGACCTGGGATCATAGTGGGACGGAAATCCGTGCGCTGAAAGTGAGTTCCAGGTTTAAACTGCCCAGCACAGGAAGGAGGAACCGAATCGATGAGTGCGAGAGCGTATGTCTTCCACTCTGAGGTGGTGACTTTTGAGGCTGGGACGTGTTGTGCTGTAGAGGCAGGGAGAAGGGGGGACTAGTTGGAAGAGCTCTTCAGAACACTCCCCATGATAAAGGCGATAGAGGACTGCCCTAGAAGATAAAGTAATATCTGATTTACTAATGTGAACTTATCTGCCAGATAACTACAGATTTGCGTTTCTAAAGTCTTGGATAGAGACATAGATATATGTCAGATATACAGAAGTATGTATTTTATGGCTGTACAGCAACCTTTGTCTGTTAATGGCAAATAACTATCTGAAACTATCAGTAACTGATGAAACTGGTCCTTAGTCATCTATCTTTTCTATAAGATAGAGCAGTTTTATTAATAAATAATAAACTAGTCGACCCACGCAACCTCGTTTGCGTCTCCTATTGCCCGTAGCGTAATAATTTCCCCCCGTTTTCGTAATACTGTTCATTGGTGCTCCCCTCCTATTAGTTTAAGCGTGATGATATATTGCATATAGGCTTCCTCGATAAATGGGCTATTTAACACTCAAAGAGTTTTTCAAATGAGAATCTTCAGCGAGAGAAATCTTCAGCTTTATATATTAGTAATAGATAAGTGCCAAATGACCATAAAATTTTACATCCAGTGTGTCATGTAAGTACTGGACAGTGTAATCGCGATCGCGTGATTCGCGTGTTTATTTTTAAAACCTTGTACTAAGCGTGACTGAGCTACGTTTGTTTCGTCACTGGGCACTGATCCAAGGCGTGACAATTTAAACTCGTCCTGTGTTTATATTGAACAACTGACGCATCTGCATAAATAATAGAACTGCACTCCTTTGGGAACATCATAACAGTTGGAGCGTTTTCAGATTATCCGATCCGATATCGGAGGAAGTAAAATTTATGAAATATGTCTTTCATATTGTCCGGCCCGATATCAGATATCGGATACATACAATTTACATCCTCCGGTATCGGATCTGCGCACGACACCGATATCGGATCGGATAATCTGAAAACACTCATTAACAATAACAGCAAGTATATTTAGCAGGAATATTTCTATTCAGACCAGTATATTAGATTTTATTACAAGCTAGCTTTTAGTATATGTCGGCTACCACGGAGACGCTTAAAGTGTAATAAAGTAACATATTTTTTTTATTTGTAAACCGATTGAAATAAAACAAACACTTAATGTTAAGTGAAGTTTACCGCAGTACATAAAAGAAAACTGCTTCGAAATAGCTTAAGTCACTTTTGAGATTATCGACAAACACACAAATAGATAAAAATTCTAAAAACTGTTGTTTTAAGTTCTGTTACTTTAATGATGTTGTTAGTTTACAATTAAAACACTAATTTAACAATGAATAATAAATTTATAATATAATAAATAACAGTCTCTCACAAAGTAGTGAATTTTGTACCTTTATGATGATAGAAATAAATAAAATATTATTTGCATATTTTATACATTAAAATATACGTATTTAGTATTATGTATAAATTAGACACTAGTTTGTCAAAAATGTTTACGCATAACGGTTATTTGAATAAGATGAATATTTATATCTAATTTGGGTACCAACGCTAATTTCTTTAGCACCGCACGCAATTCCACGGAATAGCTAATGCGAATAAGTACATTAGTACTAGAATGTTTTGGTTTTTATGATGACATTTGAATAGTTTTTGTTATTCTACGAATGAATTTACAAACATACATGAAACGGACGCAAAGAACACGCAGAGTACCCAGACTCAGAACCACAAGGTGTTGTCTCATGTGGGATTCGAACCTATAACACTTGGCGATGTAGAAAACGGCGGGACGACCGCTTAAGCCACTAAGCTATACGTGCAGTCAATACCATTTGCAATGTCCCATACATTAACAGCATAGTTTTAAACTATAGTTCAAACATTCTAATTTTGAAAAAACAACGACCGTGAGAATTTTCACCACTTTTTAACCGACTTCAAAAAAAGGAGGAGGTTACTCAATTCGACCGTATATATTCTATTTTTTTACTTTTTTTTTAATGTGTGTTCGCGGATAACTTCGTCGTTTATGAACCGATTTTGATGATTCTTTTTTTATTGGAAAGGAGATGTTCCAACGATGGTACCATGATAAGGACATTAATATCTTATGATGGCATCCAAGAGAAATCGAGTCGAACCTTGAAGTCGGTTTTATTTTTCTTAATTATACATAACATAAAATTTACAGGTTACAGGTATATGAACAAACAGGTGATTCTATTTAATTAAATAATTAGGTAATTTTTATACAACTAGTTATACTGTATTATAGTAAATATGTGAACGGCTCGCCAATAAGCAGATAAACCATAAGAGGTTTTCGTGTTTTAATCATTATAAAGATAAAATTCCTATAATTCACTCAAAGTGTAGTATTGCGAAAACTATAGTTAAACTTATACCACACCTATGAGGTTTTTTCGGTATTTTTCCGGAGTCGTCATTTATTGGTTCTAATGAATATAATTAAAAAAGTAATTAATTAATGTAGCCTTTATTGCATGCAGTATCTTTTGTATCAATCTGTATATTTTTCAACTGCATTGTGGGTTATAGAGTATTGAATTTGAATATGCCACTAAAACTCTTAGGCATAACATAACGTGAGCGAAAATGAACTTCCAGATAAACTGCTAGTTGTGTATGAACTTTATGATAAATCTTTCTGCAATTTCTCTAAGTAAAACCTCTTATTACAAAATCACATCGAGTCACCAATGCAAAAGTTATTTATTTATAGAGTATTTCCCGAAAACTTTTAAATCGTAAAAACGAGAATACGTTATCCTCGATATTATTTGGTCGGATGCCAACCGAGGTTACAGACACAGAGCTACACTTCGCATATGTATTTGGCTAACTTTTTGCCACAAATTACAACAGCCTGACGTCTTGAATATTCCTCTTTCAGATCCTAAGCTATTCCACTTGAATACCAATAGATATTAATTTGAAACATAAATATGTCAAACTTTATTCCTCATTCAGTTATCTGTTCAAAGATTTCTTTAACTATTGAAATACACGTTTAATATTCAAAATACTTAACTGCCACTACAGGATAGGTTCAATATCTTGGGTATAAATGTTTTAGTTCTGTTTTGCCTATATCTAGCACAGAGTTCCGACTAGCTCTTCCAACTGATCCCACCTTCTGCCTTCCACCACACTTACGCCATACGCTCTCGAATTAAACGGTACAGGTCTTCCTTACTGTGCCAATAAAATAAAATTCTAAATAAAAAAAATAAGGCAACACAATATCAATAAGACAGGTTAATTTTGTATATTTCCCGTGGTACTCCCTGGCTTGTTCACCTGGGTGGACCATGGGAAATATTTTTTTTCCGTTGTACACCCGAGTGTCCACATTTTTTACAGTCTGTTCGTCTTTCCTCTTAACGTTGTCTATTCTCATTATTGACTGTCATTTAGACAAAATTAAACTTAATAAGAATTTCAGTCAGGAACACTTAAAGAATCATCCTCCGGCAACTTAAAATTTTAGTAGTGTCATGAGTCAAATCAGTAATGTCTATGCAATGTATACTCGTGTGCCTACTGAGAATGATCCCTTAAGTTTCTTCGAAATGAAGTTTTACCACATAAAACTAAGGAGTTTTAATGACGCTCTAGCTTCATAGGTGGCAAAGATAACATTCGTCTTGTTCTTCAAAGATTTATCACTCACAGTCGATTTTCCATGCCATGCTACTATGTTTCCAAGAATCATCTTAAAATAACCTCGTAAATGTAAATCTACAGGTGGATCTGTTAAAATTCAACATGTGATCAGTTGAATGGTTGTTTTTTAACGTATTTTATAGTATTTACAATTTAATAGCTATGTATGTAGGTATGTAATCGATTATAATAAACGATAAGATAAAAAGTATGATTAATGATGGAGAAACTTTATACCTAAATAGTGATTCCAAGTTAATGATTACTTTTCTTCCATGATAGTGCAACTCATCCGACCTTAAGTCATCATTACTTTTGTAACTTAACTTTTGAATATAATTTTAAAGACACTATTAATTTTTAATAAAAGAGAATGAATTTGGAGAAATACAGGTCTACGTCATTCCAGAGGCTGCGTAGAGGTCGTAGACCTCTTGTGCTCGGGTTACAGCGTAGATCGATATACGCTGTAGCAATTTGGTCACGTAATCACACTTAGGTAAGCCATGTTCATGATAATTAATGAACAAGGTGTCGATATACAAATTATTCTACGTAGTAGACAAAATTGTCGTGAATTAATAATTTCAGGGCAATAACATCTTTATGTAACTCCAGTAATATTCCAAACTATTTTTGTAAAGTTGTTTACGTCTAGGTTTTGAACCAGTATGAGGAAAATTTGACCATAAGCAATTTTACTTATCTGTTTTCTCTTCTTTCATTGGTTCAAAGATTTCACAACGTTTGAAAAGTGTTTTAAGAAGTTGATAAACCCTTAACTCATTCGCCCTGTCATTAAAGATTTATTTCCAAATTTACAATTTGGAATACATAAGGTCATGATGAGTAAAGTTTAAGTTATAAATCGTAAAATAATTGAACCGAACCTGGGCATATTCGTTTCTTCTTTGTATAACCTAAAAGTTGTTAGTAAAAATTTGATCAATTTTCATTTTTGATGCTTGTATTTTTAAAAACTAGATAAGTAACTATTTTCGCTGCAAATTACGTTTGCAATGAATTAGTTAGTTTGAGGCAGTCTCCACGGACAAGAGAATCGCAGCGACATTATCGTCGTACCACGTATTTTAATATCTATATACACGGCGATTCCGTTACGAGTCACCGTGGAAAAGCCACGCTTCGGCATAAATGGCTCGGCTTGATTGGAGTGATACCACGGCCTCACTGAAAACCGGTGTGAAATAGCACTTGCACTGTGTTTCACCGTGTGGGTGAGGATACCGGAGGCCCATAATCAACCCCTTCCCATATCCCTTTCCCTATCCCCAAAAGGTCGGCAACGCACTTGTGACGCCTCTGGTGTTGCGGGTGTCCATGGGTTACGGTAATCGCTTACCATCAAGTGATACGTCTGCTCGTTTGCGCCCTATACCATAAAAAAAGAGACACGACGATACGCTGAAAGAATAATCGTTCCGTCATGGAGATTCCCCGACGATAGAAGCGTAGATCTGTTGCGTTTCTATCGCCCGTGAAGACGGCACCTATGGTGATATTATTAGTTAAGTTCACTAACTTGATTAGTTATTGAAACCCTTCCTTTCTCTCTGGGTCCAGCCTTGATCTTGGCCGGTCTAATTTGATTGGATGCCTTTTTAACTTAAATATTTGGTATAACAGCATTTTACAATAGTATTATAATCGATGTCAAGACTTTTCTACGTTCTACTTTTTATTTAAAGGGCAATTGATAAGATTAGGCAGTAATCAGTCCCTTTAGAGATCGATTATATACACCTAATCTTATCGATTGCGGGTTTTTGTCATTGTCATCTGCGTCGTAGTTTGTAAAGTAAATATTTATTTATATTTAACTAGCTGTGCTTGCTACTTCATACAAGTGACATTTGGATTTTTTTTCACCGTTTAAACCTTCCCTGGACTACGACACAAATTTCAAAACGAAAATCAGCTGAATCGGCTTAGCCGTTCTCGAGTTTTAGCGAGACAAACGAACAGCAATTGATTTTTATATATAAGAAGAAGATTTAAAACATAGACACCACCTACCTAATGGTACACTGTCGCCGATGTTTATGAATGGTATAGATAGTTACTTATTGTTACTTGGGTGTTGCCAACATTGCACAAGACACGATTCTAACCTCGGCTTCCGCGGAAAGCTCTTTTCCCCCGAAAGGAGTCGAGGACGGCCCGACCGTTGTCAGAAATCATCAGTAGCTGAAATAATTATAGTAAAAATAAGATAAAAATCTGTTTTTTAAAGTAATTATAACATTATAAGTTAGCCTCGCTATCGGAGGTTTACCTATAATTTTTTTTTTTTTGATGGTACTTAATAGATACACGGTTGTCCGATTTCAAACAAGGCAGAACCTACACAATGATATAATATATTAGTAGATACATCCCAATTAAACAAAAAACTAAATTCAGAGAGACTGAACAAGTTGAATTCCACCTCAAACAATTATTTATTCTGGATTAGAATCAAATTTGACTGCACCGCTTTTTACTGCATCTAGTGTTGTGGGTTCAAATCCTACACGGGACAACGCTTGTGTGATTCACAAATTGTTGTTCTGAGTCAGGGTGTTCTTTGTGTCTATTTCATGTATGTCTGTAAAGTCCCCGCGACACAGGATTAATTCCTAATGCTGGAGTTGTCTTAAAAAATCTATATCTTCTATCTATACTAATACATAAAGCTGAAGAGTTTGTTTGTTTGTTTGAACGCGCTAATTTCAGGAACCTCTGGTCCTTTTTGTAAAATTCTTTCAGTGTTGGATAGTACATTTATTGAGGAAGGCTATAGGTTATATATCTTTACACTATGGCCAATAGGACCACCAATGAACAATGTTTCAAAAACGGGGGAAACACATGAACAATGTTTCACGCTACGGGCAATAGAAGACGCAAACGAGGTTGCGTGGGTCAGCTAGTATAATATATAAATCACCTAACACAGTGGTTTAGGCTATTGCAAAGAGATAGTTAGGCCCTTCCTTCTTGTACTCATCAGTGAAAATATGAAACTCACTGCAAGCGAACGTGTTTCACTCCCAATACTTACTTATACTTACTAAATACTCCTAATCATGTCCAAAAACTATCACTGTAAGGGTGCCACGCTGCATTGTCTGCATTCACAATGAGTATGACCACCACTCTTGAATTCTACTCATGCTTTCCATTAGGCAAGGGGAAATTATTTAAAAAAAACACCATTAAGCTTGTCGATGTATATATATCGGCAACTTATATATATATATATTGTCCTCCACTCGGCAATTGTTGATCAGGCCGAGATACGCTATAATTGTTGATCCACCCTTTTGTCACTATTTCTAAGATAGTAACCAGTCAATCATCTTATACACGCAATATAAGTATTATACGCCTTGCGACGCTGTGTTTAAGTCTACGGCAAATACTCTAGCTCGTCATCAATTTACACGGCAATTGTAGCTCTGATAACGGTCAACTTTATGATACTTGATGATGTTTTGTTGATCAATATACACAACGTTTTGATCAACATATGCCGCGTACACTAGCATTTTAAAACGCGGGGGCCGGAGCAGCAACCTTGGTAGAAAGGAACAAGTATATATTATTGTTATAATAAAGCTCCTAAAAATAACGTGCGATAGCTCATTCGATTCGTAATGAGTGTCATGACGTCTAGAAAAATGTTTTTAAGGATTTATTAGCGCATAAAAAATTGCGATTGTTATTAACAAAATAAGAAAAGGAAAGCAAGGTATTTAGTTTTTCGTTAAAAACTTCTAAAATACTAATGTTTAAGGAATTGTTGAAACTAGATACTGAAAAACAAGGAAATTTCCAATGAACAAGTCTTAACTCTTGAAACGATATCACCTAAAATATTTTTTTTTGTACTTTTAAATTACAATTAAAAAAATTGAATAAATTATAGTGTAATCATGAGGTCTCGGGTTCGATTCCCGGGTCGGACCAAATGTTTGTATGATCTACAAATATTTGTTTCGGAGTTTGGGTGTGTTCTATCTATAATATGTATGTATTTACAAAAAAAAAAAGTATATATGTATTTGTATCAGTTGTCTAGTACCCCATAACACAAGCTCTGCTTATCTTGGGACTAGATGGCGTTGTGTGTTTGGATGTCCGAAATATTTATTTATTTATTATTATTTAATCTAGACACTTGATCGAAAAGAACCATGAAGGAAAAAAACATTTCTGCTGATTTTTCAGAAAGTTACAGCATTGTCACTATATGTATAACAATCTAACAGTAACTGTATTTTTATAATTAATTGACGTTTTTGTTTGTGACATTATTAATTAAATTAACCAAATTTAATTCTACTTGCTGTATTTGTAACCCCGTAAAATAACAATAACCACCACCAAAATTTGCACACCTGAGAAAGGTATAAATTAACGCAACTCTTATAATAAGTATGTATCAGGCGCTCAGCAGTCAGTATCACTAACCACAAGAGCAAGAGGCCTAGCAATGTTAAAACTTATCGTTTAAAAAATCATACAAAATGTAACAAATTTACTAAATTTAGTGTAGAATAAACGTGTAAAAATCGACATCCGGATACTTAGTCATGCAAAAATAATTAATTAAAGCTTATTATTTTCTTAATCATATTTTTTAAACTAACAGAAAATGAAATTTCAAAAAAAATATTTTTAGTAATATCTTATCACTGCTGTTTTTAACCGACTTCTAAAAAGGAGGAGGTTCTATGTTCCATGTACTTTATTTTTATGTATGTTCACCGATTACTCCGTCAATTGTAGACCAATTTTAAAAATGATTTTTGTTTTCGAAAAGGTATGCTCATTTTTTGTAGGCACGTACTATGTTTGCGTACTGATATTTGCGTTTGGTAGTCATCATTTCATGATGATGAGCTGATGATGTAAAGTATAACTCCTCAACGGTTAGGAGTTGGAGGATATCCTTCGATTTCACATGCATCCATAGACCTATAGTTGTGTAGTTTCAAGTAATTTAGGTGAACTGATGGTAGAAGGTTAAACTCTTCAAGAGTTAGGGATTAGAGGGTGATTTTAATGCTACACGTACGTGTAGACCTTAATTTGTATTCTTGTGGAGTAAGAGGCTGATTTTAGAAATACCATATATAGAAATAGGAATTTTGAAATTTCTACTCCTAAGAGGGTGAAATAGGGTTTGAAAGTTTGTACGAAAGTCCGTCATTTTTTAAGTTAGAAACATGAATCTTTATTTTTGAGCCACTGATTAAAAATGATTAGATACGTAATTAAGCGTATTCTGTCCCAAATGGGGTGAAATAGGGGTTGAAAGTTAGTCCATCATTTTAAGTTAGGAACATGAAACTTTATCTTTAGGCTACTGATTAAAAATAAGTTAATACGTATTTAAGAGTTTCCGTAGATTCTTAACCTAAGGGGTGTAATAGGGGTTCATATTTCGTATATAGACTCTCGAAGTCTCGAAGTAGACTTTTGATTACAAATAAATGAATACTTATATCACAGCATTTATGGAATGAGCATGATGGGAATTCTACTCCTAGAGGGGTAACATAAAGGTCGAAAGTTTGTGTGAAAGTCAATTTTTTAAGGTATATAAATGAAACTTTATTTCCTAGACCAACAAAACAATTAAAAAAAACTTTTTCAAGTAGGTAGTTTTAGGAGGGTTTACAACGCGAAAGTGGTTCCACGTTTAAAAAAAAATCCCAACCAGAATGAATATTGAAATTCTGCTCTGACTACTTCGTGTATACCACGCTGTTTTAGAATATTAGTCCCCGTGGCATATGTTAATCAAACGTTGTGTATATTGATCAACAAAGTATCATCAAGTATGAAAAAAGTGATAAACAAAGTATCATATGTGAAAAAGATGACGGTTATTAGAGCTGCAATTGCCGAGTCAATAGATCTAGAGATTTTGCCGTAGACTTAAGCACAACGATGCAAGCCGAATAATACTATATAGCGCCTGTAAGACGATACACTGGACACTTCCTTAGAAATAGTAGCAAAAAGGTGGATCAACAATTATTGCATATTTCGGCCTGATCAACAATTGGCGAGTAGAGGACAATACATATATTATATATATAAATTTTCAAACCCTGTTCCACCCCCTTAGTGGTGGAATATTCAGAAACGCTTAAATATGTAACCAATAATTTTTAATCAGTAGCTGTGAAATAAAGTTTCCTCTTTCTAACTTAAAACAGGACTTACTTTGATACAAACTTTCAACCCCTATTTCACGCCCTTAGGGGTAGAATATCCAGAAACTACTTAAATATGCGTCTAGTTATTTTACTCAGTAGCCCGAAGATAAAGTTTCAGGTTCTAATTAAAAAAAATTGACAAACTTCCATACAATCTTTAAACCCCTATCTCACCCCCTTAGGGTAGAATATCCAGAAACGGTTAAATACGTGTCTAGTTATTTTTCATCAGTAGCCCAAAGATAAAGTCTCATGTTCTAACTTAAAAAATGACAAATTTTCATACAATCTTTAAACCCCTATCTCACCCCCTTAGGGGTAGAATATCCAGAAACGCTTAAATACGAATCTAGTAATTTTTAATCAGTAGCCCAAAGATAAAGTTTCATGTTCTAACTAAAAAATGACAAATTTTCATACAATCTTTAAACCCCTATCTCACCCCGTTAGGGGTAGAATATCCAGAAACGCTTATATACGAATCTAGTAATTTTTAATCAGTAGCCCAAAGATAAAGTTTCATGTTCTAACTTAAAAAATGACAAATTTTCATACAATCTTTAAACCCCTATCTCACCCCTTTAGGGGTAGAATATCCAGAAACGCTTAAATACGAATCTAGTAATTTTTAATCAGTAGCCCAAAGATAAAGTTTCATGTTCTAACTTAAAAAATGACAAACTTGCATACAATCTTTAATCCCCTATCTCACCCCCTTAGGGGTAGAATGTTCAGAAACGCTTAAATACGTATCTAGTCATTTTTAATCAGTAGCCCAAACATAAAGTTTTATGTTCTAACTTAAAAATGACAAACTTTCATACAATCTTTAAACCCCTATTTCACCCCCTTAGGGGTAGACTATCCAGAAAGGCTTATACGTATCAACTCATTTTTTTTACTTTTGGTAAAATTAAATAGTACCTAACTATATCTGATTACGTACCTTTTTTTTTGTTTGAAGGCTCCAGGTAATAATACGTTACGCATTAATTCGTTAATTCATTCTGAAGCAAAGTGGAAACAGTATACCATAGAAAAGACCCAATCGTGGAGAAGGTGGCCTCTCATTGGTCCATTTGAATCGGATCAACAATAGCTGGTGTGGATTTGTATAAAAATGATGTAAATAGTTCGTAATTCTGCCAGCAGAGGGGTTGCAATTGTTGATCCAGAGCGGAGCCACATTAGTACGCCGGAATATACATTAGATCAACAAAACCTGTTGCTGATCAACAATCGCCAACAGATCAACAATTAACTGACGCCACGTCGCGTCAGATCAACAAGGGCCGAAAAGAGATATCTATATATATATATATTATAAACAGACACTCCAATTTTATTTATTTGCATAGATATAGATTTAAATTTATTATTACTATACTCTACTTATAGCTAGACTCGTTTACACTGTTTATTTGCTTTACTAATGAGGTATAATCTAGGAAATAATATATACAAACTTACAATTATAATTACATTTAACAAACAGAATAGGTAACAAATTTTATAGGTCATTTAACCCATTCCTGATCGCCTCCGGTGGAAAGGTGCCCATTAAACTTGCAGCATTGCCGCGTTGAATGGCAATGGCCAACCTTTGCACCAGGAACGACCCGGAACGGGAGTCGCCCTTAATCTCCGCAAGCCTACGGCCCAATTCCCCCACAAACCTTAGAGTGTCCGCGGCCCAGCCGCCCATGGTCTCCACCGCCACCGGAACGAAGTAATAAAGCTGCTCTAAAGCCGCATACTTCTGCTTCTTTCTGTAACAAGCGTCCTCCGCGGTGGCCGACGGGAATCGGACGGTACGACCCAGATGGCTGGCGGCAAAAGTGCTGACACATGTAGCATCCCAGATCAGGCACCTGCCGTTCTTCCAGGGCACCAGAGTCAGCCCGTCCGGCCTCTTACCGTCCGATCTGCTCAGGCCTGGAGGCTCCAGCAAACATGGGATGTTTGCTGAAATGAGGGCCCTGCGGACCACGTCGTTGAGGGCATGGTGACGCGGGAACCTACCCGAGCATCGACGACAACTCAAAGCATGGTGGCCATCGGCCTCCACCATAGAGCCGCAGGTACATACATGACGCTCGCAAACCTTGCAGCCCAGGCGAAGCGCTACAGCGATACGCAAAGAACCGTCATCAAGCAAAGTCCCTAAGTGAGGTGAAGGCAGCGCGTGCAACCAAGCACCCGCCTCAGCCCGCGACACAGCCCTCAGCCTAGCCATATCGACTCCCGAAGAGCCCTCCAATAAGGCGCCATAGATTCGCCTCACCCCTACATCATCCCACGCCCGCTGCATGTGCGCCGCCCCGGGGCACGCCTCACCGGGGCTGAGGGCCAACCAAGCCGATGTAGCATCCACCAAAAATGGTATGCTTACCTCACCACCATGGATTCCTAATAAAACAGTGACAAGGTTCGCAACACCGTGCGCAGACGCTAGGAAGGCTGAAAGGCCCACATCCCGCATACCTCGCACCCCCAGACCACCACACCGGATCGGAAGACTCGCCTGTCCCCACTGTCTTTCATCCATGGAAACGTTAAGAACGCTTTCCACGACCGACTTCAGGGCTTTGTCAAACGACGCAACTTCCTCGGGACACAGCCAAGTAGGAGTGGTTCGCAGCAGGTAACTAATTTTCGGGAGTGCGAAGCATGTACGCAGCAGGACAATAGCAACATGGGCGGACAGGTCCTTGAGACGTTCATGAGTAGTGAGGAGAAGCTGTGGCTGGAGGCTATAGCACCAGGAACAGCACAATGAAAAATGGGAGAGCCTAATATAAATATATATATATATATATATATATATATATATATATATATAGATATCCGAGAAGTGACGTGGCGTCAGTTAATTGTTGATCTGTTGGCGATTGTTGATCAGCAACAGGTTTTGTTGATCTAATATGTATTCCGGCGTACTAAGGTGGCTCCGCTCTAGATCAACAATTGCAACCCCTCTGCTGGCAGAATTACGAACTATTTACATCATTTTTATACAAATCCACACCAGCTATTGTTGATCTGATTCAAACGGACCAATCAGAGACCACCTTCTCCACGATTGGGTCTTTTCTATGATAGACTGTTTCCACTTTGCTTCACAATTAATTAACGAATTAATGCGTAACGTATTATTGCCTAAGGACTCTTCAAACAAAAAAAGGTACGTAATCAGATATATTTAGGTACTATTTAACTTTACCAAAAGTAAAAAAATGAGTTGATACGTATTTAAGCGTTTCTGGATATTCTACCCCTAAAGGGGTGAGACAGGGATTTAAAGATTTTATGGAAGTTTGTCATTTTTTGAGTTAGAACATGAAACTTTATCTCTGGGCTACTGATTAAAAATGACATGATACGCATTTAAGCGTTTCTGGATATTCTACCCCTAAGGGGTGAGATAGGGGGTTAAAGATTCTATGGAAGTTTGTCATTTTTTAAGGTAGAACATGAAACTTTATCTTTGGGCTATTGATTAAAATAACTGGATACGTATTTAAGTGTTTCTGGATATTCTACCCCTAAGGGCGTGAAATAGGGATTGAAAGTTTGTATGTTGTTGTACGTCCTTCTTTAAGTTAAGAAGAGGTAACTTTATTTCACGGCTACTGATTAAAAAATGGTGGTGACATATTTAACCGTTTCTAGATATTCTACCTCTAAGGGCGTGAAACAGGAGTTGAACATTTATATATATATATATATTGTCCTCTACTCGCCAATTGTTGATCAGGCCGAGATTGCAATAATTGTTGATCCACCTTTTCGGTACTATTTCTAAGGAAGTGTCCAGTGTATAGTCTTATAGGCGCAATATAGTATTATGCGGTTTGCAACGCTGTGCTTAAGTTTACGGCAAAATCTCTATCTCGATTGACTCGGAAATTGCAGCACTAATAACTATAATAATAATCTTTTTCATATATGATACTTTGTTGATCACTTTTTTCATACTTGATGATAATTTGTTGATCAATATACAGCACGTTTGATTAACATATGCCACGGGAACTAATATTTTAAAACGGCGAGGTATACACCAAGTAGTCAGAGCAGAATTTTAATATTCATTCTGGTTGTGATTTTTATTAAACGTGGAAGCACTTTCGCGTTGTAAACCCTCTTAAAACTACCTACTTGAAAAGTTTTTTTTAACTGTTTCGTTGGTCTAGGAAATAGTATCATTTGTATACCTTAAAAAATAGACTTTCACACAAACTTTCGATCTTTTTATTACCCCTTTAGGAGAGAAATTCCCATCAATGCTCATTCCCATAAATGCTGTGATATCAGTATTTATTTATTTGTAATCAAAAGTCTACTTCGAGCCTAACCTATATTCGAAATGTGAACCCCTATTACACCCCTTAGGGGTAGAATCTCCGGAAACTCTTAAATACGTTTTAACTTATTTTTAATCAGTAGCCTAAAGATAAAGTTTCATGTTCCCAACTTAAAATGACGGACTTCCATACAAATTTCAACCCCTATTTCATCCCATTTGGGGCAGAATACGCTTAAATACGTATCTAATAATTTTTAATCAGTAGCTCTAAGATAAATATTCATGTTTCTAACTTAAAAATCACGGACTATCGTACAAACTTTCAGACCCTATTTTACCCTCTTAGGAGTAGAAATTCCAAAATTCCTATTTCTATATATGGTATTTAAAGAATCAGCCTCATACTCCAAAAGAATACAAGTTAAGGTCTATACGTACGTGTAATATTAATATAATCTTCTAATTCCTAACTGTTGAAGAGTTTAACCTTTTACCATCAGTTCACCTAAATAACTTGAAACTACACAACTAAAGGTCTATAGATGCATAAGAAATCGAAGGATTATTTTCCATCTCCTAACCGTTGAGGAGTTATATCTTTCATCATCAGCTTATCCAAATAATTTGAAAGAATACGACTAAAGGTAACATTTAAAGATTTATGCTCCAACTCCTAACCGTTAAGGAGGTGTACCTTACATCATCAGCTCATGATCATAAAATGATGACTACCAGAATGATGATGAATGAAAATATCGGTGTAACTATAGAAAATACTCTAATAACATAGTACGTGCCTACAAAAAATGAGCGGTTATGCTCATTTTTTGTAGGTTCGAACACAAAAATAATTTTCAAAATTGGTGATATAGTTTCAAGAGTTAGGACTTGTTCATTGGAAATTTCCTTGTTTTTCAGGATCTAGTTTCAACAATTCCTGAAATATTAGTAATTTAGAAGTTTTTAACGAAAAACTAAATACCTTTTTTTCTTTTCTTACTTTGTTAATAACAAACGCATTTTTTATGCGCTAATAAATCCTTAAAAACATTTTTCTAGACGTCATGACACTCATTACGAATCGAATGAGCTATCGCACATTATTTTTAGGAGCTTTATTATTACAATAATATACCTGTTCCTTTCTACCGAGGTTGCTGCTCCGGCCCCCGCGTTTTAAAATGCTAGTGTACGCGGCATATGTTGATCAAAACGTTGTGTAAATTGATCAACTAAGTATCATCAAGTATGAAAAAAGTGATCAACAAAGTATCATATATGAAAAAGGTGACGGTTATTAGAGCTGCAATTGCCGAGTCAATCGAGATAGAGATTTTGCCGTAGACTTAAGCACAGCATTGCAAATCGTATACCACTATATTGCGCCTATAAGACGATACACTGGACACTTCCTTAGAAATAATAGCAAAAAGGTGGATCAACAATTATTGCGTATCTCGGCCTGATCAACAATTGCCGAGTAGAGGACAATATAAATATACCTGTTTCACCCCCTTAGAAGTAGAATATCCAGAAACGCTTAAATATGTAACCACTAATTTTTAATCAGTAGCCGTGAAATAAAGTTTCCTCTTCCTAACTTAAAAAAGGACGTACTTTGATACAAACTTTCAACCCCTATTTCACGCCCTTAGGGGTAGAATATCCAAAAACACTTGAATACGTATCTAGTCATTTTAATCGGTTGCCCAATGATAAAGTTTCATGTTTTAACGTAAAAAATGACACACTTCTATACAATCTTTAAACCCCTATCTCACCCCCTTAGAGGTAGAATATCCAGAAACGCTTAAATACGTATCTAGTCATTTTTAATCAGTAGCCCAAAGATAAAGTTTTATGTTCTAACTTAAAAAATTACAAACTTTCATACAATCTTTAAACCCCTATTTCACACCCTTAGGGGTAGACTATCCAGAAAGGCTTAAATACGTATCAACTCATTTTTTTACTTTTGGTTAAGTTAAATAGTACCTAACTGTATCTGATTACTTTACGCATGAATTCGTTAATTCATTGTGAAGCAAAGTGGAAACAGTCTGCCATAGAAAAGACCCAATCGTGGTGAAGGTGGTCTCTGATTGGTTCATTTGAATCGGATCAACAATAGCTGGTGTGGATTTGTATAAGATTGATGTAAATAGTTCGTAATTCTGCCAGCAGAGGGGTTGCAATTGTTGATCCAGAACGGAGCCACATTAGTACGCCGGAATACACATTAGATCAACAAAACCTGTTGCTGATCAACAATCGCCAACAGATCAACAATTAACTGACGCCACGTCGCGTCAGATCAACAAGGGCCGAAAAGAGATATCTATATATATATATATATATATATAGGTTACCACGTCATTCACAAGGCTCTTAAAAGACAAAATTGATTCTGATGTAAATAAATGTAACAATTATCTCAGTTTATTTAATAATAATAATAATAATATATCACTTTATTGTACACCAGATTAATTATATAACTAAATTAAACAAACTAGGACGTACAATTGGCGGCTTTATCGCCATTAGGCAATCTCATATAGGCAACCATGGGATGGAAAGAGAAACGTGGAAAGTAAAGGGTAGTGCCTGGTGTATTAAAAGTAGATAGGGAAAAGAAGTATATATACATATTATATTATATAAATAAATAGTAACACCTAGTGTGGATGATTAAATAATTATGTAGAAATATTAATAATAATCATAATATTATTTAATAGATAATCCATATTTAGGGACTCCAGTGAAGTTTTGTGACCCAATTTAGTACATTTTAAAACTAATTTTCTCACATTTAACTAGTATTTTAACTGGTTTAATTATAAAACCTTGACCACATCTATTGTGGACTCGAACGAATAACTTTCTGTTACTATTACATCAGCTTAACGTTGTAATATAAAAACAAAATTATTACAGTTATCGCCATTATCTTAATTATTTTACGCCGTCAAGAGGTGCAAATCTAAATCTAATTTAATATTCTTATGGAGAATTTCCAATTGAATACTACGCGGCGAATGGAATGAAATAGTTAGTACACGAACTCTTCCGACTTTTATATTTTCATCTGTGTAGTGTGTACTAGATGAGTTGAGCAAGGTTATTTAATAACTCAACGTCACGTAAATACAAGGACGCTAAAAATTATAAAAATAGATTAAACACGTGATGAGAACCGAGGTAGACAAAGAGACTAAAAAAGGTATTCGTTGAAGAAGTTTGCAAGTAAATAGAAAAAAAAACCTTCTGCTATTCACCGGTATACAATATACTATATGATATCAATGCTTATTCTCAAGGCTTGACTCTTTCTTGAGGTCATACCAATTTGATGCTGTTTTACAAATCTTTATGTACTTTTTCAATGTGAATCAAGTCAAGGATGTTGGTTCACATTCATGATAATGGTAGTTATTTTGGTTCAAGGCACTCCGGTACACAAAACATTCAAAGGGTTGATAATCACAAGGTTGCTACAAACGTTCATGGTCAAGAGTTGGTTTTTGAAAGGTTCTAAAATAATGTTAAAACTGTTAAAGGCTTTGTACTATTTTCGTGTTAACTTTAGAAGTCTCTTCGCATCATTTAGTTTTACTAACGATAAAGTAATGTATTTTACTGAATATATTTCAAGTATGTAAATTGCAAATTATTGTGGATAATTGCCAAACTATAAATAACACAACAGTGATAATACTTCACAATTGATTTTTACTGTGTGAATTTATTATATTTTAAAACGAAAATCAGAAAAATACCAAGAAGCGCAAAGTTATACTTGATGGCAGAAAAACAAGCAATTCAATAAATAAAATTAGATGGAAATATATCGGCAACGTAATTTTTTTTTCATACCCAATATCTTGAGTATGTCCTTCGGTTATTCTCCAAGGATTATAGGAATATACGACATACAAAACTGAATTATTTTTATTTTGTCCCTAGAGTAATATAAAACTGGCACTTTTCCCATTACTTCCCTGTTTATGAGTCCTGTGGCCTATGAGTTAAACATTACCTGGAGAATTTTGTATGAAGAGATATCTGTGTGAGATCAATGTAATTACATAAACTTTTAAGAAGCAAATAACTTAAGGAATATAATCAATTTTGGGGATCAATTTTCTTTAAAAGCAATTAAGGTAAATACGTTCTTTAAATTTATTTAGATACCGTGATTTAAAGATTTTCAAAATTATTAATAGACCGATCATTAAATATGTCCTTTTAAGAACAATATGTTTGATTCAGTAGCATCATCATTTCGGTTCGGTTCGCTATGGGACGTCTAGAGCACAACATAGCCCATCCGAAATAAGGTCCAATATCTGCATACTGCTATATCGATACTATTAGATTAGTAATTTTCACATTGTCGATACTGTCGATCCTACTTGTTATGTACAGTCCGAAATCATAATCAATGAAAAACATACTAAAGAAGGCACAATACAAACGTAGTGTTATAGATTACATTAATTAGACGACCATAATTCATTTATTTTTTTAGCTCTCTGCACTCCGCCTCCGTATAAGCTTTGAATGTGCCAAATTTTATACTCTTTAGTTCATATAATTTTCATAAAAAGGCGTAAACATTTTTATACATCACATTGTAAAAATACTAAACACGTTTAAAACCCATTGACAATTGTTTACGTAAATATTAGAAAGAAAGAGATAAGAAAAACCTGTAATATTCAAATTTATTGCATCTTGTTCTTATCTTTTTAGTAGGTACATTTATAACTTAATTATAAATGGATTCTCCGTGTTGTAAACGCATATATATGTAACGGTCTAAAAAGATCATCGATACAAAATGTGTGTTGCCACGCGATGAGTTGTAAATGTAATTGGCTATAAATTATATTGCGATACAAGGCCAATTTTATTAAATCGATGCAAATGCTAGACTCTCTATATTAGTCACTTATTATTTATCAATTCAAACAAATTTGGCCGCAAATCTTCGTCTATACAAATAGAATACAGACTTCGTGCTTTACTCGCACGTTGCATGATCATGTAGGCTGTATGATTAGCATTTGAGGTCTAATTATTACCTGAAGAAGTCGATGACATTGTATATTGATTACATGTGATGTATATATTTACTATTATACTGGCATGTTACATTCGTCTGAAATAAGGCTGCGTTGGCGTACTTAAAAGGAAGTGCATTGAAGGCCGGAAGAGGTTAATCTTTGGACAGGAATGACAGAGTTCATAAGGGCGGTTCTTCTATATAAAATAATGAAAAAAGAAATCCTGACGAATAGCTACATTCAAACGCAAGGAACAGCCCTAGTTTACAAAAATAATTCTCACCAGACAAAAATACAAGAAAAGAGACGTTTTTGTTAAAATTCCTTCACTACCAATCTACAAGAATCTAATAGATAGTTTTGAAGATATCCGCCTCTCGACTACAATAAAAAATTCAGCAACAAAAACAGCAAAAATATTTAATTAAAACACAATTGGATACAAAACACAGCACATGGAACAGTAACCGACTGCATCATTTGAACAAGTTCAATGACATATTTCAAATTCACAAGCCGTGTTTTAAAATTAAAATATAAAGCAGAATTTATTTATTTAACTCATTAGTCATGCCAAAAAGATAATTGATAAATAAATCAGCTCATAACATATAACTTATCTGAGGTAAGGTCATTTCTCACAAATAGAACTTTCTCCTTTCTGCAAATATATGTACACTAATTAACAAGAAATTATTATAACTAGTACAAAAAGAATGTTATTACAAATAAAGTAAGAAAAAGAACAAGAAGAAAAAATACGACTTTTGGATTTTATAGATCCGACTTTATTAAGTTTCTGGTCAAACCTTATCTGTGTGTTCAATTGATTGGAAATTTTAACGTTGAATGGGTTTTGAGTAACAGCCCTTTAAATTAAAACAGTTGCTTTTAACTGCAGCCTCAGCAATTAGGTTATCAGCATTTATTATACGTCATACATAGTTAACAACGATCAATTTTAAAGGTGTAAGACTCTAAATCCAGCCTAGATCCAAAAGATAAAGAGAGGTAATTTATTTACCTCTAGAATGATGACGATAATAATGTAAACGTTTTTCCCGGAATACTAATCTACGCAAACAGTGGGGTTGAAAGGTTCTGACGTAGTTTCTACCCCCGTTCACCTAAAATGGCGTAATTCGACGTAGCGACGAGACGCGACGCCAGAGGTAACTCTATAGCCGTGACGATACTGGATAGTTATCAAACATTTCTGTGACCTACTTCTCGTGTTTCTAGAAACGTCTGTTATTTCTTTTATGGATTAATAAATCGTTATATATGACTAGATAGAATGTGTTTCAGTATTTATGATCTAACTTTGTTACAGTTTGAGTATTTACTTGATATAAAACTGGTACTATTTTTAGGGGAATACTACAGTGTGTTCAAATGAAGGAGTTGTAGGAAGGCGTCCAGTAAAAGATTAAGTCTTAATTATAAATACACTACAGTCATCATTATTTCTAAGAATGGCAGAACAAATTTTCACATTGTTATTCTCTTTCATGCCTCTTTTAACAAATTTTCATTCTCATTTTGTTTGCCATGTTTCAGAAAGACAATCATGGAGTTAGTACCAGGTGTTATTGCGACATAATTTAATGTGAATTGAAATATCGAATAATTGAACGAAATAATCCGTGCCTCATAGCAAACCTTTTCACCCTATATCTAAAATATTCTCAGTCTGATAAAAAAGCAAATGAAAATGGCGTAAATGTATTTAATATTATTTATACAAAAATAATCCATTAGGTATTATTTTCGTAAACACATAATTATATTCGGCTCCAAAACTTCTAGACGTAGTGGTAACATAACGGCGCCAGTACCAGAGCTCTAAGAGCCAGAGAGTATCTAAGAGCCAGTGAACTTCGATCAGGTCAAAGGTTTAAGGTAGCACAGAGGTTACTTTCAGGGAAGGTTATACAAACTTATTGAAGGTGGGATAAGGTTGTATGTTTTAGAGACTAGTTGATTGAACTTTGGAAACTTTAGCGGGTGTGTTATATACATTGAGCAATATTTGTTTCGGAGTTTGGGTGTTTTCTATGTATAATATGTATTTATTTACAAAAAAAAGTATATAAGTATTTATATCAGTTGTCTAGTACCCATAATACAAGCTCTGCTTAGTTTGGGACTAGATGGCGTTGTGTGTTAGATGTCCGAAAAATATTTATTTATTTTTAATTATAAAATTTATAATATACAGCTTGATCACTGTCAGAGATGACTACGAAATTGACGAAGTAACTTTAAACAAGCGATTTCATTTTGTATTACCTAAATTTTTATTCTTAACGTGTCAGTTTTGTCACAAATGAAATACAATCACACTTATATCCCACTATGATCCTGGGTCGTGAAAAAGCATCTTACTAGGCCGCTATAGTGCTGGTCACCAAGCTGCATTGTCTTTATTAGCATTGAGGATGGTGGCCACCACTCTTGGATTCTGCTTGTGCTTTCCATTAGGCAGGACAGAGTCAGTCAGAGTCAAAGTAAGTCGCTTGTTACGCTTTCACACGAAAACTATTTAACTGATCATCATGAAACTTTGTACACATTTCTTGGAGGTATTAGAAGTAACATAAGTTAGTACGAAGGAAAGTTAGTGCATTATAAATGTCCTTATAAGTTCTTTTTGTGTATTTCAAATGACACAGAAAAACAGTCTTAGAGATTCAGCCATAGAGAGATATAGAGACTTTAAATACCATAGAGGTAGGATTCCTTATTCATAGATAAATACTACATTTATAGCTGTAATAGACTTTTATGTGGGTTGAATTATAACCTTTTTAGTAAGTCGAACGCGGTAAAAACCCAGTACTTAGTTACAATGGTTTTATTTTTAACGTTTGCACATGCGATGTATCACTATGGGAAAATTGCCCTTTTTTCAGCAATACACAAAAGGTGATTCATGGCTCTCAGACCATAAATAATTAAGTAGGTACTACAAAGGTGGGAATGGTAGCAAATACCGTTATAAAAGTAATTGAGATATTTTATTTGGTATTTACGTTTACTTACGCATACTTTAAAGATCAGGGAAAATTGTGTAAAATCGAAATCTGTATTTTTAATCTTGTTGTTTTCATCTGATAGATAATAACATGTCTGCCTCTGTGGCGCAGTGGTAACGTATGCGACTGTTGTGCTTGAGGTCTCAGGTTCGATTCCCGGGTCGTACCAAATATTTGTATGCTCTGCAAATATTTGTTTCGGAGTTTGGGTGTTTTCTATCTATACAAATAAATAAAATTGGAGTGTCTGTTTGTAATATTAAAATAACCGCTTTTTACTTAATGCAAATGTATGTATGCACGATACATATACCAAAAATGTAGTTAAAAAAATGTTTGTCTGTCTGTCTGTCTGTCTGTCTGTCTGTTTGTTCCGGGTAATCTCTGGAACGGCTGGACGGATTTTGACGGGACTTTCACTGGCAGGTAGCTGATGATCCGGGGAGTAACTTAGGCTACTTTTTTTAGACTAACTTTGTCCCGCGGCGTTACTCGCAGTACAACAATACTCGCGGGTAACACCGCGGGGTTCAGCTAGTGTATAATATATATATGTATTTACAAAAAAAAGTATATATGTATTTATATCAGTTGTCTATTACCCATAACACAAGCTTTGCTTAACTTGGGACTAGATGGCGTTGTGTCCAAAATATTTATTGCCTAAACATATTTATAGAAATAAGTCAAGCTCATAAATATAACCAGAAGTCCGTCTGGTCAGCGTGCTATATGTATTAGCTCAAAGCCTTCTTTTTACGGAGAGGCCTGTCCAGCAGTGGACTGGGAAAGGCTGTTGAGAGGATGGAGATCATTATGTATGTATCATGAGTGTGAGTCATTCCGTGGGAGAGCCACGCTTCGACAGGGCCGGCTCGACCGAAGTCATACCACGATCTCACAGAAAACCGGTGTTAAATAGCGCTTGCGCTTTATTTCACCGATTGAATGAGGATACCGGAACCCTTCCCTACATCCTTTTTCCCATCCCCTAAAGATCGACAACGCACTTGTGACGCCTCTGGTGTTGCGGGTGTCTATGGGCGGCGTTTATCGCTTACCATTAGGTAATACGTCTGCTCATTTCCCAACTATACCAAAATAAAACAAAAACAAAATGTAAAAAGAAATTCTCTTTCAGTCATCCTCACTGTTATGATATTCAGAGCCCCGAGGAAAAGTTAAACAGGAGTATCATGTACTCGTCAAAGAAGAAAAAGGAAATATTTTCCAAGGATGTCAGCTGAAATAAGGTGAGATAAAAACAGGAAATATTTGACTAAAAAATGAGGGTAAAACAAAAGAAATAATAAATAGATATTTCGGACATCTAACACACAACGCCATCTAGTCCCAAACTAAACAGAGCTTGTATTATGGGTACTAGACAATTGATATAAATACTGATGTACTATTTTTTTGTAAATACGTACATATTAGACATAGAAAATACCCAAACTCCGAAACAAATATTTGCAGATCTTACAAACATTTAGTCCGACCTGGGAATCGAACCCGAGACCTCAAGAACAGCAGTTGTGTACGGTACCATTGCGCCACCGAGGCAGTCAAATGTTATTATTTTAGTCACTTTTGAGTGTGAAAAAATCTTTGCGCTGACATCATTTATAAAATATCTCGTACATCCTGCCTAACAAGACGGCAATGATGATTTTAATTTACACATTCTCCTTACAAGGTAATGGTATTTGGATAGTTAAGTTTGACTCATTTACAGTTTATTCTAGTTTTAGTTGAGTGCAACTAAAACAACTGAAATCTTTATTAAAAGCATTAAAATGTTGGTTAGTCGATAGTTAGCTGTATTAAAGACATTTTACGCCACAAAAGTACACAAGACAGTTAATAATAAATAATTTATATTTTAATAAACCAATTTCGGAAAAAAATGTTTCTGGGTAAACTACTGAATTCATCTTAGCTCCGGGTGGAATCCAAAGCTAAAAGATGATCTGTGATTAACAGAGATTACGAAATAAATCAGAAGTGATAATATTAATTTCATTTTATGACATATCATATTCATATAATTTTCTAGAAACGAGAGTAAAATAACCTTAGCTACCTAACAACCAGTGCCTAGTGATTAACATGTCCCCGAGTTGCATTTGTTATGCAAAACATGATAGTTACATCAATCGTACACGATGTGAAGAGGAGCGGCCATATTGCATCGAATTTGATCTGCAATAACATGACACAGTGGACACGTAACGAGTAAATGTTACATATTTTTTATTATCAAAATTTTCCATGTAATTTTTAATACCTACCTAATTTTCCATGTAAGTTATTTATATCGTGACAGTTTATTCTAAAAAGTTGTATGCTGTTGTTGTGAATGTATTTACTCAATATAATTTGTCGAATAAAATGTTTGTTTAGTGGTTTCCTTTAATCAAATCTAAAATGTAATACTGCAGCATTTTGTAGCTTAAAAAGTTTTGCGTTATGTGTGCTATTTTTTTTCATAGCAGAAAAAATACTGGCTGCAACAAAAAGGGTTGTTAATAGCGCTTTGCACTTGATATGTAGGTTAGACTGCCTCTTTGGTCTCGCGGTTGGCGTGTGCGACTGCTGATCATGAGGTCTTGGGTTCGATTCCCGGGTCGGACCAAATGTTTGTATGATCTACAAGTACTTGTTTCGAAGTTTGAGTGGTTTCCATGTATAATATTTATGTATTTACAAAAAAAAATGTGAATATGTATTTGTATCAGTTGTCTAGTACCCATAGTACAAGCTCTGCTTAGCTTGGGACTAGATGGTGTTGCGTGTTAGATGTTCGAAATATTTATTTATGTATTTAATTATTATTCACATAGTTATAATAATATAATATTGCATACTAATATAATAAATACAAGAATAACTGTGTGTTTGTCTGTCTGCCGCTACATCAATTTCACTTTAATTCTTCAGGAAGAAAATAGGCTACTAAAATGTATTGAACCGTGGTTTTTCCACTTTAATTAATTGTAAGAACAAAGGTATGTTAACTTTTTTATATTACGAAACTGTTTCTGTCCTTCAGTATCATCAGTGGATCTGGTATGGTGGGGACAATAGATTTTTTTTTTTTATTTTTTTTTTTTTATGTTTGACCCTGCCAAAATGACTCTACTCTGCCTGATGGAAAGCATGAGTAGAATCCAAGAGTGGTGGTCACCATACTGCGAATGCAGACAATGCAACAATGCAGCATGGTGACCCACACCATGGCGGGCTAGTGATGCTTCCGCATCATTGGGCCTCCGGTCTCGCACTCACCAACGAAACACGACAGCATGATCGCTGTCATTTTACGTTGATTTTCTGTGCGAGGGTAGTACCGCCCCGGTCGAGCCGGCCCGTTCGTGCTGAAATCAGCGTGGCTCTACTACCTTGAAAAGTAGTAGAGCCACGCTGCTTCAAAAAATTGAAGAATGTCTAGGTCGCATTCCTGTACCACGTACTGACTGATGCCAGACAGGCTTTAAAGTCCTTTAACCTCTAACTATTACTGTTATAACTATCGAATAATATGTAATACCTTTAAATATCGAATAATATCTAATACCTTTAAATATCGAATAATGTTGAAATGTGAACGTGGACTCCATGCCGGATAAATCTATGGTTGGTCATAGAGGTCACCGTGTTTTTTAGTTATCTATGTACACTTCCATGTTCTGTAATAAACCTCCTGTCATTGTAACATCGTTCTGTCTATTCATTTTCTGCATTAGTTTAGATCTAGACAATCATATTATAATAATAGTTTTTCATCAAATAATATCTAATACCTTTAAATATCGAATAATTTCTAATATCTTTAAACATGCAATTCTTATAAATAATCTGTATGTCGGAAATGGCTTCAACAATTTTCATGATATTTTGTTTGCAGAGGGAGTGATAAATCGATCTAGCTAGGATTCAGTTTCATAAAATTAACCAAAAAAAAAAATACCGAACAAAGCTCAGCCATCCAGGTACTATATATTATACCTATACATTTAAGTATGCTATAATCGTAAAGTATAAAGGAAATAATTCAAATTTTTATGTCCGGAAAAAAAGTAAACTTACGTTATTAATTGCATGCAATGTTACGTCTATTCTAAAACATATGTATAAATAAGAAATGTAATAGCAAATAACGATAGACAGTAGTCTAGAAACATTTTTTAAATGAAAGAAAATAAAAGTTTAGTAAAAAAACTTTGCTACAAAAATGAAACAAATATTTTCACATGCCTTAAACCACTTCAAATAAAATCAAACAAAATCTTCCATCTCATCGTCCCCAATCAGTCCTAAGATTATTTGGGCCCAAATAATCTTTAAGTTCAACTGGTTTTACCCGAATATTAGATTTTCTACGAAGTGTCAATATATTTGAGAGCACTGACTTCTCAATAACGATTGCCATGTTCATGACAAGCGGGACCGATGGCTTAAAGTGCTCTCAGAAAACTCAACAACACTTTCAGCCCGACACAGGAATCGAACCCGAGACCTCTTGATCGGTTGTGTCATAGGCACTGCCAACATGGCAGCTAGATTAACGTCAATTTAATATACATTTTTTTTACAGAAGTATAACCAAATTTTGTAGAACAAATAAGGTTTCATTGCGTTGATAACAAAAAACATTCATAAATATTAATGAAATAGGAAACTTGATTACTATTAATATATTCTTGCTGAAAGACAACAATCCTTGACATTATTACTATAGATTACCCCGACAAACAAACCTACATCGAAACTAATTCTATTTCTTTCCTTCTCTCCCATACATTATTGATTATTTCATTCGTGGAACTGTAGCCAAAGTAATACGACGCGGTAGAGATGCAATAAAACGCGGGTAACCCCGAGAGGGCCTTAAAAGAACCCCATCGTCCTAAACCCTTTATATATAGAGGGGTGTTCCATTTTTGTGAGATGAGGGTTCTGTATATGTTGTTTGAGGTAAAGAATGAAATGCTCTAAATAAAGCTTCATACGTAATGAATGTTATATATAAAAAAAGGCTAGTCTGATGTTAGTCTACCAATGACGTGTTCACATTACTAATGGTTATAGTTCATTTTAAGGGATTCACCACGTTAATTGCTAAAAAGTCCATCAATAAATTGAGTCTTTTAAGGCAACCGTCATAAATAGTAGTCTAGTCAAAAAACTCAGAACGTCATGACTGAGTCATTGTAATCTTTATGAAACGGTTTTATTTTATACCTTATACAGTTGAATAGAGAAAAACCCTTGAAGTGGGCAACTAAAACAAATAGCAGTATCAAGTCTTCGATGTTTTTAAGCAGGAAATAATTAAAATTATAATATTATAATAGGTATTTATTTTTATATTTTAAAAATTCTTATATGGGGTAGGCGTGTTTATGAGTAAAAAGATATACTGATTACTCACAGTTTAAAATCAGCTGGGTTCAATACTCAATACTGAGTATGGCGATAGATCAAACGTAAAATCAGCTTAGAATGCAAAGGTATTATTGCAATATGCAATGCAAGGATCAACCGTACTCGCTCGTCATCTATTTGTATTCGAAGGTCAGAAAGCCGTAGTGTGGCTGTTCTCACTTATGCAGCTTCAAGCTAATCGGGTCAAGCTCAGTTCATTATGCAGTGATGCCACCCATCTTTATTATATTGTAAAGATATGTCCATATGAAGAAACATTTGACGTCAGTTTGAAAACCGTGACTAGATCTGAATACAAAGCAATCTGTTCTGTTTTGTGATACAGCGTCTACTACTAAGAAATGAATTGGACGAAATCTGATCACATTAGTATTAAGCGAAAAATACCATTTCTTTTAAAACAGTGACTCCGGCTGAGAAAAAAAATTAAAATTGATTTTCCAAGAAACAATCCAATAGTATAAAATACGCTCGGAAAAACCGCATGATTTTGTTGATGAAAATCTTACAAAGGTGTGTCTAGTGTGTGTACTGTGTAGTATGCTCCAAGCGGTATTTACACAGCTCCAGTGAACCCGTACCTTAGTGTAAACACATAAGACGCGGTGTGACGCCAGACGAAATGCACACAAACGAATTTATCACGGAACGCGAGAGTATAAATAAGCGCACCGCTCCGCCTCCCCTCACTCTGCTACGAGCACTCACAGAGAGCACGTCGCGATCAATAAACCTTTTAACCATTCGCACATTTCTAAGTCTTTAAATCTATATCAACATGGTTGTGAAACTAGAAACTGTCGGCGCTTTGTACGCTGATGTGTACCCGTCATTGAAGCACCGCGAGATGGATCCTATCGTCACGGATTGCCCGAGGAGGCAAAAGCTTCGCGGCACTGCCTTGCCTGCGCTTGTTGAAGATGATTCTGAGGAGGTGTTTGAACCACAGCAGCGGTCCTATGTGCTGCACACTGAGGGTCTACGTCGTCAAAAATCTGTGTCTCCGCAACGCCGAGAGAAGCTGCGTCGCACGTTAGCACTGCCGTCTTTGTCCGAAGACGAGGAGCCTTGATCAACTCGCTCCAGAAGCATGGATGACGACTTGAAGCCCCGGCTGGCTGTTTGGCTTCAACCTTCGGGGTTTGAAATCCCTGATGATGGATCATGAAGTTGGAACCGCCAACAGTTTAGTGAATCGTACTCACGGAAAAAGTGTCGGAACAATTTGTGAAGTGAAACCAAATAATGTTGTAACGCCAAAGTCTATGCCAATTTAGGTGTAAGTTTAGTATAAGCTGTTTTGAGGAATAAATTGTGATTTATCTGATTTTCGTCTTTGCTTTATTGCTAATGTAAGTACTCATACCTTGACATAATTCACAAACTTTGAAAAAAAATAACAAAGTGCAGAAAAAAAAACAATACATTTTATTACTTTCAAATATGGCGATGTGATAAATATATAAACACATTAAAACGAGTTATTTGCCCAAAATGCATTACTTATATTATAGTAACAAACATGTATTCGAGAATTATATTTGTAAATGTATAACAAATATTGAACTTGGATATAAAACACGCATCAGAAATTAATGACGATAACAAGTGAATATTCGTTTATCTCTGTACACACAAAAACAAATATACAATAGCATCAATGCTTATTTAGCGATTGCACCAACAATACTAGACTGAACATCTTGGACCAATTTTTGACTTGAATTACTAAAATAGAAAGCGGCAAACACGGTCTCAATTTTGCATAATATTGCATTAAAGAGCGTAAACAAGATAAATGAATGCATTTTAACTTTAATTAATGTGGTTTACGTTGGAAGTAATGTTATCTTATTACAAATTTCTACGATAACAAATCTTAACAATGCATATTTATTTGGTACTTTCTTTATAGTAATTAACAGTTCACAATTGTTGTCCTATATAACATATTAACCAAGACATTGGCCTTAGATCCCAAGACCGTAGTTAACCGTTCCACTTACTGTCACAAACAAGGAACAAAATACAATGAATGGATAATTGCGACGTAAACTAGTTTTAGACATCTGTTATTGGACACTTGGTAACAAGGAAACAATTTTGAATAGAACAGGTTTGGCTTTGCTCTGGTTCAGATGGACTTTGTTTTTTATTTATACTGCCTACTGAGAGAAATTCCAGCCAGTGCATTTTGTAGTATTACATAATAAAAAAGCCAGAAAACTTGTGCAATATTATGTAAGCAATTGTCTTAATTACGAGAGATGCTGAGGATTAATTTAATCCAAAAGTGAATGTTTTTTTAAATAAAGATGATATTAATTACCAAGTATTTATAATTTATAGACAGTGGGTCTTATTTTACACAAACAAGTCTTTATAAAATATATGTACCTATACCGGTTTTATAGTTCCACAATGAATTTGCTGACATTACCACGAATGGAGGTCATAATTATAAAGAGCCTGCTAATTGCGAAATGGATCTTGAGTTGACTTTGGATAATAGTAGACAGTGTGGTATTTATATGTTATAATTTATAACATAATTAATATTTATATCTAATAGTTAGTTTTGCTTGGAATGGAAAGTTTTTCTTAAGATAATTTACGGCAGTTCATATTAACTCCAAAAGTACATGCAGGAGAATAAAGTTTAGATCGATTTATCTATAAGACCGTATCCTTTTTAACCGATTTCAATTATTTTTTTTAAATATTTTTTCGGGGATAAGTTCGTCGTTTATGGACCGATTTTGATGATTCTTTTTTTTTAATGGAAAGGAGATGTCCCGACGGTGGTACCATGATAAGGACATTAATATCTGACGATGGCATCTAAGAGAAATTGAGTCGAAACTTGAAGTCGATTTTATTTTTGTTAAAATTGTACTTGTTTAGTATGAAATGTTTTACAAATGATAAGATATGAGGTTCTGTTTGTGGCTTTGCTTCCCTGAAGGTTAGTTTAACTACGTGAAATAATAAGGTAATTTGAAGTACTTTTTATGGAGGATAGGTCGTGTTCTATACCGTATTCTGTACGGTGCGTTAGCCTCCAAAACTACCTCATAAACAAATATTATGTAAAATATATCTACTAAATATTGACGTATTAATGTTGAATTTTTAGTTTCAGTAATACTATTGATTTGTTTCTCTTATCACAAATTCGTATATTATCAACGATTAATGTCACTTAAGTATAAAATTTCTGAGAGACTGTTGCCAAGATATCAGAATACCTGTATTACGGGTCGCCAAGCCCCTGATTAATATAGATAATGGTGAAGATATACAAACTGATAAGCTTATTGTTAATAGTCGATGCAGTATTGAGTATAAATATTTATATTGGATATGAGTGAATTCGTATGTGTCTTTATGTATGCATTAGTTTGTATGTGTCAATGCTGAAACGATTAATACGACTCGATGATCGATCTACTGTTTAAAGGCTTCACTAACACGAACTCACGGCTTCTCTGTGGCTTTAAGGTCCTCTAAGCCATCATATCATCGAGACAATAGTGATGTATTCTGACAATAGGAACATTACGTAAGTATAGCATATTACGTAATTATGGCAAACTCAAATCATATGAGCTTCAAAATAGGTATTTTTATGTCTAGACCTATTTTTGAGATCTAAGTGTAGTCTCCGTGTCGTGTAATTAATCCCATGGGTGTTGTATGGGTAACTAAGGAAGCAAACTAGGCAGGATAGTATCACTTAAGAGTGAAGGAAAACTTGAAATTAACCTTAAGTATAACCAACCTGCTTTGTCACTATGGTGTAACAGGTCACAACCATGACTTTTTGACTGCCTCGGTGGCGCTGTAGTAGCGTACGCGACTGCTGTTAGATTCCCAGGTTGGATCAAATGTTTGTATGATCTGCAAATATTTGTTTCGGAGTTTGGGTGTTTTCTATGTGTAATATGTATGTATTTACAACAAAAAAAGAAGTATTTAAGTATTTATATCAGTTGTCTAGTACCCGTAACACAAGCTCTGCTTAGTTTGGGACTGGATGGCGTTGAGTGTTAGATGTCCGAAATATATTTATTTATGACTGTTAAATGCTGTTGATGTAATGTAATGCAATGTGTAATCCAGGAATAATAAAGAAGAATATACTATTGATATGGGTGCAAGGCATAAGTCTCGTGTCATCAAATGCCACCAAATGGCCACTAAAGTCCATAATTTCTTAAGAAAAACACTGTTCCAGTTGTAATGGAAAAGTATGAAATCGTTTGTTAACTGTTCCCATTTTGATATCGAAACAAAAACACTAACAGTTGCTTATCGTTATTTAACTGTGTCGATAGTGGAAAATAAATTGTTTTTACCTGAACAAGTTAGGTTTATTATGATAACACGCAAACGAAAGGTGCACAATACACATGTGGTATTTTTATTTTATTCAAACATGCAAACTAACGTCTGTAACGGTTTTATAGACGTAATTAATATACATAGCGTTATGGATAACAAGCTTTTGGGCGTCACCGGGCGGTACTGGTACTTTGTAAATTAAATGTAACAAATTTGGGAGTTTGTGTGTTGATAGATAGAGAATAAGGAGTGTCACCACCCTTAACACCCGTAGGTGTTGTGAAAGATGACTCAGGGAGCAATCTAAGCAGGAAAATATCACTGCTAAGAGAAGGAATCAAATCCTATGACATCCCGACTGGCCAGCGCGTTATGTAGGCCAAAACCTCTTTGCTAATGAGGAGCCACCCTGGTTTCAGCAAGACCGTGCTGGCTCCACCGGGGTGGCACTACCCTCGCACAGAAGGTCAACGTAAAATGACAGCGTTAGTGCTGTCGCAATTCGTTGGTCAGTGCGAGACCAGAAGCCCAATTATGCAGAAGCGTCATTCGCAATGAGGATGGTGACCACCACTCTTGGAATCTGCTCATGCTTTCCATCAGGCAGAGTAGAGTCATTTTGGGGCAGCTAAAAAAGAACTGGCTGTCACGTAGCGAGAGGTCCAACTTCTGAAATAGTGTTATATGGTAGACTAGTTTTCCCCGCGGCTTCGCCAGCGCGTATATTGGTTATCGCGGTACAGAGTAGCCTATGTCCTTCCCCAAAAATCAAAATCTCTATGCTAAATTTCATTGAAATCAGTCTAGCGGTTTTGTCATGAAAGCGCAACAGACAGACACAGTTTCTTTCTAAATTATATTACTAGAATAAATTGATATTCGTATAATATTTTACTACATATCACTTTTATGTATCAGCTTATGCTGATAATTGGTTATGTAACTCACTCAATGTTATTACCATTCAATTTGTATATAATTATACACAATACCTTGTTAATTATGTTACATATCATCTAAGATATAATAATTGTCTGTGCACGCGCATTGAACATGTTTGGTTACATTACTTCATTTATTATTTCTGTCTGTGATGTGAATTTGAAAGTGTATAAATTTTTGAAAGAGATAAATTAAGGATAGTCATCATATTTTCAAGTTAAGTTCTGTAGATAGTTTTTTTAAGTAGTGAAAATGCCTTGATCCTCAATATTTTAGTTGGTTTTCATTGTTTAATTGTAAAACCGAATGTTTGGATATACAATTATACCTTTTGAATAATGTCTTGATATTAACAACACGTTCCTAGAGAACGTACTGCTATGGATTGATCAAAGCGAAATTACACGCCTATTGAATAGTGTTTTGTGTGATCAAGATACAACATTAAAATTAAAAATTTAAAAAACCCCCTACGCTGCGCCAGGTCGAAGTTATCAAGCAATTGTCATTTAATAATTATACTGCCACGCTAAAGTACTTAATCAAGTAATCAAATCTTACACTGCTGAACCGATATTAACCAAACAGACCTAAGAACCACCGCCAGGAAACTGGCTTTCAAATGATAAAAACTGCATCGAAATCAATCCATCTGTTTGAGAGCTAAGATGTCACAGACAGATACACACACACAAAGACAGCCAGACAGCATCGACGTTAAACTTATAATACCCCTCTTTTTGCGTCTGGGGGTTAAAAATGATTTAGGAATATCAATTCAAAGAGTGCAGCTCTTATTATCTTAGGAAAGTCTTGTCAATGAACCTATTTATCATGTAATATACAAAAAGCATATTATTCCTAAGACGAAAAGTGTTATAACTATGCTTACACATATATTTATTTTCATAGAAAGTATTAAAATTCTAGGTTGATGTGTAAGTAAAATGATTAATTTAAATCATTTGACTTTATTAATAAACACAATATTGACACTGTTGCAAAATTCATCATTTTTTAATCAAATTCATTTATGTTTTCTGTACACATATATTTGCATAAAGCGTAAATCTCATACAAGTAAAATTTTTGGCTGATTCGAATATTTTAAAGTTATAATATTTAATACAATGTTTTCCTTTAATTAAAAAAATAGTAACTTTGATACGTTCTGTAGCAAATTTTTACAAGCATCCTCATCATGGAGAAAATCTTTAGGGCATTTTAACACAGATTCAGTCTAGTACTAAACATCATATTAAAAAGATAAAATAAAATATACGTTTAGATTTATAAAACCTTTCTCAACTTCTTCCGTCTATTTTCCAGCAATTATCGAGGATCATAGCTCAATTTCTAAAAGGTCATGTTAACTTTAGAAGCGAACAGCATTCATTTAAATTATTTATGTCATCACTGTGCAGTAGCACTAGCTCTAGCTGTGGGCAGTCTGCTCATCATATCCTTTGTTACAATAAACGTAATATAATGATGAATAGCTTACAGGCGATATCTGGTATGGTTTGCTATGAGAATTTTGTATCAACTAGGTATTTTCTTCTATTGGAGTCAAAAACTCACTAAAGATTCATAATAACTTTGTGTCAATGGTGTTTCCATGACTGTTTGCCTATGATAATGACCATAAATGGCACACCTGATAAAATCTTATTACTTAACAAATACGTGGAAATGTTTATTTCTATTCAAGTATCTTTTGAACTTGTAATATTCTATTGTCTATATGTAATACTTGTATACTTAAAGACCTTCAAGAGTACATAAACGAACATAATGGGTTTGTGCACTTCTTGTTTTTGTTCTTTATATCGAAGTTGCTTTACAAAGATAATTTATGTGGTTTTTTGGATGTCGGAATTTAGTAGTACACTTCTGGAATTTTCGGCCCCAACCTGGAAAGTCCCTGGAGTTTTGTGTAGGATTTCAAGCGGATAATTTTCCAAGTTTGGAGGGTCCATAAAGAGGCTATCTGAGGTCTACTATAACAAGCGGAATAGACGGGTAAAAGAATATACCCTACCTAGAATTGATTCTATCAATTTTTCTTTGTGTTTAGGAAAAAATATTCTACATGTATTTTTTTCTAACTTTAGTAGGGAAATCATTTCGAGCGTTTGTAACTGCGGCAGAAATTTAAGTGGATTTACCTCACACTATAGATAGGTAATAGGTGCGTGATGCCTACTACTTATTGGCTTTACAGTATTTACTAAAAGATTGTAAAGGCAATAAGTAGTTCGGGGAACTAGTTCTTTAGGAAATGTTAGGAAACTGCAATTGCAAATACTAAAAACTCAGAAGTAAATATATTTTAAACCTAAAAATATAAGCATAAGGAATTTAGAAAAAGTTAAAAACAAATAAATTATTTATGTTGAACTACATAATTACATAACTTACGTTACGTTTAAGAATAAAGGGATTAAAATTCTGCTGAAATACTCAACACAATTATATCATTGATTTGTTGTTGCCAGTGGCTCCGCCCGCGTGTATGTCGGTTATCGCGGCAAATAGTAGCCTATGTATTATTTTTAAATATTTTTAATAAGTGATTCCCGTAAAAATAATTGTTTATACGATTTAATAATGTTTCCACTATGCATCTATTATATTATATTGAAAAGCCTGAATCAAAACAGTGAACGAATGTGTCGAGATAGATTCGTCGACCATAAAATCACACAGCGCTCCTGAAATATACTATATAAACATGGTATGGTATATAAATCAATTTGTACACATCGAAATTCATACGTCCGTAGCATTATTACAAATCGAAGTTAACTCTGTCTGTCTGTCACGCTTACACGGCTAAAACGTATAACGAATTTGGTCTAAGTTTACTATAGAGTTTTTTTTTATTCTTGAAGTAGAATATAGGCTACTATTTGCTGCGATAACCGACATTCACGAATACGGTGAATCGACCAAAAACTAGTAAAATACATTTTATGTATTAACTAGTTGACCATGGATGGGTCACCCTTACCATTAAGGGGGATGAAAAATAGATGTTGTTCTTAGATATACCCAATATGCACACAAAATTTCGTAAAAATTGGTCAAGACGTTTCGGAGGAGTTTAACTACAAACACCGCGACACGAGAATTTTATATCTTAGATGTGTGTCAACCACAATGACGGATGCAAGTCCACTTTAAAATGAAATAATGTAAGATCAGTTATCTCATTCTCGTAATCTTATGACTATTTAACTGTTATTTTATATGTATAAATCAATCGCTGTTCGTTTGTCTCGCTAAAACTCGAGAATGGCTGGGCCGATTTAGCTGATTATGGTTGGTGGACCAGGGAAGGTTTAAACGGTAAAAAAAAAATAACTTAAAAATACAAATGTCACGTGTACGAAGTGGCGGGCACATCTAGTATTGTTATAAAGATCTAACATTGTCAACACAAAGAACATAAATTAAACTAAGAATTAAAACATGATAAACATAGTACAGTGTTAAGTATATACCTGTAGGGGAAATAAATGTCAACGATACGACGCCACAGGCCGCCACAGTGGCGTCAGCATGTCTGTCTTCCGTACTCTGAATCTAGGAATATATCGCTTGTAAAAATATAGTATGATATATTTTATGAGCTAAAAATTTCACTAACTGTCGCGTTTTTACGAGCGCTTTCATCTATTTTAATATACTCGTGAAAGTGAATCCATACTTTTATAAATGATCTAGGTTTTCACAATCACACTAATATATAAATGCGAAAGTTTGTTAGTATGTATGTTTGTTACTTCTTCACGCAAAAACTACTAAACGGGTTTGGATGAAACTTTTCAGTAGTATAGCTTATACATCAGAATAATATATATCATAAAGCGCGATAGTTTAAAAGTTAGTATTACTAAATCGGTTTTCATTGGTAATATAATTAAACAAGAGTATCTACCCATTTGGTAACTGTACTGTCACAAAAAGCTGATTGAAGGCCGTCTTCAATAACCTATCTCCAGTTTACAAAAAAGCTGGATTATTGAAACGGTCTGAATTTACCCTAGAAAGAGTATTTGTTCTTTTTTGAGCAATTAAAATTTGCCAAATAAGAAATTAATGGTAAATGAAAATAATAGAAAAAAATATAGACCATCTCCAGATGAACTTGAGATAGGTTATTGAAAACGGCTGTAAATAATGTTCATACTTTTATACCTGTTATAAAAAATCGGGAATTGCCTCTCGGGAATTGAATTAAAAATTCAATTCCCGGGAGGCAGTACAAAATGCCTTTGAAGAGTTTGTTGCCTCCCGTCCAGCTGATTTTTACAAGAAGGGAAGGGAAGGGGATAAACTGCAAATGCGTTGGCAAAGATGCGTCGATTGCTTGGGTGATTACTTCGAATAACAGAAATAAAAAAGTTAGAAAAAATAAGTACTTTCACTTATTGCATACAAAACGGCAATTTCATAGGTAAAGACCTATTTATTCTTAAACTCACATGTCTCGTAGTCGTATTTCTCACACGCAACCCTCAGAACTTAGCCGTTCTTCTAACAGATAAGTTATCTAAAATAGCATAAAACTTGATTTTTTAAGCACCATTATCAAATGTCGTTTGTAGTCTCAGTACACGATAGTCGATATTATAAAATTTACATAATTTATAACGCTAGACCAGACTAACACGTGAACCTGGCCTCACAAATTCTTTTGTTTTACACACAAACAAGTGTTAGTAGCAACCTTGATCGTTTCTAATCAGACAGTTATTTAACCGATGTTTACAATTCAGTGTGTTTTTTGGTTGCTGCTGTAGAATTCAGTCACTTATCAAGGAATTTTGAAAATATATTTTTTATGCAGGCGAGCAAACTTCCTATTTGGATCCCTTTGTATTTTGTTTAAACTTACTGATCGTAATAAATAAACTATATTTTTTATATATTTTTCCACATAACGATGTCAAAAATATAGATTTTGATTAAAATACTTTCGAATACCACCACCATGTGTAACGTACACGATACTGGAAACTGCACCAGGAATGGCAACTCCAACCTCAACTAAGCCAGTGTTTTTTTGTAATAACCACAGAAATCTAGAACATTCCGGAATGAGTACTGAGCACAGATTTCATTATTTAATTTTATTACGGTAAATGTAGCTCATATGACGTATGACGTTTGATCGCGAACAATTTTTTCGTACAGCTCTCAAGCGAACAGTAAACAAATGTGATTGAATGGATGTGAATATTTTATTTATATCAAGCTAATTTGCACCTAGTCACGTTTGTTCAAAGTCTAAATTCATCTAAATATCTAATATACCTGCAAAAGGTGATACTTTTGTACCTAAGTTCTAGAATATACTAGCTGACCCGGCGAACTTCGTACCGCCATATTTACATATATGTCTCAGTTTCCCGCCGCGGACAAAAAAAAAAAGACTTTCCCGTTATCTTTTAATTTTTCTTGTACACAAACCTTATCCTAATAGTAATGAACACAAAAAAGAGAAATATTTCATTTGGTGCAGCCGATCGGAAGTTATGCGCGTACATACATTTCGGCGATTCATTTTTGTATATACCTATTGTATGTCTTAGGGCTATAGGATATTTAATGCGTAGTATTTTCGGCATAAGGATTTTACCCCTATTTAAATAATCGTAATGTGAGACAAATTCCTTCCACATTCAGACACAGTATTCCAATGATATTATTTAGAAAAATATCATTGGTCTCTCCGTTTTAAATCTACGACGGCTAATTTTTATATGTTTTTACCTTAACTTTATGAAAATGTTTATAAGTTTGCCTTGTGTTTATGACGTCAATTTGAGGTCAAGATTGTTTGTATTGTGTCATCGGTTTGCTAACATCAGAATATGGGAAAACTGTGTTCTTGTAAGTTTCTAATACAGACATCTACCTATACGTTTGTCAATAAGGAAAATTATCTAGTGCTTGACTGTTGTAGACTAGTGTTGTTTGTTTACATCTAATATATAAAATTCTCGTGTCACAGTTTTAGTTGCCAAACTCCTCCGAAACGGCTTGACCGATTCTCATGAAATTTTGTGAGCATATTGAGTAGGTCTGAGAATGGGCCAACATCTATTTTTCATCCCCCTAAATGGAAAGGGTCACCCATCCTTAAAAAAAAATATGGCAAAACGACGTTTGCCGGGACAGCTAGTATTTTAATAAAAGCGGGATTCACCGAGGTACGGTAGAACAACAGACTTTTGATATGCTGAAATCTATTTAGATCTGGAAAGGAAACGTTTAGGTCTCCATAATATGTCAAGATGGATTTTTTACTAGGATTCATCCAGAATTAATGGAAAAATGTCCAGCAGTAAATTCCAATATGCTGATAATGATGATGGTGAGAGATCGAATAGCTTAAAATTTAATTAAAGTTATTTCAATGTTTTCTTTCTAAATATAAATCAATTTAGCATGGCACGGCATACGCCCCTCTGATGGGAAGTAAACAGATACACTCAAGCTCTGACTAAACTAATTCTTCAATTCTTTATTGTGTAGTCAGTGACCGACGACTGGATCTCTCCAGTATGACCTGTCAAGCACCGGTATGGAAATTCCAATACAAAAGGAAGCTTTTTAAATCACAAATAAACGGCAGCCTAAAGAAAAAAAGTCTACATATTACTATTGTAATTTTTTTCATAATTCTAATTTTGAAAGCTTGGCCTCCACATTACCTGTTTTCTTAATATTCAAAAGCGCTTTTAATGTGTTTATTGTGGACTCATCTACATTGTTCTATAATTAAGATTATTCGCCTCGCATCGCGACTGGAAGTGTGGTACGTTGACCTTATTTTGTTTTCTTCATAAACGTTGATAACTCTTATAATAAACTGACTAACTATGATTTAGTCACGAATTAAATAATAAATGGTAAATGTATCAACATCTGGGATGTTATTGCATTTGAATCCTTTAAAGTTTGTTTGTAAATGAAGAAGAAAATAAAATAACAAGGCGAATGAATAAATATGTTTACACTTTTTTAAACTAAATTTTAGCATTTTAATACTTCACCACGCACATGAGGTCCTTAGTAAGTAACAGCAGAAAATTATACTCATAGAATCGGTAACCACATGTCTAGTATGGTTTGGAGGACATTTTAAAGTCGTGCGGCTCGAAGTCGAGCAGAAAGTCACTGTTCCGTAACTCTTGCTAAGATACTTTCTACTCTGAGAGTGTCTATATTGTCTCTTAGGTTCTACAAACTATATTTTCTCGTCTGCTAAATTAAGGATCACAATATAATTGGTTGTGTTCTCCTGTAGATTACAACCACTTCCTCCATCGGACGTACGTAATCAGAATTAGACTTGAGATCCGACTAAAATGTATTATAAATATGAAAGTTAGTTATTCAATCATAATCTAACCGCTGCATTTATTTAAACGCAATTTGGTACAAAATGTTATTAAGAATATCTTAGATTAATTAAAGAATTAATGCACTCGGGGACTAACTTCCACGCAGACGAAAGCTGATACAAAATAATGACATAATTAAGAAGTTAATTTTGCTAGAAAAGAAATAAGACAGTCTTTTAATACTTCATAATATGAAAGTTGCACTGACAGTTTTAAGGTTAATGTACAAAAAACAACTTCAAGCAAATTATAGACTGTTGTTTCCTATTTATTTTGCTATTTAATCGTAATAGGATATGACAAACTGACGTTTTTTTAAATGAAATCTTCTTTTCGCTTATATACCGTGTTTGTGTATCTGTGCACCGTGAAGTCCGGTGTTTGTATCCTTCGTCTGTTAAAATGATATTTATATTATACAACTATTTGTACGAGAATTAACGACTTTAAATTGCATGAAACCTCCACTATATAATACTGATCATGTTCACATCCATTAGTTTTTTTTCAAGAACATAGTATTTATTGGCAAATGTTTGGTTGTCTCGTCTCATATTTATTCTCAAGCAATCCTTCGTAAAGTAAATAGGTTGAAGACAAGGATGTCTGTGTGGTGTCGGTGACAGAGTGGCATCACCCCTTTTTATTTCATGGGGGTAGTAGAAGTCGATTAAGGGAACAAGTCTGGAGAGTGGTACAATATCTAAAAACCTCCTTTCTAGGGTGAGATCTATAACCAGTAGTGGGTTATTTAAGTTATTGATTACGCTGACGATGATGATGAAAGACAAGAAATAACATAGCTCTTGTTGATCTAAAACAATTTAATCAGTTGCTGCAGTCAAATCAGATATTGAATGATTATAAAACACGTATCCAGTTGGTAACTGAAAGCTAGTTAAATGAGTTATAAAGTCTTAATATGTAAGTATGTAAGTGATTTTATAATTACTCCAACCTACCTATTTGCAGCAAAGAACCTTGTGCTTACTGCGTAAATTGATTTGCGTCGTTCTAAACGTATATTATTACTTTACTTGAATCCTCCATGCTTCAGAGCACACTAATGCTGTTTTTTTGGCTTAACGGTACTGTATCTCCGCTATAACGCTATTTGCTTTTATAATTTGACAGTTTCCCGCTCAAGATAGACTCCTTTCTCGAGGCCGTTATTCTTACACGCTAGCACTAGGTAAAATTGGGTCTGTACGTTAATTTTCATTATACAATTACTGAAATACACGAACATGATAATAGTAACTATATTGTACACCAGGTAAATACAATAAGGATTTAGAACTAGGTTAACTTCTGAGCGATAAGGCCGCCACTTGTACCTAACAGGTGGCGGCCTTATCGCTCAGAAGTGACCTCCTACAAGCAATGATGGAATGGAGAAAAATCATAATTAGGAGAAAGTATAAGATAGTGTCTGGTATATTAGAAGTAGGTAAGATTCAGTAACTTTTACGACCTAACTCCGTTCTTCTATAAGATAAAGGCGAGGTTCGGGTCGATCTTTCCGCTCTTGGGTCAAATTTCAAATCTCAGAACTCTGCAAACTGAATTCAGATCATAAAATTATTGATTGTTAACTCACTATTTGTACATTGCGTGGCTCGAAGAAATTGCTAATTTACATTAACTCTATTTGATACTGCTACAGTTATTTCTAATTAAAGACACATTATTTACGATGCCTGATCATTAAACAGTCGTTTGTGGTTAACAAACCATTACTTTGGAAACAAAATTCAGAACACTGAACTGTTTCAGCTATATAGTATTACTGCTTGAAGTAGTATATAAATAGTTTATTTACTTTATATATTATATTTTTTGTGATTAAAGTCAGCAATAAAAGTACAAAAGTTGACTGTTTTCGTCTGAATTGGTGAAGGCCACTTTTAAAGTTTACTATTTCTATTATATACAAATATAATACTTTATATAAATAGCATTGCCATTTTGTATACGTTTTGATATATGTATTTAAAAGTGGTGCTGGAAAAAAGTATTGACTTTACACGAATCTTACAGCGATGTCGTCAAATGACTGGCATAACATTACTATTGATAGTTAAATGGTAAACGTAAAACGATGTCAAATGTCGTTCGTTTACCTAATTTACGTAATACCAGGGAGCCTCAATCTCGACAACAACACGAATCAGAATAATAAGGATAGACGTGCCTGCCGTGTTTTTAAAGGTGGCGCAGTAGTAGCGTATGCGACTGATGTTCTCGATCGGGTTCGATTCATGGGTCGGGCTAAATGTTTTTATGATCAGTAAATCTTTGTTTTGGAGTTTGGGTGTTTAATATGTATAATATGTATGCATTTACAAAAAGTATCTATGTATTTATAACAATTGTCTAGTACCCTTAAGACAAGCTTTGCTTAGACTAGATGGCGTTGTGTGTTAGATGTCCGAAATATTTAATATATAAATACATTTAAATATATAAAAAATAGTAGACCACCGACCTAGGGTACAGGGACCAAGAAACCGGTGGTTAAGGCTCCAAAGACAGGAACCTCCTCACAATACAATACGAGCCGTGTCAAGGGGACTGCCTTCTGCATCAGACCCTTGATCCTGCCCTCTAACATGAGCCTCTTCAGGTGTTGGTCGAGGCTCTTGGCTATCAATCCGTGAGCAGAAACATATACATACAATACATTTATGTATTTATCATTTTATCACCCAATACAATTTGATATATCTCCTTCAAACTATTCGAACAATGGTTTTATTCCACGTTTGTGCCATACTGTTACCACGTGCGTGACACGTGGCCTCGAGGACGCAGTCCACTGACTCCTAATTAACAAGACGAGTCGTGAACTATCGTCTGCTCATTAAATATTTAATTAACTATTGTTAAGTACGCTTTTCTCGAATTAATTAATGAAATCTATATTTAATGTAAAAAAGCATTGTTACGGTTAGTAAACTATACAGCTACTATGTTGGCGTAATTTTTTTAATAATTATGGCTAATAAATACATATATACAAATAAATAAAGTTGGAGTGTCTGTTTATAATATTAAAATAACCGCTTTTTACTAAATGAATTTATATGTACTATGTAGTAACCGAATTGTAGCTATTGCAAAATAAGTTTATGTAGTGAGGTAAATGTAAATTATTTCACTCATTTCTTGTTCCTTAGCTTTTTTATTTTATACTAGTGCATGCTCGTCGAAATGTTGTATAGATAACAATGTATATGTTCTCATTTAAGTGAATGTACAAATTCTTATGAGAATAAATATTTCTGAAACCTAAAAATATATACACGGTACATATTCCAAAAATGTAGTAAAAAATATTTTTGTCTGTCTGTCTGTGTGTCTATCTATTTGTACCGGGTAATCTCTGGAACGGCTGGAAGTAATTTAGGCTACTTTATTTAGACTAACTTTGTCCGCGGCGTTACTCGATGTACGACCAACACCGCGGGGTTCAGCTAGTTTAATAGAAATTTGTTCGTCATGGAGTTAAAGAAAACAAATCTTAATAGAAGACAAATCATCCTTCTCCATGCAGTGCTGTTCTCCTAGACGTCTCTTACGACACACACGAGAACCATAGACGTGGTGATAGACACTTCATGGATATTTTGAGGCTTCGTAACAAAATATGCAATATCAAAAGCAATGATTGAGTACTAGAACTAAAAGATTTACTGATATACTTACATTTATCAGTTAAGATGAGCCAGAAATAGTATTATGATTCACGCCACCTTTGCTGAATCAGTAGTTGATACTCTAAAAATAAATAACGTACATAGACTGTATATAAAATTATATTTAGATTCCATTAGTGTTGTACGCATTTGATTTCTATCCAAGATTTTTTCAATGCATTTGAACATATACATATAATTTATTACGACTCATAACTAACAGTACCTATTAATGCAACGTCAGCCTTAATACCTATTAATTTGTAGATAATAGTAGTTTCTTCTTGCATATACTTAATTCTGTATACTTTGAAAATATATTGGTTGCTTATTTGAAATGTTTATTTTACAAAATCACTACTTTTACATAATAATTTGTAAAATTTATTACTCTTAATTTTGAGTGTGTTTAACCATCTTTGTCACTTCCATTGATCATAAGACATATGAAAAAACTCTAAACTAGGTCTTTCTGGACATTCGAACTAGTTCAACTATCGAGCCTTATTTGTCTGAGGCTTGGAGTAAATTCTAAAGTTCTTGTTGAAAGAAGTTCAGTTAAGTATTTGTATATATGTAGTCTTTAGATACAAGCTAAAATCTCAAAAAAAGTTACACTCAGTATTCTTATGAACGTGCTGTAGCCAAAATTTACAGTCTGACTCAGGGAAAATCCACAAAAGAATTGCTTAACACGAGACCTCTAGCTAAGCTGATATTCTACAAATGTAAACGATAATAGAAAACTAACAAATGTATAGGGATGATGTCTTTTAACACTATGTCACATGGTTTAAACAAAATATTTGACAATAATCACGCCACCCGTGTATAAAGGGACAATACCAGAGAAACGGTTTTAACCGGTTCAAATAAAACAACTGAATATTTGGACTTTGACCAAGACGCCAGTATTCGATATATGTTGGTTTATAATACAAGAGAATAGAGGCGTTAGCGATTCTAGAAAGAGATCTGACGCGTTACACTTGCTTATTGACTAAGGGACCTGACATGTTCGGTTAAACTCAATAAAATAATGTCTTAACATCAGTTTTCTATGAGGCTCAGGTATTACTAGGCTCGAGCCTGGCCCACGCGTGCCCGTAGCATGGTTCTCACTCGTAAAATGGAAGTCTAACATCATACATACGAGTATATCTGGTATAAAGTACCATTCGATAATATATATATTAAGTTTAAATGACATTTATGAAACCAATGAACGTTCTACTGAGGTCTAGATAATTCCAGTTATTATGACTTATAAAAATCCACGGAAGTTTTTCTACGTATATAAAACCGGATTAAACTGCCTATAACAATTATATTTATTTTATATTCAGGCTTTGTTTCGAGTTATTGCTTGCGAAAATGTCGATTATTTTATCGGTTAATTGAGTGTACTTTGTTTTAATTATTGTAGGAAAAGAGTTTTGGGGGATTGTCTTTATGTAAATAATGACCGTTTAAAAGTACTGGCACTCAATTTGATTTGAATAAATTACTTGATTGATGAACTGTAGACTTTAACAGTAACTTTTTTCAGCAGTCTCCCAAATTTGAATTGAGGTGTCATTCCATTCGGAATGGCATCTAGTTGATTAAAAAAAAAAATAAGTCCGCTTGCAAAAATTGCAAGAGTTATTTAACAATTAACTAAAAAAAGGTGTTTAATCTGAGAGAAACTAGCCAAAAACCTTTGTAACGTTACACATTACCACAATTCCAAATTTAAATGAGATTAGGGCAGAAATATACTTTGTTAAAAATAATATTAATGAAGAGAAGAAATTAACAAACTTCACAAACGTCCATTTGATCCCATACTTCGAGGTTTTTTTTTCATTTTTGTATATTAATATATTTTAGTATCTTACATAGTTTCTTCTGCATTTTTAGTCACAGCTCTGTTTTTATTCGTGCATGTAGATATACCTTACACACATTTAAAATATAGACTGAATTATTTTAACTGCCTTTTATATTAGAGGTAAAAAATGCGGTTAATATATAATGAATCATCGCGCATTTTCCAGAATTGTAATCACTGTCACCAGACAGTTATCATTCTGGGAATCTCGCCGTAACAAAAATCAATAACTTTAAACCGTTAGTCGATATTTTTTATCTATGCTATCTACAAATATTTTAAGCTCAATTTAATCTAAATGGTAAAATTTTCCATTAAAATAAAACAAACTGGCAACACGTTCGATTTATGAAATTCAATCACGTTCTAAAACGTGATTGTTGCAAAAATTGCACAGCTGTTAATGAATCGATTCACTTTCGATACCCGTTGATGTTCTCAGAATTTATGTCATAAATCGTCGGCGACGACAACAAAAGTTCGGAAACACACAAAAAGTAATCGCGCAGAATTCGCCCAGGTGTTCGTTTTATCGTGGGACAATCGTTGCATGAATTGAATGTGTAAAATATACGGTAAACCGTTATACCGTACCTAATATCAAGCATAGTCGCCATGCTTTGGGTATTAAGCATCGCCATTTATGTAAATTTACCCACTCAGTATTATAATACCTGCGAAATCTTGGTTAATGTTTTCTGTGGATTTAATGTAATTTTATTTTGAAATTCAATGAGATGTAATGTATTTTTATTTAACATAGTGTTGATTTTTGTAAGATTTTTACCATCAGTTGATAATAAATAGCAGTAAATATTATTGACGTGTCTTTAACATTTCGTACACATTTTTAAGTCACGCATAAGTTAGTATTTATTGAGTATAAATTACGCTATTTTGTTGGTACTTTGGTTTAACTATAATTTGTTCCAAACAGAGTACAAAAAACATCAAAATGTCATAAGTACTATCAAACTGTTGAATTATAATACCCTATTCAAACCGTACATAATATTTTACCTTGGCAGATAACTTGACAACTGTGTAAAGTAATATGACCACCAACTGCTGAATCATAATGAAATGAAAACCTTCAACAATCCGATTATGTAATGACCACATGGTATATTAACGTCACAATTTACCCTGTAATAGACAATAGAGTGAAGTCAATCGACCTTTTTCTTGCATAAAACACTTAACGTAGGAGTTTCCAATTGTTTTTTTTAATCTTATGCTGTCATCGCTCTTACATCAGCGGAAGGTCGCTATAAAAAATGAGACTCACAGTAATTATGTTTGATTGACAGATGGTTTACTGGTTAGTTACCAGTCTCGGTAGACAGTTCGGTTCTTCCTTGCAATGCTGAGCGGTCAAAACCAGGAACTCCCTACCAGCGCACGTGTTTCCCTCCCACTATGATCCCGGGTCCTTTAAGCGGATCGTGAAGAAGCATCTCACTAGACCGCCATAGTGTGGGACACAATGCTGCATTGTTATTATTCGCATTGAGAATGTTGACCACCACTCCTGGATTCTGCAGATGCTTTCCATCAGGTAGAGCAGAGCCATTTTGACAGCTAAAATATATATATATAAAAAGACAAGTCTCAAAAAGACTCTTGGAAGTCGTGAGTTCGATTTCTGATTATCCAAAGACAAATAATTGAGTGATAAGCACGAACATGTACCAAACTACGTAATTTATCTTGAACTAGTAATTTTCCAAAGGTGTGCCTGCGTTCTTAGTCATAGTTCTGTTTTTCATCTGTGTAGGGTTTCATACACAATGAATAAGAGATACAAAACAGCGGATCTTTCGTGTAAATGAATTAAACTAACCCGTCTAGATGTTACTTATCATACTGTTTACATATTTCGAAATATTAAAGTATGTTTTGCAGCTGTATAGCAACAGGTTCAACTTAGTTTGGAATCAGACGCATGTGTGTGAGAATGGTAAGGCTATTTTTTTTTATTCATTCCTTATTATAATATCAATATATTCTTATCACAATATCACATAGACCCAACATTGTTGAATGACGTATATAAAAACCCACGCTTAATTACTGTTAAACATTGAATTAGGGACACTTACGTAATGACGCGTTACAACCAAAGTACCTAATTGACATAGTTCTCATGATTAGTACGTTATAAATAGCATTTGCATAGCGTAAGGGGAAACGGCGCTCATAGCCCAGTTGCACTCGGTGATAGGAAACAATCACAACTGGGCTATGAGTGGCCGTTGGGCGTGTCTCCGTGATTCGGAGGTCACGTCAATCAGTCCCGGTTGTTATCATAGGAAAACAGTCAGGAAGCTTAGTTTGAGGCCTTTGGGCGGCTTGAAAAGCACCCATCGGCGAGACAAGGTTGTCTAGCCAGTCCCCAACCCGCACTCGGCCAGCGTGGGGACGTATGGCCTTGACCCTCTTCTGAGAGGAGATCCGAGCCCAGCAGTGGGACGTTAGGATGGACAGACTGGAAATGTTCATGACTAATATGCATTTACTGAAGAATAAATAATAATAATAAATAAATATTTCGGACATCTATCACACAACGCCATCTAGGCCCAAGCTAAGCAGAGCTTGTGTTATGGGTACTAGACAACTGATACAAATACATATATACTTTTTTTTTGTAAATACATACATATTATACATAGAAAACACCCAAACTTCGAAACAAATATTTGTAGATCATACAAACATTTGGTCCGACCCGGGAATCGAACCCGAGTCCTCACGATCAGCAGTCGCATACGCCAACCGCAAGACCAACGAGGCGTGATAGGTCCTTATTCTATCCTGCCACTATCATCATCGACAACAATCTTTAGCAGTTCATTGCTGGACATAGGACCTTAGAAAGAAGTTTTTGGCTTACTATAGATACACACTGACCTGACGGATTTTTATAGGGTCTGTTTCTACTTTATTCTGTTTATCTTCGTAGTTTACTATCTTTAGTCGGCTTGTCGGTATTCACGGTCACGGTTACTTTAACCACCACTCGGTTCCATATTAAACAAAAATAAACGCTCATATTAACTTCTTTATAATTAAAATTAAAAACAATTAATTGTTAAACGCCAATATTGATTACGTTACTTATATGGTACGCATTACTGCTAAAATATATGTAAACACCGATCAAAGTAAAAGTGCGCAAGCGCAGCTCAATCTGCGCCATCGTCCAGTGAAGGTAAGGTCAGCTTTATGCGTCGTGTTTATCTCAGGATCTATACAGCCTTATAAAGAAATAACATTTAGTTTCATTCAGATCTGGAAAAACTAGAATACTGAAGATGATTGATGATTTCCTGTTCCACAAGATAACTCAAGAAGAACAAAGAACAAATAAGTGATGATAAAGAATTCAAATTGTGTAAGCAAAATTTGAACAGTGGAAGTAATATTTAATGTGTAACAATAATGTCTTTTTTATTTTACCTTAGATTATCTCTACTTATTGATGCTTACTTAATATTTCTTAGTTTGTTTATAGTTTATGTTAAAAAAGATTTTCGAAATAGGAATATTCCTATGTAGTTGGGAATTCTGTAATTAAATCTGTAATAAAAAGTCGTAGAGCCACGCTGATTTCGGGTCGGTACTACCCTCGCACAGAAGATCAACCTAAAGTGTTTCGTTAGCGAGTGCATGACCGGAAGCCCAATGATGCAGTAGCATCACTAGGCAGCCGTGGTGTGGGTCACTAGCTGCATTGTTGCATTGTCTGCATTCGCAATGAGTATGGTGACCACCACTCTTGAATTCTGCTTATGGTTTCCATCAGACACAGTATAGTCCCCTTAGCAGGTTCGTACATAAAAAAAAAACAAACATGAAATACACAAAGAACACTCAGAACAACAATTTGTAGATCATACAAATGCGTTGTCCATGTGCGAGAGAATCGTAGCGATATTATTATCTTCATGACACGTATTTATATACACTCGGCGTTTCGTTAGGAGTAGTGAGGATACGCTAAAGGAATAATCTTTTCTTCATGGAGATTCCGAGATTCCGACGATAGAAGCGCGGATCTGTCGAGATTCTCTCGTTCATGGAGACGACTCCAAAGTGTTGTCCCATGTTAAATGTTTGGTTGAAACCAATACACTTGTATAGTAGAAAGCGTTTACGTAAACGCTTAATCCACTCCGCCATCCGTTCAGTGAAATATTTGAACGGATGCCGAAGGGTGCATGATGAATCTTATAATTTATTGCTTAATTAGTTTACAGTAGTAGTTTACAGTATGTCCGAGTTTAGATCCAACGAACACATGTAAAGAACCTCAAGTTTATTTTTCTAGTCTATACAACGTCATGGCAAGCAATCCGAATGTTTATTTTGAATTTACACTATCATCTTTGTAATATTTACTTAATGAATTAATATTAAATTCTATATTTATAGAATAGTTAATATTAAATACGTAGTTAAGTATAGGTACTTAAGTATTTTAAGTTACGAAAATTCTGTATACATTCTTGATTTTAGAAATAATAAATATGTACATTTCGATATGCTATGACGAAAGCGACGCCATATGTTATATAATATGTCATTATACATTAATGTATGTAAATATAATATGAGATTTACTTCTGATATGAAAGATTTGTAACAACATATACATAGAGGTTTCCTATTAGTTTCTTCGTAGCGCCGTCAAATATTTTTGTTCTTATCAAAACTATTAATTAATAATTATATTATCAACTTTGATATCTCTGGTAATATATCTCTGATTTGTTTATTGTTTAGTTTAGAACAGTCATAGTTTATCTGTAGTAGTATTATAGTTAGAGTCTTATCATCATCATCAGCCCGTTGCAATCCACTGCTGGTCATAGGCCTCTCCCAAGAAACACCACAGAGCCCGGTCATTTGGTTTCTGCATACAGTCGCTACCAGTCATCTTTGAGAGTATGATAATAAACAATTACATTGCTAGAATATAATCTTACGATGTATCTAAATAGTTGTTTGTGTGTTAACACCAAAAGGAAACAACAATTTGTAGATCATAAAGTGTTCCATATGGGATTTGATCCCACAAAACTTGGCGAAGTAAGGAGCCGCGTGGTCCTCATGGGATCGCTAGGCCAAACGTGCAGTCGCCAATTGATCACGTTGTTGACGAAAGTAATGTATAGTTCTAAGATTATATGCAAAGCGATTCAATTTAGTTTTAGGCACATTAATAAATATTTCGGACATGTAACACACAACGCCATCTAGTCCCAAACCAAGTAGAGCTTGTATTATGAGTACTAAACAACTAATATTAATACTTTTTTTTTGTAAATACCTACATATTATAGATAGAAAACACAAAAAAAATGCCTATTGTTTACATTGTCTTCATTGAATCTTTTTCATGAAACGAAATGCGACCGTAGACGATTTTCTCCTCTCTCGAGAGACCCGGTCGTCCGTATCGTATCCGCTCAGTCCAAATTGGATGGGTTTTATAATATCGCCTTATGTCGTTCTTATAATGATACCTATACATTATACTTATTTATAATATGTAAGTATTTTGAGATATATATATATGTTTATTAGTAGCCTGGTAATCAAATGACCAAATTGATCGAGATAATCAGCGAGAAATCAGAAGATAATTCCAACTTTGTGGCGTACTATTTTTGTACGACATCCGTTCCATACAATTTTAATACTAGTGATCTAATCCATTATTCCGCAACTCCATACAAAAATCATGTGACAAGGGAGAAAAATAGGAGGGTTTTTACCCCCTCCCCTTCACTATTACTCAGTTGGACAGCTTACGAGTGACGGCATGTCCCTGTCTTTCTAAAAAGGACTCCTGGTGGTTCACATGACCCATAAATTTTCGACACGGGCCCGTATTCTATATACTTATAGATTTTATTTTTTCCAGCGCCGAAAGACGACGAGTATTTACTGTTAACATCAACTTTACACTTTAATTATTTCTGAAAAAAGATCTTGATATTCTGCTAATCTTTATATATATAATTCTTCTGTGAGTGTGTATGTCACTGAACTACTCTCAAACGACTGGACCGATTTTGATGAAATTTTTTGTGTGTGTTCAAGGGGATCTGGGAATGGTTTAGATTCACAATTTTGTCCGCTGGACAATGTTTTATAATTAATTTTTAATTTATTAGTAGTTATGGCAAAACGACGTTTGCCGGGACAGCTGGTATCTATCGGTATTTCAAGGAATACTAAAAATGTAAAGAATTTTACTTTTTCACGTACAACACTTGCGTAGCTGCAACCTACCAACGAAGGTTGCACAATCCATTGTAATCAACTTTAAAAAAAAACATCAACACAGTCATACTAAGAACAAGCGGTAAACACTACGGTATACGAAAACACTTTTGGTCTTGTCCATTGCCGCTACTGACATACTTATTGAACGAATTCCTAAATATCAAAATCAATGTAAACAGTAAATTGTAAAAGTACGTGTAAATTTTTATCACAAAAGATTTCAGCGTCCATTGCCCGTCTGTTCACGTTACCCTATTGTTACAGCCGACACAATAACTAATTGTGTTGGTGCCAATTTATTGGGTCATTTGGTCGAAACCCAAATATACAATAAAACCTATTACGGATATTTAGTTTAACTGTAATATATTGTATCATAGTCCCACTTTCGAGTCTTATTTTGTGATAGATGTGTTTTATTTGCGAATTGTGCCACATCTCGGGAAATGTAGTTTTCGGAATGAAAATGAGATAGACTCTGTTATCGAGGACGGTAATTTTCTTACATAATTTATTTTCTGGTAATGTTTAGGTTGTTATTTTTCGGACAGAAGTGATGGTTTCTTTGGAGTTCAAAGAACCACTGACTGGAAAAATTATGAAGATGTTTATCACCTCGATTCAGATTTGGAGAAACTGGTTTTTTGAATGATGAGTTTTTAATCTTTTCTAGGCTGATAAAGTGGCCAGACGACCTGATAAATGACCTAAGTCTGGATATTAGATTTTTTATCCGACTTCAAAACATAGGAGGAAATTCTCAATTCGACCGTATATATTTATATTTATATATATATATATTATGTGCATGCGGATAACTTCGCCTTTTATGAACCGATTTTTTTAATTGAAATTTAATGTCCCATTATTGGAAATTAGATGTCCCAACGGTGGTACCATGATAAGGAAATTAATATCTGATGATGGCAATCAAGAGAAATTGAGTCAAACCTTGAAGTCGGTTTAATTTTTGTTAAAATTGTACTTGTATTTCGTCCAAAGTCGAAAACATTACATTAATGCTACAATTTTGCCAGAAGAGCAAAGATCCACCACCTGTCATTATTAAGTATACTTATTACATCAATGATTAAACATCTTAACTTTATAAGATACTGCCCACAAGCGACAATCTACCTCTCAATGAACTAGTATAAAAACTTCTAAAGTCGAATCTCTTGAGTCATACGGAAACTTTTACCGTGTTCAAACAAATTGCAGCTACTCCTAACAACATTATAATTATTCATTACGCAAACAACTCTAATTAGAAAAAAAAATAAAACCTATTTCAATGAATACGTTATTAAACTCAACGTATGTAGCAAGTACTTACGCACAGCGGAATCACGACTGATTTAGAAAACCTGGTGACAAAAAATATGACACAGTTTTTATCGTCAACTATTTTGGCCCGATATATTAAGTCACGAGAATATCACATGTCGATGTCCATCGGAATACGTCATCAGCTCTTACGTCATTGCCCAAGATCTGAATATAATCCGATGACGTTAAAACTATACACGTTTATCGAGGACAGACTCCGGAGGAGAACAAAAGCCTTTTGTGTCCATGCTGAAGTATTGTCTGTCCGTATCGCCTGTATTAAGCGATTAATTTTATGCTTTCACCTGTGTTTTGTGTTACAGGAGGTTATACGTTGGGGTGTTGTTGTTAGATTATCAAATTTATGTGAACCTTCGGAAAAATGAAAACATTTGGGGGAGAGTCACGGAATTTACTTCAATAGAGACATCGTATAATGTAAGAATTTATTTTATCTCGCTACAAAAAGGGAAAAGAATTTAAGGGCATTCGTATACCGGCATACTGGTTATTGGTATTATGCAAAATAATATAATTAGGACTCGGTATTAGAATACCATTTGACAATTGTATGGCATTTAGTATAACCATCAGTGCATAAATTAAACCGACCGATTTAACCGACATTAAAAATAAATAAAATATTGTAGAAGGTTATATTCCCTTCTATGTAAGGAAGGACATATGTATCAAAAATCTTCTTGAAATCCTCATTAAACGTCACTGAGATATGTAGAGAGATGTTTTCATTTAAGTCTAGATTCAGATGGAACCATATTTATTATTGTACCTATCACTTGAATCATCATAACATCATGGTGCGTGGACCGGTCACGTATTGCGCTGTTTCACAATTAGAATATTTTACGTCATGATGTATGCGTACAATACCCATTTTGATATAGGTAAAATGGAAGACACGTAAGCTCGCATAGCAACGAGATAAAAACAAATGTAGTATTTTTTTCTAAATAAATTTTTATTATACCTACATTCTGTTAATAAACCAAGGCGGTAGCGTGTACTTCTATTCTAGCGATCGGACTTTTATATGTTTATATTGTTAGATTTCTATCAAAATAGTTTAAAGAACGTTGCACAGTAACAAGAAACTTTATGATAAAGATTTATTAACCTTTTTAATCACAATTGGGTGCCTACTGTCATATGTTAATGTAAGTAGTAAGAACAATATCTATACTAATATATAAAGCTGAAGAGTTTGTTTGTTTGTTTGTTTGAACACGCTAATTTCAGGAACCGCTGGTCCGATTTGAAAAATTCTTTCGGTGTTGGATAGTCCATTTATCGAGGAAGGCTATAGGGTATATATCATCACGCTACTACTAATAGGAGCGGAGCAACAATGAAGAATGTTTCAAAAAGGGGGGAAATTTTCACGCTACGGGCAATATAAGGCGCAAACGAGGTTGCGTGGGTCAGCTAGTGTACCTACATACATGTGGAGAGACTAGTGGTATGACTGGCCAGATATATTCCTAAATAACCCTCCTTTGGCTTTGCCGTAGTCGAGTAAAAAAAATGAAACACAAGTACATTGAGGAATTAGTTCAATGCGTAAGTAACAGACTTTGTGAAAATCTTTGATCTTTAATGAACCTATTAAGTAGGCTATAATCGATCCGAATTGTGACGAATTAAGAATTTAGAGTTACATCATTCATCCCATGGGTGTTGGTTTGGTACGCAGGACAACATCTCTGCAAAAATTAAGGAAATTTTGAAGAAAACCCTTTACCGTGCCATATGGCCAGCATGCTATAATAATCCAAAATCCTTTGGAAGGAGAGGGTTGTATCTAGCAGTAGACTATTGAAAGCTATCCTACCACTATTAGTTAAGATTTTCGATCCTCAAAAAAAAATTACACATCGTGATCTCAACTCCGTTGTATTACCTACTACATTAAACTTACAGCTAACGTAAGTGAAAAGTTACTACATGCATTATGTGATTTAAGTAACTGTAATATTGGCATTCAAATAGCCTACTTGGCACGATAACGGTAAAGGTCAGCCGGGGTCAGACCTGTTGACTTATTGTTCTGTGCCAAATAAAGAATGCAAAACAAATGCCAAAATATATTTGACGCCGATCATGTTTGTGTTCTATTTCCATTACCAAGAGGATTTACAGTTGTTCATACATTTCTATTATTATATTTATAAAGTCAATTGGTTTATACAATATGAAGTAAAGCATGCGTGAAGAATATAAAATTATATCCGTCAAGATAATGGCTTTTTAGGGCAGTTAGGAAAAATCATAAAAATGCAGTTGTTAGGCCCAATCGTTTTTCTAGCTAGAGTAAGAAGTTTAGGCAGTAATATCACATATTTGTCATTCTGTTAGGTGTGTTATAGAACAGGTTGATAATTAGGAGGTAGCTCACCATCTCCACCAGGTAACGCACAAATTTATATCATTCAGTTATTACTTAAATTGCTTTGGTTAGTACAAACAAATCTTTGCACGAAGCGAAAATCCAATTCGTGTACTTTGACATTTCAATCGATTACCACTGAAAAGTCTTCCAAACAAACTGTTTTACATTTAATGTAATGTGATGTCAAATAATTTGTTTTATCATATTACGTATTGTTAGTAACTACATTTTAACTTGTAGGCACAATATGTTTTAAACTGATATTTTTTTATGATAATGATTTGACCTTTCCATTGTATGCAAAGCAAACAACATTAATATTGTTTCTAGGAAATAATACAAATCCGTTTTTTATTTTTTTATTTCACGAGTATCTAGAATAGTTTTTATGATATGGACTTAAGTTTTAAATTCAAACGGCGTGACAAGGTTTCACACTTGAATCATGCCTTTATTATATTCACTTGTAACTAATTATGTTGACGTATCTTTAGATACATAGATAGCACACTTTATACTTTACACCAATTACAATGTGATAGAAAAACCATTACAAAAAGATATTTACATTGAGCTTGTTGCTAGAAGAAATCACGTACAGGCAAAGTAAACAAATCAACAAGAGATAAAGCAAACAAAGGTGCTGGTGTATTAAGTTCCAGTAGTCTTAAACAAATATAAAAATATAGGCATACATACAACAATAATTTATCACATTTAGATACAATCTTTTAAGTGACTTTTATATAGTTGACGAACTCTCTGCTCTCTCTGGTCTGTCGGTCCAAGTTTGACATATCTGGATACCATGGGAGAGCCAAGCTTCGGCATGAATGGGTCGGCTCGACCGGAGTGATACCACGGCCTCACAGAAAACCAGTGTGAAATAGTGCATGGGTGGCGGTAATCGCTTACCATCAGGTGATACGTCTGTTCGTTTTCCCAACAATTTCATAAAAAAAACAAATGCATAAGTGCCTTTCTGAAAACAGTGCAAAAATTATATAATTAAATATATTTCAAAAAGTTTTTCTAGTGAGTATGTAAAATTAATGGTTCGGGTGGGAAGCATACTCCTAGAATTGCAAAGCTCATGTGACTTTTGGGTTGGGCATCGATCTGACCCCTTATCTATCTAAACAAACAGATAAAATTGGAGTTTGTAATATTAAAATTACGGCTTTTTAACAAATGCATATGTATATATACACGGTACATGTACCAAAAAATATATATTTTAAATTTTTGTCTGTCTGTCTGTTTGTTCCTGGTAATCTCTATCACCACTGGACCAATTTTAACGGGTGTTTCACTGGCAGATAGCTAATGTTCTAAGGAGTAGCTTAGGCTACTTTTTTTAGACTAACTTTGTCGCGTGGCTTACTCGCGGGGTTCATACACCATAAAAAAGGAAAAAATAAACGAACTAAATCTTTATTTTAACATTTTCAACAGTTAACTTTTAAATATTGATACCTTACTGCGCAATAACAGAACAAGTTTTGCTTGACGTCACGTAACAATACGATGTATAACCGTTTTATTAGAGACAGGATGATCAATGGCTACAGAAATAAGATGCTGCTATATTTAGAAATAAATTGTTCTAAATGATAAGATAGGGCTGTGGTATCTGGTCGTGAACTCATGACTATTGTCTATACAAATCTATACAAATAAATAGGTAGGTACAATTGGAGTGTCTGTTTGTAATATTAAAATAACCACTTTTTACTAAATGCATTTGTGTGTATACACGGTACATATACCAAATATGTATTTAAAAAATTTATTTTCTGTCTGTCTGTCTTTTTGTTCCGGCTAATCTCTGGAACCGCTGGACCGATTTTTACGAGACTTTCACTGATATGTAGCTGATGGTGTAAGGAATAACTAAGGCTTTTTATTAAAAATCGGTTGTTTTAATATTACAAACAGACACTCCAATTTTATTTATTTGTATGGATTTTTTAAACTTGTAATGTTTGAAACTAAGAGAATTATGCAGATTATTAACAACATCTATCCTAAATTACGGTTTTCAGTTACAGCACTCATCAGAATTTCCTTTAAGCCGTATTCATTCATAAAGAATTGTGGAATTCGTTGACTATAACTCTTCGTAAAGAATTGTAAATTCTTAATTGCAAATTAGGTATAATCTGTAGAGTGAGTACAAAGTACTGAAAAACATACTTAAACAAGTCGATTTCTCTTGGATGCCATCATCAGATATTAATGTTCTTATCATGGTACCACCATTGGGACATCTCCTTTCCATTAAAAAAAGAATCATCAAAATCGGTTCATAAACGACGAATATATCCGCGAACACACATAAAAAAAATATATATACGGTCGAATTGAGAAACCTCCTCCTTATTTTGAAGTCGGTTAATAAAAGCATACATACTACTACTAAATAACAGAGTATATTGTGATGTAGATATTAATACACATTAAATACACTAATTACATGTAATCATAGAACCAATAAACGAACTCATCACACGCTTGTTGGTCCTGGATGAGAACTGAACCACTCTCAGTAGTCAAGTTCATTAAACACTGGACTAAGAGATCAATCAAAAGTACCTATTGTGTAAATTTGAAACAGCAGCAGTCAAGAACATTATTATCTCATTGAATTACGTGGTTTCCGTTCTCTAAACACCACACCAATTATTTTAACCTTATCAGTTACGTTACAGACTCTGGTATAACCCTGGGTTTTCCCTTTAAAATAATATTTTGACTCGGTATTATTTTCCTGTTTGATAGGCTCAAAATTTCCGCTTTGTAAAATTATTTTTATGGATTATGAATCGTTTCTGTTTGGAGATTCAATATATTTCCTGTTGTATGTTTGTTTGAAATATATGAAATACTAGCTTTTGGTCGTAGTTCCGCCCGCATGTAAGTCGGTTAGGTATCACGGTAAAGGGTGGCATATGTCCTTCCTCAAGAAGCAAAGCAAAGGTAGGTATGTAACGACATACCAAATTGTATTGAAATTGATGCAGCGGTTTAGTCGCGAAAACATAACTGATAGAGTTAATTTCAAATTTATATATTTGCAAAAGTATGGACAGCAGTCATCTTTTAGTGTAGGACTAGCTGAACCCCGCGGTGTTACCCGCGATTATTGTTGTACCGCGAGTAACGCCGCGGGAAAAGTTTAGTCTAAAAAGAGGATCCTAAGTTACTCCCTGGATCGTCAGCTACCTGCCAGTGAAAGTCCCGTCGAAATCGGTCTAGCCGTTCCAGAGATTACCCGGAACAAACAGACAGACAAAAAAATTTTTAACGACATTTTTGGTATATGTACCGTGTAACCTATGCTTTTAGTAAAATCGGTTATTTTAAAATTACAAACAGACACTCCGCTTTGATTCATTTGTAAAGATATTGTAGTTACATTAATAAAATGAGCAAAAAAATGATGTAAAAAAGATAAAAATGTTCTTTGTAACGGGTTGTACCTACCACGATTTGCTCAGTGCTAAACATCATGTCAAAAGTTTGAGCCCAATTGGTGTAGAAATTTTAAGAGATTCTGAAAGGTACATAAACCAACTTAACAATTATTACATATATCACACTAATCACACTATCACACTAATATATAAATGCGAAAGTTTGTGAGTGTGTATGTTCCTTACTTATTCGCGCGCAAACGACTGATCATATTCTTGGAGGTATTAGAAGTAACGTAGGATACTTTTCAATAAAAGCAAGTGAAGCCGCAGCCGAAAGCTTAGTATTATAAAGATTAAAGTATTTTAATCAATCAATCCAAGTCACTGATATTGGAGATGAACTCATGAGACTTTGAAGATAGCAAAAGTTAAGGTTTAGCAGTGTACTCGACCGATAATAAACATAATTTCTTGAATCGAACTCTTTTGAATTGATGTAATATATAGTAACTACATCAAGTGATCTTGTATCGATACAAGATTAGATCGAATACCACAGAAATCTGTGTCGAATACCTTCGCATCGATAGATCAATCGATCTATTGTAACCCTAAGAGACACACTTTTAAAATTGGATGTAACGAGTGTGTACACTGCTATGGAATATGTTTTCATATTTTAAAGGTTTTCGAAGTGAAAACTTCTATACACAAGTGCACCACTGTCCTAGGAGTTCCTGCCTCTAAGGTCAGGGGAAGGAAGCGTGAGGACTCCGGTACCCTCCTCGTTGAAAAGCAATGAAAGACTTGATTAGCACTGTTTATTTAAAAAGACAACTCTTGTACTAGGAATATTCATGTGTTGTTGGGACACAAAACACCTAGACTCAGAACAAAAATTTGTGTATCACACAAAGTGTTGTCTCATCTGGAGGTTTGAACCCACAACCGAACCGCAATTGAAATTAGTGAGGTGACCGCTGATACCACTAGGCCTTCAGCAGTCCTTTTCTGTGAGTTTTGCATACAGTTTTATGTGCGGCCGTCATATAACTCCGGTCGAGTAAGCCACAGAATATAGCAGTGTGGGGCGCTCTCTGTCCAGAATAGCAGTGTGGGGCGCTCTCTGTCAAGAATAGCAGAATAGCATCTCGTAAGAATGCCGGCGGGACTGGATGCAAAAAGCAACATTATTGTCAATTTAATTTAAGTTTTTCCGCAGATATACTCACTCACTTACGTACTTATGCGTTTAAACTGCGTAAAAACAATAATTTTAAAGATAAGTGTGTTTCAAAACTGTTACAGGTTCTGTTATCGTAAAATGCAACTGTTAAAGGCACAAATTAAACGAACTGATAAGGGAACACTGTACTCGTATAATCTTCATTAATCATATTTGTCGGTACTACGAAGATCATATATTGCGTTATATGGTTTATTTATATTAAGTATACCTATACACAAAATATTTTTTTCACAAAAAAGACCTACAAACACAAAACATTGTTTGAATCTTACTCATTCAATCATATTGCAAGTATAACAGCAAATAACGGACATTGACTCCGTAACTAGTACACAAACATTGGGCCAATGACTTCGTATTGAAACAGTTTCTGATTGTCACAATAAGTCCCGTGGCATTATACACTGTCTGACCTTAAAAGATATCGTTATCAGATCGAATCATTGATATAACTCTAGGTCACGGTTTCACTGTGAAAAGACATGCTCAAGAAGTACTGACAGTTTTATCACTGATATTGTATTAAGAACATACCTGAAGTAAAGCTCGGATCAGGAATTAAATCAACATAAATCGGAAGTCTTTAGAGTAAAGATTTAAACTAAGAGAACGAAGGGAAGAAAAGGTTACATTTAGTACAAATTAAAATTATACGGAACATAAAGTTGGGAGATATTTTAGGTACCTTTAATCCAGAAAATTTGTCATCAACAGTTTATCCACTGCTGGTCTTTCATTAGAAATGAGGTTTTTGCCTACCATCTTACGCCAGACAGACCGGTTAGTATAGGGGTTGTTTTAAGTTCAATTTCTCTTTCAGTGTTGTGGTTTTCCTGCGTAGCTTACTATTTAAGTCGGTACTTACACATCCACGAGATGAATAGTAAGTATACCCTGTATACATTGTCTCAGCTATTGAAATTCACCTATAAGAAACCAATGGAATATATTTTACCTGAAAAAACACTGTGGTATACACTCACGAATGTAAAAATACACAAAAAGTTAATCTAAATTCGAAACAAAATTATAAATTAGATTCATGTCAATTCACCGGAACCAGTCCGTTATGGTAAACTGATTCATATACAACTGTAAATATTTAGGCATGGTACCTCACGGTAGCTTCAGGCCACAGTTGTAAACAAGACCCACTTAAATGTTTTATGGAACGCCATTGAAAAACATCGACAAACACAAAATAGTAACATGTTTATATTACGTTACATCACTGTTTCGTGACGCAATTACTTGTCGTATTGTATGCCATATTTTCCATTAACTTGATTATGTCTGAGAAACTTTTTATAAGGTTGAACTTATGTTACTGAATATTATATGTTCTGTTCTGTTCTACAAAAACGCGCTGTACGAGCCATATATCAATTAGGCCCTCGAGCTTCTCTCCGCTCCAAATTTAAAGAGATAAATATTCTGACTGTATCTTCACAATATATATACGAAAATTTAATTTATGTTCAAAAAAATATATCAAAGTTTCTTAAAATCAGTGACGTTCATTCGGTAAATACTAGAAACAAACATAATATTAGTGTTCACGTCACTCGTCTCCACAGAATAGGCAACTCGTTCATGGGACAATGTATACGCTTTTACCACAAGCTCCCTATTACTATTAGGAATTTGCCATTAAAAAAATTTAAGAATACCATTAAATCGAAGCTATCCGCAAAGGGGTATTATACCATAGCAGAATATCTACATGATAAAACCGCCTGGGATTGAGCTGCGCACTCTGCACATGCTGTTTACCTTGAATGTTTAAAATTATTTTGACGTGACGATAATTTATACTTTGAAATAAATTGATCTACTATTGTTATAGTTGACATTTTTTTAAATTATCTTTACAGATTATTATAATTGTGACTCAAATTGTAATTATCGCTTTTTTTTATTGATATAATGTCTTTTGTTTTATGAAAATTGTCTGAATTTTAAAAGAGACGTTGATCCCTGAGTTTGTTTCGTCCTTTCTTCTCAGGGCTAGTCCAGTTAGGAAAGGCCGAACTCATCTGCTCAAAAAAAGTTTAACTTGTAAAAGTGTTTTGTATAACCTAATTGCAGAATAAATGATTTCATTTCATTTCATTTCATTTCATTTCATTATAAACATAAGTATTTCTTGAAATTCTATTGCAAGGATTATTACATAAATGTTTGTTTGGAACAATAGAACAGACATTATAGTTTCAGTTTCTAGCATCTTTCTGGTCACGAATTACTGTTGTTATCTTTTGAATATACAATTTAATTAATATAATTGAATATACCTAAACTATAGATATGTATATGGCCATGTATATATGTCAACGAATCCAGTTAATTCAAGACAAATCTATCAACTCAAAAGGACAAATTTATGAGACAATCGACAGATCTTCCATTCTACATAAGTCTAAATATTGGCTTATAAAGACAACGGATGAAAAGTCACATTTAGCTGAAGTGCAAATGTTTAAGAGGACTTGACTAGGAAACTGAAAATATAAAAGGAAGCTTTAAGCTTGCGCCAGCAAGCGATAAGCGTAATATGTAACATGGAAAGATGAGCAAAGTTTATATAGTATAGCGAAGAAAGCTTAATGGTGTAGAAAAACTAAAGAAAAATGTATAAAGCAGTAAATTGACGAACGTTAAAAAGCAAGAAATAAATTAGGTAAAAGTGCAAGTATTTCTTGAAGAAATGACGTAAGTCAAGTATGTTTTTTTTTAATATACGTTTTCCAATTCATATATGGGTCCTTGCAATTGCAATATGTATTTTTGTATATTTACATACATGAACATGATGATTTCAGACATAACCGTTACGATTTACTCCGTTACTAGGGTACCAAACGGTATTTTATTAGCATGACTTGATCTAAATATTGATGGCTCTGAAGAAAGCGTACTCTGTTTAAATTATAGATTTATAAATAAAACCTACATTATTCTTTTATTACTTATTATTCTTCCAATGACCTCATTTAAAGGTTACTTAGATTTCAATACATATATGAGTAATAACGAATGGGATAATTCATAGTGAAATGGAAGATCTCGAATAATTCTTAGTGTTAGGTTTGGTAAAAAAAAACAGATTTTAACACAATTTACTTTTAAATAAGGAAAAATTGCGTAATATTTATTGTCTTAATTTCTGCTAACTTTTATGATAATTATCTAATTCATTCAGGTTTTGGAACTATAAGATATTTTTAATACTTGTTATATCATCAGCTAACCATTTTATTATATAACATGTAAATTGGCAACCCTATTTCAACTCTCAGGGTTATGGACATCCTGCAGTTATTTTCGTCGCGACACTGACCCATTCGTACGTTGATTACATTAGAGGGTGTGTCAGGACTGAATTATGGTTGCAAGGATGTTCTACAGGATATGGATGTATAAGACAGACGTACATGATTGAGTTACGCTTGAGAATATTGACTTAGCCTATTTTTAACAAGTATACTGTTCTGATGGAGAATAAATGTAACTAAATTGTGAAATATTTCCTCTCAAGTTACTAAGCTAAATATTCTGCCTACTAACGTCTGGACCTCAACAGGTTTTACCTCCAGAAGCTTTGCCCAGAGCCAATTCTCGTATCCAACGCTTGTTGTATCTGCAGTGGTTGTTATTTAAGTTACATAACTAAATTATACGCTATTTCATCTTTTCTTCTAAGTTTCCTCGGTCTACTATGATCTAAAACAATGACAAAATTATAACCACGGATTAATAATCCAAGGTGTTCCATATAAAAATATCCATTTAAGACAATAAAGACGGTAAGAATAACTAAAATTAAAACCTTTGAAATCTGTGTCAGTAAAACCACACTGAACCTCTTCATAATTAAACACAGACATGTAAAATTAAAAACATGTTAGCTGTATTGATTTTTCGTAATCTAGGTAAGCATAACCAACTATTTATTAATCTGTGGCAGAACATAAATGGATTTGATATTTTGAGAATGTAATATTTAAGAGCTCAAAGGAGGTTCACTCATCTTGGTGTCATACATGAAGTGTTTAACGATGTATCTTTTATTTAATTTTAATTTATCAGTATGTTACACAACAGTAGGTATATTATAGTTTATCGAATTACAACGTCGTTAACATTTTATAATCAATGTCAAAAAGTTACTTTGGTAACACGATTACAAATCGTTATAATTTCATAATAACACTTGTGTTTATTTGCAAAAAATATTTTAAGGGATGGCGACGTACGTGTAATGTCATTGAATGTATAATGTAAATATATTTTTTTACGTTGGGTATCAAAATATTAGCATTTAGTTTATTTTAAGTTCGTTAGTTTTCTTTACCACCTCCATTATTTTATCCCATTACTTGGGATCCCATTAAATTTGCTTCCCCTGCGTGCCCGGACACCTGTTCGAAGGAGGACCAGCAGGCTGCCATCTTGGATTTACAATGAAACATAATTTATTTAATGTTATTGACACCAGTAATAAAGCTGTGTACCAAATTTCAGATCAATCTGTCAACAGGCTGGGGGTCAAATTTCAATAACTAGATTTGACCCAAACAAACAAATTAATAAACAAACAGGGCAAGTTAAATAAAACCGTTGAAAAATAAGTTTTTCATCCCGAACATGACCTGAAAGTCCGAAATGACCTAAAACGACTCCTGGATCAATTGTCTGTTTTTAGTATAATGTTTTAAAAATAACAAAAGCCTAACAGTCTAGACGACTAGTTCTAAAAATCAATGACATCAAACAGCTAAGTCATTAACCGCCTAAGTTGGAATTTATCATCTGGCCTCAAGTTTTGTTCAGGCGATTTAATTTTGGACAACTGAATATACAATGGGTCAGTGGCACAATGACCTCTATGATGTATAATGTATAAATAAGGGCACTGAAAATTGTATTATTCGTTAGTAAGGGTTAATTGTAATTCCTACTAATTTGGCCAACTTAAATTAAAAAAAACTTTAACAGTACTAGTAAGGATGTAGTTTCAATTTAAATAACTTTATATTTGTGGATACCTGAAAAAACCCTATTGTAAATAGGAGTAGTATATATAACTTAAACTAAAAGAAAATTTGTTTGTATGTGAAAAAACACTAACTAAATTAAGAGATTTTCCGTATTAATAAATATGTCGTCTTAACTTTCTCAACGTGAGTCGCGAAATAACAAGAAAATGTTTACGAACAATGATATTATAACTACAGCAATATCTTGGCATCTTAGCAAAGAAATCACTGATGTACACAGTGCACTGTCTAGAAAGGAAATGTACTACAAACTAACCTGGTTTACACAGTAGCATACGTTTATTATTATATTTGCGTACCACCAGTTCCTGAGTTAATCCGGTTACAGCATTCTCTTGATTACATGATTAAAACATGTTATTACACAATTAACATATATATTTGTTACATAACAAACAGTGCAGATAATTATTTATTTTGATACATTCGGCTTCAAAATCATAGTAAGTGTAAAATGATTCCTTCTTTCTTCTTTGATGAAATGGCAATTAGCCCGATCTCTCGGATCAGCTATTTCTGCCAATGTCAAGTGTTTATAGTCTTCAAATCATAAGTCTTCAAGTCGTTAAGTCTTCGTCGTGATGAAATTAATGATATAAAATATAAAAAATGTGGATGAGATGAAATGGGAACCGTCTTACTAAAAAACAAAGAACAATCTCCGTGTAAAATGATTACTGATTTAACCTACTTGACAACTGTCTTTTTTTGTCATGACATTTCAATTTGCAATTTCTAAAGTTTTGAATTAATAACACATCGGTTCTACATTACTAGTAACCACAGACGAAATATACTACTAGTGTCAGTGCTAGTAACTATTACATTGTTTTAGAAAAAGAAAACACAAACTAATCTCACATGACGTCATAGCCTACGAACTGAGCCTCATATAACGTAGCCTCAAAATAAAAGTACTTAAACAATGCTTGCATAAATAAATACAAAAAAAGAATTTTATAAATAGAATTCTGTGTATCAACAAAAAACAAAACGAAAATCTGAAAGGTGAGAAAACTACTAAAGATATTAAGACCAATTTTTAAATCCGACTGCCAAAAAGGTGCAATGATTTTCGGGCGTATCTTGTTTTTGTGTAGGTAATTTGTTTTATTACCTCGTGTCATCTGAACGATTAGGTGAATATTGATAACAAAGGAGTAGCTATCGTGTTGGCAACCCAAGTGCAAATTACGTTATTGAGTAAAGTAATCAACAATACCGAATTTTTGGCGCTTAATTTGTGCAGTATAAAAAAATTAATTGTTTGGTTTGTTTTATATTAGTTAGAATCTTTCTTAAGAAGCTTGAACAAATTTAAAGTTTGGTATATCTAATATCTTTGCTATAATTATTTTACTGTTTAAAATAAGTAATTTTTCAACTAATACCAACTTATCTTATTTAAATTATGAGTGTAACAGATACTGGTGAAGATCTCCATGACAGGTGAGTGACGCCTCATCTAGACGACGCCAAGACGGGGTCATAAGTAAATAATATTAATTCATTGAAACCACAATACATATGACCTTCAACAATTCTATGTAACAATGTAGATAATATTGTATTATCACATTTTTGTAGCGGTCTGGCGCCTATATGATAAGATTTATGACATTTCATAAGTCGTGATGATTGAAGTGCCTGTAGTTGATATTTTTACCTATCTATTTAATAAAACTAAGGATTTTTTTTGTTTTATTATATAAACGTCTTAACATAATCATCTTCTTAGCCAATGTTATTCCCGAGATTATTTTTAGGGTCGGCTAATAGCTCAACCGGTTTTATCAGAATATCAATTTTCCATCGGACCTTTGTAACCGTAAGGGAGAACTGATTTCGATGGTTGAACTAGTTGTCAGTAGGAGGAGGTTACAATAGATTCGTAATGACGGCCTGCGTGACACAGGCTTTATACATTTAAAGGTTACATTGTCGAATAATAACTTTTAAAGTTACTTTTTTACACCATTTCATAATGTAATCTATCTTCCTTCAGAAATGGAAACATAAATAATTGACTATTTGCTTATTTGCACCTTATTAATTAATTGAAATGAATAATTTATATAAATGTGTTGTAATATGTTCTAAATTTTATATTTGCTGAGTCTGTGATTCATTGATATCTGTTGCACAAATCAATTATTACGACGAAACCTATCGACATAAAATAACGCTCGATAACATGTTGTAATAGTACACTTTCCACGTGGAAAACCAATGAACCTTGAGCTACACGTGCATATCAATATAATTGGTTAACTAGTTCATTTACTTATATATGCTCAAATCTATTTTTGGTATTTTTAATTTACTATTTCTACCAAGTTTTGCTACTACAAGAATAGATTAATCACCCTTCCGAAACTAGGTGAAGGTCAACTTTCAGTCTCCTACAACTAGGTTTGCCAGATGGCCGGGAAATTCCTGGCACAGAAGATCAACGTAAATTGACAGTGTTCATACTGTCGTGATTCATTGGTGAGTGCGAGACCGGAGGCCCAATGGCATCACTAGGCTGCCATAGAAAAAAGAAGAAAAAGAAAGTAATGTCTTTTGTTCTTTCAATTCTAACAAGCAAAGCCTTTTGCGAAAGAACATTTAGCCACCTGAATAGTTTATAGACTTAAGAGGAAAGCCAAATGTCCATGAATTTAGACTAATTTAGACTCTTATCGATTCTGACGTGTCTTGCTCAGAAAGTTTATAAATTCTGCAAGGTTTTGACAGACAAAATTAAAAACATGGCAAAATTGAGTAGCAATTATTTAAAAAATAACCTGTCAACAGTTTTATTTTAATAAAACAGAGAGTTGGAGAGAGCTCAACTTGGTTTATTTTATGTAGCACCAAAAGTTAATCCTTTGAAAATAAAAAAAAAATACTTTTGGTATGGCCACGAACCGCCACCGTTGTCCTTTTTTTTTGATTTGATAATTTTCTATCTGGCAACCCTACCTACAATACCCTGAATTTCAATTATTTATATGAAAAGGCTGCCATCCGACATTAACAATATCTAAGTACATTATTCAATAGACAGTCTGTTGTTGGTTTTTTTAACGGACTTCAGAAAAGGGGGAGGTTCTCAATTCGACAGTACACGTGTTTGTTTAAGTGTGTTCGCGAATAACTTATAGAAGATATCCCAATGGTGGTACCATGATAAGGACACTAAGATCTGATGATCGCATCCAAGAGAAATCGATCGATTTGGTCGGTCTTGAAGTCGAGTTTTTATTTTGTTAAAATTTCATTATTACTTCAACTACTAGTAACCATGCCAGATGTTCATTCACAGTAGATCCATTGGCCAATTTTATGGATGATAGATCTAATGAGAATAGTTTTTCTCATCGGGGAGTGAGTCTTAGGGAGAATTAGCCGGAACAAACATACAAACAAAAATTTTAAAGTTTATTTTTTTATATAAGTACCGTGTATGCTTCCATATGCATTAGTGAAAAGTTATTAATTTGAAATCACGTAGAGGGTAGAGGCACTACAATTGTATTTATTTGTATAGATATCTCGCACCGGTAGATCGCTAGTTAGATAAAAGAAAAACTTCAATTAACCTTATTTAATTTAATGATCTGCTAATTGGGGAATGACCAATTAAAGTCGACAGACCTGATCGCTTTGAAACCGAGAGTCAAGCTATTGAATATTATGTAATATCTATTACGTTAACATGTTGAATCCCGTGCAACTGTACAATTATGTTAATTATAGGTATATAAAGGAGCGTAAAGTTCAAGAATTAATTTACTACTAACTTTTAATTCTCTTAAACATACAGGTATATTAACAATTATTTTTATGGGAATTAACGGGATCACTTATTAAAAGGTATTACATACCTCTGCCACATACTGCTAAATAGCGCCGCTGAACCAGTCAGCCTGTGACCACGGCCAGTGCAACCTGGTCGAAACGTCAGGCATATCAGAGGCATGTAATACCTTACCTGAAATTATTGGAATGTAACAAATGGTTCAAATAATAATATTGGATTAATTAATGTGAGTTCAATTCTAGAATGTATCGCAACAAGTTTCATTAACTGCCGACAATCGAGAGTATAATGATTTTTATCACGCTTTTATTAGTTTGACCTGTATGTAAGTATGTAGATACATACATACATACAATTCAAAGATACCGTTACATACATACATAGATATGTACGTATGTATGTAACGGAATCTTTCAACTTCATTTTCATCTACTCTAGGAGTCTGATTAACTTGAAAATTTGCACAGGGGTCAAGGGCCGATGACAACACAATATTTTGAAAAAAAACTAAAAAAAAAATAGTTTTTAAAAACTAAACAAACACCTTTTGTAAATATACCAAACTAAAAGTAGAAAATAAATTACCTACAGTTAAAAAATTGTGGGGCGACATTATTGAAATATTTTTACAAGCACCTCACGCTTTTTACATTAAAATTTAATTACTAGCTGACCCTCTCAACTTCGACTGCGTCCCCCAAAGGCGTAAAAGTTCCCAATTTTTGCAACATTTTACGTTGATTATCGGCCCACGATATAATAAATTTGTAATTTAAATTAATAGATACTTATTGAGATCTTTTCATTCTAGGTGTAACAGACAGTCCTCTATGCAGAGCATGCATGGAGGAGGATGAAACAGCCGCCCATGTCATCTTGGCATGTCCTGGGGTGGCAGAATAGCGGGCGAGACACCTCGGATCGCCGAGGTCACTTCAAGAAGTCGTCGGCAACGCAAAGGGTCTGCTAGGCTTCCTAGAGGAATTGGGTTGGCATAAATTGTGCCGATCCATTACGCAAAATAGGCGCAACAAAGTCGTCGAGTTGCGGAAACCCAGCCCGCGAGTTCAAGTTCAAGTTCTTATTGAGATTAGCGCGTTCAACAAACAAATCATTTCACTTTATTATACTAGTATGAATTTTTTTACTTAACAAATGTTTAATTTTATAAATTTTGTCATCTAATATCAGAGTATATCATAAATATCTAAGAAGAATGCACTTCTGTTTAGTAAACTTTGATTTTGTTTATAATTTCCTGTATAGAAAAGTGTTATGAAGATCAAAAACTTGGACTGCTGCCGCATTCCATTCATCATACTTATATTTACTATAAAAATAGGTATCTCTATGCCAAATTTCATTGAAATCGGTACAGCGGTTGAGTCGTAAAAGCGTTACAAACAGACCGACAGACAGAGCTACTTTTGAGTTTATAATACTAGTATGGATTCATTAAATATATCTTAACTTAAGTTAATTTTATTTATAACAAGTATATAAAAATACAAATACTGATACTCTAGCACAAACAACGCAGCTTTAAATTAATTCCATAACATAAAGAAAAATATTTTTAAAAACCCTTATTTATAACTAGCTGAACCCCGCGGCTATTGTCGTACCGTGGGACGAAGCAAGTTTAAAAAAGTAGCCTAAGTTTCTCCTTAGATCATCCCGTCAAAATCGGTCTAGCAGTTCTAGAGATTACCCGGAACAAACAGACAGACAGACAGACAAATATCTAAAAAAAAATATTTTGTACATGTATCGTGTATACATACATATGTATTTATTAAAAAGCGGTTATTTTAATATTACTAACAGACACTTCAATTTTATTAATTTGTATAGATTTGAATTCAAATGCCTTAAAGTTGTTACGTTCATGTGTTTAAAATTACATTTTGCAATTGAGTTCACTAACCTCAAGTACCTAAAATTTATCCTCGTGTATAAAGACATACCTAATTTAAATTAGTTACCGCATGTACTGATAAAAATTGCATAGACAGAATTAACAACTCGGTAACAGTAATTCGACTCTTGCGCATGTCATGTACTCGTCAGTCACTTGTTTCTCTGACGTCGCACAACGATTTGTAACCAGATTATACCGGAGTACGTAACTAGGTTTTGATTACCATAGTTGAGACGTTTGCACAGTAATCATAAATTACGTTATGTAAACTTGTATATCGTTTTTATCAACGTTAGTAATAAAATGTACCTACATGGAATGACTTTTGGGCCGCTTTAGAAAAAGTGATGAAGTTTTAACTAAGCTAATCTAAGACCTTTTTTTCTTGACAGAGTTGAAAATCCGTTTTTTTTTTAATTTTCCTTTTGTTAGTCCAAAATAATCAAGCTTCTTGTGTATTCAGTAGTAAGAAGAATGTGGTGATTTCAACTAAATGCATCCCAATCCGATGGTCTACCAGCCCAGCCAGCTAGTTGGACGAGAGCAATAACTTTTAATATGCTTATTACACGTTGATTACTATCATTATTTTTACTATTTTTACACAAGACGTTAATATTACAAATATATATATATATACATAGTTTACAAACGAAATTATAAACTTGCTCTATGTGACAGTATAGTGCTTCATAAACAGCCCAGCTGTTTCTCACACCTGTCTTTTGTATGGCATAATCAATAGATATTTTGTTTTGTTATCCGTTCCCACGGCTTCAATGGAATCTATTACACTGATAACTTGGGAAAACCTAACAATGACGTTAAATTAAACACGTTAAATCATCATCAAAAACAGGCTTTAATAGTTCACTGGACAAATGTCTTTCTTTAGAAACAGGTTAAGTATACGCCTGTGGAGGTACGGATGTCATGTCCCTCTAAAACATAGGTAGTATCCTCCGACCAGGCAAGGTGCTCATAACTGACAGGCCACAGCCCCTGGTCGGGGTCACCATTGTGGGGGACACGAGTGTAATGTCCCTCCAATGCAAAGGGGTAGTGTCCGCATAGGCATGATCATGTCGCTTTAAAATCCTAAGTGAAAGTCATACAAACATTTATTTTGACCCGGGAATCGAACTCGAGATTTCAAGCTCAGAAGTCGTTCTCGCTACAGCTGCACCACCGAGGCATTTTTGAGGGTTACCTCAAAAACAAAAGAACTGATATAAAGAATGTACTTCTTTTGTTTTTCTGTCTCTGTCTTTATCTAATTAAGAAAAGGGAAATTATTTTTCGTATATGAAGAAATATATTATGATGCTATAGTGCTTATACGAATGTCGATTATGGCTACAAAATTTTGTCTACGTCCTTCTCCAAGATTCAATCTATTACCATAGCGAAATTCATCCGAATCATTACAACAGGTGACTTTTACAATACCCTCAGTTGGGAAATTTTGCCAATACAAAATTAGTTAGTGTATCGACATTGATGATACATGAACTAGTCAAACGTGTTCCCTAGATTCCTTGGATTTTAGATAGATTGTTTAATTTGCTTTTAGCTTAAAGGCTAGTCCGTGATTCCGACTGTGTGTAAGTATGTATATTTTTTTCAGGCTCTACTGGCTGTAGTCAGCCGATGATACTGATTATATTATCGCAATTATTCTTTTAATGTTTACATAATTATATAGCATCGAACCTTTAAAATGTAATGTATTCAAATTGTATCTGTATAATCTATACTTATATTCTTCTATACTTATTAAATAAAGAGGTAAAGTTTGTGATTTTATGAGTTTGTGACGTTGTAATGGGTAACCTCTCGATGTACTGAACCGATTTTAAATAGCCGGATTTGCAAACGGTGCCCACTTCAGGGTCAGCTGGTTAATGAATAAATACATAAAGCCAAAACAATAAACAAAGATAAAAATGAATTCAGTCTATTCAAAAGTAAAATAATAAGTTAAGTAGGTTATCCAATACATACGCTATACCAAGCCTGGGTACTATAAATAGAAATATATACCTAGGCAATCTAGGTATATATTTCTATTTAAAGTAAACTAGGTGACCCACGCAACCTCGTTTACATCTCTTTGCCCGTAGCCTAATATTTTCCCCCGTTTTTGTAACACTCTTCATTGGTGTTCCGCTCCTAATAGCCTTAGCGTAATGATATTTAGCCTATAGTAAGTATGTATTAAAATATTATTTTAAATTGGACCTGTACTTTGTGAGATTAGCGCGTTTAAGCAAACAAACAAACTCTTGAACTTTACTCGTATATACTAATATATAAGAGTAAAGCTGAAGAGTTTGTTTATTTGTTTGTACCTACCTATCTATACTAATATAGATAGGTAGGTAAATATATGCACATGCAATTTTGCGACTCTTGTTTTGAAGAACGATAACAATGTTAAATAAGCCTCCTGAAACCCATATTATTCCAAAGTGACCTCGAACACATATCAATCTAGGTTTACCCACATTTTACCTGCCACACTAGTCATAACATAATACTGATAAACGTTATCAATTACTTCCGTTGTCCTGTTAAATTGTAATAAACAAATTGCATGGGAAAACCACTGTTTGTTTTGTTTGTATAGTGTTACACAACCATAATATAACTGGTACATTACGAATATATACAAGTGTCTATACGCACCATGCTACTATTTAGATTTCTATAGATATCATATCAGCCCTGGTGACCTGATCTCCGACTAAAACAGCCAATGTCTCCAACGACTATGTTAGTGACATTGATTGGTAAGTCGAAAGTCTTAGGTTCGCTTCTGACTGTCTCAATGACGCAATGATAATCGAAGCGACTACTGTGCTGAGATTTTGGGTTCCATATTGGGATATTGTTTTGGAGTTTGGATGGTTTCTGTGTTTAATATGTATGTATTTACAAAAAAGTAAATAAATATTAAATTTATATCACGTAATCTAGCTTTCATAGTCCAAGCTTTGCTTAATTTTAAGTTAGCGTTGTGTGACATTTATTATTATTATTAAACTAGCTGAACCCCGCGGTGTTACCCGCGGCTATTGTTGTACCGCGAATAACGCCGCGGGACAAAGTTAGTCTTAAAAAAGTAGCCTAAGTTACTCCCCGGATCATCAGCTACCTGCCAGTGAAACTCCCGTCAAAATCCGTCCAGCCGTTCCAAAGATTACCCGGAACAAACAGACAGACAGACAGACAGACAGACCGACAGACAGACAGACAGACAAAAAAATTTTCAACTACACTTTTGGTATATGTACCGTGTATACATATATATGCATTGAGTAAAAAGCGGTTATTTTAATATTACAAACAGACACTCCAATTTTATTTATTTGTATAGATCACCTAGGGTCACCGATATGTATATGTACTACGCATTAGGGCAAATAATTTTGTATAAGTGCGATTATTTATTCTGTATCTGGGGGTATTGCAGATTAAATGATAAATATTTGATTAATTTTTAAGCAAATCTTAAAAATATATTTACACCTCGCACTGCACGGTACAGCTAGAAGACTCCGACAATTCCTGTACAAAATTGCTCTTTCGGGGATAACGGGGTTAGTAAGTTTATCAATATAAATATTTTCCTCCTTTTTTCCCAATTTTATTGTGTGCTAAAGTCATTTTGACGGGATTCTTTTGTGGCTAACTTTATCTTTTACCTCTTAGAAAGGTTTAACATTGTGTTATCATATCGCATCCATTACGAAATTACTACTTAGTATATAGTATAAATCCCAATGTAGGTACCTAAGACAATTAGTACCTCGCACATACACACCTAGATTATATGAACTAGCGAACGGTCTTCTGAAGATACGATACACCTTTACTTTCAATACAGAAATCCCTTAGTTATCAACCACCGAACATTCAGTACCACAAACAACACGCCGCTCGTTTTGAGTATCAATATCCAAGGAACCAAGTAAGGAAACTCCTACTATCCCGACAGACCACAGGCTACGAGTTGTAGATGACCCCCTCGTATGTGAGAACCGAGTATAATATCTATGCATAACCATCCTCCTACCCTATATTATTCCTAAGATTTGCTACTAGTTCAACCGGTTTTACCAGAATATCAGTTTTTACACAGAGCGACTGGCATCGGACCTCCACCTGAAGGTGAACTGAATTCGAAGGTTGAACTAGTTGTCAGTATATTTGAGGGCACTGACTCCACGAGTACCATAAATGTTCATGACAACCGGGACCGACGGCTTAACGTACTCTGCGGGGCACGGGCGGGAAACACCGCCATCTTCTATACTCCGGACTGCTATTAAGAATTTTATTTTAAGACTGTTGGGTTAACAGCAGACCGACCCGGGAATCAAACCCGAGATCTATTGATCAGCAGTCGCTTACGCCAACCACTACACAAACGAAGCAGTTAATGCCTATGCATAACCGCAAGTCAAAAATACTATTTCCGTGCATTGAGCCAAACATCTTTTAATAGAAAACTGCTGGAGGTAATCCTCGTGAATTTCGAAAGAAGGTTTTAGTCTGCTATACCATGCTGACCTGATGGGATGGTTTAGGATATGTTTTAAGTGTTCCTTATTTTTGCAGTGACGTTGTTCTGCTTATTTTGTTCCTTTAGTCGTCTCTTACAGCACCACGAGATGAAAAGAAGTGGTGATATTACTATGAAAATACTTACGTTTAGACTGCATGACTATCATGTCGCTTTTTTTTCTCAAAACAAAGTACCTAATCAGACCTAATGGAAAAGTACCACAATAAATAAACTCAATCACATATGAACACTTTGTTATGAAAATAATAATTGGTAATTATTTAGTTATACGTATACCCCGATACTGTGTTATTTATTACGTAGGTAGTGATAAAAATTACGATCACGCCATAGTAAGCGTAAACAGTATCTAATTAAAATAATTTGATTTAAAGTTTATACGATACTAGCTGAACCAGCGAACTTCGTACCGCCAAATTTACGTACCTGTCTCAGCTTCCCACAGACAGTGTACAGTCACGGACAAAAGAAATTGACTTTTCACTTTAAAAGTTTTAATTCTTCTTGTACACAAACCTTGTCCTAACAATATCGAAATAATATTTAATTTGATGCAGCCGATCGGAAGTTATGCGCGTACATACATTTCGGCGATTCGTCTATATATATTACTGACCCTCGCAATTTCGTCTATGTCTCCTATTACCCGTAGCCTGATGTTATACAGTATGAACAAATTCGTGAAACAGTTCACGGTGACCCAACCTTAAAAGATAGACATATCATTTCGCAGACAAGGAGGACAAAGAAGAACGAATCTGTCATATTTTTTTTTTTGTATTGGCCTTACATAATGACTCTACTCTGCCTGATATAAAGCATAATCCAGGAATGGTGGTCACCATACCTATTAATTTAAACAATGCAGCATGTTGACCATAACAATGCCGGTCTAGTGAAGCTGCTGCATCATAGGGTTTCTGGTCTCGCCCTCACCAACGAAATACATAAGCACGAATACTATCATTTTAGATTGATCTTTTATGTGTAGGTAGTACTGCCCCGGTCGAGCCGAAGTAGCATTTTTATGAAACTTTACCCTGTTTACGAGGGCATGCAGTCGAGGTTGCAATACTCTTTTTAATACTCCGATATTATTGGGTGTGGCGTGTTCATATATAGCTTATAACCTTCCGTGATAAGTAGGTTCTAATTTAAAGCTGGAATGTTTTTGTAATCGGATTTTCGGATTCAGTTTTATAATATTGTTGAAATCGTGGGAGAGCCTGAAATTGAGAATGCCAGGACATACTACCAAATTCCTCGACCACTCCTTCACTTTTCAAGCAGTTCAACCAGAAACAATAAGACGTTCGCAGACTCTGGCTGCGTTCAAGAGACTGGTGAAGGCACATTACCTGGGAGACCTCAAAGACTGGTAACCGACCTTATTCTAAATTGGGTCTCGAATTCCACTGGAGTTTATATCAAACTTATATTAGTTAATATTTCTACGCACTCATTTAATCAACCACACTAGGTGCTATTAATACTTTATATAATATATATTTATCATTAACTTTCTACTATTAATATTTATACACCACTACCCTAGACTTTCCACGTCTTTCTCTTCATCCCATGGTTGCCTGGAAGAGATTGCCTTCAGGCGATAAGGTCGCCAATTGGACATCTTAGCTTTAAGTTACGTCTATAAGTAATTTAGTGTACAATAAAGTGATTATTATTATAATATTGGTATAGATATAGCTGACCCGTACAACAAAAGGAATGAGTATTCCCCGATTTCGCTACATTGTGCGACACGCTACACTACACTGCCTCGGTGGCGCAGTGGTAGCGTACGCGACTGCTGTTCTTGAGGTCTCGGGTTCGATTCCCGGGTCGGATCAAATGTTTGTATGATCTGCAAATATTTGTTTCGGAGTTTGGGTGTTTTCTATGTATAATATGTATGTATTTACAAAAAAAAAAGTATTTAAGTATTTATATCAGTTGTCTAGTACCCATAATACAAGCTCTGCTTAGTTTGGGACTAGATGGCGTTGTGTGTTAGATGTCCGAAATATTTATTAAAAAATATTTATTAAATATTTATTGTTCATTGATACTCGGCTTTTATTATTCGCAATAGCCCAAAACTTAATTTCTAAGAGAAGGCATGTGTCCAGCAGTGGACTAATACTTACTGTTAATGAAAAAGATATTGATAATGAACTAAGTTTTTTATAAAGATACCATAAGCGCGAACACCTAATGCGATTATTTATGACTATTACCACTTGTAAAAGGTGTGTTTTGAGTTTGTGTAGTTAAGTGTTATTGAAGACATTGAAAAGTTATATTCATTATTATTTACAATCACGCTATGACGTCAGTAGTTCTTATTTATTTGAAGTTTCCACATAACACATAAATTTGATGCCTACTACAAAGGATTTATGTAAGTCGTCCATCCATAAAATATAATTTATTTTGCTAACTATATAATAATTATACCTACTCAGTTATCACCTGCAGTGGCTATTTACACAAAAAATAGGGAAAAGAAAAATAATAACAGATACTAATATATAAAGCTGAAGAGTTTGTTTGTTTGTTTGTTTGAACACGCTAATCTCAGGAACCGCTGGTACGATTTGAAAAATTCTTTCAGTGTTAGATAGCCCATTTATCGAGGAAGGCTATAGGCTATATATCATCACGCTAAGACCAATAGGAGCGGAGCACCAATGAAAAATGTTTCAAAAACGGGGGAAAATTATCACGCTACGGGCAATAAGAGACGTAAACGAAGTTGCGTGGGTCAGCTAGTCTTATATATGGCAGTATGGTTCCAAACTATGCGGAGCATGTTTTATAGTAATAACTAGCTGAACCCCGCGGTGTTACAAAAAAAGTAGCCTAAGTTACTCCCTGGATCATCAGCTACCTGCCAGTGAAACTTCTGTCAAAATCGGTCCTACCATTCCAGAGATTACCCGGAACAAACAGACAGACAGACAAAAATTTTTTACTACATTTTTATTATATGTACCGTGTATACATACATATGCATTTATTAAAAAGTGGTTATTTTATTATTACAAACAGACACTCCAATTTTATTTATTTGTATAGATTAACGAATTACTCTTTGCTGATAACAACAGACCAGGAGCGAATGACTGAGCTCATCACACGAATCGATTTTTTTGTTCTGGTGGGAATTGAATACATAACCTTCAGTTTAGCAGACACGTCTACTAACATTAGTTCAAAATCTATAAACTACAAGCTGTGCCCGCTACTTCGTACACGTGACATTTGGATTTCCAAGTTATTTTTAATTTTTCACCGTTTAAACCTTCCCTGGACTGCAAAACCATTTTTTTATTTATTTATATAAACAATGACATCCTACACATTACAATAAATTAAGTACTCGCCAAGCTGTTACGCTTGTTGGCGAGTTTCAAAACCAAATTCAGCTAAATCGGCCGTTCTTGAGTTTTAACGAGACAAACGAACATAAATTAATTTTTATATATATGATATAAGTTTAAAACAAACCAAGTAAGTATAAAAATTGATCATACGATTCGCTTCGCAAACAGTTGTGCTTGTGACGTATATAAATGAAGCCGATGATAAATAAATATGTTCCACAGTTATTCTAAAGTTACAGAAACATTAAATAGGTTGTCACTACGTCAGTAGAACTATAAAATGTTTTATGAGTATTTTATCAACTAGCTCCTTTTTTTAAATTCCCAGACAGTTATTTCGTTGCTAAACATCAAAGTACCTAACCCAATTATTCCACTTATGTCAAATTATAATCAGTAAATGGATGGAGGCGAAAATAATTTTAACATTTTTAAAATTTATGTTCGCAGCAATAAAGCAAGGTATTCTACGAATATTACAATTTATTACCAACTTCAAGGTAATAAATAAAGGTACCAGACCTTGTGCTATTAGTGATATATCAGTTGAATGCCCTGTATGACGTCATTCGTGGGTTTAATAGCATGAGAGACGATACGCAGACAACGAGTTGCCATTTGACTCTCAAGTACTGTTCTCCATGAATAACTGTTGCGTTTCAATTATTTTCAGTCAACATTCTACTTCAGCGTATTGCTATCCCGCACAAAGAGTGCCAACCATCCCGATGAATCTTATATAAGGAACTAACTTTTTCCCGCGGCTCCTTCCACGTATGTGTCGGTTATCGCGGTAAATAGTAGCCTACGTCCTTCCTCAAGGTGCAGTGGCTTAGTCGTAAAAGCATAATAGACAGACAGTTACTTTCGAATTTAGAATATTAGTATGGAAGTATGGGTCCAAATCACAAATCCTTCTTCTTCATCAACTCGACTACGCCGATGCCAGTTATATCGATATTATGAATGAGTAACTTGACAAACTTAAGAGGAATCTCTAATACTTCATAAGATCAAAGTAAAACGTGGGGAATTAAGTGGATTGTGCATTATATTATTATGATGTGTATTAAAACGAATAATAAACATTTTGTACAACTGTTGATTGTTCCAAATAAAAAAGTATGTTATGTTTGGATGAATTCAAAGAAAAGAAATCATTTAAGTGAAAATCCCAATTCTATAAAAATATATTTTTATTTGAAATCAATTACCATCGCGATCATTTCTCGTTAGTGATCACAACACATACACAATATTGACAAACATTGCCAGAAACATGCTGTCTTACACAGTTTTCCCAGAATTCCCTGAAGCAATGACCCACAAATTCCCACATATTCACACTTCTGAGTATTCATTTCTTTCGTAAATTAAAAATAAAATTTGAGCTTTCCTTATAAATTTCGCGAAACTGGAACGATCATATATCTTGTGCAAATTCGTGTAGTATTCAGCTGTAAGGTGCCACGCTGTCTTCGACGAAGTTGTTATTGCTATTAATTTATGATAGTCATTAATTTCTTAAACATTTATGACGCTTAAAATATAAGCAGTGCGTTATACAGAAACTAGTACAACGTATCATTTTACGGTGGAATAGTAAATGCTTCAGCATCAAATTATTCTGCAATATTGTGTACTGAAAATTTTGCAGATTACATACGTTTTGTTTTTATGATGTTGTATCTGTATTAACTCGCTCGTAACGCTCTATTCAAAATCTCGCATTATTATCACAGATAAACACCTACGATTCTTATGATTATTTTCTCACTACTTTTTAGTAGAAAGTGCGTTTCGGACACTTCTCAAATTGATTCCGGAGTTGGGTCAGGTAATACCCTTTACCCAGAGGCCTTTCTAATGACTGGACGAACCTGTAAACGCGCATCCCGCTCCCAAAGGTAATAAGATCCGTGTCTTGTAGAAGACAGTTGTCACTATACACATCGTTGAAAACTCTAAATGTACTCTTTCCTTTGAATCGATCTGCTCATGGACTCTCAATTAAAACAAAATACTATTATTATATATACTTTTCTTTTTATAAACCTGAGTGTTTAAGAAGAAGTTTCGTATTGAATATTTGTCATCTTCAAAACGAAACTTTTTATGCCGAGAAAATAACAATGTATGCACATGTTGTAAATACAACATAACGACTGATTTCATTTCTCCCTCTTTTCATTTACTTCCTAATGTCAAATCTATATCTATACTTAAAAATATATAAAACTGAAAAGTTTGTTTGTTTGTTTGATCGCGCTAATCTCAGGAATCGCTCGTCCGATTTGAAAAATTTTTCAGTGTTAGATAGCCCATTTATCGAGGAAGGCTATAGGCCATATATCATCGCGCCAAGACCAATAGGAGCAGAGCACCAATGGAAAGTATTTCAAAAACGGAGAAAAAATATCAGGCTACGGGCTAGTTATCAATATAATATTGTAAGTCACAATGGTGGCGATGGCGTATGACTTTAGATTCAATATGAATTGATTTGATTTTTTATAATTTTGTTTAATTTTTTTCAAAGAAGTTTTTTAGTAATAGTTACCAAAGTTACTATAAAAATAACTAAAACTAACCTTCTAATATTGTCATGAATGACAAAAAAGACAAATCTGATTCCTTCACGGAGCGCTCATATCCCAGTTGCGCTCGGTGATTAGAAACAACAACCGATGGTAAGCAAGGACGGCGCGGTCACCACCAGCAGTGGGACATTATGGGTTGTTGATGATTCATGGGTTCCTTTACAAAAAGTTCTTTACAGGAACGGTGTCGGATATTCCACTGACTCCTATATGAAGTAACTCATTGTTATTCTAATTTGTTTTGACATTTCGACACGCATCCACATAAGTTTACAAACTAAATATAAAATTAGGGATCTTTTTTCTTTTTCTATCTAATTCCTTTTCTCTTCGCCCTTTACCTATTGTATGCTTTCTTGCTTATAAATAGATTCATCATAGTTTATTAAAGCAAGGATAGTTTCAGAAGGTGTAATGTTATTGGTACATGAGTGAAACCAGAGGTGTAGATGTAGAATGATTTATTTAGTTCACCTTTTACTATATATATAGTTACAGATATCCATGACCGTGATCTCGTCTTTATTGATTACCCACATTACCTATATAATTATTCATATCATGCAAACATATGACATCCCCCTTCTTAATACAAACAGAGAAAAAAAAATAACAATAATAAGTATAGATAGTTAAAACGATATGATTGTTCATTAAACTGTGAAATTATAACAATATTTTAGTATGTATTTGACGGGTAATTCAAAATAATTCACAATGCAATTACAAAGGTAATAATAAACAATTAAGAAAATTATAATGTAGATTAAATAACAAAAATTAATTACTCACCAAAAATATTCCTACAATATTTTTGTTGTACATACAACATTTGTTTATTTCCAAGATAATTAACCATAATTAAAGTAGGTACATTACTAACATGAAAACTACACATTCATAAATATCAAAATTTTATTTATTAGTTATCTAATTTAATAGCCCACATAATTATATCAACAAAAGTCAGTCTTATTTTGTACCTACATTAAAACATTTTCAAGTGCATAGCTAAATTAATTTTTTACTGTGTTTACCAAATTGGTACTTGACAAGTTGTTACATGTAGGCACACTAGTTAATATCACAAAATTATAATAGATAATTATCTAAGTACACTATGATTGAAATAATGTGGAATAGGAATCTTGGAGCATTGGATAACACAATTAATCTTATTATTTAATTTTAATCTTAATATATTCCATAAACAATTAAGTTAATTTATTAATATAACATGCAATATCTTTGAATTATAATAATAAGAAACATTTATTCTTTCATGGCATCTGTTTCATTGCTGTCGTTATGTATAGCCCCATCTATTCGGAGGTCTCACCGTCCTGCCAGAACGAGTTACATATAAGTCGGATGAAGTGCACATATTATTAACATTAATATTTTGACTTGGACACACAATATGATCGTAATCAAAGTTGTACACTTGAGAAGTGTTCTGTGCAGGTGAGAGGTCCTTAATGATATGCCGTCTATTTCTCACCATTACTTTTCCAGTAAGCAGACGTATTCTATAGGATCTATTGCCTAAGTAATTCAATATTGTGCCTGAAACCCAAATGTTTTTTAGAGAATCATAGACCCTAACTTTTTGATTAGTACTCAATGGAATTAAATTTTTAGAACCTCTGTCATAGTACATTTTTTGGTTTTGTTGCCTAACTGTTAATTTATGTTTCATACTTAAATGAGATTTAGGATTAAATAACCTAACAGGCGTTGGTACAATACTTCGCAACTTTCTACTCTGAAGAAGTTCTGCTGGTGAGGGTAAGTCATTGCTAACTGGTGTATTTAAGCATTCTAACAATCCAAGTCGATAATCAGAATTACCTTCTAAAGATTTTCTAATAATATTTTTAACAGTCTGTACAGTGCGCTCTATTTGGCCATTTGATTGATGGTAATACGGCGATGATGTTTTATGAGTAAAATTCCATTCATATGCAAATTGTTTGAACTCTGACGCTGTAAACTGAGGACCGCAATCAGACATGACTGTATTCGGTATTCCTTGACGGCTGAATATATCTTTTAAGCTATTAATCACACTGTGAGCCGTCGTACTGTGTAATTTAACTAATTCAAAAAACTTACTATAATAATCGATTAATAACAAATAATTCTCACTTTTGAATTGAAACAAATCGACTCCTACTTTGAACCATGGCCTGTTTGGAACTTCATGGCACACTAACTCCTCCTTCTGATTATTTTTTCTATGTGTTAAACATATACTGCAAGTTTGAATAATGTTTTCTATGTCATTATTTATACCAGGCCAGAATATCAATTCTCTCGCTCTTAGCTTGCACTTTTCTATGCCCATATGACCTATGTGAATTCTTTTTAAAATATCTCTCCTCATACTTTTAGGAATAACTATCCTTTCCGATTTCCAAATCATGCCATATGTTACTGTTAAATCCTGTCTAAAATTCCAATACGGTTTAATTATGTCTACTAATTCTTGTTTATTGCAAGGCCAGCCTTTCAAGATGCATTTCTTTAATTCTATCATCTCTTCATCTAGCTCTAATTGCTTTTGAATGTTTATGAACTGCGAATCCGTAAAATATTCACACTTATTCTTTGTACTATCATTAATCAACAAACACACCTCATCCGCCGCGCTAACAATATCAGAAACCTGTTTCTCGCCTGCATTCACCGGTGACTCATTCTCATACGCACGAGATAGTGCATCCGCTATGTATAGGTATTTACCTGGCTTGTACACCAAAGTGAATGAATAACGCTGCAATCTCAATAACATTCGCTGCAATCGAGACGGAGCGTCAACAATTGGTTTTTTAATTATACTTATCAATGGTTTATGATCCGTTTCTATTGATACATCTGAACGTCCAAAAATATAAGCATAAAATCGCTCACAAGCAAATACACAAGCATACAACTCTTTTTCAATCTGAGCATATCTTTGTTCCGTTTTAGTTAGCGCTTTCGAAGCATAACAAACCGGATGGCCATTTTGTAATAGACACGCCCCTAGGCCTGTACTACTCGAATCTACTGATATTATGATAGGTATATTCATGCTATAGTATTGTAGAACTGGGCGTTTAATTAAATATGATTTAAGGTGATTAAAACACTCATGATGCCTCTCATTCCAATGCCACTCGACTTCTTTTTTAAGTAATTCTCGCAGTAGTAAAGTTTTATCCGATAAATTTGGAATAAAGGAACCCACGTAAGTGATAAGGCCCAAAAAACGCTCAATGTCTTTTTTATTTGTAGGTACTGGCATGTTTTTTATAGCAGATAAATGAGAATCATCAGGACTAAGACCATTTTTAGTAATACGATGTCCTAGGTATTTGATTTCTTGTAAACCAAACTTGCATTTACTTCTATTTAATTTTAAATTAATCTTCCTACATCTCTGTAATACATTATTTAATATCTGATCATGTTTTACCTTATTTGGGGCATAAATCAACAAATCATCAATATACATACACACACCCTCAATATCATCGAAATTTTCGTATATTTTCCTATGAAAAACCTCAGATGCAGAACAAATACCAAAAGGAAGCCTCAAAAATTTGTACCTACCAAAAGGAGTGTTAAATGTACAATATTTGCTACTTTCTCCTAGTCTGACATTCCAAAATCCTGATGATACATCTAAAGTACTAAAATATCTAGCCCCCGCTAATTTTGATACGATCTCATCAATAGTGGGTAGTTTAAAATGTTCTCTTTTTATAGCCTGATTTAATTCCTTCGGATCCAAACAAATCCTAAGATCGCCGTTTGATTTTTGCACCACGGTAATGCTGCTCACCCAGTCAGACGGACCCTCAACTTTCTCAATAATCCCCTGTGATTCCATTTCTTCTAATTTTTTTCTGACGTCCTCTCTAATTGCAAATGGCAACTTTCTAGGCGCGTGAATCACGGGTACAGCATCTTCACGCAACTGAATGTTATACACACCCGGCAAACAACCTATACCCTTAAACACATCCTCAAAATTGGTAATATATTTCGGCGAGCTATCTCCAGACCTCTGCACTGACAAAACCCTCTTTATTAAATTTAAATCAACACATGCTTGTCGACCTAACACAGGAGTGCTGGTGACATCTGCGATTTTAAATTCAAGTAAATGTAACTTATTTCTATAATAAACTCTAAGATATATTTTACCTAAAACTTCTATCAAAGTACCTGAATAACCACTCAACTTAGTGTTCGTTTGCAACAGCTGATTACAAGATATGCCTATACTCGACAAAAAACGTACAGGCAAAACATTTACATCTGCCCCCGTATCTAATTTAAATTTAATTCCACAATTGTTTATATTTAAATACACTGTCCACTCATCTAAATCTTTATTTAATGAAAAAATTACCTGTTGATTCGCTGTTTCCACTTCGTAAACACGACATACTTTTGCAAAATGATTTAGTTTTGAACATCGTAAACAGGTTTTACCATAGGCCGGACACGCATTGTATTCATGTATCCCACCACATCTACCACAAGCGGGAGTAGACCACGATCTATTTGAGGTACGCGCTGCTTGATCGTTGCGCCCGCGCACCTCCCGCCGAGCTACATCTCCCCGCTCCGGCCCAGGGTGACCGTATCTCGATCTCGAGACGTAACCGCTGCCACTGCCTACCCTCGACGGCGAAGGCTTCATATTATTGTATCTGCGATGACCTCTAATCGTCCATATATCATTACATTCCTCCTGTCTATTGTTGTCTTGAATTTTATGCACCACACTTTCTTTCTTGATACCTTCCGAATACATTTTTGAAACAACTGCCACTCGACATATCTCTACTGCTGTACATAATGTAAGCTTGTCTTCTCTCAATAACCGTTCTCTAATCGCCGAACTGATAACTCCACACACTAACCTGTCTTTTATTAAATCATCTTTCAGATCTCCAAATTCACAGGTCGCCGCTAACTTTTTTAACTCCAATACATACTGATCTATTGTTTCATTTTCTTGCTGGTTTCTGATAAAAAATTTATGCCGCTCGACAGTTAAATTTTTCTTAGATTCAAAATGTTCATCCAACTTTTTAAGGACACCCTCCAAAGTAATTTCCTTAAACTGTTCTATAATGTCGCGACATTGTTCCCCTACTATATGTAAAAATATGTTCACCTGTATCACTGCAGATTTTTTCTGAAGTTCACATGCCTCAAAATATATTTGGAAGCCTTTTCTCCACTTGTTCCAGCTATCATTCAACTTGCCTGAAGCCTGATCTCTTTCATCGAACAAAAATGGTTGCGGCGGTGACAATACTGTTTCCATCTTGTTTTATTTTTCTTTACAAATTTAACATTAACACGTTTAAATACTAATTAACACGGTTTTATTTTTCTAGTTTAAATACCGACTGCGCCATGTAATGTTATTGGTACATGAGTGAAACCAGAGGTGTAGATGTAGAATGATTTATTTAGTTCACCTTTTACTATATATATAGTTACAGATATCCATGACCGTGATCTCGTCTTTATTGATTACCCACATTACCTATATAATTATTCATATCATGCAAACATATGACAGAAGGTATGGAGAAACGGGTGTCATGTGTCATTTCTATATTCATAGTTCGACAGGCTCATATGTTTTCTCTGTTAAAAAGCAATCTTGCGGTGGCCAATTACTAATTTGCAAAGTAGTAGAGCCACGCTGATTACAGCACGAACGGGCCGGCTCGACCGGGGCGGTACTACCCTCGCATAGAAGATCAACGTAAAATGATAACGTTCGTGCCGTCGTGTTTCATTGGTGAGTGCGAGACCAGAGGCCCAATCATGCAGAAGCATCACTAGGCCGCCATAGTGTTGGTCACCATGCTGCATTGTTGCATTGTCTGCAATGATTATGGTGACCACCACACTTAGATTCTGTTTACGCTTTTCATCAGGCAGAGTAGAGTCATTTTGGCAGGTCCATACATAAAAAGAAACCTATTTAAATACCTTTCAAGTCTTTTTAATGCTCAGACGACTCGCCTAATAGTTTAAAGCAAACAAATCGCCTTTTATAACCTGTTATACACACATTACCTACCTGATAGTGACAGATTTCAATGAAATCTGTATGTGGACATAATGTATACGTGGAAATCTATAGCAGTCACGATGAGCGGTTAAAAACACATAAAATTATTCAAAATAAAGCACTCCTCGCTCTTGAAGGTTGAAGAAGAGGAAAATCAGAACAAAACGAAGATTTTGGCGCAGAACTTTTTATTTATATCATAAATTGTGACAAGTATATGATCACTCTTGACCTGTTTTTATACTAGGTCAGGTAACATCTTAAGAGGAAAATTATCGGATCAACATTTCTGTCGGAACAATGTTAATTTAGAGCTGCTTCAGTTGATTACGCCACTAAAAAATAAAATTGTTGCAGTATACACCTATGTAGTTAATCTGATAATGAGTAAATAATTATTATGTGATAGGACCCAATACAGAAAATAGATTATCTATCTAGCGTAGATAAAGTAATATAAATAAATAAATATTTCGGACATCTAACACACAACGCCATCTAGTCCCAAACTAAGCAGAGCTTGTATTATGGGTACTATACAACTGATATTAATACTTATATACTTTTTTTTTGTAAATGCATACATATTATACATATAAAACACCCAAACTCCGAAACAAATATTTGCAGATCATACAAACATTTGATCCGACCCGGGAATCGAACCCGAGACCTCAAGAACAGCAGTCGCGTACGCTACCACTGCGCCACCGAGGTAGTACCTTCAGTAATATAGGTATAGAATGTACAAAATTAGACGACAGACAGAGATACAATAGCAGACAACGGAAAAGGGCACGCTATCTTCTTCAAGCCTTTGTTTCTGCTCTTTCTTACCAGTAGTTTCATGACTTCAATATTAACGTTGTAAGAATCTAGGACTGTCTTACTGAAGCATCGGACTCTTTACAATATGATCGTAATGTAATGCAACACGTTATGCTTGTAACCGTCTATTAATAGATATATTTCTCATCATACACAACTTGAGATTAAACCTTGTACCTCTAAATTACGGAAGACATTAAGACTGAAACTAAAACAACTATAAACCCAGTAAATAGAACATAAATTTTAAAGTAAAATTACTAGTAACTAAATAATAGATGTTTTAAGAGTGTGCTTTTATCATCGTTTTGTATTCCTTCTGCCCGAATTATGAAAACCTTCTTCTAAGGGCCGAGAAACGACATGAATTCTTAATTATATCCAATACTAGCTGACCCACGCAACCTCGTTTGCGCCATATATTGCCCGTAGCGTGAAAATTTCCCCCGTTTTTGAAACATTCTTCATTGTTGCTCCGCTCCTATTAGTAGTAGCGTGATGATATATACCTTGATAAATGGACTATCTAACACCGAAAGAATTTTTCAAATCGGACCAGCGGTTCCTGAGATTAGCGCGTTCAAACAAACAAACTCTCAGCTTTATTAAATTAGTATAGATAATCAGATCAACAGCCGATCGCAGGTTTTCGCAAGAAAATTCACTACTAACGCAAACGGTCATTCTTATCACGTATTTTGACATAACTTTCCATTGACATACAGTCATGAGTTTTATCAAAAATATATTTATAAGATAAAAGCTATCTGTACTAAATTTTGCGGTAAACCCATTTCTCTAGTACAAGTATCTTATTTAGAATGTCTAAAAGTCCATACTGGTAGGTATTAGGCAATGAACTAGAACGGAATAGGGTTGTGATATCAGTTACCTATAAAATATTCCTAGTAATTGCTTTCCTTATAATTACAGCTAAACAAAACAAAAATCAAGTAACATAGCATGTAATAAGAATACTTCTATGCTAGATTGTACGTACGAAAATAAAAATTGAACAATGCCACATTAAATTTTATGTTCCTTGAAAATATCCGTTTACTAGGCCTTATTATTTCTAGTCTAGATTTGTGGCGGTCACCATACGTCCTCGATACAATCTTAGAATAGACAAGTAAAATATTGGTACAGGAATAAATTTGAATTTGCGTCACTCGAATTCTAAAAAAAAATAATTGAAAAGGTCACTAAGACGCGCCGAGCTGTCTCTGCCTAGAAGTTATTTTGAGACCTCTTTAGATGGCTTCCTTGAAGAAAACTGCGCGATGGCTCGTGTGTGACTTAATGATCTTCATTAATCTTTCCAAGGCAGGGAAGTTTATAAATGAGACAAGGTGGGTATAAATGCATCTCACTAATTAAGAACATCTACATGTAGAACATATTTAAAATGGTAAATTTGAAATGAAATTGTACGGTATTTTTCGTAAATTTTTACATAAAATTAATCCTAGCTTGATCGATCGCCCCCCGGAACCCTCAAACTAAATATCATAAAAATCGTTACAACCATTCCCATGAAAAATTGGTTGTTTAAAGTTATTGGATTAGATAAAAGGTGAAAAGAAAAATAAATAAGTACAAATATCTTGTATGGCTAGTCACTCTTTAAAACATAGATTATTATTTATCTAAATTATTTACGTACAAATATAGTAACCAGCAAAACTAGCAGTAGTAGATAAGGTATGTACTCTCTTCTATACTCTTAAAAATTGTACTCGAGACACAACGATATTAATGTAGTTACTGATAAATTTCTTTTAAGATCCGAACAAGGTTCAACTCTATTTCTCTTGGATGCTATCATCAAATCCTAGTGGTGGTTATCATGGTACCACCGTTGGGAATATCACCTTCCATTAAAAAAAGAATCATCAAATCGGTTCATAAACGACGAAATTATCCGCGAATACACATAAATATATATATAAGATCAAATTGAGAACCTCCTCCTTTTTTGAAGTCGGTTGAAAATATAGCTAGCTAATGTTTCTCTTCTTTTTTAAAGACCTCTCCAATCAATCCATAAGATTTCATTTAGCAATAATACTCGTATTTATATGACAAATGAAGACAGGCGTGAAACTCATGAACCTTGTTTTTGGCATCAAACCTAAAAATCAAGGAACTGTTTTGTTATACAGATGTATATCAACAACTACTTAATATAAAAGTTCAAACACTTGTTTCCAAAATTAAAAGAGATGAAAGATTCATATGAAATACGCAATAATGAAAACAGTTTCTTTAAATCGGGATTACTTTGAAATCAACACTTCAGTGTGCTTGTGAAGAAACTTCCAGAAACATAAACGATGTCAGATATCGTGACGTAAGTATCTGTTAAAGACTTCAAGGTGTTACGATTGGACATTGACTTCGATTACGATTTGAAGGAAAAGTTTGTCTGTATGACATGTCCATAGGTTGAAATGCGGTAACTAATTTTGTTTGTGCCGGATAGCTAGACGAATTAGCATGAATTATTGCAACCGACAGCAAAGCGATGAAATAATAAAAAGTACAAAATAATTATTATGAAATAATAAATTAGTTTCAGAAGTAGGTAAATTGTATTGACAGTACCTATACCTAAATATCACTGTGTGAGCTTATAGATATCTCAATAAGGTAAAACAAAATTATGTGTTCGGAAAAATAGGTATACCTATGAGCAAGTAGCTACACAGTATTGTGAATGTAGGTTTCTCGTTTTAAATAACATAGGTACACACATAAAAAACACAGGTCTTACCTAGAACAGGCAGATCACTAATTAGAAATTTTGATCTTACTTAATAATGAGTTTAAGAATTGTAATTTGATAATAAGATATCTACACCACTAATATATAAAGCTGAAGAGTTTGTTTGTTTGAACTCGCTAACCTCAGGAACCGCTGGTTCGTTTTGAAAAATTCTTTCAGTGTTGGATAGTACATTTATCGAGGAAGGCTAAATGCTATATATCATCACGCTAAAACCAATAGGAGAGGAACACCAATGAAAAATGTTTCAAAAACGGGGGAAAAATTATCAGGCTACGGGCAATAGGACGTAAACGAAGTTGCGTGGGTCTGCTAGTATTAAAT